>JAJJWX010005130.1:0-1476850 GCA_023529315.1 Papaver bracteatum
TTCATGATAATCCCCGGGCCTAGAATGAGCAGATGCCCATGGCTTTATGGGCTTATCGAACCGCGCCAAGGAGCTCAATTGGAACTTCACCTTATTCTCTCATCTATGGAGCTGATGCAATATTACCAGCAGAAATCAAAATTCCCTCAGCAAGGATCGCAGCATCCCGTGGAATACGGTGGGATGAAGCTGAAGTGTCCAACTCAAGAGTTGCTGAACTGGACATGCTCGAATCAAAGAGGGCTAAGGTGGAAAAACATGTAGAAACCTACAAACAAAGAATATCTAGGGCCTACAACAAAATGGTAAGACCTCGAACATTTCAAGTAGGAGATCTAGTATTAAATACAGCAAAGCATATCCAGCAAGACATGTCCGCTCCCAAGTTCTCTCCAAATTGGGAAGGACCGTACGTGGTTATCAAGGCAGTGTCTAGCGGATATTATAAAATCTTAAAGGTTGATGGAGGAATAGAAGGAAATATAATCAACGACAAATGGCTCAAAGAATATTACACCTGATCCTTAGAAAGCAAATACCTTTTCATCATTCCATCGTTGCAGACATTTTCAAAAATGTAATTTCATTCCTCGAAAGAGAATTCAAATTCTCCTTTGTTCGTTAAATATTTCGTAAATGAGCAAAAAATTCATTCATACCATGATCAATTATTCCACCTAGCCAGAAATCAATTAAAAAACAACAACCATAAATGCTCACTCAGAGCAAACCATCCAACAATGGATAATACCTATAAGAAACTTTGTCAAGTTGTTTCTGAAAGATCCTAGTCTTTAATCTCATATCCTCGATTTCCTTCTCAACTCTGGAAGATTCCAGAGATAATATCTTCTCCTCTTCTAATAAAGCATTGGTCGCAGAAATTGCATCAGCATCCTATGTCGCGTTATGGATCTTGATTATCTCAAGACGACGACGAAGCCAGCTCACATTGAACCGTAACGTCTCACAGTTCGGGACCATATCATCCCACTCATGCAGCTCATGGTTTTTGACATCTCGCAAGTGCTTTTGTCTCATCTCCTCGATAATTGGCAACAGTCCAGCCACCGTGGTCAGGAGAGTTGGAGGAAAGCCTTTCCATACTTCTATGGTGGCAATATGGCCATAGTTCTTCTAGATCTTAGTGTATAAATTCACGTGACACTTGGGAACGACGAACCCACCAACCACTTCATTACCCGGGAAAGTATTGATCAAAGGGGCGTCAAAAGGGAGACCAGCTGTAGGATATTCACGAGTATGAACATTGTATCCCACCTCAACAGATCCTACAGAATCTTCACCAACCCGGTCGAAGTTATCTTCAACCTTGACTATAGTCACAGACTTTCCCCTCTTTCTTTTAGCGTCGACAACGGCACATAAATCCGTCTACAACAAATAAGAAGTATTTAGTTCAAAGGAGCGCATTATAATCTAAAGGATTATGAGGTTACTAACGGACGATCCAGCCTCAGCACGAGATGACCTGTACTGTACAGGATCTCTAATGGTTCGCTTGGGCCGAGAAGAGGCATTCTTCTGATTACCCTGCAGAAAGTTATTTTCTTAATGATCAAATCATCATCTTGATCAGGCAAAGATAAATAGGGTGAAAACTTACGGAGATGCACTCCGCTATTTCACACTTCGACTGAGTGTCATCTTGAGAAGAAATACCATTGCTTGACATGGTGACAACAGGGTATGATCACGGATTCTTTGCACGATGAAACTGACTCGGGAGTGGAGGAAATAGTTGCATACAAGATAGACTCGAAGTCTTGAAGATATATGACGGTGGAAATTTATCTTCTGTGGATAGTCAATTCCATTGCGGGTTTTACTGAAACCCTAGCATTTCAATAAGGGCAACACTGAAAATACGGAGGAAAAATAGCTGAATATTGGCACACACGGTCAAGTTACACGGACTCATGTGTAACGCGTATTCTCTCAGCCTACACAACATGTATCTCTCAGTACCTTCTATGAACAAAGATCACCAAGGCGAGTCTAAAGATGTGATGAATTCAAGGCATGAACATTGGTTCATTTACTCAGAATAATCAACATTAATAAAGGTGTTTGCTCATTCAAAAGGAAATTCTAAATAAGAAGAAAATTTGTTTGAATCATCGAAGAAATATCTACTACGAAGCCTAAAGAGCATTCAAACGTTTCAAAGAAGGGAGGAAGACAAAACTACTCGTCAAACTCATTGTCAGAATCATCATCCTCCTTGTCATCTGAGCTATCATCACTATCTTCTTCATCATCAGAATCAGTGTCGATGGGTCTCGAATAAGCTTTTGGATCATCATCTGAATCCGAATCTTCCTCCGATTCAGCTCTGAAACGCTTCATGGACCTCTGGTACTCTCTTTCATCTTGATCAGTCTAGGTCCCGGGTACCTCCCATATGTCTTCTTTAGAATCGTCAGCATCAGAGTCAGCGGGCAGCCCTTCCATGAGATGTTTATCTTCAGCTCTTTGCATTTTGCGCCGGATTTGATCCTTCTCACGCTGACGAGTGTTTTTTGCATCATCATCAGATTTCCTTTTCCTGAGTTCAGCGAAAGAAACCCTCCGCTCGTTCAATGGTACGCCGGACTTCAGCCCCTCACCCTGAGAGGGATTGGACTTCAATACGGGAACTTTGGAATCTTCATCAGAAGAACTAGAGGAAGAAGAATGATTACTGTTGTCGGACATTGTCTGGAATCAGAAGCGCAAAGGATTACCAACCTGCAAACAAATTCGGAAAAAATGGTAACTCTTAACTCTTACTTTTTACGCTTCCACTAAACAGTAGTGAGATTAATGCTAGAGTTAATGATCCAAAATCGTCTGCTTCTTCAAGACGTTCAAAAACTCAGATTTTTCATAAAATCATGAACATTTCTACTGTGTGAACATTCACCATAGAATTATGAAAATTAAGACATTATTTCATCATGAATAATCTTTATATCTAAGCAAAATCACATAAAACTCAAGTTTTGATTTTAGAGAAATAATATATATTTGCATATATATATATATATATATATATATATATATATATATATATATATAAACAAAACGTTTATTTACTCACGTAAATAAATAAATATTTTCAACATGAGCCAGGCTCATAAAAATAAATTGTGGATACTCCACGGTTCAAAAAATAAATAAATAAAAATACATGAATCTACCATGGTTTTGCAAAACCTTTGTCCTTCGTGCCGTCATACGTCTTCAAGACGAAGGTTTATTTCAATTTTATGAAAACTCATGCATTACACGATAAAGTTTTACATGAAATATCATACATAAAATTTTATCACTGAACACAAGTTCATAAAGAAGAGAACTCGTTTCTCCGCACCGTCATTACTCTTTAAAACGAAGATTTTACTTCGGTTTTGTAAAAAATTCATTTTTTCGTGATAAAACTTTGGCTCACATGAAAGCTCATAAACATAGTTTCATCACTGAACCTACATATTCATATATGAAAGGAAATCACTCCTAAATCAGGGATCATTACTAGTTTTTAAAAACTAACGATCAAACGAACATACGTTTTCAAAAACAAAGGTTTTTTCAACGAAACCCACAATCATATATACACAGGTATGTAATTTTATCATGATCAATATGTGAACAACCCATAAAACTCATGAGCATCAAAAAAAAAAAAAAAAAAAAAAAAAAAGTTTTGGACGCATACCTGTCGGCGCCGGTGAAGAACTGTCGCACGGTGACGGCAATGACGGCGGCGCTGGAGCTCCGACGAATTTTTTTTCTTCTTCCTCTCCTGGTGCTGGCGTGAAGATGATGAGGTGACGGGATCTTCTGGTCGTGAGAAAATTAAAAAAAAAAAAAAGGAGAAGCAATTCCTTTTATATCAAACTTTGTTTCCAAAACCTAATTTTCTAAGGATTTCCTTATTGGCCCGACCCGCGAATCCTGAATGACCAAGATCCTGTCATCCAAATTATCGGTCCAACATCAAATCATGCTCACCAAATGACATTCTATCATGCCACTAGAGTCTGCTTTCAAGTCATGATATGCTCGTACGATCGAAATCCGGTAACATCTTAACTTACGACTGAGTTCAATTACTTGCATTGTTATGACCGGAAAATCACCATTCAATGATGACTGAGGAACACGTCTGTCCTCACTAAGCAGGGGACTTAATGTAGATGGTAGATTTTCGACAAAGGATAAAAACGTAAACCCATAATTATATGACCTCTGATTCAGCAATCAGACGTGAATATCGAGACACGGGTCTCTCATCGAATCCTCTAATGGAGAATACTTAGTCTCACAGCTGGACAACGGCATATCTCATGAGTGCTGAGCACTTCAGTAATTATTTCTATCATGGGATGAACAACTCCCGAACAACTTACTCTGCTAGTATAAAGTCATAAATTAATTATTCCTAAATTCTTGGATTCATCCGCAGAATTTTTGAAAATATTCAAATATTTTCGCAGATATCTCATTACGCAAACCATGGTTCTTCCCAGCAGAATTCCATGGATTAGTAATAAATATTGGATGCATGGGCTTCAGATCTACCGCCTGAGCAAGCCCTGTCTCAAACCTAAATTCTTGGATTCATCCGCAGAATTCCTGAAAATATTCGAATATTTTCGCAGATATTTCATTACGCAAACCATGGTTCTTCCCAGCAGAAGTCCATGGATTAGTAATAAATATTGGATGCACGGGCATCAGAGCTACCGCCTGAGCAAGCCCTATCTCAAATGGTGCAAGTGTATTCAACAATGATACATTAATAACCATCGCACGAACGGGTATTTCAAAATACGATTAAACGATGAACCTATGCAAAATAGGATGAAAAATAAAAAATAAATAAAAATTGACCAAGGCACTGGGAGCATGGGCTCACTGACCGGACGACTGTGCCGTGGTCAATCCCACACCAGTTTCATATTTTTATCATATTTTTGTTGTTTTCTTTAAGTTTATGAAAAACCTTTCATTTTGAACGAATATCCTTTGTTTTGAGGAAACTCCTCAATCTCATGGTGCTTCCTTCGCGCGGAGGAAATAATATAAAATTAGGGAAAATGTGATGGGGCGTGACCATTGGCCAACCGGCCATGCCTTGGTTCCATCCGGCCCACACTTCATGATTCCTCATTATTTTATTATTATTTCCCTAATTTCATGAAAACTCCTTAATCTCATGATATTTCCTTCGTCCCATGAAAAATAATAAAAATTAGGGAACCCGTGTGCACGGGCCATGGACGGTCGGCCAAACCGTAGATGGCTCACACGTCCCACTCTTTTATTAGCATATTTTTCATGTTTTCATAATCCCATGAAAATTCCTTGATTTCATGATATTTCCTTCTAATTATGAAAGTTCCTTCAAATCATGAAATATGCATAAAATAGGGAAACGCACGGGACCGGGCCTTGGTCGGCCAGTCATGCTCTAAGCCGGTCCCACACGCTGACACGTCCCTTATTTTATTATTTATGATTTTTTATGTTTCCCTCATCTGATGGAAACTCCTTGATTTCAACAAAACTCCTTCGTTTTATCATATTAGGAAAAATGTTATGGACCGGCCCCCTGAATTTTTCCTTAGTTTTATTCTCTGGCTGTTTTCACCTCCCGAAAGAGCTTAAAACCTAAATATTCCCGCGTTGGGAGAGAGGAAATTCTTTTCCGTACGGAATGGAGGGGCGGACCAACAAAATACGAGTCCGTATGAAAAAATTTGGGTAAATTTATTAAATGCCCCTATTAGAGAGGCCCAACACAAATACCCTTATAAAACAATATAAATACCCCTATCATTTAAATATCTTATCCATTAAAATATAGATTACCTTAATACCCTCACTTAAAATATTATTTTCCATTTAAAAATCTTATCCATTAAAAAATAGATTTTTCTATTATTTCATTTCACCACCACCAACAGCACCGCCGCCACCACCACTTTGCCACCGCCACCACTCCGCCACCACCATTGTTGCCGCCGCCGCCTCCACTGTTGTTTCCGCCGCCGCCACCACCGCCGCCATTAATATTAGGCGTCAACAACTGAAAATATTTGTTGATCCAAATAATCAAAAGTTCAAAAATATTTGTCAAATTTGGTTGTTGATACCATTTTTCTATTGTTGATACACAAACTTTGGTTGTTGATACACAAACTTTGGTTGTTGATACACAAACCTTGGTTGTTGACTCCCTAAACTAAGGTCGATTTCTATTGTTGATACACAAACATTTGTTGTTGACTCCTAACACTAAGATCAATTTCTATTTTTGATACACAAATATTGGTTGTTGATTTCATTTTTCTATTTTTGATACACAAATATTGGTTGTTGATACCATTTTTCTATTGTTGATACAGATACACTGGTTTTTGACTCCCTAAACTAAGGTCAATTTCTATTGTTGATACACAAATATTGGTTGTTGATACCATTTTTCTATTGTTGATACACAAATGTTGGTTGTTGATACCATTATTCTATTGTTGATACACAAACCTTGGTTGTTGACTCCCTAAACTAAGGTCGATTTCTATTGTTGATACACAAACATTTGTTGTTGGCTCCTAACACTAAGATCAAATTCTGTTGTTGATACACAAATATTGGTTGTTGATACCATTTATCTATTGTTGATACAAACCTTGGTTGTTGACTCCCTAAACTAAGGTCGATTTCTATTGTTGGTACACAAACATTTGTTGTTGACTCCCTAAACTAAGGTCAATTTCTATTGTTGATACAAAAATATTTGGTGTTGATTCCCTAAACTAAGGTTAATTTCTATTGTTGATACACAAATATTTGGTGTTGATTCCCTAAACTGTGGAACATTAGAACCAACACAAGTATTCCCTGGAAAAAAAAATGTAATTGTGCTTGGAAAATATACAAACCTTGGGAAACTAAGATCACTTGCAAGAGGGGGGAAGCCGACAACCGGATATGATGTAATGTGCATCTGTGACAACCAATTAATAATGTCATAATATATTAATAATTAATAATGTCATATATTCACATGAAAGAGAATGAACTTTATATAAATGTAAGAAGTACCAGAAAACATAACATATATACTCGTATTTGTCTCATATACTAGTAGTAGTAGTTAAAAATGAGAAGTGCTAATTTTTTCATATACTAGTAGTAGTAGTTAACCAAGAATTGGTTACTCAACAGGTTCGACATGCATTCTAGATGATGTTAATGGATTTTCAGATATTAATCCAATTCTGCATTAGCATTGTACATCTACAATTTTTTTACCAGTTGTTCAATCTAGAAGTTGTGGCTCTGTTCACATGTCTGGCGTAAATATCTATATCAAGTACAGATCCAAGTAGAATGCGAGGCGAACAACCATATAAAAGTTTAATAGAATAAGAATATGAAATTGGAGCGTATCTGTGAATCGTTTAATAGAAGATATGATTCGTATAGGAGAAAGCTTGAACAAGAAAATGAGGAAGGAAGAAACTTAAAGTCGCGGGAGGACAGTTGTCAGTTGCACTATTATATGAACAAAGGCAGAAAATTTCAGAATCACTGGAATAAATTGAGAAACTTTTATCCTTGTTTGATATTATGAACAGTACCTGTGAACACGCAAATCACGTAGGCATCAACGTGTCCACAACCAAGCTTCGCATGTACAGAGTTCATGCATTAAAGTACGAATATATTGTGAGATGCTGGGATAGATGTTGATTCATTGATTCTAAACCCCACGGGTTTTTCATGATCTCCTCAACATCCATAACGACAGATCTAAGAGATGCATACAAATATTAGGGTAGATCAATACGAAATGTAAATAAGACAAAGATTTATGTGGTTCGGCTCTAAGGCCTACATCCACAGGTCTGAGGGTGATTCACTATGATGGTAAAAGATTACAATATTAGTCGAAAGACTTTGGGTGATCATGGAACCCGAAGGTTAACGCTCATACTTACTCTTCCCTTCTTTCTCTCTAATTGTTCCCCCTCTCTCTCCAATTGTTCGACCCCCTTCCATGTAACAGTAAGGGTCATATATATATCTCTTCTATGTGGGTCCCTTAGAAAGGAGCTGTTATAATTTTATCTTCTTCTGCTTTGTGCATAGTCCGTAGACCTCTTGGTCATCCCGCGGCTTCTATGCTTCCTAAGATCATTACGCTGACCAATCTCTGTCTCTCTCTCTTCCTAAGACTGGGAAAGAGCTGTTGTATCCTTATCTTCTTGTGTTCTGTGCATAGTCCGCGGACCTCTCTGTCATCCCGCGGCTTCTATTATTCCTATGCTCATCACGCTGGCCTGCCTTTGTTCTTGTCGTCAGTCCAACCGACACATTCCCTTCGCCCCAGGCGGTGTCAGTCCTTCCCTGTCGCGTCTGTCAGTGGGGCTTCACCTATCCGTTGATCACATCTTGCCTCATGAGGGGGTAAAGTGTAATAGGGAAGTTCTTTGGTGCTACGCGGGTATACCTTCCTTTGATGCTCCTTCATCTTCGATCGCTTATCTTGACAGATGGCGCACTATCTAGACCCACGGATGATCATGTGTGTCACCCACCTTTGTGACGTGGCTTCCACGTGGGGATGCTAGTACACGTGGTGAGGGAGGTAAATAAGTGTATCTACAATTTGCCCCTCTTCTTGTGACTAGGCGCCAGCTATAGTTGGAAGAAGAACCGTGTGATATTGTTTTTATCTCCCTCCTCATAACTTCTCCTAAAAAGGAGTTATTTGAATTTATTGTGCACGTTTCCCCTGCATGTCATGACTGCCCCTTGGGTAGTGGGCGGTTTCTTCTGGCGACATAAAAGAGGAGAGAATGATGGAATGTGAATTAAACTCACATTCTCTGTTTTATTCTCTGCCCCATTTTCTTCTTTACCCTCTTAACTTCTTCTGCTACCATTATTGTTGCTTCTGCTACTGTTGTCGTCGTTGCTGTTGTTGCCGTCGCTGTTGCTTCCGATGCTACTGTTGTTGCTTCCGTCGCTGCTGCTTCGTACAACTATTGAGGTTCAGGTAGGGTTTTTGTCTCGTTTGTTCGCCATTTTTGTTCCTGTGGAGTTTTTGATTTTCTGGTGATGAATCGTGATGGGTTTTAATCCCATGCATGTCATGGAATCGAAGATTGCCCCTGCTGAACTGGGCGTTTTACCGGCTACGTTTTGATCCTTTTTGAGTGGGGTAATGAATTGAGAATTTAATCGGCGGCTGGTGAAACTTAGGGTTTTCTTCGTGTTCTTCACTGTTCTTGAGATTTCCTCGTTTTTGATCTTCCTTGACTGACTAGTCCTCCTGTTTGTGTTTGTGTTCTCAGATATGTCGGATTATCCGCGGGTACCTTATCAAACTCCTCCGCCGAGTCCTCATAGATCTCCTCGGGGAGATTCTCACATCAGGGAAGGGGCTTCTCCTTCCTCTTCTCAGGGTAACCCTCGGGATAGGCGTCTATCCTCTCCTTCTATCCAAAGGCCTCCGTTCCAAAGAGGTGATCCGCCCCGGGGGTCGGAATACGTCTCGAGCCGTCCTATAGATGAGTCTTCTAAGAGGCAGCAGACTCCGCGCACTGAACTCTTAAATGTGCAGCCTCTTCGTACCATGCCTCCTTTGCGGGCTAATCTTCCTCCGTCTTCATCTGTGCCTAGCTCAGGCAGAACAACTAAGAACCATCCCGCGAAGAGGAAGGCCTCAGAGATGGAGTCTTTGGGAGACGTGGTTCCTCCTAAGAAGAAGGTAGAAGATTCTGCGGAAGATGTTGCGGGAGATTCTTATGAAGATGACTCTGCTGTCACATTTCGTCCCCTACCCATGGGTAATAAGAAGTTCACTTTCAGGCACATAGATCTTGAAGCCTTCAAAGTGAAGCACGGTCTTCAGCACTTCCAAGTGAGTTTCTATGCCCCTGATAAAGACATAACTTACGAGATGGTTGTTAATTATCGCACGATGCTTTTCATCCGTTGACGACCGTGGGCGCTTTTGAGGCTGGTCGATATTGCCTTTATATAAAGTCGGTGATGATTTCTATTACCGGGTCTTATCTAGCCGCGATCTTCGCTAAGAAGAGCCATAACCGTGGGGTGCAGCAATTGACGGGAAATTACCTTCGTCATCTCCGAGAGTGCTATCTTCGTAGCAAGGGGCAAACGATGATGACCTGCTATGCTCCCAACTTAGAAGAGGATAAAGGGTGGTATACTCCTGAAAACTTTAACAAATCCTTTGGAGATTATGTTAACAGGAAGACGCGCAAGCCGTGGTCTGTGAATTTGCAGAATATTGCTCCTGTTAAGGGGGAAATTCGCCTCTTGAGCGAAGTAAGTGACTCCAAGATGGCAAGGATTCCTGGTGCCGAAGGTCTTCCTATTCCTGCTGATGAGAGGATCAAGCGTGATCATGATTACGAATGGTCTTCTACCGTTATTGAGGTTGTTGGTCCGTGGGCCTATGGATGGGTTCCTGGGCCACATGGTTGGCAACCTAGTGTTGACAGCTCCTACCGCGAAACCTCTCCTTCTCGTTACGCCCATTATTTCCCTTGGCAGATGAGTTTCGAAGGTATGGATTTTGATTACTACCGTGATGTTGATGACGCGGACGAGGAGGGTAACTCCGACGCAAACCCTCTTCCGTGGAATGCTAGTGTTGCTAAGGTATGTTTGTATTCTTCGTATATATGCCCCTTCCTTTTCTTAAGTAATATGGATTATGCCAAGGAAAGGAGATACTCAAGGTTATTTATTATTATGTCTCGCAGGTGGTTAGAAAGAAAAAGATCAACCCCAAGCAATCGTCAAATTCTCCTACTACTGGAGACTCTACGCAGATTCAAGATGTGAGCTTAGTCCAGTGAACGCTGGAGAGGATGTGTCCGACGAATAGGAGCGGATTGAGACTTCTCCACCTTTGCAAGAAGGAGATATTGCTGGTGGCGGTGATGGTGGCGTTGGTGATCAAGCCACAGGTGGTGATGGTGGTATTGTTAATGAGGTCGCTGGTGGCGGAGTTGGAGGTGGCGATGGTGGTATTGTTAATGAGGCCGCTGGTGGCGGAGTTGGAGGTGGCGATGGTAATCAAGTCCTCGGTGGTGATGGTGATCAGACCAGTGATGGATCAAAATCTACTGGGGCTGTGGTCATGGAGGTCGGTCAACAGCAGACAGTCACGGACAAGGGCAAGGGAGTTGCTTTTGTGGCTAGCAGTGGTCAGGACGTGGGTGCTTATGGTGAGTTTTATTTTGGTAATACTCTGTCCGGGGATCAGTCTTTTGATATGGCTGCGGCTATGGGACTCGTCTTGGATTTTAGTCTTCTTTCTCCTAGTGATGACTGGGATGTGCTTAAAGGTAGCGGTGGTGGTGGCGCGACAGCTGTGCCTAGTGCTGAGGTTCCTTTGGTTCATCCAGAGGGTTATGGTGGCACCTCCTCCGGTGTTGGGGGTATTTTGACGCAAGGTCAAGCTAGTGCCGCACCTGGTGTGAATCCCTTGGGTTCTCCCTCTGATGATTTCCCGCAATCCTTAATCGCGGATGGTGATGATCTTTGTCTTAGGTTGGCTTAGAGAGAAGGGTTTGCTCGTCGTGCCGCATCCCCTTTTTGTGATTGAAGGGGAAAAGAGTTCGGACTCTTTTACTCGCCAAAGATATGGAGTCGATCTCTGCGGAGATTGTAGATGTAGAGTGGGATAAGGATCTTGTGTCCAGCGGGGTTGATTTGGTGGTGAATCCTCCTTCTACTGTCGCTGGTATGATGGATGTTGCTGATGGGTACCAGTATAATTATCCTGAGCAGCGACTATTGGAGGTATGTCCCATTCTTCGTAACCCTGCTCTTACTTGGATATGTTATTTGAACTAATTTCTTTTTGATCTGTAGGTGATGAGGAGTGAGTATTGTAACCATACTCTATACCGGCTCTTCAAGGCCAAGTCTCTTAAGCTAGAGGCGAAACTCCGCCACCGTGAAGGAGTGCTTTCGAGCGTCGAAGCTGCGGCCTTTGCTAATGATAAGGAGATAACTGAACTGAGGGATCTTCTTAAGCGCAAGGAAAAACAGGGCGTGGATGAGGCTGCGCTCCGTTCCGAGCTAGCTTTAGTCAAGGAAAAGTTAGAGGTTGCTGAGCAGAATTCTTCGTCCCTTTCAGGTTTGAACCTCCCCTACTTTTCTTTTCCGATGTTCCCTATATGTTCTGAGTCGTCTCTTTCTTCTCTCCTCCCGCGGTATTGTCTTCAGTGGGCGGAGTCCCTGAATTGATGTGGCTTCGTAGTGAGAGAGTTCGCCAAAAGGGGCGTATTGCTGAGTTAGTTGAGAAACTTAAGAGCGAAGCAGTGAAATGGAATCCTCGCGCGGATGTTCATAACGCTATGGCCGAAGAATGGCGTCAGACAAAATTTAGTTGGGTAGATTTGCAAAATCGAAATGATCACGATCGTGAGTTGCTCAACGGGACTCTCTTATGGACGCGGGATAGGCTCGAGGAAGCCCGTGGCCAGATTTCCGCCCTAGGGGTTAGGCTTAATGATATGGAAGAATAATTTCGGCGAGCACGTTCTTCTCATCCCTCTGATGTGCGGGATTATATGCGACGTCTTTCCAAGGAACGAGATGATGCTAGGGCGGAATCTGGCGCTCTTAGTAGTGCCTTATCCGCGTCTCGAACTGATGTGGATCGTCAGGCCGAGTATGAGAGGAACTTAGAGGTGACTATGTATCATCTTAACAAGGGGTTAGAATCGAAGATTGATGAGGTTAACCGATATCATCACTCGAACTCAATGCTTCGAGATGATCTTAGCGCGAGTCAATATGCTCATAATCTCCTGCAGGTAGACTATGATAGGCTTTTGAACGAATATGATTATGCCACAGAAGCACGAGACTCCGCGGTTAACCACTGTGAAGGTATATGTCTTCGTTATCGAGTGTGCTTCATGTTGTATTTGTTATTACTCACTTTCTTCTAATATCTGCAGGGCTCCAAGGACAGCTTCAAGCTGCAAATGACAAATTTGCCGAAGCTCAGGCTAAAATAGTTCAATTGGAAGAGCAGGATAGCTATCATCGGGGTCTGGCTTCGTCTTGAGAGGAAGTGATGAAGCATGCTACTGAGAAGGCGGAGCATCTTTCCATTTCCCTAACTCAAGCTGAGATGAAGAGCGTAGCTATAGGCTTCGTGGCGCGTAAGCAGTTGGCGGAGGAGATTAACAGGACTCTTGGTGATATTGAGCGGGATCTCAAGAAGACCCATGGAATAAGCAAGAATTATACTCGGTGTCCCGTTCCTAGTCTCCCTTCAGGTTCCTCCGGCCCCTCATCTGGTGGTAGTGTTCCTTCGTCGTTAAAGGAGAAACCAGCGGATGGTGCTCCTTCTCAATAGATCGTAACTAGTATGTTGGGGATTGATCTCAGTTGCTTAATTTTCTTAGCGTTTTTGCTACTTTTCTTGCTAGGTTCGTAATCAACCGCCCTGTAATAGATCAAACTTCAATGTGTAAATCTGAACTTGTATTTTGTTGAAATCGCGTCTATTTTTATAGATCCCTGTTAATATAGTAAGTAATTCCGTAAACTTTGTATTTAAACAGTACCGTGGATTAGTTCCGAAATCCACGTGAATGGTTGCATTGTCCACGGGATTGGTTTTACTATCCGTGGATCTTGATTTGTAAGATCTGATAAATTGTAGTGTTAATGCAATTCCGTAGGTTGGTGTCCTCGGAATCGTCTTGCGACCTGTCACCCCGCTCAGCTAATTCCTGGGCCAGAGGATTACTGAGCGGTGGGGGTCTAGCCGGCGTTCAAGAGTAACGCGTCTTATAATTATTGCTTTGGTATCTCGTTCCTTAGGAAGTCACCCCCTGGTCGTACACTTATAGACGCTTATGGGGGAGTTCAAGAGATGGCATGTGTATGCGTTGTCCGGTTTGTTCCCGGTGTATCGGAGTGAGTATGTTCCGCGCTTTGTGAGGAACATTCACCTTGTTGAAGTACCATGATAGTAACTGCACACAAGTTTACGTGGTTCAGCCCTAGGGCCTACGTCCACGGGGTAACAATAGCATTGGCACTTTATTAATATATGGAATGATTTTCAATGTACATTCGTATTCGGTTGTTTCGTTGATCTCTTTGTGTAAGGATAGGTATTGAGTAGTCTGAGTAAATTGAAGTGCTTATAGGTATATACATGTGTAAATTGAAATGCTTATGGGTATATACATGTGTCTCATACGGTGTTGGTTATGGGTATTGAGCGCATCGATATGCGTATAGGTAACGAGTAGAGTTGTGTCAATTGAAGATGAAAATTTGTATTGATTGAAAAGTTGAGGCGTGCTATTCCTCCATCAGAGATAGAAACATGCGGACTTGTAAGTCAACTTTCTTCTTCTGAAATGCATACGAAGATGATAGATTATGGATAGTATGGTTTGAGGTATTTGGCGTTCCACGGGTGCCTGAGTATTTCCCCTTTCATATTACGCACGTAGTAGGAGCCATTTCCGGCGACGTCGTGTATCACGTAGGGTCCGCCCCAAGTTGGTGCTAATTTTCCCCACTTCTTTTGTCGCTGGTATTGGGGAATAGTTCTTAACACATACTGGCCCTCTACAAAATTCCTAAGTTTTACTTTCTTGTTATACTCTCTGGCCAGCCTGCGCTGGTAGTTTTCCATTTTCTGTAGTGCGGTATCTCTTCTCTCTTCGAGGTCATCAAGCTTTTCTAACATCATGTCCGTGGTGAGGTTCTTCTCCCATGCTTCTGTCTTTGTTGTGGGTAGTAGAACTTCCGTGGGAATTATTGCTTCCGCTCCGTATGTGAGTAGAAATGGAGATTCCCCAGTAGCTGATCTTCGAGTTGTCCTGTATGCCCACAGAACGTTATGTAACTGTTCACACCATCGCCCTTTGTACTCATCTAACTGTTTTTTGAGGATGAGCGCTAGGGTTTTGTTTGTGGCTTCCGCTTGTCCGTTGCTCTGCGGGTATATAGGAGTGGACTTGTTTTTCCGAATTTTGAAAGTGTCGAACAGCAAGTCGATATTTTTTCCTTGTAGTTGTTGACCATTGTCGGAAACTATCTCCGCGAGGATGCCGAACCTGCAAATGATATTTTGAAATATGAAAGTGAATACGTCTGAATCACGAATCCTCGCAAGTGCCTTGGCTTCTACCCACTTGCTGAAGTAATCTGTAGCCACTATTAGGAATCTTCTTTTCCCGGTTCCTGATACAAGCGGGCCCACAATGTCGATTCCCCACCTTGCGAAGGGCCACGGACTGTCCACCGAATTCAACTTTGTGGCTGGGGCGTGGATTCTCCTGCCAAATCTTTGACATTCCTCACACCTTTTCGCCATTATAGCCGCGTCTTGGATCATTGTTGGCCAATAGTAACCCTGCATCTTTGCATTATCTGCAAGCGATCTCATTCCGCTGTGATTTCCTGCATCTCCTCTATGGATATCTTTCAAGATGACGTGTCCTTCGGATCGGGACAAACAGCGACGAAGTGGCCCTAGGAATGATTTTCTGTATAAGGTTCCGTCTCTTAGCTCATACATCCCTGCTTTGGATTGTATTTCCTAGCTTGTTTGGTGTCCTGGGGTAGCTTCCCTTCTTGGAGGAAGGAGTGGATTCCGAGTCTCCAATCCTCTTCCCGACTGTAATCGTCGTCCGCATCTGCTTGTTGCATTATATCGTTGTCTTGGAATTCGTCGAATATGAGCTCTCCGATATCCTCTTCCTCGGACACATTCTCCATTGCGGACCTGCGTTGGTTACTCGCGCATATCTCCTGGAGTTTGATGGATGGCTCGTACACTCTTGTCACCTTGATTGCTTTGACATCTTTGTTCTTGAGCATGGCCGAAACATAAGCCAAGGCATCTGCGTGCCTGAGTTCCTTCCTGCGCAGATGTCGGAACTTGATTTTTGGTATTTGGGAAACCAACGTTTGCACCAAAGCCATGTATGCCATTAGTGTTTCGTCGTACACGTTGTATTCGTAGCCTATCTGCCGTATGATTAGCTAGAAGTCGATGTTCAACCGTACTTCTTGTATCCCCATCTCGATTATCAAGCGGAGGGCGTGGACCACTCCTTCGTATTCTACGATGTTATTTGTATGGCCTTCGAATTCCAACCTGAATGCGTGTACGACTCTATCCCCTGTGGGTGTGGTGATAACGATGCCTAATCCAGCGCCTTCTCTATTTTTGGAGCCGTCTAAGAAGACCTCCCATTGCCGTGGGTTTACTGGTTCAAGGATATCGTTTGGATCCTTTTGCTTTTCAATTTCTGGGGCACCCGCGGCTCTCCATCCCTATATGCGCACTTCTTCTTCGTTGTCCAGAGGTAGGTCTGCTAGGAAGTCCGCAAGTACTTGGGATTTCTGAGAGTGTTGAAGCTCATAGTGGATGCTGAATTGGTCGAGGTATGTGCTCCATTTTTCTATGCGTCCTACCTTTCCTGCCCCTTTGAGGATGGCTTCTAAGGGTGCTCGACAAGGGATACGTATGTCATGCGTCAAGAAGTACATTCTCAGCTTCACGGTGGACCATACGATGGCTAAAATCAGTTGTTCGATCCTCGTGTAATTTCTTTCTGCGGAGTTCAGGATTTTGCTGACATAGTATATTGGCTGTTCTTCCTTTGTATGGGTCCTGACAAGTACTGCGCTTACTGCGTCATCGGTTGCTGCGATGTACAACGTCAAAACTTCATCAGGATCTGGTTTCTGAAGGATAGGGATCTCCGCTAGGTATTGCTTGATGCCTAGGAAAGCTTCTTCGCATTCCGTAGTCCATTCAAATTTTGTTCCCTTCTTCAATATGTTGAAAAAGAACTTGCACTTATCCGAGGATCTGGAGATGAATCTTCCCAAAGCGGCTATGGATCCATTGAGCTTTTGTACTTCTTTTAGGTTCTTTGGGGATGGCATGTATACTATGGCTCGGATTCTTGCGGGATCTACCTCAATGCCCCTTTTTTTTACCAGGTATCCGAGGAATTTTCCAGATGTTACTCCGAAGGTGCATTTCTCCGGGTTTACCTTCATGTTGTGCCCCCTCATAGCTTCGAAGATGTCCCTCAAGTCTTGGTGATGGTTCTTCTTGAATCTGCTTTTTACGAGCATATCATCAACGTAGACTTCTAGGGTAGTACCAATCCACGGTTTGAAAACAGCATCGACCATCCTTTGGTATGTTGCTCTTGCGTTCCGGAGTCCGAAGGGCATTCTTACGTAGCAATAGAGGCCGTGGGGTGTGTAGAATGATGTATGTTGCTGGTCTTCTTCTGCTAAAAATAGTTGATTGTACCCGGCGTACCCGTCCATGAATGATAGCTCTTCGTATCCTTCTATCGCGTCGACCAGTTGATCGATACTGGGTAGTGGGTAGCTGTCCTTGGGGCATGCTTTGTTCAAGTTGGTGAAGTCGATGCAGATTCTGACCCCGCCATTGTTCTTTGGTACAATCACCATGTTAGATATCCAGGTGGGATATTTGACTTCTCTTATGAAACCAGCCTCCAACAGCTTTCGCAATTCCGTTTCCACTGCTTTGTGATACTCCGTGGCTACCTTTCGCACCTTCTGTCTTACCGGGGGTGTGCCAGGTTTAATGCGCAGCTCATGTTGTACGATCTTTGGATCTATTCCTGGCATGTCAGATAGTTTCCACGCGAAGACATCCGCGTACTCCTTGAGCAGTTTCACCAGAGAGGCTTCGCGTTCTTTATCCATCAGAGTTCCTATTTTGATCTTCTTCGGGCTCCCCTCTGTCCCGATGTTAACTTCCTTCACCGCTTCCAAGGATGTGAACGTGGGTTTTGGTTCCCCAAGGTGAGGAACTTTCTGTAATTGCTATTTGGCAGGCTCTGGTTGTTTGTTCGTAGGGGCGTCCTGGTCAGCAATTGATGTTGATACTTCCATGTTTCCTACGGAGTGCCCCTTGGATAAGCTTTTCCCTGAGATTTCTTTCAAGTATTCATCGATGGCTTTGTCCTTTGATATTGCTTTGTTTCGAGCCCTACGAGTTCTCCTTTTCTCGTCTTCCTCATTGTTGAGTTGCATCTGCATTGCCTGGCATTCCTTTGCAGAAGCTTGATCACCCTTAATCTCCATCACTCCTAGGGGGTAGGAAACCTAAGGTATTGATGGTAGGTAGCTGCGACCCCCTTAAGCTTGTGGATCCACCTCCACCCAATAATGGCATTGTAAGGTGAAGGGGTGTCTATCACACTGAAACGAGCGTCAACTTTCATGGGGCCGGCATCCACTTGCAGAACAATATCTCTGATAGGCTTCGTAGCCGTACCATTGAATCCGTGGATGGTGTGGTGTGAGGCCGAGAGTTGCTCGTCATTGAGCTCCATACGTTTGAAGGTATCGTAAAATAGGACATTTACGGAACTCCCCCCATCGATGAGGATTTTCTTTATGTTGCATCCTGCAATTGGCAAGGTGAGGATCAGAGGATCGTTGTGGTCTTCCATTTCATCTTCAATGTCCTCGGCTTCAAAGGTTAGGGGTGCGTCCATCCATTCTTGATGATCTTCCACCTCTTTCCCCTCCAAATTGTAAATCTTACAATAGTCCTCAAATTGTTTCCTCAGTCTTTTTCCTATCTGTGCAGTTAGGGTTGGTTCTTTATTCTCTGAGCAGGATATAGTATTCACTGTGCGGTTGCCTTCTGGTAATTGGACTTGTTTGCTGCGTTTGGCCCTTTCTTCTGGTGCAGTATTTTCAACGTATTTCTTGAGATCCCCCGCGTCTATCAACTTTTGTATCACTATCTTGAGGTTTTCGCACTTCTCTGTTGGGTGCCCGTTGAAGCAGTGGAAATCACAGTATTCTCTGGACTTCTCTGAGGATGGTGGTTGTTTCCCCTTAGTCCAAGGCCAGTCTAAATTTTCGCGATCCTTGATCTCCTTTAAGATGCGTGAGTAGCTGGTATTGAGTTTCGTGTAGATTTGATCTTCGAACCTTCTACCAGACCTCTTGTAGTCGTCTTTCGAATCTCTTTGGTAACTTTTAGATCCGCTTGCTTGTTCCGCGGAATTGGTCCGTGGAGGTCGTTGAGCCTGCGCTCTTGGGTTCTCCCGCTGAATTTCTTCCAACCTTGCATGTTTTTCGATGATTATCCTCAAATCTCCCTCTGTGGCGGGGATGATGCCGTGGATTTCGAAAAACAATGGGCTCATCCTGTCCAGTCCCCATTTGTAACAATTAATACTTACTACGGGATCTACCTGTCATATGGCTTGACATATATTGTGCCACCTATCCGTGTATTCCCGAATGGATTCCCTATACTTGATTGCAAGCGATAAGAGTTTGTCCATTCCTGTATTGACGACCTTGTTATACATGTAGGTGGCCAAGAACTTTTCGGTGAGCCGATCATACGAATCGATGGATCCTGGCTTGAGGTTATCAAACCAGGATAGCGCGGATCCCTTCAGGATGGAAGGGAAATATCTTCATAGTATAGCTTCATCATAGTCCCACCTGGCCATTACCCTGTTGTAATATCGTAGATGGGCCGCGGGATCCGCGAACCCGTCATAATATTCGAAGGATGGGACTGGACATTTCTGTGGAATAGTAGCCGTAGCTAACTGGTGCGCTAGGGGTGTAGTACTGGCTTCTTTCATAACATGCTCTAGCCTTCCGCCTCCTTGCCTGGTCTTGATTTGGTTGATTTCTGCTAGCATTTCTGCACGAAGACTCTCCATCGCCAAATAGTGCTCGTCTTGCATGGATGACTGTGCCTTCTTTGTAGGCTGTAGCAACGTGTCCTCATCTTCGTCGTAGTAGTCCGAAGTCTTCGGGTAATAGTCTGGGTCAGAACTCCTGTTGCTACGCGCACCTCTTCGGGGTATTCTTCTTTGGTTACCTGCCGCAGGGGTGTTTTCGAGGATCGCTCTTCGGTCTGCATTCTGCATCGCAGAGTTAGCCTCGTCTTGTTGATTCCCTAGCTCCGCGTTTTGGAGGATATTTTCTCTCAATTGCTGATTTTCTTGGGCTAGCAAGGTCACCGCGTCTGCGTATGTCTTTTGACTCCTTTTCAGCTCTTCTAGCTCCGCCCATATATGCACAGACTGGTTTGATTCTTGACTTAGCGTTCCTGCTTGAAGTTGGGCTTGTCCGTCGGGGACTGCGGTATTAACTTCTTCCACCAGCTGCACAATGGGTTCTACCACCCCGTGGTATCCTGCTCTTAGTTGTGTATTTCGTCCATTAACCGGCGGCATCCCGTACGGAGGGTCTTGGATCACCGAGGCTACTGCTGCATGTTGGGGCTCATTAGGTATGGTCGTAGCCATCGCTTTGGAGACAGCCACTTGAGAAGATACCACTGTAGATGACATAGCCTTTGCCGCCGCAACCTTCTGTGCTTCCATTGCAATGATGCCCGCTTCTGAGAGTAATGCTTCTTCCGATCCGTTCTGCGTTTTGCCCCCGGCTATGAGTCTTTCGCTTGTCTGTTTGCTCCTTGTTATTATTGGCATAGTCCTAGGCGTCTCTTTTGATGGTACCTTCGATTTTCCTACGTCCTTGCTCTTTTCCATTGCAATACTCTGCAGATATGGCACGGAGATAAAACGAGGCAAGATTCACGGGTTAGCTATTAGTTCACGGTGCCCACAAGTTGGATTCCTAGCGGCAAAGAATGCATTCAAACTACTGATCATGCGGGTAATATAAAAAAAACGTGGGTAGATGTACCGACTCAATTGAAATAATGGGGTCCTAGGGTCGTTATGAGGCTACTGGTAGAAAATAAGTATAAAAAATAGTTAAAACATAAGTCCGTCGGTCCAGAGGTTATAAAACGCCCAGACCTGTTGGTATAAAATACATTGGTCATAAATATATGCACAAAGTAGCCCAAAACACAGATCTGCCGGTTAAAAGTCGTAAGAGGCCCAGATCTGCGAGTAGAAAATACAAAGAACATAGATATGATGCGAAAAACGAGTTTAAAGCGCAAATCTGTCTAAAAAATCACAGAGAGATAAATCTTTTGATAGGGACAAAAGTCCCTATTTCTAGCGCCAAATGTGAACACGCAAATCACGTAGGCATCAACGTGTCCACAACCAATCTTCGCATGTACAGAGTGCATGCATTAAAGTACGAATATATTGTGAGATGCTGGGATAGATGTTGATTCATTGATTCTAAACCCCACGGGTTTTTCATGATCTCCTCAACATCCATAACGACAGATCTAAGAGATGCATACAAATATTAGGGTAGATCAATACGAAATGTAAATAAGACAAAGATTTATGTGGTTCGGCTCTAAGGCCTACATCCACAGGTCTGAGGGTGATTCACTATGATGGTAAAAGATTACAAGATTAGTCGAAAGACTTTGGGTGATCATGGAACCCGAAGGTTAACGCTCATACTTACTTTTCCCTTCTTTCTCTCTAATTGTTCCCCCTCTCTCTTCAATTGTTCGACCCCCTTCCATGTAACAGGAAGGGTCATATATATAGCTCTTCTACGTGGGTCCCTTATAAAGGAGCTGTTATAATTTTATCTTCTTGTGCTTTGTGAATAGTACGCGGACCTCTTGGTCATCCCGCGGCTTCTATGTTTCCTAAGATCATCACGCTGACCAATCTCTGTCTCTCTCTCTTCCTAAGACTGGGAAAGAGCTGTTGTATCCTTATCTTCTTGTGTTCTGTGCATAGTCCGCGGACCTCTCTGTCATCCCGCGGCTTCTATTATTCCTACGCTCATCACGCTGGCCTGCCTTTGTTCTTGTCGTCAGTCCAACCGACACATGCCCTTCGCGCCAGGCGGTGTCAGTCCTTCCCTGTCACGTCTGTCATTGGGGATTCACCTAGCCGTTGATCACATCTTGCCTCGTGAGGGGGTAAAGTGTAACAGGGAAGTTCTTTGGTGCTACGCGGGTATACCTTCCTTTGATGCTCCTTCATCTTCGATCGCTTATCTTGACAGATGGCGCAATATCTAGACCCACGGATGATCCTGTGTGTCACCCACCTTTGTGACGTGGCTTCCATGTGGGGATGCTAGTACACGTGGTGAGGGAGGTAAATAAGTGTATCTACAGTACCCACTTCACACTCATGTCAACATGTGTTCAGAAGCCAAACATGGAACCATACCATTAAAAAGCTATATGTAATTACTAACCAACCACAAAGTATAAGATCTGTTACCTAATTGGAATTTCAGAATCATCCGATGAAACTCTCTTCTAACCAGCAACACAAAATTCCAAGTTAGCTCCAATGACTGTCTCCATCTAGCATGATTGCATGAGGGCAGTGTTTTTTGTATTCTTCCTCCATCGTCACCACAGCCACACTTCCACTACCACCATCTCAACCTTGGTACCCACTACGCCTACCATTATCCCCTACTAATTCTGGCTTTTGTTATAACCAACACCACCAACACTATTATACATAGTATGTCATCTAAAAAATTTAGAATAGATATGTACAAATTCATTAACAAGAAGAATCATTATGAACCAAAACAAACGATAATGAGCATTAATCAACTAAAATATTACCAATAAAAACTAGAAACACAATCATAGA
The DNA here is from genome assembly GCA_023529315.1 of Papaver bracteatum. NCBI lineage: Eukaryota > Viridiplantae > Streptophyta > Magnoliopsida > Ranunculales > Papaveraceae > Papaver > Papaver bracteatum. The sequence goes on from JAJJWX010005130.1 coordinate 22,650, forward strand.
GAAAATTAATTTTACTGAAATTGATTGAATGAAAATCAAAATCATAGCAAGTATAATATAGCATAAACATTTAATCAATTGCTTACGATTCGGTTTAATCTTCATGTCGATTGATGTTAATCTTTCCATCTATCTTTCTTCAAAAATCGATTTCCAATCCATATCACTAATTTTTCAGATCTGAAAATTGAAAATGTTATCAGTAGTATGAAATTTAACTCAAAACTATGAACTCGAAAACCAATTTCAAAAATCATTCTCTGAATCTGGTTCCAAAATAAGAAACGTCTTCTAATAATCTGTATGTAAACTCCATTTTTAATCGATAAAATCCAAACCAACCAATAATGATTTTTCTTATTATTTTCAGATTAGAAGATTATAATGAACGAAAAAAAAGTATAAATTGATTTTCTTGAGTGGCTAATCTATTCGCGGCGGCGGAGGTGGTAGCTGTAGTAATGGTAGAGGTAAAGGTGGTGGTGGTGATGGTTGAAAGAGGCGGAGAAACCAGAAACAGTAGTGATGGTTGTGACCAAAAGAAGAGGGGGGAGAGAACAGAATTCTGAAAAGAGTGAAGAGAAATTAATCGATTGTTTTCTCATTCGCTGGGAACATTATAGAAAGGTTAAAAGCGGATGGGTAAAAATGGAAAGAAGAAAAATATTAATGGACCCCTGATGGGCTTATAGATAATGGGTATTTTTATTGCTTCATAAGGTTATTTTTGAAGCCCTTGAAAAAGAGGGTCATCTATATAATTCCCACAAAAAAATTATGTTGATCTACCAAAGGACGCTAATTAGGGTTTCAACCAATCTGTGGAGTGCTCAAACGATCAACATTTGATCCCGTGACTACCCAGGGCCGGTTTCATGACCCCTTGGTAGGTCCCTCACCTCTTTATAATTCCTTCACTTTTCATTATTTTCCTTCATCCGATGAAGTTCTGACGGTTTTATCAGAAAACCTTAATTTTGTCATATTTTCTCAAATGGTCGCTCAAACATACACCAAAAAATATCAAAATTCTCATAACTGAGACACGGACGTCTCAATGACGAAAGCATGTTACCTTGACCGACCAAGGTTGGCTTTTTGGCTCGCAATGATCCAGTCCCACGTGTTTCTCACAATCTGACCTAATTTGCACAATAGCACGTATTAGGTCCAAAAACTCTCCAAACAATTTTAAAATTTGACGGAGCGATCATCATCTGATCCCGTGACCACCCAGGGCCGGTTTCATAACCCCTTGGTCGGATCCTTATATTTTAATAATTAATTAGGTTTTATCACCTAATGCTGAACCCAGCAGTAATTCAGTAAATGATTAAACCAGCATTTAATCATCCTTTCAACAACTCATCAACTCTTCAAAGAGGTCTTGGATTTTGCTCACGTGAGCATATGAGAATTTCATGGTCGATCCACGATCCCATGAAGCCGGTTCTCCTTCATTCTATGGTTAATTTCAAATAAACCATCAATTGGTCATCAATTGATCAAATTAGGGTTTCTGAATCCAAGGATCATGATTCCAGATTCAAACAATAATAATTTCACACTGATCTCATGATCGGTATTCTTATTAATTATGCTCGGTTCAACTACCAGCGCTTTAATTAATATTTTATTTTGGTCACGCTACCAATAATTCATCGAACGAGCAACACTTGCTCAGATGAGCAATATTTACTCAAAGAACTATCAATATTAAAATTAGCGAGCAACACTTGCTCTCCTCATTGTGAGGATCCTATCACTGTCTCAGCAGACACGTTCGATTCATGAGTTGCAGAATATTCTACAAAATCATGTTTAACTCAGCTAATACGTGGACTCATAGTCCCACGAAGTCATGAAATCAACAACTGACTTAATTAACCACGAGACATCAATCGTGTCACTTGGGGGGATATCAACTAGGGTTTTGGTTTGGCGGTCTACGACATGTGTGTTCAAACACATGATGAAATGTGAGAAAGTCGTGCAATCAGTTGAGGGAGTTAGCGAAGTAGTGGGTGGAAAATCAACCAAGTCTCTGCACGATGGGCACAACTGGTTTCAAACACTATTTCCATCTCTCCACTCCTTCACTCCATCAACTGTCACACTTCATGGGATCATGGTGTTTTCAACTCCGGCATTATATAATGTCTTTGAATCCTAATTGAAAGAACAAGATTCGAAGAGTTCTAAAACATTCGAACGACAATCGTCTGAACGAGCAATTTCTCACCAAAGTTCATACAAACGCTTATTTGTCTACACGAACTCACAGAAATTACTCTCAATCAGGAAATATTCAATCATTCAGATCATTTCACACTGAAATCATAACACACCTACAATCTCAGATCACCATTGATCTCACACATTTCTCAGCTTCCCTCCTACAGATCAACCCATCCTCTCTTGTGACCAAATTTACTCTAGAACGGCCATTGTCTTTGTTTAGGACGGAGTACTACAGATTGGTATCTCGAACTTAAAGCACCCCCTTCATACCGGTGCATCTGTGTGAGGTTGAACATTTCGCTCGGTTCAAGGAATCTCCTACATACGGTCGTCCTCAATTCCGCAAAAACCAGCAGATCTTTTTTCCCCATCTACACCTCCACATAGCTTCTACATTAGAAAAAAAAACCTATTTCGTCCAATAAAAGGCGAGGGTTTCATCATCGTTCAATGTGAGAGCTTATTTTGGCAAGGCCTTTTAGGGGGGATGTAGTTGCAGGAAATCCTACAATACATCCCTCACAAGAATTTATAGCAATCAACACATTTTTTTAAGATCAATAACAACACTTTTTATTAATTGAATCTAGAAAGTCTACCAGATGGAAATGAAATCAAGAATACAACACTGTTTTGGATTTTCTCTCTCTTCAAAACTTTCTCAACACTCCAAAAATTATCTCTCTCTTCTTACACCTATTCATCTCTTTATATAGGGTATTACATAGTGGATGACAGCTAATATATCCTTTATTTTTGGATCTGGCTTGCGGTATTTCGCAAGCTTACAAATGTTAAAATTCGCAAACATCCTAAATTTCGTTAGATCATCACACTTTTCTCATGCTTACGCTTTCGTCATCTGTTATGTCATTTCTGAAATCACTCTGCGACGTCTTCGCTGTGTTGCTGAGAAAGATTTTGGAAGTGTGTTGTTGTTGTGATATTCTGATCCTACATCTTTCCTCTTATCATGTCTTCTCTGCGAAGGGGAGAATGTCATGAGAATTTGTACTTCAGAATGCCGCAGATGTTCATCTTCTATATTCTTTTGTACTGACATGATCTTGTATTCTACGCAGTATTTATTACACGTATCTTTTCTCCCACCCATTTCTTGACACGTATTTTTCAACCGCTATATCTCAACCGTTCACGTCCACTCTTTGCATTAATGAGTTTATCTTCTCGAGAACTCTTTTCTCTATATATATACCCTTCTTATTCTTCTCTTTTTCTCTTTTCACTTTCTTCTATTCTTTTCTGCAAATTTACAGTTTCTCTGCATATGCCGCTTCTGCTGCTGTAAATTTTCATCCTTCTTTTTCTTTTTATCTTTATTCCTTCATTCCCATGCTCATATATGCTTCCAAGCGGTCACAAAGCTAAAACTTCTTTTGAGGGAATTCAGAAACGTCTCAAAGAAATAGGTTTTACACTATCCACCATTCCCAATCAAGAACCTACCTCTATTCTTTCTGCTAGATTTTTTTATGATCATCATTGTGATGATAAAGAGATTATAGTTTCGCTGGGTCAGATTCTCGCTGGCCTTCCTGTCCCTCTTTATGATCCTAACCTTCCTTTATTCTATGAAATACTCTCTCATGCGAAGTTCTCGCGGGCAATATATCAATTAAGTAGGGATCGCATTTGCTTAATGCTTTAATTCGCCAACCATGGTGATGGCAAAGGGTATCTTTATTCAACAGATATTAGAGATCCTGAATTCAAGGAATTATAAATTCTTCCCAAAAAATACACCGCAGAAAACTTCTTTGATAATTATGAACTAATACCTATGAAGAACGTAAAAACTCGTTGGGATTATTCGTTTGAAGAGGAAGGAAAATGTTGATGATGATAAAAAGCTTATGCATGACATTTATTGGCACTCTGGAAAGAATAAAACTCCTCACCAATCCAAGGATGAAAAGTGGTGCGTCTTTCCAATGATTATGAGGGGTCCTTATGTTTTTGGTTCAAACGTGCTTCCTGCGAATCTCGCTACTTACCAACCTTGGGTATTTAATTGGCCTGAGAAAGAGAAAGAGGTATGTTTCTTTCGTTCAGTTTATTATCTTCATTCTTCTTTAAAGTTATTAACTTTGCGAAAACTTCAGATTAACAAGTTAAGAAGAAGCTACAATAGAACTAACAAGTCAAGCACCCTAGCAGCACTTCGCTCGATCACAGATGAAGTAAGAAATACTTTCCTTTATCATTTTTAACAATATTTTTTCCTCTGTTTCTTATCTTCATTCGTGTGCCTAGATTGGCGTTGTAGTTTCGGAAGAAGAAGGGTCTAATACTGCGAAGACCAAAGGCAAGAGTAAGAATGTTCTTCACAAGGAAAAATCCGTTGCCCCGCCTTCAAAGAAAAGAAAAGTCCGCTCTCCCTCTCCCTCAAGTTACCACTCTGATGAGAGTACAGATGATGATGTTGTATTCGCAAAGGAAGGTGCCTCTTCTGAGTCTTCAATGACACAATTGTCTAGCATCTTTTCTGATTCCATGCAAGGAATTAGTAATGACAATCTCACCAACACATGCAAAGCTCTTGCGAATATCTGTGACTCCACTCTATTGGATGGTGATAGTTCTCTTCACGAAGTTTCTAGATTAGTGATTCCTGACTTTCTGAACTCACTTGGTATTCTGGTATGCTTTCATTTCTTTGTTTCTTCTTCATACTTATAATTCAAAATTATATCTATCTTGAATTTTTTTGCTTTCTTTCGCAGTCTGGAAGAGCTTCTTTCGTTGTTGCCTCATATTTGGAAAGAAGGCGTGCTACTCTTAAGAAGAAGAGTCTTGAACTTCGCAAGAAAAATGAAGAACTAGAAGCTAAAGCTGCTGATCTTCGCGAAAAGAATAAGCAGTTGGATTCTGAAAATTACACTCAGAAGAACAAAATATCTAGTTTTCAAGATGCCAATAAGCAAATTTATGGTATAGAGCTTTTCTTCCTTTTCTTCATTTCGTTTTCTCATTATCTTTCCTCATATGATTTACCATTTTCGCAGACGTTTATGGTCTTTCTGATGAAGCTACCATTTTTCGTTCTTTTCCCGAACCCATAGATAATGATACCCTACTTGAACTCCTTAATAATTATTTAAATAGTTTTTCAAACGACAAGATTAAGTCCCTTTCTGTAGAAGAACTCAGATCTAAATTTTGCCTCTTAGAGATTGACCATAGATCCAGCTTGGGCTTAGCCAATAAATTTAAGCATTTCTATCTTAACTCTAAAGAGGAAATTAAGAATTCAAGGACCAGGAATAGTAGTCTCATAAATGAAAAAGATCGTATTGCTCTCCAAGGTGCTCAAACTCTAGCGAAATTCCATGAAACTCTTCTTAAGGTTCAAATTGAACGGGATGAAGCTATTCGCCAAAACACTATACTTAGCGAAAGAGAGAGTCAAGTTCGCTCACGTCTTCTAATACATAATGATGATGAATTCTCTTGGGCTGCGAAAGTTCTAGATAATGCCAGGAATAATCTAGGTGTAGATGTTAGCCTCCATACTGAACACACAACCTTGGTTAGATATATGATTTCTGACAGAGAAGGTTATTAACTACTCTTCCTTATTTAATTGAATATTTTTCATAAATTTCCATCAAGTTGCTAATTCAATGTTATACTTTCACAAAGGCTGAAGAGAGACTTCGCAGAAGAATTAAAGAACTTGAGGCTGAGAAGGGGAATCTTGCAAAGGATCTTGCTTCTCGCAATGATAAATGTTCTAAGCTGAAGAGCCAATTGAAAATTACTGTTGCGAATTTTAAAAATGATGCTACTCTTTTTCGCAACCAGACCATTAAAATGGTTTGGGATGGAAAAAAAATTCCGCATTACACATATCCTTATATCTTAAATGAAGTCCCAAAGAACAATCCTGATTTGGTCATCTCTGATAGCGATGCTAGCGAAGAAGAAGAATCTGATGAAGATGTGGAAGAAGAAGAATCTGACGCTAGTGAGGAAGGAGAAGAGTCTGATGAGGATGATGAAGAATCAAGCAAGAAATGATCTTTGTTTCTTTCTTTGGTTTTTTGTAATATCTGTAAATTTGAATTTTAATCCTCTATTTTTGTAATCTATCACTGCGAATTTCTTCAATCTTCAATACAAGTTATATTTCTTTTGTTTCTTCCTGCATGCGTTAGAAAATAATTCTTTCTCGCAATATGATTAATCAATATATAATTTTTTTTTTCACTTTGTGCGTAAATCTATCATATGGAAAAAAATAACATACTCTCTGTAGGACCAAAATATCGTCATGATATTACTCTTGCGAGATTAACAACACTTCTGCGAACACCACCGCGAGTTCTTCAACAACACTTTGCGAGTATCACAAGATAATTTAAAGAGTGATGAAATAGCTGACGAATAAAGAAACACGAGAAGAGCATGATTGTCCTGCGATGGTTACAACGCTTACGAGAATTGACATTATAACTACTGCGATAATATCGCGAGTCAGATCCGGAATTAAAGGACAGCTTAGCTGTCATCCACTAGTAACTACCCTATATAAAGAGACCCAGTAGATTCAGAGAGAGGATGATGTATTTTTAAGTGTTGAGAAAGTCTTAAAGAGAAAGAAAATTCAAGAGAGCGGTTGTATTCTTGATTTCTTCCATTTCTTGTAAAGATTTCTGAGAATCAAATAATAAAGTGTTGTTTTTAATCTTCAAATATGTGTTAATTATTGTAAATTCTTATCAAGGGTGTAGTGTAGGTTTTCCTGCAACTACATTTTGGCGCCCGAAACAGGGATGAATTGATGATTATTTGAAGAAAAAGATAAAAATTAACATTGTGATTAGAAGGAATTTGGAACAATTAGTGAAAGATCTTACACAATATCCAACAGTTTACTAAGATTATTGGCTAGAAGAAGAAGAAATACATCAGAACCACCAACAACTGTAAGGTGGAGTAAAAGAATTACAGGAGGAGAAACAAATGAAATGGGAGAATCTTCAAGAATAAGAACAAGAAGAAATAGAACAAGGAATGATGGAGAAAATCAATTTCAACAGCCAAATCAGCAAACACTAATGCAAGATAGAGCTGTGGATTATGATAGAGTAAGCGTGCATACTTGGCGATCAGATTCAATAGAAGAACCAGAAGATTGACAATTAAGAGATGAAAGACGAGAGGGAAGAAACCAAGAAGTAAATGGAGATGATGAAAATGAAACAGTAGAAGTTTTAAGACAAAAAATACAAGAGGAAAGGAGATTAGTGGCAGAAGAACGTGCAAATTTGGCAAGTCAAAACCATGAATTGAGAATGGAAAACATGAGGTTACAAAATAGAAGATCAAGAAGCACAACGAGATCAAGTTCGAGAACAATCATAAGTGAGGTAAGAAGAAGATCACCTGTAACAAATATTGAAGAATAAAATTATGATCCAAATGGAGGACATCGCGAAAGGAGATAAATAAGGGAAGATCGTTACATACCACAAGGTGAAATTCAACAAAATGAGCAAAACAACAGAAGGCATGAGAATGAACAGCATCAGGCACGGAATAACCAAGATGGCGAAGAAGATCAAGAGGAAGGAAGGAGGATATTGCATGGAAGAGAAACTCTAAGAAATCAGCAGATAATTAAAAGAGAAATCGAGAGACATTATGCTGAACAAGCACGCTTAGCTTACGAAAGGGAAAGACTGAGAGCATAGGTAGACGAGCAAGAATTCCAAGAGGAAATTCGCCAGAATAATCATGACAATCGAGAAAGAAGACGTGAACAAAATCGCAATAATGGTACTATTAACGAAGAATACGATATGGTGCAAAGAAGAGCAGAAGAAAATCGCATAAGAGAGAATGAGAGATATAATGGTGTGCGCATTCTTGAAAGATATGTAAGAGAGGATAGCGGAGAAAATAATGGAGATAGAAATAAAAATCTCGCAACAAAAGATAGGCAAGAACGCTGAAGAAGGGAAGCTGCGCTGAAAATACCAATGGAGCAAAACTCAGTTGGGAATGAACAAATATTAAGAGAGCTAGCAGAAATAAAGGGAATGTTAAATAACAGAAGAAAAAGAGGTAGAAGGCAACTTGATGAAGCCATTGAGGAAGCTGCGAGAACCTCATTCACTCAAGAAGTACAATTAGGAGGAATCCCTCCAAAATGCAATTTACCAGCATTAACCAGTATCTTCGATGGGACTACCTGTGTTGTTCAACATGTCAAGGATTATGTTAGGTGTATGCTACAGTGGGAAAACCATAATGTTGTATTATGCAAATACTTTGCATCAAGGTTTACCTAAAAACACTATAACTTCTTTCGACCATCTGCAAGATACATTTTTGGGTGCTTATATAAGCAACAATTCTTCGCGGACCGATATTGAAGATGTATTTGGGTTAAAACAGAGGATTGGCGAAAGTTTGAAACACCTAAAAAATAAGATGGAAGTCAATGTGAAGCGAGATGGCTGGTAGAGTGGATGAAAGATATCTCATTTTATCTTTCATTAATGCTATGTTCGCAACCAATCTACTATATGTTCAAATTTTCATAGTCAAAAATACCATCACAATGACTGAGCTGCGAGAATTACAAGAAGAATACATTGCTTTGGAGGAGAAACAAAATGAGATGGAATCATATCCAGTCGCAAACACCAGCTTAATAGCGGCAAACGGAAGTTTACTTCCTAAAATGATTAATAATGTGGCGAGCACCTCGCAGCCACAACAAGAGAAAGTGGTGATTGATAACCAGCTGAAGTTAGTAGACATGGGAAGTCGAGATCAAGAGGAGTATGAAAGGGAAAGGAATTATTTCAATTGCGGTGAAAATAATAAAATTCAAAGACTTGATCAGCCGCAAGAGACTTATGGTGGTCAGAGGCAAAATAATTTTAGAGGGAAAGAGAGTCAAAAGATAATATGGGAAGAAATTAAGATGCCACCTCTAAATGCTAGTATAGAAAAAATTTGGGAGGCTATCATTTTGATGGAAAATATACCATCACCCTGGAATATGGGAAAAGAGCCACATCCAAATAATCGAAACCAAGAATTTTGTCCTTACCATCATTTTCATGGTCACTCAATAAATGATTACATGAATGTAAAAAGAATAATTTTGAGGATGATTGATCAGGGAAAGTTAAATCATTTTCTAATAGGACATCCTCAATTTCAGCAGTTACCACCGGTACCAGATATTCACATAGTGAATATTGTAAAAGGAGCAGAAACATTTGTGATAGAGGTTGGATCCAAGGCGAAGAATTTGTTCTGTAATTCCATCATACATTCATACAAGACTATTGAGGATTTCCACGACAACGTTCTAAGCAAAGTCTTCGCGAGAGACGCGGATGGAAGAGAGATAATGAATATTGCGAGAGTCTCGCCATTAGAGGAGTGGCAAAATCAAACTATTTCTTTCACTGCACAAGAAGTACCAGAGCCTAGCGAGATGCATGACAACACACTGGTGGTAAGATTAGAAATAAATCCAAAACAAATAGAAGAAGATGAAGAAAATGATGATGGTGAAACTGAAGATTCCTAGGCCATTAACAGAGTTCTAAAAGATACTGAAGTTCAGTTGATATCTTATTTTATTATACTTACAAAACCATGGGTGGAAGAGACGAGGATCTGATACCATCAACCTATAAGATCTATGGTTTCAACGGTACTGCCAACAAGCCCAAAGGGGAAATTACTATACGGATTTCTTTAAAGGGGTTATCTTCCAAAGTTCAATTTTGCGTGTTTGACATAGAATCACCATATAACGCCTTGATTGGCAGGCCATGGTTACATAGAATTTTAGGTGTAGCATCAACTTATCACCAGTGCATTAAGTTTCCTCATCCCAGTGGTGTTGGAGTTATAAAGGGAGATTGGATTGAAGGAAGAAAGTGTTATGAAATTGACATGGAATCTTGTGAAGAAAGAGCAACGAGGAATTGAAATTGGAAGCATAACATCAAGCAGAGGAAAAGAAGTTACAAATTAATGGTTGATATGATAGAACATCGAGAAGATGGGATAATGCAAATTCAACACACACTACTAGCAATTGATGGCGAGCGCCTCACAGATGAAGAGAAAATAACAAAATGTAACAAAAGGGCAGAAGCAGAAAGTAATAAGTCGAAAGGTAAAATTATGAAATTTAAGAAATTTATGAATGATTTGTTGAAGAAAATGTTTTCAAAAGAATATTTCGTTTGAATTAAAAAAGATGAAATTGAAGAATCATACAAGAGTTGAAATGCAAGTAAAGAGAAGATAAAAGAAAAGAAATTTAATCAGAGTTGCAATACTCGCAAGAGAAATATAAGAACGGGACGAACCTTTATGGCGTACACCCTAGTTCGCGAATAAAATTTCGTAAGAGGAAAATGTAAGACCTAAAGTGCGTCATATAAGGGGGTATCTCTTTGCATGGCTCAGGGATAAAGTTATACCGCTGCTGGAACCTGAGTCATGGAGATTGGGGTTATTGAAAACCCATCCAGGAGAGAGGTACCATGGATTTCCAACTATATAAGGTTATACCCTGGTTGGACGACTGAGGGTCTCTCCTAAGGAGTGAAGAGTATGATCAAGGAGCCGAGGTACACGGTTGATTCAAGAGTGCCCGAGGTGTACGAAACTACCCTGGCCATTCTTGGCAAGTCTTGACTACAATGCATTCGGCCCGAAGAAAACCCCACTTAGGGTGCAGTCTCGTAACTATAATCCATATAGGCATAAAGGATAAGAGGCTGCGAAAACAACTAGTTGTTGTTAAGACCGGATGAGAGGAGCTAGTCTTGTATGGCCGATGTTCCCTCCTTAAAGGGGCAACCAGGGGGAAGATAAGGGCGGCACCCTCCATTAGGGAGCTGATAAGTATCTAAAGACAGCAATGTCATGGGATTTATGTTCGAAAGAAAATTTAGGCCTATCATATTGTCGCGTGACAAATATTATGCAGAGGCAACAAGCCATGAGAAAAAGATAAGATGAGATCAATGGGTTCTTACATGAAAGCGTAAAGACATCCTGCGATTTCATCGCAAGACGGCAATGTCATGAGGCTTTGTTCTCTCAAGGGAGCTTAGGCTTGTCATATTGTCGCTGAGAAAGTGACAAAAAGAAAATAAGGCAAGATCAATGGGTTTTTACATGCAAGTGTAAGGACATCCTGCGATTTTGTCGCCAATACAAAATGTGGCAAAATGAGACCTTTAACTAGGAAGGCATAATAAGACCACAAGAAATCAAGATTGAATGACTGCGATATTGACGCAGAGATAATGAGACTTGCGATATTAATACATAAATCATGAGATTTGCGATATTTACGCAGGGATCATAAAACTATGCAACTGTTACTCGCGATATTATCGCAAAGATTGAGGCAAAAATATTTAAATAGATTTTACTCACAACTAACATTCAAGCTCTACTCAATTTTTTTTCATATTGCAGATGAATGATAGAGGCAAATATGGGAATGAAAAGAATGATAAAATTGTTATCCACAGAGGGATTAAAAATTTATTCAAGACGAATTAGATCCATCATCATCCTCGCCAGATTTTTCTTCTTCTTTGTCTTCACCGTCATATTCGCTGTATCCTTCTTCTCCGCCAGATTCTTCAGCTTCACTGTCAGGCATAACAAGATTTGGAGTATTCTTTGGAACTTCTTCCACGAGGAAAGGATACAAAGAATAAGGAATGTTATGATCATCGCAGACCTTCTTGGAAGAATCATTGTGAATACCAACAAGGAGATTACTAAAATTGGTAGCAGTCATCTTTAATTGGGTCTTCAATTTTGAATATTTCTCATTGCGAGCAACAAGAGTCTTTGCGAGTTGATTCATATCAGCTTCAAGATCTCTAATTCTTTTTGAGTATCTCTTCTCAGCTCCTGCGAGTATATAATAAAAATTTGGAAATTTTCCAAAAAACTATAAAAGACAAGAAATTAAAAAGGAAGAACAATTAACAACCTTCTCTTTCAGAAATCGTGTCTTTAATTAAGGCCGCTTGTTCAACATGAAGACTAACATCTACACATAAGTTAACTCTGGCATTGTCAAAAATATTTGCAGCCCAGGAGAATTCGTCATCATTATTAATAAGAAGACGGGAATGAATTTGGTTTTCTCTTTCAACAAGATCCTCTCTCTAGCGTATAAGTTTATCTCTTTCAACTTGGACTTCAAGAAGGGTTTTATGAAAATCCACTAAAGTTTGAGCTTCTTGCCTAGAGATATGATCTTTTTCATCTATAAGATCACTTTTTTGGGCTTGGATGTATTAGACGCTCTCAAACTAGATCTGTGATCAATTGCTAAAAGATGAAATTTGGATCTAAGATCATCTACAGAAAGGGAATTAATCTATTCATTTGAATAGTTACTTAAGGATTCATTAAGGCGATTGAGAAGAGTATCATCGTCTATTGGGTTTGGAAAAGAACGAAGGAATACAACTTCGTCAGAAAGGCCGTAAACATCTGCGAAGAAGAAAAATAAGGAAAAATGCAAAGGAATATAAGGTTAAAGAAAAAGAGAAAGATTTCTTACCATAAAGTTGATCGTTCGCAGCTTGGAGGATTGCGACCTTATCTCGCGAGGAAGAAAGTTCAGTTTCCAACCGCTTGATATTTTCTTGAAGGTCAGCAGACCCAGATTCCAATTGCCCGTGAAGACTAGCGGACTCAGATTCCAACTCCACATTCTTCTTGCGAAGAACAATATTCTTCTTGTGAAAAGATGCGCGCCTCTTCTCCAAGTCTAAGGAAACATCAAAGGAAGCTCTTCCAGTCTGCGAGGTAACAATGTAAATTAAAGCTTGGTGAGGAAATGAATACATAAATGTGGTGAAGAAATGAAAACATACCAGAATACCAAGAGAATTTAAGAGACTGGGAGTTATTGATCTTGAGATTCCTTGGAGGGAATCATTATCAACCAGTATGGGAGCATTGCAGATCTTGGAAAGAGCCTGGGATACCCCATTAAGAGCTTCATTTCCATAATCATTTGCGATACCATGTGTAATATCGCCAAAAATGTTAGATAGATGGGCCATGGAAGATTCAGATTGGGAGGATTCCATTGCGGAAGGGATATCAGCATCAAAATCATCATCATCGTTTCCATTATCAGAATCATCCCTCGAATTTTCTTTATTAGATTGAGGAGTTGAAGAAGAAAGGAATTGCGTTTTTCTTTTCTTTGAGAGAGGAGCACCAGATTTATCTATGCGAGGAGAAGTAGACTTCTCTTTATGAGGAACAATAAATTTCTCCTTGCGAGAAGCATCTTTGTCTTTCCCCTTAGTTTTCACAATCTTCACAGGTTCTATTTCTTCAATAACCTTCAAACACAGATAAAGATAAGAAATAGAGGCAACAATATATTGTTAAGAATCATAAAGGAATATTTCTTACTTCATCTGTGAGAGATTTAAGGGCCAGAAAGGTGCCAGGATTCCCGAATTTCTGGTAGCTAATTTTCAGCCTGTTAATCTGAAAAAATTGGAACAGTCAGCGAGAGTGTAAAAGCATGAGGAAGATAAAAATGATAGTTACGAAAAAATTTGAGAGAACATACCTCTTTATTCCTTTCAAGCCAGAAGAAAACCCATGGCTGATATTCTGCGAGATTCGCAGGCAATGCATGAGGACCAGAGATGTAGGGACCCTCTATACATAATGGAAAAATGAACCATTTGTCATCACTAGAGTGGCGAGGGCCTTGATTATTACCCATATGCCGATCGATATCTAACATAATAAATTTATATTTAGCGATGTCATCCTTATTCTGTAAGCGGACACCCCAACAAGTGTTGTCTTTCTTCATAGGAATTAGATCGTAATTTGCGAAGAAATTCTCCACAGCATACTTCGCGGGGACAATTGGAGTATCCTTGAATTTAGGTTCTTCGCAGTATTAGGTGATCGCTGTCGTATGCGTCAAAAATAATTACACTTTCTTACTACTCAAAATATAAATATAGCAAGGGCAAGAAAGGATCGATCCCACAGAGAGGTCTAGGTTGTCTCGTTGTTTCGGTTTCCTATAAGTAACACCGGGGGTTTTCTGATTTTTATAATTTAAAAGTAAAATAAAAGCAAGTAAATAAAAGTAAACACTCAAATCAAGGTAGTGAGAATATTGGTTGCAGATTTCATCTTCAATTGTAAACAAGTGTTAAAAGTATGATTAGAATTCGTATTTAATCTCGCTATCATCAAAATCCCTAGAATACCTTATTGCAAGAATACTCCGTAAATTTCCAAAGTCATCAACACACACATTAGAGCTGCGTATGTGAATTCTACCTAAAGAATAACCTAACACCTTGCGCTAATTAAGTTCAATTCCTATGAGCATTAAGTTTCAGAAATAGGATAATCAATGCAACTATCATACATTGCGCATGACAATTCGGACAGAGGTCAATTTCTACATATGATTACTAGAGTGTATCACTACAAACCGAAATCATATCATGCTACTCGTATTCAAGGTTATCGCTCGATGAAAACCCTAAAATAGCTATAGATATGGATGTAAGTTCAATCAATTCTAGACTCAACTAAACAAACATTCAATCATATTGTAATACATCAATCATGCAATTATTATAATCAGTAGAAATCAAACGATGGTTTTGAGAGAAAACTAATTCATAAATATCATAACTTGGTTGGAAAATCCAACTACATCTTTAACCAATAGAAAAATCAAGTACTCATGGCATAGGAGTTCATAACAATAAGGAAGAGAAAACCTATCATGTTTATAAACCCTAGAACACAAAAATAGCAGCAACTCCCCCTAATGGAGATATGATTTATGATAAAAAGATATTAGGTTTTGAGAAAAGACTTCACTTTTATAGCTCTTCTTGTTCCAAAATTAGGTCTAGCATTCAAAATCTTCATGTCCACGTCCATCTATTAGTCCACCAAGCCCATGTGTGATAAATATGTCTCTGGAATTTTGGGTCCAAAACTGGTCACCGAAATTAGTGACGTCATTGCCAAAATCCGGTCATCGGCGCCGGAATCCGGTCACCGGAAAACTTTAACAAATCTGGTGACCGGATTAATGCAAGGAAGGGACAATTAATGCAATTAATGCAAGGAAAAGACATGAACGGTTGAAAAGGACGTGTCAGAAATTGAATGGTTAAAAAGATACGTGTAACAAATCTGGCGAGGAAAAGATATATGTCAAAAGAACATAAAAAAATAGACAGCTGCGGCATTTCAAAATATTTTGATTTCTCATAGTCTTTTCCCTTCGCAGAAAAGACATGAGAATAGGCAAGATGTAGGACCAGAATTTCGCCATGATATTACTCTTGCAAGATTAACAACACTTCTACGAACACCACCGCGAGTTCTTCAACAACACTTTGCGAGTATCACAAGATAATTTAAAGAGAAACGAAATAGCTGAAGAATGAAGAAACACGAGAAGAGCATGATTGTCCTGCGATGGTTACTACGCTTGTGGGAATTGAAATTATAACTACTGCGATAATATCGCGAGTCAGATCCGAAATTAAAGGACATCTTAGATGTCATCCACTATGTAACTACCCTATATAAAGAGACCCAGTAGATTCAGAGAGAGGATGATGTATTTTTGAGTGTTGAGAAAGTCTTGAAGAGAGAGAAAATTCAAGAGAGCGGTTGTATTCTTGATTTCTTCTATTTATTGTAAACATTTCTGAGAATCAAATAATAAAGTGTTGTTTTTAATCTTCAAATATGTGTTAATTACTGTAAATTCTTATCAAGGGTGTAGTGTAGGTTTTCCTGCAACTACACTCTCATTTTATGCATTCCCATACTTGCCTCTGTTATTTGTGTTCAAATGAGAGATTAAGCAAGTTACCTTGTTCAGTAAGATTGTTGCGAAATCTTTGAGTATATGCATTCCCAAATCTCACAGTTATTTCTGCATATTCTCGCAATCACATATTTTAGAATTGCAATTTCTCTTGTATTCTGATGTGGTCTTATTTTTCCTTCCTAAGTAAAGGTCTTATTTTGCCACCTCTTGTCATTGCGACAAAATCACAGGACGTATTTGCATTTTCATGCAAAAACCCCTTGATCTTGCCTTAACCTTTTTCTCTTTTGATTTTTGCTGCGACAATATGACAGGCCTAAATATTCTTGCGAAAATAAAGCCCCATGACATTGCCGTCTTGTGACGAAATCGCAGGACGTCCTTACACTTTCGGGTACTGACCCATTGATCTCGTCTTATCTTTTTCTTTTGTATTATTGCCTCTTCAGGATTGTCGCACAAATATGACAAGCCTAAATATTCTTGCAAAAATAAAGCCTCATGACATTTGCGTCTTAAGACACTTATCATCTCCCTAATGGAGGGTACCACCCTTATCTCCCCCCTGGTTGCCCCTTCAAGGAGACGTACTTCTTCCATACAAGGCTAGCTCCTCCCATCCAGTCTTGACAACAACCAGTTGTTTTCGCAGCCTCTTATCCCTTTTGCCTATATAGCTTATGGTTACGAGACTGCACCCTAAGTGGGGTTTTCTTCAGGCCGAGTGCATCATATCCAAGACTTGTCAAGAATGGCAAGGTAATCTCCAGACGCCCCTGGAACTCTTGACTCAACCGTGTACCTCGGCGCCTTGGTCATATTCTACTCTCCTTAGGAGAGTCCTTATTACCCTAGTCTCCCAACTCAAGTCATATGCTTAAGTTGAGAATCCAAGGTGCCTCTCCTGGATGGGTTTTTATTGACCCCAAATCTCCATGACTCAGGTTACAATAGAGGTGTAACCTTTTCGGTGAGCCATGCAACATGTACCCCCTTCTATGACGCACTTTAGGTCTTATATTTGCCTCTTGCAAAATTTTGATTTCGCGAACTAGGGTGCACGCCATAGTAGGTTCGCCCCATTCTGATTGTTCTGATTATTCTGTTTTTGCATTTCAGCCCTTATTGTAGTTCTCAATTCTTGTCTTTCTCATTCCATAAAATACATTTTTTGAAATTTTTTGTAACAAATCAGGCCATACATTTTTCTTTCTTTTCTCAATTTTATTCTGATATCAAATTCTAAGTTTCTTACCTTTGTTGTTTTCTGCCTCTGCATTATTGATGTTTTTTGCGGATTTTTTTGCTTTCTTCGAACGTTTCGCTACTTCCTATTTTCAGCAAACATTTACTTCGCAGCATTTCTTCTTTTCTCTTCTCTACTGCATCAACCATCAATCTCACACTTCTCTGCTTTCCTTTGATGTTATGTGTCCAATTCTCTTTCTCTGTAGTTCGTTCTTCGCATGACTCAACATCAATTTCATAACACTTCTTTCCCTCAATCCAATCTCCTTTTATAATTCCAACTCCACTCGGATGAGGGAACTTGATGCACTGATGAAATGTCGATGCTACGCCTAGAATCCCATGTATCCAAGGTCTGCCAATTAAGGCGTTGTATGGTGACTCCACATCGACAACACAGAACAGAATTTCAGAAGATATTCCTTTTAATGGAATTCGCATAGTGGCTTCACCTTTAGGTTTATTAGCAGTTCCGTTACAACCATAGATTTTGTAAGTTGAAGGTATTAAATCTTCATCTTTTCCACCCATAGTTTTATAAGCATGATATCCACGGAACTTCCAGTATCAATTAAAACTCTGTTGATTGCCCATGAGTCCTCAGATTCATCATCTTCATCATCACTTAGTTTTGGATTAATCTCTAATTTCACCACCAATGGGTTTTCATGCATTTCTCCACCTTCAGGTACTTCTTCTGCGGTGAAGGAAATAGTCTGTTTTTGCCAGTCTTTTAACGGCGAGACCTTCGCAATATTCATTATCTCTCTCCCATCATCATCTCTTGCGAAAATTCTTCTCAGAATATTATCGCAAAAGTCTTCAATTGTTTTGTATGAATGTACAATAGAGTTACAAAACATATTCTTGGCTTTTTCTCCAACTTCTATTACAAATGTTTCTCCTCCTTTTGTCGTATTAACTCTGCGAATTTCTGGTGGAGGTGGTAATGGTTGAGGTTGAGGTTGTCCCATGAGAAAATGATTTAACTTTCCCTGATCTATCATCCAGAGAATGATTCTCTTTATATTCCTGCAGACATTTGTTGAATGTCCATGAAAATGATGGTAAGAACAAAATTCTTGACTTCAGTGATTTGGAGGTGGCTCTTTTCCCATGTTCCAGGGTGCTGGTATATTTTCCATCAAGATTATAGATTCCCATAGTTTTTCTACACTAGTACTCAGAGGTGGCATTTTGATCTCTTCCCATATCATCTTAGGATTTCCTTGGCCTCTGTGATAGTTTTGCCTTTGACCTCCATATGTTTCTTGCGGCTGATCAAGTCTTCGAATTTTGTTATTTCCACCTCGGATATAGAAGTTTCTTTCTATATCAAATTCTTCTTGGTCGCGACTTCCCATAGCTACTATTTTCTGCTAACTATTCTCCATTATCCCCTCTTGTTGTCCGTGCGAAGTGCTTGACACTGTGTTTATCAACTTGGGTAACAATCTTGCGTTCGCTGCTTTTGAACTTTTGTTCGCAACTGGGTATGATTCCTTCTCATTCAGTTTTTCTTCAAGAGCAATATATTCTTCCTGAATCTCTCGCAATTCAGTCATTGTTATCGTGTTCTTGACTCTGAAAATTTGAATATACAGCAGGTTGGTTGCGAATATTGCATTAATAAATGATAAAATGAGATATCTCTCATCCACATGACCAGCTATTTCACTACATATTGTCTTCCATCTTATGGTTAAATGCTTCAAACTTTAACCAATTCTCTGCTTCAACCCAAATACATCTTCAATGCCAGGTCGCGAAGAATTATTACTTATATATGCTCCTAAGAATGTAGTTTGAAAATGATTGAAAGACGTTATTGTATTCTTGGGAAACCCTTCAAACAATTTCAAAGCCTCTTTTGTTAAATTAGATGCAAAATACTTGCACAATACAGTATCATGATTTTCCTACTGTAGCATACATCTCACATAAGCTTTAATGTGTTGAATTGCACAAGTTGTCCCGTCAAAGATGCTAGTTAACGCAGGCAGGTTGCACTTTGGGGGTATTCCTCCTAATTGTATTCTTGTGTGAATGGATTTTTTGCAGCTTCTTCTATAGCTTCATCCAATTGTCTTCTGCCTCCTTCTTTTCTGTTATTTAGCATTCCTCTAATCTCCGCTAGTTCTTTTAAGATTTGATCATTTACTCCAGGATTTTGGTCCATTGGTCTCTTTAATTCTGCTTCTCTTCTTCTACGTTCATGTCTGTCTTGTCTAGCAAAATTTTGATCTTCTTCTTCATTATTTTCTTCTCGTCTTTCCCTACGATCTCTTCTTTCATCTCCTTCTTGAATTCTCACATGATTGTACCTCTCATTTTCTTCTCTGCGATTTTGGTCATTCCTTACCAATTCTCTTTGTTTCCTTTCAGCACTTCTTTGTACTCTATCATATTCTTCATTGATATTTCCATTATTGTGATTTTGTTCACGTCTTCTTTCTCGATTATCATGATTGTTCTGGCGTATTTCCTCTTGGAGCTCTAGTTCCTCCACTTCTGCTCTCAACCTTTCCCTTTCGCAAGCTAAACGTGCTTGTTCGGCATAATGTCTCTCGATTTCATCTTCAATCACTTGTTGATTTCTTTGAATTTCTCTCCCATGTAATATTCTCCTTCCTTCTTCCTGATTTTCTTCGCCATCTTGATTATTTCGTTCCTGACGTCGCCCATTCTCCTGACTCATGTTTTTTGTCCATTTTGAAGAATTTCTCCTTGTGGGATGTAACGATCTTCAATTATTTCTCTCATTTCGCGATGTTCTTCATTTGGATTTTGTATTTCTTCTCGATCTCTTTCTCCAATATTTACCATAGGCGAATTTCGTCTCACTTCTTGTAGTACTTTTTGACCTTCTATTCTGTAATCTCATGTTTTCCATCCTCAATTCATGATTTTGCCTTGCCAAATTTGCGCGTTCTTATGCTTATAACCTCCTCTCTTCGTGTATTCTTTGTCTCAATGCCTCTAATACTTCAGTTCTTTCATCTGCATGAATTATTCCTCCAACTACTTCCTGGTCTCTCTCTTCTTGTCTACCATTTCTTAATTTTTGCTTTTATTCCACTTCTTCTGCTGAATCTTATCGCCAAGTGTGTACACTCACTCTATCATAATCCACAGTTCTATTTTGCATTGGCATATGCTAAGTTGGTTGTTGAACCTGATTTTCTCTATTGTTTCTTGTGTTCATTCTTGAAAATTCCACAATTTCATTTCTCCTTCTCCAGCAAGCCTCTTACTCCTTCTAACAGTTGTTGGTTGTCTTGAAGCATTTCTTCTTCTAGTCATCTTTTCAATCTTAATGAACTGTTGAAAACTATATGAAATTATTCACCAATTACTCCAAATTCCTTCAAATAACAATTCAATCAGAATTCTTCAACCATTCCCTGTTTCTAGCGCCATTATGTAGTTGCAGGAAATCCTACAATACATCCCTCACAAGAATTTATAGCAACCAACACATTTTTTAAGATCAATAACAACACTTTTTATTAATTGAATCTAGAAATTTTACCAGAAGGAAATGAAATCAAGAATACAACACTGTTGATTTTCTCTCTCTTCAAAACTTTCTCAACACTCCAAAAATTATCTCTCACTTCTTACACCTATTCATCTCTTTATATAGGGTATTACATAGTGGATGATAGCTAATCTATCCTTTATTTTCGGATCTGACTTGCGGTATTTCGCAAGCTTACAAATGTTAAAATTCGCAAACATCCTAAATTTCGCTAGATCATCACACTTTTCTCATGCTTACGATGTCGTCATATGTTATGTCATTTCTGAAATCACTCTGCGGCGTCTTCGCAGTGTTGCTGAGAAAGATTTCGCAAGTGTGTTGTTGTTGCGATATTCTGATCCTACAGGGAAGATTATCAAAAATAATTTATTATTGGATAAAGATTTTACTACAAGAAACTAGTTGGAATCCTAACAAGCTAAGCTCTAACATTGTACTACTACA
The DNA here is from genome assembly GCA_023529315.1 of Papaver bracteatum. Taxonomy (NCBI): domain Eukaryota; kingdom Viridiplantae; phylum Streptophyta; class Magnoliopsida; order Ranunculales; family Papaveraceae; genus Papaver; species Papaver bracteatum. The sequence goes on from JAJJWX010005130.1 coordinate 44,018, forward strand.
TTAGTTGAACAGGTTGTCGTGCTACGCTCATTTTTTATTATTTTTTTATTATAATAAGGGACATTATTTATTGAAGAAAAGAGTTTTACAAGAAACTAGTTGGAAGCCGAGAAACAAGTTGGGCGGCAACACCCTACTGAATAGCTAGTGCTAACCTATGAAAAAGGAAACTGTCCACTCTAGTATTTGCTTCATGGCTAGCCAAACAATTTTTTAGTCTCTTTAAAAATACTATAGTGTCTTCACTGAGTTCCCCCAAAATCGAAAAAGCCAAAATACCGAACCCATACCCGTGACTGGCACATATGTCAAGGTACTTCTTCCATTTGTGATAGGCTTTCGGGATTGCCTATATTATAATAACCGCAATCGCACGGTGTCTAACTAGTAGACAGAGGCAAGTACGGGTTGAACCCACATGGAGCAGTGGAAAATACTGTAGCCAATATCTAATAAATTAACCAGGAATGATATTTTTGAATTTTTAGAATTATAAAAACAAAGAAAATAAATTAAACTAATAAAATGAATCCAATGAAATAATCGATAACGAGGGTTTAATTGGTATCCACCACTATTTCCTTGCAAATACTGAAATGAAACATAACTATGAACATGTGTTTATTGTTCGTTCTATTGACATCACCTATTATATATATTAGAGTCGCAAATAACACTGGTATACCCTAAGCATGCCACATCAAGAGACTAAATCCAAGCATGAGCCATCAAATTGCATCAGCGGGAAAGTTATATGAAACTAAATATATGTTCACAAATTCTATATGGCTTTTCTAAGCATAACCCATCAAAGTTTTTAGCGAAGCATGGATCATCAAATATACTTGTAAAACTATCAATTACGCAAAAATGTTTTTAAAACCGGTGAATCAACAACTTATATTTTTGATCATTCAATAAATATTATTCAAGAATTAATTAATTCAAATCATAATGGTCTAATGTTATATAATCAATTCAAATTAGCCTAATACCCCAAGTGGTTTGAATCCATAAAAACCCGAGTTATGAATCTAGAAATACATAGAAATGGATTTCTTAAAACCCATAAAAATAATAATCAAAAGAGAAACGATCAAAACAAAGTCCTTTGCGTCGTCTCTTTTTCTTATGCTCCAAAACACTATGCGGCGGACTCCTCTTCTTCTCAAGTTTATGTCACAAACCTTCCAAGAAATCTCAGCCGTGCCTCCCAGAAGAATCCCAGTTGAAAAAGCGGGGGTCTAACAACCACACCCAATATTTCGATTAGAAATCTGTATGTACAACTCTGAGTTACTTTCTAGAGAATCAACTAGACTCAATCAATAGAAAATATCTCAAGGAGTTATTATCCCAGTCTCTTAATTTGATCTTTACTCAAGAAAATACAATATGTGAGTCTTTATCAAAGAGAGATAACTTAGATGGTTCCAAAGACCAATATCCAAGTACCAATCAATTTAAATCAACAACAAAAAAGGTCGGATATTCTAATTGATTGAACAATGCACAACCTGTATTATTTCAATTATATAACAAAATGTAATGCGGAAAAGAAATAACACAGACACCAAAATTTTGTTAACGAGGAAACTGCAAATGCAGAAAAATCCCGGGACCTAGTCCAAATTAAACATACACTGTATTAAGCCGCTACAAACACTAGCCTACTCCAAGCTAACTTCGGTCTGGACTGTAGTTGAACCCAAATCAATCCCACACTGATCCAAGGTACAGTTATGCTCCTACGTCTCTGATTCAAGCAGGATACTACATATTTGATTCTTTTAGATGATCTCACCCACAACCAAGAGTTGCTATGACCTAAAGTCGAAGACTTTAATAAACAAATCTGTATCACACAGAAAAGTCTACAGTAATAGATAAATTCGTCCCCCACGAATAAACCTACAAGTTTTGTTCCGTCTTTTGATAAATCAAGGTGAACCGGAACCAATTGATAAAACCAGACTTATATTCCTGAAGAACAACTCAGTTTTATCAATCACCTCACAATAGTCTTAATCGACGCAGCGAAAATACATATTTTGGAATCACAAACGATGAGACGAAGTATTTGTGACTACTTTTATATCTTTCCTATCGGATATAGAAATCTCAAGCCAATTATTACAATTGTACTCATACGATAAAAACACCAAGATCAGATCACACAACTACGATAAAAGTAGTATCGGTCTGGATTCACAATCCCAATGAAGTCTTTAAGTCGTTAACTTGGTTTTAGAAGAAGAAAACCAAAGGTTAAAGGAGAATCGACTCAGCTTAGCACAACTAGTATCACACAAAATGTGTGGGGAATAGGTTTCCCAGTTGCTAGAGTTATCCCTTATATAGTCTTCAAATCAGGGTTTATAATTAATGTTAGCGTACTAACAAAGCATTCAATATTCACCGTTAGATAAAAACCTGATTAGATTCAAGCCAATATTTATCAACCGTTAGATCGAAAACATAGTTTGTTACACACACATGTAATGTACGTTTCTAAGCTTGCGTAACCGTACCCAAATTTGTACATTAGTTGGTTCAACAATAGTTAACCCAATGGTTAGCCATATGACAACTTTCATATCAACCATATTCTTGTTCACCATAACTAGTCCAAAATCAAATGAACTAGTTAGAGAGTTGTTAAATTGCAAGGAAATCTCATGTACTACACAAGACATAATTGAAGCAAAAACGATGTGATTCACTCGAATCGTTTCATGAACTATAAAGCCACGGTTTGCAATAGCCTTCCTTAGTTTATTAAGATAAGTTCACAAACATCGGTTTTAGACATAACCTACTCAAGTTCACGGACTGGGTTCGCAGACTTAAGTTCCCGGACGGAGTTCACAAGCTCCAGCAGAAATTCTCGGGTTCGAGAACTACGCCAGTTCGTGGACTGAGTTCGCGGACTGAAGTTCACGTACTACTCCGGTTTCACTTGATCAACAAAGTTCGCAAACTTCGATTCAAGAAATAAGGACTTATACATATATGTGTTTCCACAACAATGTTTATATCCTCCAATGGTTATATTGTCTAAACTCTCATTTCAATTATTGAAACATTCTTATCGGGCGTTATATAATTGTTATTCACAAACTATTTTTCGTCAGAGCAATTTCCAAAATGATTGAAATATAACATGACTTTCGTCACTAGGTAAAGATGAACTTGGCTAAAGCGGAAGCTTTACCAACACATATTTCGAGAAATAGGTAAGCGAGATATACTCAGCTCGAAATATCACATGTGTATAATCTTAGTCTATATAGTAATACGACTTTGTCTCAAGATATGAGATAAAGTAGATAGACTTTTGAGTGATAGATAAGTTCAAGTCTCCACATACCTTTTAGTCGATGAAGATCCACTGGTTCCTTGAGTAGTAGTCCTTTGTCTTGTATGATGATCGCCATGGAGATCTTGAGCTCAACTACACTTTCTATCCTAGTCCGAGACCTTAGCTATAGTAGACTAGAAATCAAGACTTTATAGTTTTGATCACTAACATTGACAAACATGCTTGAGATAGCATCACATGCGAGTTCGACCGAATAATTCTCTAACAAAAAGAAATAGGTGTGAGTACCAATAATTCTATGAGCAAGTGTTATGATATTATTGGTCGTACGTAAAGTAACAATATAGCCCTAACGATACACGATATCCTGAAAAGTAACGAATCTCTTCTCAATCTACTATATCTTATCTCGAGGAAGCATACCTCGACGGTAAAGATGAAGATCCTAGCCTAAGGAGGTGGAAACTGTCGAGGGGACAAATACAGCCGACATATCCAATCAGCATTAAATATAATAAAGCAAAAATTGACATGTATTCTCAAGAGGATGTGGATAAGAATGAGGTGGAACTGTGTGACTGGAGAAGGTGTGCTACCAATGAAGGTACAATATGTACTAAGGTTGGGTAGTTCTCGAGGGCGTGTGGGTGAACTGATGTGGCACAGTTCAACAGGATAAGACATGAGGCCAACGAAGGTAAAACATATCAATTTAAATCTTGAAAAAGCGGGGTCTAACAACCTCACCCAATATTTCGATTAGCAATCTGTATGGACTAACTCTAATATACTTTTAAGAGAATCAACTAGACAGTCAGACTCAATCTTAATAAAAAGAATATCAAGGAGTTAATATCTCTATCTCTCAATTTGATCTATACTCAAGCAAATAGAAATCTGCGAGCCTTTATCAAAAACAAGAGATATAAACTTGGATGGTATCAAAAACCAATATCCAAGAGTCAATCAATTTAAATCAACAACCAATAAGGTCGGATATTCTAATTGATTGAACAACGCACAACCTGTATTATTTCAATTATATAACAAAATATAATGCGGAAAAGAAATAACACAGATATCATAATTTTGTTAACGAGGAAACCAAAAATGCAGAAAAACCCCGGGACCTAGTCCAGATTAAATATACACTGTATTAAGACGCTACAGACACTATCCTACTCCAAATTAACTTCGATCTGGACTGTAGTTGAACCCAAACCAATATCACACTGATCCAAAATACAGTTATGCTCCTACGTCTCTGATCCCAGCAGAATACTGCACACTTGATTCCCTTAGCTGATCTCACCCACAACCAAGATTTACTACGACCCAAAGTCGAAGACTTTAGTAAACAAATCTGTCTCACACTGAAAAGTCTACAAGATAGATAAATTAGTCTCCCACGAATAAACCTATAAGTTTTGTTTCGTCTTTTAATAAATCAAGGTGAACATGAACCAATCAATAAAACCATACTTATATTCCCAAAGAACAACTCAGTTTTATCAACTAACTCACAATAGTCTTAATCGATGCAGCGAAAAAAGATATTGTGGAATCACAAACGATGAGACGAAGATGTTTGTGATTAATTTTATATCTTTCCTATCGGAGATAGAAATGTCAATCCAATTATTACAATTATACTCGTACGATAGAAGATGCAAGATCAGATCACACAACTACGATAAAAGTAGTATCGGTCTGGCTTCACAATCCCAATGAAGTCTTTAAGTCGTTAAACTGGTTTTAGAAGAAGAAAACCAAAGGTTAAAGGAGAAACGACTCTAGCTTAGCAAACTAGTATCACACGGAATGTGTGGGGATTAGGTTTCCCAGTTGCTAGAGTTCTCCCTTATATAGTCTTTCAAATCAGGGTTTGCAATCAGTGTTATCTTGGTAACAAAGCATTCAATATTCACTGTTAGATAAAAACCTGATTAGATACAAGCTAATATTTATGAACTGTTAGATCGAAAACTTAGCTTGTTATACACACATGTACTTGACGATTTTGGGTATGTGGAACCGTACCCAAACTTGTACATTAGTTGGTTCAACACTAGTTTACCAAATGGTTAGCCAAATGAAAAGTTCCATATCAACCATATTTTTCTTCACCATAACTAGTCCAAATGACTCAAATGAACTAGTTAGAGAGTTATTCAATTTCTATGAGATCCCATGTACTACACAAGACACAATTAAAGCAAAAACGATGTGAGTTATTCAATTTCATGAACTATAAAGCCACAATTTGCAATAGCTTTCCTTAGTTAATTATGATAAGTTCACAAACATCATTTTTAGACATAACCTACTCAAGTTCGTGGTCTGGGTTCACGGACTCAAGTCAACCGGTTTGGAGTTTACAAACTCCAGCAGAAATTATCGGGTCGAGAACTTCCGTCAGTTCGCAGACTGCCTTCGCGGACTGAAACTGAGCTAAAACTCCAGCAGATATTCTCGGGTTCGAGAACTACGCCAGTTCTCGGACTGAGTTGACGGCTCACGTTCCGGTTTCAATTGATCAACAAAGTTCGCAAACTTCGGTTCAAGCAATAAGGAGCTATACATATATGTGTTACCACAACAATATTTATATCCTCCAATGGTTATATTGCCTAAACTCTCATTTCAATCATTGAAACATTCTCAGAGGATGTTATATAGTTGTTATTCACAAACTATTTTTCGTCAGAGCAATTTCCAAAGTGATTGAAACATAACATGACTTTCGTCACTAGGTAAATATGAACTTGTCTAAAGCGAAAGCTTTACCAACACATATTTAGAGAAATAGATAAGCGATATATACTCAGCTCGAAATGACATATGTGTATAATCTTAGTCTATATAGTAATACGACTTTTGTCTCAAGATAGGAGATAGAGTAGATAGACTTTTGAGTGATAGATAAGTTCAAGTCTCCACATACCTTTTAGTCGATGAAGATCCACTGGTTTCTTGAGTAGTATTTCATCCTGTATGATGATCTCCATGGAGTTCTTGAGCTCAACTACACTTTCTATCCTAGTACGAGACCTTAGCTATAGTAGACTAGAAATCAAGACTTTATAGTTTTGATCACTAACATTGACAACATGCTTGAGATAGCATCGCATGCGAGTTCGACCGAGCAATGCTCTAACAAAAAGAAATAGGTGTGAGTACCAATAATTCTATGAGCAAGGGTTACGATATTATTGGTCGTACGTAAAGTAACAAAGTATATCTAGCGATACACGAGATCCTGAGAATTAATGAATCTCTTCTTAATATACTATATCTTATCTCGAGGAAGCATACCTCGACGGTAAAGATGAAGAGCTATATCCTAGCCTAAGGAGGTGGCAGCTATCGAGGGGACAAAGACAGCCGACATATCCAATCAGCATTAAATGCAATAAAGCAAAACTTGGCGTGTATTCTCAAGAGGATTTGGATAAGAATGAGGTGGCATTGTGTGACTGGAGAAGGTGCGCTACTAATGAAGGTACAATATGTACTAAGGTTGGGTAGTTCTCAAGGGCGTGTGGGTGATCTAAGGTGGCACAGTTGATATAAGAGTATCATGAGTAGTGTGCAGGTTATATGCACAGAATAGTTGAGCCATGTTTTGGCTAGTAACGTGCAGGTTATATGCACATAAGAGTTGAGCCATGTTCTTGCTAGAAGTTGGTCGACAAGTTTTTTTGATCAACAAGCTTTGAGGTTTCCTAACTTAGATATGATTCCTAGATTAGATGAGTTCTAAAACTCATAGCTTTATTTTCTTTTTCAGCAAGTTTACACTCCTATAAAAGGAGGAGATTTGTAGGCTAGAAAGGCAGAGAAAACGAGAGAGAGCAGCCATAATTTTTGGTTTGTAATAGAGTTTTCTTTCAGAGTTTAAAGAAGAAGAAGTGAAGCAATAGAAGAAGAAGAAGTTAGCAGAAATCCATTTTGTTTTACTTTGTGTTCCTATTCATTTCTTTATAATTCTCATAGTTTAGTTATACTCAGTACTGACTCTAGGTATCACTGACCGATTACGTATCAAGTGGTATCAGAGCCACGTTCTGACTCCTACGGTTAGTTATGGTACATGGTATTAACATGTGAATAGTATACGCAATCAGGAGAAGAAACTGTTGTTCAACCAGACACAAGAAAACCTAGATAAAGTACTAGAACCAAGATGAGAAATGAAAATGATAAGGGACCTAAACTAACAGACGAAGATAAATTTGCAAAGCTTGAACTTTGGATACAAACTTTAGAAAATACCTTCACAGAGTTCATGAAGGAAAGTACTCGTAAAAATAAACATGAAAAAGGTCCAACAGAAGGGGAAAAATAAAGCTCTTCAGAAGAAGACGAGGAAGAAGAAGACGATGAAGTAGAAAACAAAAACCCATATGGAGGTTTGAAAGTTGAGTTTAAACTTGAGATTTCTGATTATGATAGGGTCATGGAAGCTGAGAAACTGGATGTCTAGTTAGATAAATTGGAGACGTATTTCACCATATATCACTTAATGGAGTCCCAGAAGATTAGTTTTGCAAGTTTGAAACTATCGAGTCATGCTTCAACCTGGTGGAAGGCTTACAAGAAGAGGTATGACACAGAGAAGATGACATGGTTACAATTTAAGGAACTCATGAAGAAACACTTTTATCATGTGGGATACTTGGATGAGAGATGGTATAAGTGGAAACACCTACGACAACGGTACCAACAAAGTGTTCAAGATTACACTACGGAATTCTATCATCAAGCTTTAGATTTGGATGTAGATATCAACAATGATGAGACTTTTCGGAAGTATAAGGGTGGACTTGTAGATTACATACGAAAGGAGTTGACACTTTTTAGTATACAAGGCATTGAAGAAGCTATAAACAAAGATGTAGCTATTGAACAAAAGTCTAAAGGTGTTACAGACCAGATAACAAGAGAGTTACTACTATAGGAGAAGACAAGAGAAGGGTTGAGACCGGTAAAAACAAGACTCTATCAACCAAAAGAACAGAAAAGGTGTATGAACATTGCAAGGAGAAAGGTCATATAAAGGACACTTGATGGGTTCTATACCCACATCTTAAACCAAAAAAATTACGTGAGTCTGAAGGACAACGGAGCTTTAAGAAAAATGCCATGTTAATAGAGTCTACAGATGCTGAAATGATCTTCGAAATAGATCAACCCGATCCAAATCTTATGTTGATGACAAGGCTAAAAGATACAGAACCAGCAGATCTCCATGAAGAATTATTTCATGTTAAGATACAAGTAAAGCAAAGAATTATCGAGGCTATCATTGACTCTGGTAGTCAAAAGAATTTAATCTCGGAGAAGCTTGTGGAACAAATGGGATTGAAAACTACTGCACATCCAAAACCTTACCCATTGGGATAGATACAGAAGGATATTTAACTTCAGGTAACCATGCAGTGTCGATTCAAATTTGCTATCACTGATAAATTCATTGATGAAGTTGTATGTGATGTCGTAACACAAGTCATATTTGGAAACCCATATTTATGGGAACGAGATGATGTTCTCTTTCATAGGGAACATGTCTATTTGTTCAAAAAAAATTTGGGAAGGAATTCCGAGTTCAGGCTAGTAAAAAATATTTACCTAGGCAAATGGTTACCACAAACCAAGTTAAGAGGCTAATCAATGCTTGTGGTATGTTCACCTTACTACTAGTCAGACCTGTGAATACATAAGAAAGGAAAGTAACCTTACATACTACACTTTGCACCAGACAAGAAAGTGAAGTAAGTTTACTAAAGCAGAAGTTTTTGGATTTATTTCGAGAAGAAACTACTATACCACCTAAAAGAAGTGTGGAGCATGAGATTACACTTACTGGAGAAGCCTCCTTACCAAACTTGAGATTATACAGAACCTCTATAACTGAGTCGGAGGAAATTAAGAGACAAGTACAAGAATTACTTGAACAAAGGATAATAGTGCCAAGTTGTTCTCCTTGTGGTTCTCCAGTTCTTCTTGTACCAAAGAAGGATGGAGGATGGAGAATGTGTGTAGATTATAGCGCTCTTAATAAGATTACCATCAAGAATAGGTATCCATTACCAAGGATTGATGATATTCTTGATCGATTAGGCGATGCAATATACTTCACCAAAATCGATCTCAAGTCTGGATATCATCAGGTGCGGATTAAAGAAGAAGACACTTGGAAGACAACATTTAATACTCGACAAGGATTGTTCGAGTGGCTTGTTATGCCCTTTGGATTATGTAATGCGCCAACTACTTTCATGCGACTCATGAATGAGGTATTACGAACTTTCATTGACGATTTTGTCATCGTATACCCAGAAGATATTTTGATATTTAGCAAGACGTGAGAGGAACATTTAACTCATGTGTCCAAGGTGATGTCTGTGTTAAAAGAGAATTTGTTACGATTGAACGAGAAAAAATGTGAGTTTGGTAGACAAGAATTAATTTTTCTTGGGTTTGATATTGGTAGAGGAGAGATAAAGGTCGATCCATGAAAGGTTGATGTTATTTCTGCATGGCCAGCTCCTACAAATATCACTGAAGTTCGGAGTTTCTTAGGAGCTTGTCAATATTTACGTAAGTTTATAAGACATTTCTCACAAATTACAGCTCCTATACATGGTTTAACCAAGGCCAATACCGTGTTCAAATGGGAGCCTAAACATGAAGCTACTTTTCAACTATTGAAGAAGAAGATTTTAGAAGCACCAGTTCTAACATTACCGAACTTACAGAGACCTTTCAAAGTAGAGACAGATGCATCTAACTATGCATTAGGGGCAGTATTATTACAGGATGGAATACCATTAGCATATCACTCAGAAATGTTCACTGGACCATTTCAGAATTACCCTACATATGATAAAGAGTTGTATGCTATGCATCAATCTATGAAGCATTGGAGACCATATCTGTTGGGAAACAAGTTGTAGTCCACACAGATCATAAACCCTTACAGTATCTACAGACTCAATCCAAGCTACAACATGCTAGACATATGAAATGGGCATCTTACTTAGAGCAGTTCGGTATTCACATTAAATACAAACAAGGAGTAACAAATAAGTTAGCTGACATGTTGTCTAGACCACCTTCTAGTAAGGCTTTGGTTGTAGCAATACAGACTCAGCCATTGTTGCCAAGTGACTATGTTCATAATTATGAAGGAGATGAAGACTTTGGTAAAGAGTACAAGAAGTTGAACCAAGGTCACTCAAGTGAGTGTCGAATAGTTGATGGGCTAATGTACAAAGGCACTGCTCTATGTATTCCACATGGTGAAGATAGAATGCACTGGATAAGAAAAGCACATACTTCACGTATAGCTGGACATTTTGGTGTGGAGAAGACATTACTAAACTTGAAGAGGTATATGTGTTGGCCAAGAATGCATCTGGATGTCTAAAAATATGTTCGAGGGTGCGTTTTATGCAATATATCAAAACCCTCCAACAGAAAAAAAAAAAAAAAAAAGGATTGTATATACCATTACCAGTTCCTACCTGACCATGGGAAAGTATTTCAATGGATTTTCTGGGAGGCTTACCAATGACTAAAGCTGGGAATGATTACATCTTTGTCGTTGTTGATAGGTTCAGCAAGATGATCAATCTAATTCCTTGTAAAAATACAGTAACTGGAGAAGGTGCAGCCAAGTTATTCTTTCACCGTGTTTGGAAGCATTTTGGATTACCCACCTTCATTATCTCTGATAGAGATAGTCGATTTTTAGGTCAGTTTTGGACCAAGCTATGGAGTCTAATGGATACAAGGCTCAAGCACAGTACGGCATTTCATCCTCAAACGGACGTCCAGACAGAAGTGGTAAATAGAACTTTAGTTCATCTCTTAAGGGGATATAATTCTAAACATCCCAAGGCTTGGGATGACAGTTTACCTTTCATACAGTTCTCTTTTAATAGATCTTTTCATGGAAGTACTCTGAAATCTCCATTCGAGGTCTGCTTAGGATATTTACCTCAGAGCCCATTTGATATGGGATTTTCTATCTCACAAGGTATAGAATCGACAGAAGAAGAAGAAGATAATAGAGCTCAAAAGTTTATTGAAAGGATACATAAAATACATACTTTAGTAGAAGCTCAGTTAGAGAAGTCACAAGCTAAGTACAAGGCTAAACATGACAAATATCGTGTTCCTTGTAATTTTTCTAAAGGAGATTTGGTGTGGTTACATATAGGGAAAGAGCGGCTCAAAGGTGAAGGAAAGAAGCTTAAACCCATACGCTATGGTCCATTCAGAATATTAAAATAGTTTAAAGATAATGCTTTTCAGCTGGATTTACCACCATACATGCAGATGTATTCTGTCATTAATGCGGATTACTTGAAGTTATTTAACCTCTATTACTTAATGAAGATGAAGATCAAGAACTGAAATTACCACCAATGGAATATCTGTGGGTAGAACGAGAGGAAGTCCTCAAAGAAGATTGCATTGTTGAAGTTAAGGTGACACCTACCAGAAGAGGAGATCGTGTGATGTTTCGTATGGGATGTGCAGGTCAAATACCAAGTAAAGCAAGATGGTTCAATAAAGAGTAAGGGGAGACTGAGTTTCCCCATTTTCAGTTCAAAGCTTCCATAGGAGTTTCATCTTCCTAAAATGGGGAGCCATGATACATGAGTATCGTGAGTAGTGTGCAGGTTATATGCACAGAATAGTTGAGCCATGTTTTGGCTAGTAACGTGCAAGTTATATGCACAGAAGAGTTGAGCCATGTTCTGGCTAGAAATTGGTCGACAAGTTTGTTTGATCAACAAGCTTTGAGGTTTCCTAACTTAGATATGATTCCTAGTTTAGATGAGTTCTAAAACTCATAGATTTATTTTCCTTTTCAGCAAGTTTACACTCCTATAAAAGGAGGATATTTGTAGGCTAGAAAGGCATAGAAAACGAGAGAGAGAGCAGCCATAATTTTTGGTTTGTAATAGAGTTTTCTTTCACAGTTTAAAGAAGAATAAGTGAAGCAATAGAAGAAGAAGAAGTTAGCAGAAATCCATTGTGTTTTACTTTGTGTTCTTATTCGTTTTTTTATACTTCTCATAGTTTAGTTAGACTCAGTACTGACTCTGGGTACCACTGATCGATTACGTATCAACAGTTCAATAGGAGAAGACATGAGTCCAACGAAGGTACAACAGATCTAGATGAATCTTGAAAAAGCAGGGTCTAACAACCTCACCTAATATTTCGATTAGCAATCTGTATGGACTAACTCTAATATAATTTTAATAGAATCAACTAGACAGTCAGACTCAATCTTAATAAAAAGTATATGAGGAGTTAATATCTCTATCTCTCGATCTGATCTATACTCAAGCAAATAGAAATCTGCGAGTCTTTATCAAATACAAGAGATATAAACTTGGATGGTATCAAAAACCAATATACAAGGATCAATTAATTTCCAATCAACAACCAAAGGTTGGATTACACAATCGATCGATACAACGCACAACCTGTGATATTTCAATTATGTAACAAAATATAATGTAAAATAGAAATAACACAGACACCCGAAATTTTGTTAACGAGGAAACTGCAAATGCAGAAAACCCCCGGGACCTAGTCCAGATTGAACACCACACTGTATTAAGCCGCTACATACACTAGCCTACTACAAACTAACTTTGGTCTGGATTGTAGTTGAACGCCAATATCACACTGATTCAAGGTACAGTTGCGCTCCTTACGTCTCTAATCCCAGCAGGATACTACACACTTGATTCCCTTAGCTGATCTGACCCACAACCAAGAGTTTCTACGACCCAAAGTCGAAGACTTGAATAAACAAATTTGTATCACACAAAAAAGTCTACGATAATAGATAAATCTGTCTCCCACAGATAAAACTACGAGTTTTGTTCCGTATTTTATTAAAATCAAAGTGAACAGGAACCAATAAATAAGTCGGACTTATATTACCGAAGAACATCCTAGAATTATTGATCATCTCACAATAATATAAATTGTATGGTAGCGAAACTAGATATTGCGGAGTCACAAAAGATGAGACGAATATGTTTGTGATTTCTTTTTATCTTGCCTTATCGGAGATATAATCTCAAGCCAATTATTCAATTGAACTCGTATGATTGGAAATGGCAAGATCAGATCGCTCAACTACAAGAGAAGTAGTTTTGTCTAGCTTCACATTCCCAATGAAGTCTTTAAGTCGTTAATCGACAGGGTCTCGAGAAGAAACCTACGATTATAGGAGAATCGACTCTACCAAACCAACTAGTATCACACAGGTGGTGTGGGGATTAGTGTTTCTAGTTGCTAGATGTCTCCTTATATAGTTTTCAAATCAGGGTTTGCAATCCAAGTTATCTTGGTAACAAAGCATTCAATATTCACCGTTAGATGAAAAACCTGATTTATCCAAGCTAATATCTTTCAACCGTTAGATCGAAATTTAGCTTGTCACATACACAAATGAAATGCATTTTATTTAGGTTTGAGTAACCGTACCAAAACATGTACATTAGTTGGTTCACAAATGGTTGACCTATGGTTAGCCATATGAGTACTTTCATATCAACTGTATTCATCTTCTTATAACTAGTCAAATGACTCATAAGAACTAGTTCAAGTGTTGTTCGATTGCAAGGAAATCTTATGTACTACACAAGACAGAATTAAAGCAAAATTAGTTTAATTCACTTGAATCAATTCATGAACAATATAGCCACGGTTTGAAAAGATTGCATTCCTTATTGTTTTATTGTTTAAGTTCATGAATAACCGATTTGAGAAATAACTAGCTTGGGTACGCGTACGGGTATCCGTAACTTAGCTACCGTAATTAGGTTTGAAAACCCAGCAGAAAATCTCGGATGAAAACTTCTGTGAGTACGCGTACGGGTACACGTACCTAAGGTGACTGGTTTGTAAGTTCGTAAACTCCAAACTCAATAGAAATTCACGGTCATGAACTTCTGCCAGTACGCGTATGGGTTGTACCCAACCTATCACCTTCACCAATACCGAATGCACACATATGCACACACTTGGTTTCTGGTACATAGACTTATACATTAATGTGCGAACACACTATATATGATTATATCCATAGGTGGTTACGTAATCTCAACTCTACATTTCAATCATTGAAGCATTCTTCTATAATGTTAATAATCTTTAGACATAAAGAATCGACTACCGTCATCAAAGCCATTTTCAAGATTGAAACGTCATCATGACTTCACGGATAAAGATGAAAGGTGGTTAAAGCGAAAGCTTACTAACACATATTTCGATAAAAAGATAAGCGAGTAAACTCGGCTCGAAATAGCAAATGTGTATGTATGAAAACTATCATACTTATACGACTTGAGTGCTAGATAAGTTTAAGTCTCCACATACCTTTTTGGTCGAATGAAGTTCCACTAGTTGCTTGAGTAGTTCTTCGTCTTCGTAAGATAATCGCCATGGAGTCTGGAACTCAACTATTCTTAACTATCCTAGACCAAGACTTAGTCATAAGTAAACTAGAAATTAAGACGTATAGTTTTGATCACTGATATTGACAAACATGCTTGAGATAGAAACGCATGCGAGTTCGACCGACCAATTCTCTAACAATCTCCCCCTTTGTCAATTTTAGTAACAAAACTATTAATACATATGAATTACAAAATAAATAAAACTTTGTAGCTTCTCGTCCACATGCTTGATCTCATTGATGCTTCAACATTACTCGAAAACTTCTTCTTTTGCAAGTAGTTTGATGATTCCATAGATGTTCAATTCAGCATCATAGTTGTTGAAGTCCCATAGCCATAAAAATGAGAAAACAAAAGCTCTCGATCATTGTTATACAGTGTCATAGTGTTATTACACAACATCAAAGTTCTTATATCACAACTTAGACAACAATACTATGGTGATATGTATCACTCCCCCTTAGTCAATACTTTCGTATCAACACAAAAATCACTCCTCCTTACATAATGATCCGAAAACCATATGTATTTGTAGTGTGAACTACATATTAATTCTCCCCCTTTTTGTCAATAAAATTGGCAAAGGTACGAAAACAGGATCCTAATGAAATTTCCACGGAGACGCTTCAAGACCAAAGAAAAGGACATATCAACTTGTTTAGATGCAATCATAAAGCCAAAGCTAAATGCATTCATCAAGGAGTTTATAAAGATATAAGATAACCCCTACAACTTCCACAGCCACACTCCCCACAAAGATATGAAAATTAAGTGCAAGTTCAAAAGAACTCTCCCCCATTTGCTGTCATTCCTGAGAGAACAACAAGAGCGACCTATATTTTACGAGAAAAGAAGGGTTTTATTGGACACCAAAAACCATAAGAAATGATTTTCTATATCCAAAAATTCTCAATTAAACTAACCACAAGAGAACTCATGATCAATTTAAATGGAGTACACAATCAAATTAAACACAAAAGTGATCAATTTAATTGAACATGCTCGACATAAGAGAACCTATGGAGCTAGGACTTTGTTAACCATAAAAGAATGATTAAACTCAATCATTATATGCTCAACACAAGAAAACTTATGGAGCATTGCATTACACATAAAATATGGATCATGGAAAGATCAATACTGCGGCATAGCCAAGGATTCATTCTATTTTCCGTCACTATTTTCACAATGACATACAATAGACATAATCCTTGTAAACAAAAGATTTTAACCTATGTTTAATCAATGAATTGACATAATAGGCTTAACTTTTGTTTGTCAAAAGTTCATTGATCTTGTATCAATACTTGCATATCGACATATAAAAGAGATAACTTTTGACATCGTATGGGACAATAATAGTTCACAGACGCAAACACACATATCCCATAACATATTGATATATGTAAAACCATAAAGATTCATACTGCAAAAATCATTTTCTAAACAATTTTAGAGTTTAAATAAATAAATCTATAAACAAAAGATGAAAATGTTGGACATAGCTATGTGTAATCACAATAATGGCTATTCCAAACTATTGTTATTCTTCCTAAAACACAAGAATAAAATTCTCATAAGAAGACTTTCTAGATATTAAGATATTTGAAAAATTCTTTGTCGTCCCCGAACTCCTTGTCGTCATGGATATTGAGATATTGGAACATATGGTTCATGGAGAAAAGAGTCAATACCAATAAACCTTCTTGGCTGATGATGTCGAACCAGGGTCTTCTGAATTTCCAATGATCTTAAAACAGAAGCCTTTATTTTTTGAATCTCTTTTCTTGCCTGCTTCAACTCTTCAAGTACATCAGAAAACTTCTAAGAATTCGAAGGAACAACTCTTGGCTTCCTCATATTCCTTATTTTTCTTTTAAAAGTTGGAGGCACATGAGATTTCTCTTTTTCCTTAGTGATTTATGGCTTAACAATCATATTGATATCTTTTCCATCAGAGACATGATGCTTGGAGTTTCCATGTAAGCACAATTTTGTGAGAGGAATTCACAACCAAACCTCAACAAGCAGTCTTAAGATATAAAGAGTATCAAAGAGGAAAATGAATGTGGGGTTTCTAAACCTATAAAAAGGTTTGCGTACGCACAGCTCACAGCCCTATAAAGAGTGGAATTGTCGATAATAACCCTCTTCTTTTGGTAAACAGGTCCTTTCCAATATCAACAATGATGTGAAGGAATTCCACCACCAAACAACAAAAAGCTAGAAAACAAAAAAAATATTTTTATTTTAAAGCCCGAGGTGTGCAAGATCTTGTCTATTTTAAACAGGAACATGAGACAAGATGCACAAAGATAACACAATCAAGTTGTGTTGTGGTGAACAATAATCTGTCCACCATGATCCTTTTGGTTGGAATTCATGGAACCTTTCATTTCCTTATGTTTAGACCATGTTTTTTATTCTACTGGTATAAATCTATTTTTGGAAACTACTCTCTTCGAATAATATAAGATATTACATACCTCAAATGTTCTCTCCGCTAGTTTAAGCTTGGTAGCTAGACGATCTGCTCTTCATTGAAGCTTGTTGACATATCTCATCTTGTGTTTGTACTTGAAACACTTTGAATGTTCATGACCCTTGAGAGAACAATAGGAGCATGTCAATGCAAAGGATGGATCAGGCATTCGTGAGGTGCAAGCTGCTAGGCACACAGTAGGTTCTAAAACATTAAACATCGAGTTTCCAAAAGAATGGTCAATTGAATCTTCCATCTTGATTGGGTTCTCTTCTAGAAGATTATCAAGATTGATGTATGTATTGCTATAATTATAAAAATCAATATTTTCAAATAGAAGAGCAACACTTGATTTTTTGTCTTCATCAAAATCATAATCGGCATACATCTCATCAAGTGTCGCAGCAAGACCATTGTTCCCATAGTATTTTCTACGATTTGGGCACTTGTTTGCAAAATGACCAAAACCTTTACACTTAAAGCACCGAGGCATATCCTCGTCATCAATTTTATTTGTGTCCCTATTTTTAGGAGGAATACGATTATGAGGTTTTACTGATGCTTTTGGCTTATCTCTGGTGAACAGTTTACTTCTCTTCAAAAGAAGGTCTCTAAACTATCTTGTGATCATCGAAACTGATTTGTCAAGATCTTCATCTGATGAATCTTTCTCAGAGTGATCATCTTCAGAGATATACACATTTTTACTCTTATCAAGTAATTTTGTGTCTTTCAATGCTTTGAACGCAACATCCTTAGATTTGGATGAATGTTCATGATCAAAAATCTTAACCTTCCCAACCAGCATATTTCTGGAGAGATTATCAAGGTTATTTCCCTCTATGATGGCATGCTTCTTAGAATCGTATCTAGATGGCAGCGATCTGAGAATTTTTATCACAATGTCCTTTTCAGGAATAGTCTTACCCAATGCAAAAGATGCATTAACAATTTCAGACACTTTGTGATTAAACTCATCAAATGAATCTTCATCTGCCATACGAAGGTTTTCCCAATCGGAATTAAGATTTTGAAGCCTAGCTTCATTTTCACTGGTATTACCTTCGAATACGATTTCTAAGATATTCCAAGCATATTTAGATCTAGTGAAATTTGACACATGGTGCTGATGATTTGGAGTAATGGCATGTATGATGGCATTCAAACCGTCAGATTTTTTATTTGCAGCAAATATCTCAGCAATATCGTATTCGCTAATATTTTTTGGAACATTAACGTTACCTACTGTAACAATGGGAGCATCATATCCATTAACAACATATACCCATGATTGAAAATCACGCGCTTGAAGAAAAGCTCGCATAGCAATTTTCCACCATAAGTAATTCGAGCCATCGAAGACTGGTGGTACGTTAATAGAGATAACACCTCTGTCCATAGAGTCAGATTGCTACAAACACAGAATTTTGAGGTCTTGAACGTGTTTGCCTGCTCTGATACCAATTAAAAAGTGGGGGCCTAACAACCTCACCCAATATTTCAATTAGCAATATTTATGGACTAACTCTAATATACTTTTAAGAGAATCAAATAGACAGTAAGACTCAATCTTAATAAAAAGTATATCAAGGAGTTTAAATCTATATCTCTCGATTTGATCTATACTCAAGCATATAGAAATCTGTGAGTCTTTATCAAATACAAGATATATAAACTTGGATGGTATAAAAAACCAATATCCAAGGATCAATCAATTTCCAATCAACAACCAAAGGTTGGATTTCACAATTGATCGATACAACGCATTATTTCAATTATATAAAAAAAATATAATGCGGAATAGAAATAACATAGATACCAGAAATTTTGTTAACGAGGAAACCGCAATTGCAGAAAAACCCCGGGACCTAGTTCAGATTGAACACCACACTGTATTAAGCCGATACATACACTAGCCTAATACAAACTAACTTCGGTCTGGACTGTAATTGAACCCTAATTAATATCACACTGATTCAAGGTATTGTTGCGCTCATTATGTATCTGATCCCAGTAGGATACTATGCACTTGATTCCCTTAGTTGATCTCACCCACAACCAAGAGTTACTATGACCCAAAGTCGAAGACTTAAATAAACAAATCTGTATCACAAAGAAAAGTCAACGATAATAGATAAATCTGTCTCCCATGGATAAAACTACGAGTTTTGTTCCGTCTTTTGATAAAATAAAGGTGAACATGAACCAATCAATAACCCGAACTTATATTCCCAAAGAACAGCCTAGAATATTGATCACCTCACAATAATATAAATTGTATGGTAGCAAAACTAGATATTGCAGAGTCACAAATGATGAGACGAAGATGTTTGTGATTTCTTTTTATATTGCCCTATCGGAGATATAATCTTAAGCCAATTATTCAATTGAACTCGTATGATAGAAAATGGGAAGATCAGATCTCTTAACTACAAGAGAAGTAGTTTCGTTTGGCTTCACAATCCCAATGAAGTCTTTAAGTCGTTAATCAAAAGGGTCTCGAGAAGAAACCTACGATTAAAGGAGAATTGACTCTAGCAAACCAACTAGTATCACACAGGAGGAGTGGAGATTAGTTTTTCTAGTTGCTATATGTCTCCTTATTTAGTTTTCAAATCAGGGTTTGCAATCAAGTTACCTTGGTAATAAAGTATTCAATATTCACCATTAGATGAAAAACTTGATTTATCTAAGATAATATCTTTCAACCGTTAGATCGAAACTTAGCTTGTCACACACACAAATGAAATGTATTTCATTTAGGTTTGAGTAACCGTACCTAAACATGTACATTAGTTGGTTCACAAATGGTTAACCAATGGTTAGCCATATGAGTACCGTATTCATCTTCTTATAACTAGTTCAAATGACTCATAAGAACTAGTTCAAAAGTTGTTCAATTGCAAGGAAATATTATGTACTACATAAGACATAATTGAAGCAAAATCAGTTTGATTCACTTGAATTAATTCATGAACAATATAGCCACGGTTTGCAAAGATTGAATTCCTTATTGTTTTATTGTTTAAGTTCATGAAAAACCGATTTGAGAAATAACTAGCTTGGGTACGCGTACGGGTATGCGTACCTTAGCTACAGGAATTAGGTTTGAAAACCCAGCAGAAAGTCTCGGATGAAAACTTTTGTGAGTACGCGTATGGGTACGCATACCTAAGGTGACTGGTTTGTAAGTTCGTAAACTCCAAACTCAGCAGAAATTCACGGTCATGAATTTCTGCCAGTAAGAGTATGGGTACGTGTACCCAACCTATCTCCTTTACCAATACCGCATGCACACATATGCACGCACTTGGTTTCCGGTACATGGACTTATATACTAATGTGCGAACACACTATATATGCTTATATCCATAGGTGGTTACGTAATCTCAACTCTACATTTCAATCATTGAAACATTCTTCTATAATGTTAATAATCTTTACACATAAATAATTGACTACCGTCATCAAAGCCATTTTCAAGATTGAAACATCATCATGACTTTCGTCTCGGATAAAGATGAAAGGTGGTTAAAGTGAAAGCTTACCAACACATATTTCGAGAAAAAGATAAGCGAGCAAACTCATCTCGAAATAGCAAATGTGTATGTATGAAAACTATCATACTTATACGACTATTGTATTAAGAGTAGGAGATAGATATACTTTTGAGTGCTAGATAAGGTCAAGTCTCCACATACCTTTTTGGTCGGATGAAGTTCCACTGGTTCCTTGAGTAGTTCTTCGTCTTTGTAAGATAATCTCCATAGAGTCTGGAGCTCAACTATACTTAACTATCCTAGACCGAGACTTAGTCATAAGTATACTATAAATCAATACTTATAGTTTTGATTACTAATATTGACAAACATGATTGATATAGCAACGCATGCGAGTTCGACCGAGCAATGCTCTAACAAATCTAACGACATCGAAGACGTTCCTGATGCAGAAGGTGCTATAAATACAGAGCCTCACCACCAAATAATGGGGAGGCAATTACTAAGGAATATCTAGTCTTAAGCTTACCTCTTTAATGTCTAGAACTTAAGTATTTACTTCAACTTGAGTTCTCTATATTACTTTGGGAAGCATTTAAGTTCTTGTAACCAACACAACTTAATACAAAACATCATTCATTACCCCGTGGACGTAGACAAAAGTCGAACCACATAAATCTTTGTATCTCTTGGTAACTTAGTAGCATTTACATTGGCGTTGTGTTTATCGTTATTATTTTTTTTTATCTTGAGCACCGTTTATTACTAAGCATTATCAGTTCAACTGAGGCATTATTACTTCTTAGTATTGGATTCTATGAGATATTCCAATTTACATAGACTACGGGAAAATTAGTACTCACAATAGGAAAAAGAGAAATTGAGAGCTACTTCTAGCCATGGTTATGACTTATAGTGAATACGAAGGAGCGCTGATGAAATGAGTTTCGAGTTCTTTGGGTTTTTATATATAGTGTAGAGATTGGAATCTTATGTAGAAGTGTCTAGACGAGTGGCATATTGGGGATTGTTTTGTAATGCATGTATAGTATCGTGAAGTTTTCTAACATGAGCCACTTTGTACTCGTTGATTTATCCTCGTGTTTCTCAAGCATCCTCTACGTAGTGTTTTGATGGTGAGACAACCCACAGATCTCCTCCTCGGATGAAAGCAATAGTAAAAGTAAACTTTGGATTATTATTTTTTTGAACAAATGAGTAAATATAGTAAACCTGAGGATAATTTACATTAGAGTTCAAATGAGGAGTTAACATCTCAGGTGGGTAAAACCACCATTCCTCATTCAAATATAACTTTCTAACAGCTTTTGCTAAAGTATCGTCTGCTTTATTACAACACCTACAAACATGAGCACAAGACCGAGCTAGAGTATTATATAACTGTTTGTAGGTGAAAATGGTTTCTGCTGATTTTGGTAACTGCGGGTGTGCAGGTGAGAAACAATTCAAACCCTAAATAATGTACTGCAAGGGAGTACTTTAGATTCGAGAGATCAATCTGTACAAGTGTAGTTGCGAATTATGTCACAACTACACCCTCATAAGAATCCATTAAAATGATTCCTAAATCTAATTAATTTGATATGAAACTAAGAATTAAAGTACTAAAATTATAAAAAGAGACACAAAGATTTTTACATGGTTCGATCATTGTGATCTACATCCATGGTTCTTCACTAGTGATTGTATGTGATTACATGATTTTACAATTGAGACTCCATTAATGAATATTTGGAGCTCTAGTTTTTTGGGGAAGAAGATGATAAAGAAAATAAATCTGTCCTAACATTTTTTCTCTCCTCCTAAAATTATCTCTCTCTCTAAAAAAGACCTCTTCCCTCTTCTCATGCCTAAATGGCTATTTATATGATTTTACAAAATGTTAACAACTAATATGTCCTTCAACTTTGGACTTGAGAACTATCATGCGAACCTTCGCAACTTCACTTTGCGAACTTATTTTGCTTTCCTCGTGATTTCCTTTGCTCGCAAAATTTTCTTTGCTCGCAAGATGTATTTTCTCTCCACAATTTCGTAAGTTATCATTTGTTGTGATATTCCGCTCCTACAACAAGTCTGTCCTAAACCAAGAAATGGTCGTTTCAGAATTTCTTTGGTCACAAAGTGGAGGAGAATGGGTTGGTTTTGGGGAGGGAAGCAAGGAAAGTGGTGAGACCAGAATAGTTGATTCTGGAAGAGTAGTTGGGTTCTACGACTTGTTATCAGAAAAGTGAGAGAGCTAACAAGGTGAGCTAGAAAGTAAGTATTTCTAAGTGTTGTATCTCCCGTATGAACTTGTTTTTCAATGGAAATATGTAAGACCTATTTATACAAGTCGGAGTAAAAACGTACCCTAGTATCATTAAGGAGTGGGGAAGTAAATGGGAGGAGGTGGTAACCGTATGCATGGAATTGATGTTCCATAAAGTGGTTAATGCATGAAACTGGTTTTCATGAAACTGCTAACATTATGGAATTGATGTCCCATAAAATTGTAAACGCATGTGCTTTATGTCCCATGAACGTTTCACACATAACTTACCGTATTTACTAACCGCCTCACTCTTATGACACTTCCTTATGACGGGCGTAGTGTACGCCGCATGTTGTAAACCGCCAAACCAATACCCAAAGAGTATCCCCCATTTTGTGTTGATGTCTCGAACGTTTTTGGAAAACATGTAGCATGTTGTTGTGGCTTGGCAAGTCAAGCTCGGGAAACTTGCTAGCCTGGTGACCTTCAACGGTCGAGATTTTGCATCTTGAGAGGAGGGGAAACCGTTGATCATTGCACGCCTTCGTTTTGGTATCCGCGTAGTGAGGGCCAACATGGTGGCGCGGCTAGGTTGGCATATTGTTGTCATGGCATGGTTTGGCATGGCCAAACTTAGGTTTCGGGCCAAAGGTTACCATGTGTCGTCTGGTAAACTTGGATGGCTAGGATTTGCTCCTGGGATTGAAGGGCAACCGTTGATTGTTGCACGCCTTCGTTTTGGTGGCCACGTAGGGAAGGCCAATAGGGTGGCACGTCTAGGGTGTGGTTAGGCTTGGCATGTGGGGCCAAAGGTTCGCCTTGGGTGTGGCTAGATTTTTCTAGGTGCGATTTTGGCTTGGCATGTGGGGCTAAGGGTTTTGCCATGGGCGCATGGCGTGGCTAGGGCCAAGGCAAGGGCGTTTGGCTTGGCATGGTGTGACTAGCATAGCTAGGGCCAAGGAAGAGTGTGTTTGGCATGACGCGGATAGCTTGGGATAGGTGCGGTTTTGGCTTGGCATGTGGGGCCAAGGGTTTTTCATAGGCGCATGGCGTGGCTAGCATGGGCTAGGTGCGGTTTTGGCTTGGCATGTGGGGCCAAGGGTTTTCCATAGGCGCATGGCGTGGCTAGATTGGGATAGGTGCGGTTTTGGCTTGTCATGTAGGGCCAAGGGTTTTCCATAGGCGCATGGCCTGACTAGCTTGGGTTAGGTGCGTTACCAAGCTAGGGTTTTGGGGAAAAGGTCTTTTGGTTACCTTAGATGGCCAGGATTTTCTTCTGGGATTGAAGGGAAACCGTTGATTGTTGCACGCCTTCGTTTTGATAGCCGCATAGTGAAGGCCAATATGGCATGGCGCGGCATGGGGCCATGGCCCGGTGTGTTTAGCATGGCGCAGTAGGTGTGGCTGGCATGATTCGCCATTGGCACGGAGGCGCGGCTAGCATGGATGGCATGCTTTGGCACGGTTGATGTGGCTGGTATGATTTTCCATTGGCACAGAGGTGCATCTATCATGGTTGGCATGCTTTGGCGCGGTCAGTGTGGATGGCATGATTTTCCATTGGCACAGAGGTGCGGATAGCATGGTTGTCATGCTTTGGCACGGTCGGTGTGGCTGGCATGATTTTCCATTGGCACAGAGGTGCGGCTAGCATGGTTGGCATGATTTGGCGTTGTCGGTGTGGCTAGCATGATTTTCTATTGGCACAAAGGTATGGCTAGCATGGTTGGCATGCTTTGGCGCGGTCGTTGTGGATAACATGATTTTCCATTGGAACATAGGTGCATCTAGCATGGTTGGCATGCTTTGGCGCGGTCGGTGTGGATGGAATGATTTTCCATTGGCACAGAGGTGCGGCTAGCATGGTTGGCATGCTTTGGCGCGGTCGGTGTGGCTGGCATGATTTTCCATTGGCACAGAGGTGCGGCTAACATGGTTGGAATGATTTTCCATTGGCACAGAGGTGCGGCTAGCATGGTTGGCATGTGTAGCGCTTCCTAAGCTAGCAGCTGACTAAACCAATAAATCAACTAAATAATGAGGCACTAAAATCTAAAACATGCACTTAAGCATTCAATTAAGAAATGCGATTCAGAACTTAACCCATAGCTAACCCCGCTCAAAAATATATATACAAGATCTTCTCTCAAATGATACATATATAATAGTCATTTGGTTTTTAAAATAAAATATACAACATAATAAACATAACAGAAGTTAATCAACTAGCGAAGTCAACCCGTGAAGCTTTTGCTGCGAAACCCTGATCTGTCACAGAAACTGTAGTGGGAATAATTAACATTTAACTTCTAAGTAATCATAGGCAAGAGTTGGAAAACAATACATGTTTTTCCGAAACATTAAACAGTGACTAAGTCACTGAAATAATCATACATGTATATGGAACAAACTCCTTCGTCAAACAATGTACTAATATGGTTGTGAACCCCCTAAATACCGGCAATTCACACCTATATAGCTATGGATGCCACCAAGACCATGGTGACCAACTCTAAAAAATAAAAGTTGAATTCATGTAGGTATAAATGAGAAGGAGCGTATCCTATATACCACAAGTGGAAATTCTCATTTCCCATAACAATTCATACCGACAACAAACAATACAAGTCCTTTCCAAATCGTGGAAAGATTCACAGAATCAACAGGAATATCATAATCCATTTTAAACAAAGCATGGAATGCAGAAACAAACAATGCATGAGCTTGTTAAGCATAAATTTTTATAAAAGCAACAATAATGATTACTAAAGAGTCAAATGCATTCCCACACCTTTTGATGACAAGACACGCCTATCTCGAGATCCACGATCCACTGGTTCGTCCTTTGAATCGATCGTTGTCAATATAGACTAACTGTTAATCACACAAGAAGTCTAAGAATCTAGCCAAAAGGCTCACACAAGAATCAATTAAGTCTATCTAATTGCTCTAAGCCCAAGTTTATTAAACCGACCAATTAATCTAAAGCCTGGTCTAACAGTGTCAACTAACGGTCTCCAACGGTCAGCTAGGTCAAGTAACCGTCAACGTCGGACAGAAGGTCAAAGTCAAAGTCGACAGAATACCGAGTCAAATCGGTCAAGGTTAGGTCAACGGTCAAATATAAGTCGGTCTGGGTCAACTCAGTCAACAAGACTCATTCAGGTAAGTCAGGTTCCCATTTGACTCGGTCAGATTAACTGAGTCATCTAACCAAGCTAGTTAGACATCTGACTGGGATGACTAACATGCATATTTCTATTTCAGACAAACTTCAACTCTAATCCTATATTCTCAACTTCTTGTTTAACAATTCAACTTCAATTCAAATACAAAACAAGAATGAATTTCATTTAAAAAAACAACTTTGATTACTTGCAATTGCAGCTTTAATCAACAACTTCCTACATTCATACTTCCTTCACCTCTCTACAATTCATTTCCTTTGCTCTCATTCATACACTCCTAATCCATTCCTTTAAACATCAGCTACAATCCTAACTGGGCCATTCAATATCTTCATCTTAGGTCAAATATCAACCTAACACTCCACTCCCATAATCTCTGTAACATCACTATCACTTCAACTGCATTACAGAATTCCAAACAGTGATACTACAACTAAAACTCAATTGTAATTTCAACACAATTCCATTAAATCACCAATGTTAATTGAGCACAGATTACTTGCACATCCACCCAAATCTGGATCAATCTCAGTCCCATTACCATCTACACCAACATTACAGCACCACCACTAGGATTCTAATTCCATTTCCATTCTACAATCTTTTTACTTCGACTTCTTCCAACGGTAGCTACATAGAATATTCAACACTGAAATATTCATTTCCCCCTGCAAAATCTTAAACACCCATTTATAACTGCAATCAAATTAGAACTAAGTAATAACATTACTTCTCCTTCTCACATTCCCTGTAATTTACACAACCACTACTAACATTATATCCTTTTATTCAATATCATCGACAACTTACTTTAACTGCCACCAACTACACATCACCATTCCCATTCAAACAACATCTGGTTTACAATACGTCCACATCTCAATCTAGTTCAACCACTAAAACAATATGTATTCTCACCTATAACCTACACAGTTTACCAACACAATTCTCTTGTTTAGTTAACCACAAATCAATACCACTCCATGTATATCAACAATCCCAAATTCACATTACATAGTCCATGAACTCAAATTGAAAACATACAAGCATTACTGACTGAACTAAGAAGAACAATTACCTTGAAATGGTTTCTCCCCCAATTAGCTCAGGATCAAATTATTCTCTACCTTAATCTGAATCAGGGATCTTCCTCTTTTAATTCCTCTTCACAAATTCCAACTCCTTAAGCTGATATTTAATCCATGAACCCTAATTCTTCATTTGAAACAGAACATAAAACCTTGTCTTCCAAATTCAATTTATACTTCAACCTTAACTTAGTTCGAGTTAAATCCACCTCCAATCAATCTTATAAACCTTCAATTTCATCTTCCCTGACTCTCCTCATAAACCCTAATTCCTCAAATTTCAATTATTGATCCTCTGGTCATCAAATTAAAACCATCACCTCCTTATTTACATCATGTTCTTCAAAACCCATCTTTCAATTTCTTCATAACCATCACCAAAATGATCTCCAATTCGATTCTCTGAAAAACCATAACTTTCCCGATCTACATCAACGCAAATCTTCCTTATTGATTAAACAACAACCCTCTTAATCTTTCTCTATTAGTAACCCAATAACTCGTCGATTCCACAACAACATAAGAATCATACGAAACCCTAAATTACTGATTTCTTCAATTCATCACTAAGTCAACTTCAATACTTCATTTAAACATCTACCCATTGTTCCCAATATAATCAAAACTCCATATTCATCTTCTAAATCCTCAGAACATCAATCGAATATATAAACTCTAATTCAGTTCATCTTTTCTCACAGAACCCTAACTCAATAATTTCTCGGTTCAACTTGCTCCTAAGATTAACCAGAAACAGCAACACCGCCATCACTTGATTCATAATCAGTCACACCTTATTTCGATCTCAAAAACCTAATATCAACTCTCAATTTTTGCCGCCGTCGAGAAAACAGAGAAGAAGGAAAGAAAAGAAGAAGAAAGATAAGAATGAGAAAAATAAAGAAAATAAGAAAGAAGATTACTTATCTTCTCGATGGGTGAAGATAAGATCAAGGATAACACTAATGTAACCACTCCCTTTGCTAAGGGAACCCCATGTCGGTCTATTTGTGAAAAGACTATTTTTCCCTTCAAACTAATCTGATGATTTCTTCTTTGTCTGGTATCTGATTGACACGTTAGAGTAGTCTATTCCACACAACTTTCCGAGACCCATACAACGGTACTAGTTTCGTATCTAAATCGTTGTTAGATTAATTCCTATTAATTAACGTTCGTGTTAAACTAACCGAGTTATTATCGGCTAATTCGTCACATGACCGGTCTAATAGCGTTGACGAGCTTGCGGTTCCTTACATTCTCCCCACCTTAGACATTTTCGTCCTCGAAAATCAAACATACTTCTGGTCTTCAAAACTCCCCACCCTATAGAACAATCTTATCTCTTGTCTAAGAGCAGACAACAAGAAACAAAGCACAAACCTATATGGATTTCTACAACTAATATTAAAGTTTGTAGCTCTAGGTTCAGTAGACTAATTTCTATTTCAATAAGATATTTGTCTCTAACTTCAAGGAATGATCCTACAAATCTTTCTAAGTGAACT
The DNA here is from genome assembly GCA_023529315.1 of Papaver bracteatum. Taxonomy (NCBI): domain Eukaryota; kingdom Viridiplantae; phylum Streptophyta; class Magnoliopsida; order Ranunculales; family Papaveraceae; genus Papaver; species Papaver bracteatum. The sequence continues at coordinate 72,879 of JAJJWX010005130.1, forward strand.
TACATCTATTGGTTTTATAAATTAAACTACGACATACTTCTATGATCGGTCATCTCTGCATGCAGTTGCCCTGTCATGGTTGGCCAATCCCGACAATGCCTTCCTACAAACAAAGAAAACACAACCTTCACTATTCCCCAGTGCTGGATTAACTAATTATTAATTTATTAATATTAATTAGTCTCTAAACTTTTATCTTAACTGGTGTAATCTGATAAATTTACTTTACATCATTTTAAACAATTTTAATCATCAAAACTTATTTTATTACTTTTATTTATCATTATTATTATAAAATTATTATTATTATTTAATATTATTACATGAAACTAGTTGGAAGCCTAACAAGCTAGGCTCCAACGACGTACTACTACATTAATTGAACAGGTTGCTGTGCTACCCTACCAGCGATCCTCATGGGTAACCTTGCCAAGGGGAGCCGAAGAGGGAGGGGGGGCGAGATTGTGTCACAAGGGGGGCAAACTAACACTACCTTCCATGTTATTATTATTATTATTATTATTATTTTAATGGAATCGAATTTTAATTTCAAATAAAACTATATTATTATAACTAAATAGATTTTAAATTCATGCACTAATTAAGAATGACTTAATAATGTTATAACTATTATCCAAATATAAAGTTATACCTAATTGTTTATTTCATTATGTGACTTGATATAAGCTATTAACCGCTAACAGTTTATCATAGTTGTTTGGTATTAATATTTTATTATTATTATTACATTTATTTATTTCTTATTTCTCAGACCAATAAAATTTAATCGTAATTAATCATATTGTCAAGTTTAAATTTTATTATTAATACTAGACTTGATTTGGTCAAACTTTATTTCCTTAAATTTATATTATTGTTAAATAATCCTTAAGTTGTACTATTAATAAAAATTACATTTTGCTATTACTATCCAATAATTATTATCCAAATGACATTTACAATAACTCTAAATTTTTGTAGCAATGAGTAAAATATAATGTTGTTAATTACTTATCTTATCAAAAATTATTATCTTAATTATATTATCATTTTCATTATTGTTTTATCAAATTTTCTTATTTGATTACTAGTGTAACTAACATACAATTAAAATAATTATTTAGTAATGATTCTTAGTTTAAATTTATTAAACCCTAATCTTGTAAATATAATTTTTACTTTCACGAAAAGATTGATATAACATATTTTATTTATTCAGATTGAATGAGTATACTACGTCTTGTTAAATATTGGTGTTGGTAATTTAATATGATTTAAACTTTGAGTCTGCATAAAAATTTAATATGTCTTAATAGTCTTTTAGATTTTGGTATTAATTATAAGTATCTTATTCATATACAAATTTATTTTCCTTTAAGTCAAATTTGTACTAAGCATTCAAGTATTATAAATATCACTTCATGTGTATTTTAGTGATTTTGTGAATCATTTATTAAACTATAAATAATTTAGGTATAAGATCGTTCACATGTTTAATCTTTATTATGTGTCTTATATGACCTCACGTTCTTTTATTCCTACTTAATAAGTCTTATTTATCTATCTGGTTTAAACGCAAAACACATAATTCTAATTTGGTATTAATTAACTTTGCAAAGCTTACCCGTAGATAAGCACTAATGATTTTCCGTAGCAATTTAATTCTAATCATTATTTTATTGCTATATACTTGTTAATGAGATTTTGATTTAAGTAATGCTCAATATAATATTAATTTAAATTCTAACAGTTTAAGTTCATCATACTAATTTTCTACTTCAGAAGACAATTGAATTTATTTATGAAGAGGGATTCTATTGGTATACGAATTCATTTTCTTTAAATTTTAATATCACACTAAGTATCTACATACTATTATTACTACTTCTCGTACATTTGTTTCATTTTAAAGATTTACTGAATCATTTGTTAGACTAAGATAATTTCAGTATAAGATTACTAACAACCTGAGCCTTTTATTTTATATATTATATCCTTGCTTTCTTAAGTCTAATGCTTACTAAGTATTTTATTAAATTTCTAATTTAAACACAAAATATATACTTATAATCTTATCATTAGTTTAATTTACATAGATAAGCATTATTAATTTCCATAACTATATTTAATCGTAATATCGTTACTTTTTTTGTCGTTATAAATCTTTATTTAAATTTTAGTTAAGTGAAGTTCAACGTAATGCTAATCGATAAATGTTAACATCATTTTATTAAAATTATTATTATGTTATAGGGCCTATGGCCCATAGATGTGCGGCCCAACTAGGTAGTTAGGGTTTTCCCATGGTTGTATATAAAGGATACTCTTCTATGTAATATGGGTAGTTACAATTGCTCTTGGTTTTTTCCCTTGGTTGTATATAAAGGATACTCTTCTATGTAATATGTGTGGTTTGTCTATCAATACAATTGCTCTTTTCGATTAAAATTTTCATTAATATTATATTTATTCCCTGAAATGGAATAAAATATTCTCGATTTTGACCGAATTTTTTTCCCTTAAAGACGTTATCAGCGCGAGTTCTAACACGACGATTTTGTGATTTTTTTTTGTTTTTTAGTAATCATCAACTCAAGAAATAATATTTCGGAAGCCCCATCATAGTCTGTTTTCTAATCTCGCACGATCAAAGAGATTTTGGAAGAAAAACATGACTGGCGTACAAGCGACGCTTTCCTCAAGAACATCTTTATGTCATGACGAAAAATTCCCATAATCAACAGCTGAATTAAGAGATTGATAAACAAAAAGCAACAAAGATAAGTATCTCACTCCTGCTTGATGATTTGATTCATTTTTTTTAATTAGATTACAGATTTATAATTTCTTCATCTCTTAATTAGATTAGTTCTTGATAAAAATTTATTTAACTTTTGATATATTATCTCGAGTAAAAATCGGGATCAAGATCTGTATTCCCCATATTTGGGGCTACACTACCCATATAATCGATTCCAATTTCATGAGATTTCATTCTTCAATTTCATGAGATTTCATTTTTCCATCAAAAATTGAATTTATATCTAGTGAATATCTTATTCTTTAATGGTTTGTTTTCAGAAATATTAAACAAAATACCATTAATGGTGGAGCTTTTAAATCGAAGTGAAACAAGAGTACTGTTGAGCGTTACTTGCATACAGAGAAAAAAAAGAAAGTTCCATGCTCGTCCCCATACCTCCCGTAATATCCAGTAGGAAAAGTGGAAGGAAATGTGGGAAAAGCGGTTCTCATCCACATCATGTTCCCGTCCACATCCTGTCATGGTTCCCGTCCGTTCCGGTCCCCGTCCCGTCTTGTCCTGTACCGGTCCCTATCCTGTCCTGGTTCCCTTCCGTTCCCGTCCGGTCCCGTTCTGTCCTGTACCGGTCCCTGTCCTGATCTGGGTCTGGACGGTGCGCGACCAAGTCTGTTCTGGGTTTGTCTATATACAGCGGGAACCAAAGTCCGAGGTATGTGATTATAATGCGGGTTTTTACGTTGAGTACTTTCTAGGCCTATTTTTTTTTAAACATGCCTAGTTCTTTTTTTTTTTTTTAAGATAAGCCTACATCGTAGAAATGGTCAATTTAAATTATAATTGTTGATTTCGACCATTAAGAATTTTGGTTTTATTGTTATTTTTTTTCTCTTGAAATGATATTGGCTATGGTTGAGTGATGTCTATATTTTGTTCAATTGGTTGTACCAACTCGATTCAAATATATTTATTTGGGGTTTAAAAGTACTTGAGCACCATTATTATGTATTTGATATTTTATGCCCAAATTTGAATGTTCTGTGGGATGTAATCCGCTTGCTCGACTATTAAAGATTTGGTAGTTTCAAAAGATACTTTCAAATAAAATCACATGTATTCCAATTTTTGTGGAAGAACTCACAAAAAAATAATAATATAATATATATATATATATGAGTCCGAAAATTTCCATTTATTTACTTCATCCATGATACTAATGAACCAGTACATGTTGAAGTATGACAAAAAGAGAACTATCTTTAGTTATATATTCAACCTAAAGTAAGTGGTTGACATGTGTAGTGAGATTCTCTTGGCCTATTGAGATAAAGAAATTTCTCAAATTAAGCTAAATGTAGCAAAATTAAAAATGGAAAGAACCTTGAAGTAATGAGGGTTAGACGTACCGACTCATATAAATCATGTGAAAAGGGACATACGTATCATGAGACAAAGGTGTACTTTTGTCAAGTATCAACCGAGTATGGGATTAGCTATAATGTAATTGTAGCTCTCATCATGAATGAAAGAGTTGGAAATGCACCTGGTCATAGGTATTGATATATACAATGTAATGTGTGTATCATAGTAGAAACCAATTTTCACATCAACTTTAATGGCAACAAGAACTTTGTTGGGCCAATTGACTATCTTATCGAGTTGAACAAAATGTCTGCACTTATAGAATAAAAACATGAGACATAAATTCTCTAAAGCACTTGAGATATATTGGGTGACACGTAATATATATTCACTCTAAAGTACTTGAGTTGAATTTCACTTTTATTACGTAATAAGGCCACACCACTTATTAAAACTCTCAATACCCAAGTGTCTAACTCATAGTTGTTTTTCTTCCACTATCTTAAGGAATTTAAACTAGTTGTTGAACTATTTCCTTATAATGTGACTACGAGGATTAGATCATCGAGCGCAGCATTTCTCAAAATTTGTTTTTCAAGATAGAACAAAGACATCGCAAAATCTCTAGATGTACAAGAGATAATCACACATTGTTAAATTCCCAAGTAATCCGTGCAAATGGATATCATGTGGAACATCAAAATGATGAGTATGTAATTGATTGCATCTTTTATAGTCTCTAATATATTTGGAAGGAAATATATTTTAGAGAAACTAATGAGTCAATCTAGTACAATGTAATTCACTATAATATTTGGATTATAGAATCCATATTGACTCCGACGATGAAATGTTGGAAACTGACTCATACAGGCTTTGGGCATAACCATAAAGAAACTTTGGTTGTGACATGATGATTGTTTTGAAAGAACTCATAGAAATATCACTTTAATTGAGTGAACGAAAATGGAAAAATATTGACAGATTGCAAAGTGACGACATATCTCTCAATAAGTGTTTTCTAAAGTACTAGATGCACAACCCCCTCCTCCCTCCCATTATGCTTTTAAGTAAGAGAGCATATCACTCATTTTACAAAGTCTTCAGTAAAACAGGATCGAGACCATCCTAACATGCAAATGGTAAACATTCCATATTACAAAGAAAACAAGGTGAACTTTATAAAAATATTCATGCAGAATGCGGACCATTAAAGTGACTTATGGCTCTGGTGAATGTTTTAAATTTTTGGACTAATTATAGTTCCAAAGAAATTTGCGTTTGGAAAACTACTAGCACATATTTTACGTGTAAGGGCTCACCAACCCTTGAAAATGCTAGCTATTGCACATCAAAAGGACTTGATGGTTATTGCATATTTAATAGGATGAATGCAGAGCATCCTATATATCATGGTCTCCCAAAGGATATCATCAATGGTTACAGATGATGTCCAAGGAATAGGTTATGCATACAAACCTACCTTTAACTGCTTGGGGAATATGCAATATTAACGCATCTTTACTTAATTCGTTTTAGAACCCAATATTAGTCAACTTTTTCTGCGTACCAGTTGGTAACTGGATTTAAGCCTGACATTCGTGTTCTTACGCATTTTTGGTTGCACTATATATGTGTCATTACGACTCCACATCGTACTATGATGGGTCTTCAAAACTGTTAAGTAGTTATGATGGAAATGAGTTCCCAATAATTATCCGTATTTTAAAACTTTTGGCAGGAGATCTCTTACCGCTATATTTGCGGGGTATCACTTTAATGAGACAGTCTTCCCGTCGTTAGGGGGAGATAATAAAAAGTATTTTCTTAGGGAACGACAGAAATTATCGTGGTGTATTCCCACTGTGTCTCATATTGATTCTTATACTCCATAAATGTAAATATGAAGTGATAAAGAATATTCAATTTTCAGAATGTAAACTGATTTCGCTAAAGTGATGAGATCACACATACTAGCTGCAAACCTACATGCAAAGTTACAAATCCTCAATACGGGATATAAACCATAGACTAAGGTGTTGCGACTACACTCAGTGGAAGTGTGGTTGAGGCCGTGGCTCCATAAAGGAAGTTGGAGATACCATTAGGTTCGATCAATCCTCACCTAGAAAGGAAGTAGGTGAGTAAGGCACAACTTATTTATATCATCAAAAATCATCTCATAAGATTGTCTCTGAATATGTCCATGAATCAAACTGGAGGACGCTCCGAAGTTTTAAATGATTCTAGAGAACAATGAAATCCTGACGGATTATGAGAATGCACACGAGTCAATGGAAGGATCATGCGTGCACATTCATGATATAATCCGTAAATAGTCGCTCTATAAGTAGAGTACAATGAGATTGAACCATGCTTTATTTTGATTAATTTCAAATAAATAGCATATTTGGCCTACACAATCCAGGTAGAACTTAGTTCTTTGGCAAATATACGGGTATTTGGTGTGGTAGTGCTAACCAACCAAGTGTAAAGCCTATTGGACATACATTATTAATTTTTCATAAAACATAATGAGAAGAAAGTAGTCTAAAGTAAAAATACTCGCCTTGTGGCGCGAGGTTTCTCATAAACCCTGGAATTGTCCTTTTGTAATGAACATTATAAAGTTCCGCTACCTAGTTAGCTTGGTAATTTCAAAAGGACTTAAAATGCAGCATATGTATGTGGTTGTTACGTATCTCTGAAAGAATCAAGAGATAGAAGATATTTGCAAAAGTACTTGATAGACTTTTGTTTCCCAAATCAAATGACTCTAAACCACAGAGTGCGTTTACAGTTAGATAGAACGCTCACGTATAGATTCAAGCAATCAGGTGGATGTGGTATACCCGTCTAAGTGGATATTTGATTTGGAGGGGATAGACAAGTAAGTTATTTTTCCTTGCGTATTCACAAGAAAGTTCCTGATTTGGAATTGTAGTTATCTATGTCGATGGTACGGACATGATGGGTACTCTTGATGTAATAAGAGACCTTAAAAAGCTATTTAAAATCCGAATTTGAGATGAAAAATCTAGGGAAAGCTCGATCGAATACTGAGCTCGTGGTATATTATTCCACCGGTTTGCATATATCTAAAATTGTCAGGAAATTTAACAAAGACATGCATCCTGATAGCACTCCCATGATTAGTCGAGGTTCAAATGTAAATAAGTAACCATTTCTTCGAAAGGAATATGACGAAGATGTGTTGGGAGATGAAATTCCCATATCTAAGTACAATAGACGCATTGTTGTACTTAGTATAATAAGGTACTCGGTTAAAATTTTGCATCCTCAAGGAACTTGTTAGCTAGATATAGCTCAGCGCCAACGCAATGTCATTGGAATGGTATAGTGAATGTAATCATGTACTTAAAAGTAACCATTGACATAAATTTGTTTTATCCCTACAAAGACATTAAAAGGAATGCTAATGAAAGTGCAATCTAAAAGTTGTTGATTATGAAGGAACAATAATCTCTTCTCCAACGAATGTAATCAGAAGGACATATGGTAGATTATTTTCTAGGTTATATTCAGTTTCGAAAAGTACATGACTAAAGGAACTGTCTGGAACAACTATGAAAGTAATCAGGGGGAGATGCCGACATCATGGGGAGGATCCAAGGATATGATGTCGACATATTTTACTTCGAAATTGAAGTTGTGTTGTACTATTTTTCCCTTTGATCGAGAATAGTTTTTCCCAAAGGGTTTTGTTACTCGACAAGGTTTTTAGCGAGACAACACTAAAAACATCAAGTATGTTGAACATTGAAGACATAAAGATCGTCGTTGATATTACTTAAAATATATGAATCAATGAAATAAAACGCGATAGTCTGTTAACCAATGTAACTTCCAGAATCAACAACATTGTCATATAAACATTCAAGTCACCAAAGTAAAGTGTGATAAACCCCTTATGACTGCATTAGACTAACGAAAATTGTCTGACATCATGGGGAGCATCTAATGGTGTGTTGAACTCTTTTCCTTCATCGAGGTTTCTTTTTCTCACATGGTTTTGTTACTCGGAAAGGTTTTTAATGAGACAACAACAAACACCGGGAATGTAATTTCCCATCTAAGGCTATTGTCTTTCCCACAAGGATTTACTACCTTAAGAGTTGTGAAGTAACCAGTCAACTTCAACAGACCAAAGTGATCATCTGCAATGGATCACCTTTACCTGCATCTGTCATGTTGTACTCTTTTCACTTCGTCAAGGTTTTATCCCACTGGGTTTTCCTTGTCAAGGTTTTAATGAGACAACACATTCGAGTTCAACTGTGTTCTGAGTTTGCTTATTATTGTACTCTTTTTCTTTAGTTCAGGTTTTGTCCCTTTGGGTTTTTCTGACGAAGTTTTAACGAGGCAATTAACTTAGACTCATCGATCTTTGAAGATCGTATTGCATGTGATGAACTACATGTAAAGTACGAGACAACATGTGAAGTACTACATGTGAAGAACTGTACCAAGGTTTTGTCCCACTGGGTTTTTCCTTGTCAAAGTTTTAACGAGGCAATTGATTTTAGGCGCAAGTCATCAAGGAGAGGACGGCATTTGAAGAACTACATTCAAAGCAGTATATGTGAAGCCCTGTGTATAAAGTTTTGTTATTTAACCACACAAGGGGGAGTGTTATAGGGCCTATGGCCCATAGATGTGCGGCCCAACTAGGTAGTTAGGGTTTTCCCATGGTTGTATATAAATGATACTCTTCTATGTAATATGGTGACTGTCTATCAATACAATCGCTCTTGTCGTTTCTCATTCCCTTGGTATTCTCTATGTTTTTCCCTTAAAGATATTATTACTTTTATTATCATTTACAGTTACTATTATAATATTTTTATTGTTAAACTCTGATGGTTCAATTATTATTCAAACTACTCTTACAATTAATATTAAATCTCAATAATATTATTAACATTAATTTATCGACCCTACGTACAAGTCAAGGTGCTTAATAAATATATATGTGACTTCTAAGATTTATCAATACTACTAATCTTATTATTTTTATTATTGAATTGTGCATGTGTTCATAATTTTAAATCATTTATTCTCTAATCTCCTCTAGATTAATTATTGGTGTACCCTACAGTTTTTAATTCAATACCTAAACAAACAAATCAATCAATCAAAAATTCTTTTAATTATTAATAGCTTTTAGTGATTAAGATTTATCTCACAAACCCAACCCAGTTCTAAACTAATCTATTTCACTAACTGGCACTGGCTATTCCTATCTTTTCCCATGTAAGACTTAATAGTAAGCTCTGATACCAACTTTGTAGCGCCCCCTAAGCTAGCAGCTGACTAAACCAATAAATCAACTAAATAAAGAAGCACTAAAATCTAAAACACGCACTTAAGCATTCAATTAATAAATGCGATACAGAACTTAACCCAAAGCTAACCCCGCTCAGAAATATATATACAAGATCTTCTCTCAAATGATACATATATAATAGTCATTTGGTTTTTAATAAAATATACAACATAATAAACATAATAGAAGTTAATCAACTAGCGAAGTCAACCCGTGAAGATTTTGCTGCGCAACCCTGATCTGTCACAGAAACTGAAGTGGGAATAATTAACATTTAACTTCTAAGTAATCATAGGAAAGAGTTGGAAAACAATACATGTTTTTCCGAAACATTAAACAGTGACTAAGTCACTGAAATAACCATACATGTATATGGAACAAACTCCTTCGTCAAACAATGTACTAATATGGTTGTGAACCCCTAAATACCGGCAATACACACTTATATAGCTATGGATGCCACCAAGACCATGGTGACCAACTCTAAACAATAAAAGCTAAATTCATGTAGGTATAAATGTGAAGGAGCGTATCCTATATACCACAAGTAGAAATTCTCATTTCCCATAACAATTCATACTGACAACAAACAATACACGTCCTTTCCAAATCGTGGAAAGATTCACAGAATCAACAAGATTATCATAATGCATTTTAAACAAAGCATGGAATGCAGAAACAGACAATGCATGAGTTTGTTAAGCATAAATTTTTATAAAAGCAACAATAATGATTACTAAAGAGTCAAATGCATTCTCACACCTTTTGATGACAAGCCACGCCTATCTCGAGGTCCATGATCCACTGGTTCGTCTTTTGAATCGATTGTTGTTAATATAGACTAACTGTTAATCACACAAGAAGTCTAAGAATCTAGCCAAAAGGCTCACACAAGAATCAATTAAGTCTATCTAATTTCTCTAGGCTTAAGTTTATTAAACCGACCCATTAATATAAAGCCCGGTCTAACAGTATCAACTAACGATCTCCAACGTTCAGCTGGGTCAAGTAATAGTCAACGTCGGACAGAAGGTCAAAGTCAAAGTCAATGGTCTACCAAGTCAAATCAGTCAAGGTCAGGTCAACAGTCAAACAGAAGTCGGCCTGGGTTAACTAAGTCAACAAGACTGATTCAGGTAAGTCAGGTTCCCATTTGACTCGGTCATATTAACTGAGTCATCTAACCAAGCTAGTTAGACATCTGACTGAGATGACTAACATGCATATTTCTATTTCAGACAAACTTCAACTCTAATCCTATATTCTCAACTTCTTGTTTAACAATTCAACTTCAATTCAAATACAAAACAAGAATGAATTTCATTTAAAAAAACAACTCTGATTACCTGCAATTGCAGCTTTAATCAACAACTTCCTACATTCATACTTCCTTCACATCTCTACAATTCATTTCCTTTGCTCTCATTCATACACTCCTAATCCATTCCTTTAAACATCAGCTACAATCCTAACTGGACCATTCAATATCTTCATCTTAGGTCAAATAACAACCTAACACTCCACTCCCATAATTTCTGTAACATCACTATCACTTCAACTGCATTACAGAATTCCAAACAGTGATACTACAACTAAAACTCAACTGTAATTTCAACACAATTCCATTAAATCACCAATGTTAATTGAGCACAGCTTACTTGCACATCCACCCGAATCATGATCAATCTCAGTCCCATTACCATCTACACCAACATTACAGCACCACCACTAGGATTCTAATTCCATTTCCATTCTACAATCTTTTTACTTCTACTTCTTCTAACGATAGCTACATAGAATATTCAACACTTAAATATTCATTTCCCCTGCAAAATCTTAAACACCCATTTATAACTGCAATCAAATTAGAACTAAGTAATAACATTACTTCTCCTTCTCATATTCCCTGTAATTTACACAACCACTACTAACATTATAGCCTTCTATTCAATATCATCGACAACTTACTTTAACTTCCACCAACTACACATCACCATTCCCATTCAAACAACATCTTGTTTACAAGCACACGTCCACATCTCAATCTAGTTCAACCACTAAAACAATCTGTATTCTCACCTATAACCTACACAGTTTACCAACACAATTCTCTTATTTAGTTAACCACAAATCAATACCACTCCATGTATATCAACAATTCCGAATTCACATTACATAGTCCATGAACTCAAATTGAAAACATACAAGCATTACTGACTGAACTAAGAAGAACAATTACCTTGAAATGGTTTCTCCCCCAATTAGCTCAGGATCAAATTATTCTCTACCTTAATCTGAATCAGGGATCTTCCTCTTTTAATTCCTCTTCACAAATTCCAACTACTTAAGCTGATATTTAATCCATGAACCCTAATTCTTCATTTGAAACAGAACATAAAACCTTGTCTTCCAAATTCAATTTATACTTCAACCTTAACTTAGTTCGAGTTAAATCCACCTCCAATCAATCTTCTAAACCTTCAATTTCATCTTCCCTGACTCTCCCCATAAACCATAATTCCTCAAATTCCAATTATTGATCCTTTGGTCATCAAATTAAAACCATCACCTCCTTATTCTCATCATGTTCTTCAAAACCCATCTTTCAATTTCTTCATAACCATTACCAAAATGATCTCCAATTCGATTCTCTGAAAAACCATAACTTTCCCGATCTTTATCAACGCAACTCTTCCTTGTTGATTAAACAACAACCCTCTTAATATTTCTATATTAGTAACCCAATAACCCGTCGATTCCACAACAACATCAAAATCATACGAAACCCTAAATTACTGATTTCATCAATTCATCACTAAGTCAACTTCAATACTTCATTTAAATATCTACACATTGTTCCCAATCTAATTAAAACTCCATATTCATCTTCTAAATCCTCAGATCATCAATCGAATATATAAACTCTAATTCAGTTCATCTTTTCTCAAATAACCCTAACTCAATAATTTCTCGGTTCAACTTCCTCATAAGATCAACCAAAAATAGTAACACTTCCATCACTTGATTCATAATCAGTCACACCTTATTTCAATCTCAAAAACCTAATATCAACTCTCAATTTTTTCCGTCGTCGAGAAAACAAAGAAGAAGAAAACAAAAGAAGAAGAACAAAGAAGAAAGACAAGAATGAGAAAAATAAAGAAAATAAGAAAGAAGATTACTTATCTTCTCGATGGGTGAAGATAAGATCAAGGATAACACTAATGTCACCAATCCCTTTGCTAAGGGAACCCCATGTCGGTCTATTTGTGAAAAGACTATTTTTCCCTTCAAACTAATCTGATGATTATTTCTTTGTCTAGTATCTGATTGACACGTCAGAGTAGTCCATTCCACACAACTTTTAGATACCCATACAACGGTACTAGTTTCGTATCTAAATCGTTGTTAGATTAATTGCTATTAATTAACGTTCGTGTTAAACTAACCGAGTTATTATCGGCTAATTCGTCACTTGACCGGTCTAATAGCGTTGACGATCTTGCGGTTCCTTACAGCATGCTTTGGAGCGATTGGTGTGGCTGGAATGATTTTCCATTGGCACACGTGGGAATTAGGGTTTGGCATGTCGTAACCCTAATTTGAAAAAGATACCCCAGTAATTATTTAGGGACACATTAAAGGTTTCAGTAAATGTGCCTAGTAAATGCTTGTTACTTTAAATGTTGTGACATCACTGTCTGCTAGGGTTTAGTGTTTTACGATTTTAACCCTAAGCTAAAAACCACCATCAACATTAAGTCCCTTGCTTAGCTCGGAACAGGTGCCTTGTTGCGAGGTAAGCATATGATGGTGACAGACAAGGACGGAAATCGAGGTGTAAATTATTGCAAAGATGGTCAGGAGAATCCGACTATCCTTTTTGAGTGGTAAAGAGAGTTTTGGTTTCCCGTTTTGGCGGCCCTGCATAAGTTATACTAGGAATGTAGACCGGGGAGTGGTGAGATGAAAGTTACCGACTTGGTCTGGTCGTACATTTCCAAGGAAAAGGGGGCACGGTCTTGGAAGGCGACGCAAGTGGACGGCTTGGCTCGAGGGGCTAAGAGGTGGCGTGGCCATGGTAAGGTAAACACGCGTGGATGATAGGGTCGCGACAGTAGAGCAGGCGTCTTGGCATAGTGTGGCCTTGGCAAGATGAGACGTACACGGACGGCTAGGCGTGGTGGGGCCGCGACAATGAAGTGAATGGCTTGGCAGGGGGTCGCGGCAACGGAATGGTGGGACGTGCAAGGGTGGCTAGGCGTGGTAGGGCCGCGGTGATGGAGCAAGTGGCTTGGCCGGGGCCGTGGCAAGGTGAGGCGTTGTTTGATGAGGTGAGGCATGCATATGCAGCTTGACATGGTTATGATTTGTCTGTGCTGTCTTATTTCTTCTTGTTCGACGCCCATGGGGAATTCTTTCCCCTTTTTTTACAAATATTAAAGTATCACGCCCTCTCATCCCGCTCAGCTTTCATTGGGGTTTTGATGAGGCATTTTATTTTGAGGCTGTGATTCCGGCATGTTCCTCCTATTCAGCCTACGTTTCTCCTTCATCCTTTAGGGCTTCCATAGTATTTATGCCTGGTGAAGTTGTGTCATCTTCCAAGTTTTCAACAAAGATTTATTCTCGTCAAGTCCAACTTTTATCATGTCGATCAGAAGCGAATCTTCCTCGAGTTGACCAGGTTCTCCAGCCAAACGTGCTAGGCTTGATTCTCGCGACAATTCCCCCATCCTAGTCATTCGAGTTAATAAGGTCATACTGGTATGTTCTCATTAATCAACATACGTTTCTTTATTTGCCGATGAATAATGGAAGTTTTCCTTCTGTGTAGAGGTATCATGTTGGATCATGTGTTACCGTCATTTATGAATATGACTTGGTTACCCCTTTTTCTTCGAGATCGATCTTTCCAGCCGCTGCAGATATGGAGAACGCTGACTTAGGAATTTTTTTCCATGAGTATCCCAATGAAGGCTTGTTGTTTAGAACCCGCATGAGGTGCCTTTCTTCTAATTACCGGAACATTGGGGGGTTCCTTGTGCGAAAATAATTTGTAACTCTTTATACAAAAATATGGAAGATATACGGCCATATTTCCACCGGGAACGTGGTACAGTAGTGTTCGTCTGCTTTGGTTTCTATTGTGAATTGTCTTCTGCCAATGGTTGTTGAAATTGAGAATATGTCTATCCGTGCCGTCGCAGAAGCAGTTATTCAAAAGTGGGAGAACATGGTGTCTACCTGTAAATCTCTGAAGTTCAATGTTAGTTGGTTGTGGCATCGTCTTGAAATTGTGAAGGTCGACGGGGCTGATATTCTTGCTAGCGTGGTCCCTGCTACAAAAGTTATCCTGAAAGAGAAGAAATCCTTGGCCGTGGAGTCACAGAAGGTGGAAGAGTCAATCCGGAATTTATAGAGCAAGACTGAGAGGTATCAAAGTCGTTTGAGGATGATGCTTTCTAGAGATTACCATATTTTGGACGGGCTTTTCTGAGTTATGTGGTTGTGATATATTTGGGTTTCTTTCTGGGTTTTGAGCAATTTTTTTTTTTTACATTTTTTTTTGAAAGAACAAGAGAACTTTATTGATTTGCTTCAATCAAATGAAATAAAAACTCAATACAGCATGGAAGAAAGTGGAAAGATGCCTGGCTATCTGTGCTTGTGATACGGTAGGGTGAGGCGGTGTTTAGGCATAGTATGCCTTTAGCCATTTCTCGTTGATGATCACTTCCAGTTTTCCCCCGTCCTCCTTAATGACTTTGTAGTACCCACTGTTGTATGCTTTCGTGACTATATAAGGACCTTCCCATTTTGCGGAGAATTTTGGTGCAGATGCGTCTTGCTGGATGTGTTTAGAAGTCTTCAGTACCAAGTCTCCTATTTGAAAAATTTGAGGTTTCACGGTCTTGTTGTATGCTCTGGAAACCCTGTTTCTGTATGCCTGTGCGTGTTCTTCCGCTTTGTTTCTCCTGGAGTATACAGTGTCCGCTTCAGCTTCATTCCATCGAACTCCGCTTGCTTCGGCAATCCTGGCTGATGGGATTTTAATTTCCACCGGGAGGATAGCGCTTGCGCCATAAACAAGAGAATAAGGAGAGACCCCAGTGGAACTTCTTGGTGATATCCGGTACGCCCAGAGTGCCATGGGCAGTTTCTCATGCCATGTTCGAGGATTATCGTGCACTGTCCGACTGAGGATTAGAATCAGAGTTTTGTTGGTGCTTTCAGTCTGCCCGTTTCCTTGAGGGTAGTATACAGTGGAGAAGACTTGTTTAATCCCTATTCCTCGAGAAACTCTCGTACTTTCCTGTTCACTAAAGGGGTGCCATTGTTGGTGATGATATGTTTAGGCATGCCATAACGACAGATAATGTACTCCTTAATGAATGTCGCAATCGTGGTTCCGTTCGTTCTTCGTAAAGCTATGGCTTCGACCCATTTGGTAAAGTATTCGGTTATTGTTATTACATACTCATGATGTTTTGAGGATGGTGGGTTTATCTTACCAATGATGTCGAGTCCCCATCTATGAAAGGGCCATGGACTGCTTATTGAATGCAGGGTAGTTTCCGGTACATGAATAAGGTTCCCGTGGACCTGACACTCCTTGCACCTTTGTACGGAAATAGCTGCGTCGTCCTCCATGGTCGGCCAGTAGTACTTCTCGTGTATTTGGAAAATAACTTCCATTTTCCTTGGTGTTCTCCTTCGTGCATCTCCTTCAGCATGATTGGGACCTCTACCTCGTTCAAACATCGCAGAAGACTCCCTCCAAAGCTTTTAAGATATAAGATCCCTTCGTGGAATATGAACCTCTTGGACCTTTGTTTTATTTTGGATGCTTCCTTCTCATTGGTGGGGAGTATCCCGTCGTGAAAGTAACTGATGTACGGATTATGCTAGTCCCCGGTGTGACCAATGTTGAAAATTTCTAATTGATGCGGTGGCGCTTGACAGTTGGAACAGGTTCTTTGAAGTAACCGAGCTTGGACCCCCATCTCCGGCCAATAATAACCAAGGCGTTGTAAACGATGATAGAGGTTTACCACCAATGTCTGTCTACAGACCTCACCATGGATGTGATTGAGATGTTGCTGTGCTTCCTCTTCTCCGAGGCATCTTGACAAAGAGCCGTCTGGATTTCAATGATAGAGTACCCCTCGAAGCATGAAGAAATCACGCAAGGTTTTAAGACTGACCTTTCCTTGAAAGAGGGAACTGCTAAGCTCTTGGATAATCGGTGTTCTCCAGTCACCAACTTCATATTTTTCAGGCTGTGAAAGCCACGTTGAAGCCACGGCCCTTCTATTCACCGTCAGAGTTTTCACAAGGCCTTCAAATCGCAGTTTCGATGCTAACGTTGCTAGGCAGTTGGCATGTTGGTTACTGTCGCGCCCGATATGGGATACTGTTGCATCGGCGAAGTAGTTCAGAAGTTTTTGTTCTTCGGCTCTATGTGGGGCCAAGGTTACCTCCTTCAGCGCGTATACTCCGTTTACTTGGTTGACCAGTAGTTTAGAGTCCCCTCTTATTTCCAGACGTGTGGCTCCGGCTTGTTTATCCAAGGACAACCCAATGAGGAAGGCTTCATACTCTGCTGAATTGTTGGTGCATAGGAAGTCTAGCTTGAAGGAGTGTGAGAAAACTTCACCAGTTGGGGATACTAGAACCACGCCGGCTCCTCACATGCCATTGTTAGGGGTGGCGGAGCTGTTGAAAAACAATATCCAGGTTTCCTCTTGGATGAAAGAGATTTCCGGAAATTTCGCAGGGAGGTATTCGTGTAATGTTACAGTATTTTCTTCTGGAAATGCCGCCAAAAAATATGCAACTGCTTATCCTTTGATGGCCCTCGGGGAAGCACATATTATGTCGAATTCTGACATCTGGAGGAGATATTTGGCCGGCCTTTCTATCAGAGCAGGTTTTGAGAGGAGGAACTTCACATGATCAGATTTGGATATTAGCACCACTTTATTAGATAACAGGTAGTGCCTGAATTTCTGGATGGAGTAGACCAAAGCTAGGCATGCCTTTTCTAATTTGGGATACATGAGTTCGGCATTTCTCAAAGTCCGACTAAAATAGTATATGGGGTATTCAATCCCTTCGTCACCTTCTTGGGAGAGGAGATCTGCAACAGCAGTGTCAATAAAATCGGTGTAGAGGTGTAGCGGTCTTCCTTGCATGGGTGATCTCATGACGGCCGGGGAAGATAATGTTCGTTGAATCTTATGGAACGCTTCCTGTTGTAAAGTGGTCCAAACAAAGCTTGCTCCTTTTTTTAGTAAGGGGTAAACGAAGCAATAAGTTGAGCCAATCCGGGTATGAAGCGGCGGATGTAGTTTATTTTGCCCATGAAACTTTGGAGTTCCTTCACGTTCTGAGGTGTTGGCATTGTGAGGATGGCTTACGTTTTGGTTGGGTCAACTTTGATCCCGTCAGAGTTACTTGGAAGCCTAGGAACTTTCCCGAGGAGACACCGAAAGCACACTTTAACAGATTCATTTTTAGCTTGTATTCACGGAATCTTTCGAACACCTGCTGTAGAATCCATGTGTGAGCCGCCCGAGTTTTTGACTTGACCACTATGTCATCTACATAATCCTCAACTTGCTTGTGCATCATGTCGTGAAAAATGGTGGTCATGGCGCGTTGGTATGTGGCGCCAGCGTTCTTCAAACCGAAGGGCATCACAGTATAGTAAAAGTTTCCGAGAGGAGTTCAAAAAGCCGTCTTGCTTGCATCATGCTCGTATATCTTCATTTGGTTATAGCCGTTGTACATGTCCATGAAAGAAAGCATGCCATGTCCACTAGTGGCATCTACCAACATGTCGATGTTGGGGAGCGAAAAACTCATCTTTAGGGCAACATTTATTTAGATCCCTAAAATCGACACAACACCTGATTTGACCATTCTTCTTTTTTACCGGAACTGTGTTTGCCAACCAAGTGGGGTGATGGATTGGTTTGATAAAACCAGCCACCAATAACTTTTGAACCTTCGCCTGAATCTGTTCTTCAATATCATGCCGGAATTTTATTGGGGTCTGCTTGACCGTCTTGGATCCGAATATCACATGTAAGTGGTGAGTAACCAGCTTCTCGTCTAGGCCAGGCATTTTCTCGTACGTCCATGCGAACACATCTTGATATTCCTTGAGGAGGTCTACCAAATTTGTGCGCTCGTCTGTATGTATAGTCGAGCTTATGGAGATGGGTCGTGGAGATTCCTCATTCCCGATATTAACAATTTCAAGCTCGTCCGTGGTTGAATTGGTGCCGTCTTGTAGCTGCTATGGTGTCTCAGGTATCTCCTCTCATGGCTCGTCACTAGGCTGGAATTCCATTGGACGGAAAGACTGTGTGGTAGTCTCCCCTGTTAATTGCTAACAGCGGCGTTGATATACGGTTTTCCCTTTTTTGTCGTGACCCGTAATGAAAGCCCGTACTCACTTGGTTGAAACCGGACTCTGGTCCAGTGGATGGAGGCGAGTGCGCCTCTCTTCTGAAGGTGTGATGTGAGGCCGAATTTCTCTGCGGGGCTGTGTAGGGCTACCGCTTTCTTCAACGGTCGTCCATTTCGGTAGTGGGGTGTGGTGTGACTTGTTGGTTGTGACTTTCGGCCCTTGTCTTGGCTCAAAAAATTTCACGCCACATATTGGCGCATAAGGAGATGATGACGCTGCAATGCGAATGACTTCTCCGTTTAGCGTGGTTTTCAAGCACTGGTGATACGTCGAAGGAATGATCCTGTTGTCGTGGATCCATGGTATCCCCAATATCATGTGGTAGTCTGGCTCCTTTTCAATTACCTCGAATCTTACTTTTGACTGGACAGGTCCTACCGATAGATTCAAATTAACGTACCCATATGTATTGGTTTGGTTACCTTCGAAATCGGTCATGGTAGTAGGTTGTTGTGTAAACCTCGCTTGGTCGTACTTTGTCCGTCCTGCGCATCCTAAGGGTGAAAACATTGGAGGACGCTTCTGTGTCGACGAGGGCCCTTTTGAATTCCACATTTTTGATTTGACCTGTGACGTGTAGGGCGCGGTTATGGCCTTCCTCTTCCATCATGTCGTCGTCGGTGAACGTGATATTATTAACAGAAGAATCCTG
The DNA here is from genome assembly GCA_023529315.1 of Papaver bracteatum. Taxonomy (NCBI): domain Eukaryota; kingdom Viridiplantae; phylum Streptophyta; class Magnoliopsida; order Ranunculales; family Papaveraceae; genus Papaver; species Papaver bracteatum. The sequence continues at coordinate 92,482 of JAJJWX010005130.1, forward strand.
CTTTTTTGTTGTTTCTGAGCGTGGAGTAACCAAGGGCACGCTTAACGTTATCCGATTGATGGAGGTGAACATCTCCATCCGTTGATCCCTTGAAAGATGTAATAGTTCACATAAGTTTTCCACCAGCGAGGTCGCTTCTTGGCTTACGGGTCTCTGATTGGTTGTGAAGCTGTTGGCTTGAGAGTGATTATTCGGGACGTCAGTCCCCAGCTCTGAAGTTTCCGAGGCAGGCGAATCACTCATCTCTTCCGTTAGGTCGGTCAGGAAATCCAGTATGGCGTTGATTGCATCTCTCATCATACCCATGTTTTTGGTGTGAATCCCCTGGACACGTACTAGGTCAATCAGCCTTGGAACTCCTTCGTTGGCCGTATTGTTGGGCGTTGAAACATTGCCATTTTCCTGATTGGAATCCGAGGACACAGATTCAGTCCAAATACCAACCATCCTTCCTTGTTAGAGAAACGTATTCAGAGACTGATATTGGGACCGATAGACCACTGTGGTCGCCAATTGTTTGTAGGTGAAAATGGTTTCTGCTGATTTCGGTAATTGCGGGTGTGCAGGTGAGAAACAATTTAAACCCTAAACAATGTACTGCAAGGGAGTACTTTAGATTCGAGAGATCAATCTGTACAAGTCCGGCCTAAACCAAGAAATGGCCGTTCCAGACTTGCTTCGATCACAAAGTGGAGGAGAATGGGTTGGTTTTGGGGAGGGAAGCATGGAAAGTGGTGAGTCCAAAATAGTTGATTCTGGAAGAGTAGTTGGGTTACTACGACTTGTTATCAGAAAAGTGAGAGAGCTAACAAGGTGAGCTAGCAAGTAAGTATTTCTGAGTATTGTATCTCCCATATGAACTTGTTGTTCAATGGAAATAGGTAAGACCTATTTATACAAGTCGGAGTAAAAACGTACCCTGATCTCATTAAGGAGTAGGGAAGTAAATGGGAGGAGGTGGTAACCGTATGCATGAATTGATGTTCCATAAAGTGGTTAACGCATGAAACTGGTTTTCATGAAACTTCTAACGTTATGGAATTGATGTCCCATAAAATTGTTAACGCATGTGCTTTATGTACCATGAACGTTACCCACATAACTTCCCGTATTTATTAACCGCTTCACTCTTATGACACTTCCTTATGACGGGCGTAGTGTACGCCGCATGCATTAAACCGCCAAACCAATACCCAAAGAGGATCCCCCAGTTTGTGTTGATGTTTCGAACATTTTTGGAGAACATGTAGCATGTTGTTGTGGCTTGGCAAGTCAAGCTCGGGAAACTTGCTAGCCTGGTGACCTTCGACGGTCGAGATTTTGCATCTTGAGAGGAGGGACAACCGTTGATCGTTGCACTCCTTCGTTTTGGTAGCCACATAGTGAGGGCCAACGTGGTGGCGCGGCTATGTTGGCATGCCGTTGGCATGGCATGGTTTGGCGTGGCCAAACTTAGGTTTTCGGGCCAAAGGTTACCATGTGTCGTCTGGTAACCTTGGATGGATTGGTTTTTCTCATGGGATTGAAGGGAAACCGTTGATTGTTACACGCCTTCGTTTTGGTGGCCGCATAGGGAAGGCCAACAGGGTAGCGTAACTAAGGTGTGGTTAGGCTTGGAATGTGGGGCCAAGGGTTCGCCTTGGGCGTGTCTATCTTTGTCTAGGTGCGATTTTGGCTTAGCATGTGGGGCCAAGGGTTTTGCCATGGGTGCATGGCGTGGCTAAGTCCAAGGCAAGGGCGTTTGTCTTGGAATGGTGTGACTAGCATAGCTAGGGCCAAGGCAGAGTGCGTTTGGCATGGCGCAGCTAGCTTAGGCTAGGTGCGTTTTTGGCTTGGCATGTGGGGCCAAGGGCTTGCCATAGGCGCATGGCGTGACTAGCTTGGGCTAGGTGCGGTTTGGGCTTAGCATGTGGGGCCAAGGGTTTTCCATAGGCGCATGGCATGGCTAGCTTGGGATAGGTGCGGTTTTGGCTTGGCATGTGGGGCCAAGGGTTTTCTATAGGCGCATGGCGTGGCTAGCTTGGGCTAGGTGCGGTTTTGTCTTGGCATGTGGGGCCAAGGGTTTGCCATAGGCGCATGGCGTGACTAGCTTGGGCTAGGTGCGTGACCAAGCTAGGGTTTTGGGGCAAAGGTCGTTTGGTAACCTTAGACGGCCAGGATTTTCTCCTGGCATTGAATGGCAACCGTTGATTGTTGCACGCCTTCGTTTTGATAGCCGCGTAGTGAAGGACAGTATGGTGACGCGGCATGGGGCCATGGCGAGGTTTATTTGCTTGGCCCAATAGGTGTGGCTGGCATGATTTTCCATTGGCACGGAGGCGCGGATAGCATGGCTGGCATGTTTTGGCGCCGTTGATGTGTCTGGCATGGTTTGCCGCCGTTGATGTGGCTGGCATGGTTTGCCATTGGCACAAATGTGTGGATAGCATGTTTGGCATGCTTTGGCGCGGTCGGTGTGGCTGGCATGATTTTCCATTGGCATAGAGGTGCGGCTAGAATGGTTGGCATGCTTTGGCGCGGTCGGTGTGGCTGGCATGATTTTTCATTTGCACAGAGGTGCGGCTAGCATGGTTGGCATGCTTTGGCGCGGTCGGTGTGGCTGGCATGATTTGCCATTGGAACAGAGGTGCGGCTAGCATGGTTGGCATGGTTTGGCGTGGTCGGTGTGGCTGTCATGATTTTCCATTGGCAAAGAGGTGCGGCTAGCATGGTTGGCATGCTTTGGCGCGATCGGTGTGTCTGGAATGATTTTCCATTGGCACAGAGGTGCGGCTAGCATGGTTGGCATGCTTTAGCGCGATTGGGGTGGCTGGCATGATTTGCCATTGGCACACATGGGAATTAGGGTTTGGCTTGTCGTAACCCTAATTTGAAAAAGATACCCCGGTAATTATTTAGGGACACATTAAAGGTTTCAGTAAATATGCCTAGTAAATGCTTGTTACATTAAATGTTGTGACATCACTGTCTGCTAGGGTTTAGTGTTTTACGATTTTAACCTTAAGCTAAAAACCACCATCAACAATAACACATATTTATATAATTCCTCAACAGAGGAAGACTACTCTAAGGAGAAGGAGGATGTTGTTGTTGAACAAACCTACAAATGTTCAAGTTATCTGATTCAGATAACGTTATTCCATCCATGGGAGATATCTAGATTCATACCTTCAACCAGAGCCCATGCTTATTCTTGAAATACACTATGAGCCATCTTCAATGCTCCTTTTGATTCCACAAAGTGTCTTGCATGATACCGAATTAGAATACCAATTCCATCTAAGTAATATTTAGGATAAAATGAAGTATCTATAATAATCTTCAAAAAATTAGGAGGAGGAGGCTGCCAAGAAAGTTGAAGTCTAAGATTATTTCTAACAGAAATGACAGTATCATCAGAATTTGTGAGTTGATGGAAATGCAAGTAAATTGTAATGCTATGAATAACTAATGTTAGGTTAGGAGTAGCATTACTAAAGATAACATGGCATCTATGTTTCCAATAGAATGCAAAATGCAAACAATAATATGAATGATCTTAGTTGAGTGATATATGCTGATGTTAGAGTCTGGAGATTGCAAATTTTAAATCTAATCTATAAAGTGCCGATGTTGACTTAAGTTCTGATACAGTTGAGGAACAAAGTATCCCCAAATGGAAGCAGTGAAAGAGCATTGATAAAGTAGATGATCTAGACTTTCAAGATGATTGTCATTGCAAAGAACACAATATGAATATGTAACTACATTCTGATGAAACAACTTAGTATTTGAACAAACGGGGGTCTAACAACCACACCCAATATTTCGATTAGCAATCTGTATGGAAAAACTACGAGTTACTTTACTAGAGAATCAACTAGACAGTCAGACTCAATCTAGATAAAAAATATCTCAAGGAGTTATTATCTCAATATCTCAATTTGATTTACTCAAGCAAACACAATCTGCGAGTCTTAATCAAAGATAGATAACTTGGATGGTACCAAAGACCAATATCCAAGTGTCAATCGATTTAAATCAACAACCAATAAGGTCGGATATTCTAATCGGTTGAACAACGACAACCTATATTATTTCAATTATATAACAAAATATAATGCGAAAAGGAAATAACACAGACACCAGAATTTTGTTAACGAGGAAAAAGCAAATGCAGAAAAACCCCGGGACCTAGTCCAGATTAAACATACATTGTATTAAGCCGCTACATACACTAGCTTACTCCAAATTAACTTCGGTCTGGACTGTAGTTGAACCCCAATCAATCTCACACTGATCCAAGGTATAGTTATGCTCCTACACCTACGATCCCAGCAGGATACTGCACACTTGATTCCCTTAGATGATCTCACCAACAACCAAGAGTTTGTACGACCCAAAGTTGAAGACTTTAGTAAACAAATATGTCTCACACAGAAAAGTTTACAAGATAGATAAATTCGTCTCCCACGAATAAACCTATGAGTTTTGTTCATTTTTTCGATAAATCAAGGTGAACATGAACTAATCAATAAAACCAGACTTATATTTCCTAAGAATAGCTCAGTTTTATCAATCACCTCACAATAGTCTTAATCGACGCAACGAAAAAAGATATTGTGGAATCACAAACGATGCGAAGAAGATGTTTGTGATTACTTTTATATCTTTCCTATCAGAGATAGAAATATCAAGCCAATTATTACAATTGTACTCGTAAGATAAAAGATGCAAGATCAGATCACACAACTACGATAAAAGTAGTATCGGTCTGGCTTCACAATCCCAATGAATTATTTAAGTCGTCAACCTGGTTTTAGAAGAAGAAAACCAAAGGTTAAAGGAGAAACGACTCTAGTTTAGCAAACTAGTATCACACAAAATGTGTGGGTTTTGGGTTTCCAAGTTGCTAGAGTTCTCCCTTATATAGTCTTTCAAATCAGGGTTTGCAATCAATGTTAGCTTGGTAACAAAGCATTCAATATTCACCGTTAGATGAAAACCTGATTAGATACAAGCTAATATTTATCAACTGTTAGATCGAAAACTTAGCTTGTTACACACACATGTACTATACGTTTTTGGGTTTTTATAACCGTACCCAAACTTGTACATTAGTTGGTTCAACATTAGTTAACCAAATGGTTAGCCAAATGATAACTTCCATATCAACCATATTCTTCTTCACCATAACTAGTCCAAATGACTCAAATGAACTAGTTAGAGAGTTGTTCAATTGATATGAGATCCCATGTACTACACAAGACATAATTGAAGCAAAAACGTTGTGATTCACTTGAATCGTTTCATGAACTATAAAGCCACAGTTTGCAATAGCATTCCTTAGTTAATTATGATAAGTTCACAAACATTGTTTTTAGACATAACCTACTCAAGTTTGCGGACTGGGTTCGCGGACTCAAGTTAACCGGTTTGGAGTTTACAAACTCCAGAATAAATTCTCGGGTCGAGAACTTCCGTCAGATCGCGGACTGAGTTCGCAGATTGAAACTGAGCTACAACTCTAGCATATATTCTCGAGTTCGAGAACTACGCCAGTTTGCGGACTGAGATGACGGCTCATATTCCGATTTCACTTGATCAACAAAGTTCATAAACTTCGGTTCAAGCAATAAGGACTTATACATATATGTGTTACCACAACAATGTTTATATCCTCCAATGGTTATATTGTCTAAACTCTCATTCCAATCATTGAAACATTCTCAGAGAACGTTATATAGTTGTTATTCACAAACTATTTTTCGTCAGAGAAATTTCCAAAGAGATTGAAACATATCATGAATTTCGTCACTAGGTAAAGATGAACTTGGCTAAAGCGAAAGCTTTACGAACACACATTTTGAGAAATAGATAAGCGAGATATACTCAGCTCGAAATGACATATGTGTATAATCTTAGTCTATATAGTAATACGACTTTTGTCTTAAGATATGAGATAGAGTAGATATACTTTTGAGTGATAGATAAGTTCAAGTCTCCACATACCTTTTAGTCGATGAAGATCCACTGATTAATTGAGTAGCCTTTCGTCTTGTATGATGATCTCCATGGAGTTCTTGAGCTCAACTACACTTTCTATCCAAGTCCGAGACCTTAGCAATAGTAGACTAGAAATCGAGACTTTATAGTTTTGATCACTAACATTGACAAACATGCTTGAGATAGCAACGCATGCGAGTTCGACCGATCAATTCTCTAACAATCTCCCCCTTTGTCAATTTTAGTGGCAAAACTATTAATACATATGGAATACAAAAATATATGAATAAACTTTGTAGCTCCTATTCCACATGTCTAATCTTCAACATTACTCAAAAACTTCGTCACTTCCAAGTAGGCCAATGATCCCAAAGGTTGTAAGTTTAGTATCATCGTTGTTGAAAATCCGTAGCTATAACAATGAGAAAATAAGAGTTCTCAATCATTGTTATACAATGTCATAGTATTATTACACAACGTTGATATAGTTTTGAAGTGGTGAGTAAAGGGTTTGATTCTCGGACTTGGAAGGTTTTTGATTTTATACTTACTTAAATAAAATACTAAAACTAGCAAAAATATGGAAAAAAAAGTAACAAGAGTAAGAATTACTGGGACTCAGGATTTCACTGTTTCTCATAATCATGTGGTTCATAAATTAATCCTAGAATAATTATGGCTCAAATAATTAAATTTATTAACTCTTAATATTTGCAATGACTGTAAATCTAAAGCATAGGACATCAAATCATTTAAGCTAAGCATGACCCATCAATTGAAATAACAATCATTCAATAAAAATCATAAAACAATTAATAAACAGTGCAAAAAGTAAATAAGAATTAATTCAAGTTACCACATAGATGAAATCCAGCTTCCTTCTTTGTCCCAGTGATGGGGTTTAGCTCATCATGGTAGAAACACGCTCAAAATTGATATTCATAGCTCAAAAAGTGTTTACAAGAGGTGGAAAATAATAAAGCAGTAAAATTATAACAAATATAAGTATTACAAGTCACTGTTAGAGTAAACGATAAATGTTATGTGTAGCAGGATAAACGATTGTCTCTGTGAGTCTGTTCTTTGTGTTCTTGAGAACGACACCTTTCTTCCGTCGTATGCAACTTTTTCTTCTTCCTTCTCCTGTTGCTGTTGCACCTCTGCAATTCACCTCTACAGCTTTTCTTTCTCCTCTGCAGCGTACCAAAACTCTCGAGTATTCTTTCTAGGACTCGTACCAACCCTTTTATACACGGAAGGGCAACTAAATCTCGAGATTCTCTTTCTTTCCTTCGACCAAAAGTCTCGGGTTTTCTTTCTCTCTTTATCTCTTCTACACGTCTTGGAAGTAATATCATATGTCAGATGATAGAATCAAATCAATAGAATATTTTCTCTCCGCTTCTTCACGTATGTTTTCAAATATACACCATGAAATTTCCGTGACTTTCCCTTGCCCTGATTCACCGAGAGTAGGGGTGCGAATAGAAGTTACCCTGGGGTTACCCCTTATCAACTGGGTACCCCTTATCCATTTGAAGGGTGTAAATAACACATGTCTCGGGGTGTCTCCAACATACTTCTGGGGTCCCTTCAGCAATTCCTTCCGGGGTGCTAATACCACTTTCCGAGCCCATTTTGCCACAAAAGCTTATTTCTCCAAAAACACCTACAAAAACATAAAATAATCAAATAAGTCCAATATCGAGTACTAACAATACACATAATTGAGAACAAAATAGACACATAAATGCGTCTATCAAATACCCACAAACTTATTATTTGCCAGACCTCGAGCAAATCAAATTTAGAAAATAAAATCCTAACTCACTGTCGAAAGCATCGTCGGCTGCATTTAGCGTATGCAACAAGCCTTTAAACCCCTAGGTGGCCCTAGTGGCCAAGTTATAGTCTCGGGAGGGCTTACAAGAGATATACCCACAAAAACTTTACTCCAGACCCTAGTTATATATGCAGAACCTTGAAAGGCACTAAATAATCTCCTTGGTTGACATACTTATTGATTACAGGAAGAAGTACCCTTATGCGAAACTCCAATTGATGTACACGAGTTTGCACTCAAGCATACTAAAATTCATATCTAAGTGACAGAGATATACTCAGATAGTTTCACTATGGACATCAATATCCGAAGTCAACAAATCACATGGATAGATTAAGAGATGGATATAGAGAAAAACATAGATGGTTTTATGTTGACTAGGTGAACGGTGTCTCTCATATCTGTCTGAAGGCTACTGCAAAAATATCCGAAGTCAACAAATCACATGGATAGATTAAGAGATGGATATAGAGAAAAACATAGATGGTTTTATGTTGACTAGGTGAACGGTGTCTCTCATATCTGTCTGAAGGCTACTGCAAAAATAAACCTATCCGGGTCTGACTAATATCAACGCAACTGGCATATAAAAGGTAACCATTGGTCGACAATCCTAATTCTAGATCAACTCGTCTTGCATATACAAGGGAACCAGCGGTCAATTTATTCACTGAATATTAACAAATAACCCTTTTTTTTTAACAACATAATTAGATCTTTCGGATCCAAGCATGCTTCTTGTCAGCATCTTACATGGTAATTCCCGTGGATCCTGTGTTCCACACTTGTTTAGGTGACGGAGACAGGAAGAACACACACATATTGTTATCCAATTGTTAATATTTATTCCGATTGGTCTAATTGGTATGGTCTTTTTTTTTTTTGTAGTAACTCAATCACTCTATTTCACCCTAGCAGTGGTAACAACTTGAATCGTGAGCCCCACCTAATCATTTAGAGAAACATATTTTTAAAAATAAAAGAAAATAAAAACAGAAGTGAAAGGGACTCAACGAGATATGGCGAAACTACCATGTTATTTCTAACACATGAGCTATGTGCATTTATGAATAGACTCTTTAGATGTTTCCATCTAATTAGATTAGTTCCTTAACTCCTACAACCAAAATGCTTCCATCCACTTAGATTGGTTAGTGCCATCCTTAATAAGCATAAATTTCTAGGCTCTGGAGTTTAATAATAATGCAACTAAAAAGTTTCTCCCATACCCCAAAACTTAAATCTAACATTGTCCTCAATGTTCTAGAGATAAAATTAAAAGCATAAACAAGGAGAAACTGTTACCACTTGAAGCAAAAGACTTAAGGAAAGATATTATCGTGTTGCATGAGCATGGGTTACCTCCCAAGAAGTGCTGAATTTAAAGACTTCAACCAGACGTCATATACCACAAAATGGCTAATTACCTTTCGAATCATATATCAATAGTCGAAACAACTGTGGATCAACAATACAAAATAAAACTACCACAATTATAAGACAAATGCATCGGATTAGATAAATAAGCAGATATAACACAACCTGATTAAAACTTCTTCCAAGTCAACTGGGGTTATCTGCGATGCCCACTTGGGCTTCATATGGATGTCTTGACAAATAGATTTATTCGAACAACAAGTCTCTAATAGCTAGATTTCATTCTGGATAGTATCAGGAGGATCAGGTTGAGGAGTCGGAAGAGATTCAAGTAATACCTAGGGTATACTAGGCTTGAGTCCCAAGTTAGGGACTTCTAATGGGGATACTTGACCATCACTACCCCAAAACTTAGGGTAGTCAGTATTCTCAGACAAACCTCTAACTATTGCTTGAATTTCCGGATCCTTGGAGTCTTTAAAATACTCAAGAGCTTCTTCTAGATCATTACCCCTAAACTTAGGGTCAACAATACTCTCCGTAAGACCTAGCACTATGGATTAAATTTCAGGGTCCGTAGAGTCTTTAAAGTACTCGAGAGCTTCTTCTAGTTCAACAGTTTGGTCACCTAACTGACTGAAGAGAATCTCATCAAATTTATCCAAATAATCATCCAATAAAGTGTCGTCCCAATTATCCTGAACTAGATCCCGAACTAAAGTTTTAATCATATTCACTTCCTCTAAATCATTAGAAGGTTTTCTAGCAACATTAAATACATTTAGCTCAGTGGTCATATTACCAAAGGATATGTTCATAAGTCCGGTCCTACAGTTGATATAGCATTAGATGTGGCTAAAAATGGGCAACCTAAAATAACCGGTATTTGAGCACTAGGATCCTGAACAGTTTGGGTGTCTAGAACAACAAAATCCACTAAATAAATAAATTTATCAACCTCAATCAGTACATCTTCTATGACACCACGAGGTACTTTGACAGACCTATTAGCTAACTGTAGGGTCATTTTAGTCGGTTTTAACTCACCAAGACCTAACTGGGTATACACATGGTACGGGAGTAAGTTAACACTAGCTCCTAAGTCAAGTAATGCCTTATCAACCATGTGATTACCAATCGTACAAGATATTATGGGGCATCCAGGGTCTTTATACTTAGGGGTTGTTTGGTTCAGAAGAATTGAACTTACCTGACCAGCTAAAAAGGATTTTTTATGGACATTAACCTTACGCTTTCGTGTACAAAGATCCTTAACGAATTTGGCATACGCAGGCATTTTCCTAATTGCTTCTAGTAAAGGGATATTTATGTTTACCTGCTTAAATATTTCCATTAATTCGTTGAAAGTCGACTCTCTCTTAGTTGCAACTAATAACTGTGGATATGGGTCTCTGGGCACAAAATGAGATCTATCGGGAACCACATGGGCATCACTAGAAATTTTATCAGTCTCTTCAGCTAGTGGCTCCTTCTGGGACTTATCTTGGGAACTAGAATGGGAACTAAAAGGTGGATCTATAATATGTCCATTATTAGGCATGGCTACCTTATTGTCTAACGTTTTACCACTCCTAAGGGTGGTTACAGAATTCACATGATTGGACTCTTTCTCTCTAGAGGATACTTCACGAATTCCTCTGGGATTCAGTAGTGGTTGATTGGGGGACTTTTCCTTTTCTCTTTCGCTCAAAAAATCTGCAATTATACTAACCTGATTTTTTAGATCTGAAATAGCCTGAGAGTTTTCCTGTAAACCTTTCTCAACCGTTTGCTTAAACACTGCACTGTTATGAGATAAGATGGTTAAAGACTCTTCTAAGGTCATGATTTTCTTATCCAACAGGTTCTGATATTGATCTGGCCCTAAATGGTTCTTAGTATACCCAAAACATGGGAGACTCTGAGAACTACTAGGATGACTTTGACTCTGACCCTTAGACCAAGAAAAATTAGGGTGGTTCCTCCAACCAGGGTTATAGGTATCTGAATATGGATCAAATATCTGACGGTTTTCAAACCTAGAGTCATTATAAAGAGCATTGGCTTGCTCTTCGTGTCTAGCATAGTGTGACCCTTGATTCATTTCTAAGGCCTCTAGACGCCTAAGAATATCCGACCCATAATCAACTCTATCGATTCTATGGATAATATTTCTAGGTATTTCTGGTTCTCTCATTGAATCACATTGCCTAGTTTTCTCAGCTAACTCGATGAACTCGTCAAAACATTCATCTGGGTCTTGATGGGTAAATTCACCACCACTAATTGTTTCTACCTGCATACGGGTTTCACTATCAAGGTCCTCATATAAAATTTGGGCCAAGTGGGCTTTTTCAAAGCCGTGATGTGGACACTGGTATAACAATTCACTAAACCTTTCTACATAATCATGAAGTTTTTCACCTAATTTGTGATTAAAGGTTTGGATAAACTACCGACAACGGCAGTCTTATGGTGTGGGTAGAATTTCTTAAAAAATACCTCTACAAGACCATCCCAGGTGGTAATTGTTTTAGAGGGGATAAAATGATACCACTCTTTGGATTTATCATAGAGAGAAAAGTGAAACATATGTAACCTAAGCACATCTTTGGAGACATTAGGATAGTTCATTGTGTCACAAATCATTTCAAAGTCTCTTATGTGGGTATACTAGTTCTCATTCTCTAATCCCCTAAACTTACGAAGCATGCCAATAGTCTCAGGTCTAATATCAAACTGGACCGTAGAAGCTGGTAGAACTACACCTGGCTCATGCACTACTTTAGACGGGTTCAAAAGATCCCTAAGGGTTTTTACCGGGACCTCATCATCATTTTCCTTCACCATTTCGACAAAAATAGAAGCAATACTAGTGAAGCAAGAAAATCATGCACGTGCAAATGCTGGGGTTCACTAATTTAGGTAAGCTTGGGTTACCTACAGCAAAATATACCTACAATCAAAGACTGGTCACAGGTACTGGGCTGAAGTTTGTGGTGTTTAACGCCCAGAGGGTTTACCGTACTAAACCACGTGTTTTCCTAATATCGGTGCCAGACGAAATGCAATTGGTGTGTGCGTGTTTTTATTTTACGAAAAATGATAAAGACTAACAAAAATAAAAATGAAAGTCTAACAATAAAATTTTCAGTTTATCCCTTTTTGTAAGGCAAGTTCAATTTTCCATGTTTCGCATCAATCCAATCCTGCACAGCAAAAACAAAAATACCAAAGACGTAAAATAGAACAAAAAATAATCTAAAAATAATAATAAATAAAATAAATAAATCAAATATATACAAAACCTAAAACCTAAACCTAAATACAAGTATGCGTCGATGGCGCCAAAAACTGATGTAGTTTTAAAGTGGTAAGTAAAGGGTTTGATTCTCGGACTTGGGAAGTTGTTGATTTTAGACTTACTTAAATAAAATACTAAAACTAGCAAAAATATGGAAAAAAAAAGTAACAAGAGTAAGAGTTACTGGGACTCAGGATTTCATTGTTTCTCATAATCATGTGGTACATAAATTAATCCTAGAATAATTATGGCTCAAATAATTAAATTTATTAACTCTTAATATTTGCAATGACTGTAAATATAAAGCATAGGACATCAAATCATTTAAGCTAAGCATGACCCATCAATTGAAATAACAATCATTCAATAAAAATCATAAAAAAATTAATAAACAGTGAAAAAGTAAATAAGAATTAATTCAAGTTACCACATAGATGAAATCCAGCTTCCTCCTTTGTCCCAGTGATGGGGTTTAGCTCATCATGGTAGAAACACGCTCAAAATTGATATTCATAGCTCAAAAAGTGTTTACAAGAGGTGGAAAATAATAAAGTAGTAAAATTACAACATATATAAGCATTACAAGTCACTGTTAGAGTAAATGATAAATATTATGTGTAGCAGGATAAACGATTGTCTCTGTGAGTCTGTTCTTTGTGTTCTTGAGAACGACACCTTTCTTCTGTCGTATGCAAATTTTTGTTCTTCCTTCTCCTGCTGCTGCTGCACCTCTGCAATTCACCTCCACAGCTTTTTTTTCTCCTCTGTAGCGTACCAAAACTCTCGATTATTATTTCTAGGATTCGTACCAACCCTTTTATACACGGAAGGACAACTAAATCTCGAGATTCTCTTTCTTTCCTTCGACCAAAAGTCTCGGGTTTTCTTTCTCTCTTTATCTCTTCTACACGTCTTGGAAGTAATATCATATGTCAGATGATAGAATCAAATCAATAGAATATATTCTCTCCGCTTCTTCACGTATGTTTCCAAATATACAGAAATTTCCGTGACTTTCCCTTGCCCTGATTCACCGAGAGTAGGGGTGCGAATAGCAGTTACCTTGGGGTTACCCCTTATCCAATTTAAGGGTGTAAATAAAACATGTCTCGGGGTGTCTCCAACATACTTCTGGGGTCCCTTAAGCAATTCCTTCCGGGGTGCTAATACCACTTTTCGAGCCCATTTTTCCACAAAAGCTTATTTCTCCAAAAACACCTACAAAAACATAAAATAATCAAATAAGTCCAATATCGAGTACTAAAAATACACATAATTGAGAACAAAATAGACACATAAATGCGTCTATCAAATACCCACAAACTTATTATTTGCCAGACCTCGAGAAAATCAAATTTAGAAAATAAAATCCTAACTCACTGTCGCAAGCATCGTCGGTTGCATTTAGCGTATGCAACAAGCCTTTAAACCCCTATGTGGCCCTAATGGCCAAGTTATAGTCTCGGGAGGGCTTACAAGAGATATACCCACAAAAACTTTACTCCAGACCCTAGATATATACGCAGAACCTTGAAAGGCACTAAAGAATCTCATTGGTTGACATACTTATTGATTACATGAAGAAGTACCCTGATGCGAAACTTCAATTGATGTACACGAGTTTGCACTCAAGCATACTAAAATTCATATCTAAGTGACAGATCTCTGCTCAGATAGTTTCACTATGGACATCAATATCCGGAGTCAACAAATTATATGGATAGATTAAGAGATGGATATAGAGAAAAACATAGATGGTTTTTATGTTGACTAGGTGAACGGTGTTTCTCATATCTGTCTGAAGGAAACTGCAAAAATAAACCTATCCTAGTGGACTGAGATACGGGTCTGACTAATATCAATGCAACTGGAATATACAAGGGAACCCGTGGTCGACAATCCTAATTCTAGATCAAATCGTCTTGCAATAACAAGGGAACCAGCGGCCAATTTATTCACTGAACATTAACAAATAACCTTTTTTTTTTTTTTTAACAACATGATTAGATCTTGCGGATCTAAGCATGCTTCTTGTCAGCATCTTACATGGTAATTCCCGTGGATCCTGTGTTCCACGCTTGTTTAGGCGACGGAGACAGGAAGAACACATACATATTGTTATCCAAGTGTTAATATTTATTCCGATTGGTCTGATTGGTATGGTTTTTTTTTGATTTTTTTTTTGTAGTAACTCAATCACCTAATTTCACCCTAGCAGTGGTAACAACTTGAATCATGAGCCCCACCTAATCATTTAGAGAAACATATTTTTAAAAAGAAAAGAAAATAAAAACAGAAGTGAAAGGGACTCAACGAGATATGGCGGAACTACCATGTTATTTCTAACACCTGAGCTCTGTGCGTTTATGAATAGACTCTTTAGATGTTTCCATCTAATCAGATTAGTTCCTCAACTCCTACAACCAAAATGCTTCCATCCACTTAGATTGGTTAGTGCCATCCTTAATAAGCATAAATTTCTAGGATATGGAGTTTAATAATAATGCAACTAAAAAGTTTCTCCCATACCCCCAAACTTAAATCTAACATTGTCCTAAATGTTCTAAAGATAAAATTAAAAGCATGAACAAGGAGAAATTGTTACCACTTGAAGCAAAAGACTTCAGGAAAGATATTACCGTGTTGCATGATCATGTGTCACCTCCCAAGAAGTGTTAAATTTAAATTCTATAACCAGACATCATATACCGTAAAATGGCTAATTACCTTTCGAATCATATATCAATAGTCGAAACAACTGTGGATCAACAATACTAAATAAAACTGCCACAATTATAAGACAAATGCATCGGATTAGATAAATAAGCAGATATAACATAACCTGATTAAAACTTCTTCCAAGACAACTGGGGTTATCTGCGATGCCCACTTGGGCCTCATATGGATGTCTTGCCAAATAAATTTATTCGAACGACATGTCTCTAATAGCTAGATTTCCTCCTGGATAGTATCAGGAGGATCAGGTTGAGGAGTCGGAAGAGACTCAAGTAATACCTAGGGTATACTAGGCTTGAGTCCCAAGTTAGGGACTTCTAATGGGGATACCTCACCATCACTACCCTAAAAATTAGTGTAGTCAGTATTCTCAGACAAACCTCTAACTATTGCTTGAATTTCCAGATCCTCGGAATCTTTAAAATACTCAAGAGCTTCTTATAGATCATTACCCCTAAACTTAGGGTCAACAATACTCTCCATAAGACCTATCATTATGTATTGAATTTCAGGGTCCGTAGAGTCTTTAAAGTACTCGAGAGCTTCTTCTAGTTCAACATTTTGGTCACCTAACTGACTTAAGAGAATCTCATCAAATTTATCCAAATAATCATACAATAAAGTGTCGTCCCAATTATCTTGAACTAAAGTGTTAATCATATTCACTTCCTCTAAATCATTAGAAGGTTTTCTAGAAACATTAAATACATTTAGCTTAGTGGTCATATTACCAAAGGATATGTTCATAAGTCCGGTCCTACAGTTGATATAGCATTATATGTGGCTAAAAATGGGAAACCTAAAATCACCGGTATTTGAGCACTAGGATCCTGAACAGGTTGAGTTTCTAGAACAACAAAATCCACTAGATAAATAAATTTATCAACCTCAATCAGTACATCTTCTATGACACCACGAGGTACTTTGACATACCTATTAGCTAACTGTAGGGTCATTTTAGTCGGTTTTAACTCACCAAGACCTAACTGGGTATACACATGGTACGGGAGTAAGTTAACACTAGCTCATAAGTCAAGTAATGCCTTATCAACCATGTGATTACCAATCGTACAAGATATTATGGGGAATACAGAGTCTTTATAATTAGGGGCTGTTTGGTTCAGAAGGATTGAACTTACCTGACTAGCTAAAAAGGCTTTATGAACATTAATCTTTCGCTTTCGTGTACAAAGATCCTTAAGGAATTTAGCATACACATGCATTTTCCTAATTGCTTCTAGTAAAGGGATGTTTATGTTTACCTGCTTAAATATTTCCATTATTTCGTTGAAAGTCGACTCTCTCTTAGTTGGAACTAATAACTGTGGATATGGGTCTCTGGGCACAAAATGAGATCTATTGGGAACCACATGGGCATCACTAGAAATTTTATTAGTCTCTTCAGCTAGTGGCTCCTTCTGGGACTTATCTTGGGAACTAGAATGGGAACTAAAAGGTGGATCTATAATATGTCCATTATTAGGCATGGCTACCTTTTTGTCTACCGTTTTACTACTCCTAAGGGTGGTTACAGAATTCACATGATTGGACTCTTTCTCTCTAGAGGATACTTCACGAATTCCTCTGGGATTCGGTAGTGGTTGATTGGGGGACTTTTCCTTTTCTCTTTCGCTTAAAAAATTTACAATTATACTAACCTGATTTTTTAGCTCTGAAATAGCCTAAGAGTTTTCCTGTAAACCTTTCTCAACCGTTTGCTTAAACACTGCACTGTTATGAGATAAGATGGTTAAAGACTCTTCTAAGCTCATGATTTTCTTATCCAAAAGGTTCTGATATTGATCTGGCCCTAAATGGTTCTTAGTATACCCAAAACATGGGAGACTCTGAGAACTACTAAGATGACTTTGACTCTGACCCTTAGACCAAGAAAAATTAGGGTGGTTCCTCCAACCAGGGTTATAGGTATCTAAATATGGATCAAATATCTGACGGTTTTCAGACCTATAGTTATTATAAATAACATTGGCTTGCTCTTCGTGTCTAGCATGGTGTGACCCTTGATTCATTTCTAAGGCCTCTAGATGCATAAGAATATCCGACCCATAATCAACTCTATCGATTCAATGGATATGATTTCTAGGTATTTCTGGTTCTCTCATTGAATCACATTGCCTAGTTCTCTCAGCTAACTCAATGAACTCGTCAAAACATTCATCTGGGTCTTGATGGGTAAATTCACCACCACTAATTGTTTCTACCTGCATACGGGTTTCACTATCAAGGCCGTCATATAAAATTTGGGCCAAGTTGGCTTTTTCAAAGCCGTGATGTGGACACTGGTATAACAATTCACAAAACCTTTCTACATAATCATGAAGTTTTTCACCTAATTTCTGATTAAAGGTTTGGATAAACTGCCGAACAGCGGCAGTCTTATGGTGTGGGTAGAATTTCTTAACAAATACCTCTACAAGACCATCCCAGGTGGTAATTGTTTTAGAGGGGATAAAATGATACCACTCTTTGGATTTATCATGGAGAGAAAAGTGAAACATATGTAACCTAAGAACATCTTTGGAGACATTCAGATAGTTCATTGTGTCACAAATCATTTCAAAGTCTCTTATGTGGGTATACTAGTTCTCATTCTCTAATCCCCTAAACTTACGAAGCATGCCAATAGTCTCAGGTCTAATATCAAACTGGACCGTAGAAGCTGGTAGAATTCTACACCTGGCTCATGCACTACTTTAGACGGGTTCAAACGATCCCTACGGGTTTTTACCGGGACCTCGTCATCATTTTCCTTCACCATTTCGACAAAAATAGAAGCAATACTAGTGAAGCAAGAAAATCATGCACGTGCAAATGCTGGGGTTCACTAATTTAGGTAAGCTTGGGTTACCTACATCAAAATATACCTACAATCAAAGACTGGTCACAGGTACTGGGCTGAAGTTTGTGGTGTTTAACGCCCAGAGGGTTTACCGTACTAAACCACGTGTTTTCCTAAAATCGGTGCCATACGAAATGCAATTGGTGTGTGCGTGTTTTTATTTTACGAAAAATAAAGACTAAAAATAAAAAAACAAATAAAATTACAAGTCCAAAATAAGAAATAAAGAAACTAACAAAAATAAAAATGAAAGTCTAACAATAAAATCTTCAGTTTATCCATTTTTGTAAGGAAAGTTCAAGTTTCCATGTTTCGCTCCAAGCCAATCCTGCACAACAAAAACAAAATTACCAAAGACGTAAAATAGAACAAAAAATAATAATAATAAAAATAAATAAATAAAATATATACAAAACCTAAAACCTAAACCTAAATACAAGTATGTGTCGACGGCGCCAAAAACTTATGTAGTTTTGAAGTGGTAAGTAAAGGGTTTGATTCTCGGACTTGGGAAGTTGTTGATTTTAGACTTACTTAAATAAAATACTAAAACTAGCAAAAATATGGAAAAAAAAGTAACAAGAGTAAGAGTTACTGGGACTCAGGATTTCACTGTTTCTCATAATCATGTGGTTCATAAATTAATCCTAGAATAATTATATCTCAAATAATTAAATTTATTAACTCTTAATATTTTCCAAGATAGATTTTTGAAAGCAATGACTAAAAATCTAAAGCATAGGACATCAAATTATTTAAGCTAAGCATGAACCATCAATTGAAATAACGATCATTCAATAAAAACCATAAAACAATTAATAAACAGTGCAAAAAGTAAATAAGAATTAATTCAAGTTACCACATAGATGAAATCCAGCTTCCTCCTTTGTCCCAGTGATGGGGTTTAGCTCATCATGGTAGAAACACGCTCAAAATTGATATTCATAGCTCAAAAAGTGTTTACAAGAGGTGGAAAATAATAAAGCAGTAAAATTACAACAAATATAAGTATTACAAGTCATTTTTAGAGTAAACGATAAATATTATGTGTAGCAGGATAAACGATTGTCTCTGTGAGTCTGTTCTTTGTGTTCTTGAGAACGGCACCTTTCTTCTGTCGTATGCAACTTTTTCTTCTTCCTTTTCCTGCTGCTGCTGCACCTCTGCAATTCACCTCTACAGCTTTTCTTTCTCCTCTGCAGCGTACCAAAACTCTCGATTATTCTTTCAAGGACTCATACCAACCCTTTTATACACGGAAGGGAAACTAAATCTCGAGATTCTCTTTCTTTCCTTCAACCAAAAGTCTCGGGTTTTCTTTCTCTCTTTATCTCTTCTACACGTCTCTGAAAGTAATATCATCTATTATATGATATAATCAAATTACTAGAATATATTCTCTCCGCTTCTTCACGTATGTTTCCAAATATACACCATGAAATTTCCGTGACTTTCCCTTGCCCTGATTCACCGAGATATGCATGGAAACTTGTTTTTCTGCGTATCTAAATCTTATAACATCCCTATTTGACCGGACCAGGCCCAACCAATCCTATCCAGCGAGAAAATTCGACAAAAACCACCAAACTCGATCCAACAAATTCATGCAGATGTGAACAAAAATTCCCGCCAAACTGAAGTTTAAATGATGGAGATGGGTTTCCCCCTAACCAAAGTAAGGGTGCGAATAGCAGTTACCCTTGGGTTACCCCTTATCCATTTTAAGGGTGTAAATAACACATGTCTCGGGGTGTCTCCAACATAATTCTGGGGTCCCTTCAGTAATTCCTTCCTGGGTACTAATACCACTTTTCGAGCCCATTTCGCCGCAAAAGCTTATTTCTCCAAAAACACCTACAAAAACATAAAATAATCAAATAAGTCCAATATCGAGTACTAACAATACACATAATTGAGAACAAAATAGACATATAAATGCGTCTGTCAAGCATCAAAGTACAATTGCATCACAACTTTAACAACAATACTATGGTGATACTTCACTCCCCCTTAGTCAATACTCCATCTCACATGGAAACCACTCCCCCTTACATAATGATCCGAAAACCATATGTATTTGTAGTATGAACTACATATTAATTCTCCCCCTTTTTGTCAATAAAATTGGCAAAGGTACAAAGAACGGGATCCTAATGAAATTTCCGTAAGAGATATTTCATGACCAAAGGTAAATGTATATCATCTTGTTTAGATGAAATCATAAAGCCGAAGCTAAATGCATTCATTAAGGAGTTCATAAAGATACAAGATAACCTCTCTAATATTCTACAGCCACACTCCCCACAAAGATTTAGCAACTAAGCACAAGTTCAAAATAACTCTCCCCCAAAAAATGTCATTCCCTAAGGAACAACAAGAGCGACCTTAATTTCAAAAGAAAGGAAGGATTTCTTTAGATTCAACAAATTACATACAAGTTGTAGATGGGGAAAAATGATTTGCTAGTTTTTACGGAATTGAGGAGACGACCGTGCGAAGGAGACTCCTTTAACTGAGCGAAATGTTCAACCTCACATAAATGCATTGCGAGAAGGGAGTGCTTTGAATTCGAGAGATCAATCTGTAGTACTCCGGCCTAAACCAAGACAATGGCTGTTCCAGAGTAAATTCGGTCACAAGAGAGGATGGGTCGTGTAGGACCAGAATATTGCTACAACTATATTCACGAGATATTAACGACACTTCTGCGAGCATCATCGCAAGATCTTCAACAACACTTTGCGAGAGTCAGAGAATAATACAAAGAATGACGTAATAGACAACAACAGCATAAACATGAGAAAGATGTGAAGATTTTGTAGTTAGAGAGAATGCTCGCGAGCACAAGGCGGGAGCTCGTGAGAGAAAGGCATGAAATGAAGATTTTGTGGTTATAAAAGAGTCTCGCGAGCACGACAAAAGAGTCTCACGAGCACAATAGCGGAGTCTGCGAGGAGTATAGCAGAGCCTGCAAGGAGCATAGCATAAATCCTAAAAAATGGGAAAGATGAGATGAATGTGAACTGTCACCCACTATGAAGATACCTATATAAAGAAAAGAGAAGGAGAGAGAAAAGAGGAGAGATAATTTTAGAAGACAGAGAGATATTTTGCAGAGAAATATTAGGAGAGAGAATGTATTTTTATTTAACCTTCTTCCCCAAAACTAGATTTAGAACTCCATTAATGGAGATTATCAATGTAAATCAAATGTAAACTTAAATGATTATAGTGAAGAATCATGGATGTAGATCATATTGATCGAACCATGTAAAAAATCTTGGTGTCCGTTTATAATTTTAGAAATTTTACTACCATTTTTATATGTAGATCTAGAAATTAATATCAAGATATGATAAGGGGTGTGTTGTAGGATTTCCTGCAACTACATTTTGGCGCTAGAAACATGGAAGAATAAGGAGATGATTCTGCGAGTAATAAAATACAAAAGAAACAAACTGAAAGATTATTCCATCAAATCGCAAGGAGTCATCATCAATATCAGCTGGGAAGAAAACACACAGCATAAAGTTATTCATAGAAATCACTGGGAAGACATCAGGCGAAATCAACTGCTTCAAATGGATTGGCTAGGTTATCAAGTAGGACAGGGATACTGGGATGAAGAAGAAAAGACGAAGAGAAAGTTTATGCAAATAGCGAGAACAAAATGATAAGATATGAGAATTAAACCACACCAGCAGCTCTTGTTTTCAGCGAAGTACCGCGGCAAGTAAAACCAAGCCAAAATGAAGACCAAGCCTACCTTTTCATTCAAGTCAAATGAATGAAAGGAAGATTGTGGGATGTATTGTTATGAATTTTTCTTCACAAGTGCTGTCTTCGCAAATTCTCTTCGCAGACATTTCAACTTCGAATTTTTTCTTCTTCGCAAATATTTTTCTTAACAGCAGGCATAAAGTCCTCATGCGAATGTATAAACTAGGAAGTAAGTGTATGGCAGAAGAACGTACTTCAAATATGTTCTCGACCATCATCAGCAATCAACGAAGAGAAATCAACCAGCGCAGCTCATTGACTCTTAACACACAAACCCAATTCATCTCTACTTTAGCAAAGCAACAAGGAACGAAGAACAAATAACTAAGCTTAATGAGATAAATTTTCATCACCACAATATCGGCAAACGCACATCATAAAGTTGTTCATGGAAAGTAATGAGAAGACATCCTACAAAGTAAAAAATATCATGCGAAGTAAAGAATATCAAGTCAGATGCTAAGGAATACACTTCAAAGACATATACAAGTAATCAGAGTTCAAGGTATACAAAGAGAAAAAGAACAAACTATGAATAGCAGCAGCTCAATGAACCATGATTCCTGAATTTCGATAGAGAATCACATACCAAATATTAACATTAATGAGGGAAAGCTTAAAAAATACAATAATCAAACTACAGCAGTAAGGGAGTCTCAGTACACTCAGTTAAGAAAGGGATTCAAAACACACCAGTTGGAGGGATGAAGACGAAGAAAATAACATACTGTGATGGATATGCAAAGAGTGATTACAAGAGAATAACTTACAAAAAGCTTACCTTACTTTCACAAAACATCAGCCAGCAGAGATGGTTTTCTGCGAAGTCAACAAGCTTGAGGTCGCACGGTCGAATCCCATCTATCGCAGACTTTTTGCATGTTTTTACTCTAAATGCTAGAGCAAAAGATCACATTAAAAGAACAATGTGATCACATTCTTTCGTAAACAGAAGCTAGTACAGATGGGCAGTAGTGCAGATAAGAAGTTCAGCATCGCGGGTTCGAATCCCTCACTAAGTATATTTTTTCTATTTACTCATTTTTCAACTTCAAGGGGCGAATAAATGGAGTAATATATCAGAACTATACCTTTATTTCGCAAGCAACAAGTAGCCCAAATGGTCAGAGAAGGAGTATGCAAACTAGAAGACTTGGGTTCGAATCTCCCTCCTCACAAAGAATTTTTTGCGAGAAAATAGTTGATGATTATCTCGCCAAGAATGAAGAAAGTTGACGAGAGTTTCGCAAGTTAATTTCGCAAGAGAGGGTTAGAACAATTGGTATGGTATAAGAGGCATGTCAAGAGTTCATTTCTCATTGTTTCTCATCTCGCAAGCAAATCATATACTTCGCGAGAAACGGCAGCAATAGAAAATCACATAAAAGCTAAGTACCACTTCCTTGAATATTTTACTTACAAAAAATAATTTTTTTGATTTAAGCGATACAATCGCAAGATTTCAAAGAAGATTTATAATATTTTCAAAAATAAAATAAAAATTAACTTAATTTACTAGAAGCGAGGCAATCGCAAGATTTCAAAGAAGATTTTTAAAATTTCTAAGATTTCTAAGATTTTTTATTTACCAAAAAGCGATACAATCGCAAGATTTCAAAAGATTATAAAAAATGAAATCATCGCAAAAATTTAAAGATATCAAAAAATTTCAAAGATTTTAAAGATTACAGAGAGCGAAATTATCGCAAAGATTTCTAAGATTTCAAACAATTTTTGATTTACAAAGATTTTACAACTACAAAGATTACAGAATTACAATGTCTTAGAATTTCTCTTGAATATTTACTTTGCTTCAAATGATATGATGAGAATGAAAGAAGAAATGACAGAAATGAAAGAAGAAATGACATAAATGAAATGAGATTATGACAGAAATGAAAGAATAAAGAAACGCGTAAATATCGCGAGAAACGCGAATAAAATTTCGCAGAGACATAAGAATGGGACGAACCTTTATGGCGTACACCCTAGTTCGCGAATAAAATTTCACAAGAGGCAAATGTAAGGCCTAATAGTGCGTCATATAAGGGGGTATCTGATTGCATGGCTCAGGGGTAAGGTTATACCGCTGCTGGATCCTGAGTCGTGGAGAGAAAGGGGTCCATCTCTTTGAGATACCTATCTAGGAGAGGTACCTTGGATTTACAACTATATAAGGTTATACCCTGGTTGGACGACCGAGGGTCTCTTCTAAGAAGTGCAGAGTATGACCAAGGCGCCGAGGTACACGGTTGAGCCAAGAGTGCCCGGGACGGACGAACCTACCCTGGCCATTCTTGGTAAGTCTTGGATATGATGCACTTGGCCCGAAGAAAACCCCACTTAGGGTGCAGTCTTGTAACTATAATCCATATAGGCATAAAGGACAAGAGGCTGCGAAAACAACTGGTTGTTGGTAAATCCGGATGGGAGGAGCTAGTCTTGTATGGCCGATGTGACCTCCTTGAAGGGGCAATCAGGGGGAAGATAAGGGCGGCACCCTCCATTAGGGAGATGATAAGTGTCAAAAGACGACAATGTCATGGGGCTTTATGATCGCAAGAACATTTAGGCCTGTCATATTGTCGCGTGACAAAAATTATATAGAGGCAACAAGCCATAAAAGAAAAAGTTAAGATGAGATCAATGGGTTTTTACATGAAAATGTAAAGACGTCCTGCGATTTCATCGCAAGACGGCAATGTCATGAGGCTTTGATCTCGCGAGGGAACTTAAACTTGTCATATTGTCGCAATACAATCAAAGAATAAAGATAAGGCAAGATCAATGGGTCAATACATGCAAATGTAAAGACGTCCTGCGATTTTGTCGCAAAAAGAAAAATTGGAAAAATAAGACCTTTAACTAGGAAGGCAAAATAAGACCAATAAAATAATCTCAAACATTAATTATTTTCTTTTAAGAATGCATGACAGATTTGTTCATCGCAAGAGAGAAAAAAAGTAATATTCAGAATCTTTTAGAAATACTATTCAGAATTTTTCAGAAGTGTTATTCAGAGTTTCTCAAGAGGATTATCTACAATCTCGCAGCACTATTCATAATCTCACAGCACTATTCATCAGCTCGCAGCACTATTCACATCACTATTTTAGGAGTACTATTCATAATTTCGCAGGGTTATTCAAAAACTCGCAGATACATTTATAATCTTGCAGACACATTCAGAAACTTGCAAACTCATTCAACACCTCGCAAACTATTCCAGAATTTCGCAGGAAATGTGATTATTTCGTAGAATATGATTATTTTATCGCATGAGGCAGAGGCAAGATAAGAATAAAGAAACAATTCGTTCATTTAATATTTTCTCAAGGATTCTACCTCTATAGATAAAGAACAGAGGAAACTATGGATTACCAAGAAAACATTTTATGTCCTTTATCTTCTCGGCAAGAATCATTTCCAAAATGGACAGGGATTTTCACCAAAAATGAAGTAATAATTTCGCATGAAAAGAGGCAATACTTATGATTTTCATTCAAGGACGGATACTTCTTATATTTTGAGGATTGAGTACTTATTATATTTATTCAAGGATACTTCATACTTCGAATACTTCAAAAGTTAATACTTTTTGTATACTTAGCAAAGATATGGAACTTCACAAAGGAATAGAGGCAAGTACGTGCTTTTCGAGTCTAGTATTCTTTCGCTCGTTCCTTCATCAACAAAGATCAAAGACTACTACAACACTAGATTTTTTCTTAAAGATTAATCTTCAAGAAATATTCAAGAAAAAAGAGGCAAGATGTAGGACCAGAATATCGCTACAACTATATTCACGAGAGATTAACGACACTTCTGCGAGCATCATCGCAAGCTCTTTAACAACACTTTGCGAGAGTCAGAGAATAATACAAAGAATGACGTAATAGACAACGACAGCATAAAACATGAGAAAGATGTGAAGATTTTGTAGTTAGAGAGAATGCTCGCGAGAACAAGGCGGGAGCTCGCGAGATCAAGGCAGGAAATGAAGATTTTGTGGTTATAAAAGAGTCTCGAGAGCACGACAAAAGAGTCTCGCGAGCATGATAGCAGATCTCGCGAGCACGATAGCGGAGTCTGCGAGGAGCATAACAGAGCCTGCAAGGAGCATAACAGAAATCCTAAAAAATGGGAAAGATGAGTTGAATGTGAGCTGTCACCCACTATGAAGATACCTATATAAATAAAAGAGCAGGAGAGAGAAAAGAGGAGAGACAATTTTAGAAGAGAGAGAGATATTTTGCAGAGAAATATTAGGAGAGAGAATGTATTTTTCTTTATCATCTTCTTCCCCAAAACTAGATTTAGAACTCCATTAATGGAGATTATCAATGTAAATCAAATGTAAACTTAAATGATTATAGTGAAGAATCATAGATGTAGATCATATTGATCGAACAATGTAAAAAATCTTGGTGTCCGTTTATAATTTTAGCAATTTTACTACCATTTTTATATGTAGATCTAGAAATTAATATCAAGATATGATAAGGGGTGTGTTATAGGATTTCCTGCAACTACAGGTCGATCTGTAGGAGGGAAGCTGAGAAATGTGTGGAATCAATGGTAATCAAATATTGTAAGTGTGTTGTGAATTCTGAATATGAGAAGTTATGAATGATTGAAATTGCTCAGTTGAGAGTAATTGCTCAATTGATGAGTTGTTGATCTCGTGTTGTCAATGAGACGTAAGATTCTCGTCGTTGTTGTTCTTGTTATTTCAATCATGATTCAGAGACTTATTTATATTGCTGGAATTGTAGATACCATGATCCCATGAAGTGTGACAGTTGATGGAATCAAAGAGTGGAGAGATGGAAATAATGTTTGAAACCAGTTGCTCATCGTGCGGAGACTTGGTTGATTTTCCACCCACTACTTTGTTAACTCCTTCAACTGATTGCACGACTTACTCACATTCCATCGTGTGTTTGAACACACGTTCCGTAGACCGCCAGACCAAAACCTTAGTTGATAGCCCCCCAAGTGACACGATTGACGTCTCGTGGTTAGTTTAGTCAGTTGATGACTTCGTGATATCATGGGACGATGAGTCTATGTATTTACTGAGTTGAACATGATTTTTTAAAATGTTCTGAAACTCATGGATTGAACGTGGGCATGATCCTCACGTTGAGAGTTGAGGCGAGACAGTATTGCTCATTCGATGATTTGCTGAATATTGATATTTGAACCAATATTCTCTGATTTGAGCAAGTATTGCTTATCTGAGCAAGTTTTTCTCATATGATGAATTATTGGCAGCATGACCTAAATAAAATATTAATTAAAATACTGGTAATTGAACCGAGTATAATTAATAAGAATATTTATCAGGAGATCATCATAAATTTATTAGTGTTTGAATCTGGAATTATAATGCTTGGACTCAGAAACCCTAATTTGATCAATTGATGATCACTTCATGGTTTGTTAGGAATTGAACCATGGAACGATGGAAATATTTGTTTCATGAGACCATGGGTCAATCATGTAACACCCATATTCTCACATGAGCAATCACCAAGACCTCTTGAAGAGTTGATGACTTGTTGATGAAAGAATGATTAAATGCTGGTTTAATCATTTATTCGAATTACTGCTGGGTTCAGTATTAGGTGATAAAACCTAATTAATTATGAATAAGTGGAGGACCGACCAAGGGGTCATTAAACCGGACCTGGGTGGTCACGGGATCAAGTGTTGATCATTCCACGAAGTTCCAAGTCGTTTGGAAGAGTTTTGGACCTAATACGTGCAATTGCGCAAATTAGGTCAAATTGTGAACATATGTAAGACCGGCTCATTGAGAGCCAAAGAGCCAACCGTGGTCAGTCAAGGTAACATTCTCATGTCCCCAAAGTGTTCGTATCTCAGTTCGGAGAATTTTGATATTTTCAGATGTGCGTTTGAGCAATCATTTTAAAAAATATGAAGAAATTGGGTTTTTTTTATAAAACCGTCAAAACTTCATGAGATGAAGGAAAAATAATGAAAAAGTGAAAGAATTATGAAGTGTGGGACCAACCATGGCCAAGGGGACAATCCCACACGTTTTTCCAAAATTTTCATAATATTTTCATGATTTTAGGGAAATATTATAAAATCAAGGAGTTTTGCTAAAATTAAAGAGTTTTGTTCAAATCAAGGAGTTTCCATGAGATGAAGGAAACATAAAAAATAATAATAAAAAATAAGGTACGTGTGGGCGTGTGGGACCGGCTTGGAGCATGGTTGGCCGGCCAGGGCCCGGTCCCGTGCGTTTTCCCTAATTTTATGTATTATTTCACAATTTAAAGGAAATTTCATAATTTGAAGGAAATATCATGAAATCAAGTAATTTCATGGGATTATGAAAACATGAAAAATATAACAATAATAAAAAGGGACGTGTGGGCCATCTAGGGTTTGGCCGACCGGCTATGGCCCGTGCATACGGTTTTCCTAATTTTATATTATTTTTCATGGGACCAAGGAAATATCATGAGATTAAGGAGTTTTCATGAAATTAGGGAAATAATAATAAAATAATGAGGAACCATGAGGTGTGGGGCCGGCTGGGACCAAGGCATGGCAGGTTGGCCAATGGTCACGCCCCACACTATTCTTCCCTAATTTTATATTATTTCTTTGGTGTGAAAGAAACACCATGAAACTGAGGAGTTTCCTCAAAACGAAGGATATTTGTTCAAATGAAAGAATTTTCATGAACTCAAGGAAAACAACAAAAAATATGATAAAAATATGAAACTGGCGTGGGATTGACCATGGCACGGTCAGCCGGTCAGTGGGCCCATGCTCCCAGCGCCTTGGTCAATTTTTAATTTTTAATTTTTTATTATTTTCTTTCCTATTTTGCATAGGTTCATCGTCTCGTCGTATTTTGAAATACTCGTTCGTGCGGTGATTGTTAGTGCATCATCGTCGTTGAGTACACTTTCACCATTTAAATAGGGGCTTACTCAGAGGTAGCTCAGACGCCCGTGCGTTGAATATTTATTACTAACCCATGGATTTCTGCTGGGAAGAACCATGGTTTGCAGTAATGAATATCTGCGAAAATATTTGAATATTTTCGAAAATTCTGTGGATGAACCCAAGAATTTAGGAATAATTAACTTATGGCTCTATACTAGCAGAGCAAGCTATCAAGGAGCATTAATTATTATGATATGAGCTTGCTGGAGCTTCATATCCTTTATATAGTCAGGGTAAACTCGTTGTTTGTATCCTGAAGACGTTATCGCTCTATACTAGCAGAGCAAGCTGTCTAGGAGCCGTCCATCCCGTGATACTATATAGAAATAATTACTGAAGTGTTCAATATTCATGAGATATGTTGTTGTCTAATCGTGAGACCACATATCTACGTGTACTCTGAGAGAAAGTATTCTCAATCAGAGGATTCGATGAGAGACCCGTGTCTCAGTACTCACGTCTGATTGCTGGATCAGAGGTTCGTATAATTATGGGTTTACAATTTTAGCCTTTGTCTAAAATCCACCATCTACATTAAGTCCCCTGCTTAGTGAGGAAAGCCGTGTTCCTCACTCAGCATTGAATGGTGATTTTTCGGTCATAAACAATACAAGTAATTGAATTTAGTCGTAAGTTAAGATGTTACCGGACTTCGATAGTACGAGAAAATCATGACTTGAATGAAGATCTCAGTGGCATGATAGAGCGTCGTTTGATGAGCATAAATTGGTGTTAAACCACTGATTCGGACGACGGGTCCTTGGTCGTTTAGGATTCTCGGGCCGGGCCCAAAAAAGAAATCCTTATTTTAGGAATAGACGCTCGTTTGTTCGTTAGTTTAAGGAACAAACAAAATAGACCTGAGTCTAATGATATAAAATTGTCTATGATCTTTCACGAAAACTAAAATTTTATCTGTGTGAGATTTCACAAAATGGAATAAACTCTCGTTCCAAAGGTGAATGCTCGTACGAGAGAAAAGTTTTTTTTTTTTTTGAAAAGACGTGCGTCTGTTAATAAAAAAATTGTCTATGAGCTTTCATGAATTTTTTTATTTTCGATATGTGAGCGTTCACAAAATTTTGAAAATATACTTTTGCTTCAAAGACAGATGCTCGTGCGAGGGAGCAATATATATATATATATATATATATATATATAGATATATTTTTAAATTTACGTGAGTTTCACGTTAAATATATGTATTTTGTAAAATCAATGTTTTGATTTTGAACAACTGTTGAAAGTAGACAATTATACATGGTGAAATAATGTCTGTATGTGAGTTTTCACAATTGTAAGATGGACGTCTGTCCAATTTTGAAAAACCAGTGGATGTTAAAATTCACGTGGGTTGTTCATGGTTTGATGAAAAATCAAGTCATGATTTTGAATAATGGATTTTGCTCGTCTTTGCAGGTTTGAAGGAACGAGCAAGTTTTCGAAATTTTGACATTATAATCACTACAGCTAGTGAAATTGTAAATAGGCAAGAGTTGGATTGTTACCGTTTCAGCGCGTGCTTGTTGTTGGTATATTCATGACTCCATGTATTTCGCCTCAAATAGTGGTGACTTCTGGTTACAACCATCCTTCTGGATCTTCCGGCGAATGCTCCAGAAATATCAAGTCAAACATGAAGACTTTTGCAGATGTTCATCATGGGATGAATCAACCTTTCAGAGACGCTGGAAACATGGTACTTTGTATGTCTCTCGATCATCTGTGAGTCGTCCCTTGTCAGTAGAAGCACCGTCGACTTCAGCAAATGAGACTATCGGCTGACGATGAAGGAAGGATTTGCGTTGATGGTGTAGATCCTGATTCAGATGTGGATGAACGAAGAATTTCGTCATAATTCATCATCATAAAATTCAGAAGTTAGGTCTTCATTGAAATTGTTGTAGAATCTTCGCCCGATGTCGGATTTTTGCATCTACCCATGTATCCTCATGCCCAGGAAATTTACAAACTTTAGCAAAGAAGCTTTTTGGGTTCTGAGCATGTTTAGGATCCGGAATTGACGAAATAGTAAACTTCCAGGAGACCTTCAGAAAAGTTTTAGCTGGCATGCGGTCCAATGTTTTGGCCACAACTCCTCGTTCGTTTCTCAAATTGCAGTGAATTTTGGATATGTTGTAGAGGACACCCATACGAAGAGAATGGTGTATGACCCATCCCAAAATTCTTCACCAATTGCTCGCAGATCGTCGGTTTGTACAGGATAGTGTAAAATCATCTCAGACGATCTTGCTATAAAACACTCATGTTGTGTCTTTTGACAATTCGCTTGTGCCTTGAACGGTTGGTGAAGGATTTTAATATCATTGATTCATTTGAGATCAGGACCCCTTGATTGATACATGAGCATGGTGCTTGCAGTTCCATCTTGCTTCTGTCAGTCGTAAAAACATCACTTCTGAAACCCTGGTCACGGGACCATAACTGAGGCTGCTCTCGAGATGGGATGATGTAATGACCATGGTTTCATGTCCCGATGGTAGAATTACTTTTATGATGAATAATTAGCACATGAGAGTCTGGTGCCACGAGTCTTGGACTGTGAAACTGATCGTCATGATCAGTGGACCGTTAGTCCCCAATATTTCGTTAAATCTCTCCTTTTAGTTTTCTCTTCTTCTGGTAAGACTTAGATAGAGGAACCGGGTGGAAAATTGATGTAAAGACCCAGGTAGAAGTTGGAGTTACCTTGATGAAGGACTTAGCAAAAATACCTGGTGGACATCGATCGACTGTAGAGGTTATGAATCCCGTCCACGAATTTCTGCTTGCATATTGTATGCTCTGGAAGCTGTAGGAACCTCAAACGACGTCGGAATTCGATGCTTGACCCCAAATTTTGAAGCTAAGAGATTGGGTTATTACATGATAGAATAATCACTCAATTTGGAGTTGTAGAGGTCCACCAACGAAGCGCGCACATTTGCAATTTGTAATCCCGTACAAATTTTTCAGGTTTCGTAGATCTGGCGGTAAAGGCCATATCTTTCAGCTCGTATGTCCGATTAATGCGTCCTTTTGGTATGTTGTAGAAGAGACATAGACGAACAACTTTCTTTGAGGAAGAATTGTCCCATTCCTCACCCATTGGTACGTTTTTGCAAACCCATGACCTGAAGTGTGTTTCATCTCATTTGTAGAGGTGATGAGAAC
The DNA here is from genome assembly GCA_023529315.1 of Papaver bracteatum. Classification (NCBI taxonomy): domain Eukaryota; kingdom Viridiplantae; phylum Streptophyta; class Magnoliopsida; order Ranunculales; family Papaveraceae; genus Papaver; species Papaver bracteatum. The sequence continues at coordinate 124,531 of JAJJWX010005130.1, forward strand.
ATCTTATAGAAGACTTTGGATTATGTCCCCCAGTCGTGCAAGCTTTGAGAGGAATTTCATGTGATCATGTTATCAGGTCTACACATCTTGATATGAATCATTGGTTCTTAGAGAAATCCGCTTCATGTGTAACACTTCATAGAATGATTAGTTGATGAAGCCCTGAGGATGTTTCTCCTGAGACCGTCGTTGGTGCTGAGACTATGAATGATCACGCTCCAGAGATCCTTGTCGATGCTGAGATCATAGATGGTGTTCCCCTAGAGATTACTGTTGATGCTGATACCACGGTTGAAGTTGCTCCAAAGACCGAAAAGGATAGAACCATGATTACAGATATAATCTTTGCTCCTTATCCCAGTGAGCCTTTTACATTCACAAACTAGTTGATTGAGCGTATGCAAGATGAAGGTATACTAAGAGTTCAACCTGAATGCTCTTGAAAGCATAACTTTACCACGATCTGGCTTTGTCAGTGAGTCGTCATTGTTGCGGTAGATAGCATCAGCAATTTTCGTACTGGATGTGATTGGTGAAGAGAGAAAGTTCCTCAATCATGCAGGGGCTTGTGATGTAGAGAAATCCCGTTGATGAAGTTTCACACCTTAAGTTTCCCAATGTACATTGAAGGAGTTAGTGTCATCTATGTATGAATGATGTTGCATCTGCTTCAGATGTCTTATCATGTGATAATAAAGATTTATCGATTGTAGTTTAGTAACACTTTGATCGTTCTGGTGTTGAATCAATGTGTCATCGTCGAGATATTTGTGAAGCTGTACTTTTTGATTGGGAGTACAATTTGATGCCTTCTTAGATGCTCGAGCGTTGGAGCGTATATTCCTTAAGCATCGAATGTCTTAGGGGTTTGATTATCCCGGACTTGGAGTTTCTTATGTTGATTAAGCATCCCTTTAGTTGCGGTAGTGGGATTCGATATTTGTGCAGAACTAGAGCTTTTTGATTTTGTGGAACACATGGACTTGTAGGAGAAACGCCCAAAGTGTTCTTTGCCGTGTTTGGACATCATCTCAGTAATGAATGTTTCAGTCCTTGATTCGATGAAGCTACCATTCATAACGTCTTGCAGAGTTGCTAGCAGAATTGAGTCTCTGTGCTAGGATAGCATGTGAGAAAATAAATGACATAGACATGGAATGAGACTTTCCTGAGTGCGGAACCTCTTGATGAATGTCTATGCATCTTTTGTTCTTGCTTCAACCTCGTAAAAATTTGAAGTTCCTCCAAGTACTCTGATGATGGAATGTCCGTCAAATCTTCTGGATCAGAACTTTCTTCGTTGGAGAGATGTGTAACCAAAGGCGCTTTGTAAGTACCCATCTTTTCAGCGTGGATCCACGCTTGTCTAAAGGACATGTCATATCCTGGATCTTCCTGATTATGTGAAACTTGGTTACTATCCAGGTTGAATTTACGTTCTCTTTGAGAATAATGTATCCATAAGTATTTCCGAGCGCTCCTTCAAGGTCTCTAATTGAGATAGAGCATAAGTATCTTCTTGGCGAGTTATGCATGTGGATCCGATGGTTTTCAGTGGAATGTTGCTGATGGCGGTGTCAGCATCGATCAACGTTCTTCCAAATTTGTTTCTTCTGAGACTGGCTGTAGTAAGCATTCCCCAGTCGTACATCTCTTGGTCTGTGGCTGGAGGCTCAAGAAGTATTTTCAAAATGTACTCCTTGACACGATGTGGTTCAGTACTGTTAACATGTCTCTCCTTTGTGCCTTCGACGGATAACGCAATTCACGTTCGACCAAGGATTGAACTGCCTCTTTGATAGGTTGTTCAGAGAGTGTAAAGGTTCTGACCGGGAGAGGATTCTTGCGTACTCCTTCAGTCCCCAATTGAATCTGGATCAACCTTCTCTTTGAAGATGTGCTTCAGAATATTACAGTTACTTGTTGGATGATCGATGAACCTATGAATGCGACAATACCTGAGAGTCTCCATTTCTTCTTCAGTTGGCTCTCTCCTGATGAACGATAATTTTGATTACACCATCTTGAACCCAGAATTCTAGTAAATCGATCACTCCTTCATGAGAAGAGAGAAGTTTGAGTCTGTCTGATCATTTCCCCGCTTGTTGATGCTAGGTTGAGGTTTGTACATTTCAGGATTGGTTATCCTTTCTTTGCGCTTTCGGAGGAGCCTGAGAGATTGGAGGAGCGTTCTTGTATTGTGGTATGTATGGACACTCATGCAGATAAGAGTATTTGATATACTGTTTGTCATTCTTGGCTACGTCTTCAGTAATAAACTTTTTGATGGTATGCTCGATTTGAAGAAACTCGGAGCGTATACATTTGGTGAAATATTGCTGAGGTGAGGTCATCCATTCATAGCATTTTGGAACTACTAAGTTGTTGGTGGAGTGAAGACCTCCGATCAAATAAGCATATTTGAAAACTGATGATATGGGTACATGAGGAGGAATAAGACTTGCCTGAGTATGAAATCTTTTGATGAAAGCGTTTGCATTTTTCTCAGGATTTTGTGTTAGCTCCGTCAGGGCTTTGACCTCCTTTAGATACTTGAATGGTGAAGAAATGTCTTCCTTTTCTTCTTCCGAATCAGAGGTTTCTTCAACAGAGAAATGTGCAATTTAAGGTGTTGGTGTTACCTTCCTAGCATGAACCCATGTACGTCCAAGGATCATGTCATATCCTGGATCTTCTCTGATTATGTAAATTTTGTTTCCGCCCAGAATGAGTTTATGTTCACCTTAAGAGTAATGTGGCCATAAGCATCTCTGGATGTTCCTTCATGGTCTGTGATTGTTACTGGATCATGAACGACTTCTTGTCGTGTGATACCAGCATCTCTAAGAGTTTTCAGAGGGATAACATTGACAGCGATGCCAACATTAATCAGCGCTCGTTTGAACTCGTTTCCCTTGAGATGGACTGTGGTGAGAAGTCCCCAGTCGTACATTTCTTCGTATGTCATCGAGGGCGGCTCAGGAAATGCTTCTTGAATCAATAAACGCTTTCCTGACATGATGTGATTCAGTGCGGCGAACATGTCTCCCCTTTGAGCCTTTGATAAGTATGACAATTCGCAGACATGTTCGATTAAAGATTGAGTTGCTTCTTTGACAGGTGGTTCAGAAAGAGTGAAGCTTCTGACTGGGAGAGGGTATTTGTGCACTCCTTCAGTCCCCAGGTTGAGTTCTCCTGATTCGACCTTCTCTTTAAATATGCACTTCAAAGTTCTGCAATCACTTGTGGGATGGTTGACGAACCTATGGAAGCGACAATAACGAGGGTTTTCCATGGCCTCTTAAGTTAGCTCCTTCTTGACATAAGGAAGTTTGATTGTGCCGTCTTGAACCTAGGCGTCTAGCATCTCAATAACTTCCTCAATGGAGAAGTAGAAATCAGGTGCCTCTGGATCAGCTTCTGTGTGTTGAGCAGGAGTTTGCGTATTATCTTTCCTTTGTGTCTTTATAGAAGTTGAGGAAGCATGCTTGCGCGGTGGCTCAGAATTTTGTTTATTCCCTTCTGTAACAGCATTTATGGAAGGTTGGAGGTTGTATTGTTTGTTGATTAAACGTATGCTACCTCGAGTCTCTCATGGTTCTTCAGATTTTGTAGTCTTAGCCCATTCCAATAAAGCAGGTGCAGTAGTTGCTGATCTCTTGGCCGCTTCATGAAGTTCTGAGAAGGTCTGGAACCTGAGATTTTCTAATAGGGCTCTGTAGACTGGAATCATTTTATTGATGCACAAATCCACGAGTTGTTGCTCTGTGACGTTCGCATCATGGCAATCCAAGGCTTGAACCATGAACCTTTTCACATAATCATCAGGATGTTCGCTTCTCCTTTGAAACATCCTTCCTAGATCAGAGAGAGTGATTTTCTCTTACACGAAGAAGTATTTTATGTAGAAAGTATTAATCATCTCTCCCCAATCGGTGATACTTCCCGGTGCGATGTTGTTGTACCAGGTGTATGCTCTGCCTGTCAGAGACTTTAAAAATTTCTTTAGACGAACGAGATGTTGTGCTCGTGTTCGCCCAATAATAAATCCAGAACCCGAGAAATATGTTTTTGAGTATTGCATCTTCCATAATAAAGAATAAATGTTGGAGCGGTATAACCTTTTGGAAGAGGAATCCTCTGTATGGCAGCAAGATATGAAGGTTGGTAAATATGGACAGATGATGCCTTGTCTTTTCCTCGATCATCAAAAAGTGCTCCAGGTCTTCATGAGTGATGAAACTTGTAGGTTCCATTGCTGGAGAGTCATATACATCTTTACAGAATTCTTCATCATGTACAACATGGATTGGAGGTATTTCAGGATCAGCAGTTGAAGATGTTTCTTTAACTTTTCCTTTATCGCGTTGAGGCTGAGTTCGTTCAGACGTAATCTTGTCTGTGAGAGTTTTGAGATAAGCACACAACTCTTTCTGTGTTGTAGCTACGTCAGTCTGAACCTTCATGAGATTAACTATGGTAGGCTGATTTCCTCTGGTTTCTTTAGGAGATCAACCGAAGAGTCTATTGCTGATGGCACCAGTGCTTTCACTTGCAGGGGTGATCACTAGAGCATCGGTGCTTGGAGGAGTATTAGTAGCAGGTTGTGCTGGAGGTGTGGTATTAGCGGTACCACTATGTCTTGCAATGTTAGGTTTGGGTGTTGAACCCGAGTTGGTAACTGAACCAGACCTAAGATCGACCATCTTTGTGAGAATTGAGATTGTAACCGAGAGAATGATCTCCCACTGGTCACCAATCTGTAGATGGGGAAAAACGATTTGATGTTTTTTACGGAATTGAGGAGACGACCATGCAGAGGAGACTCCTTGAACCGAGCGAAATGTTCAACCTCACACAGATGCACTGCAAGAAGGGGGTGCTTTGAATTCGAGAGATCAATATGTAGTACTCCGGCCTAAACCAAGACAATGGCCGTTCCAGAGTAAATTCGGTCACAAGAGAGGATGGGTCGATCTGTAGGAGGGAAGCTGAGAAATGTGTGGAATCATCGGTAATCAAAGATTGTAGGTGTGTTGTGAATTCTGAATATGATAAGTTCTGAATGATTGAAATTGTTCAGTTGAGATTAATTGCTCAATTGATGAGTTTTTGATCTCGTGTTGTCAATGAGACGTGAGATTCTCATCGTTGTTGACGTTGTTGTTCTTGTTATTTAAATCATGATTCCGAGACTTATTTATATTGATGGAATTATAGACACCATGATCCCATGAAGTGTGACAGTTGATGGAATCAAAGAGTGGAGAGATAGAAATAGTGTTTGAAACCAGTTGCTCATCGTGCAGAGACTTGGTTGATTTTCCACCCACTACTTTGTTAACTCCTTCAACTGATTGCACGACTTGCTCATATTCCATCGTGTGTTTGAACAGACGTGTCGTAGACCGCCAGACCAAAACCTTAGTTGATATCCCCCCAAGTGACACGATTGACGTCTCGTGGTTAGTTTAGTCAGTTGCTGACTTCGTGATATCATGGGACGATGAGTCCATGTATTTACTTAGTTGAACATGATTTTGTAAAATGTTCTGAAACTCATGGATTGAACGTGGGCATGATGCTCATATTGAGAGTTGAGGCGAGCAAGTATTGCTCATTCGATGATTTGCTGAATATTGATAGTTGAACCAATATTCTCTGATTTGAGCAAGTATTGCTTATCTGAGCAAGTTTTGCTCATCTAATGAATTATTGGCAGCGTGACCAAAATAAAATATTAATTAAAATACTGGTAGTTGAACCGAGTATAATTAATAAGAATATTGATCATGAGATCGTCATAAATTTATTAGTGTTTGAATCTGGAATTATAATCCTTGGACTTAGAAACCCTAATTTGATCAATTGATGACCACTTCATGGTTTGTTAGGAATTGAACCATGGAATGAAGGAAGGATTGGTTTCATGAGACTGTGGGTCAATCATATAACACCCATATGCTCACGTGAGCAAAAATCAAGACCTCTTGAAGAGTTGATGACTTGTTGATGAAAGAATGATTAAATGCTGGTTTAATCATTTATTCGAATTACTTCTGGGTTTAGTATTAGGTGATAAAACCTAATTAATTATGAAGAATTGGAGGACCGACCAGGGGGTCATGAAACCGGCCCTGGGTAGTCACGGGATCAAGTGTTGATAGTTCCATGAAGTTCCAAGTCGTTTGGAAGAGTTTTGGACCTAATACGTGCAATTGCGCAAATTAGGTCAAATTGTGAACATATGCAAGACCGGCTCATTGAGAGCCAAATTTCTAACCTTGGTCGGTCAAGGTAACATGCTCATGTCCCCAAAGTGTTTGTATCTCAGTTCTGAGAATTTTGATATTTTCAGATGTGCATTTGAGCAATCATTTTAGAAAATATGAAGAAACTAGGGTTTTTTGATAAAACCGTCAAAACTTCATGAGATGAAGGAAAAATAATGAAAAGGTGAAATAATTATGAAGTGTGGGACCAGCCATGTCCGGCCGGCCAAGGGGCCAATCCCACACGTTTTTCCAAAATTTTCATAATATTTTCATGATTTTAGGGAAATATGACAAAATCAAGGAGTTTTGCTAAAATTAAAGAGTTTTGTTCAGATCAAGGAGTTTCCATGAGATGAAGGAAACATAAAAAATAATAATAATAAAATAAGGATGTTTGGGCATGTGGGACCGGCTTGGAGCATGGTTGGCCGGCCAAGGCCCTGTCACGTGCGTTTTCCCTAATTTTATGTATTATTTCAAAATTTAAAGGAAATTTCATAATTTGAAGGAAATATCATGAAATCAAGGAATTTCATAATAAAAAGGGACGTGTGGGACATCTAGGGTGTGGCCGACCGGCTATGGCCCGTGCACACGGTTTTCCTAATTTTATATTATTTTTCATGGGACCAAGGAAATATCATGAGATTAAGGAGTTTTCATGAAATTAGGGAAATAATAATAAAATAATAAGGAACCATGAGGTGTGGGGCCGGATGGGACCAAGGCATGGACGGTTGGCCAATGGTCATGCCCCACAATATTCTTCCCTAATTTTATATTATTTCTTTGGTGTGAAAGAAACACCATGAAACTGAGGAGTTTCCTCAAAACGAAGGATATTTGTTCAAATGAAAGAATTTTCATGAATTCAAGGAAAACAACAAAAAATATGATAAAAATATGAAACTGGCGTGGGATTGACCATGGAACGGTCAGCCGGTCAGTGAGCCCATGCTCCCAGCGCCTTGGTCAATTTTAAATTATTTATTATTTTCTTTCCTATTTTGCATAGGTTCATCGTCTCGTCGTATTTTGAAATACTCGTTCGTGCGGTGATTGTTAGTGCATCGTCGTCGTTGAGTACACTTTCACCATTTAAATAGGGGCTTACTCAGAGGTAGCTCAGACGCCCGTGCGTTGAATATTATTACTAACCCATGGATTTATGCTGGGAAGAACCATGGTTTGCATTAATTAAATATCTGCGAAAATATTTGAATTTTTTCAGAATTTCTGTGGATGAATCCAAGAATTTAGGAATAATTAATTTATGGCTCTATAATAGCAGAGCAAGCTGTCTAGGAGCATTAATTATTCTTATATGAGCTTGCTGGAGCTTCATATCCTTTATATAGTGAGGGTAAACTCGTTGTTTGTATCCTGGAGACGTTATCGCTCTATACTAGCAGAGCAAGCTGTCTAGGAGCCGTCCATCCCGTGATACTATATATAAATAGTTACCGAAGTGTTCAGTATTCATGAGATATGTTGTTGTCTAGCCGTGAGACCATATATCTACATGTACTATGAAAGAAAGTATTCTCAATCAGAGGATTCGATGAGAGACCCATGTCTCAATACTCACGTCTGATTGCTGGATCAGAGGTTCGTATAATTATGGGTTTACGATTTTAGCCTTTGTAGAAAATCCACCATCTACACAAGTATGAATTTGGAATCCAAAATATTCAATCATACTAACTAAGGAAAACCAATATTAATTTGACTAAATATGCTCGACACAAGTAAACTTATGGAGACTTAAATCAATTAGATTAATCACAAGAGGACTCGCAAATAATCAGATTTTCATACTCAACCAAACTGATTACAAAAGTAATCAATTTAATTGGTCACACTCGACATAAGAAATTCTATGGACCAATGACTAAGTTAATCACGAATAACCAACCCAGTCAAAGAGATGCTTAAACATAAGAAAAACTTACGGAGTGATTACTAAATAACCACTCAAGATGTTTAATTTAGTTCAACATGTTCAACATAAAGTACCTTACGGAACAACAACTAAGCTAATCAGAAAAGCAATCAAATTTTGTTATTTTAGTTCTCAACATCAGACACTTCATGGAACAACATAGTATTTACACAAAATTGTGGATCGGAGAATCGAACTATACCATGGAATAAGCAATGATTCATTCTATATTTCCATCACTATTTGCACAGTGACACACAATAGACACAATCCTTAAATCACAAAAGATTTTAACCTATCTTACATCAATAATTGACAATATAGGCTTAACTTTTGTGTTTTGCCAAAAGTCTATTCATTCTTTTATCAATATTTACATATTAATTTACGAACGAGTTTACTTTTGACAAAATATGGGACAATCAAGTTCACATACGTAAACACACATATCCTATCAAAATATTGCAATATGTAAAATCAAAAAGATTAATACTGCAACCAACATCTTCCAAACAAGTTTAGAATTTAAACCAATAAATCTAAAAACAAGAAGATGAGAACTTTGGATATATCTATGTGTAATCACAATAATGTCTACTCCAAAACACTAGTTATTCTTCTAAATAAAACAAGAAAAATAGAAGATTTACTAGGCAATAAAAATCAAACAGACTAAACTGAAAGTCACTTCCATGCCACAATGAACTAGGGTCAAATAGATAGTTCGGGACCTTCTTGAGACTTGAGGTCTTGGATCTTGTGAATGGCAGCATCCTCTGCACCTTTGAAGAGGATATCCTTATTGGGAAGTTCTCTAACACGGGTTTTCATGAGAACATGGTCAGACTTAACATTTTTCAACTCAGTTCTTACCACATCAAGACACTTCATTGTATCAAAAAGTTGCGGCTTTGCTTCCTCAATTTCCTTTAGGAATTCTAAAACAACATCTGATGAAATCTCTTCAATCTCTTTTATATCCAAGGATGAATCAGAGGATTGAGGAAAGGAACCTTCAACTTAAACAAGTGTTCCCTTGTTTTTATCGAGTTTGCAATATACTTCCATATCAATGATATCTTTAGGCAGTTCCAATGAGCAGGAAGAAGAAGAATCCATGGACAATATAAAACCTAGAGTAATATAATTAACTCAATAGGATAGGTATATATAAAGAAACTCGAGAGATTTAGGGTTTACGTGATAGGTTTAAAAGATAACTTGAAACCGTACGTGTACCCGTAAGATGAGTATTCACAAAGCTCTGCACGGAAGAAAAACTACACTTTTACTTTTCAAAGATAAGTTACATGAAAAAAAAAGAAAAAGGAATACTCACGAAACAGTGTTTGACCAATTATCTTTCTAAAAACGATAAGATATTAGCTGGATAATTAGAGTCACTTTTTTGTGGAGTATACCTATTCAATTCTCTCACAACTAGGTTTTTTTTTATGTGAGACTTTCAACCTTGTGATTACTTCACACAAGTATGAGCCTTTAGCTCATTAAATGAACATTGTTCCTTTCTATCCTTCTGTCTTTGACATGTGCTCTTTCCAGAGACTGCTTGATTAGTATACTTACCAGAAGGACTAAATATAGGACCTCTTACAATTGGTTTAAGAGGATCGGAATAGATATGAATCCATTTTCTAGACTTATATTTATCAGAAACATTCTTATAAGTACTGGGAATGTTATCTTTAGCAACACAAGAATTTATGCCTGAATGCATTTGAGCCCTGTGATGATTTATAGAATAGAGATCATTCTTATAAGGTTTCTGGTTTCTTGTGGGCATGTGATTCACTGCATTAGTCAACTGACTATTTGTTCCATTGACAGTGAAGAAAAGCAAATTATGAAGCTTAGAAATTTGTTTCCTTCTTGCAAAACAATGGATAGCATAGTGATTCCTTTTCCCACAAAAAGTACAGGTTCGTGGAGAAGAAGCAATAATTGGCACCTGTCCTAACTTCATAGCCGTATGAGAATACTACAAGTTATGTAAACCTTTCTTGACATAATCTTCATCTGGAGAACATTTCTTCATGTGTTGTATAGAAGATTTTCTCCTTAAGACTGAGTTTTCCTTTTCCAAGGATTTACACTGTTCATGGGATAGAGTAAGAGATGCACTTAGTTTCTATTTTTCATCACGAAGTCAGTTGAGATCTGATGAATGAGTCTCGAGCAAACGTTTTTCTCTAATTGATTCCTCCTTAATAATATCTTAAAGAGTACTAATCTTTTCACATTGAAGAGTACTTTCTTGGAGAAGTTTCTCAATATTTTTAGAGAAGGACTTAATGATGTTATAGAGATCACGTTCTCGATCAAGATACTTTTCAAATTCATCAATGAGATGATCCTGATCATTAAAATCAATAGTCTCAGCTGTATTTTTTGAAATTCTGGTGAGCTCCTTTTCATCTTTTGCCAGAGTGTCACATGCCTCATGAGAGGAAGAATTGTCATTATTAAATTGAACATTCTTTCCACCTCGTAATTCAGAAGAATCAACTAAGGAATAATTATTTGAGGTGTTTCTAAGACACTTGACATACTCAAAAGCTTTAGGGGACATTTTGGTATGTGCAAAGGAGATCTTTCCCTCAGACTAAGATTTCCACAAACACAAACTTGTAAGGTCTTTAACGTGTTTGACTGCTCTGATACCAATTGAAAAAGCGGGGGTCTAACAACCACACCCAATATTTCGATTAGCAATCTGTATGGACAAAATCCGAGTTAATTTACTAGAGAATCAACTAGACAGTCAGACTCAATCTAGATAAAAATATCTCAAGAAGTTATTATCTCTATCTCTCAATTTGATTTACTCAGGAAAATACAATCTGCGAGTCTTAATCAAAGAGAGATAACTTGGATGGTACCAAAGACCAATATCCAAGTGTTAATAGATTTAAATTAACAACCAATAAGGTCGGATATTCTAATCGATTAAACAACACACAACCTGTATTATTTCAATTATATAACAAAATATAAAGCGGAAAAGAAATAACATAGACACCAGAATTTTGTTAACGAGGAAACCGCAAATGCAGAAAAACCCCAGGACCTAGTCCAGATTAAACATATATTGTATTAAGCCGCTACAGACACTAGCCTACTCCAAATTAACTTCGGCATGTACTGTAGTTGAACCCCAATCAATCTAATACTGATCCAAGGTACAGTTATGCTCCTACACCTCTGATCCCAGTAGGATACTACGCAATTGATTCCTTTAGCTGATCTCACCAACAACCAAGAGTTGCTACGACCCAAAGTCGAAGACTTTAGTAAACAAATCTGTCTCACACAAAAAGGTCTACAAGATAGATAAATTCGTCTCCCACGAATAAACCTATGAGTTTTGTTCCGTCTTTTGATAAATCAAGGTGAACAGGAACCAATCAATAAAACCAGACTTATATTCCCGAAGAACAACTCATTTTTATCAATCACCTCACAATAGTCTTAATCGACGCAGTGAAAAAATATATTATGGAATCACAAACGATGAGACGAAGATGTTTGTGATTACTTTTATATCTTGCCTATCGGAGATAAAAATATCAAGCCAATTATTACAATTGTACTCGTACGATAGAAGATGCAAGATCAGATCACACAACTACGATAAAAGTAGTATCGGTCTGGCTTTACAATCCTAATTAATATTTTAAGTTGTTAACCTGGTTTTAGAAGAAGAAAACCAAAGGTTAAAGGATAAACGACTCTAGCTTAGCAAACTAATATCATACAAAATGTATGGGGATTGGGTTTCCCAGTTACAAGAGTTCTCCCTTATATAGTCTTTCAAATCAGGGTTTTTAATCAATGTTAGCTTGGTAACAAAGCATTCAATATTTACCGTTAGATGAAAACCTGATTAGATACAAGCTAATATTTATCAACCGTTGATAGGTGTTGTAAAACACCTAATTTTATATCTAGTATTTATACTTTCTTTACTAATTATTTTGTAAAATATGTATCATATGTTTAGTCTTGAGTTCTTAGATGCAATGGAGCACTTGGGGGAAAAAGAAGGAAAAAGCTTTCATTTGGAGCGTAAAAGGGAAAAAAGGTCAATTCACGGGCATGTTTTATGTGGAGGCGGCTAAGTTGTACAAGGAGGCGATGAATGAACCTGTCAGTTCTATGGAACCAACAAGGCAAGTTTGAGTTGGGTTACCCTTATCCAGAAATTGGATGTTGGTAGCAATTTTGGGTCCTACATGGCCCTAAATCTAAGAGCTTATAAATCATTGACCTACTTCTCAAATTCAGAGAAGAAATAAAACAACATGGCGGCTGTTGTACCACAGAAAGAGAGGAGGAATTGATGCTGCTGTTGGAATTGAGAGAAGATGGATCTGAGGCCGTGAAGGAGAGGGGTTTTGTAGGTCGAAATCAATGAAGATGATGCACTTCTGTTGATTGGTAGCTACTTCAGGTATGAAGGTTGAATTGATGGTGAATTGGTGAAGGGTTTGTTCGAATTGAAGGAGGTTTTAATCGATTCTCTGTTGAGAAGATGAGTTTAAGGTGAATCTGTGATTGTCATGGGTTTTGTGGCCAGAGATGGAAGAGCTACTCGTGAAGAAGATTGGAAGAAATCTATGGGGGTTCGCTGAGCTGCAAACGAAGAGCAAATGGGTTTGTTGGATTATTAGCTTATGCTGGTGGAGGAATTGATAAAGGGTTTTGAAGTTTGAGATCTCAGTAGAGGGATTAGCTGCTGAAATTGCAGAGGAGGAAATCAGATTGAGGACATGGCAGAGTTGAATTGTGAAAAGGGGTATGATTCAGATTTGTCAGAGTTGGACTCAAGCTTGGAAGTAATGGGATTGTGATGAATTCAAAATGGCAGTGGTAATTTTTTGCTTCTGAAGTTGTAGTTGTGCTTGAGGGGTTTGCTGTGTTGGCCCAAGAATGGTGAATGCTTTGCAGAGGAGGTCAGTGAATGGAACTGAAATTGAGATATGGAGGATAAGGAGCTAATGTGATTGGGTTTGCAGTGGTGATGCAATGAAGGGGTAATGGTCCTGGCAGCTGGGTTGTGTTGTGAAATTGTAGGCAGGGTTGTTGTATTGATTGGAATGGTCTCTGGTGGAGCTGCTATTGGTTGCAGTTGAACCAAGAATCTGAATTGGAGGCGCTGATATTAATTGGATGAATGAGTGTGTTAGACGAATGTTATTGGTGCAGGTAAAGGAGAAGTGAAATTGGAGAAATCGTAGGAGTGATGTCAGGTTACATCTGCAGTAACATGAGCATGAATTGTATGAATGCAGTACAAATATGGCAGTGACACTGGACTGCCGTTAGGCGCTGCAGGTTATGAAATTGTAGGTACAACGGCAGTGCAAAACTCAAGGGAGATGCTCTAGAGCTGAATTGCACAGTTGGAGGTTATGGAATTCAGAAGCTGAAAAGAACCTTGTTCAATCTACTGCTACTCCGGGAAGCTACCTCTTGATCTTGTTACAGGCAATGGCCAAGTAGTTGCAGGTGGAGTTACAACTCAAATGGAGCTTTTGCTGTGTATTGAGAGCTGCAGGTGGAATTAAAGCTTCACATTTAAATGAACTGAGGTACTGGAGTGAGGTTGTTGTGGATTTCAAAACAAGGGTGTTGATGCTTCTAGTGGTTATTCATACAGAGAATGAATGAGACCAGATGATGCTGTTACGCTATCGAAGTAGGTGGAACGAGTCAGAGTGGCGTGTACTGTGTTCGGAGGACAGATGGGTTCGACTATGGTGCATAGCAGGGAAGTGTAAGGAGTGGCATTTCAATTTTTTGGGAACTTGAGTAATAACAGGTTGAGGAGTAGATTGCAGCTGCATTCGTAGAAATAGTGCGAAAACGGAGTGAAAATGGCGCGCCGGTGAGCATAGTTCTGGTAGCCGGATTTCAGAACTTGAAGCATGAATTGCGATATTTCAGTGAATCGTGAAGGGGGTACGTGTTGGATACAAGAGTTGGCCGCGACACATATGAGCTACGAGTCACGCTTTTGGGTGCGTTTTTGCAAGAAACAAGGAATTGGAAAATTTGGTTCTTTTGTGAATGTTTGAATTGCAGAGAAATGGAGTTGAGCTTCTGGGAGTGTGCACTTTCCTGGTGACGTCTTCAAATGCTTCAAGTGATCGGAGATACTTTTCCGGTGACCGGATTCCGGCAATATTCCTGCCAGAAACACAGTTTTCCGGCGACTATTTTCTGGGTCATATTCTCACATGGGTATTTCACACATGAGCTCGGTGGACTTCTAGTTATTGGACCTTGGGCTTTGAAGACCTAATTTTGGCAAGTGGAAAGCTATAAAAAGAAAAGTTTCTATTCTTTTTGAGGATGATCGAAACACATCTTTCTACTGGGTTTTTGGAGGAGAGCAGCGATTCTACTAGGGTTTGCTTTCATTTATTTTTATGTTCTTCATTTAATTTTTTGATAATAATGTTGAACCCAAAAACCATGAGTAGCTAAATTCTTAATATTGGTTATGGGATAATAAGTAGATTTCACAAATAAAATCGGATTCAATGCATTAGTTTTGTCTCAAGTTTATTGTTTATGTTTCATTGTTGATATTGATTTATGATTTGATTGTTTATTTAGTTGAGTCCGGAATCAATCCAATTTGCATTCATATCTAGAGCTATATTAGGGTTTTCAATACGAAAACGTTGATCATCCCTGATTCTAAATAGCATAAATGTGGGTAGTGCTTGTAGAGATATATCCTACTAGTCACATATGAATCATAACTTAGGTTAAATTGATCTAGTGTTTTTACACATTTCGATTGCCTTGATTAGTCTTATTCCATATAGCTTATTGCTTCTAGGGAGTTAAATCTAATTTGCTTTTACACTTTAGGTTGCTTTCTAGGAAGAATTCACATATGCATCTTTTAATGTGGTTGTGATGAAATCAGGGAATTAGAGGGATATTCTTGCGATCAAGGTATCCTAGCACTTTTAGTAAATAAGAGATTAAATATCAATTCTAGTCATTGATGAAAATATGTATTTGTGAATGAAACTATCCCGTGACCAATACTTTCTCCATATTGATTATTTTCATACTTTATTGCTTTCAATTTATTTTTATTGCTTTGATAAAACAACATCTCCCCTTTGGTTACTAGGAAACTGAAAATTTGTATAACAACAATAGCCTCTCCGTGGATACGAACTCTTTCTTATTGCATACTACTTTATTTTAGGAAGTAAGAAAGTGAATTTATTTCTGCGTCGGCTGACAACTGACCAACCGTTAGACCGAAAACTTAGCTTGTTATACACACATGTACTACACGTTTTTGGGTTTGTGTAACCGTACCCAAACTTGTACATTAGTTGGTTCAACACTAGTTAACCAAATGGTTATCCAAATGATAACTTCCATATCAACCATATTCTTCTTCACCATAACTAGTCCAAATGACTCAAATGAACTAGTTAGAGAGTTTTTCAATTGCTATGAGATCCCATGTACTACACAAGACACAATTGAAGCAAACACTATCTGGTTCACTCGAATCGATTCATGAACTATAAAGCCACGGTTTGCAATAGAATTCCTTATTTAATTATGATAAGTTCACAAACATCGTTTTTAGACATAACCTACTCAAGTTCGCGGACTCAAGTCAACCGGTTTGGAGTTTACAAACTCCAACATAAATTCTCGGGTCGAAAATTTCCGTCAGTTCGCGGACTGAAACTGAGATACAACTCCAGCAAATATTCTCGGGTTCGAGAACTACGCCAGTTCGCGGACTGAGTTGACGGCTCACGTTCCGGTTTCACTTGATCAACAAAGTTTGCAAACTTCGGTTCAAGCAATAAAAACTTATATATATATATATATATATATATATGTGTGTGTTACCACAACAATGTTTATATCCTCCAATGGTTATATTGTCTAAACTCTTATTTCAATCATTGAAACATTCTCAGAGGAGGTTATATAGTTTTTATTCACAAACTATTTTTCTTCAGAGCAATTTCCAAAGAGATTGAAACATATCATGACTTTCGTCACTAGGTAAAGATGAACTTGGCTAAAGCGAAAGCTTTACCAACACATATTTCGAGAAATAAATAAGCGAGATATACTCATCTCGAAATGACATATGTGTATAATCTTAGTCTATATAGTAATACGACTTTTGTCTCAAGAGTAGATAGACTTTTGAGTGATAGATAAGTTCAAGTCTCCACATACCTTTTAGTCGATGAAGATCCACTGGTTCCTTGAGTAGTCCTTCGTCTTGTATCATAATCTCCATGGAGTTCTTGAGCTCAACTACACTTTCTATCCTAGTCTGAGACCTTAGCTATAGTAGACTAGAAATCAAGACTTTATAGTTTTGATCACTAACATTGATGAACATGCTTGAGATACCAATGCATGCGAGTTCGACTGAGCAATGCTCTAACAGTATTGACTGGTAAGTAGTTCTGAATAGTCTTCTAGAGAAACAATTGCAACTTATAAGGAATCTGCAACTTTCAGAACTTCAACTAGAATGTTGTCGATAAAGTATTATTAGCAACAGTATTTTGAATTTCACAAAGATGTGTATAAGTATATTTTGCGGTGAACATACCAGCAACAGTGAGTGGCCATACTAAAGAGTCTGGTTGATCTAACTAAATTGGAATGGTGAGAATTGAGTCGACTTGAGCCGAAGTAAACAATTGTTTGAGCAAAGGGACATTCCATTGATATGAAGAAGCACCAATAAGTTGAGACACCCACTGATAATCACTGAGATGAAGATCATTCCAGTCTTGAGGAGGAGAATTTAAATCTGGAATCCAATCATGAGTCTAGATATTGATTGTCTTATTATTACCAACCTGCCATTTTGCCAATTTAAGAACAATATGAATACCATGAACAACACTTTGCCAAATCTAGCTACCAGTATTTGCAGGAGGAGGAGGATGATAACGTAAATCATGAAAGGAAATATTTTCCTTTTAAAAGCACTTAAAGCATCCTGGTTATACAAAAGATTCCAAGCTAACTTCGCTAAAAAGGCTGAATTGTAGTTCTTAAGATTATTAAAACCTAGACCTCCAAGATTTTTAGGCAAATTGACTTTGTCCTAAGAAATAACATGAGGAGACTTGTGATTAGTATAATTATGCCACCAATATTGTCTCTGAATTCTATTCATGTGATTAATAGTTGTGTCTGGTAATTTAAAAACTTGCATCTGATACATACCCATAGTACTAAGAACAGAGTTAAGTTGAGTTGTTCTACATTATTGAGGAATCAATTTACTTTACCAACCCTGTAGTCTAGAATATAATTCATGTTATCTAAAATTCCTTGACAATTTTTTTTATCTTGATCTGTGCATAAGAAGAGGTATACCCAAATACTTTTCACCAAGGCCCATACATTTCATTTGCAAAATACTAATGATATTTTTCTTATGAGTAGGAAAAGTATGCTTACTAAAGAATATTGTTGATTTTTGCATGTTGATGACTTAACTTGATGCTTGACCAAAAGAAGTAAGAAGTTGTTGGAGATGCCGCATATGAGTTGATGAAGCTTGTAAGAATAACAAACAATCATCTGCAAAAAATAAAAGATTAATAGCAGGATAATGTTTGTTAATTTGAATACCTCTAAGACAACCAGTATCAATTTGTTGTTCCAATTTTTTTGATAAAGCCTCCATAACAAAGAGAAATAGATAAGGGGACAAGGGGTCCCGTTGATGAACACCTCTTTAAGGAGCAAAAGTGTCACTAGGATATCCATTAATCAACAAGAAGATATTTGTAGTTGAAATACACTGCTCTATGATTTTAATCCAATCAGTATGAAAACCAAGACGAGATAAAATGGAAAGAAGAAATGGTCATTTTAATCTATCAAAAGCTTTCGACATGTCTAGTTTCAATCCCACTAAAGCCTCTTTGTTTTCATTGTGTGAAGAAGTTCATGTTCAATGATTACATTGTCATTAATATGTCGTCCTGTAACATAAGCAGTTTGAGTAGGAGAAATGATTTTTGGTAAAATTACCTTTAAATAATTGGATAATGTTTTTGAAATGACTTTGTAACTGACATTACAAAGGCTGATGGTCGATAATCTGCAGGGGTTTGAGGGTAACGGATTTTAGGAATTAAAACTTGGTAAGTATGGTTTGAGGCTTTAAGCATATGATGAGTAGTAAAGAAATATTGAACCATTGCAGTTACCTCTAAACCAACAGTATCCCAGCAACGCTGATAAAAAGCAACTTGAAACCCATCATTTCCTAGAGAATCCCATGGTCTCATTCGAAAAACAACCTCTTTAATTTTCAATATCTGGAACAACTATAAGACTTAAATTTTCAGCATCTGAAACACAAGGGGAAAATTTATTCAAAATTTCCATATTCTGAATGGGACTTGTAGTAGTAGTGATTGCTGAAAAATGCTTAAGAAAAATGTCTTCAATTTCTGGTTTAGTGTCATACCAAATGTCAAGAGGTCCTTTGATAGCCTGAATATTAGATTTCCTCTTATTAAAATTAGCCATTGTATGAAAGTAACTTTTATTCCTATTTTCTTCAGAAATATGAGCACCAGCATGTTGCATAAAATATTCTTTTTGGATTGTTAACTATTGTTGAAGAGAATAATTTAATTGCAGAACATCAGGATGAGCAGGCTACATGTTTTGATCGTGATAAAGTTGAAGTTGTTGATGAAGAGAATAAATTTGTGCCTCCATATTACCAAAAGAATCTTTTTTCCACTTCTGCAGTTGAGTTCTTGTAAATTTAAGTTTACAAGAGAATTGACCCTTGAAAGGAATGATTCCAGCTATTGTTAATAGTGGTTGAACAAGACGACACTTGAAACCAGCATTTGTAAAGTTTGAAAGGAGATAATCTACTAGAATCAGTAATGCAGAACAGAAGTGTAAATAAAGAATTTTGATAGTAAAGTAGAAAAATTATTGAGAAATCTCAATATTGGTTTTTAATAATGTGTTTTAATACAAAGGACTTGTCCCCTTTTTATAGAGAAGACGGTAAAACTCATATTCCTAAAATAATTCTAAGACTCAAACTTGAAAAATAAGAAATCCCTAAAATAATTAATGTTCTAGAATTTTATAACTTCTAAAGATAAGTAATTTTAATAATAAAACACTTCCAAATATAATAAAGCCTAAACATAGAATATCCTACATCAGGCCCGCCATCTTGAAAATAACTCGTCCACGAGTGTAATATCAAAAATCAAATCAATTAAAAACGTAATCATCGGCATCACCTACTTCGCCGTAAGTGTGAATTTCTTCAGGGTCAGGAGGTGACAGACACGTTTTTGTGTCTGATATAATCTCAATTGTATATATTATTAGTGCTCGATTTTGTATTTATTATGGCTTTTTATGTCTTTGTAGGTGTTTTTGGTGAAATAAGCTTTTGCGGGAAAATTAGCTCGAAAAGTGGTATTTGCGCTCGTGGGATAAAATCACTAAAGACACTCCTTATTTGGATAAGGGGGACTCAATTACTAAGTGGTGTCCTAATTTCTAATTACACCTTACGACTATTGGCACCCCCGGATTGGATAAGGGCTACCCTTCTTCATGGTTTCAAATCCAGAAAAAGGCGGGAAATAATTACAGCTTCGTGTGAACTACCTGAGATGATTTGGGAAAGATTTTATTAGGAGATTTTCACGGGAATGGATTGGGGTTTTCCTTTTACGACAAACCAGGGACGTATGAGTTTCGAAATTCGGAAGATTTATTTTGCTTTTCTAATACAGGGTATCTCGGGTTTTCTTCTTCATACATGGAAGGTACGTGAGAACTTGGGAAAAAAAATAGATATGTGATTCTATATTTGGGAAGAGTTTGAAAAATCAGGGAGACTCGTGATATGAAAATGGAATAAGGAAGTTACGGTTTTATTTAAACATGGAAGCAAATATCTCGGGGTTTCTTTTTTTGCTTCTCGACTTATGCTGGGAAGTTTTGAAAGGATCTTACGCTGGGGTTTATTTCTATTAAGTCCTTGGAGAATCTACGGAGGGCATGATAACTTGGATGCGTAAAGAATCTAAGAAAACTGAATTATTCTCGTGACTTGCCGTGAAGAGGAAGAAAAATATTCCGAGAGATTTGAGGGGCTGTGATGTATATAAGGAGTTAGTATAAGCCATAACGGATCATCGAGACCTTGGGGGGTTGTTGGGAGAAGTACGGGAAGTTGCAGAGTCAAGAATAATAGCTGCAGGCGAGTACCGGAAAAGAAGAAGAAGAACAGCACTCAGAGACAGTCACAGAATCCGTGGCCTTTAGTTTCATATTCAATCCCTTTAGTCACAATTCTTGTAACAATTATTTACAGTTCGTAACAGTTCTGTTAAGCCTTCTCTGTAACAGCGAGATTTGTAACAATTATATCTGTTACAAACTCTCAGCTTTAGTGGTTTTCTCTTGTTTTTCACCCTTTTGAGCTATGAACACCTACTTTGAGCATGTGAATAACATGAGGAGTTAAACCCCAATACTGGTATGATGGAGGAAGCCATATTTCTTGCGTGTGCTAATTATATTTAATTCTTATTTGACTTTTGCATTAATTAAAATTGAATTAGGATTTTGATTAATTAGTTGTCATCTCGTTAGATGGGTCATGCTTGCTTAGATGTTTTGATGTCCCATGATTAGGATTTACAACTAATATTTTGAGAATCCACCTTGGAAAAAATAAGAGTCCATGTCTTTATTGAGCTATAATTGTTAAAAAAATTAATATTTGAATCGCATGAATGAGTTTATGGTGGAATCCCAAGTCCTAGTATTTCTCGTTATCATGACAATCTTGTATATATATTAAGTCTAAAATAAATCTCTACAAGTCTTTGAACGAACTTTTTCTACCACTTTCTACAAAAACATTAAAATCACATCAATTTTTAGCGCCGTCGACACGGACTTGTATTTAGATTTGTTTTAGGTTTATTTTTATTATTTTTTGTTCTCTTTTACGCCTTTGGTATTTTTCGATTCCTTGTAGATTTGGAGCAAAGCTATAAGGAAAAAAAATTGCTATAAAAGGAAAGCGAAGCCAAAGAAGGAAAGAAAAGAGGAATCTGAAAGGTGTGAAGAAGATTTTGTATATAATTTTTATTTTTAGAAACTGTAAATATGGTTTTATTTTTTTTAATTTTTCTTTTCCTTTTTTTGGACATTTTTATTTTTATTTTTGGACTGGACATTACTATTTTTAAAACCCTAAGGAAGGGTTAAAAATTAAATATAAATTGTTTGCAGGGAAGGACGACAGTTACGATACTGTCTCGGCCCCTCAGGATTCGTACACTGACATGGGAGTTAGTGGCCTGAGTCGACTTCAACAGTTCATTGCCCGTCTGGTACAGAGGTGTAGATGGTGGATTTTTTACAAAGGCTAAAATCGTAAACCCATAATTACATGAACCTCTGACTCAGCAATCAGGCGTAAATATGGAGACATGGGTCTCTCATCGAATCCTCTGACGGAGAATACTTTCTCTCAGAGTGCATATAGATATGTAGTCTCACAGCTGGACAACGACATATCTCATGAGTACTGAATACTTCAGTCATAATTTCTATCACGGGATGAACAACTCCCGAACGACTTGCTCTGCTAGTATAAAGTCATAAATTAATCATTCCTAAATTCTTGGATTCATCCGCAGAATTCCTGAAAATATTCAAATATTTTCGCAGATATCTCATTACGCAAACCATGGTTCTTCCCAGCAGAAGTACATGGATTAGTAATATTAGACGCACGGGAATCAGTGCTACCGCCTGAGCGAGCCCTGTCTCAAACCTAAATTCTTGGATTCATCCGCAGAATTGCTGAAAATATTCAAATATTTTCGCACATATTTCATTACGCAAACCATGGTTCTTCCCAGAAGAATTCCATGGATTAGTAATAAATATTGGACGCACGGGCATCAAGGCTACCGCCTGAGCAAGCCCTGTCTTAAACTTAAATTCTCGGATTCATCCGCAGAATTGCTGAAAATATTCAAATATTTTCGCACATATTTCATTACGCAAACCATGGTTCTTCCCAGCAGAAGTCCATGGATTAGTAATAAATATTGTACGCACGGGCATCAGGGATACCGCCTGAGCAAGCTCTGTCTCAGATGGTGCAATTGTATTCAATAATGATACATTAACAACCACCGCACGAGCAAGTATTTCAAAATACGAAGAAACGATGAACCTATGCAAAATAGAACGAAGAATAACAAATAAATAAAAATTGACCAAGGCGCTGGGAGCATGGACCCACTGACCGGCCGACCGTGCCGTGGTAAATCCCACACCAGTCTCATATTTTTATCATATTTTGTTGTTTTTTCTGAGTTCATGAAAAAACCTTTCGCTTGAACAAATATCCTTTTGTTTTGAGGAAACTCCTCAACTTCATGGTGCTTCCTCCGCGCGGAGGAAATAATATAAAATCAAGGAGAGCATGAGGGGGCGTGACCATTGGCCAACCGGCCATGCCTGGTCCCAGCCGGCCCCACACCTCATATTTCCTCATTATTTTATTAATTGCCCTAATTTCATGAAAACTCCTTAATCTCATGATTTTTCCTTCGTCCCATGAAAAATAATAAAACTTAGGAAACACGTGTGCACGAGTCATGGTTGGTCGGCCAAACCCTAGATGGCTCACACGTCCCACTCTTTTATTAGCATATTTTTCATGTTTTCATAATCCCATGAAAATTCCCTGATTTCATGATATTTCCTTCAAATCATGAAATAATGCATAAAATAGGGAAAACGCACGGGACCGGGCCTTGGTCGGCCAGTCATGCTCTAAGCCGGTCCCACACGCTCACACGTTCCTTATTTTATTATTTATGATTTTTGATGTTTCTTTCGTCTCATGGAAACTCATTTATTTCAACAAAACTCCTTCGTTTCATCATATTAGGAAAAATGTTATGGGACCGGCCCCTTTGATTTTTCCTGAGTTTTACTCTCTGGCTGTTTTCACCTCCCTAAAGAGCTTAAAACCTAAATACTACCACGTTGGGAGATAGGAAATTCTTTTCCGTACATAATGGAGGGGCGGACCAGCAAAATCCGAGTTCGTATGAGAAATCTATGCTGATTCTACCAAAGGACGCTGATTAGGGTTTCAACCAATCTGGGAGTGCTTGAACGATCAACATTTGATCCCGTGACCACCCAAGGCCAGTTTCATGACCCCTTGGTCGGTCCCTCACCTCTTCATAATTCCTTCACTTTTCATTATTTTCCTTCATCCGATGAAGTTTTGACGGTTTTATCAGAAAACCTTAATTTTGTCATATTTTCTCAAATGGTCGCTCAAACGAGCACCGGAAAATATCAAAATTCTCAGAAATGAGACACGGACGTCTCAATGACGAAAGCATGTTACCTTGACCGACCAAGGTTGGCTTTGTGGCTCTCAATGATCCAATCCCACGTGTTTCTCACAATCTGACCTAATTTGCACAATTGCACGTATTAGGTCCAAAAACTCTCCAAACAATTTCGGAATTCGACGGAGCGATCGTCATTTGATCTCGTGACCACCCAGGGATGGTTTCACAACTCCTTGGTCGGTCCCTCATGTTTTAATAATAATTAATTAGGTTCTATCACCTAATGCTGAACCTAGCAGTAATTCAGTAAATGATTAAACCAGCATTTAATCATTCTTTCAACAACTCACCAACTCTTCAAGGAGGTCTTGGATTTCGCTCACGTGAGCATATGAGAATTTCATGGTTGATCCACGGTACCATGAAGCCGGTTCTCCTTCATTCTATGGTTAATTTCAAATAAATCATCAATTGGTCATCAACTGATCAAATTAGGGTTTCTGAATCCAAGGATCGTGATTCCAGATTCAAACACTAATAATTTCACACTGATCTCATGATCAATATTCTTATTAATTATGCTCGATTTAAATTACCAGCGCTTTAATTAATATTTTATTTTGGTCACGCTACAAATATTTTATCAGACGAGCAACACTTGCTCAGATGAGCAATATTTACTCAAATATTTCATCAGACGAGCAACACTTGCTCAGGTGAGAAATATTTACTCAAATTAACGGAACTATCAATATTAAATAAATTAGCGAGCAACACTTTCTCTCCTCAACGTGAGGATCCTATCACTGTCTCAGCAGACACGTTCGATTCATGAGTTGTAGAACATTTTACAAAATCATGTTTAACTCAGCAAATACGTGGACTCATCGTCCCACGAAGTCATGAAATCAGCAACTGACTTAATTAACCGCGAGACATCAATCATGTCACTTGGGGGGATATCAACTAGGGTTTTGGTTTGGCGGTCTACGGCACGTGTGTTCAAACACACGATGAAATGTGAGCAAGTCGTGCAATCAGTTGAGGAAGTTAGAAAAGTAGTGGGTGGAAAATCAACCAAGTCTCCGCACGATGAGCGCAACTGGTTTTGAGCATTATTTCCATCTCTCCACTCCTTCACTCCATCAACTGTCACACTTCATGGGATCATGGTGTTTTCAACTCCGGAATTATATAATGTTTCTGAATCCCGATTGAAGGACAAGATTCGAAGAGTTCTCAAACATTCGAACAACAATCGTCTGAACGAGCAATTTCTCAACAAAAGTTCATACATACGCTCATTCGTCTACACGAACTCACAGAAATCACTCTCAATCAGGCAACATTCAATCATTCAGAGCATTAAACGGAAACCATAACACACCTACAATATCAGATCACCATTGATCTCACACATTTCTCAGCTTCCCTCCTACAGACCAACCCATCCTCTCTTGTGACCGAATTTACTCTGGAACGACCATTGTCTTGGTTTAGGCTGGAGTACTACAGATTGGTCTCTCGAACTAAAAAGCACCCCCTTCATAGCGGTGCATCTGTGTGAGGTTGAACATTTCGCTCGGTTCAAGGAATCTCCTCCGCACGGTCGTCCTCAATTCCGCAAAAACCAGTAGATCGTTTTTCCCCATCTACAGATTGGCGAACATAGTGGGAGATCATTCTCTCGGTTTCAATCTCTCATTCTCACAAGATGGTTGGTCTAAGGTCAGGAGCGTTCACAAACCCTAACGCAAACATCACTAGTACTAGCAACAACGAAGACATCCCGGAAACCGTTCCGGCCACTAACACTGACGGTGGTGACATCACTCCTCCTCACGACAACGCATAAGGTCATCCTTTGTTCGGCCGACAGCCTGAAGAAGTCAGAGGAAATCCACCACCAACTATGGCTGATCTCGTCAAAGCGCAGGAAACTCTTGCAAAAATCGAGACGGACATGGCCGCAGCACAGGAAAAGCTATTTGATCACCTGAAGACCCTTGATGATAAATTGTCAGAGAAAGTTCAAGACAAAGGGAAAGAAAAGGAGAAGTCCTCAGACGCTGCTGATCCTGAGGTAACTCCGATTCTCACGGTGAATAACGATGAAACTGACAAAACCACGAGCCATTCGTCAAAAGAATCATCAAGTTTCATCACTAGAGAAGACTTGGAGCACCTTCTGGAGAATCATGGGAGAGACAAGACACCACATGTCCATCGTCACCAACCTCCCTATCCTACCGCTACACAAAGGACTCCGCTTCCTAAAGGTTATATCTCCCCAACTTTTACTCTGTATGATGGAACTGGTAATGCCCGAGAGCATGTATCTCGATTCCTTGAAGCATTAGGAGAACATGAACATAACCACATCGTCCGTCTCAAGGAGTTCTCAAAATCCTTGAAAGGCAGAGCATACATCTGGTACAACAACATCGCACCAGGGACCATCAATAATTGGGGAGAGATGATTAACGCCTTCTACAGAAAATACTTCTTCGTGTCAGAGCAAGTCACTCTCTCTGACCTTGGAAGGATGTTTCAAAGGGTTGGTGAAAACCCCAATGACTTCGTGAAAAGATTCAGAATCCAAGCCCTGGATTGTCATGATCCAAACGTCACGAAGCAACAACTGGTAGATTTGTGCATCAATGGCATGCTCCCAGTCTACAGAGCTCTTTTGGAGAATCTCCGATTCCATACTTTCTCAGAGCTCCACGAAGCAGCGAAGAGGTCGGAAACCACTGCGCCTGCTCTGTTAGAAAGAACAAAATCAACAAAGGCTAAAGAAGCACGAGATACTCGGGGAAGCAGACGCCTATTCAATAAGCAGTACAGTCTGCAACCTTCCGCAAATGCTGTCACAGAAGGGAAAAAACGGAAAGCCGAGCCAAAGCGCAAGCATGCTCCTCCCATCCCTTCAAAGACGCAAAAGAAAGATAATGTGGAAACGGCTCCTCAGTATATGGAAGATCCAGAAGCACCTGATTTCCCCTGTTCCATTGAAGAAGTCATTGAATTGCTAGAAGCCTGGATTCAAGATGGCGCAATCAAATTTCCATATGTCAAGAAGGAACCAACTGAAGAGGCAATGGAAAATCCTTGGTACTGTCGCTTCCATAGGTTCATCGGCCACCCCACAAATGCTTGTAAGACTTTGAAGCGCATATTTAAAGAAAGGGTCGATTTAGGAGAACTTAACCTGGGGACTGAAGGAGTGCACAGAGATCCACTTCCTGTTAGAACTTTCTCTATCTCCGAATCCCCAGTCAAGGAAGCAGTCCAGTCATTAGTGGAGCATGTGTGTAAATTACTCTATCTATCAAAGGCGCAACGAGGAGATATGTTTAAGGCATTGAATCACATAGTTTCCGGGAAACGCCTGCTAATTTCAGATATACCTCCTGAACCCTCAACCACTGACAAAGAAATGAATGACTGGGGACTGCTCGCCACAGTGCACGTCAAGGGAAATGAATTCAAAAGGGTTTTTATTGATGTTGGTACTTCTGTTAACATCATTCCTTTAAAGACTCTTAGAGCTGCTGGCATCACTCGACATGAGGCTACTCGCGCTCCCACAATAATCAGGGATCATGAAGGAATCCTCAAGGATGCATATGGCTTCATCAACCTCAAAATTATGAAAGGTTCGACCTGCACTGAGACCAAATTTTACATAATTCAGGAAGACCCTGGATATGACATGATTCTTTGGCGCCCATGGATCCACGATGGAAAAGTTGCACCAACCTCTTCGGTTGTACTTTCATCCGCCGAAGAAACCTCTGACTCGGAAGAGGAAACAGAAGATATCTCGCCATTTGAATATCTAGAGGAGGTCAAAGCTTTGATAGAACTTGCACAGAATTTTGGAGAGCATCCAAATGCTTTTATCAAGAGATTCCACGCTCAGGCAAGTCTTATTCCTTCTCGTATGCCCATATCGTCAGTTTTCAAATATGCTCATTTGGTTCAAGGGCTTCACTCCACAAATGATTTAGCAATTGCAAATTGCTATGCGTGGATCATTGCACCGCAGCAATATTTTACCCAATGGCTGAATCCAGAGCCTCTTCAAGTTGATCATCCAATCGGGCGGTTCATTGTAGAAGACACGGCTAAACATGACAGACAATATGAGGGATGCTCCCTTTTGCACGAGTGTCCATATGTGCCACAGCCCTGGAGTCATGCTCGAAGGATTCCAAATCAACATAAGATATTCAAGGCACGGATTGCAAAGCCAAACAAGTTCAAAGAAGGAGATTTGGTTCTCAAGGAAACTAAGCGGGATCTTCATTCTACAAGGAACTCCAATTGGGAAGGACCATTTATGATTGCTAAGTCCATGATCGGAGGATATTACAAGCTAATCAACA
This sequence comes from Papaver bracteatum, assembly GCA_023529315.1. NCBI lineage: Eukaryota > Viridiplantae > Streptophyta > Magnoliopsida > Ranunculales > Papaveraceae > Papaver > Papaver bracteatum. The sequence continues at coordinate 152,585 of JAJJWX010005130.1, forward strand.
CAGATGGACGGACCCTACCAGTAATTCTCGAAAATTGGCTTAAGGCATTTGTCTAAGATTACGGGACATTCGAGGTACTGGGCGCTTGAGCATTCATGAAGTTTAGATTTGGCATTTTAGGATTTTCTTTCATTGTATTTCAGTTCCTCCAAAACGTTTGCAACACTTGCAATCAGTATTTGAATTCAGCAATTTATCAGAAATTCAGTTCATATTTCTTAAAGGAAAATCTCTATCAAACCCAAAAGAAAATCCTTAACCATCTACTAATCCAAAACCATGATATCAAAACCCAAATAAAACCTCACATCTCTCAGAAATTCCTAAGCCAAAGAGATTATGCAAAACGAATCAAAGAAAATCAGCAAAGAAAGATTTTTGCGCCTATGCGCCCTTCAAAGCCTGCAAAGCCGCCTACTCCTTGGTCAGCTCTTCAGTAAGCTTGGCGATCTTGTCTTCCTTCTCCATCACAGCATCATTTGGAAAGGGTATGTTATTTTCACATGAATCTTTAATAGCATTCATCTTCTTACGAAGCCACTTCACATTGAAGCCAAGTCTCTCAGAATTCTCCAAGTTGAACTCCCAATCAAAGAGTACATCTGGAGTTACAACATTTCTGGATATAGTGCATATGTCACTTACAACACGCAAGAGTACACTTACCTACATTGTTAAAGCATAAGCACGCCCAGGGTTCCTGTCAACAATTATATGGCCAAACTTCTCCCATATTTCTTGTACAAGCCCACATACCCAATAGGAACGCTGAATCCACCAACTAACTCATGATACGGGAGTGAGGCGTCAAATGGAGGATCAAAAGAAACTCCTGCACTTGGGTATTCATGCACGATCATACGGTTTTCAATTACTGGAGCAACTTCTACGGTCAAGGCAACAATCTCTTCAATATTTTCTGCCGGTGTCCTGGATTCTTCTATTACAGCAATAATCTGAGCCTCCATGACTCCATCAACAACACTTTCCTGACCTTGAGGATCAGAGATGGTAGCCTCCCTATCAATAGCCTCAAAGTCGCTCGTTTCATCATTTTGGGTTCCTTCATTCTCAACTTCGGCATTCTGTACCTAATACGAAGATTACATGAGATTAGGCTCATCCAAGCACGAAACCAAAGGAGATCATGAATTACAAAATGAAATTAGTTTAACATCATTAAAGCATTTCATTTTACACGCTAGATGTCAGTAAATAACTTGAAAGTCACAAAACCACGTTTTGCAACAAGTCCGCCTGAGGAGATTTTTACACTCCCCTGTACAACGCGATAAACTGGGAGCAACTGGTGAAGAATCAAGGGTTAAGTTATATACCATTCTATTTGTATTGGTATTACCTACAATATTTCAAAATTTCATAGCAATCGGATGAACGGACAAGAAGATGTGGCCAAAACATCAACTGATGCGCAATCTGAAAAAGTTCTAGAAGTCTCCTGGAAGTTTACTATTTCGCCTTTTTCAGGCTCTAAACGTGCTCCGGACTTAAGAACCTTCTTTGTTAAAGCTTGGAAACTTCCTGGGATTGAATATGCATATGCTAACCAATAAAACCTGACATCATACGAAGATTCTACAACGTTTTTCCTAAAGTGCTGAGTTTTGAATTTTCTGACGACGTATTTTCAGCAAAAGTTGTCATATTCACAATACTTTCTCGTTCAGTCATTCATGGAGCAGCAAGTTTATACTTTTATGGATGAAATACAAGAGAAATACTTACTTGGGTAGTTCCCGAAGCATTCAAGGAACCAGGATTGCTCGCATCAACGTCGACAACTCCGCTACCTTCATTCGGTCTTGAACCCTGAGAGTTATCTTTATCGCCATCCTTCGAACGACCGTCACCGGTATTCTCTACAACCATGGAATTATTTTCCTGGATATATCCCCAACAATCAGCATTTCATTCGTAAAACACCATGATTACTGAGGGGGAGATACTTACAACTTCTTCATCGCTCAAGTCAGAAATTGTTTGATCGGAAAAACGAAGACCATCGATACTTGATGGGGCAAAGTTCTACAACGGAACAACAATATCAGTTTCATGATCCTAACAATACGGCTGAGAAAGGGTCATAACAAAGAAAATACTGGAAACTCACCAAGACACCGGCTGGGGACTTTATTGTATTGGGCAACAACTTATAACTCTTATGCATGCCTTCTCCGCCATGAACGACGGCTTCAGTCTCTGAGAAATCTACACAGATTCGAGGTCTTATGATACGACCGTCCTGTGACAGATTCCAGTAACATAATCAGAATACAATTGTTAGAATTTTATGAAGATTACAAAACAAAACGTACCTGGGAGCATCCTGGAGACAATTTTCGCTTATCACCAGAGAGATACTTCAATCTCGGTCGACTGGCAATCAACTCATCGGAGGGACAATTTTTTACTGGAGGCTGACCGACCATTACATATTCATGAAATCGCTCAAATTGATTATCCCAGAACCCGGAGTCACATAGGAAAGTCTATCGGAGCAGGGAAACCAGTAGTTACTTCCTTCCACATGGGTATGGTCTAAACGAGTCATGAGCTGCTCAACTGATGGTTTCCTTCTTCGAATAGTTGGAACACACTGATCCATCCCCATTTATCGGGCCGCTCTATCAATATTATACTCTTCCACTGAAAATTCTCCGTACGAAACTGACAGCAGATGACCGGGGGTGCAACTAAACATGAAGGACCTCTCGTCATCATTCAGATCCACACCAGACAGAAAACTAGTGCTCTCTCCAGTATTGAAAGTCATCGGTTGGGAGATATAAGAAGGCACTGACACCCAAGGACGAAAAGCAAATTCAGATTCATCATCCAACACGTCAATGAGGCGCGCCCTGCACCGAGGCTTCTTTGTGGACCAACGCATGATCCTAGAATTGTCTTTCTCAGGGAAAACATGGCGAGCATCAGTGTTCAGTCCTTGCAAAATATTATGTGGAATGGGTGCATAATTCTTGAAGTGTTCCCACATCAGAGCTTGAAGAAACATCGTGTTAGCATAACATTCAATCTTCATGAAGCTATTCGACACACTGGAGTCTATAACCAAAGAATCCAAGTTGTAATACAAGGAGCCCAAGAACAAGCTACCTATTGGGAGTTGCTCACCTTGAGCCATATTAATAGAAAAGGGAATCACGAAAGGTTTCAACAAGTTTCCGCTGTCTTCAAAGATATCTCTGGACAACCATAAACATAAGAAAGCAGCAATGGGTAACATACCGTCGATGGGTTTATCAGAAACTTCGTCTTTAGGCCACCAGCGCGTCAACCAGAGAGCATAGCATCCTTTACCGCCAGCCTTATTTGCTACCTCCATTGCAGCTGTCAAGATATGATAAACGGCAATCTCCTCATCTGAAAGATCCCCTGGAAGATTACCTGTGATTGGGAGATGCATCAAAGCTACCACGTCTTCCAAGGTAATGGTAAACTCTCCCCATCTGCATATGAAGGTATGAGTAGGAATACACTAGCGAGAAAGCAGAGCTACAATACTTCTCGCATCATGGTAAATGAATAACTCCCCAGAAGCTTTAATAGCCCTTGTCACCTGCGCCTGATCGAGCACAACCCTCACATGAGGAAAACCAAGCATATGCCTCGCCCATCCAGCAAACTTCTCTAAAGGTCGACGAGAAAGCTTAAATTCTATAGCTGATGCAAGGAATACTCCACGTTCAAGACAAAATCGGATAACTTTATTGGGAGTCACGAATTTCTTCTGAGTGAAGCCGATCCTGGGATTTATCGCCAGACGATCTATTTGGAGATTTCAAATGTTTTTCAGCTACTGCAGGATCTTCCTCAAAAAATGCATCATCGATATTTGGGATGTTCTTAATCCCAGGGGTTTCATCTTCATCTGTACATGTCTCATCTCTAGAGATATCATCATCAATGCACATTTCATCTCTTGAAGAGTCGTTAACTTGGGAGCCGGTCATATTTATGAAGTAGCTGCAAAATTCATATTACATTCTACTTCAGCGCATCATCCGGAATCAAGGAAATACTAGCGTCTAACGGTAATTCTTAAATCTTACCTTTTTACGCTTCCACTAAACAGTAGTGAGAGTAATGCTAGAGTTAATGCTCCCGAATCGTCTGCTTCTTCAATACCTACAAAAGACGTTCAAAACTCAGATTTTTCATAAAATTATCAATTTTCTACTGAGTGAACATTCACCATAAAATTCTGAAAATTAAGACATTATTTCATCGTGAATAATCTTTATTTCTAAGCAACATCACATGAAACTCAAGTTTTGATTTTTAGAGAAATAATATATATTTGCATATATATATATATGTAAACGAAACGTTTATTTACTCATGTAAATAAATAAATATTTTCAACATGAGCCGGGCTCGTAAAAAATAAATCGTGGATACTCCACGGTTTCAAAACAAAAAAAAAAAAAAAAAAACCTTTTCATGAACCGACCATGTTTTTACAAGAAAACTCGTTTCCTTCGTGCCGTCATGTGTATTTGAAACGAAGGTTTATTTCAATTTTGTGAAAACTCACGCATTACATGATAAAGTTTTACATGAAAGCTCATACATAAAATTTTATCACTGTACACAAGCTTATATATACATAAAGAGGAGAACCCGCTTCTCCGCACCATCGTTTTCTTTAAAACGAAGATTTTACTACGGTTTTGTGAAAAATTCGCTTTTGTGATAAAAATTTGTCTCACGTGAAAGCTCATCAACATAGTTTCATCACTGAACCTACATATTCATATATGAAGGAAAACCTCTCCTAAATCAAGGATTATTACTAGTTTTCAAAAACTAATGATCAAACGAACATACGTTTTCAAAAACGAAGGTTTTCAATGAAACGCACAATCATATATACACGGGTATATAATTTCATCATGATCAATATGTGAACAACTCATAAAACTCATGAGCATTAGAAAAAAAAAAATGGACGCATACCTGTCGGTGCTGAAGCAAAAGCTATCGGACGGTGGCGGAGCTGACAGCTGGAGCTTCGGCGAATTTTTCCTCCTCTCCTAGTACTGACGTGAAGGTGGTGAATTGATGGAGGATGCTGGTCATGGGAAAAAAAAAAGAAGTAATTCCTTTTATATCAAACTTTGTTTCCAAAACCTAATTTTCCAAGGATTTCCTTGTTGGGCCCGGCCCGCGAATCCCGAACAACCAAGGTCCCGTCACCCAAATCAGCGGTTCAACACCAACTCATGCTCACCAAACGAAATTCTATCATGCCACTAGAGCCTTCTTTCAAGTCATGATATGCTCGTACGATCGAAATCCGGTAATATCTTAACTTACGACTAAGTTCAATTACTTGCACTGTTATGACCGGAAAATCACCATTCAATGCTGACTGAGGAACACGGCTTTCCTCACTAAGCATGGGACTTAATGTAGATGGTGGATTTTTGACAAAGGCTAAAATCGTAAACCCATAATTACATGAACCTCTGACTCAGCAATCAGGCGTAAATATGGAGACATGGGTCTCTCATCGAATCCTCTGACGGAGAATACTTTCTCTCAGAGTGCATATAGATATGTAGTCTCACAGCTGGACAACGACATATCTCATGAGTACTGAATACTTCAGTCATAATTTCTATCACGGGATGAACAACTCCCGAACGACTTGCTCTGCTAGTATAAAGTTATAAATTAATCATTCCTAAATTCTTGGATTCATCCGCAGAATTCCTGAAAATATTCAAATATTTTCGCAGATATCTCATTATGCAAACCATGGTTCTTCCCAGCAGAAGTACATGGATTAGTAATATTGGACGCACGGGAATCAGTGCTACCGCCTGAGCGAGCCCTGTCTCAAACCTAAATTCTTGGATTCATCCGCAGAATTGCTGAAAATATTCAAATATTTTCGCACATATTTCATTACGCAAACCATGGTTCTTCCCAGCAGAATTCCATGGATTAGTAATAAATATTGGACGCACGGGCATCAAGGCTACCGCCTGAGCAAGCCCTGTCTTAAACTTAAATTCTCGGATTCATCCGCAGAATTGCTGAAAATATTCAAATATTTTCGCACATATTTCATTACGCAAACCATGGTTCTTCCCAGCAGAAGTCCATGGATTAGTAATAAATATTGTACGCACGGGCATCAGGGATACCTCCTGAGCAAGCTCTGTCTCAGATGGTGCAATTGTATTCAATAATGATACATTAACAACCACCGCACGAGCAAGTATTTCAAAATACGACGAAACGATGAACCTATGCAAAATAGGACGAAGAATAACAAATAAATAAAAATTGACCAAGGCGCTGGGAGCATGGACCCACTGACCGGCCGACCGTGCCGTGGTAAATCCCACACCAGTCTCATATTTTTATCATATTTTGTTGTTTTTTCTGAGTTCATGAAAAAACCTTTCGCTTGAACAAATATCCTTTTGTTTTGAGGAAACTCCTCAAATTCATGGTGCTTCCTCCGCGCGGAGGAAATAATATAAAATCAAGGAGAGCATGAGGGGGCGTGACCATTGGCCAACCGGCCATGCCTGGTCCCAGCCAGCCCCACACCTCATATTTCCTCATTATTTTATTAATTGCCCTAATTTCATGAAAACTCCTTAATCTCATGATTTTTCCTTCGTCCCATGAAAAATAATAAAACTTAGGAAACCCGTGTGCACGAGTCATGGTCGGTCGGCCAAACCCTAGATGGCTCACACGTCCCACTCTTTTATTAGCATATTTTTCAAGTTTTCATAATCCCATGAAAATTCCCTGATTTTCATGATATTTCCTTCAAATCATGAAATAATGCATAAAATAGGGAAAACGCACGGGACAGGGCCTTGGTCGGCCAGTCAAGCTCTAAGCCGGTCCCACACGCTCACACGCCCCTTATTTTATTATTTATGATTTTTGATGTTTCCTTCGTCTCATGGAAACTCATTTATTTCAACAAAACTCTTTCGTTTCATCATATTAGGAAAAATGTTATGGGACCGGCCCCTTTGATTTTTCCTGAGTTTTACTCTCTGGATGTTTTCACCTCCCGAAAGAGATTAAAACCTAAATACTCCCACGTTGGGAGATAGGAAATTCTTTTCCGTACGTAATGGAGGGTCGGACCAGCAAAATCCGAGTTCCTATGAGAAATCTATGTTGATTCTACCAAAGGACGCTGATTAGGGTTTCAACCAATCTGGGAGTGCTTGAACGATCAACATTTGATCCCGTGACCACCCAGGGCCGGTTTCATGAACCCTTGGTCGGTCCCTCACCTCTTCATAATTCCTTCACTTTTCATTATTTTCCTTCATCCGATGAAGTTTTGACGGTTTTATCAGAAAACCTTAATTTTGTCATATTTTTTCAAATGGTCGCTCAAACGAGCACCAGAAAATATCAAAATTCTCAGAACTGAGATACGGATGTCTCAACGACGAAAGAATGTTACCTTGACCGACCAAGGTTGGCTTTGTGGCTCGCAATGATCCAATCCCACGTGTTTCTCACAATCTGACCTAATTTGCACAATTGCACGTATTAGGTCCAAAAACGCTCCAAACAATTTCGGAATTTGACGGAGCGATCGTCATTTGATCCCGTGACCACCCAGGGATGGTTTCACAACTCCTTGGTCGGTCCCTCATGTTTTAATAATAATTAATTAGGTTCTATCACCTAATCTTTGAACCCAGTGATAATTCAGTAAATGATTAAACCAGCATTTAATCATTCTTTCAACAACTCACCAACTCTTCAAGGAGGTCTTGGATTTCGCTCACGTGAGCATATGAGAATTTCATGGTTGATCCACGGTCCCATGAAGCCGGTTCTCCTTCATTCTATGGTTAATTTCAAATAAATCATCAATTGGTCATCAATTGATCAAATTAGGGTTTCTGAATCCAAGGATCATGATTCCAGATTCAAACACTAATAATTTCACACTGATCTCATGATCAATATTCTTATTAATTATGCTCGGTTAAATTACCAGCGCTTTAATTAATATTTTATTTTGGTCACGCTACAAATATTTCATCAGATGAGCAACACTTGCTCAGATGAGCAATATTTACTCAAATATTTCATCAGACGAGCAACACTTGCTCAGGTGAGCAATATTTACTCAAATTAACGGAACTATCAATATTAAATAAATTAGCGAGCAACATTTGCTCTCCTCAACGTGAGGATCCTATCACTGTCTCACCAGACACGTTCGATTCATGAGTTGCGGAACATTTTACAAAATCATGTTTAACTCAGCAAATACGTGGACTCATCGTCCCACGAAGTCATGAAATCAGCAACTGACTTAATTAACCACGAGACATCAACCGTGTCACTTGGGGGGATATCAACTAGGGTTTTGGTTTGGCGGTGTACGACACATGTGTTCAAACACACGATGAAATGTGAGCAAGTCGTGCAATCAGTTGAGGAAGTTAGAAAAGTAGTGGGTGGAAAATCAACCAAGTCTCCGCACGATGAGCGCAACTGTTTTTGAGCATTATTTCCATCTCTCCACTCCTTCACTCCATCAACTTTCACACTTCATGGTGTTTTCAACTCCGGCATTATATAATGTTTCTGAATCCCGATTGAAGGACAAGATTCGAAGAGTTCTCAAACATTCGAACAACAATCGTCTGAACGAGCAATTTCTCAACAAAAGTTCATACAAACGCTCATTCGTCTACACGAACTCACAGAAATCACTCTCAATTAGGCAACATTCAATCATTCAGAGCATTACACGGAAACCATAACACACCTACAATCTCAGATAACCATTGATCTCACACATTTCTCAGCTTCCCTCCTACATACCAACCCATCCTCTCTTGTGACCGAATTTACTCTGGAACGTCCATTGTCTTGGTTTAGGCTGGAGTACTACAGATTGGTCTCTCGAACTAAAAAGTACCCCCTTCATAGCGGTGCATCTGTGTGAGGTTGAACATTTTGCTCGGTTCAAGGAATCTCCTCCGCACAGTCGTCCTCAATTCCGCAAAAACCAGCAGATCGTTTTTCCCCATCTACATGAGGTAAGACTCTATCCACCCACGAATCCCCTGTCAGTGGGTTTTATTTTGTTGACACACGTGCACACACCAATTGTATCGTCAGAGTACCGAGTTTAGGAAAACTCGTGGATTAGTAAGCTGAACCCGTGCCTTGGGCCTTATGGGAGTTACCTGCTGAAAGTCCACAAACCTCAGCCTAGTACCTTTGGGTATATTTTGCCGTGGTAACCCAAGCTTACCCATTTTAGTCAACCTTTCATTTGCACGTGCACAATATAATGTCGAACTGGTATTACAATAACCAATACAATGAATATCCGACTGAGTTTCAAAATGGACATTATTCATATTACGACCATAGAGTAAATAGTGGTTGGGAACGCCCTTTTGAAGGATATGGGTCATACCATGGTGAGCCCAATTACTATCCACATGCATACCGGTCATACGAGCAAGATTCTTATACTTCTCCTCGACTGGAAGAGGCACGTAGGATAATTGAGTCTACACGTAAGTTACTTGAGTCGACAAATAAGTCAGCTGAGACAAATAGCTTAGTTATGGATGAAAGAACTGTAACAATGAGTGAACCTTCTTTAGAAGATATCCGTAAGAGGTTAAAAGAAAAATTAGATCCAACATTAAGGGAACTTTCTTTAGAACATTCCCTTGAGAGGTTAGCTGAGTCGACACGTAGACTTGAGTTAGAGGCACAAGAAAGAATTGCTCGAAATAATCTTAATTTACAATATAGTATTTCCAATAATACCCTTAAAAATGAGGATAGTTATTTGCATAATCAAGATGATGAGGATAGAATTGGTAACACTACTTTAGATGAGGTTCAACCATTTTCATGTTATTATAATGATGATTAAGATGAGGATAGTGTTGATGAAGAATCTAACATTAGTGATCAGGAATTTGTTACTTCAAATGAACTTTATGATGATAGTGTTATTTTTGGTTCAAATCCCGATAATTTTAATGATTATTCACCTATTAAAAAGTACGAGGATTTGACTAGAGATACCTCTTATTTAGATGATGTAGAATTTCCTTTTGATTACGAAGTTGATGATGGTTTAGAGGAACGAGTTTATTCTGAGAATACTGTTTTAGAGTCCAATGATTTAAAAGCTATAGTCTTAGACATAGAAGATGAACTCGTAGAGATGAGTGAGGATGAACCTGAATTAGAAGAATCAATTGACCATTTTAAGGAATTTAATGACCTTGAAATTAGGGAAGTTCTGACTAGTCTTTCTAGAGACGCTGAAAACTCTAAGTTTGGGGGTGATTATCATTCTCCATGTGCTTTAACTCTTAAAAATGTCCCTCACTTGGGACTTGACATATGTGCCTCAACCATTTTAAAAGATTATCTTCATACACGTTTTCCTAAACCTAGTGATGTCCATAAGAAAGTTCAGTTGCTAGAAACCCATCCTCTGGTTGATGTGGTTAGCCCAGGCTATGATACCCATATTGATTTTGTTTTCCCACCAAATATTTTTTAACAAGTTGTGGGAATGTTTGAATTCCAAATGTGTCAGTTATCAAGTTCTGAGACTAAACCTAATTATTTTAGGAAAATAGAATTGACACATTTGCTTAAGAATGACCACCACTCTCATTATGGTCAGTTATGTAAGTCAAATATGATTGACTTAGAGGATCCTCAATTATTCAGGTTATTATTGTGTGCTTCTAAATTTCTCCAGACCTTAGAGCCTGATATTTCGGATCTTACTTATGAGGAGGGGCAACCCATGAAAATATTTTATTTAGACCCCTTTATAGAACCTGAACCTGAACCACAACTAGATGTAGTTTTCTTAAACAGGAAACTAGGAAAGGGTGTGTTATGTTTATTCTTGGTTTGTTGCAGTTTCCTTTTACATGTGGTAACACTTTTTGATGCATATGATCCACAATTGTTTCGATTATTTCTATATGATTCGAGGTGATTAATTCTTTCTTGTGTTTGGCTGAAGACGTTAAACTTATCACTTCTTGGGAGGTAACCCATTCTCATGCAACACGGTAATATCTTTCCTTAACTCTTTTGCTTCAAATGGTAACAGTTTCTCCTTGTTCATGCTTTTAATTTCATCTTTAGAACATTGAGGACACTGTTGGATTTAAGTTTGGGGGTATGGGAGAAACTTGTTAGTTGCATTAGTGAACTCCAGAGCCTAGAAATTTATGCTTATTAAGGATGACACTAACCAATCTAAGTGGATGGAATCATTTTGGTTGTAGGAGTTGAGGAACCAATCTGATTAGATGGAAACATCTAGAAGAGTCTATTCATAAAAGCACAGAGCTCAGGTGTTAGAAATAACATGGTAGTTTCGCCATATCTCGTTGAGTCCTTTTCACTTCTGTTTTTATTTTGTTTTCTTTTTAAAATATGTTTCTCTAAGTGATTAGGTGGGGCTCACGATTCAAGTTGTTACCACTGCTAGGATGAAATAGAGTGACTGAGTTACTAAGAAAAAAAAAAGAAAAAAAAAAAGGAGACCAGACCAATTAGACCAAACGGAATAAAAAAATTAACACTTGGGAATAGCAATATGTGTGTGTTTTCCCTGTCTACGTCGCCTAAACAAGCGTGGAACGCAGGATCCATGGGAACTATCATGTAATCTGCTGAAAAAAAGCATGCGCTTGGATCCATAAGATCAAATCATGCAGTTAAAAAAAATGATGAAAAGTTTATTATTGTGCAATAAAATCGACCGCTGGTTCCCTTGTATATGCCAGACGAGTTGATCTAGAATTAGGATTATCGACCACTGGTTCCCTTGTATATGCTAGTTATATTGATATTAGTCAGACCAGTATCTCAGTCCATTAGGATAGGTTCATTTTGGCAGAGGCCTTCAGACAGATATGGGAAACACCGTTCACTTAGTAAACATCAAAACCATCTATGTTTTTCTCTATAACCATCTTCTTGATCTATCCATATGATTAGTTTTGACTCCGGATATTGATGTCCATAGTGCGATTATCTGAGTAGAGCTCTGTCACTTATATATGAATTTTAGTATGCTTGAGTGCAAACTCGTATACAGCAATTGGAATTTCGCATCAGGGTACTTCCTCCTGTAGTCAATAAGTATGCCAACCAAGGAGCTTCTTTAGTGCCTTCCAAGGTTCTGTGTAGATAGCTAGGGTCTGGAGTATAAAGGTTTTGTGGGTATATCTCTAGTAAGCCCTCCCGAGCCACCTAGGGGTTTAAAGGCTTATTGCATACGCTAAATGCAATCGAAAATGCCTGCGACAGTGAGTTAGGATTTTATTTTGTAGATTTTATTTGCTTGGGACTAGCAAATAATAAGTTTGGGGGTATTTGATAGACACGTTTTTGTGTCTGATATAATCTCAATTGTATATATTGTTAGTGCTCGATTTTGTATTTATTATGGCTTTTTATGTCTTTGTAGATGTTTTTGGTGAAATAAGCTTTTGCGGGAAAATTAGCTCGAAAAGTGGTATTTGCGCTCGTGGGATAAAATCACTAAAGGCACTCCTTATTTGGATAAGGGGCACTCAATTACTAAGGGGTGTCCTAATTGCTATTTACACCTCACGACTATTGGCATCCCCGTATTGGATAAGGGCTACCCTTCTTCATGGTTTCAAATCCAGAAAAAGGCGGGAAATAATTACAGCTTCGTGTGAACTACCTGAGATGATTTGGGAAAGATTTTATTAGGAGATTTTCATGGGAATGGATTGGGGTTTGCCTTTTACGACAAACCAGGGACGTATGAGTTTCGAAATTCCAAAATAAGGGAAGATTTATTTTGCTTTTCTAATACAGGGTATCTCGGGTTTTCTTCTTCATACATGGAAGGTACGTGAGAACTTGGGAGAAACAAATAGATATGTGATTCTATATTTGGGAAGAGTTTGAAAAATCAGGGAGACTCGTGATATGAAAATGGAATAAGGAAGTTACGGTTTTATTTAAACATGGAAGCAAATATCTCGGGGTTTCTGTTTTTGCTTCTCGACTTATGCTGGGAAGTTTTGAAAGGATCTTACGCTAGGGTTTATTTCTATTAGGTCCTTGGAGAATCTACGGAGGTCATGATAACTTGGATGCGTAAAGAATCGAAGAAAACTGAATTATTCTCGTGACTTGCCGTGAAGAGGAAGAAAAATATTCCGAGAGATTTGAGGGGCTGTGATGTATATAAGGAGTTAGTAGAAGCCATAAGGGATCATCGAGACCTTGGGGGGTTGTTGGGAGAAGTACGGGAAGTTGCAGAGTCAAGAATAATAGCTGCAGGCGAGTACCGAAAAAGAAGAAGAAGAACAGCACTCAGAGACAGTCGCAGAATCCGTGGCCTTTAGTTTCATATTCAATCCCTTTAGTCACAATTCTTGTAACAATTATTTACAGTTCGTAACAGTTCTGTTAACCCTTCTCTATAACAGCGAGATTTGTAACAATTATATCTGTTACAGACTCTCAGCTTTAGTGGTTTTCTCTTGTTTTTCACCCTTTTGAGCTATGAACACCTACTTTGAGCATGTGAATAACATGAGGAGCTAAACCCCAATACTGGGATGATGGAGGAATCCATATTTCTTGCGTGTGCTAATTATATTTAATTCTTATTTGACTTTTGCATTAATTAAAATTGAATTAGGATTTTGATTAATTAGTTGTCATCTCGTTTGATGGGTCATGCTTGCTTAGATGTTTTGATGTCCCATGCTTAGGATTTACAACTAATATTTTGAGAATCCACCTTGGAAAAATAAGAGTCCATGTCTTTATTGAGTTATAATTGTTAAAAGAATTAATATTTGAATCGCATGAATGAGTTTATGGTGGAATCCCAAGTCCTAGTATTTCTCGTTATCGTGACAATCTTGTATATATATTAAGTCTAAAATAAATCTGTACAAGTCTTTGAACGAACTTTTACTACCACTTTCTACAACAACATTAAAATCACATCAGGAGGATCTTCAGTTAAAGAATTATCACTTTCTTGAATCACAACGGTACGAGATTGATCGCCACGACACTCATGAGATTGGTGACCTGGTTGCCTGCACTTGTTATATCATCTGGTAGTCGTACGAGCATATGGATTTGACTTGGATGCTCCAACTTGAAGTGGAGGATTAGTAATAGGTGTCGATGACATACGAGCATTACTTGATTGAGACGAATTCAAAACAACAGAAGGAGAAAATTTAGGTGTAGGTAGCAGGGGTGGAAGTGATTTAGTGCTCATACGTGTATGTGGTTGATTATAGTTGGAAGTTGGGGTGTACTCCATGTTTTGTGAAGACGACATCGAAACGTAATTGTTCTCCACAACGGACTCCGCTTTTATTTCCAAACACACATCATCATTCAAAGTATGGATAGGTTGTAAGGCTAAGCGTTCTTGGATATATTTCCACAAACCATTGATAAAACGTGCAGCTTGTTGGGAGTCATTTTCAAGCAAACCATTATGAGCAGATAAACGATAAATTTCAGTTGCATAAACCGAGACATTATGATTACCTTGTATGAAATTATGGTACTCACGGTATTATACTTGATCGTAATCCACATGAAGGAAGTGAGCCTTTAAAAAACGACGCATCTTTGGCCAAGAACGAACATGTTGATTTCCAACACGAGTGCGAGAAAATTGTACATGTTCCCACCATGTAAAAGCAACACTCTTGAGTTTAGAAGCGACACAAATAACCTGTTGATCTTCAGGAATATTGTAAAACTTGAACAGATTTTCAACTTCAGTTATCCAATCAAGAAAGCCTTCAATATCACGGTTGCCATTAAATTAAGGAAGGGCATTCTCCATTCGATAATTAACCTGATTATTAATTGGGACTTGAACAACTTCATCATCATCACTATCTTGCTGTCTTTGATGTTGAATAATACGACCATTCAAATTGGATTCACCGTTGCGTGGTTGATGGTTATTGTTTTCTCCGTTATTGCGAGCTTGATGGTTATTGTTTTCTCCATTTTGATGGTTATTATTTTCACCATTACGAGGTTGATGGACCTCATTGTGAACAGGTTCACGGGTAGCATTGAGGCTCGCAACAAGAGTGGTTAGGATGGTTGAGAGTAATTCGATATGACGTTGCACTGCTTCTTGTGAGTCGAGGAGACTACGCACAGTCACTTCAACGTTGGGACGACTTTCTTTTCCACCATCTTTCTCTTTGTCGGTCATGGTGAAGAGAAAAATTAAAATCAGACCTGATAACTGATGGTACACAGGAAAATGCGAGAAAAAGAAATAAGGGGGAACAGAACAAGACGTGTATGCTAGGATCGGTGGGTAGTGGGCTTGTTAAATCCGATGGGAGTCTTGGACTTTAGTACTAAATGGCTGGAGGATGAGGAAAGCAAGGAAAGACGAGAACAGATGTTTTATGTTTAACGGGAGTGAAGGTTAAGGGAGAAAAAGTAGTGGGACAGGGAGTTAAAGAGAATTGATAGGTAGCAGTGAAGAATTAAGTATGAAGGAAAGACAGAGGGTAGTGCCGTAGTGGTGAAGAATTTAAGGGCTCGGTAAAAACTAACGGACTGTGTGTTTTTTATTTTATTTTATTTTTATTGAAAAATAAAAAGATAGTTGATAATAGGGTTTAGAAGAAGATATGCGGAGATCTCGATAAGTAAAGGTGACGAAAGGGTAAAGGGAGTTTAGATGAAAATAATATGAGGATCGTAAGCTGAAGCTCTAGATGCCACCTAATGCAGAACAGAAGCGTAAATAAAGAATTTTGATAGTAAAGTAGAAGAATTGTTGAGAAATCTCAATATTGGTTTTTAATAATGTGTTATAATACAAAGGACTTGTCCCCTATTTATAGAGAAGACAGTAAAACTCATATTCCTAAAATAATTCTAAGACTCAAACTTGAAAAATAAGAAATCCCTAAAATAATTAATGTTCTAGAATTTTATAACTTTCTAAAGATAAGTAATTCTAATAATAAAACACTTCCAAAAATAATAAAGCCTAAACATAGAATGTCCTATATCAATCAGGCATGGAGTGCAACAAAATAGGGTTGTGATCTGATGCAAGTGGTGCAATGTGTTGGAGATGTGTTGTATTATAACTAGTAATCCAAAGAGAGTTCACAAGAGCTCTATCCAATCTAACAGTAATATGATTATTCCCATCTCTATGATTTGACCAAGAATAGTCAGAACCATGATAACCTAGATCAATTAGACCTAATTGGTTGACAATATCTCTAATCTGTCTAGAATGATAACTAGTAGAAGGATGATTACTATGTGTCTCAGAATCAGACAATGTGAAATTCAAATCACCAATAAGAACCCAAGGGATATCAACATTATGACTCATGTCTAATAAATATTGCCATTGATCTTGGTTTTCAGCAGAATTGTTATCACCGTACATACAAGTTAGAAGGATATCAGGCTTATGATTATGAGAGGTAATAATGGCATGAATAATATTGTGAGTAGTGTACATAAGTTGTAAGTCAATACCATTTTTCCATGCAAAAGAAATACCTCCAGCGAGTCATATAGAAGGATGAAACCAATAATTCAGATATTTAATATGGGATAAATACATATGCATCTTGGCATCCTGTGAATTGGTTTCAGCATGAGGAACCCGAACAGAAGATGAAGAACTATAATCTGTAGCGGTAAAATAAGAGATGTGCATTCCATTAAGAGGCCTTTGAGTTGTCTGAATTGGTTGTCGGAGTCTAGAACGACGAGAAGAACCATGTTGAAGAAATAACTGAGCTTCATCTTGTGGGTCTCTAATTTTAGGAATGATAGGTTCAGCAAACCCACAATTTCTAATAGTTTCTTCCATTTCCAACCTTCTGATTTTCATAGTTTCGCAGTCAGTTTCAGAATGATCAATAACCTTACATTATTGACATAAGTGGTAAGGTTGTTTCTCATAGAAATATCCCACCCAATGAGTAATACCATCAGCACTTGCAGCGTAAGTCCCAAATATAAGAGGAGTTCTAACATCAATCGTGACTAGGGATCTGTATTTGTCAGAAGTAGGGGGTTGATACCATCTGGTTCTACAAGTATGGTTTCACCAACAATGTTACCTAAAATTCTAAGAATCTCAGGATAATTATGTTCAGGTAAAAGGTTCTTAAATTCGATCCAGTAAAGAGTGATTGTGAAGTCAAGATTATGATAGTCTAAAGTTAAATTCCAATCTCTGAGTACAATCGGGTCACCATCCAAATTCCAAGCTCCACCAAATAAAATTGATTATTTATCAGCAGAGTTATGAAATTTGATACTAAAGATATTAGGATCAAGGGATCGAACTTGTACATACCATTGATCATTTCTGCAAAGGTGGGGTCATGTAGCTCTTGACGCTCTCTCAGCATCTTTCCATAACATAATACCAGGTGCATATAATTTTCCAGCCAAACTAAATCTCCATTCTCTAATTCCTGTGAAGATAGCTGAATCAGAGTGAGATATAACCCTCCTATGAATAGGTTCATCAGTTAATGAAGTGTCCTCCATTTGTTGAGTGATATGACTAAGATGAAAACGAGGCATTAGGAAGATTATATGAAATCTAGTAAAGCAAAGAAGGGTATGAAAGATGGCAATGAAATTTCGGAAATTTATAAGCTTGTTCAGTAGGAGGTGTCATGTGTTAAAAACAATAGGATTGCTGAGTTTGTAAATAGGGTTGGTATGTGTTACAAAAGGAGAAGAGTGAAAAAGCAACGTTATCCTTAATAGCAAAGAGAAAAAGATACCCATGATAAGCACTTACAGCTCCAAATTGAAAAATCCAAATGGTAGTAACTTGTAGATCATATCATTTAAAACCCGAGGCAGCTTGATAAAAATATAAGGACCAATATGAGAAGAATCCGATGCACCAATGCAGAGAAAAGATGCCAACTAAGATGAATCCAACTGATGAGAAGCCAACTCAGAATATTGATGTTGATATATGGGACATGCAGGATGCAGCCATGTTAATACTAGAGTTATGGTTTATTTCAGTATATGGTTTTTACATAATCATGTTTAAGCGTAAAGAATGTTGATTATGAAGATGAAATTCCAACATTCTACTTCTATTTCCTTACCTTTTTCCTCATGACAGATAGTTTTGTGGGACTGTAAAAACCATCTTTTCCTTTTACCAGACATTTTTCCACTACTTGACTCAACATTTGATAGCTTCAAAAGTTGCAAGTGGCAGTATTATAATGAACTGTTTCGGCTGTCTAGTTGTTTTGGAAGGACCATCGCAGAAAATCAATACCGAAAGTGTTGGGCTACAAGGTATTGGTTGCATGTGGTACAGTGGTAAGGACCAAGATGTAGATAAAGTGATGAAGGGTTCCAACTGCAAACGAAAGATATCTCAAAAGTCCCTTTATTAATATGGGCTTTGTCTTAGTTGGTTACTTGGGTCCATTATCTTTAAGAACGTTATTTTGGGGATCATGGTTTTTTTTTCATCGCACCAAGTTCGGTTAGGAAATATTTTTGCGACCTAACCGAACTAAAGTTCGGTTGCTAAATATTTTTTGCAACTAACCGAACTATTGTTCGGTTGGTTAATGCTTTTTGTAACCAACTTAGAACTATTGTTCTGGTTGGTTAATTTTTTTGCCACTAACCGAACTAACCAGTTCGGTTGGTAAATGTTTATTGCAACTAACCGAACTAACTAGTTCGGTTGGAAATTATTTTTAGCAACTAACCGAACTAACCAGTTCGGTTAGTAAATATTTTTGCAACTAACAGAACATATGTTCGGTGGGTAAATGTTTTTTGCAACTAAACCGAACTTTATGTTCGGTTGGGAATTTTTATTTTGCAACTAACCGAACTTATGTCTAAAAAATCATGGTCCGCCCAAAAAACCCATGGTCCCCAAAATAACGTTCATCTTTAATCCTACTGATCAGGGATTTGAATCGCAGCATGGCACAACCGTCAATTCTGCCACGTGTGACGAAAAGACACGTGAAATTAGGATAGTTACGTAAACCTACGTAGTACAAGATAAGTCTAATGTAAGTTTCAGAAAGTCATCTTCTGTGTCCAAACTCTCCCACACTCCTCTCCTCTAGTTTGTGTTTTAGTGCTTGATCTGTTGTTCTGTATACTATTGTTTCATTTCGTTAATTGGTAAGTTAGAATTATAAAATATATGGAGTAGTTTTTACTAGATTATACTGTTTGATGAAAAGTTTACTTCTTTTGGATAATTAAAAAAAACAAATAGTTAAATTGATTCTTTTGTCTGTTTTTAATAGTCTCTAGATTTCATAGCACATGAGATCTCATCTTCTTCTCAATATATATAATTATAATATAATAATAATAATTATTATTAGTATATTCACCTAAAATGAGCTAAAAAAAAGTGTCAACCAGATAGCTTGAATTATCGTGTTTGATCAAAATTGAAGTTTCGTGTTAATGAGTAAAAGGCAGAATTCTCAATTGAGCTTCTATTTTCGTTGGATCTGAGATTTGACCACTAGGGAGTCTGAGATAGTGAGTATGAGTAGTACATGTAAGACCATAGTTTGGTTTCGGAAGGATTTAAGGATAGATGATAATCCTGCCTTAGCTGCAGCAGCTAGAGATGGTCAGGTCCTCCCTGTTTATATATGGTGTCCTAAAGAAGAAGGACAATTCTATCCAGGTCGTGTGTCAAGATGGTGGCTGCAACAATCTCTTGTTTATTTAAATCAATCTTTGAAGTCCCTTGGGGTTTCACTTGTTTTCATCAAAGCAGAAAGTACTGTTTCAGCTCTTTTGCGGTGCTTTGAAGCAGTTGGGGCAACCAAAATTGTCTATAATCATCTTTATGGTATATTTCTGATCTCTTTTCTTTGTTTGATTTGGAAACTTGAAACCTTGATAAATTGAAGTTGCGTATATTGTCCGTGTGGGTGATATGAATTAGTTTGTGCTGAATATGACTGTACGTGACTTATGTAGAAATGGAATTTGGAATCAGATACATTCTTACACTATCATTTAGTGTAACTAGTCAGTAATTTATTTGTAATATGCCTATGGCTTGCGAATTCGGAAGCTCGTATAATATTTGAACTACATGTAAACACCATAACAACCTCGTATGTTGAATGGTCATTGATTATTTATCTCTTTGACAACACCATACGTAACCCAACACCATCCTGTTATGTGCATATTCTAACTTTATAGGTGAGTGAACTTGTCGGTTTTTGTTTATAATGGCAATTCGTAATCTATTTTTCCAAGTAAAGAGTGTCTTCTGTTTGAGTTTGACATATGCATGATTCAAGCGTGTGATTCTGTTCTTTATAGATCCGGTATCACTAGTTCGTGATCACACCATCAAAGTGAAGTTGGCAGAGCACGGCATTTGTGTACAAAGCTTTAAAGGGGATTTATTATATGAGCCATGGGAAGTGTATGATGAAGAAGGACATGCCTTTACAACCTTCAATGCTTTTTGGGATAAGTGCGTGAATTTGTCTATTGAACCTGCTTCCGTCTTCCCCCCATGGAAACTGGTTCCACCTGCAGGTTTGTTACAGACTAACAGTCATACGTACTATATTATTTTGTTGACAACAGGCAATGAATCCGTATTTAAGGTACAGACACCCCCCTTTATATAGAATGCAATTGGTTAGCATGACATTTAAGATAAGTACCCTAGCATTTCTATGATGATTAGTGTGTCAAGGATGTGGTGAAGAACGTATTTGCTACCTAAAATAATTTCCTGGTGTTGAGAATCACACACAGACCCCTATATATGTGTTATCTGCTAAATCTCAATATACCAGGCTAGTCCCTCATAATTTCTTAAAGTGACCAGGTTGTTATACCTAGTTACTGAAAACAAATAAATCGCATCATCCTTTTCTTTGACTGAAGACCCTAGGTTTACCATAGGAACCATAGTTGCGGTTAACTATCCAGTAAACCAATTCAGAAGACAAATAATGTAAGACCCAATCTGTTCTGGAGTTTCCGGCCTGCGAATGGAATGGAATAATATTCAGAAGAAAAAAAAAACTTAGTTACTGATAGAGATAATGTGGAGGCACCCACATAAACAATATAACTCTATTTGTATACTATCATTCATGTAAATTGGATTTTTATTTAAACTATGTGTGTCAGTTCTGATAAGTAGTATAATTAAAATATCAAATTATGAGCTGTATATTTTCAATGAGTTTCTAATTCCTGACATAGGATGTCTTACTGTAACTCATATTACTTTTCTGCCTCCCTACTGACAGGAACTGTTGATGGCTGCTCAATTGAGGAATTGGGTCTTGAAGATGAATTAGAAAAATCTAGCAACGCTTTGCTAGGCAAAGGATGGTCCCCTGGTTGGACCAATGCAGATAAAACTCTTGCTGAATTTGTTGATTGCCATCTTATTGACTATTCCAACAGTAGGGTGAGGTTAGAAGGAGTAACCAGTTCACTCTTGTCCCCGTACCTCCATTTTGGTGAAGTGAGTGTGAGGAAAGTTTTCCAATGTATACGGATGAAGCAGATTGTATGGGCAAAAGAAGGGAATCTTCTTGGTGAAAAGAATGTAAAACTTTTTCTTAGGTCTCTTGGGCTAAGAGAATATTCACGTTACCTTTGTTTCAACTTCCCTTTTACTCAAGAGAGGTCTTTAATGAACAACTTGAGATTTTTTCCTTGGCGTTCAGAACATGGTGATTTTAAGGCTTGGAGACAGGGTAAGACTGGTTATCCGCTGGTGGATGCCGGAATGAGAGAGCTTTGGGCAACAGGGTGGATGCACAACAGAATCAGAGTGATTGCTGCTAGTTTCTTTGTGAAAGTCTTGCTACTACCTTGGACATGGGGAATGAAATACTTTTGGGATACGCTGTTGGATGCAGACTTGGAAAGTGATATTCTTGGTTGGCAGTACATCTCAGGAAGTTTACCTGATGGCCACAAGCTTCACCGGCTAGACAGCCCACAGGTTTTCCCTTTGAACCTTGGCAGATGACATTTGTTGTTTTTATATTGGCTGATTGTGCATGTGATATATTAGGCTCCATGATATTTTATTTTCCTAGTTTTGAAATTCTGATTCTATTCTGGGAATTAGGTTCAAGGTAGCAAGTTTGATCCAGAAGGCGAATATGTAAGACAATGGTTACCTGAACTTGCAAGAATGCCTTCTGAGTGGATTCACCATCCATGGAATTCTCCTTCATTGGTGCTACGGGCAGCAGGGGTAGAGTTGGGATTAAACTACCCAAAGCCTATTATCGACATAGATTTGGCAAAGGAAAGGTTAGTGGATGCTCTATCCACGACGTGTCAGGCAGAAACAACTGCAAGAAGTGCTAATGCAAATGGTATGGAAGAAGTTGTCATGGACAACATTGATTTAGCTGAAAATTGGAAAATTCCAGTTGTTGTGCTGAAGGAGAATGTTTCCCACTCCACTAGCTTGTCCGATCAGAGGGTACCATCATTTCAAAATTGTAAGAATGGTTCAGCCTCTCGAAAACGACCATTATGTGTGGAAGCTGGGAGACCATCTCCCAATAAAATACAAAGTAATGATTGTGAATCTGAAACGTCTGGTACTGGTGGACTAGATCTACACTCTATTTCAGCTAAGAGACAGAGTACTAGTAGTGCCCTTCCGTTCATGGTTCCGGATTCCTCATTGAATGTTGAGGTTCTTCAAGAGAGAGAACTTGCTTATGCAATGAAGCAACAAAATGAGGTAATTGTACGCACTCTTCATTTATCGCACTTAATGGCAAAGCAAAGCAAAACAAAACAGTGCCACAATTTTGAACTGCAAGCAGCTTGATAGTCTACAAAGACTAATATTTCAATATCATGTTTACATATATCAGCTTCTAATTGAGCAGCTAGGTTAAAAGCTCGATCATTTGGCTTTTGAATACTGCATACTTCAGCTTTTGTGTATATTTTCCTAAGAAATGCGAGGAAGATTAATGCAATTGTATTACTCTATCAAATGCAGGGGACCAGTAAGGGTAGAAACCAGCTTTTGAAAAGAAGCGAGTTATTTCAATGAAGGAGAGATACGAGGAACGCTGCCATATAGTGGTCTGAAAACAACTAATGAATGTATAGCTATTTCCAACATATGTAGGCAATGTTCGTGTTCTCGTATCTATACATTCATTGGTCTCAAACTCTCAATCAATTGACTTGCGCATACAAGTAATTAATCAATTACTCCTTGAGTATCATAATTTTCCGTTTCCTACAGCGCTCCTAACAAATACCCTGGCGTGTTTGAGTCCAGATCCTCTGTGACTAAATACCTCCTGTCCCTCTGTCCCACCTAATCAGAATATGACACCTGCACATGTACAGATTATTAAGATATATATAATTAAAGACGTAATTAAATTAGTTATATATGGACTTAAATGAGAAAAATATGGAAATCAAATATTATCTCTCTTGAGAATTCAAACCATTAAGGATTCTATCCCAATTCTCTAAAAATTTGATTGAGCTTTAGTTCATCATTTGCATTGGAAATTCCTACTCCCTCCATTCCTTTTTAATAGGCTGGTTTTGTTTTTAGAAAAAATTAAGGAAATTAAGAGAACTAATCATTGAAAGTGGTCCTCATGAGTCATGACACTTGTCAATAAAAAAAGTGAAATGAAATGGTCCCCATTACACTTGTCAGCAAAAAAAGTAAAGTGAAATAGCCCACATGACACTTGTCATCAAAAAAAGTTAAGAGAAAAGTGATCCAGAAAATTAAAGTAACACTTGACTTTCCCAATTAGGAAACCAGCCTATTATTTTGAAATATTTATTTATAGAAACCAGCCTATTAAAAAGGAACGGAGAGAGTATCACAGATTGGTTTCAAGAATCAGATAATTTTTGATTTATGCCAACCATAAATCATAAGGTTCTTGATTTATCACGTACAAGTCTTACATCATGAACATCATAAAACGATGATACGATTTATTCTTTGATTGAAGAACTTTAAAAATTTGTGAATCTGCCAGTTCTTTTGGTTAATCAAGTATTGGTTGTTCAAATAGAGATTAAACTCAAGAAAATATTATTACTGCTTCGGGCAATAAAATCTAGAGTAAATTTTACTTAGTGCATCAACCAGTCTGATCACAATGCTTGTTTAATCTCTCCAGTGCAGTGTTACTTCTTTCTTTCTTCCATCAATCAATGTTTGATCCTTTTCTTTTTTTTTATCAGCAATTTAGTTGAATATTGTCACTAGTGTTACTTCTTTCTTTCTTCCATCAATCAATGTTTGATCCATTTCCTTTTTTTTTATCAGCAATTTAGTTGAATATTGTCACTCATTGCAATTTCGTTTTCCTTCCAAGAAACTGTATACCGTTTGTAAATGTAACAGATGATATTCAGAAAGGATACCTAATTTCCATAGTTTTCTCTGTTTTAATTTCTAAATATAACTAATATTTTAATACCGATTTAAACTATCAAACGAGTACAATTTTGTGCACACTCCTTTAAAGAGTGTGCACGAAACAAATTGATCCTATTGGTTAATCTAAACCTACCGTCAACTATTTATTAAAAAAGATAAAATTGTACTCCTAAGTTTTAATTCAATTGAAATAAAAAAAAAGTAAGGAGTATATATTCTATCCTAAAATGTAGTGATTTCAAATGGAAAATACGGTAATTAGTTGTACACGGATATTATTCTCACAAGCTTCATCTTAATTATGGTTTTAATGTTGGTACAGATGAAGAACTGGGCAGATTGGATGCTTATAAAGATTCCCAAGATTGACAGAGATTATAGAGACGATTTTACTAAGCTGGGTTTAATGGTTTGAATATTTGGATGGTTTTTGTACGTGTTGGGATATATTTGTTAAAATAATTCTTTTGTACATTTATATCAACAATTCGAGCTTGGCCCAGTGATTAAGCATTTTGGGACTGGAGGGTTAGGTCTCAGGATCGAATCCCTCCCCCTACTGATGGGTATATATATATATATATATATATATAACATTAGTCCGGGAGCGGGGCCTTGGGGGTCTTGGGAGGTCTCTTGAATTTGGAAAGTATTTTTTACTGTTTTTAAAAAGATTTTTTCAAATCGTTTTTACAGGTTTTAATTACGGATTCAATTGTATTTATTCGGCATAAATTACTTGACCGTTTTTGGACTGTTACACATGATTTTATGAAGACAATTAAAACCAAAATTTATTTCCATTAATTTTTGTCTTAATTGCGAAGGCTATAATAAGCCAGTTTTGAGAGGCAGAATGGTAAGAGTTTTCTTTTCCATATACTGTTTTTTTGTGAATCAAGAGACCAAGTTTTCTGAGCAAGATTAAAAGAGTGAAAGTGATCGATTTTCTCACTGTGTGCGTGAGAGATCGACGAGAGTTATTTTTTTCTCTTTGTTTTATCCTGGGGACGTTGTGACAAAGAGAGACTGCTTGCACAAAACTCAAGGCGAGCCACGAAACGCCTTAAAGAGAGCGACTGGTCGTGACTCACCAAGTAATTCAGTTTTTTGTGTGTTTAACCCTTGTTTTGCAGGTGTGAAATCAGAATCGTTCCAACAATTTTAAGACGAATCCTTCCGCCATGGAATCGAAAAGAAAACCGTTGCTGATATCAACAAGCCGTTCAAGTTTGAAGGACTTCACTTCAGAAGATGGAAGCAAAAGTTGTTCTTCTACCTCAAACTAATGAAGTTGCACATGATGGTGACCTCCATCAAACCAGCTGATCCAAATGATGCATAGGCTGCGGCAAAAGCAACTCCAGCTGCAACAAGTGCGACTCCTCAACAAACTGCAGAACTGTTGTGACCCAAATCGAAGAAAAAAAAAAGCCTATGAAAAATGGGTTGATGATGATTTCGATTGCAAGAACTATATTCTCAATGCATTGTCGACGACTTATATGAATATTACTCCACGTTTGATACCGCTAAAGATGTTTGGGATGCCTTACGAAAAAATACGATCATTGAAGAAGTAGGATCGAAGAAATATGTGTAAGCCGCTACTTGAAATATCAAATGGTGGATGATAAATCAGTTGTTGCACAAGCTCATGAACTTTGAAAATTGCCCATGAAATTCGACCGAAGGTATGAAAATTTGTGAACAATATCAAGTATTTGTTTTGATTGACAAGTTACCACCTAACTGGAAAGATTTTCGTAATTCTTTGCGTCACAAATCTAAAGAATTTTCTCTTGAAAGTTTGATTGTTAAGCTCAGGGTTGAGGAAGAAGCTCGGAAACAAGATAAGAAGGAAGAGATTATCATTGTTTCTAACAATAAGACTCATCCTAATTTGAAACCTAAGAAAAAGGATATGAAACCTAATCCGAACCATAAGAAAGGGGGAAGGCCTAATCAAAACAAGAACCAAAACCCATCAAGAAATGGACAGAATTCCAATTCTGAGTTTCTTTGTTATACCTGTAATAAACCGAACCACATGGCTAGGAATTGCAGGTTTAACAAGGAAAAGAATAACACATAAGCTAATGCTGTGGATGGCGTTATAATAGCCATGGTCTCAGATCCTGAGTTCTACATGGTAGGTGGTTCTGATGGGTGGTGGATAGACAGTGGTGCATCGCGTCATTATTGTTTTGATAGGTCCCTATATAAGAGTTACATAGAAACAAAGGATAAGAAAGTATTGTTGGGAGACTCCCACAGCACTATTGTGAAAGGTTCTAGTATGGTAGAACTGAAGTTTACTTCTGGGAAGACACTTATGCTGAAAGATGTCCTCCACACTCCAGAAATGAGAAAGAACCTTGTTTCCGGCTATCTTCTCAACAAGGCTGGGTTGTATCAAACCATTGGATCTGATGTTTACACAATTACTAAAAACAGAGTGTTTGTAGGAAAAGGTTATGCTACTGATGAAATGTTTAAGCTTAATGTTGAAATGAATAAAATTGCATCTTCTTCTTATATGGTGTGTACTTTTAATGTTTAGCATGCTAGACTTTGTCATGTGAACAATAGATCAGTAGATACCATGAGAAAGCAAGGTCTTATTCCAAAAATATCCATGCATGATTTTGAAAAGTGTGAATCTTGTAGTCAAGCAAAAATAACCAAGAGTTCCCATAAATCTGTTGTTAGAGAATCCGAACCTTTGGAATTGGTGCATTCTGATTTGTGTGAATTTGAAGGTATATTAACTAGAAATGGAAAAAGATATGTTATGACTTTTATTGATGATTTTTCAAATTATACTTATGTTTACTTGCTAAGTCATAAGAATGAAGCTATTGAAAAATTTAAGGTTTTTATTGATGAAGTTGAAAATCAATTTGGTAGAAAAATTAAGAGATTTCGTAGTGATAGAGGCACTGAATATGATTCTAAACCATTCACTGAAATTTATGAATCTTATGGAATTATACATGAAAAAACTGCTCCTTATAACCCTGAAATGAATGGAAAAATTTGAAAGAAAGAATCGTACTTTTACTACTCTTGTGATCGCATGTTTGCTAAGTTCGTGTTGCCTCTCATTGGTGGGGCAAAATTTTGTTGACTGTTTGTTATGTTTTGAATCGTGTTACAAATTCAAAAACAAAGATATCACCTTATGAACTTTGGAAAAACAGAAAACCTAATGTTTCATATTTTAAAGTATGGGGTTGTTTGGCTTATGTTCGTATTCCTGATCCTAAAAGATCAAAATTAGCTAGTAAAGATTATGAATGTGTGTTTGTTGGGTATGCTCAAAACAGTAAAGCTTATAGATTTTTTGATCTTAATAATAAAGTTATTATTGAATCTATTGATGCTGATTTCTTTGAAGATAGATTTCCTTTTAAATCTAGAAATAGTGGGGGTTCTCTACCTAGTGATGTACCTAGTACAAGTTCTGAACTTAGAATAGAAGAACCTAGAAATGAAGAAACGAGAGATGATGAATTTGAACCTAGGCGTAGCAAAAGGGCTAGGACTGCGACGAACTTCGGTTCTGATTTTGAAGTTTATACTCTAGAGGAAGACCCTTCCAGTCTTCAAGAAGCACTTAATTCTCCTGAATCAGGTTTTTGGCAAGAAGCCATAGATAATGAAATTGACTCCCATAATCTTAATGGAACTTGGCACCTAGCAGATTTACCCCTTGGTTGTAAAGCAATAGGTTGTAAATGGTTTGAACCCTGATGGTTCAGTAGATAAATACAAAGCTAGGTTGGTAGCTAAAGGCTATAGAAAAATAGAAGATGTAGATTTCTTTGATACTTATTCTCCTGTTACAAGATTGACTTCTATTCGTGTTTTTATTGCTGTTGCTGCTGTGCATAATCTTGTTGTTCATCAAATGGATGTTAAAACAACTTTTTTAAATGGTGAATTAGAAGAAGAAATTTACATGGAACAACCTGAAGGTTTTGTTGTTCCAGGTCAAGAACAAAAAGTATGTAAGTTGGATAAGTCACTTTATGGTTTGAAACAAGCTCCTAAGCAATGGCATGAAAAATTTGATAATTTGATGATTTCACATGGTTTCAAAATTAATGAAAGTGACAAATGCATATACTATAAGTTTGAAAACAATGCATGCATCATGATTTGTTTGTATGTGGATGATTTGTTGATTTTTGGTTCAAACTTGTCCGTGGTTGAAGAAACTAAGAATATGCTTAAGTCTAACTTTGAAATGAAAGATTTGGGTGAAGCTAGTATAATTCTGGGAATTAAGATTACTAGAACTAATGATGGTATTTCTTTGGATCAGTCTCATTATATTGAAAAGATTTTAAAGAAGTACAACTATTTTGATTGTAAACATGTGAGTACTCCTTTTGATGCTAGTGTTAAACTGTTTAAGAATACTGGTGATAGCATTAGACAATCTGAATATGCTAGTATAATTGGTAGTCTTCGTTATGAAACTGATTGTACTAGACCAGACATTGCATATGCAGTGGGGTTTTTATGCAGGTTTACCAGTTGTCCTGGTTTGGAACACTGGAATGCAGTTGAGAGGGTTATGCGGTATCTTAAAAAGACCGTTAACCTAGGATTACACTATAAGAGATTTCCTGCAGTCCTTGAAGGATACTGCGATGCTAATTGGAACTCTCTTTCAGATGACTCCACGGCCACTGGTGGATATTTGTTTAATATTGCTAGTGGTGTTGTGTCTTGGAAGTCAAAGAAACAGATAATTCTGGCTCAATCTACGATGGAGTCTGAATTGATAGCACTAGCAGCAGCTAGTGAAGAAGCAGGATGGTTGAGAAACTTGCTTTCTCAAATTCCTGTATGGGATAGACCGATACCAGCTATTATGATCCATTGTGATAGTACCGCGGCTATTCCAAAATTACAGAACTGTTTTTATAACGGTAAGAATCGACAAATGCGTCGAAAGCACAGCATAGTTAGAGAGTTTCTCACAACTAGTGATGTACGCTTGGATCATGTTAGGTCGGAAGAGAACTTAGCTGATCCTTTGACGAAAGGATTAGCTAGAGAAAAGGTAGTATATACCTCTAAAGGCATGGGACTTTTTCCCACTAGAAGTTGAGTCATCTTGTGATGGATACCCACCTAGAAATAGGTTCAAAGGGAATAACGATTCACAAATGATATGTAGATAGAATCATGCTTATTTCCCATGGCATGATATCCTGAAGCGGGTTAAGGTTGAGTTCTTTAAATCTTAATGAAGTCTATATCTCTGTATAGAGTGGGGTACCAAGCTACAGGAGTACCTTTGATAGACTCACCTATGTGAATGAGAAAGTGTGGCCGCTTTCTATGAGAACATGGGCAGTTCTCTTAACATTCATTGAAACTGGGATAAGCACAAGGCCATAATGTGCTGGCATTTAGGACTTTACTCTTAGTATAGTTGTGTGTGTATTGAGTAATTCGTTCTCTCCATAGAGTTCAAAGACATATGTTCACTCTGTGTCAGAGTTCGTAGAATTTAATACTATGTAAAGGTTCAAAACCGAAAGGTACCTTTGCTTATGCGCATAACTATACGGATCTTGCTCAATGATTTTAAAAATATAAGTGGGGGATTGTTGGGATATATTTGTTAAAATAATTCTTTTGTACATTTATATCAACAATTCGAGCAGCTTGATGATTAAGCATTTTGGGACTGGAGGGTTAGGTCTCAGGATCGAATCCCTCCCCCTACTGATGGGTATATATATAAATAATATATATATAACATTAGTCCGGGAGCGGGGCCTTGGGGGTCTTGGGAGGTCTCTTGAATTTGGAAAGTATTTTTTACTGTTTTTAAAAAGATTTTTTCAAATCATTTTTACAGGTTTTAATTACGGATTCAATTGTATTTATTCTGGCATAAATTACTTGACCATTTTTGGACTGTTACACATGATTTTATGAAGACAATTAAAACCAAAATTTATTTCCATTAATTTTTGTCTTAATTGCGAAGGCTATAATAAGCCAGTTTTGAGAGGCAGAATGGTAAGAGTTTTCTTTTCCATATACTGTTTTTTTGTGAATCAAGAGACCAAGTTTTCTGAGCAAGATTAAAAGAGTGAAAGTGATCGATTTCTCACTGTGTGCGTGAGAGATCGACGAGAGTTATTTTTTCTCGGCTGTTTTATCCTGGGGACGTTGTGACAAAG
The DNA here is from genome assembly GCA_023529315.1 of Papaver bracteatum. Taxonomy (NCBI): domain Eukaryota; kingdom Viridiplantae; phylum Streptophyta; class Magnoliopsida; order Ranunculales; family Papaveraceae; genus Papaver; species Papaver bracteatum. The sequence goes on from JAJJWX010005130.1 coordinate 183,350, forward strand.
AGAGACTTCTTGCACAAAACTCAAGGCAGAGCCACGAAACATCTTAAAGAGAGCGACCTGGTCGTGACTCAGCCGCAATTCAGTTTTTTGTGTGTTTAACCCTTGTTTTGCAGGTGTGAAATCAGTAACCGTTCCAACAATTTTAAGACGAATCCTTCTGCCATGGAATCTGAAAAGAAAACCATTGCTGATATCAACAAGCCGTTCAAGTTTGAAGGACTTCACTTCAGAAGATGGAAGCAAAAGTTGTTGTTCTACCTCAAACTAATGAAGTTGCACATGATGGTGACCTCCATCAAACCAGCTGATCCAAATGATGCAGAAGCTGCGGCAAAAACAACTCCAGCTGCAAAAAGTGCGACTCCTCAACAAACTGCAGAACCTGTTGTGACCCAAACTGCTGAATAAAAACAAAAAGCCTATGAAAAATGGGTTGATGATGATTTCGATTGCAAGAACTATATTCTCAATGCATTGTCTGACGACTTATATGAATATTACTCCACGTTTGATACCGCTAAAGATGTTTGGGATGCCTTACAGAAAAAATACGATACTGAAGAAGCCAGATTGAAGAAATATGCTATAAGCCGCTACTTGAAATATCAAATGGTGGATGATAAATCAGTTGTTTCACAAGCTCATGAACTTCAGAAAATTGCCCATGAAATTCTGACCGAAGGTATGAAAATTTGTGAACAATATCAAGTAGCTGTTTTGATTGACAAGTTACCACCTAACTGGAAAGATTTTCGTAATTCTTTGCGTCACAAATCTAAAGAATTTTCTCTTGAAAGTTTGATTGTTAAGCTCAGGGTTGAGGAAGAAGCTCGGAAACAAGATAAGAAGGAAGAGATTCTCAATGTTTCTAACAATAAGACTCATCCTAATTTGAAACCTAAGAAAAAGGATATGAAACCTAATCCGAACCATAAGAAAGGAGGAAGGCCTAATCAAAACAAGAACCAAAACCCATCAAGAAATGGACAGAATTCCAATTCTGAGTTTCTTTGTTATACCTGTAATAAACCGAACCACATGGCTAGGAATTGCAGGTTTAACAAGGAAAAGAATAACACACATACTAATGTTGTTGATGGCGTTATAATAGCCATGGTCTCAGATCCTGAGTTCTACATGGTAGGTGGTTCTGATGGGTGGTGGATAGACAGTAGTGCATCGTGCCATTGTTGTTTTGATAGGTCTTTATATAAGAGTTACACAGAAACAAAGGATAAGATAGTGTTGTTGGGAGACTCCCACAACACTATTGTGAAAGGTTCTGGTACGGTAGAACTGAAGTTTACTTCTGGGAAGACACTTATCTTTGAAAGATGTCCTCCACACTCCAGAAATGAGAAAGAACCTTGTTTCCGGCTATCTTCTCAACAAGGCTGGGTTGTATCAAACTATTGGATCTGATGTTTACACAATTACTAAAAATAGAGTGTTTGTAGGAAAAGGTTATGCTACTGATGGAATGTTTAAGCTTAATGTTGAAATGAATAAAATTGCATCTTCTTCTTATATGGTGTGTACTTTTAATGTTTGGCATGCTAGACTTTGTCATGTGAACAGTAGATCAGTAGATACCATGAGCAAGCAAGGTCTTATTCCAAAAATATCCATGCATGATTTTGAAAAGTGTGAATCTTGTAGTCAAGCAAAAATAACCAAGAGTTCCCATAAATCTGTTGTTAGAGAATCTGAACCTTTGGAATTGGTGCATTCTGATTTGTGTGAATTTGAAGGTATATTAACTAGAAATGGAAAAAGATATGTTATGACTTTTATTGATGATTTTTCAAATTATACTTATGTTTACTTGCTAAGTCATAAGAATGAAGCTATTGAAAAATTTAAGGTTTTTATTGCTGAAGTTGAAAATCAATTTGGTAGAAAAATTAAGAGATTTCGTATTGATAGAGGCACTGAATATGATTCTAAACCATTCACTGAAATTTATGAATCTTATGGAATTATACATGAAAAAACTGCTCCTTATAACCCTGAAATGAATGGAAAATCTGAAAGAAAGAATCGTACTTTTACTACTCTTGTGACTGCATGTTTGCTAAGTTCTGGTGCTGCCTATCATTGGTGGGGCAAAATTTTGTTGACTGTTTGTTATGTTTTGAATCGTGTTACAAATTCAAAAACAAAGATATCACCTTATGAACTTTGGAAAAACAGAAAACCTAATGTTTCATATTCTAAAGTATGGGGTTGTTTGGCTTATGTTCGTATTCCTGATCCTAAAAGATCAAAATTAGATAGTAAAGCTTATGAATGTGTGTTTTTTGGGTATGCTCAAAACAGTAAAGCTTATAGATTTTTTGATCTTAATAATAAAGTTATTATTGAATCTATTGATGCTGATTTCTTTGAAGATAGATTTCCTTTTAAATCTAGAAATAGTTGGGGTTCTATACCTAGTGATGTACCTAGTACAAGTTCTGAACTTAGAATAGAAGAACCTAGAAATGAAGAAACGAGAGATGATGAATTTGAACCTAGGCGTAGCAAAAGGGCTAGGACTGCGACGAACTTCGGTTCTGATTTTGAAGTTTATAATCTAGAGGAAGACCCTTCCAGTCTTCAAGAAGCACTTAATTCTCCTGAATCAGGTTTTTGGCAAGAAGCCAAAGATAATGAAATTGACTCCCATAATCTTAATGGAACTTGGCACCTAGCAGATTTACCCCTTGGTTGTAAAGCAATAGGTTGTAAATGGGTACTTAAAAGGAAGTTGAACCCTGATGGTTCAGTAGACAAATACAAAGCTAGGTTGGTAGCTAAAGGCTATAGACAAAGAGAAGATGTAGATTTCTTTGATACTTATTATCCTGTTACAAGATTGACTTCTATTCGTGTTTTGATTGCTGTTGCTGCTATGCATAATCTTGTTGTTCATCAAATGGATGTTAAAACAACTTTTTTAAATGGTGAATTAGAAGAAGAAATTTACATGGAACAACCTGAAGGTTTTGTTGTTCCAGGTCAAGAACAAAAAGTATGTAAGTTGGATAAGTCACTTTATGGTTTGAAACAAGCTCCTAAGCAATGGCATGAAAAATTTGATAATTTGATGATTTCACATGGTTTCAGAATTAATGAAAGTGACAAATGCATATACTATAAGTTTGAAAACAATGCATGCATCATGATTTGTTTGTATGTGGATGATTTGTTTATTTTTGGTTCAAACTTGTCTATGGTTGAAGAAACTAAGAATATGCTTAAGTCTAACTTTGAAATGAAAGATTTGGGTGAAGCTAGTGTAATTCTGGGAATTAAGATTACTAGAACTAATGATGGTATTTCTTTGGATCAGTCTCATTATATTGAAAAGATTTTAAAGAAGTACAACTATTTTGATTGTAAACCTTTGAGTACTCCTTTTGATGCTAGTGTTAAACTGTTTAAGAATACTGGTGATAACATTAGACAATCTGAATATGCTAGTATAATTGGTAGTCTTCGTTATGCAACTGATTGTACTAGACCAGACATTGCATATGCAGTGGGGGTTTTATGCAGGTTTACCAGTTGTCCTGGTTTGGAACACTGGAATGAAGTTGAGAGGGTTATGCGGTATCTTAAAAAGACCGTTAACCTAGGATTACACTATAAGAGATTTCCTGCAGTCCTTGAAGGATACTGCGATGCTGATTGGAACTCTCTTTCAGATGACTCCAAGGCCACTGGTGGATATTTGTTTAATATTGATAGTGGTGCTGTGTCTTGGAAGTCAAAGAAACAGATAATTCTGGCTCAATCTACGATGGAGTATGAATTGATAGCACTAGCAGTAGCTAATGAAGAAGCAGGATGGTTGAGAAACTTGCTTTCTTAAATTCCTGTATGGGATAGACCGATACCAGCTATTATGATCCATTGTGATAGTACCGCGGCTATTGCAAAAGTACAGAATTGTTTTTATAACGGTAACAATCGAAAAATGCGTCAAAAGCACAGCACATTTAGAGAGTTTCTCACAACTAGTGTTGTATGCATGGATCATGTTAGGTCGGAAGAGAACTTAGCTGATCCTTTGACGAAAGGATTAGCTAGAGAAAAGGTAGTATATACCTCTAAATGCATGGGACTTTTGCCCACTAGAAGTTGAGTCATCTTGTGATGGATACCCACCTAGAAATAGGTTCAAAGGGAATAACGATTCACAAATGATATGGAGATAGAATCATGCTTCTTTCCCATGGCATGATATCCTAAAGCGGGTTAAGGTTGAGTTCTTTAACTCTTAATGAAGTATATAGATCTGTATAGAGTGGGGTACCAAGCTACAGGAGTACCTTTGATAGACTCACCTATGTGAATGAGAAAGTGTGGCCACTTTCTATGAGAACATGGGCAGTTCTCTAGAACATTCATTGAAACTGGGATAAGCAAAAGGCCATAATGTGCTGGAATTTAGGACTTTACTCTTAGTATAGTTGTGTGTGTATTGAGTAATTCGTTCTCTCCATAGAGTTCAAAGACATATGTTCACTCTGTGTCAGAGTTCGTAGAATTTAATACTATGTAAAGGTTCAAAACCGAAAGGTACCTTTGCTTATGCGCATAACTATACGGATCTTGCTCAATGATTTTAAAAATATAAGTGGGGGATTGTTGGGATATATTTGTTAAAATAATTCTTTTGTACATTTATATCAACAATTCGAGCTTGGCCCAGTGGTTAAGCATTTTGGGACTGGAGGGTTAGGTCTCAGGATCGAATCCATCCCCCTACTGATGGGTATATATATAAATAATATATATATAACATTAGTCCGGGAGCGGGGCCTTGGGGGTCTTGGGAGGTCTCTTGAATTTGGAAAGTATTTTTTACTGTTTTTAAAAAGATTTTTTCAAATCGTTTTTACAGGTTTTAATTACGGATTCAATTGTATTTATTCTGGCATAAATTACTTGACCGTTTTTGGACTGTTACACATGATTTTATGAAGACAATTAAAACCAAAATTTATTTCCATTAATTTTTGTCTTAATTGCGAAGGCTATAATAAGCCAGTTTTGAGAGGCAGAATGGTAAGAGTTTTCTTTTCCATATACTGTTTTTTTGTGAATCAAGAGACCAAGTTTTCTGAGCAAGATTAAAAGAGTGAAAGTGATAGATTTCTCACTGTGTGCGTGAGAGATCGACGAGAGTTATTTTTTCTCGGCTATTTTATCCTGGGGACATTGTGACAAATAGAGACTGCTTGGAAAAAACTCAAGGCAGAGCCACAAAACGTCTTAAAGAGTGCGACCTGGTCGTGACTCAGCCGCAATTCAGTTTTTTGTGTGTTTAACCCTTGTTTTGCAGGTGTGAAATCAGTAACCGTTCCAACAGTACGAGTTACTGTAAAAAATCATTGGACAAACTGATTGAATATGCTCAACTTTTTGAATATGCTATCTGAACTAATTTCATATCAAGGAACAATTCATATTTTTCTTAGTACAGGATAAATACTCATTTAACAATCACTGGACCTGACCTATTTATGAGTTGCGAAATTAGTTAAGCATTTTTTTTTGTGTGTTTTAAGAAATTTGGCCTTGGGTATTTGTATGATTAAATATTTTATACCAGTAATGCAATTCATGTACGTCTTCTACTTCTTCCATTCTCATGAAGAGATCACTAACCACCATTTGCTGCCCAGCCACTTTGAAGCTTACAGTTGCACCAGTGATTCTATGGATAACTAATCGATTTAATTCCTTTCTAAAATCACTATATTTAAGGTTATAATATATATTGTTTTCCTTTTTTTAGTTTTTCAAATGAATTAAAATAAAAAAAATAAAAAATTTAATAGGTAGTTAACAATCGGTTTAGTCCAACCAATAGGATCAATTTGTTTCGTGCACATTCTTTAAAAGAGTGTGCACAAAATTGGACTCCTTTCAAACTAATTTATAATTATTTATATTATACATACGTGTCGCGTTTTGATTAGGTGGGACAGAGGGACAGGAAGGAATTGGTCACAGAGGATCTGCGTCTGGCGTGTTTGGTTGGAGGGAACGAATTCAGTATTCTGGGAATACAATTCCATTCCCATGCTTCGTAAAAATAAAAATGTTTGGTTTCCTGTTTTTGATGGATACATGTAATATACCACATTAGTATGTTTCGCCAAAAGTCTTGATTCTAGGTAAATTTGGACCATTCTATTTTAATTTGTTATTACAGTAAAACTTTTATAAAATAATACTCGATAATATAATAGTCTCGCTAAAATAATAGAATTTTCCAGTCCAGACTTGGGCTCTTGGTGTTAAAATAATAAATTCGATAAAATTATAACATAATACATTTCAAAAGTTCCCCTTAAACATTAATAGGTCCCAAATATTATATAAAATAATAATTTCATTAGAAAATAAAAAATAATTTTCATACACATAAAATTTTCTCAAAATATGATTCAATGTTGGTTTGTTTTTCTTTTAAGTTCAAATCAAGTTGTATTTCATCCTTAATAGTTCGTAGTGCACTCATAATACCCGGAGTCACATTCTTGTATTACAAATTTTTTCTGTATAAAAATCTTTTTCATGGAAATTAATAAGATTTATTACTTTAAAAACAAATGCATGCTGATGTCGTTCTAAAAATATTTCCATTAATGTTTTTTTATCTTTTTCTATATTTTCCACTTTGAAAAATTTATTTCGGTATTTATCCTAAGATACTTCAATTTTATTTTTTAATATGAAAATTCTCATTTTTTCCAAGGAAATTCTTAAAACTAAGAATTATTTTTAAAATTAATATATTGTTATTATATGTATAAAATAATAAATTATTATTTTATCGATTAAGTAATATCTCTTTAAAATAATAGGATTTGGGTGGTCCCAAGCCTATTATTTTATACATATTTATTAACTGTACATACAATATTTAAAGTGAAAAATACGTTTTTTCTTTTCCCTAATTTGGTTCACATAAAACGTTTTTTTCTTTTTATGCCGCTGCTGTTCTTCTCCTCTCTCGCGCATAAACTTTAGAATTTTTAAAATCTGTTTTCGTTCCCGCGGTTTGTATGCTTGATGTTTGCCAGAGATTCAGGATGCAAGGTTTAATGTTAGGGTACCGACCCCAACTCATTATAAGCACTCAACTTGAATATCGGTTGACTAGATGAGGGATCCCATTGAGTTATAAACTACCCAATTATTCCTCATCTACTAATGTGGGACTAAGGTCCCAACATCCCACCACGCTTTCAGACCCAATGTCCTCGTTGGTCCACTCTATCGACACTGGATGGAACAGAGGAAAGGGATTAGAAGGTAAACATGCGGAAACCCTAGAATTTTTATTTACTTTTCCTCTTTTTGATTGATGTTGCTTGATGTTTGCAGGAAATTTTTGATAACACTGATTTAAGATTCAGGAGACAAGGTTTAATCAAAAGTATGCAGAGTAAAGGAATTAGAAGGTAAACAATGTTGAAACCCTAGAATTTCAAATCTGTAATTCTTTATTTTTTTCTCTTTGTGATTGATGTTGCTTGATGTTTGCAGGAAATTTAAGAGGCAGAGTTGGTAACACTGATTTAATTTTTCTGAAGTATCTGTATGTGTTGAGTTACTAATGTCCTATATGCTCTTCATATTGATGTTTCTAGGAAATTTAGGAGGAAAATAAATGGGTCTCTTTCTTCACTTACGCATGTGTTGTTCTTTTACCATAACAATGAATCCTAGCATCATTTATCACTTAATTTACTTGGTCAGTGTATGCATTAAGTCACTTGGTCAATAACCATTATGCATTGTTGATTAATGTGAAAGAGTTGTAGGTTTATTTGTATAGGATTTGATGCTTTAAGTATATGCTTTAGGTATATAATTTATGACAGAAAAAAAAAAAACGACCATGTTTTAAAAGGTATCAGATCATAATTCTAAACACCAAGCCCTGCATCGAGTTTTCATCATTCTAAATCCAGTAGGGAACACAAAGTTAAGCGACTCCACTATAATGTGTTTGCCTAATAAGGATAAAATGTCGCAGTGAGCCTGTGTAATAATATATAGCTCATCTGAGTTGCAGGCTAAAATGAGGATAAAATTTATGTGTACTTTCTGTTCTAGGTAAAAAAAAATCCCATGTACCTGCTTATATTTAAGCTTATTTTGATCATTTTCTTGGATATAATAATGGTGTGTATGGGTTAAGATTGAAATTTATTCTGATAAAAAAATTATCCTCTTTTTTATTTGGCGTTGGCATATTGATGAAATTCAGATTGAACTGACTAGGGTAAACTTTTTCTTATTTAAAAATATCCTCTTTTTAAACTTGCGAGTCGCATAGTGAACTTATCAGACGATGCCAGTTAAACCTGTGTACCAAACCAGCAAAACCTTAAAAATAATTTGAGTTTGATTCTATTTTGTAGAATTAGTAGTTGAAGCTTGCAGTTGAGTTTGATTCTATATTGTGGAATCAGTACGGGTTAAGATTGAAATGTATTCTGATAATGATTCATAATTTAAGATGGCCTCTATTTTGCTTGATTATTTATTTTTTGGGAACAAATTGGTCGAGGTGGATCCACTGGAGATGTTATCGATAACTTGAAACTTCGGTTTTTAATATATTATTGTGGTCAGATTATTTCAAGGTGACATTAGTGGCACTACAAATTCTAGACTCACAGGGGTTTTATGGAGAACACCTACTGCTAAGATGAGGATAATTTTTTTGTATAGTTTTCGTTCTAGGTAATGTTTTTTTCCCATGTTCCTGCTTATCTTGCTGATGATGAGTCGCCTATGTTTGTGTTCCCTACTGGATTTAGAATGATGGGAAAACGATGCAGATCTTGGTGTTTAGAATTATGATCTGATACCTTTTAAAATGTGGTCGTATTTGTTTGTTTTTCTACAGAATAATGTGTTTGCCTAATAAGGATAAAATTTCGCAGTGAGCCTGTGTAATTATATATAGCTCATCTGAGTTGTGGGATAAAATGAGGATAAAGTTTCAGTGTACTTTCTGTTCTAGGTAAAAAAAATCCCATGTACATGCTTATGTTTAAGCCTATTTTGATCCTTTTCTTAGATATAATAATGGTGTATATGGGTTAGGATTGAAATTTATTCTGATAACGATTCATAATTTAAGATAACCTCTATTTTTCTTGATTATTTATTTTTTGGAAAAAGATTGGTTGAGGTGGATCCACTGGAGATGCTATCCATAACTTAAAACTTAGGTTTAAAATATCTTATCGTGGTCAGATTCTTTCAAGGTGACATTAGTGGTGCCACAGATTCTAGTCTCACAATATTATGTAGGCAAGCCCGCTGGAATGTTCGTAGCTGCTAATTAAACTTAACAGGATGGGTACAACCTCCTACTGCATTATTGTAAGGTTGAAGTTACTTGATTTTGTGTTTAATTGTTGAACTCCACCGAAATCACGAAGCTTTGATGCAATTATGAAAGGTCAACAAGGGAAATATAAATGCCGGACACAAGACAAATTAATAAAAAGTGCGATCAAGCATAGTCGTAACAACACTTATTGCATGTGGAAGCAGCAGTTTAACTGTGGTGCTAGATTTTTACAGAAGATATTAATGATGTATCTGTAGTCATGTAAGAGATTAAAGGTTAATAATGTATTTGTAGTGTGGATTAAAGCAAACAATGAGGAGGGGTTAAGTCCATTTTTGGGACCATTTCGTATTAAATTACATTGGTTTCAGGAAAACAAATAACAAAATAACAGCTATAATTTTGATTTATAACTGACGTAATGGAAATGTTTGATCGATGTTTTAGATGAATGATGAAACTTATGTTTATGTGTGTTTTGAAGTATTCCAAGTTTAGAATTTTTACGAAACTCTCTGAAAGGAATTTTTGACTTTTAGAGATATCTCATGTATCCTAGGTATATAGGGAATGCCTTTTATAGTTCTTAATATTTCTTATAGGACTACAAGGTATGTGGGTGAAAATTAATATACTCAGACAAAATTATTTCCCATATCTTGGCTACAATGTCTCTTGGGCCACATATATTAGACCCAAGAGTTTTACAACTACAAGGAATGTCGTTTTATAGTTACAGAGCAACACGTTTTAAACACAATATTTTTACTATCAATAATAGTTATATATCATTCTCCCACAGTTCCCAATCAGTTCAATGTCTGCAATACATTCACACAGTTCCTACAACAAATATGCTGCCAAAATATGCTTATCTCAACGTTATCAGTAAAAGATTAATGGGACAACGGAAACGTTGGGAAAAAGAAAGGGAAAAATGGCTCAACGCGGAACAAAATCAGCAAAATTTACATGACTCCACTCTTCAAATTAAAGTAATTTTGATGTTTATTATTTAGATTTACTATTATTTGTCTGATCGTGTGCGTAGTTTTGATAATTATTTGGCTTTCCAGGTATGTACTTCCCATAGTTTAGGTGGTGTGCCGCAGACGCATGGTGATCTTAACCTTTGTAATAAAAGGTCCTTGGCCCAGCGGAAACGCTAGTAAAAAAAAAGACAGCAACAATTTATTGAAAGTGACGGACATCCAGAGCAACAGTCAGATGCAGTCTCTGTAGAAGTTGATAATCCAATTTTACATGTCTCTTCCACGCAATTCAATGTAAAAACTTGGGTAGTTTGCTATAGATGTGTTCAAATATGTGTAGTCTTCTTGCCAGGATACAGGATACACAGATTAATACATAATTATAGTTTTGTTTTGATGAAAAATAAATATTAAAGGTAATAGTACTAATTACAGAACTTTCATGTGCCTGCACTGTGTTTTTAGAATTTTTATTTAGGATCAACAGGTTGCACAACAAGTTGGTCTTCAGAAGAAAACTCGGCGTGAGAGACATGCACCAATCAAAGAGGTATACAACATGTGTTATTATTTCACATTGTCTATCCTAGGTGATGTTGTTTCTATTCTTTGCATGGTATTACTGGATGTTATATGTTGCTGAAAAATTTAACTGCATATGTTATAGGCTAGCCATACCAAACGAATGCGCACATGCTACACAATCCAATTGCCTGACATTGTTGGCTCAAATAATCCGGTAAATGCCTAAACATATTATCGTTATGGAATCTTTACTCTTTACAGGCCTATCTACCAGGCATAACTAATTGATTATATATCAATGTACAGAGGAATTCAAGCATTCCGGGCAATAGTGATGATATAATAGTAGACGCATCCATGGAACCAACGGAATCGAATGTTAAACCTCTGGATTCAACTTATATTCAAACATAATATCACTTTTACATAATTTTTTGTCTTTACAGTTTCTTATGTTTAACTATATTCACTGCTAATTCAAGAAAAGAAAAAAACAATCCAGTAGCATTTGCAAGATTTGAACTCATGTGGATGCCTGTAGTTATGTCAGTATTGCTAAAATAAATTAGAAAACAACTATGTTTAGTTGTGAGGCCAGAGTTACCGTGCATTAACTGATTGTGATGCAATTTACTTCGGTGAATTGACCGAAAAAAAATATCCCAGCAGAATTTGCAAGCTTTGCCTTATGTGAATTCCTGTAGTTTGACAATAAATTAGACAAAAAATGGATTCATAAGGGAACTAAAGTAACGTTGCATTACATAAAGTCTAATTGCATTAACAAGATACCTCGTAAGTTCTTTATAGGTCTAAGAAATAAGGTCATAATTAGGTGTATAATGACAAAGAGTATCAACCATACATAAAGCATATCAACTAACATTCACATGAAGCAAGCATGTTTTGATTTCGCTATCTCTCGAGTTTCTTTAAGAAACTGATAATGCAGCAGACAAACTGAATTTCATTGCTAATTACCTCTAACTATGTGTATATTTTTTGGTGTGTACAGGTCAGTTGCTAATGAAGATTTTACATCAGATGGTTCTGATGAATTTTGTGGTCTTTCGGATGATGAGGAAGATGTTGGTACAAAGAGAATTGAAAACCAAAAAGATAATTCACTCCTATATGTTCGCCATTACCTTGGTAAAATGGATATTGAATGTTCTTCGTGTGGAGCACTGTATTGGATTGATGAGAGGATAAACAAATCATCCAAGAAAAATCAAATCTTTTCAAGATGTTTCCGCTAAGGAAAAATAATACTCCCTGCGTTGCTGGAGCCTCCCCATGAACTGATGGATTTACTCGAAGGAGACGAGGCTGAGTTGAGGTTTTTCAGAGACCACATCCGAGTATAATGTTGCAAATGCTTATACCAGTCTTGGTTGCAAACTGGATAAGAGGGTTTTGAAGGAGAAGGGACCAAAAGGCTTTGCAATTCATGGGGAACTTCGACAAAATACCAGAACTTTACTTCCAGACGAGGGTAAAGACCTAATCTATCAACAACTATATTTCTACGATCCAAACCAAGCCTCGGCTGTTCGTGCAAAACGGAATCCCCAGTTGGATAAAGATATTCTTGAAAAGGTCCATAAAATTATCTAAAAGTATAATGTGTTTTGTGGTAAATATTACCAGGCACAGGATCTTCTGAGCCATGCTAACCACGAAGACCAAAATGTCAAAGTCATCATGCACTACAATGAAACTAAAGATGAAATCTCTGTAATATTACCTGGAGATGGTTCTCAAAAGCCTAACTTCAGAGATATACTACTTCATCGCAGGGGAAAACATGGATTCAAACGTATTTCGGAATGTCACCCTGCATACTTGCCACTGCATTACGTTTTATTGTTTCCATACGAAGAGATGAGTTGGAATCCTGATATGAAGCAGCTGGACCTGAAACAGGAGAACATACAACTAAACGGTCACTACACCAAATATAGGGAATAGCAATTCAGATTCGCAATGGAAATGTAGCTGTTGCGAATTTTCAGTTGCGAAATTATGTTGCTAAATATTCGCAACAGCCTTCTGCTGTTGCGAATTTCGAAACTGCTTGCGCTCAGTTGCTATTCGCAACTGTTTTCTTTCACGCACGCCAGTTACGCGTGTGGCAGCCAACACCTGCAAACGCTTTTTTTCGAGCATGCGAGTTTCGTGTGTGCATACATGTTTTATAAACATCTCTCAGTTCGCTCATCCTCTTCTTCCCCCTCTTCTATCTAACTGCGCCTCTCTCTTTCTTCTTCCCCTTCTTATCCTCCCCTTTGAATCTTTTAGCAGATTTTCCCTCAGAATAGTTTCTATATGTTTCTGATTTTAATATTTTAGCAGATTTCAATGGTATTTTTCAGTGTTATAAAGGTTGAAGAGAGAGTTGATTTCTTCCTCCTCAAAGTTTATATGACTGAATTTTACCAAACCCTAACCCTGAATCACTCAAATACAATTAATTTTACTCGTTTCATTATCTTCTGAATCCCTAATTATTCAGACTTACCCATATAACAAACCCTAATATTTTTCTTACCTTCTGAAACCCTGATTTTATTTTGTTTCTTCTCTGTAGAGGTAGAAGGTAATGATTTTATAACCTTTAACTTCCCATTTATTCTTTATTATTATCAAGTTCTTCAGTACTTGTTCTTTAATTTTTCTTCACATTTTAGCCCGTTTAGATCTCACTGGTTCTTAAGGGTTTTGATGCTTGCATATGTTTATTAGCAATTGATGGTGTTCCTTATGTTTCACGAGGTTAGTTTGCTGTAATAGAGAGATTGACTACTGGGTTTTTATTTATATTCTGTTTGGATTTTTTCAATTTGAGTTTTAGGGGTTTTCTGTTGATGATTAGTTGATGTTGTTTCAGTTTGGATGGTTGTGAGAATGGGTTTCGAGGTTTGTTGTTTTTCTCTGAAGAAAACGAATTCTGGTTCCTGCTAACTAGAACATCTATTCTCCAATTTTACAGACCACTACTTGTGGTTCTCTTCTCCAAGAATAACAGGTCATTGTTTACCCTAATGAACTTTCAAATGGTACCTGGTTTTCGCTAAGACTAACCCCTCTTGATGTTTTGATTTGTTTTACTTCTTTAATAAGAATAATGTTATTTAGCATGTGTATATTGATCTTCTATATGTGATTTGAGTTATTATAAAATTAATTTCTGATTAATTCTTGATCTGGATCAGAAAATATGGGATGAAATTGGGGAGAGTGATACTGGAGTAGATAAGATGCTTTTGCAAATTGAACAAGAATGCCAAATGAGAAACCCTAGACACAAATCAAAATTTGATGCTCTCCGAGTAAGAGATCCGCTTAACAATGGTAAGTCTTTGATTCTACTGATGCAAAATATTCATTTTTACCCCATGATTTTACAAGATTATCATTCTATTTCTAGACTAGAAATGTGCACTTTGTTGGTAATTTGTTTGATCATGGATTTCCAATGTTCATGTCTGTTGGGTATGAGGCATACTCGCTATAGTGCATTGGCTGTGAAATTGTACTTGATAATAGAGGAATTTGTTACTTTCGTATATGTTGGATGGAGTGTGCATAAGGTGTTTCCTGTTAGTTTGCAATGCGGACTTATTCATGGAGTTGTGCAGCTGAAAGTATAAGAGATTGCGGAAGTTAGAGGTGTGAAATATGTAAAATGTGATGTTAAGCGGGTGAGGGATGAATTGAAGGTTAGTTCTTGTGGGTCTTCTTGATTCACATGGTTGATTGACGGCGTGTGTTTCTGCAATTTCCCTTTAGTGCCTTAACCCCAATTAATTTGAGGCTAAGTGTCGTTTATCGGTTTGTTCTACGTAGAAACTAATGTTATTATGAGTCTACTAAACTTCTTATAATATCTTTTAGGTGCATCTTTGCACTTTGGTCACTGTCGAACATAATTGACAATCTAGATTGCAAATGGCCAATAATAATTTTTGTTAACAGTGTGTGTACTGCTTTCAAGCAGGTTCTCTCGAAGATAGAGTATAAACAGGTTGTCCTTTTAGCATATCAGAGTTTCGGTGTAGTTTATGGTGATTTCAGCACATCCCCTCTTTATGTTTTGAAGAGTACGTTCTCCGGGAGGTTGCGCCATTATCAAACCGAAGATACAATATTTAGAGTTTTCTCCTTGATATTCTGGACTTTCACATTGCTTCCCTTGTTAAAAGTACGTTTTCATAGTGTTGAGTGCAGATGATAACGGTGAAGGTATGAGTAGATGTGATTTCCAGGTCTCTCTTTCTCTCTGTCGATCAATTTCAGCTTACATTATTCTTATGATCACTATTAGGTGGGACGTTTGCACTATACTCTCTCCTTAGAAAACATGTAAAGTGCAGTTTGATTCCCAACCACCAAGCTGCCGATGAGGAGATCTCTACTTATAATAGCCGTGGTCAGTCAGAAAGGATTACAAATTCCTCTTCATTAAGTAAATATCTGGAGTGAGAATTTTTTTACTTCCTTCAATGTTGTTTGGTGCTTCCATGGTGGTTGGTGATGGTGTTCTGACTCCCGCAATTTCTGGTAAGAATTATCTACCTTGCTTATTTACTTTTAACGATAGATATCTTCGGTAACAGTAACTGTTTCTATGTAGTTTTATCTGCCATTACTGGGCTACAAGTTCATGCAACAAGCTTACAACAAGGTATGAACTGCGGCCAATTGATATTATTACCTTTCAAGTTATAGTCATAACTATTTTATTCTTATCTGCAAAGTTGCTTACTGTTTTGATGGAAGAACAAGTCCTAGTTGTTATTGCTTGGATTGTAATAGTCGGCCTCTTTGCTTTACAGCACTGTGGTACCGAGAGAGTGGCTTTCATCTTTGCACCCATGGTTACCGTTTGGTTGCTTTGCATCGCCACTCTTGGCATTTACAATGTCACTGTGTGGAACCCAAGAGTGTACCGTGCCATTCCTCTTGGTGGAATACTTCTGTCTGTCACAGGTGATTTTGGTGTTTCAACATTTTATATTATCCGTTCTTTCGTATTCACAGTGAAGGAATAATGTATGCTTATCTTCCTAACAGGCACTGAAGCTATGTTTGCTGATCTTGGCCACTTCACAACTTTATCTGTCAGGTATATGGAAACCAATTTAGTCATAAAATTCGGGTGTTTCTAGTTTGGTCGATTTTTGTCAGAAATGTATTTTTACTTTCACTTCTTGTAGCTTGGATTTGCTTGCCTTGTCTACACTTGTCTGGTACTTCGATATATGGGGCAGACCGCGTTTCTTACGAAAAACTTCTCTTAGCTATCGATAAGCTTTTATGCGTCTATTCCTGGTAAGCCTTCTAAAAATTTAGCTTCACTTACAATGGTCAATGGGAATACATGTGTTATTTGTATCACACTTTTCCTTATCTATCTCTATTTCGGCAGAGCTGGTATTTTGGCCAGTTTTTGTTATTGCCACCTTAGTTGCAGTTGTGGCTAGTCAAGCTGTCATCTCTGCAACATTCTCAATTGTAATGCAATGTCATGCTTTGGGTTGTTTTCCCCATATCAAGGTCGTCCACACATCGAAGTGGATATTTGGTCGGATATATATTCCAGAGATAAACTGGATCCTAATACTTCTCTGTCTGGCTATCACAGTTGGTTTTCAGGACACAACAATCATCAAAAATGCTTATGGTAAGTCCACAGTTCAGTCAAATCATGAACTTGTCTCCCTTTCAGTTGAAAGCTAACAACTGCATTTCTAAATTTCAGGAATTGCGAGCATGACAGTGATGTTTGAATTTAGTTTCATATTTATAAATAGTTCTAGCTTAATATTCAGTTGAATCAGTTTTGGATTCGGCTGAAAAGTGGGTCTGTTAATCCCATCAATAGCTCTAGCATCCAAATCATGGTGGAAACCTTCCTTCACATTCTACCTTTCTGGTCCTATATAAAATCAATTGATAGATGTCCTTTTTAAATTAACCTCATCTATTCGTGTCACTGCAAAATAATAAAAAATGTCCTAAATATTCACTGAACACAATCACGTATCGCATACATGATACCTACTGTAGTTAGCTATGGGATCCTTCTAACATGACACATGATCCTGGTGCTTTTGTTCGCAGCTGTTAGAGATCGTAGGACTGCGACCACAGGTTTTGGGTTTGGATTTCGTGGTGAGGATCGTCTCGTTGGGCCTATTCCTCAGAAGAGCTTATGCAGATCTTAATGAAAAATGGAAGTTGGTTGTTCGCCTTCAGCACTTCAAAATGTAAGCGTGCATGAACCAGTAACATTTTAGATTCTAGCTTTCCTCTTTTGACAAGAGTCTGGATTCTTTTGAATTAGCTGTAAATTAGTTATTTTGGGTATTAGTTTGCATCTTTATATCATATGCATGCAAGTGTAACCGTAATTTTATGGATTGTTAAATTCATTTAGTAACGGCATGACCTGCTATGCATATGTTAAAGTGCATTCTTATTGCAGATCTTATTGAAAAAATTTGGTCCTGATAATGTAGATCTTAATGAGAAATGGAAGTTGGTTGTTCGCCTTCAGCACTTCAAAATGTAAGTGTGCATGAACCAGTAACATTTTAGATTCTAGCTTTCCTCTTTTGACAAGAGTCTGGATTCTTTTGCATTAGCTGTGAATTAGTTATTTTGGGTATTAATTTGCATCTTTATATCATATGCGTGCAAGTGTAACCGTAATTTTATGGATTGTTAAATTCATTCAGTAACGGCATGACCTGCTATGCATATGTTAAAGTGCATTCTTATTGCAGATCTTATTGAAAAAATTTGGTCCTGATAATGTCATTTCCTTATAAATACGTAGTATTAACTTATTTTTATGTTTGGTGTTTGTGTTGAACAGGCTGAGTTCAACCCAGTCGGAAGCAGTTCTTGTAAGTCTTTTATCTATTATTTTAGCTGCAGTTTGTATGAGATAGCTTTGTATGAGTGTTCGAGAAAATGTAGTCACAAGACCGATAAACGCAGTTTTTTTATTTAGTTTCCTTCCCTTTCTTTTGTAAATGTATTTGATGTTAAAACATGTATCATTGAACATATCAATATTATTTCTGAAGAGTTGGATTGATTGAATGAGAAAAATTACAGGGTGTCTGTAATAGTTGCAGGATAAACTTGAAATGGGAAAACATATTATGATTAGGTCCATGAAGACTGACCTTTTTTTTTGTCTGTTGTTATTCAAAAAGGGCTTGCAGCGCAGCTTGTTGCTTGTTGCTTGCTTGCCTGCTATGTAAGAGAATATGTAATGATTTTCATAAAAAATGATTTGTAATATAAGTGATGCAGAATATGATTGATTGTTGGATTGATTCACAGGGTTATGAGTAGTTGCAGAATAAATAGAACTGTGGGTGGGGGATTTTTGACCAAGTCAACAAAGACCTACTTCTTTTTTTCACTGTTCCGAAAAATTAGCAACAGTTTTTATCTGTTGCTAAATCTGTACACAAAAATGGAAGTCGGTCTTCATTGACTTAGTCAAATAATTTCGCAACTGCCAAATTCTGTTGCTAAATTTTTAACCTTGACTTTGATGGTCAATTCCGCTGACTTAGTCGAGAATTCGCAACTAATAGTAAAAATTTAGCAATTGCTCAGTAGATGTTGCTAAAATTTGCAACAGCTACATGTCCGTTGCGAAAATTCGAGTCGCCCCCTGTAGCAACGGCTCTCTGCAGTTGCGAACCCGATTCGTAACAGCGGGAGCCTGTTGCAAAACTCCATTTTTGGTGTAGTTAACTCTAAAATAATTTCACAGTTTTCGTTTCTTTAAGCACCCAAGCGAGTATTCGGCCATCCTAAGAGCAAAAAAACTATTTCAAGAGTACCCGGTGGATGCTTGGGGATCAACAGAACAAAACCGTCTGTATTATCTTAAGAAAAATCAGGATAAGCTGCGAGCAGATTCGTAAAAGCATATAAAGGACTCAGCGGGATCTGGACTGAGTCCCGAGGACTTCGGTAAGCCATACATCTTACCATCGACTTTTATTGGTGGTCCTAGGCATATGTATGATATTATCAAGATTCAATAGCTAATACACGGTTTAATCATCATCCAGATATCTTCCTAACAATGACCGCGAATCCGCGTTGGCCAGAAATTCAAGATGCGCTTGAACCACATCAATATGTGTCGGATCATCCAGATCTCATAGTACGTGTATTCGAGTTAAAGAGAGCTGAGTTGATGAAATAAATAAATAAAGGGAATGTGTTAGGAAAGGTGGTTACTCATGTGTTTACAATTGAATTTCAAAAATGTGGTTTACCTCATATGCATGCTCTTATATTCTTGGATGGTCCTCAAAAAGTAAAGATAGTTGAACAGGTTGATAAATTTGTGAGTGCCGAATTTCCAGATGAAGAAACAGATCCAGCTTTATTCGAGACTGTTAGCAAATGCATGGTACATGGACCATGTGGTCTGGACTCCATGTGCATGAAATATGGAAAATGCTGCAGAGGGTATCCGAAAAAACATACCGAGATTACAAGTATGGATGAAGGTGGATATCCAGTATATCGTCGTCGTGACAATGGGAAGGAGATGATCGTCCAAACTGGATACAAAGAGAACAACATAAATGTTGTTCTGTATAATACATATCTGTCAAGGATGTTCAACTGCCACATTAATGTTAAGGTATGTGGGGGTGTAAGGGATGTTAAATACATACACAAATATATCGATAAAGGCCACGATCGTGCAACACTAATTGTTGGTGAATGTGATGAGGTACAATAGTATATTGATGCAAGATATATTGGGGCACCTGAGGCTGTGTGGCGTTTATATGGGCACCAATGCATTAGGAAGAACGTAATGTAGTTCGCCTGGCTATTTATCTTCCCGGCGAACAAAGCTTTGTGTATGATGCAACTAAGTCAATGGACAAGGTCAGTATTGCTGCAAAAAACTATAAGTCGACATTGATGGGGTTCTTTGAGTATTATCGCTATCATCCCACTTCCAAAGCATATAATTATCAAGAGTTCCCACAACATTTTGTATGGGACAAGAAAAAATGGAAAGAAAGGAAATAAGGTTTTGTAATTGCAAGGATGTACTTCATCAGTCCTAATACTGGGGAATTATATTACCTGCGGTTGTTACTAACGGTTGTATCCGGTGCAAATTCATTTGACAAGATGAAAATAGTTGGGGATGATGATACTAGGAAACTGCATCGTACTTTAAAGGAGCATGCATCGCACTTGGAATTTTAGGAGATGACAATGAATGGTCTAAGTGTTTACAAGAGGCAGCAGTGATGAAAACTGGGGTTCAGTTGAGAAAACTTTTCAAGATAATTCTTTGTGATTGCAATCCAAATCAACCAGACGTTCTGTGGTCAAAGTTTAGGTAACACATATGCGATGACCTATATTTTAAACTTTGCATAAAATATAATATCAAAAAGCCAATAGATAAGCAAATATTTGAATATGGATTATACCTTTAGGATAAACAGTTGCGTGAATCTGGCAAGTGACTTGAAGACAAAAACTAACATGGGTGATGTTGTTGGTGACAAGTTTATGTGGGAGCATTGGTGCCTACAACTTACAATGTATGATGTTGAGGTCGAGGAGAGCATCCAGAAGTTATATTCTGCCCAGTCATCGGCGTACAACGCTGTGTTTGGTTCTGTAAGAGATGGTGAAGGTAAACTATTTTTTCTCAATGGCAGTGCGGGAAGCGGTAAAATATTCTTGTATAACACATTGGCATCTAGTTGCCGCAGGGCTGGACACATAGTCCTGACATCTGCTTCTTCTGTCATTGCATCACTATTGTTAGTAGGAGGTCGTACGGCACACTCAACGTTCAGGATTCCCTTTGAAATAGCCGAAAACAACGTTTTTGGAGTTGATAAAAAAGATGCACAGTCTAAACTGCTGAAACAAGTGAAACTGATAATATGGGACGAAGTTCCAGTGCAACACATATTTTGCGTTGAAGCGGTTGATTGAACACTGCGTGATATTGGTAATAAGGAAAAACCTTTAGTTGGAATTATCGTTGTTATAAGATGAGACTTTAAACAGACGCTGCCTGTTATATCTGGCGGATGTCGTGAAGAAGTAGTTGGAGCATGTCTGAGGAGATACTGCTTTGGAATGACGTCACTGTCCTGGCACTGCATCAAAATATGAGGCTGGATACGCTTGAACCGGAAAGTGTATCTTTTGCATAGTTCTTAATAAAGGTATGAATACAACTTTGTTTTTCAAATATTTTTGTTGCATTTATGTTTGAATATGGCTCTTATCTACATTGTCGGATATAAATGACAGGTTAGTGATAATCCTAAGGAAGTTGTTCATCTTCTAAACACAATAAATAGATGCAATAACATGTCTGAACTCATAACCAGTCTTTACCCCTGGATGGGAACAAATTAAGAAAATAGTATCTACAAAACGTTTTACTGAGCGGATTATACTATCAGCCTGTAATGATGATGTGCAAAATATTAATACATAAGCAATGAAAAAATTAGACGGGGATATGTACACGTACCTTGCTGCATACAAGTTAAATGCAGATGACGCTGGAAATATTTCACACCTTTCCAGCGAATTCCTACATAATTTAAATCAGCCTGAAATGCCTCAGTTCAAGTTAGATATGAAAGTTGGATGCCCCATCATAATGTTGAGAAATCTTGCACCAAGCAAAGGTCTTTGCAACGACACAAGACTGTTGGTCACTAGATGTGGATAACATGTAATTGAAGCCAAGATTTTAAATGGCGAAAAGACTGGAGAAATTGTATTTATCCCCAGAATAAATTTCAAACCGTCTGCGACAAATATGAATATTAACCCGACGAGGCGTCAGTTTCCTGTCCGTCCTGCTTATGCTATGACAATCAACAAGTCACAGGGACAGTCTTTGAAATACGTAAGGATCGATCCATGCACTCCTGTGTTTAGCCAAGGTCAATTTTACGTAGCACTGTCTAGAAGCACTACCACACATTGAATAAATGTGTTACTGCCAAATGAAACCAAAGACCTTTCAACTACAAACATTGTTTACCCCGAGGTTCTATTATAGAGCTATTAAATTCACATGTGACCTTTGCTATAATTTAAGGATGTTTTTTCCTTCTTCTCTTTTCATGCATGCCAGCAACTATTATTGTTATTTTGAATTTCAGTAAAAAAATAATTAATGATTGTAGCTACATTCATTGTATATATTTTGCAAATGTGCATGCGGCGTAAGTTGTGCTTACGAGTGGTTGTGTTTTATTAGGTTGATATATCATGGACTCTAGCCTAGGTAGTAATATTTTTATCTGATGAAAAGTGATTGCATAGTCATCCCATTAATATCTTCATATTGCGCCGATATCACAAATTACTATCTACAGTTTAGTTGACAAACCATGCAAAGCATACACACCAGAATATTTTATACCTTCCTTCAGCTACTTAATGGATTTTCATAGGTATGTGTCTCCTTCGATGGTTTCTGAGTTGAAGCAATTATGCACATGCTAAAGGGCATTATCATTTTCCACTGTTGTAGACTGCCGAATTATATTGTCCAAAATAGGTAGCGAAAAGGTATGCAATCAAGGATCTAACTGATTCCCACTTAGTTTTACATTGTTGACTTTCACCGAGTTCTCTGCCCTTGCACCTACTGCTAATCCCATAAAGTAAGAAGGTTGGAATCACAGGGTTAGTGGTAGTTTCTAGTATCAGGTAACCCAGTTGAAAATAGAACATACACCAGCAACCCTGTGGTGCACAGCTGATAGCCATTCGTTCTCTACAAAAATGTGAAACAAAAATGCCTTATATAAGTACATAAAGATACAAATCTAACTACCAATTTAGGATATCAGATAATTTTTATTTAACACTTTGGTACTTGAATTCAAGGAAATGTAATTTTTAAAAACATATTTCAAATATTTCGTATCATTCTGCTCATATTTGAAAAACTTACAACGGTAATTTTGAAATTCGATGTAATAGTCAAGACTAAATCATGTGATACACTTAACTGATCAAAGAACATGAAAAAAAAGGAAGGATTTTACATATTAAAAAAATCAAAAATGAGAACAAATTTGAATAATTTGACGAGATAATTATCTCAATTCCAGATCCTGTAAAGAAACGTAATATTTATTAACAACGTTCTTTCAGATTTCTTTGTGGATCTTGCAAAATCGGTTTCTTCAATTGCAGAAACAGAATTCTGACCCTAAAATTTATAAGAAATTAGGGGTTTTCATATTAGTCAATCTATTTTTGATCGGTAAATGAAAGTATCATATTTGATACTAATGTAAAGGTCATACTCAGGAATCTTGGACGTAAGATGGTTCATCAATGGATTCGTCCCCCTCAACTTCTCAAACAAATAAAAAAAAAAGAGAGAGTCTTTAGTGGTGCTGTACAGATAAGGTTGGAATTAAAAATGTAGGGTACATATTGTTTAATGGTCTACAAATACAGGCCAACATTCAGCCGACCCATACAGAGTAAAATTAGGTAATAATAAATGGTTTGGTTCGAGCCCTGTGAGCTCAACCTTAGTTATATTATTTCTGGAGTCCTACTGATAAAATAATAACAAAATAAGTTATTTTAGGAAACTGATTTCCTTACGGAAATTATTGTAAAACAGTTTTGAATGTACGGAAATATTGATTTTCTAGACTACACATTTTAAATGCCTATAAATACAAGCTTGGTAAAGGGGCGTCATGAATTGGTAGAGGGGCGTCAAACTAATAAGATAAAAAAGGTCATTAGAAGTAAATTCAAGTGCCCCTTATCAATAAAAATCTGTAAATGACTAATTAGCCCTTATTGTTAATAATCAAGATTAGTAATGATAATTAAGATTAGTGTTGATTATCAAGATTAGTGTTGAAGGTGAATCTCGTACTATACAACACTAACACAATCAAACCCACTATTCAACTTCAATACCTTAAACTTCTTGTTAACTAAGAATTTTGGAATTCTTCGTGGTTATACGAAGATTTCCTTAAATCTTTAAGTTTTCAAAATTATTCAATTTTTCACATTCTGGTTACTTTACGATTCAAAAGAGTCTAATCCTCTTTATGGATCTTCATCTCAATTCTAACCCAAATCATTCATCTCCGGATATGGAGATGATTAACAAATTTGCCAACCTACTTAATCAAGATAACCCATCCAAAACCATTCGTATTAATTCAAACTTACCAAACTTGTCTAATGATTATCAGAATTGTTTGGTTCTCATGATAATTTCACCCAAAACATTCCAAATTTCAGGAGTCAGAGAATTATTACACAAAACATGGAAAACTTTCAATCAGAAATTCTTTGTTTCTGAATTCACTTCAGAAACCTTTCTTGTTAGGTTTGAATCTCATGCTGAATCCGAATTTATCATGGAATCTTCCCCATGGGTAGTTCGTGATGATTTACTGGCTTTGGAAAGATGTTTTCCCAATAAACTTCCTCATGAATATTTTTTTGATCATGTGGAATTTTGGGCACAACTTCATGGTCTCCCTGTAAACTACCTCAACAAAGATTTCATTCAACAGATTTTAACATATATAGGTAGTCATAGAACTATTACTTCCAAAGAATCAAGAAACTGGGGAAAGTTTGCTAGAATTCGTATTCCTGTGGATATTAAGAAACCCCTATGGGATTCAATATCTTTCCCCATATCGACAAACAAGGAAATTACGACTGAAATACGTTATGAAAGACTACCAAGGTTTTGTTCATTCTGTGGTATTCTCGGTCATCTAATGAAGATCTGCCCCAAAGTTCATCAGTACAAGGATAAAATTCATAACCAGTTTCCCCCAGAAGTACATCAACAAGCTTTTGATTTAATTGTTCCAAAATATCGGAAGACAATTAATGCTAATGCAAAGATATACTATACTGACTTGGAAGAATCTGAATATTCAAATCTTGAACATGAAGTTTTCATGGACTCTGTGAATAATGGAGAAAGGAATTCTACAGAGGTTTCAGGGATGATGATGAGTCACCAAGCCACATCATCTTTTGGTCCAAATGGCACCACGTCACCAGCTAACCATTACACGATCAGGTCTGATAACTTACAAAAACAGTTTTCCTCTGACAAATTATATCTGGGTAAAACTGATTCTTCAAATAACTTCCCAAGTTTCCATGAAGGTAATTCTATTCAATTGTCAGATAGTGGTTTACCATTAACTACCAAAAGTGGTGGTTATAATACCCCAATAACTGCTACAACCCCATCTCTGCAAACTTTGAATTCTGAGTTGGCGAAAGGTAAATCTGTGGCGTATGACGATCAAGATTCTGCAACTCTCTTAAAGTACAATAGAGTTCAATCTTTACAAGTATCAGAATCATTCCGGTTTATTACAAAAAAATCCAGAACTTCTCCAACATCAGTATCAAATAATTCTGTCAATGAGAATCTTCATCAACTTCTATCCAGTGCAAACAATAAATCACAGGATAGTAACAGTGGACGGATTTTATGGAATCCCAAACAATCAAGCTCGTCTACCAGGAGGCGTGAATGGAAATCGATGGCTAGAAGCTCTGGCCTTACCATTGTTCCAGAATCAGCTTCCACCAAATATCCAAGAGGCGCTAAACGAATGCAGGATGGATCATGTATCAATACTGGAAATGCACAATCAAAGATGGTTTCAAGAATCGAGGAGAATTCAGATGATCAATGGGAGGTGGCGGCTTTCCCTAATAGGCCGCACGGTCCATGTTAGTCATTGCTTGGAATTGTTGGGGGTTAGGGAATGACCCAACAATTCAAACTCTCAAATCATTCCTGATAAGCTCTAGACCAAACATTGTATTTTTATCAGAAACCAAACTATCAGAATCATCATCTGTATCTCTTCTTCGTAGACTTGGTTACTCAAAGCATTGTATAGTACCAGTAGTTGGTCGTAGTGGTGGATTGTTAGTTCTTTGGCAAGATGACGTTGAAGATGAAGTTATTTCTTATTCTAGAAACTTAATTCATCTTCAAATACAACCTACCGGACCTTACCCTCTGTGGAATCGTTTTTGTGTTTATGGACCACCAAATAGAGTGAAAAGAGCTCAATTCTGGCATAGCTTGTCTATTTATTCTCAACATGTAGTAGGTCCGAAATGTTACATAGGGGATTTTAATGCTTTGTCTTCTATTAAGGAAAAACATGGGGGAGATCAGTCATTAAACAATACAATCTCTCAATTTAATGGCTTTGTTCACACAAATCACCTAATAGATCTTGGATACTCTGGGCCAGCTTTCACTTGGAGTAATGGAAGACAATTTCAAAATCTTATCAGGGAAAGATTGGACAGGGTTGTAGCTTCTCCAGATTGGTGCCTTCTCTTTGAAAATTCGGGAGTTGTGCATATGCCAAGGATATCAAGTGATCATTCTCCGATACTTCTGAATACTTCTAGAACTGTGCAAAGAAAACCTCCTTCATATAGATTTGAGGCTTACTGGTGTTCTCATCCAGATTTCCTGAAAGTTGTCTTGGAATCTTGGAATATTAATCTTTCAAATGATCTTTTACACAAACTTAATTCTTTAGGTACCTTCCTGAAGAGTTGGAGTAAAACAAAAATTGGGTGTATAAGGAACAATATAAGAAGATTAAAAAAGAGTCTTCTTCAGGTTCAGAGTTTAACCCCTACAAGACTAACGTTGCAAAGGGAAAAAAACATTTTGGATCGGCTGAATGAGTATATTCTCATGGATGCTACATACTGGGAGCAGAGAATGAAGCAAGTTTGGTTAAAAACTGGAGATAAGAATACGAAACAATTTCATTTGTTCATGCAACAAAGACGTAAGAAGAATAACATCACTAGTATTCAAAGTTCTTCTCATAACTGGCTTACTGATCATACTGATATAGCAAATGAATTAGTTATTTTTTTCAAACAACTTTTTCAAGAGGATAGAAATATCAGTGCTCCACAAAATCTTCAAGGTTCCTCCTTCAGTTTAGATACTGCTACAAGTGCTTCAATTTCAAATGTACCATCTAATGTAGAGATTTGGAATGTTGTTCGTAATATGAATTCTCATGGTTCTCCGGGTCCATACGGGTATCCCGCATTGTTCTACAAAAAATGTTGGCCAATTGTAGGTGAAGAAACAACAAAATATATTCAGCAGATCTTTACAGACGGAGTCATCCCAAGTAAGTTGAATCATACTCACATTAGTCTTATTCCCAAAGTTAAAAATCCAACATCAGCAGTGGAATTTCGACCCATCTCTTTGTGTAATGTGTTGTATAAATTTGTAGCCAAAATTTTGGCAACAAGACTCAGTCCTTTCTTGGGATCATTTATATCCTGGTCACAGAATGCTTTTGTCAAGAATAGACAAATAACCGATAATGTTGTCATAGCTAAAGAAATATTCCACTCAATGAACAAATCAAAATCTAAACAAGGTTTTTTTGCTCTTAAATTGGATATGTCCAAGGCTTATGATAGGGTTTCATGGTCTTTCCTAAGCTTTATGTTGCATCAGTTGGGTATTCATGATCATTCTCATTATTTAATTATGAATTGTGTTACTTCATCAACTTTCTCTATTCTCTTAAATGGAGCTCCATATGGGAATTTTGCAAGTGGTAGGGGTTTACGTCAAGGATGTCCTATGTCGCCTGCTTTGTTCATCATTTGTTCACAAGGTTTATCACTATTAATGGAGAATTTCGAATCTTCAAGTCTTTACAGTGGGTATCAATTAAATCCTTCTGCTCCAATCATTAGCCATTTAATGTTCGCCGATGATTTGTTCTTTTTTGGGAAAAACTCAGAAGAAAATGTACTTCAACTTAAATGTATTCTAGATACATATTCAGCGTTCTCGGGTCAAGCTATTAATTTTTTCAAGTCTTCTATCCATTTCAGCAGAGGTTGTATTGATAATTACAGAAGAAAAACCATTCAAAAATTGGGTGTCAAGGAAATGAAAAAAGATGAGAAGTACTTGGGAACATATCCTTTGAAATCATACAGGAGTATTGATACTTTCGAGCCCTTAAATTCGAAGTTTAATTCAAAACTTGCAGACTGGAGAGGTTTCTTTGTAAATCAAGTTGGTAGAACGATTCTATCTAAAAGTGTTCTCTCAACTATCCCAGTTTACTCAATGAGTACTTGTATTCTTCCGAAAGGTGTTACTAACCAAATGTCAAAAACTCAAAGGGCATTCTGGTGGGGACATGAAGTTCATATAAGAAAACAACATTTTTTCAGATGGGAAAAAGTAATGAAAGCCAAGGAAGACGGTGGTTTGGGAATCAGAAACATGGAATTGGTTAATCTGTCTCTAGTAGAAAAATTGGTTTGGAGATTTTTGACAAACCAAAACTCCTCTTGGGCTAGATTATTTCATTCAAAGTATCTACAAAACATTTCTTTCTGGGATTATCAATCTAAACCCGATGATTCAAATACCTGGAAAGATATGATTTCTGTCAGAAGTTTTTGTAAAATAACTGTTGTTGGTTTATTGGTTCCGGAAAGAACATTAAAGTTTGGGATGATCCATGGGTATTAAACTTACCAGGATTTAGACCAACTATGAATCATAATTCTAATGTTCAGGTAACTTGGGTTTCGGACTTATTCTTTCATGGTCAAAGAACATGGAATATGGAGTTATTATTGGATATCTTTCCACATGATCAAGCAGTAATTATTTCCCAGATTTATATTCCGCAAGATGAGGATATCCAGGATAAATTAATTTGGCTTAAAACTCCTTCTGGGGAATTTACTTCAAAGTCGTGCTATAAACTTCTTTCTGATGATATTGCAACAAACTCGGTGCTAGCAGAATTTCCATGGAAACGTTTTTGGAAAAGGATAAAAACTTTACCAAAAATTCAAAAAATTTTGTGGAAAGTCTTACATGAAGGTATAGTTGTGTATGCAAACCTGAGTAAATACAATCCTCAGATTCAGAATCTATGTCCTTTATGCAAGGCGTCACAAGAATCAATTTTCCATCTATTATTTGAATGCCAATATGCAGTGGAGGTTTTACAGTCTAGTCCGATCCTTATTGAACTCCAGGGAACAAATACGATGGAGATTATCACTCACTGGACAGATTATCCTGACCAAGGAATAATGCTAAACTTGGGTGTTTGTCTTTTGTGGAACATTTGGAAGGCTAGAAATGCGATGGTCTTTAACAACAATCAAGTCACCGTCGGTACCTGTATTCTCAATACTCTAGAAGACTTCAAGTATTTTGATTTACTCCATGCTCTTAACTACTGTTCAGAAATTCCGGTTACTCAGAATAATATCGCGAATTGGGAACCTCCACCTCATGTCTTGGTGAAGATAAATGTGGACGCAGCTTTTAATAATGGCAAAGGAGCGGCATCAGCAGTGGCAGTAGATGCTTTTGGTCATCATATGGGAAGTGGTTCTATCTGTTTTGATACCTTTTCTTCGGAGGTGGCAGAGGCAAAAGCTTATGGTTTTGGAATCCAACTTGCCAAAAGACTTCAGCTGTCACGTATTATAGTGGAAGGTGATGCTTCTGAAATTCCGAAAGTTGTAATACGAATGAGATTCCTTTGAGCCTTCGCTCAACGGTTCTCTCAATTCGTGATTGCATCAAGGATTTTAGCGAAATAAGTTTTGTAGCTATTCCTAGAGATGCTAATGCTATTGCACATGACTTGGTTCAATACGCAATTTCAAACTCTTTAAGCAGATGGTGGTATTATAATGACCCACCAAATTGTATTATGCAACGTCTCACAGTTTATGAGGATTAATATAATTGATTATCTGTTTCCTTCAAAAAAAAATCAAGATTAGTGTATTATAACTCTAAAAATCTGATTTTAGAGTTATAAAAAAAAAATTGAGGAGAAGAAAACTTATGTGATATTTGTGAAACCCTAGATTTTGATTCACTCCACCAAAATGAGTGATTCCAGTGACCCGATATACTTCTAAATTAGTTCCAATTAGCTTTTTCTCGCTCAAAATTATCTAAATTACATAACAAAATCAAAATTTTGAATTTTCAGAAGAACTTACGGTTGCAATTTTGCTCGTGACCAACCGTAACTCTTAGTTACGGTTCGTAAGTTATCGAATACCAACCGTAACTGGTTAAATTTGGGGAAAGTCCAATCGTAAACCCAGTTATGGTTGGTAAGTCATCTTAACTTTTGAACCGTACATAACTATTTGATAAGTTGTTAACATTCAGGATGATTTACGGTTGGTAAGTTTAATTGAGTTTCAAACCGTAACTCAATTACGGTTGATAAATATGATGCAAATAAAAACCGTAACTGAACATATTCCCAAAAATAAGAACTTATGGTTGGTATTTGAGTTTAAACCAACCGTAACATCAACCCAATCTACAGTTACGGTTAGTATTTTAGTTATTACCAACCGTAACTAGCATAAACCCAGAAATTCAATTTCAATTTTCATTCAAAACCCTAATTTTTGATACAAAATTAACTTAAATCCAACACAATAAACTAAACCCTAACTGAGTTTTTCCAAACATTTTTCAAATCGCCGATTAATCGAAGACGATGACATTTTCGGTTTTAATGGAGGTTAGGGTTGATGGAGGAGAAGAGAAGATGAAAAAAAAACTGATTTGATTTTGGTTAATTGATTTGATTTTGGTTAATTAAAAAAAAATTGATTTGAGTTTGGTTAATTTAAGGTGAAAGGGGTAATCTAGTCATTCTACACCCCTATAGGACACCCCCTAACCAATAAAAGGGACATTGCTATCACACTTGACGCCCCTCTACCAATTCATGACGCCCCTTTACCAAGCTTGTATAAATAGGACCTCAACGATATTTTTATTAAAAAAAAACGATATTTTTTGAAGGTACGTTTTTTTTTTAACGACAAAGGCTTATAATAACAAGGTACTGCGCTTTTTTTTTTTTTTGGAATTCATATATACTATATATTTTTAGCATGATTTTCATATGCAGTGTTATGTTAGGAATGTGTCGTAGGGCCTACGGCTCATGGGTGTGCAACCCAATTAGAATCCTAAAGATTTCTCTTTACATGTATATAAAGGACACTTTATCTATGTAATAGGCTAATCAATAGAAATCATTTTCTTCTCTGCCTCTTTACTTTTCCTTATTATTATACTACAAAACGTCATCAGCACGATTCTATCAACTGTGCAATTTTTTTTAATCGTTTGAGAACTGTGATGGATTACTTCTTGAAGATTAGCGTGGTTCGGATCTTATAGTTATAATATTATGGATGCGTCACCAGGTTTTTTTTTTTTAACAAAAGAATTTCGTTTTCATAGTATATTCTAGAGTTCCACGAATATATGATTGTCAAACATAGAGATTTCACCGTTAGATTTTCACTAAATTTGAATATGTTTGAACTAATAAGATATTACATATTATACAAAAATGTCAATAAAATCAGAATATGATGCAATCTCCAAAACCTTATTTTAATGAAACTGCATATGTTCAGGAAAAAAACCTAGTTTGTACTAGCGTAATAAAACTTAAGTTTTAAGAATTCCAACTGTTGGATTTTTTTGTAATGTTATTATAATTTACCTATTGTCCTTCTTGACTCACTGTAAAAATTTCATAAAGATTCAACCATGTTAAGTACTCCAAAGTATGTGATATTTCTTGCTGTGTCTTCAGAAACGTTAATTGAAACAGTCATACGGCGTCATGAATATCGTTTTATCTAGCCGTTGATGGCTTTGAATTTTTTTTTATGTTTTTCAAAATATTATGATGATTTTACCGTATAAATTTCATCATCATCGGACATATTTACAATTGGTTTCGGATCACTAGAGTTGGATGATGAAATTTCCAATTTTAAGGTTAACAATATATTTGGGCCTCTTATGGTAATAGTTTCAAGTTTATTATCAATGGTCCTAAGTAATTCATATATAATGGACCATATATGTGTACTTTTGTTAACCATGACCTAGTCACCCCAATGGACCGGGCTTGACCAAACCGTTTACCGGGTTTTGACTAAATCAACTCGATTATAATTTGACCTTTTGGACTCAGAAGTACTTGAGCGCCATTAAGGAGCCTCTGATACAGAAGTAATTTGTGTCTACAAGGGATTCACAAAAGGAGATATGAGTCAGAAATTATTACTTTTTATTTTCTTATTTTTTTTATTTACTCTCTCCATTTTTTTTATTTCATCCATAATACTAATGAACTAGTATATGTTGAAGTATGCAAACAAGAGATTCACTATTTTTAGTAAGATATTCAACCTAATCTAAATGGTTGACATGCAAAACGGGATTCTCTTGACCCGTAGAGATGAAGAAATTTCTCATATTAAGCTAATCGCATCAAAAATAAATTGTTACTGGTATTCGTACGAGCAATGTAATGCAGGTACCATAGTATCAACTGATTTCCATTGGAAGGTGATACTTTAAACATCAACTTTATTGGAAATAAGAACTTTGCATAGCCAATTGATTTCATTTGAACTAGACCCATTTTCTGTACTTATGAAAAGTACATCATTATCACGAGACGAAAAATTCTCTAAATCACTTGAGATATATCTGGATGAAAAGTATATTATCTCCTCTGAACTGTAACATACACTCTAAAGTACTTGAGTGAGCCCCACTTTTGTTATGTGATAAGTCCACCCCACTTATTAAATCTCTCAAGACTAAATGACTAAGCTATGTATGTACCAAGGGCTAATCACATCTTGTTAAGTGCAAAGGGTGTTCATGCGTGAACTATATTACCTACCAATGGTCCTAAGTAATTCATATATAATGGACCATATATGTGTACTTTTGTTAACCATGACCTAGTCACCCCAATGGACCGGGCTTGACCAAACCGTTTACCGGGTTTTGACTAAATCAACTCGATTATAATTTGACCTTTTGGACTCATAAGTACTTGAGCGCCATTAAGGAGCCTCTGATACAGAAGTAATTTGTGTCTACAAGGGATTCACAAAAGGAGATATGAGTCAGAAATTATTACTTTTTATTTTTTTATTTTTTTTTATTTACTCTCTCCATTTTTTTTATTTCATCCATAATACTAATGAACTAGTATATGTTGAAGTATGCAAACAAGAGATTCACTATTTTTAGTAAGATATTCAACCTAATCTAAATGGTTGACATGCAAAACGGGATTCTCTTGACCCGTAGAGATGAAGAAATTTCTCATATTAAGCTAATCGCATCAAAAATAAATTGTTACTGGTATTGGTACGAGCAATGTAATGCAGGTACCATAGTATCAACTGATTTCCGTTGGAAGGTGATACTTTAAACATCAACTTTATTGGAAATAAGAACTTTGCATAGCCAATTGATTTCATTTGAACTAGACCCATTTTTTGTACTTATGAAAAGTACATCATTATCACGAGACGAAAAATTCTCTAAAGCACTTGAGATATATCTGGATGAAAAGTATATTATCTCCTCTGAACTGTAACATACACTCTAAAGTACTTGAGTGAGCCCCACTTTTGTTATGTGATAAGTCCACACCACTTATTAAATCTCTCAAGACTAAATGACTAAGCTATGTATGTACCAAGGGCTAATCACATCTTGTTAAGTGCAAAGGGTGTTCATGCGTGAACTATATTACCTACCTTTTTGGAAACTTATAGTGAGAATGGATTTGATTGCATCTATAAATTATTTCTAATGAATGTGGAAGGAAGCATATTCTTAGAAAATTAATGTGTCAATCTAGTGAATTGTAAATCACTGGAACTTGAATTAATGATTCCATATTAACCTCAACAATGAACTGACTGGGATTGATTCATAAAGACTTTGACATAACCATAAGATACATTGGTTGTGATACGATGTTCCATTTTGAAAGTACTAACACGTGCATCATTTCATTTGAGTGTACAAGACAATGAACTAATATAATGCGAAGTTACAGCATCTATCACAATCATTGATTTCTAAAGTTACTAGATTTGCACTACCTCTCCCCATTATTATTTTAAGTAAGAAAGCATATCACTCATTTTACAAAGTCTTCAGTAAAACATGATCGAGACCATCCTAAGATGCAAATGGAAATCAATCCATATTACAAAGAAAATAAGGTGATATTTAAAAAAATATCCATGCATAATACGGACCATTATAGTGACTTATGGCTCTGGTGGGTGTTTTGACATTTTGGACTAGTTATAGTTCCCAAGAATTTTTGCGTTTGGAAAACTACTAGCTCATATTATACATGTAAAGGCTCACCACCCCTTGTAAATGCTAGCTAGTGCATATAAAAAGGACTTGATGGTTATTGCATATTTAATAGGATCAAAACAGAGCATCCTATACCTCAAGGTCTCGCAAAGGCTATCGTCAAGGTTATAAATGATGTCTAAGGAATAGGTTATGCGTACCAACCTACCTTTTATTGCTTTGGGGATATGCAATATTACACGCATCTTTACTTAATTCATTTTAGAAACCAATATTAGTGAACCTTTTCTTCGTACTAGTTGGTAACTGGATTTAATCCTGACATTCATGTTTTTACGCATTTTTGGTTACATTATATATGTGCAATTACGACTCCACATCGTACTATGATGGGTCCTTAAAACTGTTAAGTAGTTATGTTGGAAATGAGTTCCCAACAATTATCTGCATTTTAAACCTTTTGGCAGGAGATCTCTTACCGCTATATTTCCGGGTTATCATTTTAATGAGACAGTCTTCCCGTCGTTATGGGGAGATAAGAAAAAGTAATTTCTAAGGGAATGATAGGAATTGTCGCGGTATGTTCCCACTATGTCTCATATTGATTCTTGTACTCCACAAATGTAAATGTGAAGTGACAAAGAATAATCCATTTTCAGAATGTACACTGATGTCACTAAAGTGATGAGATCACACATACCAGCTGCAAACCTACCTGCAAGGTCACAAATCCTCAATAAGGGATATACACCATTTACTAAGGTTTTGCAACTACACATAGTGGAAGTGTAGTTAAGGCCGTGGATCCATAAAGGAAAATGGAGAGACCATCATGTTCGATCAATTCTCACCTAGAAAGGAAGTAGGTGAGTAAGTAACAACTTATTTATGTCATCAGAAATCATCTCATAATATTGTTTCTGACTATGTCCATGAATCAATACTGGAGAACGCTCCGAAGTTTAATAATTCCAGAGAATAATGAAATCCTAAAGGATTATGAGAACACACACGAGTCAATGTAAAGATCATGCGAGCATATTGATGATTATTTTTATATATAGTTGCTCAAGAAAATAGAGAAATACGAGATCGAACCATACTTATTATTGTTTAATGTCAACGAAGAGCACATTTGGCCTATACAATCCAGGTAGAACTTGGTTCTTTGACGAATATACATGTATTTGGTGTGGTATTGCTAACCAACCAAGTGTAAAGCCTATTGGACATACATGATTAATTTGTCACAAAGCATAATGAGAAGAAGCAGTCTTAAAGTATAAAGACTCACCTTGTGGCGCGAGGTTTCTCACAAAGACCTGGAATTATTCTCTTGTAATGAACGTTATAAAGTTCCTCTACTTAGTTATCTTGGTAATTTCAAAAGGACTTGAAATGCAGCATATGTATATGTTTGTTACGTATATCTGAAAGAATCAAGAGATAACAGATATTTACAAAAGTACTTCATATCCTTTTGTTTCCCAAACCAAGTGACTCTAAACCACATAGTTCGTTTACAGTTAAATAGAACACTCACTTATAGATTCAAGCAATAAGGCGGATGTCGTATACCCGTCTAAGTATCTATTTGATTTGGATGGGATAGACAAGTAAGTTATTTATTCCTTGCATATTCATAAGAAAGTTCCTGATTTGGAATTGTAGCTATCTATGTCGATGGTACAAACATGATAGGTACTCTTGATGAAATAAGAGACCTTAAAAGCTATTTCAAATCCGAATTTGAGATGAAAAATCTGGGGAAAGCTCGACCGAATACTGAGCTTGTCGTATATTATTCCACCAGTTTGCATAAGTCTAAAGTTTTCAGGCAATTTAACAAAAACATGCATCCTGATAGCACTCTCATGATTAGTCAGGGTTTAAATGTAAGTAAGTGACCATTTCGTCTAAAGGAAGATGACGAATATGTGTTGGGGGATGAAATTCCCATATCTAAGTACAATATACGCATTTTTGTACGTAGTATAATAATGTACTCGATTAAATTTTACATCCTCATGGAACTTGTTAGCTAGATATAACTTAGCGCCAACGCAACGTCATTGGAATGGTATAGTAAATGTAATCATGTACTTAAAAGTAACCATTGACATAAATTTGTTTTATCCCTGAAAAGACATAAAACGGAATTCTAATGAAAGTGCAATCCAAAAGTTGTTGATTATGAAGGAACAATAATCTCTTCCCAACGAAAGTAATCAGGGGGAGATATGGTAGACTATTTTCTAAGTCATTACCGATATTCAGTTTCGAAAAGTACATGACTAAAGGAACTGTCTGGAACAACTATGAAAGTAATCAGGGGGAGATGCCGACATCAGGGGGAGGATCCAAGGATATGATGTCGACATATTTTACTTTGAAATTGAAGTTGTTTTGTACTCTTTTTCCCTTTGATCGAGCAATGTTTTTCACAAAGGGTTTTGTAACTCGACAAGGTTTATAGCGAGACAACACTAAAAACATCAAGTATGTTGAACGTTGTAGACATAAAGATTGCGTTGATATTACTGAAAATATCTGAATCAAAGAAATGAAACACGATAGTCTGTTCAGCAATGTAACTTCCAGAATCAGCAACATGGTCTTATAAACATTCAAGTCACCAAAGTAAACTGTGATAAACTCCTTTTGACTGCATTAGACTAATAAAAATTATCTGATATCAAGGAAAGTATCTAATGGTGTGTTGAACTATTTTCCTTCACCGAGGTTTCTTTTTCCCACAGGGTTTTGTTACTCGGCAAGGTTTTTAATGAGACAACAACAAATATCGGGAATGTAATTTACCAGCTAAGGCTATTGTCTTTCCCACGAGGATTTCCCGCCTTAAGAGTTATGAAGCAACTAGTCAAATTCAACGGAGCAAAGTGATCATCTACAACAGATCACCTTTAGTTACATCTGTCACGTTGTACTCTTTTCTCTTCGTCAAGTTTTTATCCTACTGGGTTTTCCTTGTCAAGGTTTTAATGAGGCAACATATTTGAGTCCAACTATGTTCTAAGTTTTATTAATGTTATACTCTTTTTCTTTAGTTAGGGTTTTGTCCCCCTGGGTTTTCCTGACGAAGTTTTAACGAGGAAATTAACTTTGACTCGTCTATCTTTGAAGATCGTATTGCATGTGATGAACTACATGTAAAGTACGAGAAAACATGTGAAGAGTTGTACCAAGGTTTTATCCCACTGGGTTTTTCTTGTCAAAGTTTTAATGAGGCGATTGATTTCAGCACAAGTCATCAAGAAGAGGACGAAATTTGAAGACCTACATTCGAAGAACTATACATGAAGCACTACAAACAGAGTTCTATTGGACCACACAAGGGGGAGTGTTGTAGGGCCTATGACTCATGGGAGTGCAGACCAATTAGAAGCCTAAGGGTTTATCTTTACATGTATATAAAAGATACTTTATTTATGTAATAGGATAATCAATAGAAATCCTTTTCTTCTCTGCCTCTTTACTTTTCCTTATTATTATACTACAAAAGAATGTGAATAGATTTCCTTAAAATACATATTATAACACAGTGCATGAATAAGAGTTTGGATCTAAAAAAAAAAAAAAAACCCTAATTGTAGTACTTTCCTAATAATATGTATACTCTATAAGTTCTCTCAACAATGGAGTTCCATAAATATATAAAAAACTTCAAAAAACAAGCACATAATCCTATCAGGGGAGAATTTTGTCAGGAATTTTTTTTGCAGTTGATAGGTGTCTAAAACACCTAATTTTATATTTAGTATTTATGCTTTCTTTGCTATTTTTCGTGTGAATTATGTATCTTATGTTCGCTTTTGAGTTATTAGGTACTCTGGAGTCGCACGGAGGAAAAGAAGAAGAAATCATCGAAAATTGAGAAAGAAGGGCAAAACCGTCATTTTTCATGGGGCAAATACTATTTGAAGCCCAGTCAAGGATAAGGGGCAACCATATGACAGATCACTAAAGATAGTCTACAGTTCGTTAAGGGACAAATCTATTTTGAAGAGCACTAAACAAAGACTAGCATTGGTTAAGGGGATACCAATTCGGGTAGCCCTTATCCAGAAAATGTGTGAGCTATTAGCACCCAAACTGGGGGTACCTATCCCAGGGGTGTACCATCCGCACCCAAACTACCCTAACCCTAGAATTGAGAGAATGCTCTCATTCTCTCATTCACGCACTTCCCTGAAACTGAGAAAAATAGAAAGCAGCCACTGCTGCTGATTGTCCGAATCTGTGTTCGAGAGTAGTATGATTAGGGTTTGGAGAACAGATCGAATATGGGT
Source organism: Papaver bracteatum (assembly GCA_023529315.1). NCBI lineage: Eukaryota > Viridiplantae > Streptophyta > Magnoliopsida > Ranunculales > Papaveraceae > Papaver > Papaver bracteatum. The sequence continues at coordinate 221,879 of JAJJWX010005130.1, forward strand.
TCGATAGAAGAGGATGAAGATGCTGTCATGGTTTGTATTGATGAGACAGAGAAGCTGTTGATGGAAGATTAGCTAGGGTTTGAATTGGATTTGAATCTGAGAAGAACAAGGAATAAGAAATGATGGGTTCGGTGGAGTATGACGATGGATTGAACAGGGAAGAAGAAATGAAGGTGGGTCGAGATACAATGGGTTTTCGTGGAAGATTAAGGTGAAGAACGAGATGGGTTCTGCTGTTGGATTGAAGGTTCATATCGAGAATTTGATGATGCCGACAGATTTCTAGAACTGAGATTGAAGATGGGTTTTCACTATAATTGGGAGTTTGGAGATGCAGAATTATGCTGGTGATGTGAATCGGGGTGGTGGTATGATGCTGTTGGTAGTTCTTTTGTGTTTTAATTGAAGAGAAATCAGATTACGGGATAGAGCGAGGTGATCTTTGGTATGAACTGTTTGCAAATGAAACGGGTTTAGATGTATGTTAGGTTTGTGATGAATGTTGCAGGGAATGAGAGAAGAAAATAGGCCGGATATAGCCTGGAACTGACCTGAAACAGGGGAGACTCTGTCTGAATCTCTTTTCTGATGAGTCGACTCAGCGATTCAGATGACCGATCCGAATAGCCAACTCAGCTAAATAAGACTCAGTTAGACAACTAACTCAAGCTGACTTGGGCTAGCTGACTCACTTCCTTGACCCACTGACTAACAGTTTGACTGACGGTTGACTCGTTTGACCGTTAGTCATAACAGTTGACGGACGGAATATACCTTGACCGGAGGAGAATTTTCAGGTAGCCGGCAACGACAAATTCCGGCCAACTTTCGGCCAAAAACACAGTTTTCCGGCGAGCAAAATTACAGAATTTTGGGTGGACTTCTCTCATGTGTGTGAAGACTTAGAATTGGGAATTGGATGAAAACTTTGAAGTTTTGGAGAATTGGAATATGGCTCAAATTGGGAAAGTGGTGTTCTTTTGGAATGAGGATTCTTTTCCTACAAAGATATGGAGAGTATTGAAGCCTATAAATAAAGGAGTTCTCTACAACTTTTTAGACACATCTACTTTGGAGAAGGAGTTAAAGTGCACAAGGATTGGAGGAAGGAGAAACCATCATCTTTTCAATAAGTTTTCTTTCTTCCTTAATTATTATTATTATTGTGTGAACTCCAAATTATGAGTAGCTAATTTTCTTATTGATTGAGGATGAATTCCTAGTTCTTAACATATGGTTTGAGTTTTGTTTCAATTATACTTTGAAGTTTTTCATATGATTATCGATTGTTTTTACTAATATTAATGTTTATGATTGATTGATAGGTTGTTTGGAGTGCACGCTAAATTAATTTGTTAATTTAATCTAAAGCTAGTGAAAGTTAGGGAATACGTAATAGTTTCTTGACTCTTTACACAAGTAGAAAACACGAGACCTTGCGGAGGGATTCCGTGGAGCAATTGTGTGTGAAAACAACGCTAGAAAGTGGACCAAGCGAACCGAGTCTAACTACTAGTACTAAACCTAAGTTCACAAATCTTAATGCGTTCGGGGAATTACATCTTGTAAGCGAACCTCAAGGTGGTTCTTTTGAATAGAATCTGATAACTAAGCGGACTTGTTACTCGGTGAAATAAGGAATTTTGGGGTTAGCTAAGTTTAACCTCGCTATCCTACGGTTGGTGATAATCTATGACTAATAACAAGTGGAAAAGAACATAACTTTAATCATTGTTTTGCAGCGAAGAAGGATTCCTTGATCTATTCTCTCTCATTGATTTCAACTTACATTTTTAATTACTTTGTTTATTTCTTTTGCTTTATAAATTTTACAACCAATACCCCCCTTTTGTGACAATTTTACAACTATAATCTCTTGCTCCTCGTGGGATCGACCTTGACTACCCTATATTACTCTTTAATTAGGTAGTAAAGTATTAATCAATTTTTTGTGGTTACGACACGCATACAAATTTTGGCGCCGTTGCCAGGGAGCAACGGGCGATTTTAGTTGTTTTTATTTTTGTTTTTGCTGTATTCTTGCTTTGTTAGATTCTATACAGTATCTAACTTAGTTTTGTGAACCTTGTTGTAGGTACTATATCTTTGGTGAATGCTTCAAGGGGGAAGACCGAGTCCAATTGGAATACGTCTTCGATCCGGAACTCAACTAAAGGATTTCATTCGAGCGGTTAACACTCCGCTTCCTCGTTTTACATCAAGTGAGTTCGCAGATTCGGACATAGAAGAAGAGGCAATGGGTGATCGTACACTCAAGGAACTAGCTTCTCACAAGCTCGATACACAACAATGGTGTATCCAAACTAACTCAACTTTCGAGATCAATCCGGGGTTGATTAGAGAATTACCAAAGTTCCATGGCATGGTGAATGAAGACCCAAACAAACATCTTATGGACTTCAACACCATAGTCACTGCCATGCTTCCACCGAATACTAATGCGGATGGAGCAATGTTGAAAGCTTTTCCGTTCTATTTGGCGGGAAATGCTAAGGAATGGTTATATTATTTGCCTTCCGGAAGTATCACAACATGGAATGGGATGAAGAAACTTTTCCTCGAGAGATATTTTCCCGCATCAAAGGCTACTCAAATTCGCAAAGAAATTTGTGGGATAAAGCAATATGTGGGAGAGTCATTATATGAATGTTTGGATCGATACAAGAGATTGGTGGCAAGTTGTCCACATCATCAATTTAGTGACGCCATGATAATATAATACTTCTATGAAGGTCTCCAAACAAGTGATAGATATCTTCTTGACGCTTCCGGTGGTGGTGCACTAGTGAACAAGACGGTGGCCGAAGCTACCGAGTTGATTGAAAGTATGGCGGCAAACTCACAACAATTTTATACAAGAGGTAATTCAATGGTTAAGTTGGTGCATGAGGTTAGTGACTCGTCTTCACAATCCGATCAACGGTTAAACAACATAGAGAGGGTAGTGCAACGATTGGCCGCGGTAATTATTCCGGATGATGAAACCGAACAAGTAAATGCTTTATATCCAAATCCAAGGCCAAGGTACGATCCATATTCCAATACTTACAATCCCGGTTGGAAGGATCATCCCAGCTTTAGCTATGCAAACAAGCAAGCGGCGGCTCCTAATCCATATGCGCAACAAGGTGGATTCCAACAATCACGTTTCCAACCTCAACAACAACAATTCCAACCACAACAAGTCAAGGAGAAAGATTCTTCAAATAATGACAAGTTGAATGTGATAATGCAAAGCATGCAAGGTCTCACTTCTATGTTACAACAAACCCAACAAAAGACCGATTCGGAAATCAAGGATTTACAAACTCAAATGGGACAATTGGCAACCGATATGAACTTAATGAAAGCTCAAGCATCCACAAAGCTTCCTTCACAACCAATTGTGAATCCAAGAGAGAATGTTAGTGAGGTTACTTTAAGAAGTGGAAGACAAGTGGAGAGTCCAACTCGTCATGAAGAAGCTAGTGAAGAGGTAGTCAAAGATAAGGAGGATGCCGAACCAAGGGAGACTTCAACACCAACCGCCCAATCCAAGGAACCGGTTCCTACTTTCACTACTCCACCTCCTTTTCCTAGTCTTTTTGCTAAGTCCAAGAAGAAAGCTCAAGGCAAGGCACTCATGGATATCTTCAAGAAGATAGAAATCAACATCCCCTTCATCGAGGCCATCAAGACAATGCCAAGGTATGCTAAGTTCATGAAGGAATTATGCACAAATAAGTATAGGTTGCTTGATAATGAAATTACTAAATTTGGCGAGAGTGCGTCGGTTATGCTTTTGAATAAGATGCCAACAAAGTGCACGGATCCCGGTGGTTTCACGGTGCCAATTACTATTGGTAAGGAAAGGTTTGAACATGCTCTACTTGACTTGGGAGCTTCCATTAGTGTGATGTCGGCCGATATTTATGACTCCTTGAATCTTGGACCATTGAAAGAGATAAGAGTTATTATCCAATTAGAAAACAAGTCTAACATTTATCCAAAGGGGCTTGTAGAAGACATTCTAGTGCAAGTGAATGAGTTAATTTTTCCGGTGGATTTCTTTGTGGTGGACATGGACAACAATGAGAATCGTTCGTCTACTTCTCTAATTCTTGGGAGGCTATTTATGAAGACCACAAAGACGAAGATTGATGTTGATAAGGGTACACTTACTATGGAATTCGACAAGGAGGTAATACACTTCAACATATTCGAAGCCATGCGCTACCCAAGTGATGTGCATTCCGCTTACTCCATTGATGTGGTTGGTTCATTAGCGCAACAAATGGTGGAATTGAATCAAGAGGACGAACTTGATGTGGTGTTGCAAAAGAGCATTGAATTGGACGTCCACGGCTTTCCTAACTTGGATGTTGAAATTTCCATGGAATTGGTGGAGACATGTGGTTCCTTGACGGCATTACAAGAAGCTAAGGGTAATGTTTCCTATATTTCTTTACCCGTGAATGATGAATTACTTGTACCATCTATTATGAAGGCGCCTAAACTAGAGTTGAAGCCACTTCCGGATCATTTGAAGTATGCATTCTTGGGAGATGGAGATGAGCTTCCGGTGATTATTTCAAAGAACCTCACACCGGTACAAGAAGACTGTTTGCTTAGAGTCTTGAAAGAGCACAAAACGGCTATTGGTTGGAAAATTGCGGACATCAAAGGCATTAGTCCATCCATATGCATGCATAGGATTCTAATGGAAGAGAACGTGAAGCCGGTACGTGATGCTCAACGTAGGCTTAATCCTCCAATGATGGAGGTTGTGAAGAAAGAGATACTCAAATTGCTAAGTGCGGGGGTGATCTACCCAATTTCCGATAGAAAGTGGGTAAGTCCGGTACAAGTGGTGCCAAAGAAGTCCGGTGTTACGGTTGTTCGAAATCAAGACGATGAACTTGTTCCTACAAGAGTTCAAACCGGTTGGAGAGTGTGCATTGATTATAGAAAGCTTAATTCCGTAACCCGAAAGGATCACTTTCCTTTACCTTTCATTGATCAAATGTTGGATCGGTTAGCGGGGCATTCTTATTATTGCTTCTTGGATGGTTATTCGGGATACAATCAACTTGTTATTGCACTGGAGGACCAAGAGAAGACCACTTTTACTTGTCCGTTTGGAACGTTTGCGTATAGGAGGATGCCGTTTGGTCTTTGCAATGCACCATCTACTTTCCAAAGATGCATGGTAAGCATATTCTCGGATTACGTGGAGCGCATTATTGAGGTATTTATGGACGACTTTAGTGTGTATGTCAATTATTTTGATATTTTTTTAAACAACCTTGAACTAGTTCTTAAACGATGCATAGAAACTAACCTTGTTCTTAATTGGGAGAAATGTCATTTTATGGTAAACCATGGCATAGTACTTGGTCACATTGTGTCCTCTCAAGGGCTAGAAGTGGACAAGTCAAAGATAGATTTAATAAGAAACTTACAATATCCCACTTCGGTGAGGGAAGTTCGTTCTTTTCTTGGACATGCAGGTTTCTATAGGCGGTTTATTTTGGATTTCTCCAAAATCTCCATGCCAATGTGCAAGTTACTACAAAAGGAGGTACCTTTTGACTTCAACAAGGAATGCAAGGATGCTTTTGACAAATTGAAAGCAATGTTGACAAGTGCGCCGATTATCAAGTCACCGAATTGGAATCTTATATTTGAACTAATGTGTGATGCTAGTGATTATGCGGTTGGAGCCGTTTTGGGTCAAAGAGTGGACAAGTTGTCCCATGTTATCTATTATGCATCTAGGACCCTTAATGATGCACAAATCAACTATTCTACCACGGAAAAGGAGTTATTGTCTATAGTGTTTTCATTAGAAAAGTTTCGATCATACTTGGTGGGTACAAAGGTTATTGTGTATTCCGATCATGCGGCACTTAGATACTTAATAAAGAAGAAAGAAGCTAAGCCAAGACTAATCCGGTGGATCCTATTACTACAAGAGTTCGACATAGAAATTCGAGATAAGAAAGGTGTGGAGAATACCGTTGCGGATCATCTTAGTAGACTTGTTATGTCTCAAGAAGAACTTCCATTACAAGACCGTTTTCCGGACGAACAACTTTTCTCCTTGGAAGAATCAACACCTTGGTATGCGGATATAGTGAACTACTTGGTGACAAGAAAGGTACCTAACACAATGTCTAACTTCCAAAAGATGAAGCTTAAGAAGATAGCCAAGCAATATGTGTGGGATTAACCATACTTATGGAAATATGGCGTTGATCAAATCATACGAAGGTGCGTACCTAACTCCGAATTTCAATCTATTCTCTCCTTTTGTCATACTTTTGCTTGTGGTGGCCATTTTGGTTCTAAACGTACCGCTCTCAAGGTTCACGAGAGTGGATTTTATTGGCCCACCTTGTTTGAAGATTCATATGTTTTTTGTAAATCGTGTGATAGATGTCAAAGAACGGGAAATCTAGGTGCTCGAAATCAAATGCCACTCACACCAATTCTCGCCGTAGATATTTTTGATGTGTGGGGAATCGATTTTATGGGACCTTTCGTCAATTCGAATGGAAATTTTTATATACTTATTTCCGTAGATTATGTTTCTAAATGGGTGAAGTCTAGAGCCACCAAAACTAATGATTCTCAAGTTGTTTGTGATTTTGTAAGAGAAAACATATTCACTAGGCATGGCACACCAAGAGTGGTGATAAGCGATGGAGGCTCACATTTCAAGAAGTCTTTCCACGCTCTCCTCAAGAAGTATAACATAACACACAAGATTGGTACGCCTTATCATCCACAAACTAGTGGACAAGCGGAAATCTCAAACCGTGAAATCAAGTCCATTCTTGAAAAAACGGTGAATAAAACAAGGAAATATTGGAGCTTTAAGCTCAATGATGCACTTTGGGAGTATAGAACGACGTACGAGATACCGATTGTTATGTCTCCATATAGGTTGGTTTATGGCAAAGCTTGTCATCTTTCGGTTGAACTTGAACATAAGGCTTATTGGGCGATAAAGAAATTCAACATGGAGTATGATGCAGCGGGGAAACAAAGAAAGTTTCAACTAAATGAGCTAGAGGAAATACGTAATGATGCTTACAAGAATGCCCGGATTTACAAAGAAAAGACCAAGCTTTTTCATGACAAGATGATTTCTCGGAAAAGTTTTGTTGTGGGGAAAAAAGTTCTTTTATTTAATTCTCGTTTATGTTTATTTCCGGGTAAGCTTAAGTCCCGTTGGGTGGGACCATTTATTGTTACTAATGTTTATGATCATGGTGCAGTTGAAATTGTTAGTGAAAAAACAGGACAACCCTTGAAAGTCAACGGCCATAGGTTGAAGCCATATTATGAAAACTTTCCAACGGAGCATGTGGACGTGATTGGATTTCGAGATATGCTCCCTCTAGAGGAGTAATGTGAAGCAAGAGCTATTTCGGGCCGTCGACTTTAAAACAAGCGCTAAGTGGGGGAAACCCACCGGTTTTGTATTTCTTATCCTTTTGTTTTTGTTTTGTTTGTTTATTTTTCTTGTTCCATATCATATTAGGATTTCCCACCTTGACTTTGTTAAGAGGATTCAATTACATTGAGGACAATGTAAGGTAAGTGTGGGGGAGTGGCTAAGCATATATTTTTGCATATAAAAAAAAATTGCATAAAAACTTCAACTTTTAGAGATTTTAGAGTCACTAGCATACTTTTAGGTATGATTACATAGAGAATTCTGACCGACATAATTGAATTTGGAAATGTTAGGGAACTACGTTCGATTTCTTGCTTGTTAGAGTGTTAAATAATGGATTTAATCATGCCGGTGATGCAAATTTGGTGCAGGGAGAAGTGTGTTATTAGATTTGCTGATCAATCATTAGTGGAGACTACCCATTTTCATATCATGTGAGGCACCGACCAGAAATTCTTCCTTTACTAAAGAGCTTCTTTTGAGTATGTGTCACCGTACGTTAATTCCGGGTAGAATGGTGAGCTACCCAATTTCACACCAATTTCAGCACTATTTTGATCTCTTGAGTGCTAATTTTTGTCAATCATGAGGGTGACGTCTATAGATGAAAGCTTCCTTCTTGTAGTTAGATTTTCAGTTAGCACCATTCTCTCTCTCGATAACAACGGGTCCATAGAAACACCACATCAACAACAAGGGAGCGACATCAAAATATACAAGGGAAGTTGAAAAGGTTCAAGGTTTGAAAGCAACAATGAAACAAGAAAAGAGAAAAATTTTATATCCAAGTGAAGCAACATACAATGAGCAGATTTTTACATACATGTTGAAGACTTAAAATGCAATGAGGTAATTCTATATCCAAGTATTAAGACGTATTTACAAGAGAGAAGAAAAGCAAAAGGTGAAAATCATTGAAGTTTATGATTTCGAGACGATATAAGTTGTGAAGAATCAAGCGGTAAAGTACTTTTCCACGGCCATGTTTGTTTTGTTTATTTTTTGTTTCTCTTGTCTAAAAAAAAAAAATGAAAAAGAAAAGAAAAGAAAAGAAAAATATATATATGAGACAAGAGAAATATCTATTATTGTTTTGTTTTGAATAAGCCGTGGGAAGGAAAATCTATAAGGAAGTTTCAAGCAACAAGGATTTTGAGGAAAAAAGTTACAAATTGTCAAGGATTTATGAAGTTCGAAAGTTTATCATCAATAATTGAAGCCGAAGACCAAGAAGATGAAGACAAGGAGCGGAAGACGTTTCTATTGGATTCCGTGAGAGTGGTGTTATCATAATTGGCAATCGTATGTGAAGGTAAGTAAGTAATCTCATCCTCAATATAAGTGGTTGATTTCCTTTCTTAGAGATCGTCAGAAAAATGGTTTTTCAAAATATTAAAATATGTGGGTTTTTCAAAATTTCGGAAGTTATTCTTCCCACCATTCAACGTGTTGCAGGAATTCTCTCTTCATTCTACCTGCACACATGTGAGACCCATAAAAAGCCGTCTTTTTGAGTGCAATTATCATAAAACCCTTTTGGTGAGGCAGAAGTCGAGGCGAAATGCTTATTGATCGTTTCTCAAACACGCATTCTCTCATTATGGTGTGGTTATTTCTCACTCAACATTTAAGAATGAGAATATGTTCTTTAGTATTTTTAACTTCTTATTACTAGCATGCAGAAACTCTATGTCCTCATAGATCTTTGGATGCTTGGGATGCTGGAACGCTTTTGAAGTTGTAAGTTTTAGTTTGATTTGCTCGAGGACTAGCAAAGTCTAAGTGCGGGGGAATTTGATAGGTGTCTAAAACACCTAATTTTATATTTAGTATTTATGCTTTCTTTGCTATTTTTCATGTGAATTATGTATCTTATGTTCGCTTTTGAGTTATTAGGTACTCTGGAGTCGCACGGAGGAAAAGAAGAAGAAATCATACAAAATTGAGAAAGAAGGGCAAAACCGTCATTTTTCAGGGGCAAATACTATTTGGAGCCCAGTCAAGGATAAGGGGCAACCATTTGACAGATCACTAAATACAGGCTACAGTTCGTTAAGGGACAACTCTATTTTGAAGAGCACTAAATAAAGACTAGCATTGGTTAAGGGGATACCAATTCGGGTAGCCCTTTGTTTGTACCCAAAATCACTTTTGGGCACGAAACACAAAGAATGGATAGTTTTGGTGTGTTTTTAGGGTTGGAGGAGAATTGAAGAGCTAACCAAAATGACATAGGTTTTTACGTGGTTCGGCATGGTTTCCTACGTCCACGGATGAATCCCCTTGGGGAGAATTGTTTTATTAGTATTTGTATTACAACATCTGATTTTCTCTCCTATTGGCTACCTTCCAAATGATTTCTGCTCTCCCTATTTATACCGTTTTACATCTAATTTTCAATATCAACTTAAATGGCATTAAACTGCCCATTTATGCCTCCCTCATAAAGTCTGCATGAAACTTCCTCCTTTATGCCTCTATCATAAATCTGTATGTAACTGCCTCCTTTATGCCTCTATCATAAATCTGTATGTAACTGCCTCCTTTATGGCCCTTGATAAATTCGCATGAAACTGTTTTGTTGTTATGGATGGCGGGATGGATTGAATGGCAGGCTGGCAGACTGGGTCGTCTGGAAGGCATGGATGCAGAATGGCTTGACTGGCAGTGTGGTAGGATGCTGGTTGGCAGACTGGTTTGGATGCATGGGTAGAAGCTGGCTGTCAGCATAATTGGCTAGCTGACTGGATGGGTTGGATGGCAGTGCGGAAGAGTTTTTGCTGGGAATTGGTTAGAAGCGTTGCTGGCTATAAGACCGAAAATTGGCTAGGGGTGTGACTGACTTCGATAGTTGACCGATGATTGACTTTGACCATTGACTAGACGTTGACCGACTTTGACCATTGACTGATTCTGACCATTGACTGGTCTGAGTAGACTGGTGGGCTTCCTTGGTTGAATGGTTAGCGGGCTTGGATGAGGACCCAAAAGATGATTCAAGCATTAATTTGGCCCATTAAGTGGTATTTTTACTTATGGTACAAACATCGCCCCCTCTTAACCTCCAACTTGTTGGGGGTTAAGAAAATTATGTTTTCCTAAGTCAATGATAAAACTAGCCCCCAAGTGTGGATTATTGATGTCGAGGTGATTGGCGAACTTTCCTTGTTGTTTGCGGAAATCATAATCAAGACGCCCCCAAGTGAGGCTATTGCGGCTGGGGAATCGACATGAAATAGTTGAGCATGAACCACTGTTGAATGCAAAATCAAGACTAATGGCTGGGCTATTCTGTAACAGAAGCGTGAAGCTTGAGTGGGGTGGTATTGCGAGTGAGCGATAACAGTATTGAGTGAAGCTAGTCTGCAGCAGCCGTGATCAACTGGACTGCAGAATCAACGAGCATCAGCTGCGATCAGCTGGAATGCTGCAGCAACGAACAAAATTCCACCGCAGCAGCTGCGTTCAGCTGGACTGACAAAACTGCGAGCAAGGCTGGACTGTATCAGCTGCGATCATCTGGAATGCAGCAGCATCGAACAAGGTTCCCCTGCAGCAGCAACGTTCAGCTGGACTGCAGGAACTGCGAGCATAGCTGTACTGCATCAGCTGCGTTCTGATGCAGTCCAGCTGGAATGCAACATCATTGAACAAGGTTCCTCTGCAGCAGCTGCGTTCAGCTGGACTGCAGGAACTACGAGAATAGCTAGAATGCATCAGTTGCATTCAGCTGGAATGCAGTAGCATCGAAAAAGATTCCTCTGCAGCAGCTGCGTTCAGCTGGAATGCATCAGCGACGAACAAAGTTATTCTACAGCAGATTCATTCGTCTGTACTGCAGGAAATAAGAGCATAGCTAGAATGTATCAGTTGTGATTAGATGGACTGCAACAACAACGATTAGCTGGACTGCAACAACAGTTAGCTGGACTGAATTAAAAAGTTCGACAAACATAGGTGTAAAAGCTATCAATAAAACTAGACAACATCAGTTGCGTCCAACTGTGTGTCACCAGACTGCATCAGTTGCGTCCAACTGAGTACAGGATTCGCAAGCAACTGGACTGCATCGGTTGCGTCCAACCGAGTGCAGCAGTTGCTTTTGAACTGGAGTACAATAATTCAATCAATATAACTATGGCAGTTTAACATTACTGAAAAAATATTATGCGTAAAATATTATGGTGTATGCTCGCCCCCTCTTAAACCTGCAATTCATTGGAGGATTAAGAAGTTCGGGTTACCTGGAGTTTGGATTTTTGGAAGCCGAAATCCGCATTGCACTTAGGCGCTATGTAACTTGCCCCCAATCGTATAGAGTGTTTACGTAGCCTGCCATTTCAGACCATGAGGTGTCACATATCTCGCCCCCAAGTGATAGTCAGTCACGTTGAAGTGGTATGCAACTCGCCCCTGGTAGATAGTAATTGTCATGCTTCTTAATGTTCGCACAAGGGTGCACTGCCTTGCTGCATTTTTCTCGTGCATGGAATTTTGAATATGTCTACTATCTGGAATTCGCGCGGGGGGGGGGGATCCCACTATTCTAGATTTGCGCCGAATCGAAATGTGTGCATCCCCTCGTTGAGAAAATGCTTGCCACATTAAAGGTGTCTTATTGGACAAAAGTATGTATGCATATGTTAAAACACTGAACAAAAGTATGCATGAATATATGAAAAGATGCAAAAATATGTAAATCGTATACTTACCATATGCTTACCATATCGAAAATGTTATCGCGACTTTGTTTATGAAATGATTAGGATTCCCATCAACTATGTTGATGTTTTCCAACGATGATGACTAGTATAGTTTCCTTACGTCTCGTCTCGATTTTATAAATTGATTTGTCTATGGGACTGAAATGCATCAGTTAAGTCCAAACTGGAATCAAGACAGTTGCCACAGAACTGTATTTTAGCAGTTTCGATTAGCTGTACTGTAACAGTTATGCATAAAACTGGACTGAATCAGTGGTGAGAAAAACTATATTGAAACAGTGTTGGGTAAATTTGGACTACAGCAGTTCGATCAACTGGCTGTAATATTTATGTAGAAACGTACTGCAGCAGTTCGATCAACTGGACTGCAGTATTTTCGGTGGTGATTGAATGTGACCGTTTCTGGTGCTGTCATTTTAAATTTCTAAAAATTTAATTTTCTACGAAAATCGAAATTTCACCTTCCTGACGTTGGGAATTGTCATACGATCTCAACGGGCCGCAAATCACTCGATTTGGATGTATGAAGGAGAATTTATCGAAGAATTGGTCGGTTAGCGCCTTGCTCCAAATATGTTGATGTCGTCATTCCAACCAAAAAATATTATTCTCCGATTGTAGAATTTCACCTTCATGTTGTAGGATACTTAAGTGCGATCGCAACGAGCCAAAAATCATCCAATTCGGTCGTGGGACGAAGAAGATATCAACGAAACAAATTTTCAGGCCAAGCTCACGTGGGGTGTACATATCGGCAATGCAAGGGAGATGGGGCTGAATCATCCGATGGCTAAACGAATTAATCTCCAAAACATCGTTCGAATCGCCAAAACATCGTTCGAATCGTCAAAACATCTTTCGAATCGCCTATTAATCGTTCGAATTGCCAAAACATCGTCTGAATCGGCAACAACTCGCCGACTAATCTCCAAAAAATCTCCGATTGCCGCTCGTCTTGGCTGCCGGTTTTGGCCGTCGGGCTTGGCAGCCGGCATCTCGTTCACTGCCGGATCTCGATCTTTGCCGGACTGATGTGTATCCACGGTTAGGATACACGTTACATCGAAGTTTTGATGTAACGCGAAGCACTAAAGTTTTCCTGAAATCTAGTTTTGATGTATCTCGGATCATCGAAGTTTGATGAACCCGTAGGATCAACGGTTAGAATTCAAAGAACATCGAACATTCATATAATCTTAAGCATCAAAGCTTTTCTTGTATAACTGATAGATGTGGGTGTACAACACCTTTGTTTAGGTAGGTGAACTGAACGTTTTAAAGTGGGTGAGGGTTGTTAACTTGGGTGAACAACTTCTGACGTGGGTGAACAACATTTGACGTGGGTGAAGAAAAACTAGAAGTGGGTGAACGGATCGGGCTAGTTGAGCCGCCGGATGAGACTGCCGTCTCTGGCCGCCGGGTGACGCTGCCGGCACTAGCCTCCGGGTGAGGCCACCGGGTCGAGCTCCGGCTTTTTTTTTTTTTTTTTTTTTATTGAAATTTTTGGTGACTATTTTCTGAACTTGTTGTCTTTTCTATAAAGGCTTCTTGTAACGGTTTTCTGAAATGTGATATTTTATATTACAGCTGTTGCCGTTTCTCCCTCGTAATGGCTGTTGTAAAAGTTGACGTTTCTTATTGAACCGTTGATGTTTCTTTATGGACCTTTCTCCATGGCTTTGTGGCACTTCCACCATGGACCGAACGTCCTGGTTTCATCGTTCTTTGTAGATATTTCCGAAGGTAATCGTTTTTGTAGATCTTGATCCACAAACCTGGATTGCAGCAGTTGCGACCAACTGGACTGCAATAACTGCGATTAATTGGTATGCAGCAGCTGCAGTCAGCTGAACTGCAGCGATTGAAATTAAAACTGGACTCATCCACATGTTGCAGATCGAACATCCAACAACAACTTTGATGATGTTTCACTATATCTTTTTTTTCGCGGACCGAGCGTCCCAGCAACACTATTTTCAGATTTTGTAGTGATTGCGATTTTCTGCGGTATCTGTAGGTGATAGCTTCAGCAGATCTGAAACGACGAATCTTGATTGCAACAGTCGCGATCAACTGGACTGCAGTATGTGCAATTATATGGTCAGCAACAACACAATTTTCAGATTTCGTAGCGATTGCGATTTTCGGAGGTATCCGTAAGTAATAGTTTCAGCAAATCTAAAACAGCAAATATTGATTGCAGCAGTTGCGATCAACTGGACTGCAGCAGTGATTTTTTTTTTAACATGCTCTGACTGCTTTCTCACGAACACGATTTTGAAGCATTTTCTACAACTTTTCTCAATGGGAAAACACAATTTCTTTTCTCGTATTTCCCCTTAGTCGACGCCAATGTTTGTACCCAAAATCACTTTTGGGCACGAAATACAAAGAATGGATAGTTTTGGTGTGTTTTTAGGGTTGGAGGAGAATTGAAGAGCTAACCAAAATGACACAGGTATTTACGTGGTTCGGCATGGTTGCCTACGTCCACGGATGAATCCCCTTGGGGAGAATTGTTTTATTAGTATTTGTATTACAACATCTGATTTTCTCTCATATTGGCTACCCTCCAAATGATTTCTACTCTCCCTATTTATACCGTTTTACATCTAATTTTCAATATCAACTTAAATGGCATTAAACTTCCCATTTATGCCTCCCTCATAAAGTCTGCATGAAACTGCCTCCTTTATGCCTCTATCATAAATCTGTATGTAACTGCCTCCTTTATGCCTCTATCATAAATATGTATGTAACTGCCTCCTTTATGGCCCTTGATAAATTCGCATGAAACTGTTTTGCTGAAATGGCTGGCGGGCTGGATTGAATGGCAGGCTGGCAGACTGGGACGTCTGGAAGGCATGGATGCAGACTGTCTTGACTGGCAGTGTGGTAGGATGCTGGTTGGCAGACTGGTTTGGCCGCATGGGTAGAAGCTGGCTGTCAGCATAATTGGTGAGCTGACTAGATGGGTTGGCTGGCAGTGTGGAAGAGTTTTTGGCTGGGAATTGGTTAGCAGCGTTGCTGGCTATAAGACCGAAAATTGGATAGGGGTGTGACTGACTTCGGCAGTTGACCGATGGTTGACTTTGACCATTGACTGGTCGTTGACCGACTTTGACCATTGACTGATTCTGACCATTGACTGGTCTGAGAAGACTGGTGGACTGCCTTGGTTGACTGGTTAGCGGGCTTGGATGAGGACCCAAAAGATGATTCAAGCATTAATTTGGCCCATTAACTGGTATTTTTACTTATGGTACAAACACCCTTATCCAGAAAATGTGTGAGCTATTAGCACCCAAACTGGGGGTACCTATCCCAGGGGTGTACCATCCGCACCCAAACTACCCTAACCCTAGAATTGAGAGAATGCTATCATTCTCTCATTCACGCACTTCCCTGAAACTGAGAAAAATAGAAAGCAGCCACTGCTGCTGATTTTCCGAATCTGTGTTCGATAGTAGTATGATTAGGGTTTGGAGAATAGATCGAATACGGGTTCGATAGAAGAGGACGAATATGCTGTCATGGTTTGTGTTGATGAGACAGAGAAGCTGTTGATGGAAGATTATCTAGGGTTTGAATTGGATTTGAATCTGAGAAGAACAAGGAATAAGAAATGATGGGTTCGGTGGAGTATGACGATGGATTGAACAGGGAAGAAGAAATGAAGAGTGGGTCGATATATAATGGGTTTTCGGTGGAAGATTAAGGTGAAGAACGAGATGGGTTCTGCTGTTGGATTGAAGGTTCATATCGAGAATTTGATGATGCCGACAGATTTCTAGAACTGATATTGAAGATGGGTTTTCACTATAATTAGGAGTTTGGAGATGCAGAATTATGCTGGTGATGTGAATCGGGGTGGTGGTATGATGCTGTTGGTAGTGCTTTTGTGTTTGAATTAAAGAGAAATCAGATTACAGGATAGAGCAGGTGATGCTGGTATGAACTGCTGCAAATGAAACGGGTTTAGATGTATGTTAGGTTTGTGATGAATGTTGCAGGGAATGAGAGAATAAAATAGGCCGGATATGGCCTGGAACTGACTTGAAACAAGGGAGACTCTGTCTGAATATCTTTTCTGATGAGTCGACTCAGCTATTCAGATGACCGATCCGAATAGCCAACTCAGCTAAATAAGACTCAGTTAGACAGCTAACTCAAGCTGACTTGGGCTAGCTGACTCACTTCCTTGACCCACTGACTAACAGTTTGACTGACGGTTGACTCGTTTGACCGTTAGTCATAACAGATTGATTTGACGGAATGTACCTTGACCGGAGGAGAATTTTCAGTAGCGGCGGCGACAAATTCGGCCAACTTCCACTAAAAACACGTTTTCGCGAGAGCAAAATTACAGAATTTTGGGTGGACTTCTCTCATGTGTGTGAAGACTTAGAATTGGAAATTGGATGAAAACTTTGAAGTTTTGGAGAATTGGACTAGAAATTGGAATATGGCTCAAATTGGGAAAGTGGTGTTCTTTTGGAATGAGGATTCTTTTCCTACAAAGATATGGAGAGTATTGAAGCCTATAAATAAAGGAGTTCTCTACAACTTTTTAGACACATCTACTTTGGAGAAGGAGTTAAAGTGCACAAGGATTGGAGGAAGGAGCAACCATCATCTTTTCAATAAGTTTTCTTTCTTCCTTAATTATTATTATTATTATTGTGTGAACTCCAAATTATGAGTAGCTAATTTTCTTATTGATTGAGGATGAATTCCTAGTTCTTAACATATGGTTTGAGTTTTGTTTCAATTCTACTTTGAAGTTTTTCATATGATTATCGATTGTTTTTACTAATATTAATGTTTATGATTGATTGATAGGTTGTTTGGAGTGCACGCTAAATTAATTTGTTAATTTAATCTAAAGCTAGTGAAAGTTAGGGAATACGTAATAGTTTCTTGACTCTTTACACAAGTAGAAAACACGAGACCTTGCGGAGGGATTCCGTGGAGCAATTGTGTGTGAAAACAACGCTAGAAAGTGGACCAAGCGAACCGAGTCTAACTACTAGTACTAAACCTAAGTTCACAAATCTTAATGCGTTCGGGGAATTACATCTTGTAAGCGAACCTCAAGGTGGTTCTTTTGAATAGAATCTGATAACTAAGCGGACTTGTTACTCGGTGAAATAAGGAATTTTGGGGTTAGCTAAGCGAACCTGCTATCCTATGGTTGGTGATAATCTATGACTAATAACAAGTGGAAAAGAACATAACTTTAATCAATGTTTTGCAGCGAAGAAGGATTCCTTGATCTATTCTCTCTCATTGATTTCAACTTACATTTTTAATTACTTTGTTTATTTCTTTTGCTTTATAAATTTTACAACCAATATCCCCCTTTTGTGACAATTTTACAACTATAATCTCTTGCTCCTCGTGGGATCGACCTTGACTACCCTATATTACTCTTTAATTAGGTAGTAAAGTATTAATTAATTTGTTGTGGTTACGACACGCATACATCAGTCGTATACATGGATTCCTATGCTAAAGAACTTGATGCAAAAGGAGCTGCTATAGAACTCGATGAATCCAGGCGAGGTATATAACCACAACTTTTAAAATAACATGGTTGTTAGCAGTTATACTAGCAAGAGGAGATCTACATAAACAATGAGAAATTTTCCATTATATGCAAAAGATACTCTTCGTTTACTTCTTCAGTCATTAAACATGAAGTTGAAAAGGCAATTTAATAATTTAGAGCCAATACCTCATAGGTTCAAGCGTGCTTTCTCCCACGTAAGCAACAACAGAAAAATGCATCACTGCATCAAATGCATTGTCAGAAAATATTTTGTTCACATCTTTTGCGTCCCCCAAATCAGCATAGATGAACTGGAGTCATCCAGGCTCCGGAAATTGCTTCTGGATCACCTTAACAGCACCAAGTTTTCCTCTTGATAGGTTTTCCCGTTGACATGGATAGAAACATAATTAACCCAATAACTTATGCTAAAATTAATTCATTTGAATGTTCAAAGAGGCAAAAAATTTCACTTGAATTCATGGCATACCAGTATCGTGACATGGTAAGAGTCTGTCAGAATCCGAAGCGAAGCATGTGAACCAATGTA
Source organism: Papaver bracteatum (assembly GCA_023529315.1). Taxonomy (NCBI): domain Eukaryota; kingdom Viridiplantae; phylum Streptophyta; class Magnoliopsida; order Ranunculales; family Papaveraceae; genus Papaver; species Papaver bracteatum. Next base: position 240,169 of record JAJJWX010005130.1, read on the forward strand.
ACCAGCACCTCCTGTTACTAAAATATGTGTTACCTGCCTCATGACAAGAGAACTGGAAACCGAATAGTGGTCACACATTAATAGAAAGAAAAAGGATAAAACAATATCAAATGAACTAAATCATCAACTAGAAAATCAATCCGCAAGAAGATGTACTTAATGTAAACATTACTCCCATAAGCAAGTGTTCTTTATGTTTCAGGTACAAACTTAAAAAGGGATATGTAATCTCACAAACAATAATCTCCTCATTATATTGATGTAAAACAAGCCAACTATCCTAGGTATTCAACTATAAGCGAGAAAACAAATATCGTACTTTTTACATATTGTGCTTTATTGGTGGAATTTTATCATATGAGGCCTCCGTATTATGTTAGAAAAATAATTGTCCAATCTATCCATCGCTATATGGCCGAAGTTCCGACAGACAAATCCAAGCTAGCTAAATATTAGCATAATTAAAATATGGGCTTACCCAAACACTTTCAATAACAGTTTTAAATTCAAGTTGGTGAACTATAATAAGTGGATTTCCATTGAATGAAAGAGAAAACAAATAGGGTAAAATCTCATATTTTGGTTTTATGAATGACTAACCAAGAAATGAGAAACCTAAATCTCCCGAGTCTCCTATTTCATGTAGACTTGCATTCAAGGGAATGTAAACTTGTTTCATATTATACTGCTCATATTCTAAAAATTTACATCAGTGATTCTGAAATTCAATGCAATCGTCTAGACTAAATCATGTGATACATGTAACTGATTAAATCACATGAAAAATAAAAAATGAGAACTAATTAGAATAATTTGACGAGATAATTTCCTCAATTCCAGATCCTGGAAAGTAAAAAAATATTTATTACCGACTCTCTTTCAAATTTCTTTGTGGATCTCGCAAGACAGGTTTCTTCAATTACAGCTACGGGATTCTGACCCTAAAACTTACAAGAAATTAGGGGTTTTCAGATTAGGTAATCTATTTTTAATTGGTAAACGAAAGTATCATATTTGATGCTAATGTGAAGGTCATACTCAGGAATCTTAACCGTAAGACGGATTCATCAATGGTTTCCTCCCTCTCACCTTCTCAAACCAAAAAAGAAAAAAGAAAAAAGAAAAAAGAAAAAAGAAAAAAAGATAGTCTTTAGCGGTGCTATCCAGATAAGTTTGGGCTTAAAAATGCAGGATACTATTTAATGGTCTCCAAATACTTTCCAAGATTCATCCAGTCCATATGGACTAGAATTAGGTGATAATAGATGGTACGGTGTGAGATCAACCTTAGTTGTATTATTTTTGGAAATTAAGTTATCTTTTTTTTTCTTTTCTTTTTAGGAAACTGATTACCTTACGAAAATCATAAAACAATTTTGATTGTATGGAAATACTGATTTTCTAGACTAGACATTTTAAAGGCCTATAAACAGGACCTAATATCGATGATATATTTTGAAGTTGAAGCAAAACACTTTTTCTTTTTTCTTTTACATGTCTTACAAAATTATGTTATTGTGTAATTTTTAATAATACTCCGCACTCTAGATCATCTTGCATGTCATGTATCAACATGGTTGCAATTTAATATTATTGCATTGAAAAAACATACTGTGTATTTTTTTATAAAATATCACAATTAAAATTTTAAAAAATATACTGACGAATTTATCAAGGCCAAGATAATCAGGGGAGCCAATATCGGTGAAATAGTTTATATAAGAAGACAATAATTCAATTTCATACCACGTAGGAACCAATTCCCAATTAAAATTGCAAATATTAGGGATTCTACAAATATTGGGTTAGTCTTGTAGGAGCGGAATATCACAGCAAATGATAACTTACGAAATTATGGAGAGAAAATACATCTTGCGAGCAAAGAATATTTTGCGAGCAAAAGAAATCACGAAGGACATTTTGCGAGCAAAGGAAATCACGAAGGTTCGTAAAATAATTCTCAAATCCGAAATGGCGGGACAACACAATTGTCATTGTAGTTGCGGATTATATCACAACTACACCCTCATAAGAATCCATTAAAATGATTCCTAAACCTAATTAATTTGATATGAAACTAAGAATTAAGGTACTAAAACTATAAAGGAGACACAAAGATTTTTACGTGGTTCGATCAATGTGATCTACATCCACGGTGCTTCACTAGTGATTGTATGTAATTACATGATTTTACAATTGAGACTCCATTAATGAATATTTGGAGCTCTAGAATTTTGGGGAAGAAGATGATCAAGAAAATAAAATCTCTCCTAACATTTTTTCTCTCCTCCTAAAATTATTCCTCTCTCTAAAAAAGACCCCCCCTCTTCTCATGCCTAAATGGCTATTTATATGATCTTACAAAATATGACAGTTGTGTTGTCCCGCCATTTCGGATTTGATAATTATCTTGCGAAGCTTCGTAACTTCATTTCGCGAACTTATTTTGCTTTCCTCGTGATTTCCTTTGCTCGCAAAATGTTCTTTGCTCGCAAGATGTCTTTTCTCTCCACAATTTCGTAAGTTATCATTTGTTGTGATATTCCGCTCCTACATCTTACCTCTTTTTTCTTGAATATTGCTTGAAGAGCGATCTTTAAGAAAAAATCCGTTGTAGTAGTCTTTGATCTTTGTTGGTGAAGGAACAAGCGAAAGAATATCAAACTCAAAAAGTATATACTTGCCTCTATTCTTTTGCGAAGTTCTGAAAATTTAAGAAGTAATTAGAAGTATCATCTTACGAAGTATGAAGTATGCGAAGTATAATATATCCTTTAAGAAGTATAAGAAGTACTCAATCCTCGAAATATATAAGAAGTATGAAATATCCTTAAGAAGTATTAGAAGCACTTAACCCTCAAAATATATAAGAAGTATTCGTCCTTGAATGAGAGTGATAAATATTGCCTCTGTTCATGTGAAATTATCATTCCATTTTTGGTAAGGATTCTTGCTGAGAAGATAAAGAACATAAAATATTTTCTTGGGTATCCATAGTTGCCTCTGTTCTTTATCTATGAAGGAGAATTCTTGAGAAAATGTTGAATGATTAAATTGCGTCTCTATTCTCTTCTTGCATTTTCCTTAATTGGTAACCCTGTTATCTTCTGAATATTTCTACGAATTCCTGAGTTTTTCTGCGCATTTCTGAACTTCTAAATAGTGATGCGAATAAACTGTTGCGAACATAGTGTTGCGAATTATGAATAGTCCTGCGAATTATGAATGTTTCTGCGAAGTTTCGCGATATTATCTTGTAAAATTTTGTAAAATACTTGTGCGAATATAGTATTTATGTAATGATTATGTTATGAAATGTGTATGCGATGTTTATGCCATGAAATGCTTATGCAATGCTTTTATGATGTGAATATGATGTTTGAATGATGCGATTATGATGCTTGTATGATGCTTGTATGATGCGAGTATGATGCTTGTATGATGCGAATACTTATCTATTGCAATGTATATTTCAAGTTTCTGTTACTTAGCTCATTTTTCCGTAGTAAAATTGATATATCTTTGAGTTGCCTCCATTCATATGATTATCTTCGCAAGTTTATTTGTGTATTTTCTTATATAAATTCGTCTTTGATCGCGAATGAAATCGCCTCTTTTGCTATGACTTCATGATATATATTCTTGTAAAAATTCTTCAATGATATTGATGGAATTGTCTTCTTTGATATATATTGTCTTCAAAATTCTTCAATGATCTTGATGGAATTGTCTTCTTTGATATATATTCTCTTCAAAATTCTTCAATGATCTTGACTTAAATTGTCTTCTCTTCAAAACTTCATGATGTATATTCTTGTATAATTTCTTCAATGATTGTAATGAATTTCATTAATTGCTGTGGTCTTATCATGCCTTCCTAAGTAAAGGTCTTATTTTGCCACCTCTTTTGTAGTAAACTTTTGTATTTGCGATAATATGACAAGTCTGAACATTCTTGCGAACATACAACCTCGTGACATTATCGTCTTGCGATGAAATCGCAGGACGTCTTTACACTTTCATGCAAAAACCCATTGATCTCATCTTAGCTTCATTGTTATGTTCTGCGAGTTCTTTTTTTTTTTTTTTTTTTTTTTTTAGAAGGCTCGCAGAAGTTCAATTGTTGCACAAATATGACAAGCCTTTATGTTTTCTCAAACAAGAAGCCTCGTGACATTTGCGTCTTATAGCACGTATCAGCTCCCTAATGGAGGGTGCTGCCCTTTATCTTCCCCCTGGTTGCCCCTTCAAGGAAGCGTACATCGACCATACAAGGTTAGCTCCTCCCATCCGATACTGCCAACAACCAGTTTTTGATCGCAACCTCTTATCCTTTTTGCCTATAGGGATTATAGTTACGAGGTTGCACCCTATGGGGTATCTTTGGGCCAAGTGCATCATTTGCCAAGACTTGTCAAAAATGGCAGATGTGGTTCAACCTCACCCGGCACTCTTGACTCAACCGTGTACCTCGGCGCCTTGATCGTTTTCTGCACTTCTTGGGAAAGACAGTATGCCTTAGTCGCCCAACATAAATCTTCTTACATCGCATTTTATATTGAGTAATGTCGTTAGATTAGGTGAGAATCCAAGGTGTCTAACCCGGATAGGTACCCCATTATTGGGTTGTACCCCTAAATTTTTACCATGTACTAAGGGCCCTTGGTGGTGTTCCGGTTACCCTTAGCCACGTTTATAGGTACCCCCTTAAATGACGTACTTTAGGACTTTCCCTCTTACGAAATATAGCTTCGCGAACTAGGGTGTACGCCACAAAGGTTTGCCTGTATAAAATTTTATGCGGCTCTCTTTCTTTTTTTGGAGGCTGATCACAGATTGCGGTCTTTTATTCGCAAGTTAATCGTAAATGGCGGTATTTTTTCGCCTTTTAAAAATTCATCGTAAATTTTTTATGTACATAAAATATTGAATGTTTTCATGAAATGTTTAGTGTAAGAAGTATGAAAATTATGAGAAGTATTAATCAAAATTGTTCTATAGAAATATAGGAATTTAATTTTCTCTATTTTTTGTAATTTTGAAGTCTTTGAAAAATTTTGAGATCGTTAAATTTTTGCGATAAACTCATTTTTGAATCTTGCGATTGTATCACTTTTCACCAATCTAAAAAATCTTTGAAATGTTTTGAAATCTTAGAAATTGTAGAAATCTTGCGAGTATATCGCTTTTGGGGAATAAAATCAAAAATCTTTTGTCTTTTGTAAATAAAATATTCAGAGAAATGGTACTTACCTTTTTACGGCTTGTTGTTGTCTCTTACGAAGTATATGACTTGGTTGAAAATTGAGAAGAAATGAGAAACAAAGCCTTGCAAAACTGGCCCTTGATCTGTGAAATAATCTCCCTTTTTCTTCTTGCGAAATAACCAAAGATGTTGCGAAGTAAAAGAACATCTGCGAAGTGTTCATGCTGCGAACATTCACAAAATTAATTTTCTCTTCCTTTATCGTCAGCTCGTTGCCTCTTCTAGAAGCGATTATTGATGCTCTCTTTCCTGAGCTCTTTGTTTGTTGTTCTTCCACATCTCCTTTGATGTTTATTGTCTGCAAAGAAAATATTTGCTAAGAGAAGCATGTTTACGAAGGAAGTATTTGCTAAGAGAAATATTTGCGAAATAAAAATGTTTGCGAAGGAAGTATTTGCTAAGAAAAATATTTGCAAAGTAAAAATGTTTGCGAAGGAAGTATTTGCGAAGAAAAATATTTGTAAATGTGACTTCTCCTTAGTTGATGTTCATGGTGATCTCTGCTTTTAGCTCAAATTCTTCTTTTTTCGCTTGCTTTTATGCGTCTTTTGATTGTGCCATACGAACTGGCATCATCTTGGTAATCTGTAGCCTCCTATAAATCTGTTAAGTGAATGCAATTGCTTAAACTTGCTGCTCCTGCCATTCACAAAACTTGCGTTGTTCGCAACTTGTGTTGATTATTCGCAGAATTTTTTTGTTGTTCGTGACTTGTGTTGATAATTCGCAGAACTTGTTTGCTATTCGTGACCATTGAGGTGAATCGCTTTGTTTAAATTTTCCTTGGATAATGTCTCCATCCCATTTCTTTGGTTCTAAAGTATGCCTGGACCTATTAATGAAACTTCTTTTCTTTACTACATTTGCTTCCCTTACTGCTACAGTTTAACATTGCAATTTCTCAATTAACTTCCCACGAAGTAAGATAATTGCGAACTTCCCTTTGAGCTTAATCTTATTGATATTATTTTGGTTTAATGAATATCCCTGAGTTTCGTAAACTCGTTATTGATATTATTTCGGTTTAACTCTTCGTTGGAATTGATGACGGAGTAATGAATCTCGTAATCTTGTATTTTGAATATCCCTTAATACTATTGATATTATTGCTGGAGTAGAATCTCGTATCTTTCCTCCCTCTGACTCCTCTAATCTTATATTTAAATATTAACCTTCCTCAAATCATCATGACTTTGCCAATGTTGATGACGAAATGGTCTTCATTGCTGCCTCTTCTCTTGTTGCCAGTTGACAAAGCTACATTATCTCTTCTTCATAAGTCTATTTTCTTCTCTTCAACTCTATTTTCGTTCTTCCGTCTCTCTACCTTTCTTTGTTTCGCACAAACACTAATGAGGTTTTTGTATGCGGATAAAACTCTTTTGTTATAACTTCCACTCCGTTAACTAGAAACACACAGTACTTGAACCAACAATACTTGAACCAAATAGTTCAGTCTCATGAAATTTTCTTTAATCAATGAACATATAGCACCATCATCCTTTGAGCTACTGCATTTTGCCTTGCTGATGTACGTTTCCCTGTTGATTTCATCTTTGGCTGTTTGATATTCTTCTTTCTTGGTAGTCCATAGCTTAATAACTTCCTGACTTCTTATGCTTCGCAACGTTTCTTCCTAGGTCCTCTTCTTTCACGAAGTATCTATTACCCTGACCATCTATTATTTCACGAAGTATATCATTCAAAGTTTAAACTTTACGTAAAACCTCCTCCCTTTGTTTCATCGGATCTGAGGTTAACTTTGCAAGTGATACTAAGAACCTCGCAGCTACTGATGGTTGTCTGCAACTATTAATTTTGATATTTTACTATTGTTTTCTTTCTTCACGTGAACCTTTCAGGACTTCTTCTTCCTTCCTCGTCATCTGAAGCTACTAACATTGCCTATTTCATTAATGTATGTTTCTTCTTCTTCATTTGTTGCTATATTCTGTCTGCGATTGAATCTTTGCCAAACTCAAGCCAAGGTTTCATGTTTGCATTACAGTAGATGATAGCTGCTCTATCAAACTGTCGGTTGGAGTTTTTTCTGTCAATTGAGTTGATTATTGATAACTTACTGGAGTTTCTCAAAATTAACTAAGTCACCTTCACTAACGTTTGCGTTGCTTCTTTAACTTGGATAACTTCATGGAACTCTTCATATGAAGTATTTATTTTCGCTGCGAATGTTCGCAACTTACTCATCTGAAGCTGTATCTTCTTCTTTTGATAGGAATGCTTTTAATTAATTTTGCTTCGTAAAATTGATGGACGAAATCCTATTTTGTATGGCTTATCACTGGAGTTGCCGTGACTTTGTCAATAGGAAACATCAAAAGTATTGGTAACCTTCTCCCATCGTTTTCTTCTTCAAAATTTATTGTTGATAAATGAGGTGATGGGGATAATGAATCTTTCTGCAACATTTTACTTTCTGTAACTAAACACTCGCAAAAAATGAGGTGAATGGGAATCGAACTTGCGATGTCAAAGTTACTATCTTCATTACTGAACCATCTTTACTTCCTTCCGTTTTTGAAGGTTTTGACCTAGATTTTTAATTTTTCTTATTCTTATTCTTTGTATATCAAAAATTCATCAAAAAGAAAATTTTGTTCACATGATCCGAACTTGCGACCTCTCTTTTGTTCATTCATTTATCGAGCCATCTTTGCAAATCTCAGTTGGTGACTAAAATTGCAGCGTTTTTTCTTTAATCTCATCTTTCTTTTATTTCTTCATAAATTGTTATCTGCTCCTGTTGTTATCAGATTTCTGCGATCCTCTATAGAAATTTCTTCAATCAACAATTTCTGCGATCATCTTCTTCTTCTGAGCACAGAATTTCTCAACTAAAAACTTCCATTTTTCCCTTGAATTTCACCACAACAATTAATCTTTTCTCTCATTCTCTTCATGTCTTTGAATTGTTGATGATGTTATCCCCTGAAAATGTGGTTTCTTCCATAGAATTTTCCATTTTGAACCTAAAATTTGTAGATCTAAATAGAAAGTATGGAAATTAACTAATCTTCATAGAAATTCTTGATTCAAAAAGTTACAGGAAGGATAAATCCATTATTCTCTCCCTGTTTCTAGCGCCAATTATGTAGTTGCGGATTATCTCACAACTACACCCTCATAAGAATCTATTAAAATGATTCTTAAACCTAATTAATTTGATATGAAACTAAGAATTAAGGTACTAAAACTATAAAGGAGACACAAAGATTTTTACGTGGTTCGATCAATGTGATCTACATCCACGGTGCTTCACTAGTGATTGTATGTAATTACATGATTTTACAATTGAGACTCCATTAATGAATATTTGGAGCTCTAGAATTTTGGGGAAGAAGATGATCAAGAAAATAAAATCTCTCCTAACATTTTTTCTCTCCTCCTAAAATTATTCCTCTCTCTAAAAAAGACCCCCCCTCTTCTCATGCCTAAATGACTATTTATATGATCTTACAAAATATGACAGTTGTGTTGTCCCGCCATTTCGGATTTGATAATTATCTTGCAAAGCTTCGTAACTTCATTTCGCGAACTTATTTTGCTTTCCTCGTGATTTCCTTTGCTCGCAAGATGTTCTCTGCTCGCAAGATGTCTTTTCTCTCCACAATTTCGTAAGTTATCATTTGTTGTGATATTCCGCTCCTACATCTTGTATAATTTATCTCACAACTACACCCTCATAATAATCCATTAAAATGATTCCTAAACCTAATTAATTTGATATGAAACTAAGAATTAAGGTAATAAAACTATAAAGGAGACACAAAGATTTTTACGTGGTTCGATCAATGTGATCTACATCCACGATGCTTCACTAGTGATTGTATGTAATTACATGATTTTACAATTGAAACTCCATTAATGAATATTCGGAGCTCTAGAATTTTGGGGAAGAAGATGATCAAGAAAATAAAATCTCTCCTAACATTTTTTCTCTCCTCCTAAAATTATTCCTCTCTCTAAAAAAGACCCCCCCTCTTCTCATGCCTAAATGGCTATTTATATGATCTTACAAAATATGACAGTTGTGTTGTCCCGCCATTTCGGATTTGATAATTATCTTGCGAAGCTTCGTAACTTCATTTCGCGAACTTATTTTGCTTTCCTCGTGATTTCCTTTGCTCGCAAGATGTCTTTTCTCTCCACAATTTCGTAAGTTATCATTTGTTGTGATATTCCGCTCCTACAGTCATCTTTTGTAAAATCATATAAATAGTCATTTAGGCATAAAATGTTGGAGAGAGATATTTTAAGAATGAAGGATAATTTTAGTAGGAGGAGAGAGAAAATGTTAGGAGAGATCTTTTTAGAATGAAGGATAATTTTAGTAGGAGGAGAGAGAAAATGTTAGGAGAGATTTATTTTCTTTATCATCTTCATCCCCAAAAAACTAGAGCTCCAAATATTCATTAATGGAGTCTCAATTGTAAAATCATGTAATCACATACAATCACTAGTGAAGCACCGTGGATGTAGATCACATTGATCGAACCACGTAAAAATCTTTGTGTCTCTTTATAATTTTAGTACCTTAATTCTTAGTTTCATATCAAATTAATTAGGTTTAGGAATCATTTTAATGGATTCTTATGAGGGTGTAGTTGTGAGATAATCCGCAACTACATAATTGGCGCTAGAAACAGGGACCTAATCTTGTTGGTTCAAGGAAGTTTAGAAAAATTAGCTATTGTTGGTGATGAACTCCACTGGATCTTCAAGAGATGAACAACTGATATGGGAGATAGTTTACATACAAGAGCAGAAGCAGAGATGAACATAAGAAAAACAAAAGAGAAATTCAACGAATCTACGTCAAGAATCAATCCGAATTTTATGCGAAGAGCTATTTCATCTCACGATCATGTTTGTTTGTTGATCGAAATTCTGCGTCACAGAGAAGAAATATCTATCCTTGAAGATACAATTATTACTCGTCAAAATAGCATCAACACCAGCGAAGTAACAAAGTTCAAGGAAAATTAGTTAACTAGTTAATTAATTATCAACATCCACAGCAAATTAATTAATTCAAAGTTCACTTCGTAATTAATTAATTAATTAGTTAACTAGTTTTGCAACTTCTCGGAGCAAATGCTTAGAGACCAAGCTTGGAATCCTTTTAAGATCACCATGGTGGATGGAAAACATCAGGAATTGATCGATGAAGAAGCCAATCTCGCAAGATACAGCAGCAGACAAGCAACAGTGAAGGTTGCTGCGCAACTAACTTTGTCAACATACAACGCAAGTTTCAACAGTTTCATGGCCAGAAATGAATTCAACCAGTTGTGAAAGTAATCGGCGCAAGATTAGCAACTGTAATAACTTATCTTGCGAATATTAGTTTGTGAATATTCAGTTTACCTCAGTTAATTTTGCGAATCTTCGTAAACTTATTTTGCATGAGAAGTTAATGGATCATGTGAAAAGGAGCCCAAGAGATGGAAATTCTTACGCAACGAAAGAATAAACTCAGAGGCTAATACGTATTAGATAAGTTCATAGTGCATGTGAAGTTTTAATGTCTTAGCAGAGAAAGGAAGAGATAATCAAAAGAGCTGGTCACCTGCGAAGAATAAAAATTTGAGAGATTAAGTGAAGCCCAAAGGTCAACAGCAGCAACAATACAACGAAATTCGTAGGGAATAACAACAACGTATATGAAGGAAAGGTGTGTAATTATTTTACTGGGTACGTATGAATAGTTTTACTTATAACAGGAATGAGCCGAAGATTATTGAGAATAAAAATAAGGTCGATCTGTTACTAAGAAGACGATGGAAGAAGAAGACATGAAAATTATCAAGCAACGGAAGGAAGAAGCAATGGATGATTAAACACACGTCCAAAGCAAATAATTCTGCGAAGTTACGGTAATTGAATGGAGATGAAATATTGTTGCGAAGAAGATTGGTTGATGCAAGGCCATATCCTATACTATTCGCAAATCGACAGTTCACCTATGATACAAGTCAAAGGTGACAAAGATGGCATCTACAACATATTTCGGGCCCTTATCAAATCTAGGGAAGATTCTAAATAAACAGGATCAGTTGTTCGTATAGACAGTCAATGAAGTAAACCAACTCAAGACATGACAAGTCCGTTCGCAGGATCCCTAGGGGAGAAATATCTATAAAGAAAAGAATAGAGGTAACATATCATTTTACGTGTTGGTGTAGTCTGGTCATTGTCACCAACACATAACGAAAACATAAATGGGAAGAGTCAGGCGTAACAATGTAACGTAAGAAGTACAGAGGCTTACGCTACCTTCGCAGCAACAGAGGCTTTATCATATAGGAAAGGAAAACTCAAGGAAACAAATAGTTGCGAATAGCAGGAACAGCAGGTTCATGCAATTACACTCATCTATCACAGAGGTACAACATGGAGACAATAAATTTATCCAAAATATGAGAAGGAGACGACATACTTCTTAAACTTAAAGACACAGCAGTGGACTTCAAAGAAAATAGAAAGACATCAAGTGAAGCAAAGGGAGCATGCGTTTTAAATTTCTAGCAAACTAAAAGGGAAATATGAAAACCTCTTATACAACTACAAACAACGAGTGGTCAGAAAGCGATTAAAAGATGCACGGAGGGGTGGATAAGAACATCATCATGTCAACACAAGACTAGTGAGCGAAAACAGCTTCAAAGGAAGGGAGAAATAATTAATCTATGCATGAGTATTCTCAACAAATCCAGGGGCGAAGTGTTGCCAGCACAAAAAACCACATGAGAGTTAGAGTGATATTTTTTACATCTTATGTGTATCATTTTGCAGTATACGGATGATGGTGTAAATCAACCAGTTAAAACACGAAGGAGAAGAAGACAGTCAATAACACTGCTACGAAGAAAAAAACAGTGACGCTGAGAGGATAACATGTATAAGCACTGTGCAAAGATAGTGCCACCAAAGAACATAATATGCTGCGAAGAGAACAACAACGAATTGAACTGACATAGGAGATGCTGCATGAGAGGCAACAGATTTTGCCAAGATTACTTCACAACAGCATGAGAAAGATCTGCGAGTGATCAACACGGTTTGCGAACAATATAAGATCTGCAAATGATCAACACAAGTCGCGAACAACACAAGTTGCGAACAACACAAATCAGAAGGGAGAAAGAATCAATAACTAATGATGGGATATAGCCTGCACGAGAATAGACAAAGAGAAATATTATCATAATGGCGGCAACAAGAAGATAAGAGAACACAACGTGAGAAAGGAAACGCTATCGCTAAAATAATACTCGTATTTCATTTGGTATATCTGCGAAGTAAAAAGATTTCTGCGAGGAAAATAGTTGCTGCTAAGAGGCAAAAGAAACAAAGAGAAAGAGTATAACAAAGAAAAAACCTACCAGGGACGAAGAAAATAACATACTGTGATGGATATGCAAAGAACGATTACAAGAGAATAAGTTACAAAAAGCTTACCTTACTTTCACAAAATAGCAGCCAGCAGAGATGGTTGTTTGCGAAGTCAACAAGCTTGAGATCGCACGCTCGAATCCCAACTATCGCAGATTTTTGCATGTTTTTACTTTAAATACTAGAGAAGAATATCACATTAAATAAATAACATGATCACGTTCAATCACAAAATAGGAGCTTGGACAGATGGTCGCAAGAGGAGCTGATAAGATGATGGACGCAAGTTCGAGTCTTTCCATTCGCAAAATTTTTTGCACTTCGCAAATGTTTGCCATGCGAATATTCGCAACACAAACAATTCTACTCTTTGCACTTCGCAAATATTTACCTTGCGAATATTCGCAGCATGAGTTTATATCGTAAATATTTCCTTCGCAGATGTTAACTTCGTACAAATGTTTACTTCGCAGATGTTCGTCTACTTCGTGTAAATCATTACTTCGCAGATGATCGTTTACTTTGTGCAAATTATTACTTCGCAAGATTTTTGGATATTTCGCAAGAAGAAAGTGGGAGATTATTTCGCAAGAAATGGCAAGTCATATACTTCGCAAGAGACAACAACAAGCCGTAAAAAAAGATAAGTACCATTTCCTTGAATACTTTATTTACTAAAGACAAAAGAATTTTGATTTTATTTACTAAAACCGATATACTCGCAAAATTTCTACAATTTCTAAGATTTCAAAACATTTCAAAGATTTTTTAGATTGGTAAAAAGCGATACAATCGCAAAATTCAAAAATGAGTTCATCGCAAAAATTTAAAGATCTCAAAATTTTTCAAAGACTTCAAAATTACAAAAAAAATAGAGAAAATTAAATTCTTATATTTCTATAGAACAATTTTGATTTAAAGATATGATATGAATATTTCTCATACTTCTTATACTACAGATTTTATGAAAACACTCAACATTTTATGTACATAAAAAATTTACGATGAATTTTTACGAATAAAAAGAATTTTGATTCTACTTATAAAAGGCGAAAAAATACCGCCAAAAATCAATTGCGATTAACTTTCATTAAAGAAAGACGCATACATTAACTTGCGAAGAAAAGACCGCAATCTGTGATCAGCCTCCAAAAAATAAATAGAGCCGCAGAAAATTTTATACAGGCAAACCTTTGTGGCGTACACCCTAGTTCGCGAAGCTATATTTCGTAAGAGGCAAAGTCCTAAAGTATGTCATTTTAAGGGGGTACCTAAAAACGTGGCTAAGGGTAACCGGAACACCACCAAGGGCCCTTAGTACATGGTAAAATTTTAGGGGTACAACCCAATAATGGGGTACCTATCCGGGTTAGACACTTTGGATTCTCACCTAATCTAGCGACATTACGCAATATAAAATGCGGTGTAAGAGGATTTAGGTTGGGCGACTAAGGCATACTGTCTTTCCCAAGAAGTGCAGAAAACGATCAAGGCGCCGAGGTACATGGTTGAGTCAAGAGTGCCGGTGAGGTTGAACCACATCTTCCATTTTTGACAAGTCTTGGAAAATGATGCACTTGGCCCAAAGATACCCCATAGGGTGCAACCTCGTAACTATAAGCCCTATAGGAAAAAAGGATAAGAGGTTGCGATCAAAAGCTGGTTGTTTGCAGAACCGGATGGGAAGATCTAACCTTGTATGGTCGATGTACGCTTCCTTGAAGGGGCAACCAAGGGGAAGATAAAGGGAAGCACCCTCCATTAGGGAGCTGATACGTGCTATAAGACGCAAATGTCACGAGGCTTCTTGTTTGCAAAAACATAAAGGCTTGTCATATTTGTGCAACAACTGAATTTCTGCGAGCATTCTAAAAAAAAAAAAAAAAAAAAACATACAAAGAGAACTCGCAGAATATAACAAAGAAGTTAAGATGAGATCAATGGGTTATTACATGAAAGTGTAAGAACGTCCTGCGATTTCATCGCAAGACGATAATGTCACGAGGTTGTATATTCGCAAGAATGTTCAGACTTGTCATATTATCGCAAATACAAAAATATTATTACGAAAGAGGTGGCAAAATAAGACCTTTACTTAGGAAGGCATGATAAGACCACAGCAATTAATGAAATTTATTCCATCAATATCATTGAATAATTTTTACAAGAATATATATCATGAAGTTCTGACAAAGAAGGCAATTCCGTCAATATCATTGAGGAATTTTTACAAGAAGATATATCATGAAGTCCTAATAAAGAATACAATCCCATCAAGATCATTGAAGAATTTTTACAAGAATATATATCACGAAGTCATACCAGAAGAGGCGATTTCATTCGCGAAAATACACAAGTAAACTTGCGAAGATGATTATATGAATGGAGGCAACTCAAAGATATATCAATTTTACCGCAGAAAAATGAGCTAAGTAACAAAAACATTAGCTATACATCATAATAAATAAGTATTCGCATCATACAAGCATCATACTTGCATCATACAAGCATCATACTCGCATCATTCAAGGATCATATTCGCATCATAAAAGCATTGCATAAACATTTCATGGCATAAGCATCACATACACATTTCATAACATAATCATTACATAAATATTATATTCGCACAAGTATTGTACAAAATTTTACAGGATAATACCGTGAAACTTCGCAGAAACATTCATAATTCACAACACTATATTCGCAACACTATTCTCAGCACTATTCAGAAGTTCAGAAATTCACGGAAAAACTCAGAAATTCGCAGAAATATTCAGAAGATAACAGGGTTACCACTTGAGGCAGAGGCAACATAACAATAGAGACGCAATTTAATTATTCAACATTTTCTCAAGAATTCTCCTTCGTAGATAAAGAACAGATGCAACTATGGATATCCAAGAAAATATTTTATGTTCTTTATCTTCTCAGCAAGAATCCTTACCAAAAATGGAATAATAATTTCACATGACTAGAGGCAATATTTATCACTCTCATTCAAGGACGAATACTTCTTATATATTTCGAGGATTAAGTACTTCTTAAGGATATTTAATACTTCTTATATATTTCGAGGATTGAGTACTTCTTATACTCCTTCAAGGATATTTTATACTTCTTATACTTCACACTTCTTTAAGGATACTTCTCACACTTCATACTTCGCAAGATGATACTTCTAATTACTTCTTAAAGTTTCAGAACTTCGCAAAAGAATAGAGGCAAGTATATACTTTTTGAGTTTGATATTCTTTCGCTTGTTCCTTCACCAACAAAGATCAAAGACTACTACAACGGATTTTTTCTTAAAGATCGCTCTTCAAGCAATATTCAAGAAAAAAGAGGCAAGATGTAGGAGCGGAATATCACAGCAAATGATAACTTACGAAATTGTGGAGAGAAAATACATCTTGCGAGCAAAAGAATATTTTGCGAGCAAAAGAAATCACGAAGGACATTTTGCGAGCAAAGGAAATCACGAAGTTTCGTAAAATAATTCTCAAATCCGAAATGGCGGGACAACACAATTGTCATCTTTTGTAAAATCATATAAATAGCCATTTAGGCATAAAATGTTGGAGAGAGATCTTTTTAGAATGAAGGATAATTTTAGTAGGAGGAGAGAGAAAATGTTAGGAGAGATCTTTTTAGAATGAAGGATAATTTTAGTAGGAGGAGAGAGAAAATGTTAGGAGAGATTTATTTTCTTTATCATCTTCATCCCCAAAAAACTAGAGCTCCAAATATTCATTAATGGAGTCTCAATTGTAAAATCATGTAATCACATACAATCACTAGTGAAGCACCGTGGATGTAGATCACATTGATCGAACCACGTAAAAATCTTTGTGTCTCTTTATAATTTTAGTACCTTAATTCTTAGTTTCATATCAAATTAATTAGGTTTAGGAATCATTTTAATGGATTCTTATGAGGGTGTAGTTGTGAGATAATCCGCAACTACAAGTCTGATATTAATTAGGGATATAACACAATTTCTTTATATTAAGAAGAGAACTACGGTGATTTTAAGACTATTTTTTGTTTAATTGCTCTATGAATTTATTTAGGATTGTCATTTCTTATATATATGCTTTTGAGATACAAAATTCTCTGTATTAGTCACCTAAATCGCTGCCGTATTTTAATGTATATGACTGATGCGGAATATGTGTACATTTTACTGATCCAGCTACAACTGAAGTACTTAATCAGATGCGATCATATATACTTATTTCTCATAGCTACATAGAAATACAATGTCTCAAATACTTAAGGAAAACTACATTTAAGTATATATAAAATCAAAGGTTGAGTCGAGGCTGTAAGACACTTCTCAATATAATACACTCTATATAATACTCTACATTTCAGAAAGGGATCAAATAAATACACTCATAGTTAATCATTTCTCTCATATAGGCACTTCTCAATATAATATATATTCGAGTGAGAACTTTCTGATATTATAAAGCATTGCATCTCAGAAGCTGAGAACCTTTCTCTTATTGAAATCCCATCCAAAGAAGAAATTTGGAATATAATTTTTAACATGAATTAGTGGGGGGCATGGTCCAGATGGGTTTAAACCAGGTTTCTTCAAAGCTAATTGGGAGATTCTGGGCACAAACGTCATTTTAGTTGTTCAAGATTTCTTCTCAACTGGAATTCTTAACCCAGAGTTTAATCACTCCTATAAAACCTGTATCCCAAAAATAGCTACCCCCAAACTCCAGCCGACTTCCGACACATCATCCTAAGAAATATAATATATAAAATCATATCCAAGATCCTAGCAAACAGGTTAAAGCCCATCCTGAATAAGTTAATTTTCCCTAATCAATCTTCTTTCTTTCCGGGGAGACAAATCACTGACAACATTATCATAGCCCACGAACTCATCCAATCTATGAAAATTTCTAAAGCTAAAAAGGGTCATCTTTCACTAAAATTAGACCTGTCAAAGGATTTCGATAGAGATGAGTTGAAATTTATTGGGTCGGCACTAATTGATTTTGGTTTTAACGACTCATGGGTAGATCTTATCATGCAATTTATTGCAACCACCTCCTTTTCCATACTTCTGTATGGTTCTCCAGGGCTGTTTTTTCCACTTCGAGGGGATTAAGACAAGGTGATCCGTTATCCCCATACCTATTCCTAATATGCATGAAAATCTTAGCTAGGCTCCCAGAAAAAGCGGTAGAGGATACAAATTATCGGGGTTTAAAATAAATAAACATGCCCCGAATATTTCTCACATTTTCTTTGCCAACGACTGCTTTCTATTCACGAAAGAAGATTTAGGAGAAGCAAAAAATCTGCTAGATATTTTATTAAGATTGGGTAAAATTACTGGGCAGATGGTTAATATTTAAAAATATGGGATCTATTTCAGTCCACACATTCATCTAAAACACAAAAAAATCATAGCAAAAATTCTTAAGCTTTCGTTAATGACAAAAAAAGGATAGATACCTTAGTACCCCTCTTTTCTTCGACAAGAACATGAAAGAAAACTTCGAACCTCTCCTTCAAAAGTACTATGTTACCCTTCAATGATTGAAATCTAAACTTCTTTCTCATGATGGTAGAACAGTATTAATAAAAGACGTCCTTCAAGCTTACCCCACATACCAAATGCAAATCCTTGCATTACCTAAAGATACACTCGATCAAATGAATAAAATCCAAAGAGATTTCTGGTGGAATAAGGATAAGGACAAGAGCATAGGGGGTTACATTAGATATTGGACAAATATGTGCAAGCCTATTTCTCAAGGCGGGCTAGGAATTAAGAACACACACCATTTAAATATATCTCTCCTCACAAAGCTGGCCAGTAGGCTAATTACAGACCATGATCAACTTTGGGTCCAACTTCTAGAGGCTAAATACTTCCAAAACTACCACCCTCTAGACTTCACTAGAACTTCTTATCTATCCTGGGTCTTGACGAGTATTCAAAAAGGTTTAAACCTAATCAAGGGTAATTTTGTCTGGCAAGTAAAAAACGGAGCTTCTGCAAAAATATGGGAGGACCAATGTGTTTGTACCCCATTAAAATAGTACAATTGCGTACCGCACAAGCTATTCAATACTGGTGAAACATGGTTTATTGGAGAAACCCGTCGGTTTATTAAAGAAACCCACATGGCTTATTAAAGAAGCCCAATTGGCTTATTTTGGAAGCCCAGACGGTTTATTAAAGAAACACAAGGCTTATTAAAGAAGCCTAGTTGGCTTATTGTTGAAGCCCGTTTGGTTTATTATGGAAACCCATTTTTGCTTATTATGGAAGCCCAGATAAATCCTAACAAGAAGAGGATAATTATCTTAGGTGGTTATAATTATTATTCAAGATAATAATTATTTAAGATGATTGCAAAATCCTAACAGAAAGAGGATAATTATCTTAAATGGTTATGATTATTATTCAAGATAATAATTATTTAAGATAAATAAGGATTATGATAAATATTAGAGGAATAACAAACTTTATCATAAATCTGGTTGTTTTCTTGGATTTATACAGGGAAGAGAAGTTATGAAAATAACTATGAAACCCTAAAGCTAGATCTACTTTCTTCCTATAAATAGAGGCTACATCCCAACTCAAGGGGAGAATGGGCTACCATTTTCACCACATTTCAGCTGCTTAGATATGCTTTCTAACCAAGAGAAAAACCATTGTAATACTTATATCAATAAAACTTCTCTCCCCAAGGGGATTCATCTGTGGACGTAGGCATTACTTGCCGAATCACGTAAAATTCTTGTCTTCATTATTGATTTTTTTTATGGTTGTCTTACTTCTTCATCATTATCATCATCAATTGTGTTTAGTGCCTAATAATAATTAATGGTACAAACATTGGCGCCGGCTAAGGGGATTCGTGTGAAACAATCGTGTTTTGCCATTGAGAAAGGTGCGGAATAAATCATGCACCGATTCCATGCAAAAATAAGCAAAAGAAAAAAAGAAAAGAAAAAGGAGTTCGACACGACGCAAAGTCCGAATTTCACAAGGAATCAAAGTCCTGCAAGAGTCTTCGACTAAAATACGAGACGCACCATTAGTGGTGTGTGTGACAACAGGAAAAAAAATAAAAACGCTGCGTATCAGACCAAGCTGGTCACTTCTGGAATAGAAGATTCATAATGGGGTCACAATGTGTTCTTTTTTTTGACGTATAGGTCAGAATGATTAAAGGTCGTACCTGTGGAAAAAATAAGGTCCCGACTAGGAAGTGATGGTAACACGTAGGCTTTGGGCTAAGAATAGAGCCCATGGACTTGTCAAGCCTCACATTCTGGTACGTAGAGTTTCAAAAGATGTGTTCAAGGTTAATAAAGGACATCATGAAAGCTTACCTGTATGGAGCGCATGGTGAAGAGGATAGGCGTACTGTGGTTTTCTGGTGATTTTGCCTACATTTGCGCTCACTTATGTAAGGAGAACAAAAAGGTACATATCTTGGCACTTCCAAATATCCTGCTTATTCCTAGTCACTGTCCACATCATCAACGGGCATTTATTCCACACAAAAATATACTTCTTTGCTCAAAAAACACACGGCGGCGTCCGTTTATATTCCATAGCGGTTAACCTTGATCCAAGCCTTTATAGAAGATACTTGTTCTTAGCTAGAAGGGATTACTGGTACACGGGCATCGGACCACCATGATAAACGCCAAATAAAGGTCCTGCAGACAATCTTACACGTTAGGAAGTAGGGTACGAAATTGTCGCATCCATACAACCTGTACGTAAGTTCCACCATATAACGGATCTGGTGGCGTATTTCGTGATCCAAAATGTTATATATCAATAATCAAGCTAAGCAGTTTACAAGAGAAGATACATAGTTGGCCATACAAGAATCTTAACAATTGTACCGGATGGAAGCAACATGACCTCACGAAAGCAATGTTCGGCATGAGGTCATGCCGAGGCTCACGTAGGAAGTGTTAAAGTACATTTTAGGTACTTTAAATTATTAAGCTAAACTTGGAGGACTCCACACGACCAGCTGGCCAAGACCATGTAAGGCTATTTCGATAAAGGATCCAGAACGAAGGGACACGCCACACCAAGACAATATTTTGAGATCGATTCCAAAAAGAAAAATTATGATGGACCCAGAATAGGGATGGCAACAAAAAAGTTACCAGATCATAAACCCATAGCCATTTAATTAGCAAGTGTGGGTCGGATATAATAGATTTCCTGCTTCACTTGGGGGCGTCTTTGCTGTTTGGAAATATCTCCACAAATATCGGGGGAGGCTAAAGTGACGCCTATCATGCAGTCAAAACCAACATGGTTAAGGAAGTCAAATAATAGGACGCATCCTTTTCAATATCATTGGAAATAAACGGGGCGACTAAGATGGAAGGAACGAATTCCCGGGGAGGTAAGTCCTCACTAGTTGTTACACTATAAACTGAATTTATAATCACAAAGAGAACACTTTTTGCATGTATTTATTAAAAAAATACGTGCAATGTATTTCTATAAAAGAGGAAGACAAAGACGAAGTATTTTGGTTATTAAAGGAACTAGTTGCAATGTCTTTCTATAAAAGAGGAAGAGAAAGACAAAGTATTTTGGTTATCAAAGGAAATAGTTGCAATGTTTTTCTATAAAAGAGAAAGACAAAAATGAAGTATATTGATTATTAAGGAAATAGTTGCAATGTTTTTCTAATAAATAGAAAGACAAACGAAGTATTTTGATTATTAAAGGAAATAGTTGCGATGTTTTTCTAATAAGGAGAAAGACAAAGACGGAGTATTTTGGTTATTAAGGAAGTAATTGCAATGTTTTTCTAATAAAGGGAAAGAAGAGAAGAAAATGTTTCAATAGGAGCTGGAACGAAAGAAAGGAAATATATGACAAAAATCTAAAGACAGTCAACCTGTACACCGGAGATTGTCGTACATTCATTATTCGCAGACACAAGAGGGTTGGTTCGGCAACTTCTAGGCCAGTAATGGAGCATATGGGCGATCAATGTGCCTAACAAGAGACGAGGCAACCTGCATTCGAGTGAGGTATGTTCTCGGAGTCGAAGTCAAAGTTGAGTTATTAATTTAATCCAGATACTGAATATTCATATGAATGGGAAAATAATTTTGATGGTGTTTCTATTAAAGAGATAAACTAGTTTAATTGATTAGAGCGTTTTCTATCAAAAAGGACAACCAAGGAACGAGTTTTCATGCAAAATCAAATAGTTCTGGTAATATCCTACAAGAAACGCGAGCTAGGAAATGAGAGTTCTAACAACGAGAACATCTGCAGAAAAAGACAAGAATTAAAGTTACCCTATGTCACTCAAGTTCCATTAGTAGAGTAAAGGAAGGTGAATGGTACACCCACTTACATTAGACAGGCTCAAGATCTACGTGCAAGAAACGAACTCATATAATTGGTGTTTCTTTGGGAATTAAAGTCTCAAATTACAAGGATCAAATTGAGGGAGTCAAAGCATGACGTGATATGGCGGTTCTTATTGCATTCCAAGAAAAGATGTACATCAAGAGTGCTACCGTAAGCTGTAATCACATACTTGATTGTGGAAAAGTTAGTATTTTCGTCGATGCGAGCATCCTACCTCGTTATGGGACAGTCGACAGCAAACTAAAAGCGCTGCCCACAAAAATACTTTGGAGTTACAAATTTTCAAGGATTCATGCGAAATATCAAGTGAGTCCGCATATTATCTTAAACTAAAAGTTTGTATATATACATGTGCTACTATGACAATTAATGTGTTTTTAAACTATATATTTGCTCATAAAGTCTCTTTGTAAGGAGAACAACCAATGTATTATTGACGAGTTAGTTTGATGGGAAGAAGTTAATGACCCACTATGGTACGTGGACTTCGACATACAAATGTCACTCAACAAAGCATTTTCGGAAAATTTGGTCTCTCACGTAAAATGAATGTGGAATACTAAAAAGACGTGCATAATATTTCAGATGTGAAATATTTTGGTACGTGGATATTGAAGAAAGACAACCTTGGTTATATCTTGTTGGATAAAGTTAATATTGTTTTGTTCTTAATCCATCAACAAGTTGTGAATTAAGAGGGGGCGATGTTTGTATCCCATCAAAATGGTACAATTGCGTACCACACAAGCTATTCAATACCATTGAAACATGGTTTATTGGAGAAACCCGTCGGTTTATTAAAGAAACTCACATGGCTTATTATAGAAGCCCAATTGGCTTATTTTGGAAGCCCAGTCGGTTTATTAAAGAAACCCAAGGCTTATTAAAGAAGTCTAGTTGGCTTATTTTGGAAGCCCAGATGGCTTATTATTGAAGCCCATTTTGTTTATTATGAAAACATAACTGGATTATTTTGGAAGCCCAGTTGGCTTATTGTTGAATCCCGTTTGGTTTATTATGGAAACCCATTTTTGCTTATTATGGAAGCCCAGATAAATCCTAACAGGAAGAGGATAATTATCTTAGGTGGTTATAATTATTATTCAAGATAATAATTATTTAAGATAATTAAAAATCCTAACAGAAAGAGGATAATTATCTTAAATGGTTATGATTATTATTCAAGATAATAATTATTTAAGATAAATAAGGATTATGATAAACATTAGAGGAATAACAAACTTTATCATGAATCTGGTTGTTTTTTTGGATTTATACACGGAAAGGAAGTTATGAAAATAACTATGAAACCATAAAGCTAGATCTACTTTCTGCCTATAAATAGAGGCTAAATCCCAACTCAAGGGAAGAAGGGGCTACCATTTTCACCACATTTCATCTGCTTAGATATGCTTTCTAACCAAGAGAAAAACCATTGTAATACTTATATCAATAAAATTTCTCTCCCCAAGGGGATTCATCCGTGGACGTAGGCATTACTTGCCGAACCATGTAAAATTCTTGTTTCCATAGTTATCGAATGCAAAGCTTTGGAAGATAACATCAATAAGGTAAGTACAAAAGCCCCCTAGACAATGGAAAACACTTTGCAAGAAGTCAAGACAATCCTGCAAGAATTACCCCAAGCTCAGGTGAAGTACATAAATAGAAAACATAACTATGTTGCTGACTACATTGCAAATGAAGCAAGGATATAAAATTTTCAACATATGTCTTCACATTTGCATCAAGAGATTCAAAAATCTAGCATTTAATCCAATGCATTTGATAAAAATAAAATTGTAAACTTATTGTACTACATTTGCTAGTTAATATATTTTAATCTTTCCATCAATAAAATAAAATAAATTATTATACGTAGTAAATAAATATTTTAAAAAATATAAAATTAATGTTTTAAATTTATGATTTCAGGCATTCGATAAACGAGAGATATTTTGTTATCAATAATATAAAAACCAGAATTATTACTTGTAGAAACTAGAAGAATTCCTAGCGACAAACTGTGTTCCTACCCTTTTCTGAATGACAACCCCTAATCTGTGAAAAATGAAATTACATTTCTTAGCATTAACGTCAAATCTAGACAAATGGTTATTAAGACTTCTCAATAAATCCACAGGTCATCCCCTGGATCACCGAGCGTCGAAAAATCTAAAGTGTCAAAACCATAACCTTGAGCTAAGCATTTGTCAAATTATTTTTTGTTTTTGCGAGCAATGGTATTTCTCAAAGCCAAACTAGGCTGAAAGGCACAAAACCCCCCACCCCACCCCCGTAAATGGCGTGACCCAAGTAACATCCAAACACACATCACGTCTGCTATCCCAATTATAAACAACAATGTCTGCCGGACGCAAACCACCACCCTCATTAGCATTCCATTGATAGTAAAATAAATACAAATGTATTAATTGTTATCATGTAGAATCATACACTAATTCTTTAAAATAAAATCCGATAATATTATATAATAGATAATATTATATGCAAAAAATTTATTAGTTTTGTTAAATTTGTTATAATTATTTTGATATTCACAAAATTACTCGTTCTGTAAATATGTGAAAACATATATTATTTGGAAAAACATAATATTAGTGTGTCGGCACGTTATGCCTGTGTGTGATGTCGTGGTTTTTTTTTTATATTAAAAAGCACAACATGACACAACACACTTTATATTTCCGGCACAACACGACACTATAAAATGCTAAGTACACTTCTTAATTTGTATTTTGTACCAGCACAACACGACATGTTTTACACCACTAGCTGTTATACATCCGACATTTTTCCCGAATACCACAATTTATGATTTGAAGGTTATGTTGTGGTGAGCTGTAATTTTATATATTAATAGAATTGATGTTGATCATATTGATGAGAAAAATGAGAGGTTTGGATGGTGAAACTTGGAAAAAAAAATCTTAATTGATTTTAAGAATTTAATTAGATTTTGTGGTGAAATTACATAGTGAATGCATGGCACAAACTTAGATGTTTCTCGTTATTATTGGATATCAATTGTAAGAAATATATCTCATGAGTAACGAGATACAATAGTCAATATACATATATATGAACTTTTAATACCCTACAAAAAAGATCAATATCATTGATGAAACGTTTTGTGCATTCACTTTTGTTCAACTACGACTGGTCATAGATCAGAGAACTTTCTTATAATCATCATCATCAATTTCAAAAGTGGAAGAAGAAAAAGAAGATACGTTTAGTCAAAAGACGAGAAGAACGAAGTATCAATGGATGGATTTTCAGGGAGGGATAATAATTACCATCAAATTTTGAGTATGTAGTGTAATCCATATCCACCCGCAAGACCCAATTGAAGATGCACATTTTCATATCGGATTATACTTACAAAATAATGACTACACATGATTATGATTGTTTTTATGGTTTAATTCTATCTTTCGTATGTTACCGATCTTCGTCTGTAGATTACTTATATCTTGGTCCAATTAGTGATTATCCAGTGATCTCTAAGTCGGTGATCACAACTTAGTAGAAGAAAGAATCAGAGAAAGATAATTCTTATTGATTAAGTTAGACTGAATCATACGTCTTAGTTTACAAAGTGAGCCTTCGAGGGCTTATATACTGTTTTTTTAGTGTGTGACTCACGCTAAACACGTTAATACAGAGGGACCACTTATGCCTAGATGAAGGTGACGCCATGGTCCACTCAGACTTTACTTCGTTAATAAGTTAATCTCTAGACCTTTGATCTTCAATGTCTCTCGATCTCCAGGTCTTGAACCTGACATCCTTGGTCTTATCTTCACTTCTTGCTCTAGAATTCGCGTCTTCTACGTGTCATGGTATTATATGTCGTTCATTTTCCTCTGTTAAGTCTTTATCTTTAGATCATGCTCGAGGTAAGGACTTATTATTCGATTTTGACGTGAGTTCCTTCTTAGCTCCGAGCTCCAGGACACTCTAGCTGTCAGTTGTTGCCTTGTTGGTAGATGTTATATTTTTTCATCTAAATATTTGTCCCTAGTTTATTTAAAATATATCCTTTGGGATGTATTTATTTTGTCTTATAGAATTTTTCATCTCATCTAAAAGATGTATTTTTCCAACTTAGATTTAGGATAAGCTTTGACAACTCATTAAGATTGTAGCTTTAATATCTTATCGAGATGATATTATATCATTAAAATAGATTAGCGATATGACCTAGGTAGTGGATTTTAGGTTTTGCTTCGACCGAGGATATCTCTGGTAATCGAGTACTCCTCTCTCTTCTTTAAAAAAAATAGAAGTATCTTTTACTGAAGATACTGGATTGTCATCTAGTGATCTAGGTGATATCCTCTCAATCTTTCCTGATCACGCGACACTTGTCGAGCGTTGGCATTGAAAAATATTTCCTGGAGGAATATTAGCCGATAATTTTGGAGAGATAATGAAGTTACTGTTGCTAATTATCATCACAATTTTCACATGGGGTGTATTTTTCACCCTTATGAGAGATCGAAGAGTTTCAAATGGATTAGTACACAAGGAATCCTTCACCGTTACCAAGCGATAAAAGGATCCGTATACTTATCTATCGTTCGTAAGAACTATTCATCACCAACCGTAGAATAGCAGCTAGCTCAGTGCTATCCCCAAAACTCCTTTTACCACGGATACAGAAGCTCTCCAATATCAGATTCTATCCAACCGAACCACCCGGTAGTAGCTCACTCAAGATGTAATCCAATCGAACGCTTTAAGCTTTGTGAATTAGGTTAATCCCTGTAAATAAACTCTTAGCTCAAGGTTTACTTGATGGTGTTTTTATTATACACGATTGCTCCACATAATCCCTCTGTAAGGTCTCATGATTTCTACTTGTGTAGAGAGTTAATCATCGATTACTTATATCATAACCTCTACTAGCAATAGAAAAATCAATAGACTAATCTAGTATGCATCCCAAATCAATCTAAGAATCACTCATAAACCTTAGATATAATGAAAACAAACGATGATGATAAAAAAACTCTCAATAGATTTATATTATTAATAAAGCTTCACGCTTAGAACATTGAATTCATCCTTAATCAACAAAGGATTTAGCTACTCATATTATAAAGAAGATGATAATGATGGTTTCTCCCTAAAGGGATAAACCCTAGGTTTTTGATGTAGAAATTGCGATATGGAATGATCGATTCTCCTCTTTGGAAGGCCTAATACCTATTTATATAGGTGGCCTCCAAGTATCCTAGTCGGTTAAGGAACCCAACCCTACAAAAGTAGTAAATAAAGACCTTAAACATGGTTCGGGACTTTTTGGCCTTCATAGGTATGCGTACGGGTTTGCATACCTAAATTTCAGTAAAATCCAGGGGACATCAGTATGTTTGCATACTTTACTATCTTCGATATTCGATAAAAACTCGTTTTGGCCATAACTTCTTCATCCGAACTCGGAATGACCTCATTCTTTTTGCATTATTTTTATCTTTTTATTTTGTTCAAGATGGTGATGAGAAATCCTTAATTTTAATGAGTTAATCTCGGTCTTTGGCCCATCTCTTGATTATGAGCGTTTTGCTCATTTTCGTCTCACTTCTTCAACTTCTATTGGACTTGGGCACTTGGATACTTGGGATACTTCTCCTCTTATATATTTTTAGTACTTTGTAGATATTTTTTGGTTGATTCACCTAATAGAGGCAAATAAGAGAAGAAAAGAGTAATAATACGAATACATGCAAGTATAATATCTAAAACAAGTATGGAATGATACTAAAATTATATGAATTATGCACTTATCAAATTCCCCCACACTTAGCCTTTGCTAGTCCTCGAGCAAACTAAAATAAAATAATCCTAAATACAACAACTCCATGTCGTTGAGAAAACGGTTGCACTTAGCTAATGCAAAATGCCTTTAAACCCCTAGGTGTCCCTAGTGGACGAGTTATAATCTCGTAAGAGCTTACAAGAGGTATACCCACAAAACCTACTCCGATTTCTCGCCTTGGATAAACCACTAAGGATAGACACGAAGTAGTAGCTAATAAGATAATCAGCCTACATAAGTTTTTCATATGCAAACATCCCACACACATTCCAATTATCACATATAAGCAATTACTTACGTGTGATATTCAACCTGATTGCAAAACTCTACTAAGATAGTCATCGTACTTGTTGCAACATTTGTCACAACACTCGCATACTGAAATCACATGGATAGATAAGAAAATGGAAATAGAAAAGTGAAGTGTGCAAATGTTGACTAAAGTGAAAGATGTTACCCACAATACTTGTATGAATGTCATCAAAGGATATATATTTATAGCGCAATGAGAGAAGCACCCATTTAACTCGACCACATGATTAGGTACTCTAAGCGCATGTTCCTTTTCAGTAAGTACGTGATAGTTGCCTTGGATCCTGCATTCCACGCTTGTTTAGGCGACGGAGACAGGGACAATGTTTCACACATACTGCTATCCAAGTGTCGAGAACCTCATCAATAGTATTTTTGGCTTGCTATATACTGATGATAGGTTTTTGTTTTCATCAACTACATGATTAGTCCACAATTCCGGACCTATCACTTATTAGTGTCGATAAATGAAAAGGAGCCTTATATATATATGTGTTTTTTTTTCAGGCTCAGTTTTTATAAGTGTAAGACAATTGTCTATGGGGATTTTATGTACTCAACCAATGATTACCTTGCTACAACATCCACGACAGTATCAAGATCCCACCAAATCACTTTAGATAAACATAAAACTGCAAAATAAAAATAAAGTGATTCAGTAATGATTAATTGTGAGGATGAATCTTTAAAACGACTACCATGCTATTGCTAGCACCTGAGTTTCACATTCAATTATGAACGTATACATTTAAGGATTTTAGAACGATAAAATGGAACTCAATCTACACCCGTAAGAACTGTTTCAACCTGAAAAGGTTTAGAGTGTCATCCTAAATATCTCATCATAATTAACTCCAAAATATGAAGCCTAAAGAATGAAAGAAATCAAATAGTATTATTTATTTATTTTATATGCAAACCAAACATGCTTAACTACTCCCCCACACTTAAACTCAACATTGTCCTTAATGTTCAAAACCGAAAATTCTGATTTCTGACATAACAGCCCTGAAAAACTTAAATAATGTACAAATGGGTAGGGCACTAGGAAAAACATCCTAAACGAAAGTTGTTAGCCTACATCTTTTCTATAAATTATCAAAAGGGTACAATATTTCGAAAAATGGTCTGACTTTTATGGCCTCCGGACTGACAAACATGCAATTTGAAAAAGTTTTGGAAAAATACCGAAACTCAAATGTCCAGGAAAATCGGTCCAACTTAACAGACTCCGAATTCAGATTTTATTTTTGGAAAATAAAGTTGTTTCTGTCCTCTTTAAAATTTAGGGTCAAACACTCAAATCGGACTCTGTATGAAGTCTAGAGAGATGTTTTCTTGACAAGTACGAAGTCAGAATTTTTCTGACGAAAATAGTTTCGCCAAAACTTTCATTATAGATATATGACTTTGTAAAATCTAAGATGGGAATATAAAATATGATATGAAAAACTAATAAAACTAAAAACAAAAGGGATATAAATACAAAACCGATGGGTTGCCTCCCACGTAGCGCTTGCTTTAACGTCGTCAGCCCGGCGTTATTGTTATCGTTCGTACACCAACAATCTGAAAATTCGGCAATCCTTCCAAATAACAATATGAAATTCAAATAATAGATTCACAAAAACAATAGCACAAAATATAAATATTGAAGTTTCCCCTACACTTAGTTCTTTATACACTCGTAAGTGGATAGAGAACATAAAATTCAGGAATTTCAAAAGGTTCCTCAGCTTGTTGAACTTGCACAATTCTATAATCAAACACATCAAGTGGTGGATACTTAGAAGCAAAATAATCCTTTAAATTTTTTAAAGCACACAACTCCAATCCTAAGTGAGGTATTTTCTTAAAAGTTGGGTTAGCAACTCTTTGAGAAGCTACTTCGATTAGAGGAAAAAGATCAATAAATATAGAATTAAGCAAAGGATTAGACAAACCTTGTACCGGACCCTCATATTTCTCAATTAACAGTGAATTATTTACCACAAGTATATCGTGATACTCTATCGAACTATTATTATCTAGCTCAATTGGGTCTTCCACGACTTTAATCAAGTTGGTTTCATTCTCAATCTCCATCTCTTCAACAATCTCGTCATCGGAATCAGAATCCTCCCAAAAAAATTCTAGTTCATTGGTGCAAATCCTAGGGTCTTCCTTATGATCCGGATATTCATCGTAAAGTTGATATGCATTAGAGTATGTTACACCGTTCATAACAATGGTTCGGTCATACCAAGGCTACTCCTTTTGAATAGGTGAATGATCTTTATTACGATTCAGAGTTGGAATAACTTAATCATTGTTATGTGGACTTTCCAAAGATTGCTCATCTTAAAAATATTTGTTGTCTTCGTTAGGAATTTTATAATTAATTTGGTTTTGAGGCCAAAATTCTTATTCTTTTATTGTCTCCTTGAGTTGTGCAAGTTGTAACTTTAAGTTGTCCACATTCCTTTGAATTTCTTGGAGCTGTTCATCTTGATTATGGTAATATTGAACTATTTGTCCTTGAAACTCCTCCATCAGAGTACACATTCGTTCTGCAACACTCGAAGAAATAGGATTAATAGCATAGCTATCCTCTCATCCTTGTGATTGTTCACTTACATACCCGTCATAAAGTTGTTGATATTTTTGTGAATATCCATAAGGTTCCGTAGGATATTGATCATAACCAAAAGATTGGTTTTGATTATACCCATAGGATGGTTGGTAGTTGTCATATGAATGAGATTGAAAACCATATTGATTACCACTGTTGAATGTGTAATCTTGTGCTCCGTACATGTTATTTCCGGAAGGAAACATGACGACTCACAAGAAAGAGAAAATCAAAAAATCAAAAAATCAAAAAAAATAACAAGCTAAACAAATAATAAATCAATTAGCAACTGCTCCCCGGCAGCGGCGCCAAAATTTGTAAGGGCTGTTGTAGGCATAACAAATTAATACATATATTTCCCACTAATTAACTAGTAATATAGTGGTAGTAAGAGATCGTTCCCACAGAGAGCTGTGTAATTGATAGGTTATTTGATTAGCAAGATAAAGTAAATAGAAAAGGGGGGTTTTGGTTATAAGATATAAATAAAAATACAATAATAAATAAAATAGATGATCAAGGAATCCTTCGCCGTTACCAAGCAATAGCTGGATTAGTATACTTATCTATCGTTCGTAAGAGCCATTCATCACCAACCGTAGAATAGTATCTAGCTTAGTGCTATCCTCAAAACTCCTTTTTCCACAGATACGGAAGCTCTCCAGTATCAAATTCTATCTAATCGAACCACCAAGTAGTAGCTCACTCAAGGTGTAATCCAATTGAACGCTTTAAGCTTTGTGAATTAGGTTAATCCTAGTAGTTAAACTCTTAGCTCAAGGTTTATGTTATGTACCTGGGTACTTATAACAGGGGTGCCATTAATCCATAAGCCATGTGGTGACCCTGAACTGAATTTTAGTGTTAGTTAGTACCTTTCTATTTTGATCATTAGGATTCTTACAAGTGTCAAGCAGAGAGTGGGTCTTTAACCTGATAAGGTTTGTTCTATTTTTCTATTGTTTAAATGTGTAATAATTCTTTCCTTTTGCGGTTAAGTTTAATGAAGAGTCTTAGAGCACTGCTCGGTCGAACTCGCATGCGTTGCTATCTCAAGCATGTTTGTCAATGTTAGTGATCAAAACTATAAAGTCTTGATTTCTAGTCTACTATAGCTAAGGTCTCGGACTAGGATAGAAAGTGTAGTTGTGCTCAATAACTCCATGGCAATCATCATACAAGATGAAGGACTACTCAAGGAACCAATGGATCTTCATCGACTAAAAGGTATATGGAGACTTGAACTTATCTATCACTCAAAAGTATATCTACTCTATCTCCTATCTTGAGACAAAAGTCGTATTACTATATAGACTAAGATTATACACATGTGGATATTTCGAGCTGAGTATATCTCGCTTATCTATTTCTCGAAATATGTGTTGGTAAAGCTTTCGATTTAGCCAAGTTCATCTTTACCTAGTGACGAAAGTCATGTTATGTTTTAATCATTTTGGAAATCGCACTGACGAAAAATAGTTTGTGAATAACAAATATATAACGCCCTCTAATAATGTTTCAATGATTGAAATGAGAGTTTAGACAATATAACCATTGTAGGATATAAGCATTGTTGTGGTAACACATATATGTATAAGTCCTTATTGCTTGAACCAAAGTTTGTGAACTTTGTTGATCAAGTGAAACCGGAGTAGTGCGTGAGCTCAGTCCGCGAACTCAGCATACAAACTCAGTTCGTGAACCCAGTCTGCGAACTGGCGTAGTTCTCGAATCCGAGAATTTATGCTGGAGTTTGTGAACTCCGTCCGGGAACTTAAGTCCGCGAACCCAATCCGCGAACTTGAGTAGGTTATGTCTAAAAACGATGTTTGTGAACTTATCTTAATAAACTAAGGAATGTTATTGCAACCATGGCTTTATAGTTCATGAATCAATTCGAGTGAGTCATATTGTTTTTGCTTCAATTGTGTCTTGTGTAGTACATAAAGATCTAAGCAATTGAACAACTCTCTAACTAGTTCATTTGAGTCATTTGGACTAGTTATGGTGAAGAAGAATATGGTTGATATGAAAGTTATCATATGTCTAACCATTTGGTTAACTATTGTTGAACCAAATAATGTACAAGTTTGGGTACGGTTACACAAGCCTAGAAACATGCATTATATGTGTGTGTAACAAGCTATGTTTTTTATCTAACGGTTGATAAATATTAGCTTGAATCTAATCAGGTTTTCATCTAATGGTGAATATTGAATGCTTTTTTATTAAGCTAACATTGATTCTAAACCATGATTATAGAGACTATATAAGGGAGAACTCTAGCAACTGGAAAACCTAATCCCCATACATTCCGTGTGATACTAGTTTGCTAAGCTTGAGTCATTTCTCCTTTAACATTTGGTTTTATTTTCCTAAAACCAGGTTAACGACTTAAAGACTTCATTGGGATTGTGAATCCAGACCGATACTACTTTTCTTGTAGTTGTGTGATCTGATCTTGCATCTTCTATCGTACGAGTACAATTGTAATTATTGGCTTGAGATTTCTATCTCCGATAGGCAAGATATAAAAATAGTCACAAATAATTCGTCTCATCGTTTGTGATTCCTCAATAATCTTCTTCGCTGCGTCGATTAAGTTTAATGTGAAGTGATTGATAAAACTGAGATGTTCTTCGGGAGTATAAGTCTGGTTTTATCAATTGGTTTCTGTTCACCTTGATTTTTCATAAGACAAAACAAAACTCATAGGTTTATTCGTGGGAGATGAATTTATCTATCCTTGTAGACTTTTCTTTGTGATACAATTTTTTTTATTAAAGTCTTCGACTTTGGGTCGTAGCAACTCTTGGTTGTAGGTGATATCAGCTAAGGGAATCAAGTGCACATTATCCTGCTGGGATCATAGGCGTATGAGCATAACTGTGCCTTGGATCAGTGTGAGATTGATTGGGGTTCAACTACAGTCCAGACCGAAGTTAGCTTGGAGTAGGCTAGTGTTTGTAACAGCTTAATACAGTGTATGTTTAATCTGGACTAGGTCCCGAGGTTTTTCTGCATTTGCAGTTTCCTCGTTAACAAAATTCTGGTGTCTGTGTTATTTCATTTCCATATTATATTTTGTTATATAATTGAAATAATACAGGTTGTGCGTTGTTCAATCAATTAGAATATCCGACCATCTTGGTTGTTGATTTAAATTGATTAACACTTGGATATTGGTCTTTGGTACCATCCAAGTTATCTCTCTTTGA
Source organism: Papaver bracteatum (assembly GCA_023529315.1). Lineage (NCBI taxonomy): Eukaryota > Viridiplantae > Streptophyta > Magnoliopsida > Ranunculales > Papaveraceae > Papaver > Papaver bracteatum. The sequence continues at coordinate 274,249 of JAJJWX010005130.1, forward strand.
TAAAGACTCGCAGATTTCTATTTGCTTGAGTATAGATCAAATTGAGAGATTGAGATAATAACTCCTTGAGATATTTTCTATTGATTGAGTCTGACTATCTATTTGATTCTCTAGAAAGTAACTCAGAGTTGCCCATACAGTTTGCTAATCAAAATATTGGATGTGGTTGTTAGACCCCCGCATTTTCAGTTGGTATCAGAGCAGGCAAACACGTTCAAGACCTTACAAGTCTGTGTTTGTAGCGATCTGACTCTATAGACAGAGGTTCTATCTCAATTAACGTACCACCAGTCTTCGATGGCTCTAATTACTTATGGTGGAAAATTGCTATGCGATATTTTCTTTAAGCACGTGATTTCCAATCATGGGTATATGTTGTTAATGGCTATGATGCTCCCGTTGAGGCAGTTGGAGGTATAAATGTTCCAAAGAATATTAGTGAATACACTCCTGCCGAGATTCTTGCTGCAAAGCAAAACTCCGACGGTTTGAATGTCATCATACATTCCATTACCCCATATCTTCAGCACCATGTGTCTGATTGCACTAAGTCGCAAGAAGATTGGGATATTTTAGCAACCGTATTCGAAGGTAATTCTTGTGAAAAGGAAGCTAGACTTCAAAATCTTAATTCCGATTGGGAAAACCTTCGTATGGCAAATGAAGAAACATTTGATGAGTTTAATCACAAAGTGTATGAAATTGTTAATACATCTTTTGCATTGGGTAAGACTATTCCTGAAAAGGACATTGTGATGAAAATTCTTAGATCGATGTCATCTAGATACGATTCTAAGAAGCATGCCATTGTTGAGGGAAATAACCTTGTGTTGATGGTGGTTTTTAGCTTAGGGTTAAAATCGTAAAACAATAAACCCTAGCAGACAGTGATGTCACAACATTTAAAGTAACAAGCATTTACTAGGCACATTTACTGAAATATTTATTGTGTCTCTAAATAATTACCGGGGTATCTTTTTCAAATTAGGGTTACGACAAGACAAACCCTAATTCCCACGTGTGCCAATGAAAAATCATGCCAGCCACACCAACTGCGCCAAAGCATGCCAACCATGCTAGCCGCACCTCTGTGCCGATAGCAAATCATGCCAGCCACACCGACCGCGCCAAAGCATGCCAACCATGCTAGCCTCACCTTTGTGCCAATGGAAAATCATGCCAGCCACACCGACCGCGCCAAAGCATGCCAACCATGCTAGACACACCGACCGAGCCAAAGCATGCCAACCATGCTATTCGCACCTCTGTGCCAATGGCAAATCATGCCATCCACATCAACCACGCCAAAGCATGCCAGCCATGCTCGCCGCACCTCCGTGCCAATGGCAAATCATGCCAGCCACACCTACTGCGCTATGCCACACGCACCTCGCCATGGCCCCATGTCGCGCCACCATACTGGCCTTCACTACGCGGCTATCAAAACGAAGGCGTGCAACAATCAACGGTTTCCATTCAATCCCAGGAGCAAATCCTGGCCGTCTAAGGTTACCAAACGACCTTTGCCCCAAAACCCTAGCGTGGTCACGCACCTAGCCCAAGCTAGCCACGCCATGCGCCTATGGCAAGCACTTGGCCCCACACGCCAAGCCAAAACCAAACCTAGCCCAAGCTAGTCACGCCATGCGCCTATGGCAAACCCTTGGCCCCACATGCCAAGCCAAAACCGCACCTAGCCCAAGCTAGTCATGCCATGCGCCTATGGAAAACCCTTGGCCCCACATGCAAAGCCAAAACCGCACCTAGCCCAATATAGTCACTCCATGCGCCTATGGAAAACCCTTGGCTCCACATGCCAAGCCAAAACCGCACCTAGCTCAAGCTAGCCACGCCATGCACCTATGGCAATCCCTTGGACCCACATGCTAAGCCAAACCAAACCTATCCAAGCTAGCCGCACCATGCCAGACGCACTTGCCTTGGCCCTAGCCATGCTAGTCACATCATGCCAAGCTAAACGCCCTTGCATTGGCCCTAGCCACGCCATACGCCCATGGAAAACCCTTGGCCCCACATGCCAAGCCAAAGCTATCCACGCCCAAGGCGAACCCTGGGCCCCACATGCCAAGCCTAACCACACCCTAGCCGCGCCACCCTGTTGTCCTTGCCTACGCGGCCACCAAAACGAAGGCGTGCAACAATCAACGGTTTCCCTTCAATCCCAGGAGAAATCCTAGCCATCCAAGGTTACCAAATGACACATAGTAACCTTTGGCCCGAAAACCTAAGTTTGGCCACGCCAAACCATGCCATGCCAACGGCATGCCAACCTAGCCACGCCACCACGTTGGCCCTCACTACACGGCTACCAAAACGAAGGCGTGCAACGATAAAAAGTTTCCCCTCCTCTCAAGATGCAAAATCTCGACCGTCGAAGGTCACCAAGTTAGCAAGTTTCCCGAGCTTGACTTTCCAAGCCACAACAACATGCTACATTATTTCCAAAAACATTCGAGACATCAACACAAACTGGGGGATCCTCTTTTGGTATTGGTTTGGCGGTTTATAGCGTGCGGCGTACACTACGCCCGTCATAAGGAAGTGTCATAAGGGTGAGGCGGTTAGTAAATACGGGAAGTTATGTGTGAAACGTTCATGGGACATAAAGCACATGCGTTAACAATTTTATGGGACATCAATTCCATAACGTTAGCAGTTTCATGAAAACTAGTTTCATGAGTTAACCACTTTATGGAACATCAATTCCATGCATACGGTTACCACCTCCTCCCATTTACTTCCCCACTCCTTAATGATACCAGGGTACGTTTTTACTCCTACTTGTATTAATAGGTCTTACGTATATCTATTGAACAACAAGTTCATACGGGAGATACAACACTCAGAAATACTTACTTTCCAGCTCACCTTGGTAGCTCTCTCACTTTTCTGATAACAAGTCATGGTAACCCAACTACTCTTCCAGAATCAACTATTCTGGTCTCACCACTTTCCTTGCTTCCCTCCCTAAAACCAACCCATTCTCCTCCACTTTGTGACCGAAGCAAGTCTGGAACGACCATTTCTTGGTTTAGGCCGGACTTGTACAGATTGATCTCTCGAATCTAAAGTACTCCCTTGCAGTACATTATTTAGGGTTTAAATTGTTTCTCACTTGCACGCCCTCAATTACCGAAATCAGCAGAAACCATTTTCACCTACAAACAATTGGCGACCACATCGGGAGGTTCGATCTTTCGGTTGCAATGTCAATTTTCAACCAGCGATCTCATTCTTCGACCCAAACATCAAGATGGTAGATGAAGGCAATCCACTCCGACTCAGTTACCCGGCGGCTCTATTATCAGTCATGAGATGACTGGGGACTTCCCAAAGGATATAAGCATACAATTCACCCAAGGATCAACGACTCGGTTATCAGACAACTCAGCAATGACTCGGAAGACTAGGGACTTCCCATGACCATGTTTCTCGGGAAAAAAAACTTGGTCCTACACCCGGAAATTTTATTATCATCATAAGTCCTGAGAAACCGAGTAAGTCTTATCTAGACAAAAATACGTGATTTGCTTTTTCAAGTTCTGATAAAACCTATAGCCATGTTTCATCTCATGTCATCTACCAACACACGGTTCCATGGTTTTCCTGGGATGTCTGCGTCACTTTCCTTCATAGCCAAAGACAATTCAATTATAAACATTTCATTCAAAAAAAATATATAATCCAAAACTGTCAAGGTAGCATTTATCTATTAACCCGAGAAAATCAGAAAATCAAAAACCAAAAACCAGGCGTCTCATTTGCCTTTCAAAAAAAACCCTAAAGATAAGAGGTCCAAAAGACAGATATATATTCAAGGGAAGTTTTCCAACATCGGCTTGCTCCTTTTGGCAAAGGCCTCCCTCGTTCTTTGGAGAGCCTCCCTATTAAGTTTCAACTTCCTGCAAAACTTCTTGAATTCCGCTTCCTGCTTCTTCATCATGTCTGCGGAAGGACCTTCAACTGCTCCGTCCAACGAACTTTCAACATCAGAGAGACCTTCAAGAACCAAGGAACGTTGAATTCGAAGTCCACACACATGTCACGATGGAACCTCCAGCTCGAGATTACATCTTCAGAAACTGTATGACCAGTCACGTTGCACATGTCAAGGCTTCCTCCACACGCTTGACCAACGCATGTCTACTAGTGATCTTCTTAGTCGTGGCAATCTGACCGTAGCTTTCCCAAAGCTTGGTGTACAATGTCGCATGTTTAGCTGGCACGCTAAATTCACCAATCAACACATGACCTGAGAAAGCGGCCAGATACGGAGGATTGAAGGTGGCACCTGCAACTGAATCAGCAACTGGCAGGAGATCCCTAACTACGATTTCACCCCCCGAAGTGCTCTCCTCCACCTGAGTCACGGCAGCGCCCTCTGGACGATGAATCTCCATGTCCAAGTCGCTATCTGGCACAGTTTCCGCAGTGGGAAGTACGGCTACGTATTTACTCTGGCGGTCTTCCACTTGAAGATCATCCCCAAGAATGGTTTCCTTCTAAAAATAAAAATTTAGTTTTAATTCAAAGAAAGAAAAAAAGGAAAGAAGAAAAACATGGAGGGCACTCACCGATTCAGTTTCAGACTGACTAGACGAAGATTCAACACTTCTATCAGAAGAATTGCTCTCACCATCGCTAGACCATGAACTCTCATCCTTTTCGAGTACAGCGCCATCATGGGTAAGCTCTGCAATGCCGCTCTCTGTCTCGAAAAATGATGTTTTCTGACTGCTCGCAAGTTTGGCAAAGGTGTTCGTACTACTGAGACCCTGGATAGAATACAAGGGCACATTCTCAGAAAAGGAACAAGGAAATAAAAGATCCATGACAAGGTCAAGAGGAAAGCCGTACGTACCCGCATATTGGATGAACTAAAGGTCGGTAGAACCGTGGAGTCTGAATGAAAGCCGCTCGCACGATCTTTAGATCTTCGTTCCTTCACCTGGGGACTATCTGCATTTGGACTAACGAATTTTTCGCTTGGGATCCCTCAGCAGTGGATGTTCCGCTAAAACCGCAGGAGAAGGCTTATCCTGACGATTCTCTACCACATCATTCACGAATCCATGAATAGCAAAAAAACTCATCCTGCCAAAATATGTTGTATTTGGAGGTCGTTGATGGATTCCGTTCTGCGAAGAAAGGTAGACTTTTACCCGACACAAGAGCGCTAGCATCGAGAACAGTTAATAACGGGATTTATTGAACAACCGGAAGATGAACAAGTGGGACCCCTTGGTCAAAACCCATATGTCGAGCAGGCCTATCAACATTGTAAGAGATCGCTTTGCAGGCTCCTCAAAAAAAATATGGCACGTGGCCAGGCGTACAGCAACGCATGAACACAATCTCTCCAACTCTCAGGCCCTCCTCATTAGAAGACAAAGACATATTCGAAGCAGGATCAAAGGTACTAATATGAGTTATGGACGGATGCACCGGAGCCTATAGTCGCAAATTAACCGCATACGAGTTGTCAAGAAACTTAATCAGTTTCAGACCAGCTTTTCGGCGCCTGTTCGACCAACGCAGTATTCTGGAGCCACCCCAAGACTCAGGAAGTATAACCAACGGTTTCGGGGCATACTTCTCGAAATGCTCCCACAACCTTTCCTGGAGAAAGGAGGCATGAACATATGAATCCACTTTCATATGACCGTTCGAGGCGCGCATGTCCGAAACCAGCTGATCCAGGTGTGCATACAGAGAACCAAGAAACAAACTACCGAGGGGGAGAGCGATGCCCTTTGCTAATATTATGGAAAATGTGATAAGTTCATGTCTTATCTCTTTCTTTCCCGAGCCGTCGTCAAAAAAATCCCTAGATAGCCAAAGATCCAAGAACGTCGTGACATGAAGTACGCTATTCTTATGGTTCGACTCCAACTCGTAAGGAAATCACTGAGACACCCACCAGTCATAAAATAAATTCGTCTCGTTTTCCTTCCGAACGAATCCATTTAACTTCGCAACCAGGGTGGCGCGAATTTCTTCTCCATCTGCAGACATCCTGACTTCGAGGTTTCCAATTACATGAAGATTTAGCAACACAACCACGCTCTCAAAAGAAATGGTCATTTCGCCCCACCTGCATACGGCCGTATGGGTGTCTGGACACCATCTGGAAACAAAAGCAACCAACCCTGGAATGTCTTTCCTAATCTGAAGCACTGCGGAATCCGCAACAACGTCGACAATCTGCGCCCTGGTTAAATTGGTCTTTACAGGTTCATGGTCCATCATAAATCGCGTCCATTTATCAAAGGAACGCAACGGACTTGCAGAGATTTTAAAGTCGATAGAAGAGACACGATATTCTTTCCTCTGAAGGCAAAACCTTATTACGCCTCCTGGACGAACCACTCGATCCTCTCCTTCGCTTTCCGAGCCGGTCAGAAGGATCAGCATGTATTGGGGATGGTTTCTCCTAATCGTGGATGATGCCGTGAAGAACTCGTCATCTATGTTTGGCTTGGAATTACCCCCATCCCTCGGTTCCGCAGAAACTATTGACATCTTAACCAAAATTCTCTTACACTATTTTCACCGCTGCGATAACTACAATGGAACAAGAAGAGCAGGAATTATTACATAAAGCATGTAGAAATTATTCTATTAGACGCAAGGGAGCCACCTCGGGAACGAACTAATTGGTTTCAAAGTCCGTTCGTGCATACGCGAAAAGTGGGGACTGGCAGACTCTACATCACCACTACATGCAGCCGGAAACTTTCGCTCAGACAGATAGACGCGCCCAAGAAAAAGAATAGGGGACCATGCACACGGCTACACTAAGACAAGGAGTAAACCCTGAAAAACCAGGTTTTCATGGAAAAGGGATAGCAATTACTATCGCCTGCTTACTTTGCACAGCGAGTTGAGGCGGTCAACATTACTACGGTATTCATGCCTAAGTACTACTACGAGCTTGTGCAATACATACCTACGGCTGGGATTTACACCGACATTTTCTACAATGTCATGGAAAGGTACACCTACAACTAGGGTTTTTCACCAACACAAGAAAACAAAAGAAAAATCAAGTCACAGAGGAAGTACTGGAAGACATACCTGTAGTTGCAGGAATTCCCACACTACACCCTATTCAAGGATTTACTAACATCTATGACATAATTTGAAGATTAAAGACACTTTTTATTAATTTGATATTAAGGAATTACAGAAATCAAGAACACAGAACATTTTATAAAGATTTTCTCTCTCCTAAAACTTTCCTAACACTCAAAAATTCATTACCCTCTTTGGAACTATTCATCTCCTTTATATAGGTATTTACATAGTGGATTACAGCTCATGACAGCTCATTTACAGCTAAGATTCCCTTCAATTTCGGATCTGAGTTCTTGCGATAAATCGCAGTCAGCACCGCCTTTAACTTTCGCAGGTTTTATTGATATATCGCAGACATGTCACACTTTCTTCATGTTTCTGTTGTTTTCAGTCATTACGTCATTATTTAGGTCATCTTTGGATGTGTCGCAGAATATTACTGATGTATCGCAAAGTAATTCGTTTATTATCGATATATCACAGAACAATCGTTTATTTCTCAGGAATATTGTTGTGACAATATTCTAATCCTACATCTTGCCTCTTCTCATATCTTTTCTGCGAAGAAGATAAAGATCATGAGAATTTAAACTTCTTGATTTGCCGCAACTCCTTTTCTTTTACCCGACAAAGTTCCCTACTTTACGCTCTTACTGCTGACACACGTCAATCTTTATCGATTAACCCGGTTACCCATCCTTCATCTATAAATAGATGTTCCACTCGAGACTATTTCCTTCTTCTCACCTTCTCTTTCTTCTTCAAAATCTTTTTTGTCTGCAACTTTTTCTTTCTTGTTATTCTTTCTGCTGCTGCTCTAATGGAGACTCAAAGATATGTTCTTATCTTCCATTTTATTTTGTTCACGTTATGTTATCTTTATCGCCCACTTTTCTTCATAATCCCCATATTTTGTCATCTTTTTCAGTGACACCACTTCTCAAATTAAAATTTCTATAAAAAATCCTAACCCTAAGGGTTCTCAGAAAAGGCGCGTTAGGAAGACGAAAAGATCTGAGGATGATAAGGTAGTAAGAAACACCTATTCATTTGAAATAACAATATTGTTGCCTCTGTTTCTTACCTACATTATTATTCGCAGAATGAAGAGAATATTCCTAAACCTCTTAAGCGTTTTCGTCAAGTTAAAGCTCTTTCAGATGAAGTGGATATTCTTGAATTTTTACCTGCAAAACCTGTTCCGTCGCAAGATAAATCTTCTTCTTCTCATTGCGTAAATTTTAATACCCATATTACTTCTTCATCGACTTCTAATAAAGTTATTGATACTAATATTCTTATCTCTGATAATCCCAACATTTTAAAAACTGCGATGGATGAGTCTACGATAGTTGGAAATAAATCTGTGATGAATGAAACTGCGGTGAATGAGATTATAACAAATGACATGACGGCTAATGAGGCTTCGGTGAATGAAGTTGTAAATAATGAAACTGTGGTAAACGAAGCTGCAGTTAAGGAAGCTGCGATGGATGATGTTGCGGTAAATGAAATTGTAACTGCGACCAATCAAATTCATTCTTCCATTCTTACTATCGCCAAAACTTCTTCCTCTACTTCTCTTCCTTCTTCCTAAGAAATAGAAACAGGGGTTGAAGCTGCTTTTCAAATATTATCTGAAGTTTTGGACGATGCTATGAAATCTTCTTCAGATCCTGCGAGACAGGATGTTTATATGATTCTAAGCAAGCATCTTGGGTCTTGCGGTTCTTCATCTTCGTTAACTGCCTTAGAAGATGAGGTTGAAACTTTGAAGAAGAATCTTCAAGCAAAAACTTTGGAGTGTGAACTTCTCGATCATAAGCTTCATAACTCTGAATTAGACTGTGAAATTCTTCGCAGCAGAAATGATGATCTAAAAGGTATAACTTTCTTGCCTTTGCTTTTGCCTCTGTAAATCTTTGCTTTTTATATACTCAATTTTCCTTTATTTATTTGTTGATGCATATTTAGCTTCAAAACATAACCAATTAATGAAGATACTTGAGTGGGAAACAATCGCTGATGAGGCCCGCATTGGGAAAGAATCTTGGAAGAATCAATTTGATAACTTGAATGTTATTCATACATATTCGATTGACGAGATAAATAATCTTAAGAATGAGAACAACCAACTAATTCATGAACGAGATCAACTAATTCACGAACGAGATCGTCTAAGTAATGAAGCCACCCAACTTTTATATTCGCTAAACCCGATTAACTTGAGGGTGGAATCTTTATCAGATGAAAACAGAGTTTTATCCTAAGAAAAACGTAGTTTTGTGGATACAACAAAGACTTATTCGCATCAATTAGACAATCTTCAAAAGTTGTGTAAGGACCAAGAGCAATCCCTTCGCACACTGAAAGATGAACTTAAAAATAAAATTGAATCATCTTCTGCTGAACAAGAGAAGCTTATGAAGGGCAGATTAGCTCTAAGTGTAAAAGTCAACAATCTCAAAGATGATTGTACTCGACTAAAGGAAGAAAATGTTTATCTTCGCAATTGTGAAAAAAGTATAAAATCTCGTTTAAAAGGTAAAGTTGGGGATAATTTTGATGATGCCATGAACCAATGGAAGAGTTGCTTCTTTAATATAATTCACACTTTATCTTCACAAAAGGAAGGTAGTCATTTTGACTGCCTCATCTATTAATTACTTCATTGTATTTTCTCATCTTATTTTTCGTGAAAATTCCCTCTAATATTAAATTTTTCTCTCGCAGAATCTGAGAAGCATCTTCAAGCTTGAATTTCTGATTTATCTATGAGGTTAGCCAAACTTCGCAAAAAGAATACCGCGCTTTCCAACTCTCACAATAGGGCATTGAGAAGATTTGACTAGAATATTTCAAAGATATAGAGATCAGAAACCGGGAAAATAATTGCCTCCGCAAAGCTCATTTAGGCGCTGAAGTTTTCATAAATAATGTTCTACTCTCTCATTCTTTACCTCCTATGAAGATTAAACCCTTGGAGATAGATGATAATGAAGTTCCTCATCCCATAGATGAAGATCTGAATTATTCAAGTAATGAAGAAGATTTTTCTGAGGATGAAAAAAATCCACCCGAGGACGAAGGAAACCCTCTTAATGAAGCGGAAGAACAAAATCCTCCTCTTGAAGAACAAAATCCTCCTCATGAAGAACAAAATCCTCCTCATGAAACAATCGATGTTGATGAAGAAACTCTAACTGAAAAAGATGATGCTGGTGAAGATAATAGTGGTGAACAAGAATGATGAAATTAAAGAAGAATTTTCTTTAAATTATCATGTATTCTTGCGAAATATTTCTGGTTCTGCGAATGATTGTAATTTCCGAATCTTTCTTCTTCCTGCTCTTTTTGCGAAACATTGAAGTTCTTTGTAACTCAATCACCTGCTCTGATTTATATATTTTTATTAATTCTGAATCCAATCTTCATAAACTTTATTATCTTCCTTCTTTTTTATTATTTTAATTCTTCTCAAGGAAGATAATGAAATGTTGTTTTATAATCCCCATATTTGCCCCTCATAATCTTCCCTGTGAAGTATTTTATTTGTTACCCTTGTAAGAAATCCCATACTTGCCTCTTGTTATCAATCTGTAATATTATCGCAAATATTTCTGCGAAAAATTTGTTATATGCTTCGTGGATATAACTTTTCTTGTGGTCTTATTTCGCCTTCCTAGTTAAAGGTCTTATTATGCCACTTTTATGCGACAAGATCGCAGGACATTCTTACCTTTATACGTAATAATCCATTGATCTTGCCTTATCATTTAATTTTAATTTCTGCGATAATATGATAAATCTAAGCCATCTTGTGATATTAATCTCCCTTTGCTTTTTAAGACTTATGATATTGCCGTCTTTGCGATGAAATCGCAGGACGTCTTTGCGATTTATATCCTCTTATTATTGATTTAATTTATCTCATTATTTGATCTTATCGCAAAAACCCATTGATCTCATCTTAACATTTCTTATTAGGCTTTTTGGCCAGTCACGCGGCAATATGACGGGCCTAAATATTCTTGAGAATATAAAGTCCCATGACATTGATGTCTCTGTCACGCGACAATATGACGGGCCTAAATATTCTTGCGAATATAAATCCCCATGACATTGCCGTATTTTTTGATACACAACTCCCTAATGGAGGGTATCGCCCTTATCTCTCCCCCCAGTTGCCCCTTCAAGGATTATACATCGGCCATACAAGACTAGCACTTTCCCATCCGGTTCTGCCAACAACCAGTTGTTTTCGCAGCCTTGTCCTTTATGCCTTATATGGCTTATAGTTACAAGACTGCACCCTAAGTGGGGTTTTATTCGGGCCGAACACATCGCAAGCCAAGACTTTCCATGGATGTCCAGGGTAGGTTCATCCATCCCGGGCACCCACAGCTCAACCGTGTACCTCGGCTCCTTGATCATATGTTGCATTCCTTAGGAGAAACTCTCAGGCGCCCAACCAGGGTATAACCTTATATAGTTAGGAATCCAAGTTATCTCTCCCGGATGGATTTTCTATAATCCCAAATCTCCATGACTAGGTTCCAGCAGCGGTATAGCCTTTCCCATATCCATGCAAAGAGATACCCCCATTATGACGCACTTTAAGGACATTTCCTCTTACGGAATAGAATCCGCGAACTAAGGTGTACGCCATAAAAGTTTGTCCCGTTCTTATGTAATTTTAGTCGATTTGCGCCCATCTTATGCATTTGCATTAAAAAAATTTAATTATCTCGCAAATTGTTGCGGAAAATAGCTTTTATATTCAGCTAACTTTGTTCTTGCAGAATATTTCTTTTATTCTATCGCAATTTCTTGCGTGTAATCCCTTCATTCTAGTCTTTCAAATCTTTATTGATAATATTTTCTCAGATATTGTCTATTCCATGGTCTGCCCAGTCTTTGACCCATGTCTCTTCCTTCTGGATCCATTAATTTATATGCTCCAGTTCCAACTATTTATTTGATTATATATGGCCCATCCCATTTTTTCGCTAATTTTCCTCCTTTTTCTCGCTGATATTCTGGTGTTTCTCGCAGAACTAAATCTCCAATTTGGAATTCCCGCTTCTTTAATCGTTTGTTATATTCACGAGCTAATCTGCGATGGTAGTTTTCCATATGTTGTAGTGCTTTTTCTCTCTTCTCTTCTACCTCATCAAGCTTTTCTAGAATCATACCAGCACTAAGATTCTTTTCCCAAGCTTCTCTTTTTGTAATAGGAATAACAACTTCTGTTGGTAATACTGCCTCAACCCCATATGTTAAACAAAAAGGTGATATCCCAGTTGCTTCTCTTCGTGTTATATTATATGCCCAAACTGAATTATGGACTTGTTGACACCACGTTCTATGATTCCCTTCTAACTTGTTTTTGAGAATATCTGCAATTGTTTTGTTAGTTGCTTCAGCTTGACCATTGGACTGTGGATATAAAGGAGTTGATTTTCCACATTTTATCTTGAATGCATTAAGTAGCATCTCTATATTTTGTCCTTCAAATTGTTTTCCATTATCTGACACCAATTGTCTGAATCCGAATCTGCAAATGATATTTTCAAATATAAATGTGAAAATGTCCTTATCACGAATATGTTGTACCGCTTTAACTTCCGCCCATTTTGTGAAGTAATCTGTTGCGACAATTAAGTATCTCTTTTTCCCTGTTCCTGGTACAAATGGTCCCACAATATCTAAACCCCACTTTCCAAATGGCCAAACATTTTTTGAAGATGTTAATGTTTCACCTGGTGCATGTATTCTTTTTGCAAATCGCTGACATTCTTCGCAACTTCTTGATAAATTCTTTGCATCTTCATGCATATATGGCCAATAATAACCTTGCATTTTAGTTCTGTATGCTAATGATCTGCCACCGCTGTGATTACCAAAGATCCCCACTATGCAAGCATTTTTAATATCTGCTTTCCTTCTTCTTGTGTCAAACATCTGAGGGAAGGCCCATTTAAAGATTTTCGATATAATACCCCATCTCTTAACTCATAATTTGTTGCTCTACTTTTTAATTTATGTGCTTCCAACCTGTTTCTTGGTATCTCCCCCCTTGCTAGATATGCGTGAATTTCTGCATGCCAATCTGCGATAATTCGGCTTGATTTTTTGCCATTATTTGCTACTACCATTACCTCAGCTTCCTCTTCTTCTTCTTCTTTATTAATTGATGGTGCTATGAGTGTTTGTATTTTTATATTTATCGCAGTCGGATCTACCATCATACTTGATATGAACGCAAAAGCATCTGCAAGCCTATTATCTCTTCTTGAAATATGCCTCCATTTGAGTTTTGGTATTTTCGCAGATAATTCTTCTACAAGTTTCTTATATTTTTTCAAAGATATATCATTAGTTGCATATTCCCCTTCAATTTGGAGGATAATCAACTTTGAATCACTGGTAAATCTTGCATTCTCCACCTTCATTTCTATCGCAAATCTTAGAGCATGTACTACAGCCTCATATTCTGTCTCATTATTGGTAGATTCAAATTCCAGTCGAAATGCAAATGCCATTTTTGCGCCTTCTGGCGAAATAAAAATGACTCCCACTCCATTGGATGATCCATCTACTAATATGTCCCACTTATTTGGTTCTGTTAAAAGATCTCTAGGATCCCCATATTCTTCTTCTATATCCATCATGTCTTCTACAACTTCATCATCCTCCAAAGGAAATTCTTCGAGAAAATATGCGACAATTTGAGATTTTGGCGAAGATAAAATTACATATTGGATCTCAAAATTCCCCACTTGTGCATTCCATCTTTCGAATCTGCCTGATCTTTTTGAATTTTCATTACTGACTCGATTGGTACTTTTGTTAGTACTTTGATTTTATGCGCTTGGAAATATATGCGAAGTTTAGAGGCTACATAAACTAATGCCAAAATTAGTTTTTCAATCTTCGAATAATTTTTATCCACATCATTAAATGTTTTGCTGATGTAGTAAATAGGTTTTTCAACTCCTGCGTCATTTCGCAAAAGTAATGCACTTAAAGCATGTGGAGTTGTCTCAAGATATATCAGCAATTCTTCTCCTGGTTCAGCCTTCTGTAATATGGATATATTCATCAAATATTCCTTAATTCCTTTAAAATCTTTCTCACATTCGTATGTCCATTTAAATTTTGTTCCCTTCTTTAGTATGTTGAAGAAATGCTTGCATTTATCTGATGACCGCGAAATAAATCTTCCTAGTGAGGCTAAAAGTCCATTCAATTTTTGCACATCTTTTACTGTTGCTGGAGTTGGCATATCCCGAACTGCTTGCACCTTTTCAGGGTCAACTTGTATTCCTTCCTTTGATACAATATATCCCAAGAATTTCCCAGATGATACTCCTAAAGTACATTTCTCAGGATTTACTTTGATATTAAAAAGCCGCATCTGATCAAAAATTTCCCTTAAGTCCTTGCACATGATTTTTAGCTTCTTTGCTTTTTACCAACATATCATCCACATATACCTCTAAAGTTTTATGTATCCATTTTGCGAATACTTTTTCCACCATTCTTTGGTATGTTGCCCCTGCATTTCGTAACCCAAAAGGCATCTTTGTGTAGCAATATAATCCTCTGGGAGAAAAGAATGCAGTATGTTCTTGATCTTCTTCTGCCAGCGGGATTTGATTATAGCCCTTGTATCCATCCAACGAAGATATTCGATCATTTCCTGCGGAAGATTCCACCATCTGCGGGATATCTGGTAAGGGAAAACTATCTTTGGAAACATAACGCTGCATAATCTGCATCTCCTCTAATTTCGCCAATTCCACTAGGCATAGGGAACTTTAAACACTGATGTAGAGTTGATGATACATCCTTGATTGCATGTATCCAAGGTCTTCCCAACAGCATGTTATAAGGTGATTTCACATCCACCACGCTCAGAGTGACCTGCGTCTCTATTTCCCCCAGCGGAATTCGCACTATAATTTCACCTTTAGGTTTTGTTAGAGATTTTCCAAATCCATGAATGTGATATGTTGGGCTAAGCATTTCTTCATCTTTGTATCCCATTTTCTTGAATGTGTGGTAAAACATTATATCCACTGAACTTCCTGCGTCCACCAGAGTCCTATTCACAGCCCAATCTTCTGTAAATCTTACTGATTTCTCTTTTCTTGTTGGTACAACAGACACTGTGATCACCAATGGAGATGTATGACTTAAATTCTCTTTCGGAATTTCTGCTGCCGTAAATGTGATCTTCTGTTTTTCCCAATCTTTTAGCGGTGATGCCTCATCTACCATCATGATTTTCTTTCCTTCAAAATATCGCTTGTGTATCCTTCCTCTAATATCTTCATGGAATTTATCTATCATCATTTTTGTTATTACATCACACTCCAATTTCTTTTGATTATCTTTGATTTCAATCATCTTTTCTTCACCAAATTTCTTAATACTCTTCTAATTCTTGAATAATTTCTTTCTGTTACTTAACTTTTACTTTGATTTTCAACTCTTCAATCCCTGTTTCTGGGCGCCAAAATGTAGTTGCAGGAATTCCCACACTACACCCTATTCAAGGATTTACCAACATCTATGACATAATTTGAAGATTAAAGACACTTTTTATTAATTTGATCTGAAGGAATTACAGAAATCAAGAACACATAACATTTGATAAAGATTTTCTCTCTCCTAAAACTTTCCTAACACTCAAAAATTCATTACCCTCTTTGGAACTATTCATCTCCTTTATATAGGTATTTACATAGTGGATTACAGCTCATTTACAGCTAAGATTCCCTTCAATTTCGGATCTGAGTTCTTGCGATAAATCGCAGCTTAGCACCGCCTTTAACTTTCGCAGGTTTTATTGATATATCGCAGACATGTCACACTTTCTTCATGTTTCTGTCGTTTTCAGTCATTACGTCATTGTTTAAGTCATCTTTGGATGTGTCACAGAATATTACTGATGTATCGCAAAGTAATTCGTTTATTATCGATATATCGCAGAACAGTCGTTTATTTCTCAGGAATATTGTTGTGACAATATTCTGATCCTACAATACCGAATCCGCTCGCCCGGTTCACCGCTACCAAGCAACAAAAGAAGAAACAATAAAGGCGCGAATCAAAGGGAGAGGCCAGCCATCCTTTTTATAGGCGTGATACTTGATAGTTCGAACAAGAAAAGGATTTCCAATTTTGAGCCAAGGAAGGAAAAGAACCGGTCCCGCAAAGACCAATTTCCACATCCAAGACCACTCAAGCCATACCACGGCCCCACCATGCCTATCCGTCCTTGCACGTTCCACCATGATATTGCCGCGACCCCCCTTCCAAGCCATTCGATCCATTTCCGCGGCCCCACCATGCCTAGCCGTCCTTGCATGTTCCACCATGCCATTGTCGCGGCCCCCCTGCCAAGCCATTCGCTCCATTTCCGCGGCCCCACCACGCCTAGCCGCTCGTGTATGTCTCATCTTGCCAAGGCCACACTATGCCAAGCCGCCTGCTCCACTGTCGTGACTCTATCGTCCATGCGTGTTTGCCTTACCAAGACCACGCCACCTCTTGGCCCCTCGAGACAAGTCGTCCACTTGCGTCGCCTTCCAAGACCGCGCCCCCTTTTCCTTGGAGATGTATGACTAGACCAAGCCGGTAGCTTTATCTCACCACTCCACGGTCTGCATTCCCAGTACAACATACCCAGGGCCGCCAACATGGGAAGCCAAAACTCTCTTTACCACTCAAAAAGGTTAGTCGGATTCTCCTGACCATCTTTGCAATGATTTACAGCTCGATTCCGTCCTTGTCGGTCACCATCATATGCTTACCTCGCAACAAGGCACCTGTTCCGAGCAAAGCAGGGGACTTAATGTTGATGGTGGTTTTTAGCTTAGGGTTAAAATCGTAAAATACTAAACCCTAGCATACAGTGATGTCACAAAATTTAAAGTAACAAGTATTTACTAGGCACATTTACTGAAACCTTTAATGTGTCTCTAAATAATTACCGGGGTATCTTTTTCAAATTAGGGTTACGACAAGACAAACTCTAATTCCTACATGTGCCAATGGAAAATCATGCCAGCCACACCAACTGCGCTAAAGAACCAACTGCGCCAAAGCATGCCATCCATGCTAGTCGCACCTCTTTGCCAATGGCAAATCATGCCATCCAAACCGGCCGCGCCAAAGCATGCCAACCATGCTAGCCGCACCTCTGTGCCAATGGAAAATCATGCCAACCACACCGACCGCGCCAAAGAATGCCAACCATGCTAGCCGCACCTCTGTGCCAATGGAAAATTATGCCAGCCACATTGACCGTGCTAAAGCATGCTAACCATGTTATCCACACCTCTGTGAAAATGGAAAATCATGCCAGCCACACCGACCGCGCAAAAGCATGCCAACCATGATAGCTGCACCTCTGTGCCATTGGAAAATCATGCCAGCCCTACCGACCGCGCCAAATCATGCTAGCCGCACCTCTGTGCCAATGGAAAATCATGCCAGCCACATCAACCATGCCAAAGCATGCCATCCATACTCGCCGCACCTCCATTCCAATGGAAAATCATGCAAGCCACACATATTGCACCATGCCAAACGCACCTCGCCATGGCCCCATGTCGCGCCACCATACTGGCCTTCACTACGCTGCTATCAAAACAAAGGAGTGCAACAATCAATGGTTGCCTTTCAATCCCAACAGAAAATCCTGGCCGTCTAAGGTTACCAAATGACCTTTGCCCCAAAACCCTAGCATGGTCACGCACCTAGCCCAAGCTAGTCACGCCATGCGCCTATGGCAAACCCTTGGCCCCACATGCCAAGCAAAAACTGCACCTAGCCCAAGCTAGTCACGCCATGCGCCTATGGAAAACCCTTGGCCCCACATGCCAAGCCAAAACTGCACCTAGCCCTAGCTAGCTGTAGTTACAGGAAATCCTACACTACACCCCTCACAAGAATTCATAAGAATCAACACATATTTGAAGATTAAGAACAACACTTTTATTGATTAATTATCAGAAATATTACAAGAAATGGAAGAAATCAAGAATACAACCACTCTCTTAAACTTTCTCTCTACTCAAAACTTTCTCAACACTCTCAAAATTGATCTCACTTTCCTTACACTTATTCAACTCTTTATATAGGAAATAACATAGTGGATGACAGCTAAGTTATCCTTTATTTTCGGATCTGACTCGCGATATGCTTGTGGTAATTGTAATGTCTTCTTTTGCAGATACTCCAATCTTCGCATCATCGTCATGTTCTTCCCATGTTTCCGCCACCGTCATCCGTTACGTCATTCTTTGAGTTATTCTTCGACGCTCGCAGTGTGTTGTTGAAGAGCTCGCAGAAATATCGTTTATAAATTTCGCAAGAGTATTGCCGTGGAGAAATTCTGATCCTACATATTGCCTCTTCTCATGTCTTCTCTGCGAAGAAGAGAAGATTATGAGAATCTCCTTCTCTTCAGAATGCCGCAGCTTCCTATGTTGCCATTTTTTCTTCACGACAAAGCACCGTAAATTAAGTATAACTGCCTACATGAGTCGAATATTCCTATTTTTTACCGGTATTTTTATTATCCAGTCACCATCCCTTTTGTCTATAAAAGGTAGAATCTGGTACAAAAATAATCTTCTTCTTCTGCTTCTCCGTCTTCTCATCTTTTCGTCTTTTTTCCGTCTGCAACTTTCTTCCTTCAAAAGATTCTTCTGCTACTGCTTTCATGGAGTCATCAAGGTATATGTTCTTCTATCAAAACTCAATCTTGTTTATCTAAATAATGTTCATCAAAATTATCTGATCTGTCTTTGTTTGATTTTATATAATTCCCATACTGTGTTTTCTTTTCAGCGAAATCACTTCTAATGCCAAATTTGTAGTTCAAAACCCTAACTCTTCCGGAAATTCGCAGCAAGAGTTCGCTGAAAAGAAAAGGAAGCCTGCAAATCGTAAGGTAGTAAGAACATTTGTTTTCTTAATAACAATATTGTTGCCTCTGTTTCTTATATAGATTATTATTCGCAGGGTGATGAGAACACTAATGCTCCTCGCAAGAAATCTCGCCGAGCTAAAGTTGTTGATTTTGCTGTTCCTATTCCCCAATTAATTCCTACCAGTTCTATCCCTACACTTCACAAACTGAACCTCTAATTTCTGTCTGCGAGAACATCGCCATAAATATACCTGCCTCAACTGATCCTTTTATAAATGAAATTCCTGAAATTAATACGAACGAAGTTTCTTCCCATTCTGCTGTAATTAATTCTTCTTCAATTCCATTTATTACTTTCCCAAAAACTTCACCTTTAGATGATGCATTTTCTGCGAATAATTAAAATTCCCAACTTTCTGTTGTCACTTTTTCGCCATCTACATCCCTCCCTTCTTCTAAAGAAACTTCAGTAGGAGTAGACATTGGTTTTAAGGTTTTGTCTGATATTTTAGATGATGCTAGGAAATCTTCTGTTGATCATGTTAGGCATAGTGTCTGCGAGATTTTAAGTAAATATTTTGGTTCTGACCGAATGGATTCGCAAGCATCTCTAAAAAGTGAGATTGAAGCTTTAAAGGGGGCTCTCCAATCCAAGATTTTAGAATGTGAAACTCTTCATCATAAACTTAACAATTCTTCACTGAACTGCAAGAATCTTCGCAAGAAAAATGATGAATTAAAAGGTATAATTTTTTCTATCTCTGTCTTTGATTTTCCTTCATTAATTGTTTTTATTCTTTTCATTTCGCCATTTTTCTTAAGATCCTTTGTTCGCACATTAAGTCTTAAATCATAATCGATTAATGGGGATATTCAAAGATGAATCCGTTGTTGAAGAGATTCGTGTTGATAGAGATTCTTGGATGGACCAATATAACTGACTAGATAATCTTTACACATGTTCCCTTGATCAGATAGAGAACCTTACCACAGAAAACACACAATTAGCACATAAACAATATCTATTAAGTAGCGAAATATCTCGCATCTCTTATTTGTTAACCAAGGCTAATTTAGCGATGGAAACTTTATCAGAGGAAAACAAGATTTTATCTCAAGAGAAATGGGGTCTTTCGAATAAGGTGGCGATTTCCTCGCAGCAGCTAAGTATTCTTCAAAAAAATGTATGATAATCAAGAACAATCCCTTCATTCGCTACAAGATGAACTTAAGGAAGTAACTGAATCATCTATTGTTGAGAAAAATTCACTTATCCAAGGTAGAATAGCTTTAAGTATAAAAGTAAGCCAACTCAAAGAAGAATATTCCAAATTAGAGGAGTCTAATTCCGCTCTTGCGAAGGAAAATTCTTTTCTCCTCTCCAAAGAAAAGAATTTAAAATCTCTCCTAAAAGGCTTAGTTGGAGATAAATTTGACGATGCTATGAGTCATTGGGAAAAATACTTGCTTGGCACTAATTCAAAACCTAATTTCACAAAAAGAAGGTAGTCTTTTTGACTGCCTTGATAATTTTTCTTTTGTTGACCTTCTTGCGAAATCTTTAACAGAATAATCTTTATTTTTATTGTTGTTGTTTGCAACATCTGAGGAAAAGCTTCATTCTACCATCTCTGCTTTGAGTGATGATCTGGCTAAGGTTTGCAAAGAAAATGAAGTTCTTACTGCTCATCTTACTTACTCTCGCGATGTAGCAGAAAGAAAATATGACTACCTTGAATATTTTAAAAATATGGAGATTAGAAACCGTGATAAAGCTAATCTTCATCAAGTTCATCTTGCTGCACAAGTTCTAGTAAATGATATCATGTTATCCAACTCTCTTCCTCATGTATCAATCAAACCTATGGAAGTAGGTGATGATGAGGTTCCCCGTGCTGGTGACAGTGATTTCAATTGTGAAAGTAGCGAAGTTAACCATTCTCAAGAAGACTAGGTGGACAATGAATAAATCCCTCCCGAAAAAGCTGTTACCGATGATAGAAAAATTGCTGGTAATAAGTCTGGCGAAGAAGAAGCTAGAATTAATCAGAATGAGAGGAATGTTGGCGAAGATAACTTTGGTAAAGACAATGGAGCTGGTGAAGTTAACACTGAATGATGAATTTTATCTTTATTTTCTTAAGTTATCTCTTCTCTTTTCTTGCGAATGATGTACTTTACACCATTTCTTGAATTCAGTTGTGCTTGCGAGAAATATAATAATGTTCTTACGAGAAAGATAATGATGTTCTGTTTATCAATTCCCATACTTGCCTCTTAGTATATTTCTTGCGATGAACAAAGTTTATCTGTATTTAAACAAAATAGTTAATGTTTATGATTATTCTGTTGGTCTTATTTTTCCTTCCTAGTTAAAGGTCTTATTTTACCAATTTTTTTTTTTGCAACAAAATTGCAGGACGTTCTTATACTTGCATGTAAAAACCTATTGATATTGCCTTATCCTTGCTTTGTCAATTTATCTGCGATAATATGACAGGTCTAAGTTTTCTTGCGAAAACAAAGCCCCATGACATTGCCGTCTTGCGATGAAATCGTAGGACGTCTTTACACTTTCATGTAAAAACCCATTAATCTCATCTTATCTTTTTCTCATGGATTTTTTCCTCTGTATATTTATTGCACAAATATGATAAGTCTTGATACTCCCGTGAGTAAAAAGCCTCATGACATTTGCGTCTTAAGACACTTATCAACTCCCTAATACAGGGTGCCACCCTTATCTTCCACCTGGTTTCCCCTTCAAGGAGACGTACATCGGCCATACAAGACTAACCCTCCCATCTGATCTTAGAAACAACCAGTTTTTTTCGCAGCCTCTTTTCCCTTTTGCCTATGTGGCTCATGGTTACGAGACTGCACCCTAAGTGGGGTTTTCTTCGGCAAGACTTTCCACGAATGGCCGAGATGCTTCAAACGCCCCAGGCACTCTTGGCTCAACCGTGTACCTCGGCGCCTTGATCATACTCTACACTCCTTGGAAGAGGCCCTCAGTCGTCCAACCTAAATCAAAAGTTCAGATTGGAAATCCAAGGTACCTCCCCCGGATGAGCTTCATTGACCCCAAATCTCCATGACTCAGGTTCCAGCAGCGGTATAACCTTATCCCTGAGCCATGCAAAGAGATACCCCCTTATATGACATATGTTATGTCTTACATTTGCCTCTTGCGAATTTTATCCGCGAACTAGGGTGTACGCCATAAAGGTTCGTCTCATTCTAATTTCTCTTGCGAATATCGTTATTTCTTGTTTTTAGTTTTCTGTAATCTTGAATAATCTCGCAGCTGTGATAAAAATTTCTTTTATTCTTTTCTTCTTTGCTTCATCATATATGATATCATCATCTAACCTTTCTCAGAATTTATTACTGGTAATATCTTTTTAGATATAGTCTATTCCATGGTCTATCAAGTCTTTGACCAACGTCTCTACCCTCCGGATCCATCAATTTATATGTCCCTGTTCCAACTATCTCTTTAATAATATATGGTACATCCCATTTTCTCGCCAACTTTCCACTATTTTCTCGCTGGTAACCTGGTGCTTCTCGCAGCACTAAATCACTTGGTTGGAATTCACGTTCTTTGGCACGTTTGTTATACTCGCGAGCCAACCTCCGCTGCTAATTTTCCATATGTTGTAAAGCTTTTTCTCTCTTCCCTTAAAATTCATTAAGTTTACTTAGAATCATACCAACACTAAGATTCTTTTCCCAAGCCTCTCTTTTTTTTGTAGGGATAGTAACTTCTGTTGGTAGTACTGCTTCGACACCATATGTTAGACAAAAATGTGACATCCCATTGGATTCTCTCCTAGTTGTATTGTAGGCCCATATTGAATTATGCACTTGTTCACACCATGCCCTGTGGTGTCCCTCTAATATTTTCTTCAGTATATCTGCGATTGTTTTATTGGTTGCCTCTGCCTTCCCATTTGCTTGTGGATAAAGAGGTGTTGATTTTCCATATTTAATATTAAATGCATTAAGTAGAATTTATATGTTTTGTCCTTCAAATTGCTTTCCATTATCAGATACCAACTGTGCAGGAATTCCAAATCTGCAAATTATATTTTCAAATATGAATGTAAAAATATCTTTATCGCGAATGTGCTGTACAACCTTTACTTCTCCCCACTTTGTGAAATAATCTATAGCGACAATAAAATATATTCTTTGTCCAGAACCGGGTACAAATGGTCCTACAATATCCAACCCCCATTTTCCAAAAGTCTACTCACTTGTTGAAGATGACAATGGTTCCCCTGGTGCATGTATCTTCTTTCCATATCGCTGACAATCTTCGCAACGTCTTGATAATTTCTTCGCATCCTCATGCATATATGGCAAGTAATAGCCTTGCATTTTTTTTTTCTGTATGCCCAAGATCTTCCCCCGCTATGATTACCAGCGTCTCCGCTATGCAAATTTTTTAACACCATTTCTCCTTCTTCCCGTGTCAAGCATCTAAGTGATGTCCCATTAAAGGATTTGCGATATAATACACCATCTCTTAATTCATAATTTGTTGTACGACTTTTAACTTGTGTGCTTCTAATCTCTTTCTCGGTGTTTCTCCTCTTGCCAAATATTCATTAAGTTCTGCTCGCCAATCTACAATATTTCCCCTTGCTTCTTCTTCGCCACTTTCTATTATCATTACATCTACTTCTTCTTCTTCTTTCTTATTGATTGAGGGTGATACAAGTGTCTGAATTTTTATGCATCTCGCAGCTGGATTTATCATCATGCTGGATATGAAAGCAAAAGCACCTGCGAGTCTGTTATCTTTTCTTGATATATGTCTCCATTTTATTTTTGGAATTTTCGCTGACAGCTCTTCAATAAGTTTCTTGTATTTCTTCAAAGATGGTTCATTTTTTGTGTATTCTCCTTTGATTTGGCGAATAACCAATTGTGAATCACTGGTAATTCTAGCATTCTCCAACTTCATTTCTATTGCGAATTTTAGAGCATGTATTACAGCTTCATATAACGTCTCATTATTAGTGGATGCAAATTCCAATCTAAATGACAAAGCCATTTTTTCTCCTTCTGGCGAGATAAAGACAACTCCAACTCTATTACCTTCCCTGTTTGATGACCCATCCACTAATATTTCCCACATGTTGGGTTCTGTTAACAGATCTCTTAGGTCTCCATGTTCTTCTTCTACATCCATCATCTCTTCTACAGCTTCATCATCTTTTAGAGGAAACTCTGCTAAGAAATTTGCTACAACTTGTGATTTTTGCGAAGATAAAATTTCATATTTGATTTTGAAGTGCCCTACTTGTGCATTCCATCTCTCAACTCTGCCTGATCTTTTTGAATTCTTTATTACTGAATCAATTGGCACCTTTGTTAATACTTTTACTTTATGTGCTTGAAAATAGATGCGAAGTTTAAAAGTTGCATAAACCAATACCAGAATTAGCTTCTCAATCTTTGAGTAATTTTTCTCTGCGGTATTAAATGTTTTGCTAATGTAATAAATAGGTTTTTCTATTCCTGCATCCACTCGCAGTAACACTGCACTTAATGCGTGCGAAGTTGTCGCAAGGTAGATCAATAATTCTTCTCCTGGTTTAGGTTTCTGTTAGATAGATATGTTCATTAAATGTTCTTTAATTCCTTGAAAAAGTCTTTTCACATTCATCTGTCCACCTAAACTTTGTTCCTTTCTTGAGTATATTGAAGAAATGCTTGTATTTGTCTGATGATCGCGAGATGAATCTTCCTAGCGAAGGCAAAATCCCATTCAACTTCTACACATATTTTACTGTTGCTGGTGAATTTCTTGTACTTTATCTGGATCAACTTGTATTCCTTCTTTTGACATAATATACCCTAATTTTTTTCCTGAAGCTACTCCAAAAGTACACTTTTCGGGATCCACCTTGATGTTAAAATGTCGCATTTGATCGAAAATCTCCTTCAAGTCCTGCACATGGCTTTTAACTTCTTTACTCTTGATTAACATGTCATCTACATATACCTCTAATGTATTATGGATCCACTTCGCAAACACTTTCTCCACCATTCTTTGATATGTTGCACCAGCATTTCTCAAACCGAAGGGCATCTTTGTATAACAATATAACCCTCTTGGAGCAAAGAACGCGGTTCCCTCATGACCTTCTTCAGCGAGAGGAATCTGATTATACCCTTTATACCCATTTAATGAAGATATTCTATCATTTCCCGCAGCTGATTCAAACATTTGAGGAATATCTGGTAATGGAAAGCTATCTTTAGGACAAGCTTTGTTTAAGTCAGTAAAGTCTATACAAATTCTTATCCCTTTGTTTTTCTTTGGAACCACCATCATATTTGCAATCCATTCCGGGTATTTTTCCTGCCTTATAATTCCTGCATCAAGCATTTTCTGTAATTCTTCTTCTATTTGGGAATGGTATGTTGTTGCAATTTTTCTTATCCTTTGTTTAAATGGTCTTACATCCTTGTTAATTTCTAACTTATGACGTGAAACTGACGGGTCTATTCCAGGCATCTCATCCATACTCCACGCGAATATATCTTTATATTCTCGCAAGAGGTTTACGGTTCGCTCTTCCTCATCTGCATCTATCTTCGTTCCAATTTTCAGCATCTTAGGTTCTTCTTTACTTCCAATATTTACTTACTTTGTTGGTCTTGCTGCGATGTAACTGGCCTCAGGTTCCCCCATTGGTGTTGATGTTTTCATAACTTTTGCAGGTTTATCTCCTTCTTGCGAAATTTCGCTGGGTATTCCTTTTCTTTCTTTTGCTCATATCATGTAAACTTTAAATTCTTCTTCTTTATTTGTTTCTCTTGCCATTTTTCTGCGAGCTTTTCGCATCTTTGCACGCCCTTCGTAATTCCTCACTTCGATTTGATAACACAGCATCGCATGATCAGTATCTCCTCTAATTTCTCCAACTCCACTGGGCATAGGAAATTTGATGCATTGATGTAATGTTGATGCTACAGCCTTGATTGCGTGTATCCATGGTCGCCCCAATAGCATGTTATATGGTGAGTCCATATATACCACACATAATGTTACTTGTGTTTCAATCTCTCCTAGCGGAATTCGTACCACTATTTCGCCTTTAGGTTTTGTTATTGATTTTACAAAGCCATGAATATGATATGCTGTACAAGACATCTCTTCATCTTTGTATCCCATTTTATTAAATGCATGATAAAATATTTTATCTACATAACTTCCTGTATCCACCAAATTTCTATTCACAACCCATTCTTCCGCAGATCTTGTTGATTTTTCCTTGTTCATTCGTATAGTGGATACCGTGATTACCAAAGGAGATGTGAGATCCAAATTTTCTCTTGGTATTTCTGCTGCTGTGAACATGATTTTTTGTTTTTCCCAATCCTTCAGAGGCGATACCTTCTCCACTGTCATAATTTTCTTTCCTTCAAAATCTCGTTTATGAATCCTTTCTTTAATATCTTCATGGAATTGGTTGATCATCGTTTTTGTTATCGTATTGCACTCCAACTACCTATAATTCTTCTTGGCTTTAATCATTTTTCCTTCAATTATCTCACTGACTTGACCGATCCCCTTCTTAACTTGAATACTGATCTTTAATCTTGCTTTTTCTATAATTTTCAACTTTCAATCCCTGTTTCTAGTGCCATTATGTAGTTGCAGGAAATCCTACACTACACCCCTCACAAGAATTCATAAGAATCAACACATATTTGAAGATTAAGAACAACACTTTTATTGATTAATTCTCAGAAATATTACAGGAAATGGAAGAAATCAAGAATACAACCGCTCTTTTAACTTTCTCTCTCCTCAAAACTTTCTCAACACTCTCAAAATTGATCTCTCTTTCCTTACACTTGTTCAACTCTTTATATAGGAAATAACATAGTGGATGATAGCTAAGTTATCCTTTAATTTCGGATCTGACTCGTGATATGCTCGCAGTAATTGTAACGTCGTCTTTCGCAAATACTCCAATCTTCGCAGAATCATCATGTTCTTCCCATGTTTCCGCTACCGTCATCCATTACTTCATTCTTTGAGTTATTCTGCGACACTCCCAGTGTGTTGTTGAAGATCTCGCAGAAATTTCGTTTATAAATTTCACAAGAGTATTGCTGTGGTGATATTCTGATCATACACTAGCCACGTCATGCGCCTATGGCAAGCCCTTGGCCCCACATGCCAAGCCAAACCAAACCTAGCCAAGCTAGCCGCGCCATGCCAAGCGCACTTTGCCTTGGTCCTATCCATGCTAGTCACATCATGCCAAGCCAAACTCCCTTTCCTTGGCCCTAGCCATGCCATACTGGAAAACCATTGGACCCATATTCCAAGACAAAATCGCACCTAGCCAAAGCACGCAGCCACCAAAATGAAGGCGTGCAACAATCAACGGTTACCCTTCAATCCTAGGAGCAAATCCTAGCCATCCAAGGTTACCAGACGACACATGGTAACCTTTGGCCTGAAAATCTAAGTTTGGCCAATCCAAACCATGCCATGCCAACGGCATGCCAACCTAGCTGCGCCACCACATTGGCCCTCACTACGCGGCTACCAGAACAAAGGCGTGCAACGATCAATGGTTGCCCATCCTCTCAAGATGCAAAATCTCGACCGTCGAAGGTCACTAAGCTAGCAAGTTTCCCGAGCTTAACTTTCCAATCCACAACAACATGCTACATGTTTTCCAAAAACATTCGAGACATCAACACAAACTGGGGGATCCTCTTAGGGTATTGGTTTTGAGGTTTACAGCGTGCGGCGTACACTACGCCCGTCATAAGGAAGTGTCATAAGGGTGAGGCGGTTAGTAAATACGGGAATTTATATGTGAAACATTCATGGGACATAAAGCACATGCATTAACAATTTTATGGGACATCAATTCCATAACGTAAGGAGTTTCATAAAAACTAGTTTCATGCGTTAACCACTTTATGGAACATCAATTTCATGCATACGGTTACCACCTCCTCCCATTTACTTCCCCACTCCTTAATGAGACCAGGGTACATTTTTACTTCGACTTGTATAAATAGGTCTTAACTATTTCCATTGAACAACAAGTTCATACGGGAGATACAACACTCAGAAATACTTACTTGCTAGCTCAACTTGTTAGCTCACTCACTTTTCTGATAACAAGTTGTGGTAACCCAACTACTCTTCCAGAATTAACTATTCTGATCTCACCACTTTCCTTGATTCTCTCCCCAAAATGAACCCATTCTCCTCCACTTTGTGACCGAAGCAAGTCTGGAACGTCCATTTCTTGGTTTAGGCCGGATTTGTACAGATTGATCTCTCGAATCTAAAGTACTCCCTTGCAGTACATTGTTTAGGGTTTAAATTGTTTCTCACCTGCACGCCCGCAATTACCGAAATTAGCAGAAACCATTTTCACCTACAAACACCTTGATACTCTCTCCAGAAATACGCTGTTTGCAAAGCTTAAGATCTTTGATCATGAACATTCGTCATAATGTACGGATGTTACGTTCAAAAAACTAAAGGACACTAAATTACTTGATAAAAGTAAAAAAGTGTATATCTCTGAAGATGATCACTCTGAGACAGATTCATCAGATGAATATCTTGAAAAATCAGTCTCGATGATCATAAGACAGTTTAGGGATCTTCTATTGAAGAGAAGTAAACGGTTCTCCAGAAATAAGCCTAAGGCATCAGTCAAACCTCATAATCTTGTTCCTCCTAATAACAGGGATATTGATGAAACTGATGATGAGGATATTCCTCAGTGCTTTAAGTGTAAGGGATTTGGTCATTTTGCGAATGGTTTTCCAAATCGGAGAAAATACACTGGGAACAAAGGTCTTGCTGCAACTCTTGATAAAATGTATGACAACCATGACTCCAATGAAGACGAGAAATCAAGTGTTCCACATCTTGGTGAAAATATTAATTTTGATAATTGTAGCAATACACATATCAATTTTGATATTCTTTCAAAAGATAATCCAACTATTCTGGAAGACAAAGTTGACCCATTCTTTGGAAACTCGGTTTATAATGTTACAGGTTCCACTATGTGCCTAGCTGCTTGCACATATCAGAAGCCTGATTTTTATCTAAGTGTGACATGTTCATATTGTTCATTAAAGGGTCATGAACTTTCAAGGTGTTATAAGTTCAAACACAAAAAAAGGCATATCAACAAACTTCAACGAAGAGAAAATCATCTAGCAAGAAATCTCAAACTTTCTTAGAAGACCGCTGAGATATGTAAGATTTTATCTTCGTATAAGAAGTTAGTTTCCAAGGATAAATCAAGACCATTTGAGAAGAAATTATGGTCAAATTGTTTTGATAGACAGAGGTCTGTGGATTCCTGTCTAGTGGAAAATGGTGGAAAATTGTTTTTCACCACAACGCAACTTGATTGTGTTGTCTTTGGAATCTTGTCTCATGTGCCTGATCAAAAGAGACAATGATTTGTACCTCCCAGGCTTTAGGAAAAGTTTTTTTTCTTTTCTTAGATTTTTCTTTTGTCTATCAAACAAAAAAAAAGGTTACTATCGACAATTCCACTCTTCATAGGGTTGAGATTTGGTCGTTTACAAACCTGCTTAAAGGTTTCGAACCCTACATCCTTTTTCCTTTTATAAAATCTCTTTTTATCTAAAGACTACTTGTTGAGTTAAGTGTGATTTCCTCTCACAAACCCATACGTTCATGGAAACTCCAAGTATGATGTCTTCTAATGGAAAAGATGGTAATATGATTGTTAAACCATCAATCATGAAGGAAAAAGAAAAATATCCATTGCCTCCAACATTGAAAAGAAAGAGAAGGAATTTGAGGAATATAAGAGCCGTTCCTTCAAATTCTCAGAAGTTTTCTGATGTTCTTGAAGTGTTGAAGGAGATGCGAAATGAGATTCAACAAATAAAGGCTTTTGTGTATAAGACTCATGAGATTCAGAAGGCCCTGGAAGGTTTATTGATATAAACTCCTACCTTAATGAACCTTATGTTCCAATGGCTGTTGACGACAAGGAGTTCGGGGACGATAAAGAATTCTTCAAAGGTCTTATTGCCTAGTAAATCTTCTATTTTTCTTATTTTGAAGAATAACTAGTATTTGGAATAACCATTATTGTGATTACACATAGCTATGTCCAAAGTTTTCATCTTCTTGTTTTAGATTTATTTGTTTAAATTCTAAACTTGTTTGGAAGATGATTTTTGCAGTATTAATCATTATGATTTTATATATAGCAATATTGTTATGGGATATGTGTGTTTACGTCCGTGAACTTGATTGTCCCATACTTTTTCAAAAGTAAAGTCGTTCGTGAATTGATATACAAGCATTGATAAAAGAATGAATAGACTTTTGACAAACACAAAAGTTAAGCCTATATTGTCAATTATTGATGTAAGATAGGTTAAAATATTTTGTGATTCAAGGATTATGTCTATTGTGTGTCATTGTGCAAATATTGATGGAAACATAGAATGAATTCTTGTGTATTCTGCAGTAATTGATATTCCTTGATCCATTTTTTATGTATTACTGTGAGACTCCATATTGTGTCTTATGTTGAGCACTAGACAACCAAGTTGATTATCTTTGCGATTAGCTTAGTTGTGTTTCATAAGGTACTTTACGTCGAGTATATTGAACTAAATTAATCATCTTGTGTGGTTATTTAGTTAGCACTCCATAAGTTTTCTTATGTTTGAGCAGTTCTTTGACTGGGTTGGTTATTCATGATTAACTTAGTCATTGCTCCATAGATTTTTTATGTCGAGTGTGGCCTATTAAATTGATTACTTTTGTAATTAGTTTGGTTGAGTATGGAAATTAGACTATTTACGAGTTTTCTTGTGATTAATCTAATTGATTTATTAAGTATCCATAAGTCTACTTGTGTTGAACATATTTGGTTAAATTAATCTAAGGTTCGCTTACGAGTTTGATTGAATATTCTTTTTGAATTCCAAATTCATACTTGTATGATATTTGTTGAGTTCAAAGAAATCCTCCCTTTCTTTTGAAATTAAGGCCGCTCTTGTTGTTCCCTTGGGAATGACATTTTATGGGGGAGAGTTCTTTTAAACTTGTGCTTAATTTCCAAATCTTTGTGGGGGAGTGCGGCTGTGGAATATTATAGGGGTTATCTTGTATCTTTATAGACTCCTTGATGAATGCATTTAGCTTCTGCTTTATGATTGCATCTAAACAATATGATATACGTTTACCTTTGGTCATGAACTGTCTCTTACATAAATTTCATTAGGATCCCATTCTTGTACCTTTGCCAATTTTATTGACAAAGGGGGGAGAATTAATATGTAGTTCATACTAAAAATACATATGGTTTTCGGATCATTATGTAAGGGGGAATGGAATCCATGTGAGATGGAGTATTGACTAAGGGGGAGTAAAGTATCACCATAGTATTGTTGTTAAAGTTTTGATGCAATTTGACTTTGACGCTGTGTAATAATACTATGACACTGTATAACAATGATTGAGAACTCTTGTTTTCTCGTTGTTATAGCTATGGATTTTCAACAACGATGATGCTAAACTTACAACCTTTGGGATCATTGGAGTACTTGGAAGTAACGAAGATTTCGAGTAATGTTGAAGATTAGACATATGGAATATGAGCTACAAATTTTATTTATATATTTTTTGAATTCTATATGTATTAATAGTTTTGCCACAAAAATTGACAAAGGGGGAGATTGTTAGCGCACTGCTCGGTCGAACTCGCATGCGTTTCTATATCAAGCATATTTGTCAATGTTAGTGATCAAAACTATAAAGTCTTGATTTCTAGTCTACTATAGATAAGGTCTCGGACTAGGATAAAAAGTGTAGTTAAGCTCAAGAAATCCAAGGCAATCATCATACAAGATGAAGGACTACTCAAGGAACCAATGGATCTTCATCGACTAAAAGGTATGTGGAGACTTGAACTTATCTATCACTCAAAAGTCTATCTACTCTATCTCCTATCTTGATACAAAAGTCATATTATTATATAGACTAAGATTATACACATGTGGATATTTCGAGCTAAGTATATCTCGCTTATCTATTTCTCGAAATATGTGTTGGTAAAGCTTTTTCTTTAGCCAAGTTCATCTTTACCTTGTGACGAAAGTCATGTTATGTTTCAATCATTTTGGAAATCGCTCTGACGAAAAATAGTTTGTGAATAACAACTGTATAACTCCCTCTGAGAATATTTCAATGATTGAAATGAGAGTTTAGACAATATAAACATTGGAGGATATAAGCATTGTTATGGTAACACATATATGTATAAGTCTTTATTGCTTAAACCGAAGTTTGCGAACTTTGTTGATCAAGTGAAACCGGAATAGTACGTGAGCTCAGTCCGCGAACTCAGCATACAAACTCAGTCCGCGAACCCAGTCCGCGAACTGGTGTAGTTCTCGAATCCGATAATTTCTACTGGAGATTGTGAACTCTGTCTGGGAACTTAAGTCCGCGAACTTTAGTTGGTTATGTCTAAAAACGATATTTGTGAACTTATCTTAATAAACTAAGGAATGCTATTGCAAACTGTGGCTTTATAGTTCACGAATCGATTCGAGTGAATCACATCGCTTTTGCTTCAATTGTGTCTTGTATAGTACATAAAGATATAAGCAATTGAAAAACTCTCTAACTAGTTCATTTGAGTCATTTGGACTAGTTATGGTGAAGAAGAATATGGTTGATATGAAAGTTATCATATGGTTAACTATTGTTGAACCAACTAATGTACAATTTTGGGTACAATTACACAAGCCTAGAAACGTGCATTACATGTGTGTGTAACAAGCTATGTTTTCGATCTAACTGTTGATAAATATTAGCTTGAATCTAATCAGGTTTTCATCTAACGGTGAATATTGAATGCTTTGTTAGTAAGATAACATTTATTGCAAAACCTGATTTGAGAGACTATATAAGGGAGAACTCTAGTAGCTGGAAAACCTAATCCCCACACATTCTGTGTGATACTAGTTTGCTAAGCTAGAGTCGATTCTCCTTTAACCTTTGGTTTTCTTGTTCTAAAACCAGGTTAATGAATTAAAGACTTCATTGGGATTGTGAAGCCAGGACGATACTACTTTTCTTGTAATTGTGTGATATGATCTTGCATCTTCTATTGTACGAGTAAAATTGTAATAGTTGGCTTGATATTTCTATCTCCGATAGGAAAGATATAAAAGTATTCACAAACATTTCGTCTCATCGTTTTGATTCCTCAAT
The DNA here is from genome assembly GCA_023529315.1 of Papaver bracteatum. NCBI lineage: Eukaryota > Viridiplantae > Streptophyta > Magnoliopsida > Ranunculales > Papaveraceae > Papaver > Papaver bracteatum. Next base: position 307,587 of record JAJJWX010005130.1, read on the forward strand.
AATCTTCTTCTCTGCGTCGATTAAGTTTATTGTGAGGTGATTGATAAAACTGAGATGTTCTTCGGGAATATAAGTCTGGTTTTATCAATTGGTTCCTGTTCAGGTTGATTTATCATAATACGAAACAAAACTCATATGTTTATTCGTGGGAGACGAATTTATCTATAATTATAGACTTTTCTGTGTGATATAAATTTGTTTGTTAAAGTCTTGGACTTTGGGTCGTAGCAACTCTTGGTTGTGGGTTAGTTCAGCTAAGGGAATCAAGTACGCAGTATCCTACTGGGATCAGAGGTATAGGAGCATAATTGTACCTTGGATCAGTGTGATATTGATTGGGGTTCAACAACAGTCCAGACCAAAGTTAACTTGCAGTAGGCTAGTGTCTATAGTGTCTTAATACAGTGTATGTTTAATCTGGACTAGGTCCCGGGGTTTTTCTGCATTTGCAGTTTCCTCGTTAACAAAATTCTGGTGTCTGTGTTATTTCTTTTCCGCATTATATTTTGTTATATAATTGAAATAATACAGGTTGTGCGTTGTTCAATCAATTAGAATATCCGACCATCTTGGTTGTTGATATAAATTGATTGACACTTGGATATTGGTCTTTGGTACTATCCAAGTTATCTCTCTTTGATAAAGACTCGCAGATTTCTATTTGCTTGAGTATAGATCAAATTGAGTGATTGAGATAATAACTCCTTGAGATATTTTCTATTGATTGAGTCTGGCTATCTAGTTGATTCTCTAGAAAGTAACTCGGAGTTATCCATATAGATTGCTAATCAAAATATTGGGTGTGGTTGTTAGACCCCGCTTTTTCAAAAAGAACCTTAATTCAATTATCCCAAATTCGGCTAGTTTTTTATAAACTAGAAGGCTCAGATCGTGAGGTTTGATAGTTTGTCTTGAATTCTGTTTGATCTTAAATAGGATATAATAATTGGTATCACGAGTCGTTTCTTTTCCTGAATCTGTAATGTGGGGAAGTGGAAATCCAACTTGTAAAGACTTGCAGGATAAATATGAGACACGACAACAGCAGATTATTTTGATTCAATCTGATTTACTCTCAATCAAAGAAACAATGATTACTAAAGAAGATCTAAAAGCACAGATGGAGACTTTTGTGGAATTTTTTTCTCTCAAAAACTACATGAGGATCATGGTAGAGCAGAATATTCTCACACTAGACATAACCATGAAGATGACCGATCTGTTTTTGGATTCTCCTCCGGAGGCCGTGAAATTCATCATCCACCTCGTATGCCTAAAATAGACTTTCCTAGATTTGATGGTGAAGAGGGCCGTGAAATTCATCACCCACCTTGTATGCCTAAAATATACTTTCCTAGATTTGATGGTGAAAATCCAAGAGGCTGGATTTAGAAGTGGAACCATTACTTTCAACTTCACGACATCAGAGATGAGACCCAAAATATCAAGATTGCATCTATGCATATGGAGGGTAAGGCAGAAAAATAGCTTTATAATCTTCAATCCTTTCGTACTATTATCACTTGGTTTGAACTCACTGAACAGGCTTGCATTAGATTTGAAAATCCTGTTAATGAGAATACTGTTGGAAATTTTAATAAGTTGCTTCATAAAACAACTGTGGATGAATTTTTTGAAGAATTTGAGACTGCTAAGGACTTATTACTTAGTATACACCCTACTCTCCCTGAGAGCTATTTTGTCAAAAAATTTATTGGAGCTCTTAAGGAGGATATTCATCATTCTGTTGTAATGTTCCATCCTACTACACTGATGAGATCTTTTTCCCTAGCCAAAATGCAAGAGAAAACTGTGTTGGCACAACAGAAACATTATAAACCACCACCCGAGTCTTACACCAACACTTATTCATCTTCTAAACCCTTTAACTCCCCACAACCCCATCCCAGACCCAACCCCAATCCACTTCCCCAATACAGAACATCTCTAGTCCCACCACCACTTACCATGAATAATTCTTCCCTCCCTCCTATCACTAGACTTACTCTTGATCAAGTCAGAAAGAGGAGAGAACATGGCCTTTGCTATAATTGTGATGCAGTTTACAGGCCATGCCATATTTGTGCCAAACAACAACTTTTTATGGTTGATACTGCACCACAACCAGAACTTGAGGAGATTCTTGAAGACCAACCTTATGAATCTATCACTTCTCCAGTGGAGTCATATATGGAAATTTCATTGAATGCCCTCATTGGTCAAGTTAATGGGGAAACTATCAGAATTCTAGGTTTTCTCAAAAGCATCACATCTCAGTCCTCATTGATACTGGATGCATACACAGTTACATTGACAGTGCCCTGGCCAATAAATTACAATGTACAGTTGAACCCACAACTCATATGTTGGTGACTATAGCAAATGGTAACAAAATCATCAGTTCTGGTGTTTGCTCAAAGATGGAATGGAAAATGCAAGGGTATAAATTTGGTGCTCCACTGAGACTATTACCCCTTGGTGGCTGTGACATGGTACTAGGGGCTGACTAGCTCAAATAACTAGGTGATGTTATTTTCAAAATTTCTAAACTGACAATATCTTTTAAGCATAAAGGGAGGAAAATTACACTCACTGGCTCTCAAGGGAAATCTTATTTTTCTATGATGAGTGGTAATGCACTAAAATCTTTTTTCCAAAAACATTCTCATGGTATGTTTGGTCAATTATTTTTTATTTCCACCTCCTTGTATCCCACCCCAATACCTCCATAGATAGCCCACCTCTTGGACCAATTTCAAGATGTGTTTTCAGAACCCACTAAGCTCCCACCTCAGAGGAGTTTGGACCATACAAGTCCCCTTAAACCAAATTCCGCACCCCCAAATCTCAGACCCTACAAATACCTCTATGTTCAGAAATCTGTGGTGGAGGATTTGATCAAAGAAATGTTATAGTCTGGCATTATACAACCTAGTCACAGCCCCTTTACTTCTCTTATTCTCTTAGTCAAGAAAAAGTACAATACTTGGAGGTTTTGTGTGGATTATAGAAGACTCAACAACATTACAATCAAAGACAAATTTATTATCCCTGTGATAGATGAACTTCTGGATGAACTCAAGGGTGCAGTCTGGTTTACCAAAATTAATTTAAGGTTTAGGTATCATCAAATCAGGGTCTACTTTGAAGACATTCACAAGACAGCCTTCAGAACACATCAAGTCCATTATGATTTTAAAGTAATGCCTTTTGGCCTTACCAATGCACCAGCCACTTTCCAAGCTCTTATGAATGACATCTTTAAAGATCACTTAAGACAGTTCATCCTTGTGTTCTTTGATGATATACTGGTACTTATCCCCATCTTAGAGGATCATATTAAACATCTAGAGCTAACCTTGAGCATTCTGAGGAAACATCAATTATTTGCCAACTTCTACAAATGCTGTTTTGCTCAACAAGAATTGGAATATCTGGGTCATATTATCTATTTTGAGGGTGTCAAAGCTGATCCTACCAAAATTTCAGCAATGAGTACATGGCCTACTCCCTCAACTATTAAATAGTTAAGAGGTTTTCTTAGGCTGACTGGATATTACAAGAAATTTTTCAAAGACTATGGAACTATCAGTAGACCATTGACTGACTTACTCAAGAAAAATACATTTCAGTGGACACCAGCTGCTTCCATTTCTTTTTAACATCTCAAAACAGCCATGTCTACTACCCCAGTTCTAGCTCTACTTGATTTCACAAAGGAATTCATTCTTGAAGCTGATGCTGGTAATAATGGAATTGGTGCTGTATTATTATAGGAGAGCAATCCCATAGCATTCTTCAGCCAACCTCTGGGTCCCAAGGCTAATGCCTTGTCCACATATGAAAAGGAAATGATTGCCATTTCCCAAGATGTAACCAAATGGATACATTACTTACAAGGCCATTACTTTATCATTTCAATTGATCACCATAGTATTAAGTACATCCTTGAATAAACAATTTCTACAGTGATTCAACAAAAATGGGTGATCAAATTATTGGGGTTTGACTATGAGATTAGATACAAAAAAGGTGCTGAAAACAAGGTGGTCGATGCCTTGTCCAGAAGAACATGCAGGGTGAGTGAAATCTGCTGGCCACATACACCTCACTTTGGGAATTAGACATTATCTCCCAGCTATGCAGCTGACCCAAAAGTTCAGTTACTTCTTCCTCTGCTCATGGTGAATCCTTCTGCAGTCCCTCACTTTACATATATTGAAGGCATCTTAAGATACAAGAACAGATTATACATTGGCAGTAGAGCATACATAAGACAAACAATCTTAGCTTATGTGCATTCATCTTCAGTTGGTGGCCACTCTGGTATACAAGGTACATATGTCAGAGACAAAACTTATTTCTTTAGGACAAACATGAAAAAAGATGTGTTGCTTTTTACTTCCTCCTGTGATATCTGCCAAAGAAACAAAGGAGAATATCAAAACCCTGTTGGATTGCTACAACCTCTTCCCATTCCTGACTCAGCATGGAAATACATCTCAATGGATTTCATTGAAGGAGTACCTGCAAGTGAGAGAAGAACTGTCATTCTGGTGGTTGTTGACAGACTCACCAAATATGCCCACTTCATTGGTTTAATTCACACATACACTTCCATCACAGTGGCCAAAGAGTTCATTAACCAGATTTTCAAATTACATGGCCTACCTGCTTCCATTGTATCAGATAGAGACAAGGTTTTCACAAATATGTTTTGGAAAGATCTTTTTAGAGCACTTAGCACCAGTCACCTTAGCACAGCATACCATCCCCAATATGATGGCTAAATAGAAAGGGTAAATTCTTTCCTAGAAAACTACCTCAGATGTATGACTGGCCATAGGACTAAACACTAGTTCAGGTGGCTTCCACTAGCAGAATAGTGGTATAACACTAACTTTCACACAAGCATCAAGATGAGTCCATTAAAGGCCTTGTATGGCTATGAACCACCTCATCTTGCTTTCCCCTCCATAACCACCACTTCTGTCAAAGATGTTGAGGATTACTTGCAACAGAGAGAAGCAAGCCTGGATATTCTCAAGGAGTCACTCCACAAAGCACAAGAAAGGATGGTGCATTATGCTAATAAGAAGAGAGTTGATATGTCTTTTTAGGTAGGGGATGCAGTCTACCTCAAACTCCAACCCAATAGACAATCTTCTATAGCACTTAAAAAGAATTTGAAGCTCTCTGCCAAATATTATGGCCCATTTTTGCTTCTCCATAAGATTGGCTCAGTGGACTACAAGCTAAAACTTCCTATTAGCTCCAGAATACATCCTATTTTCATGTCTCCCAGCAGAAGAAGTGCATTGGCAAGACACACATTCCTTTTACTCAGTTACCAGTGGTAGATAATGCTGGCCAAATTATCCTCCATCCAGCTGCTATCCTTGACACTAGAAGCATCACCAAACATGGTAGAGCGGTGGACCAACTACTTATCCAGTGGAAAAATTCTACAGTTGAGGATGCTACTTGGGAAGACACTACCAATGTCCCTGCTCACTTCCCAAATTTTAATCCTTAAGGACAAGGATTTGGTAGAGGGGGTGGTACTGTTATGTACCTGGGTACTTATAACAGGGGTGACCTTACTTCATAAGCCATATGTTGGCCTTGAACTGAATTATAGTGTTAGTTATTACCTTTCTATTTTGATCATTAGGATTCTTACAAGTGTCAAGCAGAGAGTGGGGTCTTTACCCAGATAGGGTTTGTTCTATTTTTCTGTTGTTAAAATGTGTAAGAATTCTTGCCTTTTGCGGCTAAGTTTAATGAAGAGAACCTTAATTCAATTGTACCAAATTAGTTAGTACCTATCTATTTTGATCATTAAGATTCTTGCAAGTGTCAAGCAGAGAGTGGGTCTTTACCCAGATAGGGTTTGTTCTATTTTTCTGTTGTTAAAATGTGTAAGAATTCTTGCATTTTGCGGCTAAGTTTAATGAAGAGAACCTTAATTTAATTGTCCCAAATTCGGCTAGTTTTTCATAAACTAGAAGGCTAAGATCGTGAGGTTTGAGAGTTTGTCTTGAATTCTGTTTGATCTTGGCTAGGATATAACAGTTTACTTGAAGGTGTTGTTTTTACACACAATTGCTCCACAGAATCCCTTTGTAAGGTATCGCGATTTTTACTTGTGTACAAAGTTAATTGACGATTACTTATTTCATAAGCTCTACTAGGAATAGAACAATCAATAGACTAATCTAGTATGCATCCCAAATCAATCTAAGAATCACTCATAAACCTTAGATATAATGAAAACAAATGATGATGATAAAAACTGTCAATAGATTTGTATTATTAATAAAGCTTCACGCTTAGAACATTGAATTCATCATTAATCAACAAAGGATTTAGCTACTCATATTACAAAGAAGATGAATAATGGTGGTTTCCCCCTAAAGGTGTAAACCCTAGGTTTTTGATGTAGAAATTGCGATATGAGATGATCGATTCTCTTCTTTGGAATTCCTAATACCTATTTATATAGGTTTACAAAGATTGGCCTCCATGTATCCTAGTCGTTTAAGGAACCCGACCCTAAAAAAGTAGTAAATAAAGACCCAAAACATGGTTCGGGAATTTTTGGCCTTCATAGGTATGCGTACGGGTTTGCATACCTAAATTTCAGTAAAATCCAGGGGAAATAAGTTAAATCCAGGGGACATTAGTATGTTTGCATACTTTACTGTCTTCGATATTCGATAAAAACTCGTTTTGGCCACAACTTCTTCATCCGAACTCGGAATGACCTCATTATTTTTGCATTCTTTTTATATTTTTATTCTCTTCAAGTTGGGGTGAGAAATCCTTAGTTTGAATGAGTTAATCTCGGTCTTTGGACCGTCTCTTGATTTTGAGTGTTTTGTTCCTTTTCGTCGCACTTCTTCAACTTCTCTTGGACTTGGGCACTTGGATAATTGGGATACTTCTCTTATTATCTCTTTTTAGCACTTTCTAGCTCCTTTTTGGATAATTCACCTAATAGAGGCCTATAAGAGAAAACAAGAGTAATAATACGAATACATGCAAGAATAATAGCTAAAACAAGTATGGAAAGGATACTAAAATCATATGAATTATGCACTTATCAGCTGTTCTTCGGGAATATAAGTTCGGTATATCAATTGGTTCCTGTTCACCTTGATTTATCAAAAAATGGAACAAAACCCGCAGGTATTTCTATGGGAGACAGATTTATCTATTCCTATAGAATTTTCTGTGTGATACAGATTTGTTTATCAAGTCTTCGACTTTGGGTCGTAGCAACTCTTAGTTGTGGGTGAGATCAGCTAAAGGAATCAAGTGCGTAGTATCCTGCGGGGATCAGAGATGTAAGGAGTGCAACTGTACCTTAAATCAGAGTGAGATTGATTGGGGTTAAACTATAGTCCAGACCGAAGTTAGTTTATAGTAGGCTAGTGTCTGTAGCGGCTTCATACAATTTGGTGTTCAATCTGGACTAGGTCCCAGGATTTTTATGCATTTGCGGTTTCCTATTTAACAAAACTTCTAGTATCTTTGTTATTTCTTTTTCGCATTATATGTTGTTATGTAATTGAAATATCACAGGTTGTGCGTTGAATCGATCAATTGGTAAATCCAACCTTTGGTTGTTGATTACAATTGATTCAAGTAATCTCTCTTATATTCAATCGGGCTCGCAAATTATTATTTGTTTGGTTGCGGATTGAGTTGAGAGATTGAGATATAACTCTTTGATATACTTTTTATAAGATTGAGTCTAACTGTCTAGTTGATTCTCTTGTAAGTATATTGGAGTTAGTCCATACAGATTGCTAAGAGAAATATTGGGTGAGGTTGTTAGATCCCCACTTTTTCAATTAATATCTGAGCAGGAAAACACATTAAAGACCTCATAAGTCTATGTTTGTAGCAATCTGAATCTATGGACAGTAGTTCTATCTCCATAAATGTACCACTAGTCTTCAATGGCTCAAACTACTTGTGGTGGAAAATCGATATGCGTGCTTTTCTTCAAGATCGTGATTTTCAAACATGGGTACGTGTTGTTAATGGCTATGATCCTCCGGTTAATACAGAAGGAGATGTATCTATACCTAAGGATATTGGTAGATGTAGTCCAAAATAAATCCTTGATGCGAAGCAAAATTTTGATGGCTTGAATGCTATCATACATGCGATTAACACAGATCTTAAGCATCATGTGACTACTTGCATGAAGTCTAAAGAAGCCTGAGATATCTTAGAAACTTTATTTGAAGGGAATACCTCTGAAAAGGAAGCTAGGATTCAAAACCTATGTTCTGATTGTAATAACCTTCTGTTAGAGCATTGCTCGGTTGAACCCACCAAGCGTTGGTATGTCAAGTTTGGTTGTCATATTTTAGTGAACCAAAACTCTTTTAAGAGTCGCTTGATTTGAATATACTAGAGTCAACTTCATATAGGTTAGCTTGAAAGTATTAGGATGAGATATTACAAGTATTGCGAAGACTTGAAGAAGTGAAGAAGAACGGATCTACAACCACAACATCATCCTTCCACTTGAGGTTAGTGATATTTGACTTGAACTGTTTCATTCCCTAACGTATCTTTCAAGTCGTGCATATTGAAAACATAAACTACGAAGCATGAAAAATCTAGATAGAAATAATATTAAGGAATACAATATGAGGTTTATTGCTTAACCATTAAACTTTGTATATAAGACATCAACATAATCGTATTAATGCTATTGTGATTATGTATGGGAATGAGGTGAGGATTTCATCCTAGGGAACAATGTTTACATTTGTTCTAAGGAAGTAAGTTCATGATATGTGTTGTGAACCGAAAAGGAAATCGCCAAGCCTTATTGGGGCTGTTCTTCATTGCATATCTTATGAATGACCAATATGTGTAATTAGTAAAATCGCTCATGACTTGTTTGTGTTCTTGGTAAAACTATTCACATGAGGCCTGATTTATGTATTGGTATGACTTTTATTAGTGAAACCGATCTTAAGTAATCACCTGGGGTATGATCGGGTTTGTGAGTGTCTAACTAATTACTAGGAGAAGGGGAACCGATCCTAGTAATAGGTGCAGTGCATCACAAGGGGAAACGATCCTTGTATGAGGTGCAACAAGGTTTATGGAAGAAAGGGGAACCGATCCTATGAACATGTGCAACACGTTTTTTGGAAGGGGGAACCGATCCTATGGACACGTGCAATGCATACAAGTTAGATTCCAAATATATGTGGGGAACTGATCCTAGTACCTAGTCAGCCGAATTATGGTAAGCTAGTGTGACTATGCACAGTACTCACATGGAGGTAGAACCGAAACTTGTTTTGGTAGAATAGTTAAACCCATGGTTTGTGATTGAGTGTTACTTGATCAATCACATAGTTCTTGAAAGTCAGATGAACCAATTCTAAACTTGTTTGGAAGTGTGGTAAATCGGTTTTAAGTGAGTAAGTATGAAAAATGGCATGCAAGAGTAAGATGTCGACACACTTTGAACACGATGCATTAATGCTTATTCTATATTATTCAAAGATATTCCTTAAAGGCTAAGAAGGAAGTAAATCCCAAGAACGAATTTAAATAAGTTAAGAATATTTTTAATTAAGGGTTTTTAATTATATATGGAAAATAAGAATTAGTAATGTGCATTTACTAGTTAAATATTTTCCAATGAGATTTCGATCGTATTTTTGGACAGTGCATTCACAGGAATTATGAAAACCGAATTTGGTGTAGTAATGAAAAATATGGTGTCCAAACTTCCTTGTCTATAAATACTTTGAGTTTGCATTTCTAGAAAACTAATCCTGCGTAATAATAGAATTCCTCTTTTGTCTTTGTTACTGGTGAAGCCGCCTATCGGAGAGGAGAGTAACTAATTAGGTGAAATCTCTTACGACTGTTCAATTTAAAGTCTTCTTTGGGATTGAGATGCTCTAGCGCGAACCGTTGGTGGGAAACTAGATATTACGGGTTATATTTAGTTTTCGTATTGATTTGATTGACTAACAGTGGTTGAACTTTGATTGCACCTAGTTTGTTTATGCTTGAGAATCTTCTCTTCTGATATAAGATTCACTCAAACTAGTTCAAGGTTTCGACAAGGATCTTTAGACTGTTGTTAGATATAAAGATGATCTTGTGATAATCCATTATTAACAGACCCCATTCTGTGTGTGATTGATCACAAGAGATTCAAGTAGTTATGTGCAGGTGTTTATTGAAGATCTAAGAAGATTTGAAGACGAAGAAGAGATAGAAGATTTCTGACTTGGTGTTTATAATCTTTGGTGTGCACAATACTTGTTTGGGGAAAAGAGGATCCAACTATAATTGATTTATCCTTTGGGTATTTTGATAGAATAGTTGAGGAATATCGGCATCAATACATTTTCTTGCGATTAAATGTATTGATTGGCTTAATCTTAACGATTGCCTTTGGGTGATTGAACATAAGATAGATCTTGGAACCTGGGAAATAATTTTATGTTAAGATAAATAAGGGAACCTTTGCACAACTCATATCACATGGTTGAAGAGAGTTGATACCAAACAGATTTGTTGTTCCTTTACCGTTTGGAATACGAACCAAAGGAATTGGTCCAAGTACGTGACTTGTTTACAGGTTGGAGGCGTGGGAATACAGATGGAACTAGGTGAACTATAGGTTTAGTTGATTGGTCTCAACTATACGAAGTTGGTATTATTTTTTATAGCGACTTAATCCTGAGAGTATTCAATTCTGGACTAGTTCCAGGTGTTTTTATGCATTTGCGGTTTCCTCGTTAACAAAATCTTGCTGTGTCATTTACTTTATAATTCCGCATTATAATTGTTTTATTATAATTAAAGTAAATTGCACAAATGTTAATTCCTATTTACTTGATACGTGAATCCTATTGTGTTTGGTTAAGTCCGAACCTTTGTATCAAGTAAACACACATTGTTGTTGTATTGTCTCGATCTCGTATCCATAGACGATCACACAAAGTGTGAACCGATTTGTTGTATTGTCTCGATTCTGTCCATAGACAATCACTTTCGGGAAAGGACTTATAGGAAGGAAAAGTAATAGCTTGAGGTATATTTGGGTACCCTCTGATGATATTTATCAATGTTGTTGTAGTACAAAGGTTCTTTTGAAACTTGTGAAAGCAATAGAGTTCTAGACTTAATAAAAATAAAATTAGATAAAAATATATATACAAAAATTGTCACATGATGGAGAGATCATGATTCGGCCAAACTCATAACAGAAGGTTCAAATATTAATTCTTTTGACAATCATCGCTCAACAAATAAAAACATAGAATCTTATTTTTTCCAAGGTAGATTCTCAAAATATCAATTGTAAATCTTAAGCATGGGACATCAAAACAATTAAGCAAGCATGACCCATCAAATGAAATGACAACTAATTAATCAAAATCATAATTCGATTTTTATTAGTGCAAAAGTCATAAAAAGATTTAATTAAAATTACCCACGTATGACATTCGGCTTCCTCCGTTGTCCCAGTGATGGGGTTTACCTCCTCATGTTGGAAACAGCCTCAAACGATTTTTTTCATTGCTCAAAAAGTGCTTACAAGAGGTGAAAATGTAATAAAACGAGAAAATTGCAACGGTAATAAATGTTGCAGAAACGATTCAGAGAACGATACTTGTAAAATGCTGTTGATGTGCGACACTACAATTTCTGTCGTGTGTTGTTGCGAAGAACGACTGTCTTCGTCGCAGGTCTGTTCTTCGCGTTCTTCCCCTACAAGCAGCAGAAAATTTTCTCTCGCAACTCGTGATTCGATCACGTTCTTTCTTTTCGTTCTCGCCCAAACTCTCCATCCCCCTTCTCCTCAACCCCATAAGCCTATTTATACTCAATGACCTCAAAATCTCACGCAATAACTTCATGAAATTCTCCATTATTCTTCACGGCCTGTTTTAGGAAACAATTAGATTTTTGATCTCTCCACGCGTTCTGAAGTCAGTAAAATTGACATAATAAGATCCTTCACACTCGAGTAGTTGATACATCCCCTCAAACATGTGCAAAACCCTGTCTTTGCTCGTGAAATCCCGTGAATATCTTTTCCGACCATGTTCGAGCTACAAATCCCTGTTTTATTCACACACGGTTATCTAGCCAAATTGGGTCGAATCCAACACCCGAATCAGTCTGTCTAGTCCATAGGAACGTCTCCAAAGAATTTCAACCCTTTAGTCTCCCTAAAACATGCCCAAATTGCTAACCCTAAATCTGCCGGCGCACACTCCATTTTTCCCGCCTATTTTCTGTTCAAATGAAGAAGATGAAGGAGGTGCCCTTATCCGAAACGCTGGCGCCTTTAAAAGCTGGGATGACCTGGGGTGCCCTTATCCAAAGTGAGGGTGCCTTTATCACTTTTCTCCGGGGGTCCAAAAAAACACTTTTCGAGCAACTTTTTCCGCATAAGTGTAATTCTCCAGAAACACCTAAACAAACATAAAAACACCAAAATTAGTACAAAAATGGAGACTAACAATAGAGACACTGAGGACAATTTAGACACAAAAATGTGTCTATCAATACCCCCAAACTTATTATTTGCTAGTCCTCGAGCAAAACTAATAAAAATAAAACCGAGTTAATCTCGGGAGGGTTTACCAGAGGTGTACCCACAAAACCATGACTTCTAATTGGTCACAAGTATCCAAAGAGCTATGAGGACATACATATTCTCAACCTATCTCCAAGTAACTAGAATGCCAAAGAAAAGGTGCCAGATCTAAAGCTGACTAGAGAAAAGGGGAGACACATCCGCAACACTGCTAGATAAAGAGATATCCGCTACACAGCTAGATAAACATTGTAAGATATGTCCGCTGATTTACAGCTGGATAATATTAGGAGAGATATAAAAATGAGAGGGACATCTGCTACACCGCTGGACTAATTACGTGTGATGAGTTGAACCAGTGCTAGAAAGATCTTGTGCCATATTGAAAGCGGACTAACAAAGCAACCAAATGCATCTCTCTTCGACTCTCTGATAGTGCTCAGTAGAAACAACGTCTTCTTCAGTCTTCAACTGTTGATGTAAGTACTGAATATCGCAAGATAATAGTTCACGAGTATCGTAATAAATAAAGGAGAAAAGAATTATAAAATGTTACGATGATAGAAGAAACGCGGAGAAATATGAAGTTTTGCGAGGATGGAGTAATTTTGCGAGTATGAGTTGCGATACTTCGTAACTCATGTACAGCTGTATAAAGTTTTACTATAAATAGGATTTCAAATGTAAAATTCGAGAGGTTCTTTTAGTGAGTGTTAGAAAATATTTTAGGAAAGAGAATAGAGAAAGTTGTAACTATTCTAATTCCATTTAGATATTTCTTTGTGATCAATTGAGAACATTAATAAGAAAATTGTTATTCATCATCAAGAACTTCTTGAGTTTTTACTAATTCTATTGAGGGTGTAGTTGTAGGTTATTCTGCAACTACATAATTGGCGCTAGAAACAGGGAGAGAAAGAATTCCTGTACCAGAAAAATGACAAGAAGAAGAAACACATCAGAACCATTAACTGAAGTAAGAAGAAGTGTAAGATTAGCAGGAGGAGAAGCAAATATAACAAGAGAACCTATTAGAAGAAGGAGTAATCGAAGAAATCAAGCTCAACAAGTAGAAGATCATGATCAAGTAAGTATACACACTTGGAGAACTAATACACCAGAAGAAGAAGATAGAGAACCACAAATCAGAGAAAATGGGAGGTTGATGGGAGGAACAATTCTTGAAAGAGAAAGGGAGATGCTAGAAACATTGAGACAAGGAATCCAAAAAGAACGAATGATCGAAGCTGAAGAACGTGCCAAATTGACAAGACAAAATCAAGAATTGAGAATGGAAAATGAGATGTTACAAAGGAGGAAATCTCAAAGTGTTGCAAGATCAAATGTTAGAATAGAAAGAGAAGGACAAAATTCACCGATAATCAATAATGAAAATGATATGCAAGAACAAACGCAGAATCAAGGTGATGGAAATCAAGAAAATCGTTTCATTTTAATACCAAACCGCGAACAAAACATGGAGAATTTACGAACAAGACCAAATCATAAAGAAAACAATCAGAATCGAGAGGAAGAACAGCAACTTATGGAAGAAACTGAGAGACAACAAGCAATACATCAAAACAATCATGAGAATGGAGTAAGAAGACATGAAGAAGTTCGTAACAAACAAAATGTTGAGTATGAAAGAATTAAGAGAAGAATTGTAAATCAACAAACAGAAGTGGAAAGGAATGAACCAAATTCTCGAATCAGAGTACAAGTAAATCAAGAAGAAATAAGTCACGAAGAAGAAGGAGAAATGAAGAAGAAGAAATTCCTGATATTCGCATGAGAAGAATGAGAAGAATAGAAAGGGAAGAACAAGAATTCCAAGATGCTTTACAACTGAACAATTATGATAATTTAGAAAGAAGATATTTGCAGAATTATGCGAATGAAAACATTAATGAAGAATATGATAGAATGCGAAGGATCAGGGAGGAAGCGCAAGAACGTAGAAGAAGAGAAGCTGCATTAAAAAGACCAATGGATGAGAATTCTGAGGCAAATGCACGAATCTTTCGAGAATTAGCAGAAATGAGAGGGATGATAAACAATATAAGAGGAGGAGATATGAGGCAATTAGATGAAGCAATAGAAGAAGCTGCGAGGACTCCATTTGCTAGAGAAGTATAGTTGGGAGGAATTCCACCAAAATGTAATTTTCCCACACTTACCAGTATTTTTGATGGGACTTCATGTGCTATTCAGCACATTAAAGCATACATAAGATGCATGTTACAATGGGAGAATCATGATGTTGTGTTATGCAAGTACTTCGCATCAAGTTTAACAGGGGAAGCTCTAAAGTGGTTCGAAGGACTCCCTAAGAACACTATTACGTCATTAAATCATTTGCAAGAAGTTTTCCTTGGAGCATATATCACAAATCACTCTTCACGGCTTGGTATTGAAGATGTATTTGGTTTAAAACAAAGAGTGGGTGAAAGTTTGAAGCATTTGGTAAGACGATGGAAGACTATGTGCAGTGATATGGCAGGGCGTGTAGATGAGAGATACTTGATTCTGTCCTTCATAAATGCGATGTTCGCAACTGAACAATTATATGTTCAAATATTCAGAAGAAAGAATTCCATAATGATGACAGAATTACTAGAATTGCAAGAAGAATACATTACACTAGAAGAAAAGCAAAACAATATGGAGTCATATCCAGTAACAAACACTAACAATCAAGAGGGAGGAGCAAATTTACTTCCCAAAATAATCAATGTAGTAGCAGGTACTTCGCAAACATCCTCACAAACTTCTTCGCAAATTTCAGAAGAGAAGAAAAGCAATGATAGCCAGCCAAAGATGGTAGCAATGGGCAGTAGAGATCAAGAAGAATATGATAGAGAGAAGAATTTCTATAATCGGATAGGAAATAACCAAATTCCAAGATTATATCAACAACAAGAAAATTATGGTGGACAAAGGAAAAATTATTTTGGACAAGGAAACCAGAGACAAAATTATAACAACGGTCAAGGAGGTCAAAGAATGGTAAGGGAAGAGATAAAATTGCCACCTTTGAATACAAGTATAGAAAAGATATGGCAAGCAATTATCCTGGTAGAGAATGTACCAACTCCATGGAATATGGGAAAGGAACCACCAATGGGTCCAAGAAGTCATGAATTTTGTTCATATCATCATTTTCATGGACATTATACAAATAATTGCCATAATATCAAGAGGATAATTTTGCGAATGATTGATCAAGGAAAACTAAATCAATTTTTACTTAAGCAGACACAGTCGCAACAATTACCACAGGCTCCAGCCATAACTCGCAGGGAGAACACGACAAAAGAAAAGGGAGAAGAAATCCTACATATAGAAGTGGGGTCAAAAGCAAGGAATGTTTTCTATAATTCCATTGTTCATTCATATAAAACCATAGAGGATTTTCATGATAATGTGTTAAGTAGGGTATATGCGAGGGATGGTGAAGGAAAGGAAGTAATGAACATCGCAAAGATTTCACGACTTGATAATTGGCAGAAACGTGAAATTTCTTTTGAAGCCACTGAAATTCCAGAAGGTTGTGAAGTACATGATAATCCATTGGTGGTAAGACTGGCAATCTACATGAATATGGAGGAGAACGAAGATGATATGGAGGAAGAGTCAATTGGTCTTAATAGGATTTTGATTGATACGGGAAGTTTGTCAATATCCTCTTCTATTCTGCTTACAAAACTATGGGGGAAAAGATGCAGATTTAATACCTTCTACTTACATAATTTATGGTTTTAATGGAACTGCCAACAAGCCCAAAGGAGAAGTGAGCATGCGAATTCCATTAAGTGGAATGCGAACTGAAATTCTGTTTTGTGTTGTTGATGTTGAATCACCATATAATGCTTTGATAGGAAGGCCATGGCTTCACGGAATTCTAGGCGTAGCTTCCACCCTACATCAGTGCATAAAATTCCCTCATATGAAGGGTATTGGAATTATCAAGGGTGATTGGGCTGAGGGAAAGAAATGTTACGATATAGAAGTAGAAGTTTGCGAAGGAAAAACTGTTGAGAAGGAAAATTGGAGAAAAAGAGCAAAGGTTGTGAAAAGAAGTGAAAATTTAATGGCAGAGGATTAAGGAAAAAGAGAATAAAGTTACGATGATAATCATACAAGAAATTTACGATGATAATAAGGGATTGTGATTTGCAAGGAAAAAAGAAGGTTATCAGTATGTTTGCTCGTGAAAATGAGGTATGCGGCAAAACAAAATTTTTATTTCATGATAAAATTTTACGAATATTGTTTGCTCGCAGGAAATTGGGAAAAAGTTACAAATTTTCAGAATTTATATTCCGATTAAAATTTCATTAATTTGCGAATAAAAGACCGCAATCTGTGATCAGCCTCCAAAAAAGAAAGAGAGCCGCAGAAAATTTTATACAGGAAAACCTTTGTGGCGTACACCCTAGTTCACAAAGCTATAATTCGTAAGAGGCAAAGTCCTAAAGTACGTCATTTAAGGGGGTACCTATAACGTGGCTAAGGGTAACCGGAACATCACCAAGGGCCCTTAGTACATGGTAAAATTTTTGGGGTACAACCCAATAATGGGGTACCTATCCGGGTTAGACACCTTGGATTCTCACCTAATCTAACGACATTACGCAATATAAAATGCGGTGTAAGAAGATTTAGGCTAGGCGACTAAGGCATACTGTCTTTCCCAAGAAGTGCAGAAAACGATCAAGGCGCCGAGGTACATGGTTGAGTCAAGAGTTCCGGGTGAGGTTGAACCACATCTGCCATTTTTGACAAGTCTTGGCAAATGATGCACTTGGCCCAAAGATACCCCATAGGGTGCAACCTCTTAACTATAAGCCCTATAGGAAAAAAGGATAAGAGGTTGAGATCAAAAGCTGGTTGTTGGAAGAACCGGATGGGAAGATCTAACCTTGTATGGTCGATGTACGCTTCCTTGAAGGGGCAATCAGGGGGAAGATAAAGGGCAGCACCCTCCATTAGGGAGCTGATAAGTGCTATAAGACGCAAATGTCACGAGGCTTCTTGTTTGCGAAAACATAAAGGCTTGTCATATTTGTGCAACAAATGAAGTTCTGGGAGCCTTCTAAAAAAAAAAAAAAAAGAGGGGAGAAAGAAAGAAAGAAAAGAATAAAGAACTTGCAGAACATAATAAAGTTAAGATGAGATCAATGGGTCGTTACATGAAAGTGTAGAGACGTCCTGCGATTTCATCGCAAGACGGCAATGTCATGGGGCTTTATGTTCGCAAGAATATTTAGACCTGTCATATTGTCGCAACAATTCCTGAAGAGTCTAAAATACTATACAAAGAATTTAAGATGAGATCAATGGGTTTTTGCATGAAAGTGTAAGAACGTCCTGTGATTTCATCGCAAGACGATAATGTCACGAGGTTGTATGTTCGCAAGAATGTTCAGACTTGTCATATTATCGCAAATAATTAATACAAAAGAGGTGGCAAAATAAGACCTTTACTTAGGAAGGCATGATAAGACCACAAAAATTAATGAAATTTATTGCATCAATATCACTGAAGAAATTATACAAGAATATACATTATGAAGATCTGAAAAGAAGACAACTTTGTCAATATCATTGAAGAAATTTTACAAGAATATACATCAAGAAATTTTGAAGAGAAGACAGCTCTGGCAATATCATTGAAGAATTTTACGAGAAGTCCTATCAAAAAAGACAACATCATTGAAGAATGTTAATGAAGACTTAACAAAAGATGCGATTTTGATAACAATCAAATACAGATAAGTTCATATTCGTAAATGTTTACGAGAATTACATACTTCTTATACTTCTCCATATATTGAATACTTCCCCAAAAAGTTGAATACTTCTTATAATTCTTCAAGAATATCTCATATTTATTATACTTCTTCAGCGGATATTTAATTTTGCGAAGGTTAAGTACTTATTATACTTCTTCATACAATGAGTAATAATTTTTATACTTCTTCATATATTGGGCAATTCTTCATAAATTGAATGCTTCTAATACTTCTTATACTTCTTAAGGGTATTTCATATTTTGTATACTTCATACTTTCTATACTTCAAGGGGAGATTTATTATTTACTTTGCAACATTCCGTAAAAAGCAAAAGGCTTATATTTCTTATACTTCTAAGGGAGGATTTTTTTTATTCATAATCACAATAAGAAGAAAATTCGTAAGATAAATTCAGAAATATATTCTAATACTTCCAGCGGTAGTTGATCATTTGAAGAGAAATAATAAGGGGAAAGGGAATACTAAGCTAAGTCTTTAAGATATATTATTTCTCTCCATATGATCAAGTTATGCGAATAAGGGAAATAAACATCAAAGAAAGATTAATTCAAATTAAGCTTTGAAAAATAAATTGTTGGATTGATTAAAAGCATAATCAAGAAGAAAGTGTTGTATGGAAAAGTTCTGTAACAGATATACAAAAGAAGAAAAAAAGAATGAAGTTATTCTTCAAAGCGATCTGTTCCCATCAAAATGATCTTCTTCTTCAACTTCACTATCATCTTCAACTTCACTTTGAGAAATTTCGGATATGGAGTATCTTCAGAATTTCTTGAGTAAAGGAGCGTATGGTACTTCTTGAGAGGAATTTCATTATCTTCGCAAATCTTGAGAGTCATCTTAGCTCGAAAACGCTTGACATATAAACTATGGTTATCTTGGGAAATTAGAGTTTGAGATCTCAAGTCAGAAATTTTCTTATTACGATTAGCAAGGAGAGTTTCCAGATCATTATTTATCTTCGCAAGATTTTCTGCAGCAAGAAAAGAAATTAAGGAATTGCTTAGCAAATTACGAAGGAAAAGTAACCAAAATAATTACCATCGCAAAGAATTTACCTTCTAGTTGCTTCTTATCATTACGAAGAGAAGAAATTTCAAGCTTTAATTGATTATTCTCCTCAAGAAGAGAAGAATTATCAATTGCGATGCTCGTAGATTGTGAATTATGTTCGTGATGGGATATTAATTCTACATTATCAATATTTAAATCTTCTACTTTCTGACGGAGACTTGAATTTTCAACCTCTAACTTCGCACAACGATTCAAAGTTTTCTTCTCTGCAAGAGAATGACGTCTTTCCCAATCGAAGTAATTTGCACAACTAACTCTTCCAACCTAAACAAGAAAAAAGGGGTTAGAAATCAATAAAATAAGGAAATAAACAAGGAATAGAGAAGAAACTTACCATGCTGCCTAAAGCATATAATGAAGCAGGAGAGACGAATCTTGAAATTCCTTTGAGGGAGTTATTATCAATAACAGTAGGAACTTTACAAGCCTTCGCAATAAGTTTGCGAGCATTCGCTGTAGGAGAATTTCCTAATCCACGAGAAGAATGGAGGAAAGCCTCAGAGATGCTAACCATTGCTGAGGCAAAAGTTTATGGGATACTATAATCTTCATTCCCACCTTCATCAACATCGTCATCATCTCCTTTGTCAGAAAGGGTATCAGAATTAGAACTAAAGTCCTTCTCAGGAAATTTATCATCTTCATCACCAAGATCTTCCTCAATGTCCTTATTATAAGAAATTACATTGGAATGGGATTTGGTTGAGAGTATCTTATTTTTCCTTCTCTCGTAAACAATATATTGAAGTTTTCTTTTTCCTTTGCGAAGAGCATCATCTTGACTATCAGAATCTTGAGAGACCTTCGCAGAATGAAAAGTTTGTTGCCTCTGCAGTAAGCCTTTTAGAAGAAATGGAACTTTTATTTTCACTCTGACAATCTCTCGGGAAGAAGTGGAACTGTAAATTCAAATAAGGATAAGAAACAGAGGCAACAATATATTGTTTAGAAAAATACAAGAGTGTTTCTTACCTCATTTGAAATTAAAGGGTAACAAAAAGATAAGGAAGTGGAAATACATACATTTCTAAAAACCCAAGGTTGATATATAGCGATTCGAAGATTCGCAGAAGTTCTACTATCCCAAATAATATAAGAACCTGATAAAATTAAAGGGTACTTATACCAATCTTCATCATTAGAACGACGAGGTGTCTTATTATTTCCTGAAGCATAATCAATATCGTGCATGAGAAGATCATCTGCTGCGATATTATCTTTACGATGAAGACGAACACCCCAACGATTATCTGCCTTCCTCGCAGGAATTAATGTGTAATTTTTGAAGAAACCCTCAACTGTATAATTCGCAGCAACAATTTCTATATTCTCAAACCCAGGTTTCCTAAGATCAGTTGAATATAAAGATTTCCCAAAAGCAGCACGATTTGCGAATTCAACTAAGAGGCGAATGCAATCACCAGTCAATTGATAAATGGCACAAGAAAAATTGGGGTGGGAAATAATTTCGTAGAATAAAAGAAAGTTAACATCATAAAGAGGAAGAGGAAGACCAGCGAGGATTTGACCTCGTGAGATTAAAACTTTCTGATCATCCCAAACATAGTTGGTAAAGAGCTTCACACAGAGAGAAGACTTATTATCATAACCTTCAATCTCAGAAAGAATAAGGTCTCTATCAGCAAGTTCCGCATTAATTTGTTCAATAGTTTTCTTCTTTGGTGCCATTGAATATAAGAGGGAAAATAGGAAAAATAGAAGAGGTTGCAGAGGCAGAAGCGGTGAAGAAGATGAGTAAGAGAATAAAAAGCAAAAATAAAGGATAATATTTATAAGAGAGTTTCATGAAGATAAAAATTCATTAATACGAGTAAGCGTGAACGGTTGAAAAGAATGGTTACGAAGAAACGTGTCAGAAAGATAAGGGAAAAGTAAAAAGACGTGTTGCGAATCTGAAGGGTGGTAATAACTACACTAAATTTACGAGAATAAGGATTATCATGACATTTGTTCTTCAAAGAATTGACATGAGAAGAGGCAAGATGTAAGTACTGAATATCGCAAGATAATAGTTCACGAGTATCGTAATAAATAAAGGAGAAAAGAATTATAAAATGTTACGATGATAGAAGAAACGCGGAGAAATATGAAGTTTTGCGAGGATGGAGTAATTTTGCGAGTATGAGTTGCGATACTTCGTAACTCATGTACAATTGTATAAAGTTTTACTATAAATAGGAGTTCAAATGTAAAATTCGAGAGGTTCTTTTAGTGAGTGTTAGAAAATATTTTAGGAAAGAGAATAGAGAAAGTTGTAACTATTCTAATTCCATTTAGATACTTCTTTGTGATCAATTGAGAACATTAATAAGAAAATTATTATTCATCATCAAGAACTTCTTGAGTTTTTACTAATTCTATTCAGGGTGTAGTTGTAGGTTATTCTGCAACTACAGTTGATGATAAATTCTTGAACCTCGTAGAACCTTGACAATTTCTATTCAGAGGCAGAAGCGGTGAAGAAGATGAGTAAGAGAATAAAAAGCAAAAATAAAGGATAATATTTATAAGAGAGTTTCATGAAGATAAAAATTCATTAATACGAGTAAGCGTGAACGGTTGAAAAGAACGGTTACGAAGAAACGTGTCAGAAAGATAAGGGAAAAGTAAAAAGACGTGTTGCGAATCTGAAGGGTGGTAATAACTACACTAAATTTACGAGAATAAGGATTATCATGACATTTCTTCTTCAAAGAATTGACATGAGAAGAGGCAAGATGTAAGTACTGAATATCGCAAGATAATAGTTCACGAGTATCGTAATAAATAAAGGAGAAAAGAATTATAAAATGTTACGATGATAGAAGAAACGCGGAGAAATATGAAGTTTTGCGAGGATGGAGTAATTTTGCGAGTATGAGTTGCGATACTTCGTAACTCATGTACAGCTGTATAAAGTTTTACTATAAATAGGAGTTCAAATGTAAAATTCGAGAGGTTCTTTTAGTGAGTGTTAGAAAATATTTTAGGAAAGAGAATAGAGAAAGTTGTAACTATTCTAATTCCATTTAGATACTTCTTTGTGATCAATTGAGAACATTAATAAGAAAATTATTATTCATCATCAAGAACTTCTTGAGTTTTTACTAATTCTATTCAGGGTGTAGTTGTAGGTTATTCTGCAACTACAGTTGATGATAAATTCTTGAACCTCGTAGAACCTTGACAATTTCTTTTCTTCGATTTCTCACTTGAAATTTCCTTATAGATTTATTTTCATATGGCCTTATTGAACAAAATTTAAACTTCTTTCTTTATTTTTTTTCAATTTTTTTTTTTTTTTAAATTGAGTAATAACAAGACAAAAATTTACATGGCCATCACAGAAGGACTTTAACACTTGGATCTTCGCAACTTGTAATGTCTTAGTATCATGAACTTCAACAACTTATATCGTTTGATTTTTCTTGCTCTTATAACTTCTTGTAACCCTTGATTTTGAATTCTGATTTTCTATTGTTGCTTCTAAACCTTAAACGTCTTCAACTTTCTTCACAGATTTTGATATCGCTCCGCTTGTTGATGATGATAAGTTTTTACTGAGAGAGGATCGTAATCCAGTAACTAAGACTACATTGTGATGTTTCTTTGTCTTTCTGGCATTTCCTGACCTACTTGCCTTTCCATCATGGATGGTTAGGTCCATCACGGTTACCCTCTAAAAGGAACAAGTTCTCTCCTGAATTTCAAGGATCTCAATGTCTTTTTCTCTAATGTATCAATAGGTTGTTATCCCTAGCATTCCAATTTCTATATTTTCGGTGAGAAACAGTATGTAAACTTAGCTAGCCGGATACCATGTGACGCTAGAAGTTTCAAAAATGCAACTAAAAAGTTCTTCCCATACCCCCAAACTCAAATCTAACATTGTCCTCAATGTTCTAAAGATGAAATTAAAAGCATGAACAGGGAGAAACTATTACCACTCGAAGAAAAGAGTAAGGAAAGATATTACCGTGTTGAAAGAATATTGGGTTACCTCCCAAGAAGTGCTAAGTTTAAAGTCTTCAGCCAGACATCAGAAGGAATTAGTCACCTCCTAGAATCATAAAGTAATAGCCGGAATAACTGTGGATCACGAAAACCAAATAGGGCTATCATAAGGAAAAGGAATCTACAACATCCCAAAAAAATTAGCAAAAAGAGCCCACCCTTTTCTAGTTTCCTGTTTAAGACAACTACAAATAGCTGTGGTTCAGGTTCAGGTTCTAAAACTGGGTCTAGATAACATATTTTCATGGGTTGCATTTCATCAAAAGTTGGATCCAACTGTTCAGGTCCTAGAGTCTGGAAAAACTCGAATAAGAACTTAGAAGCACATAACATTAACCTGAATAACTGGGGATCCTCTAAGTCAATCAGATTTGACTCACACAGCTGACCACAATGAAAGAGGTGGTCTTCATTAAGAAAATATGTCAACCCTAATCTCCTAAAGTAATTAGGTTTAGTCTCAAAACTTAATAACTGACACATCTGAAATTCATATGTTCCCACAACTGGAAGGAAGGTTTTTCGTGGGAAAACAAAGTCAATCGTGGTATCATAGCCTAGATTAACCACATCAACCTGAGGATGGGTTTCTAACAACTGAACTTCTTCCTGGACATTATTAGGTTCGGGAGAGATAGCATGAAGGTAATCTAGCACAATAGTTGAGGCACATATATCAAGTCCCAAGTGAGGGATCTCTGTAAGATCTAAAGGTAGGGCACAAGGAGAATGATAATCACCCCCAAACTTAGAATGATAATCACCCCCAAAATTAGAATTTTGGGTGTCTCTAAATAGACTAGCTACAATTTCCCTAATTTATAGATCATCGGAATCCTGAAAATGGTCAATTGCTTCTTGTAGGTTATACTCAGGTGATGCATCCTCACTCATATTTAGAAGCTCTACGAGTTCATCATCTTTTTCTAAGTCTGATATTTCTAAATCACTAGACTCTAAAACAAAGTTCTCATAATAAACTCGTTCCTCAAAACTATCATCGGCTTCGTAAACAGGAAATACTACATCGTCTAAAACAGTATCCCTAGTCAAATCCTCGTCCTTTTGAATAGGTGAATAATTGTTAAAATTATTTGGATTTGTACTAGAAACAACACTATCATTATAAAGCTCAATCGGGGTAACAAAATCCTGATCACTATGCCTACACATTTCATGTTCTTCATCAATACTATCCTCATCAAAACAAGTAGTGTTACCAATTCTAACCTCGTCATCTTGATTATGTGAATAAAAACTATCTTTAATTTCAAGGGTGGTTTTATGAAAACTATAATGGAAATTAAGACTATCCTTAGCAAGTTTTTCCACAATCTTATTTGTACTCTCAGTAAATTTCTTGAGGGACTCTTCTAGAGACATCTTAGTTGACTGCTCCATGGATTCTTCTGGGGGAAGAATATTATAAGTCCCTTTCATAAATAAGTGAAACTTCCGTGTTGACTCATTGAAACTCTTGAGAGACTCTTCTAGATTAATAGAAGGATTGTTTTGCTCGTATGACCTTTGGGTATGTGGATAGTAATTAGGATCACAATGGTATGGACCATAACCTTCAAAAGTTTCGCGTTCCCAATCACTATTCACACTATGGTCATAAAAAGGATAATGTCCAAGCTGCACAGTCGGATACCCATTGTTTTGGATATTATAATACCAGTTCGACATCCTAACTGCAAGGGAATTCTAAACAAGCACAAACAAGACTGACTCAACCACAACAAACCTACTGAATTCTAGCAAACAAAAATCATGATGGCTCCACTTAGATTGTTTCTAGACCAGCTTCTAATCCTTCGAAAGGGAATTCGTTACAATCTGAGCAAACCCCTCTGGAATCAATCCGCATTTAAGTAAGTTGAATAGAGGCGAGGGAAGCTGCTGGAGATTTGATACCCAAGGCCTCACCGCATTACAGGGCGGCGCAGTCACGCATTCAACTCACAGAAACTTTCATGAACTTTGAAGAATGCTCAAAAGAGTAACCAATATTTTTCGAACGAGTTTCCTATTAAGCTCGTTACCCTATCGGTCTCGTTCTATTCCAAATTTTAAGGATTAGGTTCGCGTTAAGTATCGTTTTCCTAAGGCGGGCAAGAAGAGAACGGTGATGAAATCCGAACCCTTATCTTGTATGGCCAGTCCTTGCCCTTTACTAGGAAATTAAAGAAGCCTTTTTCAGTTCCTCGACATATATGCAAACGAAATCATCCAGTAAACCCGCTGACAGGGGATTCGCGAGTGTTTAGAATTCTTACCTCCCGTTCTAGACGGGGGATGAACCGTTGAAGTCGACTCGGGCCACGACTCCTATGTCATGTACGAACCCGAGGGGCCGAGGTGATATCGTAATCACCGTCCTTCCCTGTGCAGTTTATATTTAAAACTACCCTTCCGTAGGGTTTAAAAAAATAAAATAATGTACCAAATGTCCAAGTCCAAAGTCCAAAAAAAAAAAATTAAAGTGCAAAAGAAAATTACAAGAATAAAGAAATCCTAATACAATCTAAAAAAATAAATAAATATAAACTCTCTCTTTTTTTTTTCTCTTTTTATAATAATAAAAAAAATAAAAAAAATCTTCTTCTTTCACTCCTTTCGCTTTGTCTTTAATTCCAAATCTTTCAAGTATTCACCAAAAGATTTGGCAACTTTTCTTTTTGCTCCAAGTTCCAAATTCTGTAAGGAAAAGACAAAAAGCAAAAACGTAAAGAAGAACAAATAAAATAAAAACCTAAAAAAAATAAAAATGAAAATCTAAAAACTCTAGCCTAAAGACAAGCTCCGTGTCGACGGCGCCAAAAATTGATGATATTTATCAATGTTGTTGTAGTACAAAGGTTCTTTTGAAACTTGTGAAAGCAATAGAGTTCTAGACTTAATAAAAATAAAATTAGATAAAAATATATATACAAAAATTGTCACAGGATGGAGAGATGTGCTGGGACTCAGGATTCGGCCAAACTCATAACAGAAGGTTCAAATATTAATTCTTTTGACAATTATCGCTCAACAAATAAAAACATAGACTCTTATTTTTTCCAAGGTAGATTCTCAGAATATCAATTGTAAATCTTAAGCATGGGACATCAAAACAATTAAGCAAGCATGACCCATCAAATGAAATGACAACTAATTAATCAAAATCATAATTCAATTTTTATTAGTGCAAAAGTCATAAAAAGATTTAATTAAAATTACCCACGTATGACATTCGGCTTCCTCCGTTGTCCCAGTGATGGGGTTTACCTCCTCATGTTGGAAACACCCTCAAACGATTTTTTTCATTGCTCAAAAAGTGCTTACAAGAGGTGAAAATGTAATAAAACAGAAAATTGCAACGGTAATAAATGTTGTAGAAACAGTTACAGAGAACGATACTTGTAAAATGCTGTTGAAGTGCGACGCTACAATTTCTGTCGTGTGTTGTTGCGAAGAACGACTGTCTTCGCAGGTCTGTTCTTCGCGTTCTTCCCCTCTACAGCAGCAGAAAATTTTCTCTGCAACTCGTGATTCGATCACGTTCTTTCTTTCTGTTCTCGCCCAAACTCTCCATAACCCTTCTTCTCAACCCCATAAGCCTATTTATACTCAACAGCCTCAAAATCTCACGCAATAACTTCATGAAATTCTCCATTATTCTTCACGGCCTGTTTTAGGAAACAATTAGATTTTTGATCTCTCCACGCGTTCTGAAGCTGTAAAATTGACATAATAAGATCCTTCACACTCTGAGTAGTTGATACATCCCCTCAAACATGTGCAAAACCCTGTGCTGCTCGTGAAATCCCGTGAATATCTTTTCCGACCATGTTCAGGCTACAAATCCCTGTTTTATTCACACACGGTTATCTAGCCAAATTGGGTCGAATCCAACACCTGAATCAGTCCTGTCTAGTCCATAGGAACGTCTCCAAAGAATTTCAGCCCTTTAGTCTCCCTAAAACATGCCCAAATTGCTAACCCTAAATCTGCCGGCGGCACTCCATTTTTCCCGCCTATTTTCTGTTCAAATGAAGAAGATGAAGGAGGTGCCCTTATCCGAAACGCTGGCGCCTTTAAAAGCTGGGATGCCCTGGGGTGCCCTTATCCAAAGTGAGGGTGCCTTTATCACTTTTCTCCGGGGGTCCAAAAAAACACTTTTCGAGCAACTTTTTCCGCATAAGTGTAATTCTCCAGAAACACCTAAACAAACATAAAAACACCAAAATTAGTACAAAAATGGAGACTAACAATAGAGACACTGAGGACAATTTAGACACAAAAATGTGTCTATCACCCTCGCCTTTTCATCTTCGTATGGCAGATGAATAGTCTTTTGATGAGTTTAATCACAAAGTGCCTGAAATTGTTAATGCATCTTTTGCATTGGATAATACTATTCCTGAAAAGGACATTGTGATGAAAATTATCAGATCACTGCCATCTAGATACGATTCTAAGAAGCATTCCATCGTTGAAGGAAATAATCTCGCAACTCTTTCCAAAAATACTCTGGCTGGGAAGTTAAATATCTTTGATCGTAAGCATACATCCAAATCTGGAAAGGATGTTGCTTTTAAAAAACAAAAGAACACTAAATTACTTGACAAAAATAAAAGTGTTTGCATCTCTGAATATGATCTTACTGAGGCTGATTCATCAGATAAATATCTTGACAAGTCAGTCTCATTGATCACAAGACAGTTTAGGGATCTTATTTTGAGGAGAAGTAAACTGTTCTCCAGAGATAAACCCGGGTCATCAGTTAAACCCCATAACCATGTTCCTCCTAAAAACAGGGATAATGATGAAACTGATGACGAGGATATGCCTCAGTAATTTAAGTGTAAAGGTTTTGGCCATTTTTCAAATAAGTGTCCAAATCGTAAAAAATACACTGGGAACAAAGGTCTGGATGCAACTCTTGATGAAATGTCTGACAATTATGACTTTAATGAAGAAGAAAAGTCAAGTGTTGCACTTCTGTGTGAAAATATTGATTTTGATAACTGTAGCAATGCATACATGAATCTTGATATTCTTTCAGAAGATATATCAACCAATCTGGAAGAAAAAATTGATCTACCTAGTTCTTTTGGAAACTCTTTTTCTGATCTTTCAGGTTCCACTATGTGTCTAGCCGCATACATATCTCGGGCGTTTGAATCTTCTTCTAGGTTGACATGTCCTTATTTTTATCTCAGAGGTCATGATATTATCAAGTGTCACCACTTAGGATTTAAAAGTGTTCGAATCCATTGTTGATCGATGTATAAATATAAATGAATATTCTTTAATTAAGGCCTGTCCCATGGCATGAACACGTAGGGTTTGTTGGAAGAACACCAAAGATTGAGTGTGATGAGTTTTAGCACTTTTTTTTTTTTTTTTTTTTAATAAAAAGGATTTTATTATAAAAGAACCGAAAAGTATTTACACAAGGGTTGGCTGGGAGTCTAGCAACAATCTGCGCTCCCACGCCTTTTTTAATAACAATACCTAGCCTATGAAAGAGAGAACCACCAATATTATGGTTGGAATCATAACTAACTAAGCAATTCCTTAACCGTTTCAGAAAAGAAACGTCTTCGAGTTCACCTAATGTAGAGAAAGCCAAAACACCAAAACCGTACACATGAGTCACACATTTGTCGAGATATTTAGTGCATTTACGAGTGACAGCCGCATAAATAGCATGCCCTGGTATAAAATTACGAGTACTAGCACTTGTAAAGGGAGATGCACCCCCGTGACATCGAAGCATACATACTTCCCATCTTCCCAATTGTATACAAGAATATCAGTGGGTTTCAAACCATTTTCAGTATCCGACAAAAAACCCAAAGATACTTCCTTCCTCGCCGTCACACCAGCTATATACCACATATCCTCTATGACATCTCTAACCATGTCATTCCTAATTTGGGACCCACATACATAACGCAGTGCACCACATGATCTCCAAAGATATCCATGGCACGATTACAGCTGGGGAACTGTCTTTCTTTGGCAAAGAATAGGATTCCAAGCTGATACATGAGCACAAAACTGAACTGTCATAGCCCAACTGTCTGATTAAGCCTACTAATTGGGATTGGTTTGAGAAAGTCCATCGCATGTTCAACTCTATTGCACTTCCATAGAATGGAATCTCGCTTAGTTAAGTTGTAGCAGCTAGGAATTCGTTCCTCGATAACACCAAAGTATACAACTGCCAGGGACTTCATGTACTTGGGGGAAGCATCAGTGATGTTGAAGTTGGGAAGAGATAATACACAAGCTTGAGTGAATGACTACAGAGCATGCTAAAACCTATGCCCATGATATGTATCTGCTGGTAACCACATGATAGTGTTTTTCAAATAATGAGTCTGAGCTTGAGAGGCTAAGTAGCAATACTTACATGTGTCTGCCATAATATGAACACCGGGTCTTTTTTCTTCTTCTTGTTTTTGTTTGTGCTTTTTTTTTTTATATGGGCGTGTTGTTGTTGTTTGAAATTTATTTGCATACTTGGTGCAATCGATTTTTTAGTTGAATGAAAGTCGGGTCTTTGTTGTTTTATTTTCCTTGTTCATCTCTTAATTATGACAGTACCGTTATATGGCTGCTAATAGGTATCAGTTTATTGGGAAGAGTAATCCATATAAGGTAGAGGTATTTTTAGTTTGTCTTATATGAAATTTGGTATTCACCATAGTACTCTGACACCCCCATTAGCAATCTTGCTGTCATTAGATACTCACGGACGGACATATGTTTCCAACAGTTAATCAGTTGATTTGATTGTACAAAGTGGTCTAGAATTCGAATCCCACACTTCTCACTTGCATCAGGATTATGGTGGATTTGTTTTTCCTTTCTTAGATAGATACCTGTACTTGTAGATAGCTTTCTTATAAAAAAGAAAAAAAAGTCTAAAAACAATAATTAACCACTCGCTAGGAAGGATGTTGAAGATTATATCTTTTGAATGAATGCAAGAGACTTCTTTAGCTACTCTCCATTTATATCGTGGTGGCATTTAGGGGTGAGCATTTGGCACGTAATCCGCGGATTTAACCGGGATCACCCGTTCTTTTGCTGATGGATGCCCGCACCGTTCGTTAACGGGTTGGATGAAATCCAACGGATAACGGATCGGGTCCGGATGTAACCTTGAAAATCCGTTGGACATCCATATCCGTTAAATTAAGGGCATTTATATAGTTCTAGAAAATACTATAGTTCATTTAGGAATTTTTAAGATGCTTGCTTGGGGTGTTGTACATGGTATTTTTGTATTTGTATAAATATATATGATATGTAGGTTTTATAAGAGTCATTTGTGATAACTTTATTTTCTTTACTAAATTTTAACTAAGACAAATCCATTGGATTATCCGCGTCCAATCCGTCCATCCGTGCATCCATTGGATCTGGATTGGATGCGGATGCCAAATTTAAAATCCGTAGTGCAATGGATTTGATGTGGATGAGGCGAAAACCAATCCTTACCGGCTCATGCTCATCCCTAGTGGCATTTTGTAAAGGCAATTGGGCTCCTATATTTGGGTACCTGCTCGAAGTCATTGGGGTTTTGGATACCAATGTTCGGCTGAACTTAGCAAGGAACGTTTTCCAATTGGACTGTACGCGCTGCAAGTCTATGACTTGAATTGGGTGTAAGCACATATTTCATCTCCCGCCACGTGCTCACGGCCAAACACGTGGTAGGCATGCAACTCGGAGCATCAAGATATGATGCCACATGTGGGTAGCTTAGAGACATATCTCATCCGTGCAAAATCACCATCAGACAGATCCGGAGGTCAAGAATCGAGGAGCACCAAGATACTATGACACCGCGAAGTACTGAAAAGCACCCCAAGACTCACTTTACCCCATCTCAAGGAAAAGAAAAGATCGACGGCTGGGGTTAGCCCAATGATGAGTGCCAAATATTGCATGTTCATACACCTTTTCATTGGCACTTAACTCATCTTTCGCGCTTCAAAGTCATATATTATCCCAAATTCTGCATTTTTACCATTTTCAAGAATAAATATTTGTATTAATTAATTTTGTGTTTTTAAGTACTAAATAAAGATTGGAAGAATTGAGAAGACAAAAGAGAAGAAAGTTGGAAGCGTTGCAACCCGCTCGCGCATCAGTGGCAACCTGTTTACAAATTCATGGGATTAAACAACCCATGATCCAAAACCCAAGACCCAAATCCATTTCCACCTCACCCCCATTGGATTCTTTCCAAAACATCCACCTCACCCCCATTGGATTCTTTCCAAACATCCACCTCACCCCCATTGTATTCCATTTCATCCATCAATTAAAGAAAACATCCCCATTCTCTCACTCAATCACTCCCAATTTGTTTCCCACAACCAAATATATTCCATTCAATCCATCAATTAAGAAAACATGTTTTTTTGAGTGGATGCTTTCCAAATTTCGAATCCAAGTGCTTGAGGGAATTTTGTGTATAAATAGAGAGGGTTTTTGTGTTGAAAAACCATCCAAGAATAGCTTGTTCATGTTAGTTTATCAAATTTCAATTTTGTTGTAATGTTCTTCATGTTCTAATTTCATTTACTAGGGTTTAGATAAAGCCCTAATCTCATTGGTATGTATTCATATCTTGTATCTTGTTCTTGAAAGTTTAGAATTGTTTAAAGATATAATTTAATCCAAGTTTTTCAACATCTTGCTCTCATTTTTCATCTCCTGTCACTATTCATTTTTCATCTCCTGTCACTATTAATGTTTCATATCCTGGAACTGTTCACATATTACTGTTCACATACCACTGTAGTTCATTTTTCAACTCCTGTCACTATTCATAATCACTATTCGCAGTCAATTTTACACTTATTTTTGTTTTGTTTTGTTTTTTTTTTTAAAATTTTTGCTTTTGCTTTAAAACTTCGAAACCCTAACTACCTCTTTTGAGCTCAACAGGTGCCGGAGTAGCTGTTGTAAAGGCGAAGGAAAGGAAGCGAAAGAAGTTTTTATTTTAAATTAAAAAAAAAAAAAGTTTATTTTATTTATTTTTAGATTGTATTAGGATTCCTCTACTCTTGATTTTCTTTTTCTTTTGCACTTTATTTTGGACTTTGGACTTGGACATTCTATTTTTATTTTTTATTTTTTAACCCTACGGAAGGGTATTATTAAATATCAACTGTTTGCAGAGAAGGACGGTGATTACAATATCACCTCGGCCCCTCGGGTTCGTTCATGACATAGGATTCGTGGCCCGAGTCGACAACAATGGTTCATCCCCCGTCTGGAACAGGAGGTAAGTTTGTCGAAACACTCGCGAATCCCTTGTTAGCGAGTTACTGTATTCCTTCGTTTGCATATATGTTGAGGAATTGAATACGGCTGCTTTATTTTCCTAGTAAAGGGCAAGGACTGGCCATACAAGATAAGGGTTCGGATTTCATCACCGTTCTCTTCTTGCACGCCTTAGGAAAACGATACATACGCGAACCTAAGCTTTAAAATTTTGAATAGAACAAGACCTATAAGGTAACGAGCTTAGTAGGAAAGTCATTTGAAAAATATTGGTTACTCTTTAAGTATACTTCGAAGTTCATGACGGTTTCTGTAAATTGAATGCGTGACTGCGCCGCCTTGTAATACGGTGAGGCCTTGGGTATCAAAGCTCTAGCAGCTTCCCTCGCCTCTATTCAATTTACTTAAACTCGGATTTATTCCAGAGGGGTTTGCTCAGATTGTAACGAATTCCCTTTCGAAGGATTAGAAGCTGGTCTAGAAAACAATCTAAGTGGAGCCATCATGCTTTTTGTTTGCTAGAAATCAGTAGGTTTACTGTGGTGGAGTCATCCTTGTTTGTGATTGCATAGAACTTGCCTTCTAGGTGAATGGTTAACATTCTTGATGTGCTAGCTAGGCTATGATTGTGTCTTTTAGAGACCATACACGCCGACTAGTTAGAATCAGTCAAGAAGAGTTAATTGAAATACATAGTTCTGAGGCAGACAGTCCAAACCCATCCGAAACAATGGGAGAACCAGTAAACCCAGTCCGTAGTTTAAAGGACTACATGTACCCAACGAGGACAACCCAGTCCTCGTGCATTGTCTTACCAGCTATTGATGGACAATTTGAGCTAAAGGCAAGTATCCTCAATATGTTGCCTAAATTTAAAGGGGTTGAAGCTGAAAATCCCTACCACCATGTGAGAGAGTTCGAGGAAATTTGTGGGACTCTTCGGATCAACCAAATGACGGATGAGCACCTCAAAATGAAACTTTTTCCTTTTTCTTTGATAGACAAAGCCAAGACTTTGTTGTGTGCTCAACAGCCACAGTCATTTCATACATGGGATACTCTTACGAAAGAGTTCTTCAAAAAGTTCTTCCCAAACCATAAGACTACGACAATTCGTCAAAGTCTGAATAGTTTTGTGCAATTAGAGGAGGAAACTTTGGCAAAATATTTGGAGAGATTCAATGAATTATTGCTCCAATGTCCTCACCATGGTTTTGAAAAATGGAGACTTGTGCAAATTTTGTATGAAGGCTTAGATGTCAAGAACCGAACTACAGTTGAGACCATGTGCAATGGTCAATTTATTAAAAAAACTGCTGATGAGTCTTGGGATTTCTTAATCGAAGTCGCTGAAAAGACTTAGCAGTGGGAATCCCCCCGTGAACCAAATAGGATTACCCTTGCATCCAATGTTCATAGAATTGACTCTGACTTCGAAGGAAGTGCAAAGATGGCATCCTTGGCCAGGAGAATAGAAAAGCTAGAACTAGAAAAGAATGGAAAAACTAATATCCCTACTCTCCGTAGTCAAATTGAAATGGCCACTTGTGCCGCATGCCATAGTTCAGACCATCTAATGGACACTTGTCCAGACCTCCATGCATTTCAAGAGTCTAAAACCGAGCAAGCCAATGTTTTGTACCAAAGGCAAGAGAACAACCCATATTCTCAGACCTACAACCCAGGGTGGAAAAATCACCCTAACCTTTCATGGTCTAAAGGGCCCGTCCAAGGGGGAACAACAAATAATAACCAAGGATACCCTTATCCTAGAAACCCCAAAGTGCAATCACATGTGCAGTACCCTGTAGAGAAAAAGCCTAGCTTCGAAGAAAGTTTCGGTTTGTTGACCCAAAATTTGGTACAACTCCAAAAGACCACAGACCAACGTTTTACAAGTCTAGAACTTAAAATGGGTCAAATTTGTGAAGCATTGAATGAAAGAGACAAAGGAAAACTCCCTAGTCAGCCCCAACAAAATCCAAAAAATGTATATCAGGCAGAAAATTCAACTCGAAATGAGGCCTCCCATAATCAAGTAAATGTTGTCACCACCCTTCGTAGTGGTAAAGTTGTTGAAAACAATGTAGGTGTACCACAGTCGAGTGAGTCTACATCAGACTCACCAGTGCATAAAATCCCACAGAAAACACCTATTATTGAAGAAAAATCTGAGCAACATAAGAATTCCCATAATTCTAATGTCTCTGCACCATCTCATGTACCTGTTGCTCCATTCCCACAAATATTGGTGCAGCAAAAAGAGAGTATACAGTACAACGAGATTTTGGAAATGTTCAAACGAGTTAACATCAACATCCCATTTCTTGATGCAATCAAGCAAGTACCTGCTTATGCTAAATTCCTTAAGGATCTGTGCACACAAAAGCGAAAGCTTCATGTGCATAAGCGTGCTTTTCTCACTGAGCAAGTGAGTGCAATCATTTAAAGAAACACACCTCCTAAGTTAAAAGACCCAGGTAGTCCAACTATCACATGCAAAATAGGTGACCAAACGGTTAAGAAGGCGTTGCTAGACTTAGGGGCAAGTGTGAATTTACTACCATATTCAGTATATGTGCAGTTAGGTCTTGGAGAGTTGAAGGCAACACCTATAACTCTGCAATTGGCGGACATATCCGTCAAAGTACCACGTGGTGTGGTAGAAGATGTTTTGATTAAGGTTGATAAGTTTTATTTTCCTGTGGACTTCATCGTCTTAGATACTCAACCTGTGCAAAACCATGACAGTCACATTCCTGTCATTTTGGGACGTCCCTTCTTAGCAACGTCCAATGCAATCATTAACTGCCGTAATGGAGTGTTGAAGTTGTCATTTGGTAATATGACTGTGGAGTTGAATGTTTTCAATACTAGCCAACAACATTTAGATCTTGATGATGATAATGATGTGCATGAAATCAACATGATTGAAAGTTTGATTCAGGATTCGTTGTCTAGTAGCATGTCTGTTGACCCTTTGGATGCTTGTTTGAATAATTATGACTTGGATTTGTTTGATGATGAATACATAAGTGAAGTGAATACTTTGCTTGAATCCACACCACTTATGGACACGACTAAGTGGAAAGCTAGAGTGGAACCACTTCCACTCTTGGAATCCAAGTCTGTTCCCTCTCTTGTTGAGCCACCAAAGCTCGAACTGAAACCATTGCCTGATACTCTTAAATATGCATTTTTGGGACCTTTTAATACTTTGCCTGTAATAATTTCATCTACCTTAGATACAGAACAGGAAAGTAAACTTTTTGAAGTACTTAAGGAGCATAAAGAAGCCTTAGGATGGACCATCTCGGACCTTAAAGGCATGAGTCCCACTGATTGCATGCATCATATAAACCTTGAGGACAATGCTAAACCATCTAGGGAGATTCAAATGCGTCTCAATCCTAACATGAAAGAGGTTGTTAAGAGTGAGATTATAAAGCTTCTTGATGCGGGTATCATCTACCCAATCTCAGATAGCAAATGGGTTATCCCCATTCAGGTTGTGCCGAAAAAGTCGGGGAGTTACTGTAGTTCAAAACGATAAAGATGAGTTAATCACTACTCGAGTAACCACAGGGTGGAAAGTTTGCATTGATTATAGGAAGTTGAATGCAGTTACAAATAAAGATCACTTCCCTCTTCCATTCATAGATCAAATGCTTGAACGATTGTCTGGGCGTAGATTCTATTGTTTCTTGGATGGTTTTTCTGGTTACAACCAGATTCATATTTCAACCGAAGATCAGGAAAAGACTACATTTACATGTCCATTTGGAACATTTGCTTATCGCCGTATGCCCTTTGGGTTGTGCAACGCACCAGCTACATTTCAGCGTTGTATGATGAGCATTTTTTCAGATATGATAGATAACTTCCTTGAGATCTTTATGGATGATTTCTCTGTGTTTGGATCATCTTTTGATGAATGTTTGAACCATCTCACTCGCGTGCTGATTAGATGTAAGGAAAAAGATTTGGTGTTGAATTGGGAGAAATGTCATTTTATGGTGAACTCAGGCATAGTTCTAGGACACATCATCTCTGGAAAAGGCATTGAAGTAGACAAAGCCAAAGTCGACCTCATTCAAAACTTGCCGCAACCTCGCTCTGTGAGGGAGGTTAGATCATTTTTAGGCCATGCTGGTTTTTACCGTAGATTCATTAAAGATTTCAGTAAGATCTCAAGACCACTGTGTAATCTACTCAGTAAAGATGTTGCATTTGTGTTTGATGATACTTGTGTGCATGCTTGGGAGGACCTCAAAACTCTTCTAACTTCAGCCCCTATAGTCCGACCTCCAGATTGGAAATTTCCATTTGAAATCATGTGTGACGCATCTGATTTTGTTGTTGGAGCTGTCTTAGGTTAGCGAGTCGACAAACAACCCTATGTGATCTACTATGCTAGTAAGACACTGAATGAGGCTCAAATGAACTATTCAACAACCGAAAAAGAGCTGCTAGATGTTGTGTTCTCATTAGATAAGTTTAGATCTTATTTGATAGGATCTAAAATCATCATTTATACTGACCATGCCGCATTAAGATATCTTTTATCTAAAAAAGATGCCAAGGATCGTCTAATTCGATGGATACTCTTGTTACAAGAGTTCCACCTCGAAATTCGAGATAAAAAAGGGTCAGAGAATGTTGTTGCTGATCACTTATCTAGATTGAATGTCGAGTCTGCTGATGAATCAGAGATTATTAGAAAATCTTTCCCAGATGAACAATTGATGCTAGTTTCTGAAATGCCATGGTTTGCTGACATCATGAACTACCTTGCTACAGGTAGGATGCCACTTCATTGGTCTAAACAAGACCGGTCTAAGTTCTTGGCCGAAGTGAAACATTTCCTATGGGATGACCCATATCTGTTCAAATACTGCCCTGACCAAATCATTAGGAAATGTGTCCCCAACTCTGAACAAAGGGATGTCATCTCTTTTTGTCATGATCAAGCATGTGGAGGCCACTTTAGTGCAAAGAAAACTGCTGCAAAGATCTTGCAGAGTGGTTTTTACTGGCCAACATTGTTTAAGGATAACCATGAATTATGTATTTCTTGTGACCGGTGCCAGAAATTGGGAAGTATATCTAAACGAAACATGATTCCCTTACAACCCATTTTGATTGTTGAGTTATTTGATGTATGGGGCATTGATTTCATGGGTCCATTTCCTAGATCTGAAGGAAAGTTGTACATTTTCGTTGCTGTTGACTATATTTCTAAGTGGGTAGAAGCAATTGCAACCAAAACTAATGACCACAAGGTGGTACTTTCGTTCTTAAAGGAAAACATATTTTCTCAATTTGGCACCCCTAGAGCTATAATCAGTGACGGTGGTTCACATTTCTGCAATAGGCCTTTTGAGTCCTTAGTTCGTAAGTATGGCATAACTCATAAAGTTGCAACCCCATATCATCCACAGACCAGTGGCCATGTAGAGGTTTCAAATAGGGAGATTAAGCACATTCTAGAAAAGACGGTTAACCCATCTAGAAAAGATTGGTCTTTAAGATTGAATGATGCTTTATGGGCCTATAGAACTGCATACAAGACCCCCATTAGTATGTCCCCTTACAGACTTGTGTACGGTAAAGCTTGTCATCTCCCTGTAGAGTTAGAACATCGTGCATATTGGGCTGTAAAGAAACTGAACTTTGATCTAGATAAAGCTGGCACCCAAAGGAAGCTTCAAATCAATGAGTTGGAAGAGTTAAGAAATGATGCTTATGACAGTGCAAAGTTGTACAAATATAGAATGAAGGTGTTCCACGACAAGCGCATTTTGCGCAAGTCATTCACTCCAGGCCAGAAAGTTTTATTGTACAACTCATGTTCGCACCTTTTTCCAGGTAAATTACGTTCTAAATGGACAGGCCCATTCTTGGTGCGAACAATTTTCCCCCATGGGGCTGTAGAACTAGAAGATGTCACAACCAAGAATGTCTTCAAGGTTAATGGGCAGAGATTGAAGCCATTCCTTGAACCAATTCCACCTGAAATTGAAACAACTGATCTTGATGATCCGATCTATGTGGACTGAAAAGTTCCCCATGTACATACCACAAGATATCTTCCCTACTGGTTGCTTTGGACATACCCTACTGTCTCTGGTTTGGCATCTGGTAATCTATTTTCTTTGAATCTGTTTTGTTCTCATGTTTTGTTGTTGTTTCAGTTATGTTTTGAAACATTGAGGACAATGTTAGATTTAGGTTTGAGGGAGTATTTGCATAATGACCAGCTGTGGAGCGGGTCTTTTGTAGGATCCTTTGTAGTCTTTTGCATTTTTTTATGACCAGCTGTGGAGCGGGTCTTTTGTAGGATCCTTTGTAGTCTTTTGCATTTTTTTATGACCAGCTGTGGAGCGGGTCTTTTGTACGATCTTTTGTAGTCTTTTGCATTTTTTGTAGTGTGTTTTCTATGACCAGCTGTGTAGCGGGTCTTGCAGTCTTTTGTTTCTATGACCAGCTGTGTAGCGGGTCTTCTGTTGTCTTCTAAGACCAGCTGTGTAGCGGGTCTCAAAAAAAAAAAATATATATATCGGATCTTGTGGTTGGTATCTGATGACCAACTGTGTAGTGGGTCACTAAAAAAATGATGACCAGCTGTATAGCGGGTCTTAAAAAAAAAAAAAAAAAAAAAAAATTGGTTACAAATTTTCATGGTTCTACGAAATTCCGAAGTTCATCATTTACAGTTGAAGACCGAAGACGAAGACATTTATATGGATGCTCTGAAATTGGAGAAGGTTTTGTGGGTACATCTTTGGTAGGCCCTCACGAGACTACAACTCGTCCACTAGGGACACCTAGGGGTTTAAAGGCTTAGTGCATACGCTAAATGCATTCGAGAGACCAGCGACAGTGGTATAGTTAGGATTTCCGGATTTCTGTTTCACTTGAGGACAAGTAAAATTCAAGTTTGGGGGTATTTGATGAGTGCCAAATATTGCATGCTCATACACCTTTTCATTGGCACTTAACTCATCTTTCGCGCTTCAAAGTCATATATTATCCCAAATTCTGCATTTTTACCATTTTCAAGAATAAATATTTGTATTAATTAATTTTGTGTTTTTAAGTACTAAATAAAGATTGGAAGAATTGAGAAGAAAAAAGAGAAGAAAGTTGGAAGCGTTGCAACCAGCTCGCGCATCGTGTGGCAACTGTTTACAAATTCATGGGATTAAACAACCCATGATCCAAAACCCAAGACCCAAATCCATTTCCACCTCACCCCCATTGGATTCTTTCCAAAACATCCACCTCACCCCCATTGGATTCTTTCCAAACATCCACCTCACCCCCATTGTATTCCATTTCATCCATCAATTAAAGAAAACATCCCCATTCTCTCACTCAATCACTCCCAATTTGTTTCCCACAACCAAATATATTCCATTCAATCCATCAATTAAGAAAACATGTTTTGTTGAGTGGATGCTTTCCAAATTTCGAATCCAAGTGCTTGAGGGAATTTTGTGTATAAATAGAGAGGGTTTTTGTGTTGAAAAACCATCCAAGAATAGCTTGTTCATGTTAGTTTATCAAATTTCAATTTTGTTGTAATGTTCTTCATGTTCTAATTTCATTTACTAGGGTTTAGATGAAGCCCTAATCTCATTGGTATATATTCATATCTTGTATCTTGTTCTTGAAAGTTTAGAATTGTTTAAAGATATAATTTAATCCAAGTTTTTCAACATCTTGCTCTCACAATGTATGCCATGTATCCATTGTAGTTAGAATATCTCTATGTTGATTATGCTACAACTCATGCTTAACCAAATATTGATCTTTAGATTAGTTGTGCTTAATTAGACAATTAATGCTTTGGAGAAATACTTTAGTTGTGATTAAATTATCCATTGGAGAAACACCTTAGTTATACGGTAGACTTGAATTTACTATAAGGACAAGAATAATATTACAAGTTGAATGCATATCATAGGTTATTGGTGGATTTGAATACCCTAGTATCCATATTATCATTGTTTACATATCTTGTTATTTGCATCTTTTACTTTTATTATTTCAGTCACTTGAAAATCATATCGTCGTATCGACAAAATCAAACCCTTTTGGTTACTCTCTGAATCAGGATTTAGAATCAACTTCTACACTCTCTAAGTCTCTGTGGTTCGACCTGTGCTTGCCCTGTGTTGCTTGTCGACACTGTGCACTTGCAGTTTATACATAGAAGTAGGTATCTTTCCGAGCCTACCACCCAACAGACACATATATGACAGGGGCAGAAGACAATTGTATGGCGCTTGCATATGACCCAACCACCCGCATTAAACACCCTCAGCAGCATACGTGTCAGCCAACCTATGGAAGATACGACCGAACTCTTCGAAAATAGGCATGGAACGCGCGGGAATCGTAGAAGACGAAGAGGTCCTCGTTATTGACACAGAACACAAGACGATAAGAATACAACGACCTTCAAAAATGGACCCCACGTCGTAACCCCTATAAATACCCCTCCCCATTGAGAGAGGGAGAGGGAGATCGGTTCTAAGAGAGAGAAAAGAGGAGAGAGAATTAGGAAGAGTAAGTAATTCCCCTAATCCCGCAACCTCAGTTTATACTCCAAAGTCATTCGACTATCTTTGTAATTAATCTACATATAATGAAGCACCAACCCCGTGGATGTAGGCCTTAGTGCTGAACCACGTAAATACTTGTCTCGTTTACATTCAACACTTACATTTCGTACTTTATATTCAGTATTTCACATGATGAACTTTATATTATGCTCCGATCTCTATTTACTCTATGATACGAGCATTGTTAGTGATAATATACGACTAGACAAGGACGAGTCCGAAGACTCAGAGTCGATGAATCGATATATTCACTCCCCTTTAGCATACAACACTTAATTTGTGAACTTTATCATGTGCGAACATTATTTGTGAACACGTGGATGCCATCATGATTTACGGGTTAACAATCTGGCGCTAGAAACAGGGACTCTGTATCGGTAAAAGATTTATCTTATCCTGTGATTTAAAGTACTATCTGTCCCATGCACCTCTCTCTGAAAATAACGGTGCTTGGAGCGTTTTCTATTTCAGCATTCGTTAAAAACATCTAAAATAAACATCCCCGTGAGTCTATCCGCGCATTATTTAGTAGATCTACGTCTTAATAAGGGTTTTTCGAGTTTTATGTCTTTGAAAAATGAAATTTCTGAGTAGATCAATGTCTATCTCAGTATATCTACACCTTCGAAAACACTTTAAAAGCTTTTATCTTGAAAAACCAAACTTATGAGTAGATCTACGGCTATCCCAATAGATCTACATCTGCGAAAGTATTTTATCTTGAAAAATAAAACCAATAGGTAGATCTGCATTTATTTCAGTAGATCTACGTTTTTAAAAGTGTTTTTATACTTGAACTTTATAGAATAAAACCCACGGATAGATCCATGTCCACTTCATGCATTTATTAGAGGTT
Source organism: Papaver bracteatum (assembly GCA_023529315.1). NCBI lineage: Eukaryota > Viridiplantae > Streptophyta > Magnoliopsida > Ranunculales > Papaveraceae > Papaver > Papaver bracteatum. The sequence continues at coordinate 349,885 of JAJJWX010005130.1, forward strand.
CCGCACCTCGGGAACGATTTCTTAGGAAGTAGGGTAAACTATATCTTCGTCAACAGACTTTTCGTCATGTCTACATCTCCTTTCTCGAACTACGCATGTTTTTAATCAAACTTATAAAATAGACTTGGGGGTAAGCAATGGATATGATACCCCTGAAAGGGGGAATAATAGCCAGATAATCTCTTCACGCCCCCGGGATCTAATTTCCATAACTCTGCTAATAGGTTCCCCGTGAACTGCACCTTTTTTGTACTCTATATCTTTTTCAGAAGATACTAGAAATGGAGAAGAACAAAGATATAGGAAAAACAAAGGCCTAATCAAAATAAATGCCGAGGATGACACCAGTAATGAATAGGAGCAAGCAAAAGGGTGAAAAGCTAAAAGCCGTAGATATGACACAAGATAGAACTGAAAGCACGAGGCCTTTAGATGCCATCGCTATTACAGCGGAAGCTCTAAAGGTCGCGGCTTCCAAAGCAGGGGCATCTAAGGGGGGAGCCTCCAAAGCGACCGCTACCACCCGACCGCACGAACATCGTGAAGGGATGGAAGAGCCAGGGATACAACAACCTCTCTTTGGGATGCCTCTCACCAATGAACATAACATACCCCTCCAAGTCAATCAACCGCTCCTAATAACAAACCAACATGCGCAACAACGAGCAGAACAACAAAACCCACAGACAGATCCACCAGATCCATTAATACAGATCATCTACGAAGATCAAACGATAGCAGCTGGAAGACAGATGCAGGTAGAAACGCCTAATCAAGGATCAAACCACACTGCTCAGAGATGGCAGAACTTGAAGAATTGAGAAAGAATCAAAAGACATATGCAGACATGGTAGCTCTACTAGCTCAGGAAAACCAACAACTCAAAGATAGAATTACCCATAGTGTGGAATTAGTAAATCAGCACGACGAGGCTAACTCTATGGCGCCAAGACTGAATCAAGATTGAAGGATGGTGGTTGCTAAAAACCCAGAACCATTAAACCGGAGGGGCACAAGAGGAAGTTGAAGCTTCGACCCAGATTACCATCCTGACAACTCGGACTACTTCGATAGCGATACCCCAAGGCCGAGACGACCCTCTGGAGGAACATCATCGCGCAATGGAATATCTTCGTGCCGAGATGATGGCGTATATCAAGCAATTAAAAGCTAGGCAAGGGGTGGGGGGGGGGGGAGATTGGAGCAAGTGATGAAGGAAGCAAATACTACCACCCTGACGCAACACTTGGCCAAAGCTCTCATTCCGCAAAAATTCCCTGTAGCGGCCTTCGAGTGTTACGCTGAATCTAGTGATCCCGCTGCCCATCTTCGTTATTATAATCGAATGATGGCGCGGTGGAATTATGACGATGCCATATTGTGCAGATACTTTCCTTCAAGTTTGAAAGGATCCGCACTCTCCTGGTTCGACAACTTGCCACCAAATTCCATTGATTCGTACGACCAAATTACTGAGAAGTTCTTGGCAACTTACATATATAACAAATCTGTCAACACCGGGATGGATAATCACTTATCACTAGAAATCAATTACAAGGAAACTATCAGAGAATACACTGATAGGTGGCAAAAAATATGTCAAGCCATCGGAAACATGGATCCTGTGGTTAGCATCAACTGCTACAAGTGGGGGATCGACAGGATGAGCCCCCTATTCGTCGAGATCCACGGCACCATCCCTGCTATTGAAGGAGATCTTCGAGCGATCATAGAAAAGCATGCCAGATTAGAAGAAATCCAACGAGAAAATCCCATAGCTCATACTCCATGGAACAATCTAGCAGGTCGAAAAGGGGCAACTCGGGTGAACAACCCAACGAAGACAGAAGGGAACGCAGAGACGATCGACGAGGGGATGTTCGGAAATTCGAAGACCCAGTCTACATAAATCTGAATGACAGTTACTCGCGCATCTTGAAAGAGATCAAGGGTCAAGAGAACCTCGATTGGCCATGGTCTAAGGGGAAGCAGCCCCCAAGATCAGAAAGGTCCAAGGAATACTGTGAATATCACTGTTTCAATGGCCACCTGACAGAGAAATGCAATAATCTAAAGATAATGATCCAAAAATTAGTTGACGCATGAGATCTTAAACAGTATGTACAAAGGACTAGCGACGAAGATAACGCCGAACGAAGCAGCTGCCCGAAGGAAACCGCACCCTTAACACCATCTCATGTTTTGAGGCCGCGGGACCATCCCTAACGGCTCAAATAGGTAAGAGACTGAGGAAACAGTTTGAAGACTACTATGAGCTATACAAAATCGATGGAAAAGAAGTGGACGAACACGAACAATGGATAGACACGCCCATGATCTTCGACGCGGATGACGTTGAAGAAGATATGGAGGATCACAACGATCCCCTGGTTCTCACACTGCCAATAGCAGGGTGCAATATCAAGAAAATCCTCATCGATGGGGGAAGATCAGTTAATGTTCTATTCTACGATACATTAAAGCGAAAGGAACTCAACAATGAACAAATATTTCCTTCATACTACACTATCTACGGCTTCAACGGAGCAGCCACGAAGCTCTTAGGAGACATTGTCTTGCAATTAGACGCATGGCCGATGAAGGTCGACACCTTCAGTGTGGTGGATGCACCATCACCATATAATGTCATAATCGGCCGAAGATGGGTGCACAAGTTCAAGGGAGTGGTGGCTACATACCACCAATACCTTAGATTTCCAACTCCCCAAGGGGTAATGGTAATAAAAGGAGACCAAGTCACGACACAAGAATGTCAAACTTTGCAGAACCAGCTCAACAATGAACATGATGAGCAGCGAAAGAACCAAAGATCCTGAAATAAAAAAGACGCGAAAGAAAAGGCCATCGATGCTTACCTGGAAGAAATCTCCGAGAGAAGCCTTTCAAAGGGAAATATGGTTGGGAATACAAAGGCAAGTACCTCGGCTACAAAAGAGGGCGAGGATCCTACCAAATAGCAATAAAAGAATATTCCTCTTCTAGGGGAATCAAAACCCATGTTTACACCCGTAGAAGCAGTAAAATAAATAAACGTATGAACTGAAGGAGAACCTAGGATAGTCAAGATCAGAATTCTGATGGATAAGGAGCGAGAAGCATCCTTAATAAAGTTGCTCACGAATTACGCAAATGTATTCGCATGGAAACTAGGAGACATGCCAGGAATCTACCCAAAGAAAATCCATCATGAGCTTCGAATAAAGCCAGGTACACCACCGTTCAGGCAGAAGGTGCGAAAAGTATCCCCAGAGTACCAAAAAGTAGTTGAAATGGAGCTTTATAAGCTACTAGAAGCTGGATTCATTAAAGAAGTCAAATATCCAACATGGATTTCAAACATGGTCATTGTACCTAAAAAAGAACGGCGGGGTAAGAATATGCATTGACTTCACCAACCTCAATAAGGCGTTCCCTAAGGATAGTTACCCATTGCAAAGCATCGACCAACTGGTCGAAGCAGTCGAAGGGTACGAAGAGATGTCATTCATGGACGGGTACTCTAGGTACAATCAGGTATTCTTAGCAGAAGAATATCAACAACACATGACATTTTACACCCCGCATGGCTTCTACTGCTACGTCAGGATTCCCTTTGGGCTTCGAAACGCAGGGGCAACGTACCAAAGGATGGTTGATGCTATCTTCAAACCATGGATTTGTAATACCCTTGAAGTCTATGTGGATGATATGCTAGTCAAGAGCAAGATGACCAAGGATCACCACCAAGATCTGAAGAATATCTTCCAAGCAACGAGGGAACACATCATGAAAGTAAAACCAGAGAAATGTACCTTCAGCGTCACTTCAGGTAAATTCCTCGGATACCTGGTAACGAAGAGGGGCATCGAAGTAGACCCTGCCAAAATCTAGGCCATTGTAGGAATGTCATCTCCAAGGAACCTGAAAGAAGTCCAAAAACTCAATGGTTCCCTAGCGGCACTAGGAAGGTTCATATCCAGGTCATCAGACAGATGCAAGCCCTTCTTTAACATCCTTAAAAAAAGGAACAAGTTTGAATGGACAGCAGAGTGCGAAGAAGCTTTCCAAAAAATCAAGGAATACCTGGCTAAGATCCCCATCTTGCAAAAACCCGATCCCGACGAGGTTTTGGCCTTGTATATAGCAGCAACAGAGGATGCATTCATCGCGGTGCTGGTTAAAACCAACACGAAAATAGAACAGCCCATCTACTACGTCAGCAAAACTCTTAACACAGTAGAAACAAATTACACGAAGATCGAATAACTCATCTTGGCGTTAGTATGGGCAACCTAAAAGCTAAGGACCTACTTCCTGACTCACTACATCCGCGTCCCATGCAAAGCCTCGCTAGAGGCCGTCCTCAAAAGCGCAGGGAAAACAGGGAGAATTGCAAAATGGAACACTCATCTTGATCAGTTGAACATAATACATGAACTCCAGCATTCCCAAAAGTCACAAGTCTCTGTTCTTATATAACGAAGAAGAAATCTTCATTGATGGACTCAGGACAGTAGGATTACCAGAGATCGACAAGAGCAAATATCCCATCGACATTCTCGAACCGTCAAACCCCACACAATGGGAAGTCTTCGTTGATGGCTCGAAGAACAGAGAGGGAGCAAGCATTAGCATCATAATCGCTACTCCCACGGGGGATATAATCATACATTCCTTCCGACTAGAATTCAAGGGGCACACCAACAACATATTCGAATACGAAGCTGTTGTACATGCTCTTCGTCTAATAATAGAAATGGGTATAACGAACGTACGCCTGACAAGTGATTCATAACTGGTCATCTGTCAAATAGAGATGGAATATAATGTTTATGATGAAACCTTATCATCATACATGGATTTAGTCCAGACACTGGCACCTAAAATACCAAACATTAAATTCCAGCACCTAAGCAGAAAGGAACTCAGGCACGCAGATTCTTTGGCCTATGTCTCATCTATGTTGAAAAATGAGGATGTTAAGGCAATCAAAATCACTAGGGTTTACGAACCCTCAGTCTCTACCCGAGAATTCTGCGTTGCTGTTTATGGGTAAAAATCGTTTCTTCCGATTTTGGTAAATTCGATAGGTGAGTGAGAAACTGGTTAAAACACTAAACAAATGTGCTGCACGTGAGCACTTTCTAAATTCGAGAGATTAATCTGTACAATTCTTTCCTAAACCAAGAAATGGCCGTTCCAGACTTGCTTCGGTCACAAAGTGAATGAGAAGGGTTGATTTGGGGAGGGAAGCGAAGAAAGTGTTGAGACTAGAATAGTTCTGGAAGAGTAGTGTCTCGACTCGTATCAAAAAGTGAAATCTCGGGAAGCTTGCAAGATTGTGAAAGCTTTTTGGGAGAGATTGCAAAGTTTCCTTTTCTGAATGTATATGTATTTCTCCTGACCAAGACTTGTTATCTGGTGGAAATAAGTAAGACCTATTTATACAAGTCGAGATTGAAACGTACCCTGGTCTCATTAAGGAAGAGAGTAAAGGGTGAAATAATGGGAGGAGGTGGTAACCGCATGGTGTTTATGGGTGAAAATGTTTTCACCATTATCTCCTCATTTATTTGACCGCTTTATTCATAATCACGCTTTCTTAATACGAGCGTAGTGTACGCTTCACGTTGTGACCGCCAAACCAAGACCCTAGAAAGCATCCCCCAGTTTGTGTTGATGTCTCGAGTGCTGGTTGCACCTTGAGTGCAAGTGGCAATGCCAGGATACAAGTGGCGCATATGGCATGTGCGGAATTCCTTGGTTGCAGGTTGCACCTTGAGTGCAAGCTAGGCTGCAAGCGATCATGTTGGCATGTGCCAATGGCACACACATCCAAGTTGGCCCTAGGTTGCGAGGTTTGCAAGATAGGCTACCAGTGATCATATAGGCATGTGCCAATGGAACACACGTCCAAGTTGGCCCTAGTTTGCACGGTTTGCAAGTTAGGATACCAGCGATCATGTTGGCATGTGCCAATGGCACGCACGACCAAGTTGGCCCTAGGTTGCACAGTTTGAAAGTTAGGCTACCAGCGATCATGTTGGCATGTGACAATGGTACGCATGGCCAAGTTGTCCCTAGGTTGCACGGTTTGCAAGCATAGGCTACCAGCGAGCATGTTGGCATGTTCCAATGACATGCGTGGCCAATTTGGCCTAGGTTGCACGGTTTGCAAGCATAGGCTACCAGCGAGCATGTTGGCATGTGCCAATCGAATGCATGTCCAATATTGCCTAGGTTGCACGGTTTGCAAGCATAGGCTACCAGCAAGAATGTTGGCATGTGCCAATGCCATGCATGGACAATTTTTCCTAGGTTGCACGGTTTGCAAGCATAGGCTACTAGCGAGCATGTTGGCGTGTGCCAATGGCATGCGTGGCCAATTTTACCTAGGTGCGTGACCAAGTTAGGGTTTTGGGCCAAAGGCCATGAGGAGACCTTAGTCAGACAGGATTTGCTTCTGGGATTGAATGGCAACTATTGATTGTTGCACGCCTTCACTTTGGTAGCTGAAAGGGGAAGGCCAGTATGGTGGCGTGGCTAGGGACAAGGTAAGGGTGTTTGGCTTGGCGTGGTGTGACTAGCATAGCTAGGGCCAAGGCAGAGTGCGTTTGTCATGGCGCGGCTAGCTTATGCTAGGTGTAGTTGGCATGATTTTTCATTGCCATGGAGGTGCGACTAGCATGGTTGGCATGCTTTGGCGCGATTGGTGTCGCTGGCATGATTTTCCATTGGCACAGAGGTGCGGCTAGCATGGTTGGCATGCTTTGGCGCGTTTGGTGTGGATGTCATGATTTTCCATTGGCACAGAGGTGCGGCTAGCATGGTTGGCATACTTTGGCGCATTTGGTGTGGCTGGCATGATTTTCCATTGGCACAGAGGTGCAACTAGCATGGTTGGCATTCTTTGGCGCGTTTGGTGTGGTTGGAATGATTTTCCATTGGCACAGAGGTGCGGCTAGCATGGTTGGCATGCTTTGGCACGGTTGGTGTGGCTGCTATGATTTTCCATTGGCACAAAGGTGCGGCTAGCATGCTTCGGCGCGTTTGGTTTGGTTGGCATGATTTGCCATTGGCACAGAGGGAAATTAGGGTTTTTCTCGTTGTAACCATAATTTGAAAAAAAAATTCCCCCATTAAATACTGACTACATGTATTAAATGTTCTAAATAATGTGTCACTTGTGACATTAGGTTATTCGGGGTTCTACAATTTTACCCTTTGTCTAAAAACCACCATCAACATTAAGTCCCCTGCTTAGCTCGGAACAGAAGCTTTGTTGCGAGGTAAGCATAAGATGGTGACAAACTATCAACAGTAAATCGTAAAGAGAATTGAGGAGGCTTGTCTGACCTTTTTATAGATAGGATTTGGAATCCTTGCCTCTGGCAGTTTTGCACAAATCGAGAGGCTGGCACAATTGGGAAGCTGGGAAGTTATGCGTCATTGGGAAACTGGGAAGCTGGGCGTGAGCTTGGTGGGACCGGTGCAATTTGGGAGATTGGGAAACTGGTGCGAGCTTGGTGGGACCGGTGCAATTGGTAAACTAGGAAGCTGGGCGGCATTTGGGAATGGGCGTGAGTTGGGAAGTTGGGCGCCATTGTGGGACCGCTCCCTATATGCACGGCTTCAAGAAGGGAAATCCTTCTCAATTCGGAATCCCTGCGCCCATATATGCAATGAAACTCTTTATTTTATCTTGTACTTTGTTCGTTTATCCTTCCACGCTAGCGGCAGAGTGGTAGAGAGAAACGGCTTCCAGGTATGTCTTCCAACACTTCCCTTGTTTTTTTTCCATGTAGATATGAACCCTAGGTGCCCCTCCTTTTTTTTTTAATCTTGCAATAATATTGCTACTCTGATATGAATCCGTATGAGCTTCAGATGTAAGTATGCTTCCCGTAAAAATACCGCGTATACGATTTTTGAACCCGTAGGAAATGTTGTATATACGATTTTGAACCCGAAGAAGAATACTGTATATGCACTTCAAACCCGTAGAGAATACTTCATACACGAATTCATATGAACCCGAAGGGAATACTGTCCATATGATTTTGAACCCGAATAAAATATTGTATATATGATTTTAACCCGTAGAGAATACTGTTCTTCCATATTGTCGGGCTCTTCCTTTGTTGGGTGTGGTTATGTGTCAGGGAGATAATTTCGTCTTTCTCCGTTTTGTTTTGTGCAGATATCTTGTTACCAAATTGTTATGAGGAAATCTGACAAGATGTTACCTGAAAAAAGTTTCGCTTCATCGAAGGATGTTGATAATTCCAAACCAAACACGGATGATGAATTTTTTACCAAACCCTTTGCTCATGCTCGGAAGAATCATCCATATTTCGTGCCAACTTTGTTATCCGGTGGTGAAGATAAAAAGAAGACACGTTCGGTTTGCCTAGAGAACGCCGTATGGTTTTGTCTTCATAAAGGGGTATATTCTTCTTCCAACATTGATTTCAGGACGTGTCAAAGCCCATTGCGTTCTTTTGATAGATGGGTTGAGTTCATGGTGAGTAAGGAGCACATATATACCAACTTGACTCGAGCGCGGATTATTGATGCTATCAGAGCTTCAGTAAATCTCCAGATTAGAAAGGAAATCCCGGGTTTGGTTGCTTTTATCTCTAGATGGTGTTTGGACACTCATACGATTATATGTAGATGGGGTGAAATAACTTTCTCCATGGAAAGTGTGGCCCTCCTGTTGAATCTTCCGGTAACCGGGAATCTTAACATCTAATTGTCAGAAGATGAAGAGAAGATGCGAGATGACCTTGCTGAGAGATTTCTCCCGGAAAGACTCTGTTGTGAAGTCGAAGGATTCTGTTCGGAAAGAGGATAAAAAGTGATTTTACAGCTGGTGGATATCTCAATGGTTTCCGGACGAGCTGGAACCTAAACAGAAAAGCAGTGATCTTCACGTTGCAACATTTTAGCTCTCTAGTTGTGTAGAGAAATTTTTGATGACGGTTCTGGCAAGAAGGAAATAAGACCAGAGTTGCTAGTAATTGCTGTGAAGTTTGCAAAAGGTGAAGTTCTTCCAATTGGCAAGCTATTCCGTGGTTCCCTGTATGTGCATCTGGATCACCTAGTTGCGAACATGCGAGTTTCGAATGGTTTCATGAAAGTGGATTCATATGTGCACGTTGCTTTTCTGCAAGCGTGGTTATGGGAGCACTTCGAGAAGTACGCTCCGAAACCGTTGCCTTCGATTCCCGTGAGTTGGGGCGGCTCCCGAATTCTTCGACGGGTGAACATGCGTCCAAGAGTTGGTATGATCTTGGTTAGTCTTCTCGATAAGTCGCACGAAATCAGTTTTCGCCCATGGGAGCCGTTCCATAAGTCTGTGACTCAAATTGACACCTTTTCTTCTTCTCCGAACATGACTTTGTCTTCTGAAGGCAGCTTGAGTGTTGGTGAAAACTTGTTTATTCAAAGCTGCATGCTTGGTTACATGCCATCTTTCTTTATAGGGTCTTTCCGAATAGCTGCTTACAATATTGACCGTGCTGCTCGTCACATGGGTTTCGATCAAGGGGTGCCTCTTGATTACTAGCTGGTGGTTCCTAAGGATTCGTTGGGTGCTGCCCTCAATGCCAGTGCTCTTGGACCAGGTATCCGCCTACCCTTCTTTCAACCGGGAAGGGTACCCTTGACGACTTTAGTTACAATGAGTTCTGGTACAATGAGTTCCTTATGATCCACGATTTTGTAAATAACATGGTGGAGAATACTCGTCGTAGACCCTCCCCAGAGGTTTTCAAGAAGCAACTGATGTAGTACCAGAATATCGCCACAACGATATTCTCGTAGTCAGAATAACGCTTTCAAGAGAAGGTCAAATATTCCTATAAGTATAAATGACATTGTTCACGAGAGTGTCGTAAGGATTCTTCAGCAACATTTGGCGAGCGTCACAAGTAAGCTTCATAATAGCTTACGATTGAAGAGACATGTTATGAGAGTGTTGTTTCACGAGGATTACAAAAGTTGGCGAAGATTAATATTACAAATACCACGATGAGATCGCAGAATATATCCGAAAGAAGGGGAAAACTTAGCTGTCACCCACTATGTACTTTCCTATATAAAGGGTTCAAGTAAGTCCAGAGGAGGAGGATGTATTTTTTAGAGTTGAGAAAATCTTGAGGAGAGAGAAACTCCAGAAAAGAAAGTTGTAATTCTGAATTTGAATATTTTCTGTAAACATTTCTGAGATCTAAATAATAAAAGTGTCGTTTAATTCTTTAATCTTCAACTAGTTGCACTTAAATTTTTATAGGATCTTAATAGGGGTGTAGTGTGGGAAATCCTGCTACTACATTTTGGCGCCGAATAAGGGGACATCAAGATCCAAAATATCTAATTACAATTTGAAGATTTGGAGAAATTGAAGAAATGGCTGGAAGAAGGAGAAGAAATACATCAGAACCACCAACAACAGTGAGAAGAAGTAAAAGACTTGCAGGTGAAGAAACATGTGTATTAGGAGAATCTTCAAGGATGAGAATTAGGAGGAATAGAACAAGGAATGAAGGGGAAAATTTAATTCAACAACCAAACCAATCAACATCGGTACAAAATGGAAGAGTGGATTATGATAGAGTAAGCGTGCATACATGGAGATCAGATTCAATGAGAGAAGAAACAAATCGACAATTAAGAGAAGAAAATGGAGTAGGAAGAAATCAGGAGGTAGAAGAAGGGTCGATTCATCAAGATGAAGATGAAACAGTAGAGGAATCAGGGCAAAGAATACAGGAAGAAAGAAGGTTAGAGGCGGTGGAACGTGCAAATTTAACAAGACAAAATCATGAGTTGAGAATGGAGAATTTAAGGTTACAAAGAAGAAGATCAAGAAGTACTACTAGATCAAGTTCAGGATCATTTAGATAAATACCAAGGAGAAATTCTCCCATAAGAAATAATGGAGAAAATGTACAAGAAGAAACTGAAAATCCAAATAGAGGACAACGTCAGGGAAAAGAGAGAGTAAATAATGATTGTAACGATCCACAAGGATAAACTTTAAATGGAAGACGAAATATTAAAAATCAAAGAAATGAAGGTAATCAAGATGGTGAAGAAAATCACGAAGAAGGTAGAAGAGTATTACATGGCCGAGAGTACGTCAGAAATCAAAGAATTATTGAGAATGAAATAGAAAGACATTATGCTGAACAAGCACGCCTAGCTCGCGAGAGATAAAGACTGAGGGCAGAAATGGAAGAACAGGAGTTTCAAGAAGCAATAAGGCAAAACAATCATGATAATCGAGAAAGAAGACGTACACAAAATCGCGAAAATGGCAATATTCGGGAAGAATATGATAGAATACAGAGAAGGATAGAAAGACAACAAAGAGAATTGGCGAGAAATGAAGAAGTTGGCGGAGAAGAAATTAGGAGACAAAATCAATTGCGAATTTCGGATAGAAATGAAGAGGAAAATCGCAGGAGAAGAGAAAGTGCGTTAAAAAGACCAATAGAACAAAGCCCAACTGCAAGTGAGCAAATTTTGAGGGAATTAGCAGAAATGAGAGGGATGATAAATAATAGAAGAGAAGGAGGAAGAAGGAAACTTGATGAAGCAATCGAAGAAGCATCTAGAACTCCCTTCACACAGGAAGTACAACTAAGAGTAATTCCTCCAAAATCCAATTTTCCAGCACTAAACAGTATTTTCGATGGGACTACTTGTGCTATTCAACATGTTAAAGCTTATGTTAGGTGTATGCTACAATGGGAGAATCATGATGCTGTTTTATGCAAGTACTTTGCATCCAGTTTGACTGGCGAGGCGCTAAAATGGTTTGAGGGATTGCCGAAAAATACTATTACTTCTTTTGATCACTTACAAGCTACATTTTTGGGTGCATACATAAGCAATAACTCTTCACGACCAGGTATCGAAGATGTGTTTGGATTAAAACAGAGAATTGGCGAGAGTCTAAAACATCTAACCATAAGATGGAAGACAATGTGTAGTGAGATGGCGGGAAGAACAGATGAGAGATATATTATTTTATCCTTTATTAATGCAATGTTTGCGACCAATTTGATCTACATACAAATTTTCAGAATCAAAAACACCATCACAATGACTGAACTAAGAGAACTACAAGAAGAGTACATTGCTTTGGAAGAAAAACAAAATGAAATGGAGTCATACCTAATTGCAAACACCAGTTCTGTAATGGCTAATGGAAGTTTGCTTCCCAAAATTATTAATAACGTGGCGAGCACCTCGCAAGTTCAAGCAGAGAAAGTGGCGAATAATGACAAACAAAAACTAATGGATATGGGAAGTCGTGACCAAGAAGAATTTGAAAGAGAGAAGAATTATTACAATCGTGGAGGAAATAGTCAAATCCAAAGGCTTGACCAACCTCAAGAAACTTATGGTGGACAAAAGCAAAATAATTTCAGAAATCAGGGGAACATGAGAACCTTATGGGAGGAGATTAAGATGCCACCCTTGAATGCTAGTGTAGAAAAAATCTGGGAAGCTATCATTTTAATGGAAAATATACCCTCGCCATGGAACATGGGGAAGGAACCACATCCTAACACTCGTAATCAATAATTCTGTCCTTATCATCATTTTCATGGGCATTCGATAAATAATTGCAGAAATGTAAAAAGAATAATCTTAAGAATGATCGATCAGGGGAGGCTAAATCATTTTCTAAAATGGCATCAACAATCGCAACAATTGCCACCACCACCAGACGATCGCAGAATGGCTAATGTAAAAGGAGCAGAAACTTTTGTTATAGAGGTTGGAACTAAAGCAAAGAATTTATTTTGTAATTCTATTGTGCATTCTTTCAGAACCATCGAATATTTCCACGATAATATCTTAAGTAGAGTCTTTGCCAGAGATATGGATGGAAAAGAAATAATGAATATAACGAGAATCTCGCCATTAGAAGAGTGGCAGAAACAAATCCTTTCTTTTACAGCACAAGAAATACCAGAGCCTGGCGAGGTGCATGATAACCCATTGGTGGTAAGGTTGGAAATAAAACCAGAACAAGCAGAAGAAGAAGAAGGAGGAGGTAAAGAAAACAATAACGAAATGGAGGAGTCTTGGGCCATTGATAGAATCCTAATTGATACTGGCAGTTCTGTAGATATCCTGTTCTACCACACCTACAGAACCATGGGTGGGAAAGATGAAGATTTGATACCATCGACATATAGAATCTATGGTTTTAATGGAACTGCCAACAAGCCTAAAGGGGAGATCACAATGAGAATTCTGTTAAGAGGAATGACTTCCAAGATTTTATTCTGTGTTGTCGATATTGAATCACCATATAACGCCTTAATTGGTCGACCTTGGCTACACATGATATTGGGTGTTGCATCTACCTTTCATCAGTGCATTAAATTACCTCATCCAAATGGTGTTGGAGTAATTAAAGGAGATTGGGGAAAAAGTAAGAAATGTTATGAGATAGATATCAAGTCTTGTGAGGAAAGAGCAGGGAAGAACAACAATTGGAAATACAGAATTAAGCAACAACAGAGAAGTGACAAATTAATGTTTGATTCAATAGAAAAGCATGAAGAAATAACTAACGAGTCCCTCGCAGAAATCAAGCAAAAAATAAAACGCAGCAAAGGTACAGGTATAAAAAGCATAAAAGGAGGAAATGACAAGCAACTTGCGGGAAAACACTAAGTAAAAGAAAATATGATAAGGAAGATGAGAAGAATAAAGTGATAGAAAGATGAAATATGACGAGCAGATCGCTAGAAGTAGAAAGGTAAAGTTGTTTTTTCTGTTTGAGTGAAGAAAATGAAATTGAAAAGTTCAAAAAAGAAAAAGAAAAGAAATTATTGAGATTTAAAGCTCGCAAGAAATTTTAAGAAACGCGAATGAAATTTCACAGAGATTAAGAGAATGGGACAAACCTTTATGGTGTGCAACTTAGTTCGCGAGTACAATTTCGTAAGAGGCAAATGTAAGACCTATAAGCACGTCATAAAGGGGGTATCTCTTTATATGATTCAGGGATAAGGTTATACCGCTACTGGAACCTGAGTCATACAGATGTAGGGGTTAAAGAAAACCTATCCGGGAGAGAGATCTTGGATTTCCAACTTTATAAGGTTATACCCTGGTTGGACGACTGAGAGTCTCTTCCAAGAAGTGCAGAGTATGACCAAGGCTCCGAGGTACACGGTTTATCCAAGGGTGCCCGGGACGGACGAACCTACCCTGGACATCTTTGGTAAGTCTTGGCTACAATGCACTTGGCCTGAAGAAAACCCCACCTAGGGTGCAGTCTTGTAACTATAAGCCATATAAGCATAAAGGAAAAGGGGCTGCGAAAACAACTGGTTGTTGGTAAATCTGGATGGGAGGAGCTAGTCTTTTATGGCCGATGTGCCCTCCTTGAAGGGGCAACCAGGGGGAAGATAAGTGCGGCACCCTCCATTAGGGAGATGATAAGTGTCTTAAGACGGCAATGTCATGGGGCTCTAAGATCGCAAGATCATTTAGGCCTGTCATATTGTCGCGTAAATTATACAGAGGCAAAAAGCCATAAGAGAAAAAAGTTAATATGAGGTCAAGGGGTTTTTACATGAAAATTTAAAGACGTCCTGCGATTTTATCGCAAGACGTCAATGTCACGAGGCTTTGTTTTCGCGAGAAAACTTAGGCTCGTTATATTGTCGCAATACAATAAAGAAATGCAGATAAGACAAGATCAATGGGTCAATACATGAAAATGTAAAGACGTCCTGCGATCTTGTCGCAGAGATAATACTATGGCAAAGTAAGACCTTTAAGTAGGAAGGCATGATAAGACCATAAAATCGCAAAAATATCAGGGTTTGCGACAATATCGCGAAAATTATGAAATTCGTCAAAATATTCGTTTATTAACTTTCTCATATTGCAGATGAATAATAGAGGCAAGTATGGGAATGAATAGAATGATAAATATTATTATTCATCACCATATGAGAAATTTATATGGATATTAAGGCACAGATAATTAGCAGATGCAAACTATATTGACCAAGTTATATTGCAAAAAAGAGGTTGTTCTTTCATTCATACAGATAAGGGGGCAAAGAAATTTACACATTAAATTGAAGAAAGTTGCAGCAAATTGAAGAAACTCGCGATTAATTACATCAAAGAAAGAAGTTAGACAGATACATTGTTTCACTTATCAACATTGTTATCTTTATCAGATTCTTCTTCTTCACCAGATTTCTCTTCTTCATTATTTTTGTTGGGTTCTTTATCATCGCCAGAATTTGTTTCTTCGTCATTATTCTCTTCTTCACCTTCGTCAAAATCTTCATCAGTATCAGAGATATCAAGATCTTGAACCATTGATGGTATTTCATTTGCAAGATCAGGATACAGAGAATGAGGAATTCCATGATCATCACAAACCTGCCTAGTAGTATTATTACGAGTAATGAGGAGGGATCTGTTAAAATTTGCAGAAGTAATCCCAAATTGAGATTTTAATCGTGAGTATTTATTGTTGCGAGCAAAGAAGATCGTTCGCGAGTTGATGATTAATATCTTCTAGTTCTCTCATCCTTACACGGCATCTGTCTTCAGAATCTGCGAGAATAAGGCATCGATAAGATAGAAGTTATAAGAAAGAATAATAAAAAAAACAAAAGGTTAATAGAGTATAGTGGTTAACAACCTTCTTTTTAAGAAATCAAGTCCCTAATTAAGGCTGATTGATCAGCATGAAGACTAGCATTTATACTTAAATTATTCCTAGCATTATCAAGAACTTGTGCTGCCCAAGAATACTCATCATCTCTAGTAATAAGAAGGCGAGAACGAACTTGAGTTTCTCTTGAAAGAAGATCTTTATTTTCGCAGAAGAGTTTATCTCTTTCCTTTTGAACTTCGAGAATAATTTTATGGAAATCTGCTAGAGTTTCGCTGCCGTTTTTAATTGCTTGATCTTTCTCGTCAACAAGATCACTAATTCTACTTCTTAATCCATTTATCACTTCTTTTGATTCATGATAAAGACGCCTAAATTTATTAGATAATCCTAAATTGTGTCTGTGTTCAATGGTTAGGTGATTAAACTTAAATTTAAGTTCCTCTATAGAGAGGGATTTAATTTGTTCATCAGCAAAATTACTTAAGGAATTATTAAGGCGAGCAAGAAGAGTATTATCATCTACAGGTTCGGGAAAGGTTTGAAGGAACGTAGCTTCGTCAGTTAGACCATAAACATCTGCAAAAATGATTGCTTGGATAATCTATATAAAAGAAAAATAAAAAATCTAAAAGAAAGAAAAAGTAAATCATACCATAAAGTTGTTTGTTGGCATTGTTTAGATCCAAAATCTTCTGTTTATCAACTGAAGCTTCAGTTTCCAACAGTTTATTTTTCTCACGAAGCACAACAATTTCAGCCTCTAGTATCTATTTATCTTGGCGAAGTTTAACAACCTTTTTCTTAAATGAAGCACATTTATTATCTAAATCAGCAGCAGCAGCAAAAGAAGCTCTCCCAACCTGCAACAAAGTTTTATAAGTACAAAAAAATTGACGAGAGAAATCTGGCGATTTAAGAAACAACTAAGAAAACATACCAGAATACCAAGTGCATTTAAGAAGCTTGGAGTTAGAGTTCCAGAAATTCCACGAAGAGAGTTATTATCAGATAAGATTGGAGCATCGAACACTTTGACGAGAGCTTGAGCTAGCCCATTAAGAGTCTCATCGCCATACTCATTCGCAGTTCCACGAGAAGAATCGCCAAAAAGCATGGACAGTTGGGTCATGGAAGAATCAGAGGAAGAAGAATTTTTCACAGAAGGAACTTCTCTAATATCGTCAAATTCTTCGATAAATTCATCATTAGATTTATTACTAACGATTGAATCCAATTGGGTATGTTGAGAAGAAGAATGATGAGTTTTATTTTTCTTCAAAGGAGGCTCGCTGGGTTCTTTATCACGAGGGGCAGAGCGTCTTCCTTCACTTGAAGCAGTAGATTTCCCTTTACAATTAGTTGAAGGGTTCTCCTTAAGTTTTGGCTCTAAAGGTGGTAATTCTTCAATTACCTACAAACACAGATAAAGATAATAAATAGGGGCAACAATATATTGTTAATTAATAAAGGAATATTTCTTACTTCATCTGTGAAAGATCTAAGAGCTAGAAGAGTGTTGGGTTTCCTATATTTCTGGTAATTAAGCTTCATTTTGGCAACCTGCAAGATAATAGAAAAGTTAGCGAGAGTGTGAAGGAATAAATAATAATAGCATAAGAAGATGAGAGAATATACATCGGAAGACCTATCAGGCCAGTTGAAAGTCCATGGTTCATAGTGAGAGAGATTCGCAGGAAGTTGGAGAGAACCGGATATATAAGGACCTTTAAGGCATAAGGGAAAAATAAACCACTTATCGTCATTAGAATGACGAGGGCCATCATTTGTATTGGTATGAAAATCAATGTCTTGCATAAGAGCATTTTCAGCAGCGACCTTCCTTTTATGCAAACGAACACCCCAACAGGTACTATCCCTTACCATGGGGAGTAATTGGTAATTTCGGAAGAAATTATCTACAGTATATTTGCAGGGATAATCAGAATATGTTTATATTTAAGAATTTTATGTTCTTCGGAATATTGGGATCCTTTGCCAGCACCACGAGAGGCATATTCCAGTAATAATCTAATACAATCCCCGCCAAGTTGATACACCGCTCGTGAAAATCTCTTATCAGAAATTATTTGGTAAAAGAGTGGAAGTTCAGGGTTGTAGAGAGGAAGTGGAAGACCAGCTTCAAGTTGACCTAATGAAACTATAATTTTTTCACGTGAACACTGGAAGTCAGAAAATAATTCAAGAGAAAAAACATATTTGGGACTTTGATCTGGGATTAAAGATAAGTCAAATCCTTGATTTTTAAGTTTTTATTGCATCAAATTGAAAGCAATAAGATTTTTAGCACCAGCAGCAACCATTTTGAGAGAATGGGAATGAAAGGAGATAGGAAAAATAGCGAAAGATATTAGATGCGCGATTTGCGGGAAAGCAATGAAATTTGCAGAGAAGAAGAAGGAAAGAGAATGAGAAGAAAGAAAAAGAGAAGAATGAGAGAAGGTATTTATAGCAGAAGAAGTTTCTCGAGAAAATAAAATAGTTAATACAATGAAAGGACGTGAATGGTCAAATAGCAGCGGTTTAAGATGACGTGTCGAAAAATATATGGGTGATAAAATTATATGAAGACAGCTGGTGAAAGGTTTAGAGACGTGTCAGAATAGAGGTGGAGGTGAAAAGATAGGAGATTACATCAATTTATTCTCACGATCTTCTCTTCTTCGCAGAAAAGACATGATAAGAGGCAAGATGTAGTACCAGAATATCGCCACACCGATATTCTCGTAGTCAGAATAACGCTTTCACGAGAAGGTCAAATATTCCTATAAGTATAAATGACATTGTTCACGAGAGTGTCGTAAGGATTCTTCAGCAACATTTGGCGAGCGTCACAAGTAAGCTTCATAATAGCTGACGATTGAAGAGACATGTTATGAGAGTGTTGTTTCACGAGGATTACAAAAGTTGGCCAAGATTAATATTACAAATACCACGATGAGATCGCAGAATATATCCGAAAGAAGGGGAAAACTTAGCTGTCACCCACTATGTACTTTCCTATATAAAGGGTTCAAGTAAGTCCAGAGGAGGATGATGTATTTTTTAGAGTTGAGAAAATCTTGAGGAGAGAGAAACTCCAGAAAAGAAAGTTGTAATTCTGAGTTTGAATATTTTCTGTAAACATTTCTGAGATCTAAATAATAAAAGTGTCGTTTAATTCTTTAATCTTCAACTAGTTTCACTTAGATTTTTATAGGATCTTAATAGGGGTGTAGTGTGGGAAATCCTGCTACTACAACTGATGTTGAGGTATCCTAAGCGAAAGTCGCATGGCAATATGGATAGTCCCCAGGTGAAGGAACAGAGGACGAAAAATCGTGCTGGAGGATTTCAGTCGGTTTCGACTGACCCAAAAGCTCCCATGTCTTTCAATTCTTCCAATATCCAGGTAGGTGTCGCCTCCCTACTGGCTTACCCTAAAACATGTGAATTTCTGTTTCTGAAGATTTATGTCTTATCTCTACCAGGGTTTCGGTAGTGTTAATGCCTTCGCTGCACTTGCACGTTGCTAGGAGATAGAAACTCCTTCGAAGGATTCCGGCATCACTGAGCCCTATCGTAGCGGTGATGAGCTAGAGAAAGAAGAAAGTTCAGAAAGTGAGGGCGGTTCTTCTGATAGCAGCACTGGTTCTTTTTCGGGAAGTGGTTCGGTAAGTTCCACGTTTCTCTTTCTTTTCTCTTCTCCTCTTTTCTTTTTGAAAGTGTCTAACTCAAGTTCGCAGGAAGAGTCAATTTGGGAGATGGTTCTGAGGCGGAGATGCATGAAAACTTTCCCTTAGTGACAATGACCGCTGGTGACTTGGAGATGGAAGTTGACCAATTATCAAGCAAAAATGTGGTTCGAACGGCGGATGATTATCTGATGGTTGCTACCGCAGGCACGGAAATAACCCTTTGCAAGTCGCGAGTCTGGTTTCAGGCGCCACTTTCGATCCCCCGTACTTGGTTCCTTACCCAGGTCACGTGTTGGTCGGCGGTTTCAGCGTGATTGATAAGTATGAGGCATTATACACCAGGATATGGAAAATGTATGGACACATGGCCACAACCAAAAAGATCACCAGTCGATTTGCGTTGGCTAAACGTGTGGAAGAAACTTTATCTTCAATCGAGGATATGTTCGAAGTGACTGGCCATACTGTATCCGAAGACGTCATTGCTAGTTGGGAGCATCACCGTGATGTGTGCATGGAAAATGGATTCAATGCTTCATGGTTTGTCAAAGGATTTGCTGAGATACAGAAATTGAAAGATGTAGGAGTCGAAAGCCTTTCTGTACAGGAAATCGCACGACAAGAGGTAGTCGAAGAGCTTTCCAAGATGTTGACTATGAAGAGAGCGGATCCTGAAGATGCAAAGGTGACTTTATCCAAGAAGAGCAGACCTCTGTTGGATGATTTTCCTTGAATGTTTCTCTGTTAAACTTTCATTTAATTTTTTTTTTTTGAAAGACATACTGGATGTCTGGTTTAAAGTTCGATCGGTTTTGACAGACAGCTGGTAGCTTTTGAGGATATTAGATTATTTCTGGGATGAATAGTTTTGATAATATAACTCTGATTATGCTTTGTGAAAGGAATATTGCTTTTATGAAAGTGTGTGCTAGCAATCGGCACAAGACGCAATAGTATGGCGGTTTTATTAAGAACCTAAAAACAGATCGTATATCTTGCCCAGTCTAAACTTACTCACTTTATAGGTTCTTTTCCGCGAACATGCCCCTTTCCATGTAAAAAGGCGGCTTTGCCGGTAGCATTGCCAGCAAGTCCCCAATCGCTGGTAGCATCTTCAGCGAGACCCAATTTTCTCGTGTAGTCTTCAAGACTAGTAACCGGGTTGTCTGGTAGTTGAGTTGTAGACCCCCAAACCGATTTACTGCTTCTGCCATCTTGATGCTTGTATGGAGGTATGAGATTGATTTTTGAAAGATGATATTGTAACCAAGAGATCAATCCTCCCGCCGTGGTCGCCAATTGTTTATGGGTAAAAATCGTTTCTGCCGATTTTGGTAAATTCGGTAGGTGAGTGAGAAACTGGTTTAAACCCTAAACAAATGTGCTGCACGTGAGCACTTTCTAGATTCGAGAGATCAATCTGTACAATTCTGGCCTAAATCAAGAAATGGCCGTTCCAGACTTGTTTCGGTCACAAAGTGAAGGAGAAGGGTTGATTTGGGGAGGGAAGCGAAGAAAGTGTTGAGACCAGAATAGTTCTGGAAGAGTAGTGTCTCGACTCGTATCAGAAATTGAAAGCTTAGGGAGCTTGTAAGATTGTGAAAGCTTTTTGGGAGAGCTTGCAAAGTTGCCTTTTATGAATGTATATGTATTTCTCCTGACCGAGAATTGTTGTCTGGTGGAAATAGGTAAGACCTATTTATACAAGTTAAGATTAAAATGTACCCTGGTCTCATTAAGGAAGAGAGTAAAGGGTGAAAATATGTGAGGAGGTGGTAACCGCATGGTGTTTATCGGTGAAAACGTTTTCACCATTATTTCCTCATTTATTTGACCATTTTATGCCTATTCACGCTTTATTAATGCGAGCGTAGTATACAATGCACGCTGTGACCGCCAAACCAAGACCATGGAAAGCATCCCCCAGTTTGTGTTGATGTCTCGAGTGTTGGTTGCGCCTTGAGTGCAAGTGGCGCGTGTGGCATGTGCGGAATGCCTTGGTTGCAGGTTTCACCTTGAGTGAAAGTGGCAATGCCAGGATGCAAGTGGCGTGTGTGGCATGTGCAGAATTCCTTGGTTGCAGGTTGCGCCTTGAGTGCAAGCTAGTCTACAAGCGATCATGTTTGCATGTGCCAATGGCACGCACGACCTAGTTGGACCTAGGTTGCGAGGTTTGCATGCTAGGCTAACATCGATCATGTTGGCATGTGCCAATGGAACGCACGTCCAAGTTGGCCCTAGGTTGCACGGTTTGCAAGTTAGGCTACCAGCGATCATGTTGGCATATACCAATGGCACGCACGGCCAAGTTGGCCCTAGGTTTCACGTTTTGAAAGTTAGGATACCATCGATCATGTTCGCATGTGCCAATGGTACGCACGGCCAAGTTGGCCCTAGGTTGCACGGTTTGTAAGCATAGTCTACCAACGAGCATGTTGGCATGTGCCAATGGCATGCGTGGACAATTTGGCCTAGGTTGCACCGTTTTCAAGCATAGGATACCATCGAGCATGTTGGCATGTGCCATTGGCATGCGTGGCCAATTTGACCTAGGTTTCACGGTTTGCAAGCATAGGATACCAACGAGCATGTTGGCATGTGCCAATGGCATGCATGGATAATTTTCCATAGGTTGCACGGTTTGCAAGCATAGGCTACCAGCGAGCATGTTGGCATGTGCCAATGGTATGCGTGGCCAATTTGACCTAGGTGCGTGACCAAGTTAGGGGAGACCTTAGTCGGCCAGGATTTTCTCCTGGGATTGAAGGGAAATTGTTGATTATTGCACGCCTTCACTTTGGTAGCCGCAAGGGGAAGGCCAGTATGGTGGCGCGTCTAGGGCTAAGGTAAGGGTGTTTAGCTTGGCGTGGTGTAACTAGCATATCTAGGGCCAAGGAAGAGTGCGTTTGGCATGGCGCGGTTAGCTTGGGATAGGTGTGGCTGGCATGATTTGCTATTGGCACGGAGGTGCGGATAGCATGGTTGACATGCTTTGGTGTGATTGGTGTGGCTGGCATGATTTTCCATTGGCACAGAGGTGCGGCTAGCATGGTTGGCATGATTTGGCGCGTTTGGTGTGGCTAGCATGATTTGCCATTGGCACAGAGGTGCGGCTAGCATGGTTGGAATGCTTTGGCACGTTTGGTGTGGCTAGCTTGATTTTCCATTGGCACAGAGGTGCGGCTAGCATGGTTGACATGCTTTGACATGTTTGGTGTGGATGACATGATTTGCTATTGGCACAGAGGTACGGCTAGCATGGTTGTCATGCTTTGGCGCGATTGATATGGCTGGCATGATTTGCCATTGGCACAAAGGTGCGGCTACCATGGTTGGCATGCTTTGGCGCGTTTGGTGTGGCTGGCAGGATTTGCCATTGGCACAGAGGGGAATTAGGGTTTTGCTCGTTGTAACCCTAATTTGAAAAAAAAAATACCCCCATTAAATACTGACTACATGTATTAAATGTTCTAATAAATGTGTCACTGGTGACATTAGGTTATTCGGGGTTTTATAATTTTACCCTTTGTCTAAAAACGACCATCAACAGCTGCAAACCAAAAGGCAGTGTGGGAGAAGATGTAGCAGACGATGATGTAGGAGAATACATCGCTGATGACTTCCAGGAGGATGACATCATGGCAAGAGCAGACGAAGATGAAGACTTCAACAAATAAGAATACTGGAGATTTGAGATCCACCTCTTTCTCAAATAAGGGACACTGCCCACAGACCTAAAGCAGGCTAGGAAGGTACAATCAAAAGCAGGAAGGTACGACTTAAGGGAAGGGATCTTATACAAAAAATCTTTCCTAGGACCCTTGCTACGCTTCCTATCTAGATCCGAAGGTGACCTAGTGCTAAAGGATATTCATCGCGAGGACTCGGGAAATCACAGTGGGATGAGATCCCTGGCAGACAAGGCAAAGACCCAAGGGTATTACTGGCCAACGATGATACGAGACGCTGCAAGAATGTCGAGAAGATGCGAAGAATGCCAACATTTTTCCAGAAGAATTCACGCACCAGCAAAGATC
This sequence comes from Papaver bracteatum, assembly GCA_023529315.1. Lineage (NCBI taxonomy): Eukaryota > Viridiplantae > Streptophyta > Magnoliopsida > Ranunculales > Papaveraceae > Papaver > Papaver bracteatum. Next base: position 373,296 of record JAJJWX010005130.1, read on the forward strand.
CTAAACTCGGTAGATAGTCCTTGGCCATTCTCAAAATGGGGCATAGACATTGTGGGTCCTCTGATCGAAGGGTCAGGGAAAAATGATTCTTGATAATGGCCACAGACTATTTAAGTAAATGGGTAGAAGTTAAGGCTCTGGCAAGAATCCGTACTCGGATGTTTTCACATTCATTTTTCAGAACATCATTTACAGGTTCGGAATCCCAGCAGAGATTGTCTCTAACAATGGTAAGAAGCTACAGGGAAAAAACGTCGATTTACTATTTGATACTTTCAAAATACGAAAGAATAAGTCAACAACGATATACCCTCAAAGCAATGGCCAAGCAGAAGCCACAAACAAGACCCTCGTTCTCATTCCCAAGAAACAATTAGACGGGCATAAGGGAGGATGGTGTGAATAGTTACATAACGTTTTATGGGCATACCGAACAACCCGAAGGTAATCCACAGGATAATCTCCATTCCTGCTCACTTATGGAGCCGAAGCTGTCATCCCCACAGAGATCATCATGCCAACCACGAAGACCGAAGCATGGTAAAAGAGCCTTAAAGCGGACATGATGTTGTAAAGACTCGACGATCTTGAGGAAAGAAGAGAATCAGCGTTACAGAAAATGGAGAATTATCAAATATAGCTGGCAAGGGAGTACAATAAAAAGGTTAAGATTAGAAATTTCATAGAAGTACAGTATGTGCTGAGAACCATACCACAATACCAAAGAGAAAAGAAATGGGACAAGTTGGCACCAACATGGGGAGGACCTTTTGTCATACATGATATCGCAAGAAATGGATCATATTACCTACGCAATCTAAAAGGGGAAGTCCACAAACATCCATGGAATGGTAAATCTCTCAAGCCATACCATCCGTAGGTAGCAACGCAACTCTGCAACTGCGTGAAGAGTACCATAAGAAGAAGACGATGCATCTTATCGATATGTTTCTATCTCTGGACGAGGAATAGCAGACCTCAACAAAGCAATCAAACAATATTTTTCGCAAAATAATCTTGGGTAACGAGACAATACAAGGGGCAGCATATTAGCAGAATGAATACTTATAAATATGTCAGTAAATATGCTATAAAAAGCTGCGCCTATTGGGGAAAGTAGATACCTACAATCTCTCAGGACTCCCCTATAAGTGTCTATAAGTGTAAGACCATGGGGAAGACATCCAACAGAAATAGATCTATAACCATTTTAAGTCAGCGGGTCGACGGAATGGGGACATGTAAATATTTCAAATTAACACCCCATATCCTAGAACGCTGCATCGACCCCCACCGTCTGGGAATCCTCTGGCCAAGGATTAGCCAGCGGGGTGACAGGTCTCAAGACGATCACGAAGGTACATACCTTCGGCAACGCACTCAAACACTTCGTTCTTAAAAGAAACTCTTGTATTTCCTGTACCTCATTTGAGTTCGTTAACCAAATAATACATCTAAGATAATAATGCATGAAAATGAAAGATGTACACAATTAATAAACAATGATCTATTCAATAAAAGTTTATTGACAAGTTCGGAAAAATAAAAAAAATAAAAAGCACATCAACATGTGGCACAAAGCTCCATAATCAACAAAGATCAACTTTGTATAACTAGCACCAGAATCTACTTGGATGATCCATCTCCACCGATGGGATCTTTCCTCTGTGATGAAGGTACTCTCCCAACAGAAGAAGGCCCCGGAGATCTAGTAAAGGGGGGAGGCATAGGGCGACGAGGATACTCCTTAACGAGCCCATGCTCAGTTTTGAGATCATGCTCGATTCTGGTCAGGACCTTATTGGTTTCCTCAACCAAAGACAACGAGCCTTATATGTGTATGCGTGTCGTAACCACAACAAATTAATTAATACTTTACTACCTAATTAAAGAGTAATATAGGGTAGTCAAGGTCGATCCCACGAGGAGCAAGAGATTATAATTGTCTTATAATGTCACAAAAAAGGGGGGTATTGGTTCAAGATTTTAAAAGCAAAAGAAATAAACAAAGCAATTAAAAGTGTAAGTTGAAATCAATGAGAGAGAATAGATCAAGGAATCCTTCTTCGCTGCAAAACAATGATTAAATTTATGTTCTTTTCCACTTGTTATTAGTCATAGATTATCACCAACCGTAGGATAGAAGGTTCGCTTAGGTAACCCCAAAATTCCTTATTTCACCGAGTAACAAATCCGCTTAGTTATCAGATTCTATTCAAAAGAACTACCTTGAGGTTTGCTTAAATGATGTAAGTCCCCGAACGCATTAAGATTTATGAACTTAGGTTTAGTACTAGTAGTTAGACTCGGTTCGCTTGGTCCACTTTCTAGCGTTGTTTTCACACACAATTGCTCCACGGAATCCCTCCGCAAGTTCTTGTGTTTTCTACCTGTGTAAAGAGTCAAGAAACTATTACGTATTCCCTAACTTTCACTAGCTTTAGATTAAATTAACAAATCAATTTAGCGTGCACTCCAAACAACCTATCAATCAATCATAAACTTTAATATTAGTAAAAACAATCGATAATCATATGAAAAACTTCAAAGTAGAATTTAAACAAAACTCAAACCATATGTTAAGAACTAGGAATTCATCCTTAATCAATAAGAAAATTAGCTACTCATAATTTGGAGTTCACACAATAATAATAATAAAGGAAGAAAGAAAAACTTATTGAAAAGATGATGGTTGCTCCTTCCTCCAATCCTTGTGCACTTTAACTCCTTCTCTAAAGTAGATGTGTGTAAAAGTTGTAGAGAACTCCTCTATTTATAGGCTTCAATACTCTCCATATCTTTGTAGGAAAAGAATCCACATTCCATAAGAACACCACTTTCCCAATTTGAGCCATATTCCAATTTCTAGTCCAATTCTCCAAAACTTCCAAGTTTTCATCCAATTCCCACTTCTATGTCTTCACACACATGAGAGAAGTCCATACAAAATTCTGTATTTTTTGCTCGCCGGAAAACTGTGTTTTTGGCCGGAAGTTGTAACCGCCGACTACCTGAAAATTCTCCACCGGTCAAGGAATATTCTGTTGGTCAACCATCAGGACTAACGGTCAAGGAAAGGAGTCAACTCGGGTCGAACTCGCCTGACTGGACTGAGTTGCCAGGCCAACTCAGTTGCAAAGGTTGTGCCTCTTCTGTGTTGCACCACTGCATCATAACCAACCATCATGGCCGTGCCATCCATTCCACCATTTGCAATTTCAATTCATTCCCTGGAATCACCGCAGCACCACCACCAGTTCATAAACCTCTATTCATATCTTGCAGCACAAACCCAATTCAGTCCCTTGCAACTCCATAACAGCCTAGCCATTTCCGTGTTGCGCCAACACTAATCTGCAGCTCCTCAATCCTGTAGCTTAAACCTCTTAGTGGCAGCAACTACAAGCCACCACCACCTGCAATGCAGCTTGTCTCAACTGCTGCACCACAAGTTTGAAAATCTCCAGCTCTGCTCCTTTATTTGCACTGCATAACCTGTATCCTCACATTCATATAAACTGTGAAGTATTCACAGTTCAATAGTTCTTTCATGCTTCCCTGCAACATCAGCAATGCAGACCACCCTCCTGAATCCACACAAATCATCCTTGAACCCATTAGCTCACACAAAAATCATCCCTGTGGTTCAGCTACAATTCCAGTGCTTCACAACAAGATCCAACTTAAACTCATTGCACCTTCAACTGTTGCTCTGCATTGCATAAGCCACACCACCATTAGCTCAATCCACTCCTTCCCTGTAATTATTCCTTCACCATCTCCTTTCCACTGCCTCAAACCACAGCTGTAGCTCAATTATGCTTCTCCAACTCTATCACAGCTAGCTTCAGTTGTATGCAACATTCAACCAAGACCCCTTTCTACTGGATAGAAGCTTCAAATCTGAGATGACCTAGTTTTCCTGATCCAACAAGAACTCTAATCACCTATTTAATCCACCATTCTTTCACCAGCATCAAACAATTCAGAGCTAAGAAACCTAATTCTCAAGAACCCCCATTCCAGTATTCCTTTTTCTTCTCAACCGCAGTACCATTTCTTCCTTCTCAATCCCTGAGTTTGACCTCAGATTCATAAATCCACCAATTACCACCAAAACCCCATCTCTTCTGCTCAAGAACACCACCAATTTTCTCCATGAACACAACATAGCTCCTCCCCTGCTGAACCCATCTCTCCATTCAACAACATCATCGTCATATTTCTGACTGATTTATCAAAACCCTAACCCTAACTTCTTCTTCCTCTCTGTACCGCAATAGTCATACAATCATCTCCCAGCAAACCCTTGATTATCTCCAAGAACGACCATCACAACTCTCAATTTCCATTACTGATCTTCTTCTCTTTTAATTCTCCAGCTCTCAATTTCAGCAGCAGCTGCTGTTGTTTTCTCAATTTCAGAGAAATTAGAGAAATGTGATGAATGAGAGGAGTAAATCATTCGATTTAGGGTTGGATAACTTGGGTGGATGGTTACACCCCAGATCAATGGCTACCCAAGGATATATACACCTGCTCATGAATGATAAGGGGTACCCTGACTGGAAACCCCTTAACCGCAGCTGGTCTGTGTCTAGTACTTCTCTAAATAGAGTTTACCCTTAACCATTACCAGGATCCTGACAGTGATTGCCCCGTGAAGTGACGATTTTGCCCTTGTTTTCTCAAATTGGGTGTTTTCTCCTTCTTTTCTTTCGTGCGACTCCAGAGTACCTAATAGCTCAAAAACACACGTAAAATACATAATTTACTAGAAAAATAGCAAAGAAATCATAAACTACTAGATAGTAAATACGGTGTATTCTACACCTATCAATATGTAATGAAAGTATTCCGCATCTCGGACTGTGACAACAAGGAGGACATATGACTCACTTCATTAGAGGCCACATTCGCTGCTTCTTCTCGAGACGTAGCCAAACCTTTGTAGTACGTGGTCTGACCCTCCTGATGAACTAAGGAATTTTGAGCCTTCCCTAGCTCATATTGAGCCTTTTCAAGTCTTTCATTTGCAGCGAGAAGCTGTCCCTAGAGCTCTGAAAAGAAGAAGAAATACGAAGAGTTTGATAAACGGAACCACAAAATCACACTCGACGAAGCAAATATATACCTTCGACTCTAGCCGAAGCTATTTCATATTCATTAACAACTACGTCTCGAGCTTCGCCAAGGAAGTCAAATTCGTCGGCTAGTTTCTTATAATCCGTTTGAAGGGTGGAAAGAGTGAATTGACTAGCGTCTAACTCTACCTGCTTCATTGAATCCAAGTGGAAAAGATGATTGACTTCGTTATTCATGTCCTCTAACCCTTTGTTGAGTCTGTACATGTTCACTTCTAGATTTCTCTCAGACTTAGCATGGCGGGCTACATCAGCCCGAGACGCGGATAAGGCTCTGCTAAGGGAATCGGCCTCAGCCCGGGCATCATCTATTTCTTTGGCAAGACGCTGCATATACTCTCTTACTTCGAAAACCTGAGAGGAACGAGCCTATCGTAACTATTCCTCCAAAAGATTTATTTTATCTTCTAAAGACGAAGCATATTCGCGGGCTTCACGAAGATTTCCACGTGTCCATAAAAGAGTTCCATTAAACAGACGACGATCAGAGTTATACTTATTTTGCATATAAACTATCTGAGTATGCCTCAGACGCCACACCTCGGCCTTGGCGCCCCATCTCTCGGCCTCGCTTTTTATTTGATCCACTAATTTAGCGATACGGGCTTTCTGCCGCTCTCTCTCATTCTGAAGCCATATCAGCTCTGGGACTCCACCCACTGAAGATGGTGTGGGGATACTCAAACAACACACTAATTGCTCGAAAGTAGCGACGGTGAGTAAAGTGAAGAAAGGAAACGAACCTGTAAAAGATGAAGCATTTATCCAAACCTCCTCCAACTCACTACGGACCATAGAAAGATCTAGACGAAAATTTTCCTCTTCGTTTCCAAGCTGTACATTCCCTTTGAGATGACCCTTCAGCTCACTTATCTCATGATCCCTGGCAGAGATAACCGCCTCAGCCGAAGCTAGCTCCCCTTCTCTGTGACGAAGTTTGGCCTCAAAATTGAGAGACTTGGCCTTAAAGAACTGATACAGGGTGTGATTAAAGTGTTCGCTCCTCGTCACCTATTTTCCAGGAAAGCAAGGGGTATCATAACAGAAATCGGTATAGTTCAAAAATAGAAAAACGTAAAGAGAGTAACGTACCTCTAACACCCGCTGCTGAGGGTAACCATACTGATACCCATCAGCTATGTCCATCATATCCACGATGGTGGATAGAGGATCAACCTCCAGAGTAGCCTCCAAGGCCCGCAGATCCTTGTCCCACGCTGTCGCAACCTTATCTTCGAAAGATAGTTGCATCATCAGACGAGTATAGGCGTCGAAATCCTTCTCACCGGCAAGCATGGGGGAAGGGTTCAGGAAAAATATCAAATTCTTATCCTTAAGCCAAGCAAGAATGGCATCGTCACCCTCCAGCATCAAAGATTGCGGGAAATCTTCCAAGGGAGACTCAGTAGAAGTTTCTACAACAACAGCGGCTTTCCATGCCGCAAACTTCTTCCTTGCTTGTGCCTCCTGATTAGAAAGGGTTTCAACGTCACCACCCACATCTACGACCTTTTTTCCAGTGGCATTCCTTTGTCCAGAATTATCAAGCACATCCCAATCATCGTTTGGGGATAGCAAAGAGAACTCCCCAGCAAGACCCATGGTAGAATTCATGTAAAAGGTCTCCCCTGTTGAGTAAAATCGGCCAAAAGGAAATTCTTGGGATCCAACGGGAATAGTACCAACATTACTATCACCACCACCGGCAACGTTTTCTTCACCAGCAACGCAGCCACCAGGTGCATTCACCTTCCCACCCCCACCACCACCATCTTCGTGGTTAGGGGGAGAAGTTTCGGTATGCTCCTCCCCATCAGAAATATCCTCATCATCATCAAAGTCCTCGTTAGCAGGACTGGTAACCTCCTCTTCAATCTCTGCCTCATCAGCCACAACGGTATAAGATCGCTTGGGACCAAGTTTTTTTTTCTTCGTTACCTACAGAATAATAAAGGATGCCATCAGAGGATTACTTGTTCCTTTAATTAAAATTTTATTTTTAACACAAGGAAAAAAGGGGCGATTAGTATAGGAAGAAGCCATACCTTGACAGTCGCAGTACTTTTCGAAGGAAGAATAGCATCTGAACTTTCTTCTTCATCAACAACAACAACATCGAGAGCATAAGGAAAATTCATGCCTTCAAAGTTCAAACGCCAGGGGCAGAACTCTCCGTAACGAACATGAGCAAACTCACGAGGTACACTATCAGCAGTGGGACGCCATCCGTGTGGGCCAGGAATCCAACCCCAAGCCCACAGACTAATAATCTCAACAACAGTAGCATGCCACTCATAGTCATGATCACGCTTGATCCTCTCACGAGGAGGGAAAATCTTATTGTTAGCAGACCTCTCTGTACCAGGAACATATTTCAGCTTGGCATCGCTCACCTCACTTAAAAGACGGATCTCGCCACGAGGAGAAGTGATGTTATGAAGACCTACACTCCACGGTTTGCGGTTCCTACTATTAATATAATACCCGAAAAAATTATTAAAATTTTGGGGAGTATACCATTCCCTCTCATCAGGGTCGGGAACATAGTAGGTCATCATCGTTTTTCCCTTGCTTCGAAGATAGCACTCCCTCAATGCACGAAGATAATTCCCAATCAATTGTGATACAAAACGACTATGGGTGTTCGTAGAAGATCCCTCACGACTAGCCAGTACGTCATAATAAAAAGAATCACCTGACTTGTATAGGGGCAACATGAGACCCGCCTCGAAGGATCCCACGGTAGTCAGAAGATGAAACTCATCGAATTGATACCTTGAGATAAGATCATAAGTGATGTCATCATCAGGAGAGTATAAGCGGACATCAAAGGCTTGAAGTTCATGTTTCTCCTTAAACACTTCCAGGTCAATATGTTTGAAGGTGACCTTCTTTTTACCAACCGAGATGTTTCGTATTATCGGGGCAGCGTCTTCCTCGTCTGTAGGATCCGGTGTGGAATCCATCGGAGGACTCATGTCTGAGATCTTTTTCTTAGAAGAAACATGCTTGGGAGGATCAGTATTCGAAGCGGTACCCTTAGTAGATTTCCCCTTGGAAGGGACCGCTGGAGGAGGAGGCAGAGGACTTTGTTGAGGCAACGGAGGAGGATCCATAGAACGAATAGGTGCAACGTCCAAAACGTCACTACGAGGAGGAGCCTGCGTGCTTCTAGATTCATCGCGCAGGAGAGAAGAAGCGCGAGTAGCGGCATACTTATGGCCAGGGGGATCCTTCGGTGGATCTCCTTTCTTGGAAGACGAAAGCCTCTGACCAGAGGAAGACGTGACCCTTTGGGTACGAAGATCAGCCTGCGAAGATCTAGAACCTCCTGGTGGAGATATATCAGGGTCTCTGCGCGGAGGATATCTATGAGGACTAGGCGGAGGAGTATGATAAGGAACCCGTTGACGATCAGCCATGTCTGCGGAACACACAAACAAGTTATAGGTTCCGCAAAATAACGAATAAAGATCAAAAAGCTGAATTTCGGCCAGTTCATCACAATTATCCGACAGAAGAGAATTAAGGAAAACCCTAGACTAAAAAATAGAAACGGAGAAACCCTAACTTGGTTGGGATCATCGGGGGAGAATCTTAGAATAAAAATCCATGGTCTTTGTAATAAAGAACAGGGGCAAGTATATATATATACTTTGTATATGCTCTTCATCACAAAGAAAAAAACACAGTAGCAGAAGATGAACAGATAATCGATATCAAAATCAAAGATAAACAAAAACCCCTTACCTGTACTAAGGGATCTACCAAAAGAAGAGCGCAGCAAGGAAACAACGAACAACAGCAACTCGCGAGCACCAAAGAATCAAGGACCGTCCGTATTCAAGACAAAGGCAGCAGTAGCAGTTAAGAGTATCCAAAAAAAAAAAAAAAAAAAATCTTCAGAAGAAAAAGAATGAAGGACTGACAGGGAAGAATGAAATTTATTTCGTGCTTTTCACATTCTATTTCTCACTTATAAGCATTGAAGGAGATAGAAACCGCCCCTTCACCGAAGGAGAAGTTATTGCAAGGAGTTATTGCATGTAGTGGGAAACTTGCCCTAAAATATAGGGGAAGTTATTAAGAGAGAGGAAAAGAATATGTGATAGTTTTCCTCTAACTTCAACTGACGCCTTAGTCAGAAGAAAAGGGGAAAATTGTAAGCACATATTTCATTACCCGCCACGTGCTGACGGCCAAACACGTGGGAGGCATGCAACTCGAAGCATCAAGATATGATGCCACACGTGGGTAGCTAAGAGACATATCTCATCCGTGCAAAATCATCATCAGACAGATCCGACGGTCAAGGATCGAGGAGCACCAAGATACTATGACACCGCGAAGTACTGAAAAGCACCCCAAGACTCACTTTACCCCATCTCAAGGAAAAGCAAAAATCGACGGCTGGGGTTAGCCCAAACGACACAGATATGATAAGGGAAGAAGACCACTGTCTAGCGTGTGCAGACAACCCAACTACCCGCATTAAATACCCTGAGCAACATACGTGTCAGCCAACCTATGGAAGATACGACCGAACTCTTCGACAATAAGCATGGAACGCGGGGGGCATCGTATAAGACAAAGAGGTCCGCGTTATTGACACAGAACACGAGACGATAAGAATACAACGGCCTTCAGAAGTGGACCCCACGTCGTGACCCTTATAAATACCCCTCCCCGTTGAGAGAGAGAGAGGGAGATCGGTTCTAAGAGAGAAAAAGAGGAGAGAGAATTAGGAAGAGTAAGTAATTCCCCTAATCCCGCAGCCTCAGTTTATACTCCAAAGTCATTCGACTATCTTTGTAATCAATCTACATATAATGAAGCACCAACCCTGTGGATGTAGGCCTTAGTGCTGAACCACGTAAATACTTGTCTCGTTTACATTCAACACTTACATTTCGTACTTTATATTCAGTATTTCGCACGATGAACTTTATATTATGCTTCACTCTCTATTTACTCTGTTATATGAGCATTGTTAGTGATAATATGCGACTAAACAAGGGCGAGTCCGAAGACTCAGAGTCGATGAATCGATATATTTACTCCCCTTTACGCATACAACACTTAATTTGGGAACTTTAGCATGTGCGAACATTGTTTGTGAACACGTGGATGCCATCGTGATTTACGCGTTCACATTGGGAGGGGCGGAACCAGCCCATTGCAAATTTGCAAGGGTGTGCACTTGCACCCCCTGCCCAGCTGGCTCCAAATCCCATTTTAGGCCCTTTAAGATTATTTTTTTTCATATATAATAGGGTGAGCAACGGGTGGGTGGATGCAGATTTTGTATTACCCACGTCCAATCCATTAAATTGACGGGTTATAAAAAGGCACCAATGTCCAGTCAATTACCCGATGGATGTGATACCCACGGGTGAGCAGATGAACCGGATGGTTGCAGGTGGATTGACGGATTTCAAAACATAATTACAAAAAAGTCTACTCTAGTGTGGAATACTAATTCATTTTACTATTCAGGTGAAGAAGAGAGCGGCCGTTAATAATAATTCATATTCATCTCCTTAATTTGAAACCAGGACAAAAATATCTACCGTGGTAAAACCAAAGTGATTACAATTAAACCGGTCATCATCTTCGTTAAGAAATGGGGATGGTTTAAACATATCCACAATGCAGCGTCAACCCAAAAGTCTATATCACAACAGATGACATAATGACGATAAAATATGATTGGAAGGGTATTACATAACCAACAATTTTGAATACGTGAGAGTTTTCACGGAAAAGACCAATTAGTGTTGCGGTGATAGCAATACACTTTTTTTTTCTTCTTCAAAACTATCCTCCGGACCGGGTGTCCAACGGGTGGGCGATGTACCACCCACGTTCCATCCATGAAAATGACCGGTTTTAGAAATACACCCACGTCCAATCCACCAAATTGCGGGCTGGGTATCCACCCGCTAAATTTCAAGTTGGGCCGGGTGAAATTCGCTGGGTATGGACGTTTTGCTCACCCCTAATATGTAAGCCTATTTTTGCATTTTTGCACCCCCTAATTTTTTTTGTTTGCACCCATAGCTAAATTTTGCACCTCTTCCCATGATTCTTGGATCCGCCAACTAATTAATGTGGTCGAACTCTTCGGCAAGTTGGGAGGTAAGACCTTAGCCCTAACGCTGAATATAATGTTCGTTATTCTCCTTCTTATAAGAAAGCACGACCATCTTGTGATCATTGTTGTTAGAGCATTGCTCGGTCGAACTCGCGTACGTTGCTATCTCAAGCATTTTTGTCAATATTAGTGATCAAAACTATACGTCTTGATTTCTAGTTTACTTATGACTAAGTCTCGGTCTAGGATAGTTAAGTATAGTTGAGCTCCAAACTCCATGGAGATTATCTTACGAAGACGGAGAACTACTCAAGGAACCAGTGGAACTTCATCCGACCAAAAAGGTATGTGGAGACTTGAACTTATCTAGCACTCAAAAGTATATCTATCTCTTACTCTTGAGACAACAGTCGTATAAGTATGATAGTTTTCATACATACACATTTGTTATTTCGAGACGAGTTTACTCGCTTATCTTTTTCTCGAAATATGTGTTGGTAATATTTCGCTTTAACCACCTTTCATCTTTATCCGTGACGAAAGTCATGATGCCGTTTCAATATTGAAAATTGCTTTGATGACGGTAGTCGATTCTTTATGTCTAACGACTATCAACATTATAGAAGAATATTTCAATGATTGAAATGTAGAGTTGAGATTACGTAACCACCTATGGATATAAGCATATATAGTGTGTTCGCACTTTAGTGTATAAGTCCATGTACCGGAAACCAAGTGCGTGTGTTAGAGCATTGCTCGGTCAAACTCGCATGCGTTGCTATCTCAAGCATGTTTGTCAATGTTAGTGATCAAAACCATAAGTCTTGATTTCTAGTCTACTATAGCTAAGGTCTCGGACTAGGATAGAAAGTGTAGTTTAGCTCTAGAACTCCATGGAAATCATCATACAATAAGAAGGACTACTCAAGGAACTGGTGGATCTTCATCAACTAAAAGGTACGTGGAGACTTGAACTTATCTATCACTCAAAAGTCTATTTATCTTCTATCTTGAGACAAAAGTCGTTTTTCTATATAGACTTAGATTATACACATTTGGTATTTCGAGCCGAGTTTACCTCGCCTATCTATTTATCGAAATATGTGTTGGTAAATCTTTCGCTTTAGCCAAGTTCATCTTTACCTAGTGACGAAAGTCATGTTAAGCTTCAATCACTTTGAAAATTTCTCTGACAAAAAATGGTTTGTGAATAACAACTATATAACGTCCCCTGAGAATGTTTCAATGATTGAAATGAGAGTTTAGACTATATAACCATTGGAGGATATAATCATTGTTGTGGAAACACATATATGTATAAGTACTTATTCCTTGAACCTAAGTTTGCGAACTTTGTTGATCAAGAGAACCGGAGAAGTGCATGAGCTAAGTCTGCGAACTGTCGGAAGTTCTCGACTCGAGAATTTCTGCTAGAGTTTGTGAACTCCATCCGGGAACTTAAGTCCACGAACTTGAGTAGGTTATGTCTAAAAACGATGTTTGTGAACTTATCTTTATAAATAAAGGAATGCAATTGCAAACCGTGACTATATAGTTCCTAAGCCGATTCGAGTGAATCAAATCATTTCTGCTTCAATTATGTCTTGTGTAGTACATGAGATTTCCTTGCAATTGAAAAACTCTCTAACTAGTTCATTTGAGTCATTTGAACTAGTTATGGTGAAGAAGAATATGGTTGATATGAAAGTTATCATGTGGCTCACCATTTGGTTAACTATTGTTGAACCAACTAATGTACAAGTTTGGGTACAGTTACACAAACCTAGAAACTGATGTGTGTCGTAACCACAACAAATTAATTAATATTTTTCTACCTAATTAACAAGTAATATAGGGTAGTCAAGTTCGTTCCCACGAGGAGCAAGAGATTTTTAGTTGTAAAATTGTCACAAAAGGGGGGGTTTTGGTTTTAGATTTTAAAAGCAAAAGAAAATAAATAAAGCAATCAAAAGTTTAAGTTGAAATCAATAAGATAGATTAGATCAAGGAATCCTTCCTCATTGCAAAACAATGATTCAAGTTATGTTCTTTTCCAATTTTTATTAGTCACAGATTATCACCAACCGTAGGATAGAAGGTTCACTTAGATAACCCCAAAATTCCTTGTTTCACTGAGTAACATGTTCTCTTAGTTATCAGATTCTATTCAAAATAACCACCTTGAGGTTCGCTTACAAGATGTAATTCCTCGAACGCATTAAAATTTATGAATTTAGGTTTAGTACTGTTAGTTAGACTCGGTTCGTTTTGTCCACTTTCTAGCGTTGTTTTCGCACAAAATTGCTCCACGGAATCCCTCCGCAAGGTCTTGTGTTTTCTACTTATGTAAAAAGTCAAGAAACTATTACGTATTCCCTAACCTCTACTAGCTATAGGTTGAATAACAAATTAATTCAGTTGGCCACCTAAACGACCTATTATACAAGCATAAACATTCTTATTAGTAAAAACAAATGATAATCATGTGAAAAACTTCAAGATAGAATTGAAACAAAAACTCAAATCATATGTTAAGAACTAGGAATTCATCCCCAATCAATAAGAAAATTAGCTACTCATAGTCTGGAGTTCACACAATAATAATAATAATAATTAAATAAAAAGAGAAAGAAGAACTTATTGAAAAGATATTGGTTGCTCCTTCCTCCAATCCTTGTGTACTTTAACTCCTTCTCCAAAGTAGATATGTCTGAAAAGTTGTAGAGAACTCCTTTATTTATAAGCTTCAATGCTCACCAATCCTTGTAGGGAAAGAATCCCTTTCTCAAAATAACACCACTTTCCCAATTTGAGCCTAATTCCAATTTTCCAAAGCTTCCAAGTTTTCATATAATTCCCAAATCTAAGTCTTCACACCCATGAGAAGAATCCACACAAAAATCTGTAATTTTGATCGCCGAAAAAATCATGGTACCACCAAAATCCGGCCAGAAAGTTTCCTGCCGGCCATCTGGGATACTGTTGTAGATGACAGAATATTTCGTTACACGCCGTTATAGTTGACTGTGGTCTAACTGTCTTTGACGGTCAATGAGGTCATGTCAGGTACTGAGTCAGAAGTCTAACTCGGCCTTACTGGGCTTACTCAACTGAGTTGCAGGAATGGATCGGTTAACGGACTCGTCTGGATCGTTTCATTGCCGGTATGTGTCGACTCGCCAGAGGAGAAATTCGAACAGAGTCTCCTCTGTTCTGGTTGATTTCCGGCCAATTTCAGGCCTTTCTTTCTTCACCGGTTAAGAACCTAACACATAAATCTATAGTATCAATAGCATAGATAGTATTCATGGCTTGAATTTGTCTTCACAACAGCAACATTTCAGCTCAAAATATTCATAACTTCAACCACCAGATTCATGCTCTCGATCTGCATCTTCAATGGAAACATAGTGAACTCGGTTCTTGAACCAAACCCTTGAAAATCAATATTAAACCGAACACATACTCCATTTCTGAGATTGACAATAACTTCACCATATCTTCAAATCCACCAGCTCAATCGACTGCCAGAAACATAACACCTCACACCACCACAAACCCATCTTCCTTTCTCGATTCAACAACAACATCACAATGTCTCTAGAACACCAAATCCCTAATTTCCAAATCCATAAATTCCAACCCACTGTTTCCCATATTCGATCTCTAATTCATTAACAACGACTACCAACATTACCATATCATCAATTCTTCTTCGATTGAACAGCTGGAATTCTACATCTTTACTTGCTGGAAATCCATATTCGAATAAACCCATAGTTCCTTTCTTCATTTCAGATTCATGATTTCATAGAACTCATCACTTTCTTTCTCTGATTTCTCTAATAGCCTCCATCGCTTCCTTCTTGTATTTCTTGATATTGTCTCAGTAGTAAACAGCAGCGGTTGCTGCTCTCTTCTCAATTTCAGTAAAACTTGAAATAAATGAATGATTAAGAGAAGAGTTTCTCAATTATGGTTTGGGAATGATTGGGGTGGAATTAGACGCCCAGGATAAGAACTACCCCCCATATGGGTGCCCTGAGCCAACAATAGTATGTGTCTAACTAGTTCATTTGAGTCATTTGGACTAGTTATGGTGAAGATGAATAAGGTTGATATGAAAGTGCTCATATAGCTAACCATTGGTTAACTATTATTGAACCAATTAAGTGTACACGTTTAGGTACGGTTACTCAAACCTAAATGAAGTTACATTTCATTTATGTATAAAAAGCTAAGTTCGATCTAACGGTTGAAAGATATTAGCTTGAATCTAATTAGTTTTCATATAACGGTGAATATTGAATGCTTTTTTTATCAAGGTAACTTAGATTGCAAACCCTGATTTGGAGACTATATAAAGGAGAACTCTAGCAACTAGGAAACCTAATCCCCACACCTCATGTGTGATACTAGTTGTATAAGCTAGAGTCGGTTCTCATTTAACCTTAGGTTTTTCACGAAACCCTGTAGGTTAACGACTTAAAAACTTCATTGGGATTTTGAAGCCAGACCCAACTATGTTCTTTGTAGTTGCGTGATCTAATCTTGCCATTTTTATCGTTATTGAGTACAATCGTAAGATTTTCTTGAGATTTATATCTTTGATATGCAAGTGTTTATGGGTGAAAACTGTTTCTGCTGATTTTCGTAAATTTAGGTGTGTGGATGAGAAACAAATCTAAAACCTAAATAATGCACTACACGGGAATACTTTTGATTCGAGAGATGAATCTGTATAATCCTAGCCTAAACCAAGAAATGGCCGTTCCAGGCTTGCTTCGGTCATAAAGTGAAGGAGAATGGTTGGTCTTAGGGAGGGAAGCGAAGAAGGTGTTGAGATAAGAATGGTTGATTCAGAAGGTGTAGCTGTTTTATGACTTGTATCAGAAAGTGGAACTGGCTTGTAGAATGAAAAGCTATCAGTTCAGCCGGGGAACATAGCACATAAAGCATTCAAAGAAACTTATATTAATTGAATAATATAGGCAGGGTGCCAAAATTTATCCAATATTTGGGATTGTTGCTACATGCACCATTCTGGATAAATTTCATGTGAATATATTGATTTGCTCAATAAATGCGCCAGTGAAGAGGTTGAACACTTGTCACTTTTACATGGCTCCGTTTCTTTGCAGAGTGACGGCACATTGAATGCAGGGTTTTACAAATTTAGCCCCAAACTAAAACCCACCATCAACATTAACTCCCTTGCTTAGCACGTAACAATGACATTATTGCGAGGTAAGCATGAGATGGTGACAGACAAGAGTAAAATTCAAAGGGCAAGATATGAAGAAATTGCCAGGAAAATTCGACTAACCTTTGGCTGGAGGCATGAGTAGTCTATGAACCTTGTGCTGGCGACTTGGCATATTTCCAGCTTGGACACAGGGTATTGGCGTTAGCGCTGTCACTTTGGTCACGGAGTGCTAACGCTGGTGATGCAGGTTCGGATGCGAAACGCTAATACTGGCATTGTAACCATAGCTACAGAATGATGATGATAACTGGATTGACCAAGAAACGAGCGAAGATAGCGCTGGAATTTTAGCTAATGATCAGCAGAGATGACGCTTGGCTCCAGTTCATAGAGTGGTATAAATGGCTTCATTCCGTGGAATGGTGGAAACGGCTTCAGTCCGTGAAATGGTGGAAATGAAGCAAACGGCTTCGTTTTCTTTACCACTGGATGGGTAGAGATGGCATTGAAACTTTTTCTCGACCGTGGAGCTAGAGGATGGAGATGGTGTTGATGGCTCCTGGTTCATGGAATGGTGGAAATGGCACTTGGATTCAGCCCGTGGGATGGTGAAAATGGCGCTACTACTCTAGCCACGGAGCGATGATGATGGTGTTGCAACTTCGACCATGGAGTGCTGATATTTCTGAAACTTCGACCACGAACTGTTGATGTTGGCTCTCGGAGCATTGGCGCTGGCTTGACCATGGAGTGCTGGTGGCATGGAGCGTTGGCGCTGTCCTAACCACGGAGCGTTGCAGGTTGAGCGGATGGTGTTTCTCATGATGACGCGTTGTCGGTTCAGCCATGTTTTGGAGATATTGGCAAATGGCTTGTTCGGCTATGGATCATGAGTATGATACGCCCAGTCATCTATTCTCATTCATGGAGTAATGAGGAATCCTGCTTCGATCTGTTCAAACTCTAGAAACTCCGTTTGTATGAAAAGGGGTATTGACCCTCTTCTATTTTTGTTTCTCGTCCGTCTCCGTTCTTTTTTCTGCAGTGTCCGGATCCTCTTCGTCATTTTTTTGCGGTGGTAGAGCGAGAATTAATAATAACAAATCAATCTCCGGTAGTTTTAATCAGCAGCAATGCGATCCAGGAGGAATCAAGGTAGGTGCTCTTTTCCATTTTGCACATGTAGCCACTTAACAGTACCATCGATCGTTTCCAAAATGTGTAATAAGGTTCTGACTCCAGAAGAATGAGTATCTGACCTCTCCAGTAGATTTAAAAATTTACCAAACTCCATTGTACTTTTGGTATAGATGGATGAAATATATGCTAGTCAATGATCATGTCAGGGCTAATCTTGGATATTGTGGTTACGTTGTTGGTCCATCCTTGACTTTAGGTTATATGGTGACTGGACTTTATGGTTGCGATGATGATACACTATGGATGCTTGCATGGTCAAAATATTCTGGAACCATTGGGTGAAGTAGACGAGCTGAGAGTGTTCTATTGCCGATGTGCTGCTATCAAGTCTTTAAGGTCTTCGTTCCAAGCGACGTCCTTTGAACCATCTTCTGAATCTTGAATTGTTGTATGGATGAGATGCGGTGAGCAGTCCCCAGTTATACTTCTGTTGGACCCAATGGTGTGGCCGGATATGTGAATGTATCTCTGTGGCGTGCTTTTGGAGTCTTTGATGCACGTGTATGACTTCATGTTGAGGAATTCCCGCGGATCGTAAAACTTCGACAGTGATGATGTTGAAATCAGAAATAACCTAGTTGAGGGGAGTGAAAATCATCCCATGTTGGTAGTCCCTATATGTAATTATCCTGAGCCTTTTTTCTCGTGGAAGATGTGCTTCTACTGCATTCACTGGTAAGGTGGTGACTACGTGTAAACCTCTAAAACTGAAAGAGGCTTCAGTTCCCAATTGTAGCCTACTTTAATTATATCGCCTTGAATCCACGCTTATGGGATTTGATACAAGATTATTTCACTCTTCCGGATGTGATGTTAGGATTCTTGGAATCATCTCATGGACGAAAAGTTCTGGATAACGAAGAGGTAGCAGTGAGAGAGTTATGTCGTTAATCGAGGGTCCCTCTGTCTCTTCAAGAAAAATGTTTCACCCGCGTCTCAGGAGTTATCTCAGGAATGCTTGATTGTTGTCGGGGATGGACCACGGTGAGTAGTCCCTAGTCGCACTTCTCTTTGGTTACTGAAGTTATTTCCTCTGAGTAGGCTTGGGATCCATCGTGGTCCTCGTAAAGTGTTGCACATGCCTTCTGGAAAGAGAGGTGATGATATCATTACGCTATACCTTTGAAGAGTAGATGACCTCGTCGTGGCTATGAATTTTGGGTTGACCGTGTCTCCTGAGCTTTGACAATGAAGGGATTCCTTATAGAGCCTCAGTCCCCATGTTTGGTTTACATATTTCTATATTGTATCGTCGGTGAGCTTTATAGTGGTTGTTGCTATGGTAAAGCTCTGGCTAGTATCAACAAAACAAAAAACAACAGTTCTTGGAAGAAGATGTGATCAGAAGAGACTACATTGTTGTGGGAACCAAAATAGGTTGGCTGGAATTGCATGAGAGTTCATGGAAGCAAAGGGATTGACTGGATGTGTAAGTGAGTAAACCTTATAAGGAAGGAGTGTGGTGGCTATGACATGATCCTTGGCATGAAGGAGGCTTAGAAGCGGCTTCATATGCTAGAGAGGACATTGAAGCTTATGGAGCATAACGCTAAAGCTTCGGCTTCGGATCTGGGAGCGAAGCTTCGGCTTCGGATCCTGGAGAAGCTTATGTAGAGAATGCTGAAGCGGAGTGGCTGCTGGAGTGAACATTGAAGTGGAGCGACTTCTGGAGAGAATGTTGAAGCAGGTCATGGTGAGAAACGTCGAAGCGTATCCTGTAGATAACTCTAGTGAGATTTCCATTAACACTTGACTTCGAAAAACCGAGTTGATACGATATGGCATATGGGAAGGTGGCACACAAATAGTACTGGTTGGCAAGTCGTGTTTTTCTCCTCATGGGAAAGAATACGCTTCTTCTGTTTGATTTTCCCTTGAAAATCTCGGAGTCTTGATGGTTACAATGTTGAAATCGGAGGCCGCGTCAATCAGCGTGCTGTCAAACTCTACATCCTTCAAGTGAACAGTGGTTAGGAGTCCCCGGTTCCATTTATTAATTGTGCTTTCCATGAGAGGTTGGGGTTTGGGAATGGCTTCCCTGGATGGAAACAGCTGCTTTCCTGATACAATGCGGTTAAGGGATGCAAATATGTCTTGACGTTGTGCCTTAGAGAAATACATAATCTCACATAAATGTTTCATCATAGACTACACGATTTTGTGGACGGAGTACCAAAAGATCATGCATCTCCTGAAGTGCAGAGGGTCTCTGTGAACTCAGAAGCGCTGCTGACTTTTCATTGCCTCGATTTTGGAGAAGTCGTTCCTGATCTTTACGTGTGATGAAATTAGATTGCTGATTCCTTTCTACTGGGCATTCAGGAGAAACGCGAGCCTCTTCATCTATAAAGGCGAGTCCTGCTGAAGTTCTTGCACCAGATGTTAAAAGTATTCCTTGTCAGCTCCATCTGGGGTTGACGTGACTCTTGTGGTAGCCGCTCTGTTAGTGTCTTGAGGAAAATAGGCATGTATTTCTGAGTTGTAGCCTGAGCCTTACGAGAACCTTTTATCTTTCCATTAAATCAACAGTGGTAAGAGGAGGTCGGCTTCCTCTGGCTCTTCCATTCTCTTATCTCGGCGGTAGAGTGGCGACTGCTCTGGTGACAACTGGTGGTGTCATGCTTGAAAAAAATATTAGGGGTGGAGGCAGCGGCTCTGGCTCTGGTTATCGGAGGTGTAATGCCTGAGGGAAAATTTCCTGCGTCGCTGGTGTTGATCATGCTGACAGGTGGTACATTGATGTCACTGGAAGGAACGTTGATATCAGGGTTTTTTGCTAACCCGGACTTTAACTCTACATCTTGAAATAAGAATTGGAAAAATGAAATTGAGAATTGAGAATTGAAAACTGATATTGTAACCGAGAGATTAATCTCCCACTGTGGTCGCCAATTGTTTATGGGTGAAAGATATTTCTGTTGATTTTGGTAAATTTGGGTATGTGGATGAGAAACGAATCTAAACCCTAAACAATGCACTGTAGGGAGTACTTTTGATTCGAGAAATCAATATATACAATCCTGGCCTAAACCAAGAAATGGCCGTTCCAGGCTTGCTTTGGTCACAAAGTTAAGGAGAAGGGCTGGTCTTAGGGAGGGAAGCGAAGAAAGTGTTGAGACCAGAATGGTTGATTCTGAAGGTGTAGCCACATTTTATGACTTGTATCAGAAAGTGGAACTGGCTTGTAGAATGAAAAGCTATCAGTTCTTGGTGATTTCTGGATACTATGTTGTTGCCGACCAAAAACTTGTTGTTTGGTGGAAATAGGTAAAGCCTATTTATACAAGTCATATTTAAACGTACCCTGGTCTCGTAGGAACTGGGAACGATTGGGTGATGGAAGAATGGAGTAATGTATAACCGTCTGAAACCCATGCTTCCATGATGACGGAAGTGGATCCGTTTACACCCATTACTTCTTGCCGCCACTAATTGTCACACTTCATGATACTTTCTTATAACGGGCGTATTGCACGCCGCATGCTGTAAACCGCCATATTAATACCCTGATGATTATCCCCCAGTTTGTGACATGTTTGATGTATCGAGTGTTTTTGTGGAAAACGTGTAGCAGGTTGCTATGTGCGGAAAGTCAAAGTCAAAAATCTTGTCGTAGGAGAATAGCATGTGATTTTATTAGGCACGTTTTGGGTGGTCGCCTAAAACTTGCCATAAGTCCGTCAGTTCGGTGGTGAACTTGGATGGCTGAGATTGCATCTCATGAGTAAGGATAGTCGTTGATTATGGATACCTTCTGTTGGCGCCTGGTAATGGCACAATGACGTTTTTGGTGTATGCCAGTGGCACCGCTGCATGACTGGTATAACTCGTGCATGCCAGTTAGCTTATGCATGTCAGTGGCACGGTGGTATAAGTGTCGCCTGGTGTATCCATAGCCACGAGATTTAAGCGTCTGGTCGCCTAAAACTTGCCAAAAGTCTGTCAGTTCGATGGAGAATTTGGATGGATGAGATTGCATCTCATGAGAAAGGATGGCCATTGATTATGGCCATATCTTATTGTATAGAAAAGTGGCGCCATTGGCATAGTGGCATCTGGCGTATCCATGGCATAGAGGAATGCCAGTGGTGTAGCCGTGGCAGCTATTTTTTTCATTGGTGTTAGACCCAAATATGGCTCTGGCAACATTGGCCCTATTGTTACATCAGACTTTAAGGCCTTAGAAGAATTACCTGACTAAGTTGGCATGGAAACTTTAGCTAAATTAAGTTTTGGCATATAGAAACCTTAATTAGCGTGTGTGGAATGACTGCGACACAGTGGTGTCTTATGCAATTGGCGCCATGGACACATTAAAGGAATTATGTCAGGCCATAATATGAGAACAACGAGGAGAACAATGACATGCACAAGGATGGCCACTGATGGTTATAGAAGGGTGCCATTTTTTTAGGGTTTGGTGGGTTTAAAGAGACCTTCTTGGTTGATAGAAAATGGGGCCGGTAGGCAGCATGAGTCCGGCCTCATTCTAAATGCATGTGGCACATTTAGAGCGACCTGATTGGTCGATGGAAAGAGGGCCAGCAAAGCAAGGGCGTGGACACACTTTCAGTGCGCCGTGGAGTATTTAAAGTGACCTGATTGGTCGATGGAAAGGGGTCGACAAGAAACATGGGTCCGGCCTCATTCTAAATGTGTGTAGCACATTTGAAGCAACCTGATTGGTCGATGTAAAGGGGGCCGAGAAGCAATGGCGTGGCAACACTTACAGTGCGCCATGGAAGATTTAAAGCGAACTGATTGGTTTATGGAAAGGGGGCAGGCAAGCAAGGGCGTGGCCATACTTCCAGTGTGTCGTGGCGGCTTGATTGGTCGATGGAAAGGAGGTCATAAACAAATTAGTCGAAGTAGTTCCTCGGTGCTACTCGGTTGGGGAGCTTGGAACGAGGAGTAATAAGTTCGGACTTGGAAATCGTCAAAACTCGGTATAATACTCGGAATCTATTTATTAATAATTTATATATTGCTGCCTATAAGTCATGATTTGCACTTAAAATTTTAAAACTATCATGTAATTAAGTGTGTAATATTGTTATATTTAATGTATTTAGAGGTTTTTCTATTTTATAACTCTTATCTAAGAGTTATGAAAATTTTATTTTCTGATTTTAGTGTGTGCAAGGCCAACTCAGAAAAATTGTTAACTCGTTTTTCTCAAAAATCGGTCCAGTTCGGCCGCCTTAATCGCTAAAAATTGGAAAGGCCTTGGAATCGGAAATCGCCTCGTTCATATAGCCTGTAGCAATTACTCGGCGAGTAATCGGCCTTGGAGAGCGATTTTGACTACACTGGTCATAAATCAACATGGGTCCGGCCTCATTCTAAATGCGTGTGGCACATTTAGAGTAACCTAATTATTTGATGGAAAGGGGGCCGGCAAGCAAGGGCGTGTCCACACTTCTAGTGCACCGTGGCTGATTTAAAGCGACATGATTGGTCGATGGAAAGGGGTCCGGCAAGCAAGGGCGTGGCCACACTTCCAGTGCCCCGTGGCGGATTTAAAGCGACTTGATTGGTCTATGGAAAGGAGGCTAGCAAGCAAGTGTGTGGCCGCACTTCCAGTGCGCCGTGGTGGATTTAAAGCGACATGATTGGTCAATGGAAAGGGGGGCGGAAAGAAAGGGAGTGGCCACACTTCCAGTTCGTCGTGGAGGATTTAATTGCCTGGTTTGGCTAAGCATAGTTTCGACCAACGGGGTCTAATATACTGCGCAGGGCGCGAAACCCTAATTTTTGCAAATCAGGTTAATATTTAAATCTTGTGAATTATCACAAAAAATATTGAATTATGTGTGTTGACACAGAGTTCATTAAGTTTATTTCCAGAGAGCAGTATGCTTTCAGATTGAATACTTTTATGCAAGGACCTTAACCTTGATACTTGGAAATTCATGCTACTCTGCTGCGAGTAAACACAAATTGTCATGCCATATCAATATTAAGGGTTCAGCCGAGGAACATAGCACAAAAAGCATTCAAAGAAACTTATATTAATTGAATAATATAAGTAGGGTGCCGAAATTTACAGAATATCTGGGATTGTTGCTACATGCACCATTCTGGATAAATTTCATATGAATATATTGAATTGCTCAATAAATGCGCCAGTGAAGAGGTTGAACACTCGTCACTTTTACATGGCTCTGTTTATTTGCAGAGTGAAGGCACATTGAATGCAGGGTTTTACAAATTTAACCCCAAACTAAAAACCACCATCAAAAGCAAGATAGAAAAGTAGTCACAAACACCTTCGTCTCATCGTTTGTGATTCCAAAATATCTTGTTTCGCCAGTCGATTAAGATTATTGTGAGGTGATTGATATTTCTAGGCTGTTGTATGGGATGTCATAGGCACAACAAATTAATAAATATATTTCCCACTAATTAACTAGTAATATAGCGGTAGTAAGAGATCGTTCCCACATAGAGCTGTGTAATTGATAGGCTATTTGATCAGCAAGATAAAGTAAATAGCAAAGGGGGGGTTTTGGTTATAAGATATAAATAGAAAGACAATAATTAAGAAAATAGATGATCAAGGAATCATTCGTCGTTACCAAGCGATAGCTGGATTCGTATACTTATCTATCGTTCGTGAGAACCATTCATCACCAACTGTAGAATAGCATCTAGCTCAGTGCTATCCCCAAAACTCCTTTTACCATGGATACGGAAGCTCTCCAATATCAGATTTTATCCAACCGAACCACCAAGTAGTATTTCACTCAAGATGTAATCCAATCGAATGCTTTAAGCATTGTGAATTAGGTTAATCCCGGTAGTTAAACTCTTAGCTCAAGGTTTACTTGCTGGTGTTGTTTTTACACACGATTGATCCACAGAATCCCTTTGTAAGGTCTCGGGATTTCTACTTGTGTAGAGAGTTAATCGTCGATTACTTATCTCATAACCTCTACTAGCAATAGAACAATCAATAGACTAATCTAGTATGCATCCCAAATAAATTTAAGAATCACTCATAAACCTTAGATATAATGAAAACAAACGATGATGATAAAAATTCTCAATAGATTTGTATTATTAATAAAGATTCACGCTTAGAACATTGAATTCATCCTTAATCAACAAAGGATTTAGCTACTCATATTACAAAGAAGATGAATAATGGTGGTTTCCCCCTAAAGGGGTAAATCCTAGGTTTTGATGTAGATTTTCCGATATGAGATGATCGATTATCCTCTTTGGAAAGCCTAATACCTATTTATATAGGTTTACAATTCTTGGCCTCCAAGTATCCTAGTCGGTTAAGGAACCCAACCCTACACACGTAGTAAATAAATACCTTAAACATGGTTCAAGACTTTTTGGCCTTCATAGGTATGCGTACGGGTTTTCGTACCTAAATTTCAATAAAATCCAGGGGAAATAAGTTAAATCCAGGGGACATAAGTATGCATACCCATTTGCATACTTTACTGTCTTCAATATTCGATAAAAACTCGTTTTGGTAACAACTTCTTCATCCGAACTCGGAATGTCCTCATTTTTTTTTGCATTATTTTTACCTTTTAATTCTGTTCAATATGGTGATGAGAAATCCTTTATTTTATTGAGTTAATCTAGGTATTTGGCCCATCTCTTGATTTTGATCGTTTTGCTCATTTTCGTCGCAGTTCTTCAACTACTCTTGGACTTGGGCACTTGGATACTTGGGATACTTATCGTCTTAGATCTTTTTAGCACTTTTTCTCTCCTTTTTGGATGATTCACATAATAGAGGCAAATAAGAGAAAACAAGAGTAATAATACGAATACATGCAATAATAATAGCTAGAACAAGTATGGAATGGATACTAAAATCATATGAATTATGCACTTATCAAATTCCCCCACACTTAGCCTTTGCTAGTCCTCGAGTAAAATAAAATAATCCTAAATACAAAAACTCCATGTCGTTGAGAAAACGGTTGCACTTAGCTAATGAAAAATGACTTTAAAACCCCTAGGTGTCCCTAGTGGAAGAGTTATAGTCTTGTGAGGGCTTACAATAGGTATACCCACAAAACCTACTCCAATTTCTCGCCTTAGAATAACCACTAAGGATAGACACGAAGTATTAGCTAATAAGATAATCAGCCTACATAACTTCTTTAGTTGCAAACATCCCACACACATTCCAATCATCACATATAAGCAATTACTCACGTGTGACATTCAACCTGATTGCAAAACTCTACTAATATAGTCATCGTACTTGTTGCAATGTTTGTCACAATACTCGCATACTGAAATCACATGGATAGTTAAGAAAATGGAAATAGAAAAGTGAAGTGTGCAAATGTTGACTAAAGTGAAAGATGTTACCCACAATACTTGTATGAATGTCATCAAAGGATATATATTTATAGCGTAATAGTTGAGAAAAACACCCATTTAACTCGACCACATGATTAGATACTCTAAGCGCATGTTCATTTTCAGGAAGTACGTGATAGTTGCCTTGGATCCTGCATTCCACGCTTGTTTAGGCGATGGAGACAGGGACAACGTTTCACACATTCTACTATCCAAGTGTCGAGAACCTCATCAATAGTATTTTTGACTTGCTATATACTGATGATAGGTTTTTGTTTTCATCGAATACATGATTAGTCCGCAATTCCGGACTTATCATTTATTAGTGTCGATAAATGAAGAGGAGCCTTATATATATGTTTTTTTTCCAGCTCAGTCTTTATGAGTGTAAGACAATTGTCTATGGGGCTTTTATATACTCAACCAATGATTACCTTGTTACAACATCCATGACAGTATCAGGATCCCACCAAATCACTTTAGAGAAACATAAAACTGCAAAAATAAAAAAAAAGTGATTCAATAATGATTAATTGCGAGGATGAATCTTTCAAATGACTACCATGCTATTGCTAGCACCTGAGTTTCACATTCAATTAGAACGATAAAATGGAACTCAATCTACAGCCATAAGAACTGTTTCAACTTGAAAAGGTTTAGAGTGTCATCCTAAATAACTCATAATTAACTCCAAAGTATGAAGTCTCAAGAATGCAAGAAATCAAAGAGTATTATTTATTTATTTTATATACAAACCAAACATGCTTAACTACTCCCCCACACTTAAACTCAACATTGTCCTTAATGTTCAAAACCGAAAATTCTTATTTCTGACATAACAACCCTAAAAAACTCAAACATTGTACAAATGGGTAGGAAACTAGGAAAAACATCCTAAACGAAAGTTGATCGCCTACATCTTTTCTATAAAGTGTCAGAAGGGCACAGTATTTCGATAAACGTTCTGACTTTTATGGCCCCTAGAATGACTGACATGCAATCTGAAAAATTTCTGGAAAAATACCGAAACTCAAATGTCCAGGCCAATCGGTCCAACTTAACAGACTCCAAATTTAGTTTTGTTTTTGGAAAATAAAGGTGTGTCTGTCATATTTAAACTTTGGGGGTCAACCACTCAAATCGGACTCCATAAGAAATCTAGAGAGTTTTTTTCTTGACAAGTGAGCAGTCAGAATTTTTCTGACGAAAATAGTTTCGCCAAAACTTTCATTATAGATATAGGACTTTGTAAAATCTAAGATGGGAATTCTAAATATGATATGAAAAACTGAGAATATTAAAAACAAAAGGGATAGAAATAAAAAGCCGATGGGTTTCCTTCCACGTAACGCTTGGTTTAATATCGTCAGCTCGACGTTATTGTTATCGTCCGTACACCAACATTCTGAAAATTTGGTAATCCTTCCAAATAACAATATGCAATTCAAATAATAGCTTCATAAAAACATTAGCAAAAAATATAAATATTGAAGCTATCACTTTATCCCCACACTTAGTTCTTTCTACACTCGAAAGTGGATAGAGAACATAGAATTCGGGAATTTCAAAAGGTTCCTCAGCTTGTTGAACCTGCACAATTCTCGAATCAAACACATCAAGTGGTGGATACTTAGAAGAAAAATAATCCGTTAAATTTTTTGAAGCACACAACTCCAATCCTAAGTGAGGTATTTTCTTAAAAGTTGGGTTAACAAGTCTTTGAGAAGCTATTTATATTAGAGGAAAATGATCAATAAATATATAATTAAGCAAAGGAATAGACAAACCTTGTACCGGACCCTCATATTTCTCAATTAACAATGAATTATTTACCACTAGTATATCGTGATCCTCTATCGAGCTATTATTATCTATCTCAATTGGGTCTTCCACGATTTTAATCAATTTGGTTTCATTTTCAATCTCCACCTCTTCAACAATATCTTCATCGGAATCAGAATCCTCCCCAAATATTTCTAGTTCATTGGTGCAAATCCTAGGGTCTTCCTTATGAGCCTCCGACAAAGAGATAATCGGGTCTTCTTCTTGCAAATCAACCGGCCTAAAAACATTATAATCCAGATAATCATTGTAATGTTGATATGCATTCGAGTATGTTACACCATTCATAACAATGGTTCGGTCATACCAAGGCTCCTCCTTTTGAATAGGCGAATGATCTTTATTACAATCCGGAGTTGGAATAACTTCATCATTGTTATGTGGACTTTCCAAAGATTCCTCATCTTCAAAATATTTGCTGTCTTCGTTAGGAATTTCATAATTAATTTGGTTTTGAGTCCAAACTTCTTCTTCGTTCATTGTCTCCTTGAGTTGAGCAAGTTGTAACTTTAAGTTGTCCACATTCCTTTGAATCTCTTGGTGATGTTCATCTTGATTATGGTAATATTAAACTATTTGTCCTTGAAATTCCTCCATCATAGTACATATTCGTTCTGCAACACTCGAAGAAATAGGATTAATAGCATAACTATCCTCCCATCCTTGTGATTGTTCACTTACATACCCGTAATAAGGTTGTTGATATGTTTGTGAATATCCATAAGGTTCCGTAGGATATTTATCATACCCAAAAGATTGGTATTGATTATACCCATAGGATGGTTGGCAGTTGTCATATCAATGCGATTGAAAACCATATTGATTACCACTGTTGAATGTGTAATCTTGTGCTCCGTACACGTTATTTCCGGAAGGAAACATGACGACTCACAAGAAAGATAAAATCAAAACAAAAAATCTAAAAACAAAAATAAAAAACAAGCTAAAAAAATAACAAATCATTAAAAACTTCTCCCCGGCAGTGGCGCTAAAATTTGTATGGGCTGTCGTAGGCACAACAAATTAATAAATATATTTCCCACTAATTAACTAGTAATATAGCGGCAGTAAGAGATCGTTCCCACAGAGAGCTATGTAATTGATAGGTTATTTGATCAGCAAGATAAAGTAAATAGCAAAGGGGTTTTGGTTATAAGATATAAATAGAAAGACAATAATAAAGAAAAGAGATGATCAACGAATCCTTCGCCGTTAGCAAGCGATAGATGGATTAGTATACTTATCTATCATTCGTAAGAACCATTCATCACCAACCGTAGAATAACAGCTAGCTCAGTGATATCCCCAAAACTCCTTTTACCATGGATACGGAAGCTCCCCAATATCAGATTCTATCCAACTGAACCACCAAGTAGTAGATCACTCAAGGTGTAATCCAATCGAACGCTTTAATCTTTGTGAATTAGGTTAATCCAAGTAGTTAAACTCTTAGATCAAGGTTTACTTTCTGGTGTTGTTTTAACACATGATTGCTCCACAAAATCCCTCTGTAAGGTCTCAGGATTTCTACTTGTGTAGAGATTTAATCGATGATTACTTATCTCATAACCTCTACTAGCAATAAAATAATCAATAGACTAATCTAGTATGCATCCCAAATCAATCTAAGAATCACTCATAAACCTTAGATATAATGAAAACAAACGATGATGATAAAAACTCTCAATAGATTTGTATTATTAATAAAGCTTCACGCTTAGAACATTGAATTCTTCCTTAATCAACAAAGGATTTAATTATATTACAAAGAAGATGAATAATGGTGGTTTCTCCCTAAAGGGGTAAACCCTAGGTTTTTGATGTAGAACTTGCGATATGAGATGATTTATTCTCCTATTTGGAAGGCTTAATACCTATTTATATAGGTTTATAATGATTGTCCTCCAAGTATCCTAGTCGGTTAAGGAACCCGACCCTATAAAAGTAGTAAATAAATACCCTAAACATGGTTCGGGACCTTTTGTCCTTCATAGGTATTCATACGGGTTTTCGTACCTAAATTTAAATAAAATTCTGGGGAAATAAATTAAATCCAGTGACATCAGTTTGCATACCCGTTTTCATACTTTACTGTATTCGGTATTCGATAAAAACTCGTTTTGGCAACAACTTCTTCATCCGAACTCGGAATGACCTCATTCTTTTTGAATTATTGTTATATTTTAATTCTATTCAAGATGGTGATGAGAAATTCTTTAATTGAATGAGTTAATCTCAGTATTTGGCCCGTCTCTTGATTTTGAGTGTTTTCCTTTTCGTCGCACTTCTTCAACTTCTCTTGGACTTGGGCAATTGGATACTTGGGATACTTCTCTTCTTAGATATTTTTAGCACTTTGTAGCTCCTTTTTGGATGATTCACCTAATAGAGCCAAATAATAGAAAACAAGAGTAATAATACGAATACATGCAAGAATAATAGCTAAAACAAGTTTGGAATGGATACTAAAATCATATGAATTATGCACTTATCAGCTGTTCTTCGGGAATATAAGTCTGGTATATCAATTGGTTCATGTTCATCTTGATTTATCAAAAGACGGAACAAAACCCGTAGGTATTTCTATGGGAGATATATTTATCTATTCATATATATGTTTCTGTGTGATACAAATTTGTTTATCAAGTATTCGACTTCGGGTCGTAGCAACTCTTAGTTGTGGGTGAGATCAGCTAAGGGAATCAAGTATGTAGTATCCTGCTGGAATCAGAGACGTAAGGATCGTAACTGTACCTTGAATTAGTGTGAGATTGATTGGGGTTCAACTAAAGTCCAAACCGAAGTTAGTTTGTAGTAGGCTAGTGTCGGTAGCGGCTTAATATAGTGTGATGTTAAATCTGGACTAGGTCCCGGGGTTTTTCTGCATTTGCGGTTTCCTCATTAACAAAACTTCTAGTGTCTGTGTTATTTCTTTTTCGCATTATTTTTTTATATAAAATTGAAATATCACAGGTTGTGCGTTGAATCGATCAATTGGTAAATCCAACATTGGTTGTTGATTGAAATTGATTGATCCTTGAACATTGGTCTTTGGTACCATTCAAGTAATCTCTCTTATATTCAATCGGGCTCGCAAATTATTATTTGTTTGATTGCGGATTGAATTGAGAGATTGAGATATAACTCTTTGATATACTTTTTATAAGATTGAGTCCAACTGTCTAGTTGATTCTATTGTAAGTATATTGGAGTTAGGTATTTATAGACCAAGGATGCTTGGACACCAAGGATTTTACAAAACCGAAAATATTCTTAAGATATGCAATGAATGACGAAATTCGGTTTTCATAATTCCAGTAAATGCTTGTCCAATATTTTTCGAAATCTCTCAATAAAAAATCTCCAATTAGTAAATGCATATTAATAATTTTTATTCTCTAGAGATATGCATTTAATTGCTGGTCATTAAAAGCATATATAACCAAAAACCTTAATTAAAATATTCTCAATTAATTTCGGTACAAGATCTCCTTGAGTCATTAGGAATATATTTGAACAATAAATGATAACATTTATTGTCCGTGTTCAAAGTATGTTGACATATTTTCTCTGTAAATCATCTTTCATATTTACATTCTTGGAATCGGTTATACCACACTTCCAAACAAGTTTAGAATTGGTTCACCTGTATTCCAAGACTACTATGTGATTTATCAAATATCAAATCACATCCATGGGTTCAATCAGTTCTACCAATCACTAGGATCGGTTATACCCTAATATGGAAACACTTTTGATTGGTCACACAAGTTACCGGGACCGGTTATATCAGTTATCAGGATCGGTTACAAAAATTACCAGGACCGGTTACCATATACTCATGGTATTTCTTATGATCAGTCACACCAGTCACTAGGATCAGTTACACTAGTCACTAAGATCGGTTATACCAATTGCCAGGATCGGTTACACCAATTACTAGGACCGGTTAAAATAATTACAAGGATCGATTACACAACACTTTGTGATCGGTCATACCAATTACAAATATCGATCATACCATCTCAGGTGATTACTTAGGATCAGTGACACTAATTAATCAAAACTAGTCACACCAAATCATAAGTCAGGCATTGTGATTAGTTGTACCAAGATACATAACAAAGCTACGATCGTTTCTGCCATCTCACACATATTGGTAATCCAAAGATTTGCAATGAATAGCCATACCAGTCAGCCTAGCGATTTCCCTTTCGATTCATAAAACAAGTTCATGAATGTACTTCCTTTAAAAAAATATAGAACATTCCTAGGATGAAATCTTTACCATTAAACATTCACATAATCATAACAACATTCATAAGATTATGTCGATATCATATCTACGAAGTTCAAAAGATAAGCATCATACTTCGTAGTCTAATTCCCTAATACTATGATCATATGATCATGTCTCACTACTAGAGTACAATATCCAATACACAGCTTCGCAGTTATGTTTTCAATATAGCACGACTTGAAAGTTACGTTAGGAATGAAACAGTTCAAGTCAATATTACTAACCTCAAGAGGAAGGATGATGTTGTCGTTATAGCTCGTTACTTCTTCATGTTCTTCAGGTCTTCGAGTAATACTTGTATGTTTCAACATTCCTAAACTTTCTAGTCTAACCTAAACGAAGTTGTCTCTAGTACATAATCAAGCGTATATAGGAACGTACTAGATATCAACGAACCTGTTTGATATCTTTCCTTTTAGTCTTCTAGTCTATGATATTTGACATCTGGTTCTTTGACCTCGATTCTTTTTAATCAACCAGATAAGAGTTAGGGTTTTTGTCTTTCAGTCTATGTTGTTTGACTTCTTTTTATTTTACCCTTAGTTTTTGAGTTTTGTCCTCGATCTGTATTACTTTCTAGGTCAAGCTTTTTATTTTTATTTATTTTTTACTTTTTAAGTCTTAGATATTTTCCGGTTGTTTAGCAGTTCGATCTTTTTTTTTTTAATGGATCAATTAGCTTTGTCAACTTTGCCAGTTATGGCTACTTTGTAACTCGTTTTTTATTCTTTGTTCGAGCGATCATTTGGAGATCGTTTATTTTAAGTTTCGCCTATCTTTTATTTCTCTTATCGCCACTGAGATAGTAGGTCCTATGAGTTAATTACCAAATATGCTAGTGATGTGGGCATCACTGCTATAACAGAGATGTCTGAGTCTGATTTCCGAAACCACCTGGCCAGGGTGCTATTCTGTGATATGGTGCTTAGTAGTTGGTCTTAATGTCGTCATACTCTCTACCAGTATATGATCTTTTGCTCTGTTTTTTAACATAACATGTCTTTGGATTCCTTAAACATACGACTACGACCTGATAAGTCTTAATGACCAGCATTTCGAGAATGAAATTTTAGATCATTTAGGGTGAGAGTTAATACTTCACTGGATTCGCTGACTTTGTAAGTTTGATCTTTATAGGCATTTCATAATTGTAGTGAGTGTTGAATCACTTCACCAGATTTCCTAACTTTGCTTGTCTGAGTTGTATAAGCATTTCATAATTGTAGTAAATGTTTAATCACTTGACCAGACTTCATGACTTTGTTAAACCGAGTTGTATAAGCATTTCATAATTGTAGTGAGTGTTTAATCACTTCACCAGATTTCCTGACTTTGTCAGTTCGAGCTATAGATACAGATTAATCTTGTGAAAATAATGTTTTCAGGTAAACATTTCAAATAGCTAGAGATAGTCATTATAAATCATAAGTTTTGAGACTTTTCATTTTCTTGCAGCTTGGCAGTCCAGTTACATTTTACTGATAGTACTTTTTTAGGCGGGACACATTGTATGGGTCCCCTAGTTCTTACCCTAACAGGTTTTTCGATCTATAAGATCCTCGACCTATCTGTCAGAGATGACATATAGTCCTTCCCAAGTTGCTGCAAGCTTTACGCGTTTGTACTCTGAGCTGCTTGGTAGTAATTCTCTTAGCACAAGGTCACCAGGCTGAAACTATCTTGGTTTTACAGCTCGTTGTTTTTTTCTCATGTGCCTTTGGTGCTTTACCAGCTGAATCAACGCTATTTCTATTTTGAGGTATATTTCTTCCAAGATTTTGAAGATCATCTCATCGTTTAAATTCGAATCCACTGTTAGAGTTCAGGCAGTTGGAAATTTCTCTTCAGTTGGGAGCATTGCTTCCATACCAAAAGCTAAGGAAAAGGGCGACTCAAGTGTAAATTTTCTTTTGGTCGACCTGTAAATCCAACTTCTTTTTTATGTTTGATACCAGAGTTTTGTTGGAGATTTCCGCTTGACCATTACCCTACGGTAATACGTCGTGCTGAACTTGTTTAGTTCAGACATTAATTCAATTGTATTTATCAGGTAATCTTCATATTTTCGATATAAAAGATGAACTTTCCAAACTCAGAAGCTTTTAAAGCATTCATTTAGCTACGATTTTTCGAGCTAGCACCTTAGATATATAAGATATCATCAAAAATAATTTTTCAGGTAAGTTTAGAGATATACTTTTTTGCTATATATTCATTTTTTTGCAGAATATTTCCAGGTCATTGGACCTGAACTGTGATCCATTGTCTGCAACTAGTGCCATTGGCATACCAAATACGCAAATAATATGTTCCTAGATGAACTATCTAATGTCCTTGTCTGTGATCGTTACTACAGCCTTGTCCTTGACCTATTTTGAGAAGTAATCTGTTGTCACCACTAGGAACTTTCTGTTAGAGCAATGCTCGGTTAAACCCACAAGTTTTACTATCTCAAGCTTGTTGTCAATGTTAAATGATCAAAAATATATCTTGATTTCTAGTCTACTAAGTTAAGTTTCGGACTATGTTAGAATTTGGCAGTTGAGTATCAGACATCACCCCCGAAGACTGAAGATCGACAAAGACAGTTGGAGAACTTCTTTTATCAGGTATGTGAAGACTTAACCATTCTATTTTACTACATATCTTACAATTCTATATTCTCGAGATGATGTCATATAACTTCTACCAGATTTACAAGAAACAAGTTTCGAGTCAAGCTTGTCTTGATACAAATCTCGAAATATGATTCAAGCATATATGTGGATCAACTGAAAATTTCCCATGTAAATAATTTTATCATTTGGGAATATTTCAAACATCATAAGAGAGAAATTTAAAAATTATGATATTTTTGGTTAGGGTAGGTAGGCAAAACAGTTTGCAAAGTTTATGAGTTTTAGAAATACAAGAAAGGTTGGCGAACCCGATCGTAGATCGCAAGTTCAGTTGGGGACAATTCACGAACCGTGGTGAACTGAATTTTTACGTTGGTATAAAAAGGCTTAAGGTTGGCGACCTAGTTCATGAACTCTTCCCATTTGAGTTCATAAACAGAGTACGGTTGGCGAACCCAGTTCGCGAATAATGTACATCTGAGTTTTCTAGCCGAGTAGGGTTGGTGAACCTAGTTCATGTATCGTAGCACCCTGACTAGTGAACTTTAGCCTTACGGTTCATGAACCGTTTCACCAACGGTCCTAGTAGTTAGCAGATGATCAAAGACTTAGGACGTGTTTGGTAGCATTTTTAAATTTGTTTCCTATTTTAATTTTTTTTTTCTTTTCTCCGAAGAGGCCGTTCCAGGCGATAGAATGTGATTCCTAGGATATTGGTTTTCATCTGATCAAACCATTTCCTATTAATCTCTTCTTTCTGCCTTCAACTTCTCATCTTTTTCATCTGATCAAACCACACTTGTCGCATAAGTAGATTTTTCTCTTCTAGGATTTTTAAAGCTTTTCAAGTTTTTCAATGACGGGAAGTTCTACCTCTGCAAACCCTAAATCTTCTGCTGCTTATGCTACCCCCTGTGCAAACCATGGCTTTGATGTTTCTGATGGCAGAGCCGATCTTTTTCAATTTCCTTTCAAAGGCTATGATGGATGCAAAAACGGGACTGGAGGGAAGGGGTTATTGAAGGTTTCACTTTTCAATCACTTGAGAAATTTACACTACAAGAGAGAAGGGGGGACTGAGAGATGTCGTGAAAGATTGCGCTGTTGCAGAGAAGTCTACCACGCCTGGGAATCCTTATTGTTACATCTCGAGAGTTGGTTGTGCACTGCTTGTATGCATGTTTATTCCTGGAATAAAAAGTTTACACACATTGAGAAAGGTGAGCTCGCTCCTTCTACGGCTACAATTCACGGCATTGCTGCTCCTGCTGCTGTTAATATTTCCGATCCTACTGATGTTGAGGTTGCTGCGCCTACTTTAAGTCTTGAGCTATTGAACATGGTGTTTCTAGCTCAGATCCCTACAATCTCTAGTATTCCAGCTAAATGTAGGTTGCACTTTGTACGAACCTTCAAGTCTGTGTTGCAGAAAGTGGTGGCTTCACCTAATGATATGTCTTCATGGATACAACTAATGCTCTTCCCTGTGTGTACTCTCCATGTTGATGAGTACCAAGAGTTGAAAGCTGACACCCGGAGAAAGCTGCAGATTAAGTCAGTTAATCATGCATTACGCATATGGAATGAACCGAATGGGTGTATGGTGCTGGTTCAATGTGTGTTTGAGAAACATGCCGAGATGAAGGAATTACAAGAGAAAGCCAAGAAGAAACCTAAACAGGATGATCAGGAAGCTGTGAACTTGAGGTTGTGTAGGGGTAAGCTCTGACATGGTTTATATGCTGCTGCGATTCGCACTCTCACTTCTACTGGAGTTGCGTCCAATAATGAAGGTACACGGGCTGAACTTCGTTCCAAACATCCCACTGCTGCCTTGCCGGTCATCCCCTCTTCTTCACCTTCACAGGAGGCTATGGTAGCTACGACGGATCTTGTGCTAAGTAGACTAAAGAGTTTCCCTAAGGGGACATCTTGTGGAAGAGACGGTTTCAGGGCACAACATCTTCTCGATGTTCTCAGTGGGCCAGCAGCTGTTATTTCAGATGAGTTACTTGCCTCCATCACAGAAGTGGTTAACTTATGGCTATCAGGCTCTTGCCCGTCGGTTTTGGGAGAATATGTGGCCAGTGCTCCTCTCACCCCACTCATCAAACTGGTGGTGGCTTGCGGCCTATAGCGGTTGGCACAATATGGAGGAGACTTGTCTCTAAATGCGCTTCATCTTTTGTTGGCAAGGAAATGAACTCATATTTGGGTGATTTCCAGTTTGGAGTGGGGGCTAAGTGTGGTGGAGAAGCAATTCTACATGCTGTGAATCGCGTGTTGGAAGAGAAAGGGGACCAAAATACGCTTTCCATCATTGCTGGTAGATTTCTCTAATGCGTTCAATCTCATAGATAGAACAACCATGATCTTAGAGGTACGTAGGTTATGTCCTTCGATATCTCGTTGGGTTGAGTTTTGTTACGCTTCACCAGCACGACTATATTATATGGACCATGTGCTTTCTTCTTCTCAGGGAGTGCAACAAGGTGATCCTTTAGGGCCACTTTTGTTCGCTCTTACTCTCCACCCGCTAGTCTTGAGTATTTCAGAAAGGTGTGATCTAGAACTGCAGGCTTGGTATCTTGATGATGGTACGGTGATTGGGGACACTATGATGGTTGCTAGAGCTCTGAGAATAATTAAAGAAGAAGGTGTTGCTAGGGGGCTGTTTTTGAACATCAAGAAGACTGAATTGTTTTGGCCCTCTATAGACCCCAGGACAGCCGTTGCAGGTATGTTTCCACCTGATATTTGTAGGCCAGAGAAGGGAGTTAAGCTGCTAGGTGCTCCTGTTAGCCTTGATGCCCAATTTAATGCGGATCTGGTTGTTAAAAGAGTGCAAAAAACTATAGAGCTCATTGATGCAGTGGAAAAACTTGAAGATCCACAGTGTGAGCTTCTTTTGTTTAGAAACTGTGCTGGAGTTTCTCGCTTATATTTTTCTTTACGCACTACCTTTCCAGACTGCACTTTTGCGGCTCAAGATTTGTTTGACTCTCGTCTCTACAAGTTCCTACAACATATAATAAAAGGAGATGGTCCAGGGTTCGGCCCCTTGCAAATGCGATTTTCCACGCGCCCCTCGGACTAGGTGGTTTTGGTGTTTACTCGATGCAAGACACTATGAATTATCTGTTATTTAGCGTCGTGCTTGGAAACACTAGAACTGCAATCTGTCATATTGAGGCACACCGGCATCAGTGGTTTTAGCTCCCATCTTGAGCGTGTCTTTGCGGCTTCTTTCAACTCTGTGTAGTCCTGTTTCTCCTATATGCGTCGATAACACTGCCAATCATTCTATGTCAACTCTGGCAACTGTTTATTTTGATGCAGTAAAGAAGAACTTGACTTCCCAATTCAAGTTGTCTGAACGTGATTCATTCCTATGGCAGAGCAACCAAATGAAGCATGCCATGGATTTCTTAATGGCTATCCCCATCCCTGGTTTAAATCAGCAAATTGGTTCGAGGCAGTTTAGTGCGGTATTATGTTATAGACTTGGTATTCCCTTGTTTGAACCAGGTAGTTTGTGCCCCTTCTGCAAGAGAGAGATGGATGCTTTTGGTGACCATGCAGTGCACTGTAAAAATGAAGTTGGTTTAAAATTTCGACATGATTTAGTACGCGACACGATTGCAGACATCTGTTATCGAGCTGGGGTGGCTGCACGAAAAGAGGTGGACTTGGGTATGCTTGCGAACAACGGTACTTCTTTGAGACCGGCAGATGTTCTTGTGCTCAATTGGGACAATGGTCGGGACGTTTGCTTCGATGTTATGATTGTGTCGCCCTTTGCTGGGAGTAATGGTCGTACTTTGGAAGGGGGGCAGGCTATCAAGGATGCTGTCAGTCGCAAAAATACCAAGTATTTACAAAAATGCACTGCACAAGGATATGGATTTGGTGCTTTGGCTTTCACTACTCTAGGTGAATTTGGGGACGGAACAACAGAATTCGTTCAGCGGCTCCACAACTATATTGCTAGTCATGATGCTAACGTGCGTGTAGGTGATTTCCTTTTTCATAGGTTAAGTGTGGTAGTTCAAAAAGGAGTTGGAGCCCAGCTTGTTGCTAGGCTTCCGACTAGTTTCTTGTCTGAATTTGGAAATTAAATGAAAGTAAAACTGTCAAAAAAAAATAATAATAAAAAAAACGGAAATCATGGAAAACTTGTTTGGTAGATATAATTCTAGAAGACGTTTTTTTTTTTCTTTCTATTTTCTGTTTTTGAAAACAAAAACACAAAAATGATAAACAACCTTTTTTTGTGTTTTCTGTTTTCCTTTTTTCAAATGAAACAGAAAGTTAGAACTTAAGCCCGGTTACTATGGGCATGGAAAAGCCCCAAGTTCGCCACTTTTGCACCCACTATGGGCTTGGAAAAGTTGAAAATAAACTTGTCTAAGTGGAAAATTTTCCACTTAGCTAGGTAAAGTTTAGTCTCTACCGAGCAGTGGAGTCTCAACCGCTCGGTTGACATTACACCGAGCATCCTATACTAATCCGCTAGCGGTAAAGACCCCCACCTAGTATATCTGATCCAACGGCCATAAATCCATCCCTCTATAAATACACAATTCCAGTTTCATTTTAACTCACAAGTCACACCTTCTTCATATTTTCTATGAACATGGCTCAATTCATAGAAGAGCAACATACTTCCAAAAATAAAAGAGTTGTAAACCTAGCAAATGTGCAAAATGAAATAAGAATATCAAGAGCTAATATGGCAAGAGAAAATATTCGAAATTTTAGTACTGCAGACGATGAATGTATTTTCCGAAATTATGTTTTGCTTACTAATCATCCCATCGTTGGTGGAGCATTACCGGAATTATGTTTTGTTTACTAATCATCCCATCGTTGACGGCGCACTCCAAGCCATGTCGTTTTTGGAATGCGTTTTTCTGAAATTTGAAGAAGAAACAATGAACCTCAATTATTGTTATGCGATGGTATTGAGTTCTCAGTTTAACATAATTTCTAAGAATATTAAAAAAAATATATTTCTTTGATAATGCTAGCATTATGAATATGAGGATTGGTGAAAGCCTGATGGATTTTGAACAAAGGTATCATGCGGAGTGGCTCTCCAACAACGAAGAAGAGTTCCAATATAGAAGTTGTTATGAAATCTTAAGATTTTTGCCCAATTTATATGTTTTAATTTCTTAATTGTTAACTTAAGCATGAATGTAAAGGTAGATTTTCATTTATCAAATAAAAGTACAATTACAAAAGTATATTTTCATTTTTCAAACAAAAGTGCAATTGTGTTAAATGATCATCCAACAAAAGTGCAATTACATTACATCTATCATACTAACGATTTCCCTCACCTCCAAAGATATATTCCCCTAAGCTTGTTTGATTCATACTCACAAACTCATCAATTTGAGTCTGGGATGGTGGTTGAGTAACATCAGGCGATTCAGAATAACCTTGAAATGGTACAAGAGATGGTTGAATTGGATGATAAGGTGCTTGAAATGGGTAATTTGTTGATGTGGTTTGGATAAAAATTACAGATTGCCTAAATACATCAATTTTCGAGCCACTACCAAGGGTGTATGCATGACCTTGGGGAATTTGCAAAAAATTACTAGGGGTCACACCAGGGGTCTGGATATGGATATCCATTATCTCCACATCTCCTCTATCAC
Source organism: Papaver bracteatum (assembly GCA_023529315.1). Lineage (NCBI taxonomy): Eukaryota > Viridiplantae > Streptophyta > Magnoliopsida > Ranunculales > Papaveraceae > Papaver > Papaver bracteatum. The sequence continues at coordinate 413,706 of JAJJWX010005130.1, forward strand.
TTACTAGAGTTTCTTCCACTAAATTTGGAGACGAATAACGACTTATGCGACCTCCACGACCTCTTTGGAGCAGAATGACGACTTTTGCAACCTCCATGAATTCTTTAACTACTACCACCAGGGCTTGTACTTATGTCATCATCACCACTTGTTACAATGTTGATAAAACGTGAACCACTACGACTTACACTCATATTATTATAACTTGAACCTTTTAGAGTCTCGGGCATTTCCAAAGTCAAATTGTTCCTCTGTATCTCCATCTCTCTCAAGTGAAAAGTATGGAATCCATCGAGAAGATTCTTTAAAGCGTTCAACTGGTTCTAATACTCTTATGGTGATGCCACTACCCCGTAATAGATACCTCTGAGGCATACCTTGGTAACCAAGGGGAACAGTGATAATATCTTCTGAAGAAGATAAAGTCTTAAACTTTTTAAGATATTTGGGGAATATTATATGAACCCATTTGTCTACTAGGGTACGTATATACTTTGCTCGATCATGGTGGAGGTTGGTATGGAAGATCATTAAGTGCCATATTACCAATTGCTGGAAAATCCACATTACCCAAATTTTGTGGTTGCACAACAATATCTGGCTTGCAAATCTTCTGGAACCAACTTTAGTAATAAAAATCATTCTCTAGATTATGGATCAAATCTCCATCTTCTTTCCAAATGTTGATGGTGGATTCTTTATGAGGGATAAAATTGTAAAATATCAAGTTTTGTATGTTTCCGACCCGGCTTCAGATGAATATATGAAATTCATATTTTATAATTTTGGACATGAAATATCATGTTAAAACGATCTTAGACTGATCATGTAACCTTATCAAAACATAAATATGTGATGAAAATATTGGGACCTCCTAGGCAGAGCTCTCGGGATTAACTTCTATATAGAATAAAAAATGATTGGACGGCTCCTAGACAGATTTCCGGCTAGTATAGAGCGATAACGTCTTCGGGATATCGCAATGTTCTCTGACTATATAGAATACATATGTATAGAATCTTAATGATTGGATGGCTCCATGATGGATTGACCACTAGTATAGAGCAATAACGTCTTCAGGATGTCGCAAATGTTCCCTGACTATGCATAATAAATATTCAGAACGAGTATAATGCTTCTACTATCTCATAACTCGACTCTCGAATAAATATAATGCTCTTAGACAGACTGTCTGCTAGTATAGAGCCATCAATTAATTAATCCTAGTGCAATATTCATCAACTGAATTCCTAAAAAATATTCTATTTTCATCACAATATTTCATTACTTCAATTCACGGCTTTTCTCAGCTGAATTTCATGGAATTCTAATAGATATTCACTTTCGGGCATATGGGCCACCACCGAGTATGCCCCGAGAAAATGGTGCGAGTGTACTTAGTAATAGTGCACGAACGAGCATCCAAAATATGTACGAACTAGGATATATGGAGACCTATGAAAAATAGGAAAGGAAAATAAAATAAAAATAAAAAGATCAAAAGAGGCGCACGGGATCGGGCCCATAGGCCAGCCAACATGTCTCAGCCATGACCGGTCCCACGCCTCTCCACTTATTTTATTTTATAATTATTATTATTCCATAACTATTGAACTCCCACATTCGTGCAAACTCTTAGTTTTTCACATTTTTTCAAATATTGTTCAATTCTCCAAAAAAGCCTAGTCCCACGACTATTAGGTCTTTTTTACCAATAGTATTAAAATAATATTATTTTAATACTCTAAAATATTGGACGTGTGAGCCAAAAACCCTAATTAATAATTCATGCAAAAAACCAAGAGTTTTAGTCAAGATCAAACTCTTTTGGAAATACAAAATATTGCACAAGTGTCCAACAAAATACCTAAAACTCTCAAGAATGGATGCTTGTGGGATATGATGGCACATGTACCACAATGTCTGGACCTGGCCGGTCCCTTTGCATGCATGTCCAGACGGTCCCACACTTTTTTATTATTTTTGGAGAATTCTCCAACTTTGGATAATTCTCCGTATCTTGGATATTTCTCCATATTTTTGGTGAATCCTTTTTTGGACAATTCTCCATACACGCTCAGCCGTCTATCCACCACCAATGGCCAGATCTCATTCCCATTAGTCGGTCGATATTTCTGTACCTACATTGGACAACTCTCCATCTCCAGGATTCAGAGTTCTCAAAAATTAGGGTTTAAGATTTATGATAATTCTGATAAACGTCAATAATTTCCATATTGATTCAGCTATCAATATTTTAATTAATATTTAAATGATCGTTCATGTTACCAACATTTTTTCGCTCGACTGTTCAAGAGCAACATGATTTGGACGGCCATCCACTCGGCTGCTCATATAATATTTAATTGGACAACCATCGATCATTCAATATTTACTAATACTCTAATTCCTACTTTCTCATTCGACAATTCATGACATGTTAGATCGGGAATGAGCACTCTACATAACTTAGCAATATCTAATTTCCTGTCAAATGCTCAACACATCAGAATAGGTCCATGATCGATCAATCTCTTTAGACCAACGCTCGTCGATCCAAATTATCAGAACATCATTATTGCCACAACTGGTAAAATTCATCAGACTCGACGTCTGTGCACTATTACTGTCCCAGCAGATACCTTATGTTGAATCCATGATTACATAGAATATCACATTCATCCATTACGCTCGACTCATCATGGCTAAGACTCATAGTCTAGTCAAGTCAACAATTGACCAATTAAATACACGCCTGCCTTGCATACTCTATATTCATGAGACATCAATCATGTCACATGGGGGATATTCATTAGGGTTTTGGTATGATGTCCTAAAGCATGTGCGTACATCCACAATAAGAAATGTGAGTAAGTCTTGCAAGCAGTTGAAGGAGTTAACAAAGTTGTGGATGGACAATCAACCAAGTTTCTCGCGCACTGTGGAACTGGTTCAATCACGATTTCCCACTCCCACATTCTTCCACTCCTCAGAAACCGTCACACTTACTGGAGATCAATGTGTTAACTACTTATGCAATATAAATAAGTTCATTAATCCATGATTTGATAACTCGAACTTATCTGAACTTATCGAAATTTAACTCAAAGAATCTCAGTCGAACACTACTGAACAAAACTCAATCAATTTGATCAAAATACTGACGGTTCATCAAACTTAAAGAAGTCTCCAACACATCCATAATCCTTCAATCATCATTGATCTCACACAATTCATTACCTCTTACAGATCGACCCTCATCCCTCTTTGTGACCGAATTGATTCTGGAATGGCCATTGTCTTGGTTTCAGCCGGAATCATACAGTTTGATCTCTCGAACTTAAATCACTCCAATACAGTGCATCTGTTAAAAGGTTTAGGAAATTGAGGATCCTCATGTTGCACAACCCTCCATTTTTTCTCAAAAATAAGTAAACTGTTTTTACCTATCAACAGATTGGCGATCACAATTAGGGATCAATCTCTCGGTTGCAAAAAAATAAATCCTCAAATTTTTTAAAGATAGTCGATTATGGGGAGGCCTCAGAAACATTCAATCTCAATTTATTATCTCCCAATACCAGCAAAATTCTTCCAATTACTACGAAATTTGGTTCGCCTGGTCAAACTCCCTCGGAAGCTATGAATGCTCAAATCTCAACCACTACTATTGATCTGATGAAAATCCTAAACGATGTAGTAAAAAATCAAGCAGTAATTATCAAGATCCAGAATGAGGTGTTCTCTCTTTTGAAAGTTCTTACAGATTATTTATCGAGAGAACCAACATGTGATCGCTCTAAGAAGAATGTTGCTGACAACTATTCATATGTTACCATTAAAGGTGTTGATTTTTATTCTAAGATCCATATATCCACCAGTGACGACGAAGATAATATCTACACTTATGTTAAGCGTAGAACGTTCATCCAATCTAACTTAGACGCTCGTGAAATCTCAGAACAATTCTCACAAACTCATAAAGAAAACTCGTCTGTTGTAGCATATTTCAATTAGGATTCTTGCGATAAAAAGATAATGATATTTTATAAATCCTTCTTGGAGGATTTACATTCCCGGATTTTAGTTGAAGAAACTGGCCGGTCAACTGCTGCTCTACTTAGCTAGTTTGAGCCATTCCAGAATGAAGAAGTCTATAAGGTTTTAAGGAAAAGCGGGCATTCTTCCAATCCGAAACTCAACCTCCAATATTTCATGAATGTTATTGTTGAAGGAAATAATAGGAATGCCGTCTCTCCAGAAGTACAACAGCCCAAGTGTGCAGCTTCAGCACCCCAAGCTTCGAAGGCACGAAGGAAGGATAACCAAACTTGAGATGCGCAGACTTCGACTCAGCGTCAACAACAATCAATAAATTATAACTTAGACTCGAACTTCCCTTTTTCGATGGAAGAAGTAATTGGTTGCTGGAAGTCTGGATCGAAGACAGTGCAATCAAGATACTACTTATCAGAAGAGAATTGACAGAACAGGAAATGAAGAATCATAGGTTTTGTCGCTTTCATAGATACATCAATCATCCAACAAGTGACTGCAATATTTTGAAACATATCTTCAAATAAAAGGTTGAGTCTATGAAGCTTCATTTAGGGAAGGAGTACACAGGTACTCTTTCCCAATCAGAACATTCACTCTCTTTGAAAAACCTTTCAATGAAACAGTTCAATCCTTGGTGGATTATACATGTGAATTGCTCTATTTGTCAAAGGTGCAAAGGAAATTTTCATAGCTCTAAATCATATCCTTTTAGGAAGATGTATATCCATCCCTGAAATGCTACCTAAGCCTCCATCCACAGATAAAGAGATGTATGAATGGGGACTTCATACCATAGTTAATCTCAAAGGAGGCGAATTTAGGAGAATATTGATCGGTGTTGGTATTGATGTCAACGTTATCCCATTGAAGACCCTGAAAGCTGCGGGTATCACCCAAAAAGAAGCTACTCATGCTTTCATCTCAATCAGGGAACATTAAAGAATGCCAAGAGATGCTTATGGATACATCACTCTCAGGATGAAGATAGGTTCAACTTGGACAGAAGCCAAGTTTTACATAATCAGGGAAGATCCAAGATATGACATGATCCTCAGATGAACATGGTCACATCCTGATAAGATGACCACTAACAAGGTACCTCTGGTTGAACATCTCTCCGACGAAGAAAATTTCGATCCAGAAAACTTCGTGGACGCTCCATCATCATGACACTTGGAGGAACTTTAAACTCTGATGGAGTTGAAGAAAGAACCTATATAATATGCATCAGCATTCATCAAGAGATTATGAGCTCAGGAAAGTCTCATCCCACCCATGTTTATGTCATATGTTCTCGCACATGCTCTCCTGGAATGTGGACTCAATCCTACTAGCAAATTTTTTATTGCAAGATGCTATGAATGGGTTTTTCACCACTATAATATTTTTCCAAGTGTTTGAATCTGACTCCTCCCCAAATTGAGCATTGTACTGGGACATTCATTACTGAGATGATGTCCAAGCATGGAAAAGAACGTCTTTGGTATTTCACCATAACCTTGCCGGAGTATCCATATGTGCTACAAAATCGGAAATCTCTGATATCTGCACATGAAAGTATGGAATCCCACTACTGAAATTAAAGGAATACCGAACCAACTGAAGAGATTTAGGGCCAAGACGATCAGGCCTAAGACACTCGACGCTTACGGATGTGACACTTTAATGCTCAAGCATCTAAAGTTTGAAGCAGATAGCATTTTCTTAATTTATTCGTATTTTCAATTCCTCCAAAACATATGCAATACTTGCATTCAGTAATTGAATCCCTTTTAGCAATTAATCTCAATTCATTTAAATCAAAATCTCTAACAAATCCAAAGAAAATCCCTACAACTTCCAATCACCTACTTGTCCAAGGCCAACTGAAACCTCTCGGTGCTATATTATTTAGAAGCCTTCAAATGGTATGCCCAATCAAAGAGTACACCTTTGGTAATTTCTCCCCTAGCTTCAGCACAAATATCTTGACGATGACACACTGATTCAAGACCAAGACGATCAAAGTGTAACTGAACTACAATCGATAAGTCTTCACTATCCCCATGACAAGACTTCTTAATAAGACGTAACACCATTTATCAATGGATGCCGCGAACTCCTTCAACTTTGCTATGTGAATGAACATTCTGGGATGAACTTGAGGACTTGATCTTATTACAAAGATCAATTCAAATCTACTTCAATAAATGTTATTCACATAACAATTCATTGCAACCTAATGTGATGCCATAAAATTTCATCAACAGAACCTCTCTAAATCATAAATCATGCACGACTGAGAAACTTCCTATCCTCATCGATCACATCCAAAATAGAGACTGTTGTTATCTACCACAACAACATTGATTCCCTGATGAATCCACTTCACAGTAAAGTCATACTATTTAGGAGCGTTGAACTCCAAATACACCTTCATCTTCGGAATGCTCAACCCGCCAACTAGTTCATGAATGTAAAGGCTCATTGGATGGGGGATCAAATACTATGTCGATTATCCTTGTTTGATCCTTTTTGGTATTTAAATCAACTCTGACCATGGTCTCGGCATCAATAAGGATCTCTGGAGAAAAAGTAGTCATGATCTCATCATCAACAACGTTCTTAGGAGCAACATCCCCATGATCTGCTTCATCAACTGTCCTTTCTCTACATCCTAAGTTTAGAAGTGCTACTCGATAGATCAGACTTTTCCAAGCACTAATGATTCAAATAAATATGTGTAGATATATGAAAAAATATTAACATGAAACTCTTTTCAAGGATTCCACGACGGACGCGCACAAGCCAAAGTCTTCTACAAGATGTTCATGACCTTCACAGATGAGATACAACACACTTTAGGCCATTGATTCAGAAAAATGTACCAATAGGTGAGGAATGGGTCATTGATTTCTCAATGAAATATGTTTGTCTATGTCTCTGCTACAACATACCAAAAGGGAACATCAATCAGGCATACAAGCTGGGAGATATGGTCTCTACACTCAAGTCTATGGAATCTGAAATTTTGTACGTGATTATAAGTTACGAATGTGCACACGTCATAGGCTGACCTAGACATCTCCAAATTGAATGATTTTTTTTTCATATAATGCCTCAGTCTCTTAGCTTCGAAGTTTGGGGTATAACATCGAATTCTGACATCGTATGAAGTTTCAACAGCTTCCAATGTGGATGACGTGCAAACAGAAATTTATAGATGGGATTCATAACACTCACAACTGATCGATGTCCACCTAGGTATTTCTACAAAAACCTTAAACCTAGATACATCCACCTTTCTAGAAATAGGAAAAAATAAAATAGAACAGCCAACCAATGTTGGGGACTGACAGTCTGCCGATTATGATACTGCGTGTCCCTCCACGACGGCTCCAGAAGTTTCGAAGGTTATATTTTCATGAATGGATAACTCACAAACACAATACTTGTGAACCTATCATAAAATTCAGAGTATAGGTGTACTAATGACATCAAAGCCCTTCATCAAGCGTTCAAGAAGCAAGCAAATGGTCTAAAGACACAAAAAAGACGTTTTGCAACAAGCTCGTCTGAGACGATTACACTGTCCTGCACAAAGCGACGAGTTTGGAGTAATTTGTAAATAGTATAAGGATGAGTCATATGTCATTCTCTTTGTATGAATGTCCTCTACAACATATCCAAAATTCACAGTAATTAAATGAACGAGCTAAGATATGTGGGCCAAATATCAAGCTATATGACAGCTGAAACGTTTCTGAAGACTTCCTGAAAGTTTACTGTTCCATCACTTTCGACCACTAAATGGGCTCAAAGCTCAAAAATCGTTTTTGATTAAGCTAGGAAATTTCTTGGGCATCGATAAGTTGGGGTAGATCACTGAAAACGGATATCGGATAAAGATTGTACGATATTTTTGGTATAAACCTAACTTCTAAATTTTCTGAAGATGAATCATAATGGAATTGATCTTCATACATATGGATGTTCGTCCTGTAAGTACTGAATATCGCAAGATAATAGTTCACGAGTATCGTAATAAATAAAGGAGAAAATAGTTATAAAATGATACGATGATAGAAGTAGCGCGGAGAAATATGAGGTTTTGCGAGGATGAAATAATTTTGCGAGGATGAATTGCGATACTTCGCAATTCATATACAGCTGTATAAGTTTTACTATAAATAGGAGTTCAAATGTAAAATTTGAGAGGTTCTTTTAATGAGTGTAAGAAATTATCTTAGGAAAGAGAATAGAAAAAGTTGTAACTATTCTAGTTCCATTTTGATAATTCTATGTAATCAACTAAGAGAATTAATAAGAAAGTTATCATTCACCATCAAGAACTTCTTGAGTTTTTACTAATTCTATTGAGGGCGTAGTTGTAGATTATTCTGCAACTACATAATTGGCGCTAGAAACAGGGACTTGAGAATTGTGGTAGCCTAAATTTGAGGGAATTGTGGAAAATTTGAAGATCAAATGAAGTCAGTAGATGGAGATTGTAAAAAAGAAGAATGTAATATGATCACAAAGACAATGATTGATGAATTTCATAGTAATATGAAGGGAAAAATATACAAGCGAGATTGTAGAGGAAGAAAGATCATGAAGGAAGAAAAGATAACAACTTTAGAAGAATGGGAAAAGCGAAAAATCACATTTTCAGCAGCAGAAATTCCAAATGAAGACTTGAACCACACTTCACCATTGGTGATCACAATTCCGATCATGCTAGAAGATAAGAAAGTTGTAGAAAAATGGAAATTAAACCGAATTTTGGTTGATACAGGGAGTTCTGTTAATATCATATTCTATCATGCACTTAAGGGGATGGGAATTAAAGATGAAGAAATCACAAATTCAAAATGTCTTATTCATGGATTAGGAAAATCTACAACAAAATCTAAAGGGGAAATCGCGCTGCGAATATTACTAAGAGAAATCGAAACACATGTAATCTTGTGTGTGATAGATATGGAATCTCCATATAACATGATGATAGGAAGGCCGTGGATTCATGCGATCAAAGCTGTTGCTTCAACATTACATCAGAGAATCAAATTTCCTACACCAAATGGAATACAAGAAATAAAAGGAGATCTTGATAGTGCAAAATTTTGTTATCAAATTGAAGTAACACAATGCGGAGGAAGAGCAAGAAAGAAACAGCTTTGTAGGAAACTTGCGAAGGAAACAAAAAAGGAAGAAGAATTCCAAGTGTATACAATAAGATCAAAGGAAGGGAGAGGTATACCAAATGAGATTCCAGAAAAAGAAGGGGAACCAGCAAAAATAATCAAAGAACCAACACCTATGGGGGAGCAAAGTCCAAGCTATGTTGCAGCTGAACCAACTAAAGAAATAAATATCGGAAGTAAAGAGGAGCCTTTATTCTTGCGAATTGGAACTAAGATGGATGAAGAAGAAGAAAAAAGAACTATTGATCTTTTGCGAGAATATAAAGATATCTTCGCAGGAAGTGTAGATGAGATACCAGGAATTGATCCATCAGTGGCGTGTTATAGATTGAACATAGATAAAAATGTAAGACCATTCAAACAAAGAATAAGGAAGATATCACAAAATTATCATGTACAGATAGAAGAAGAATTACAAAAGATGTTGGATGCAGGGATCATAAGGGAAGCAAAATATCCAGAATGGATTGCGAATATGGTCATTGTTCCGAAAAAGAATAAAGGAATAAGAATTTGCATAGATTTCACTGATCTAAACAAGGCATGTCCCAAAGACAGTTTTCCATTACCAGATATACCACAAATGGTGGAATCAGCTGCAGGTCATGATAGAGTCACTTCACTTGATGGATATAAAGGGTATAATCAAATATCACTCGCAGAAGAAGATCAAGAACATACTGCCTTTTTTGCTCCAAGGGGTTTGTATTGTTATGTGAAGATTCCATTTGGTTTGCGGAATGCGGGCGCTACATATCAACGTATGGTTGAAAAAGTGTTCGCGAAGTGGATACATAAAACTTTGGAGGTATATGTAGATGATATGTTGATAAAAAGCAAGGAAGCTAAAGATCATGTGCAAGATTTGAAGGAAATATTCGAGTAAATGAGAAAGTTCAACATCAAATTAAATCCTGAGAAATGTATAATTGGGGTTTCATCTGGAAAGTTCTTGGGATACATAGTATCAAAGGAGGGAATACAAGTTGATCCAGAAAAGGTCCAAGCAGTTCGTGACATGCCAACACCTGCAACGGTAAAAGAAGTACAAAAGCTAAATGGACTCTTGGCTTCACTTGGAAGATTTATTTCGCGAATGTCAGATAAGTGCAAGCATTTTTTCAACATACTTAAGAAGGGAGCAAAATTCAAGTGGACTGATGAATGTGAAAAAGCTTTTCAAGGAATCAAAGAATACCTCGCAAATACATCTATACTACAGAAACCAGAGAGAGACGAAGAATTATTGGTATACCTCGCAACAACTCCATATGCTCTAAGTGCAGTTCTGTTGTGAGCAGACGCAGGAATAGAAAGTCCCATTTACTACATTAGTAAAACCTTTAATGCAGCAGAGAAGAATTATTCTAAAATGGAGAAGTTAATCTTAGCCCTGGTTTATGCATCATTCAAGTTACGAATATACTTTCAAGCACATGTGATAAAACTGGTAACCAAAGTCCCAATTGAATCAATCATGAAGAACACAAAAAGGTAAGGAAGAATAGAAAGGTGGAATGAACAAGTAAACCATTACAAGATAAAATACGAAGTATTTTCATCGCAAAAATCACAAGTCGTCGCAGATTTTTTGGCAGAATTTCCTTTGGAAGAAGATGAAGCAGTAGAGGAAATGATGGATGTTGAAGAAGAATTTGGAAATCCAAAAGACTTGTTAACAGAACCAGATAGATGGGAAATTCTAGTGGACGGATCATCCAATAGTGAGGGAAATGGAATTGGAGTCGTGTTGATTTCACCAGAAGGAGAAAGAACAACATTCTCATTCAGACTAGAATTTGCATCCACGAACAATGAAACAGAGTACGAAGCTGTAGTGCATGCATTAAAGATCACAATGGAAAAGAAGCTTGAAAGTATAAGGATAACAAGTGATTCGCAGTTAGTGATTTGTCAAATTAAAGGGGAATATACCACAAATGAATCTTCTTTGAAGAAATACAAGAAACTCGTTGAGGAATTATCTGCGAAGATACCAAAATTAAAATGGAGACATATATCAAGAAAATATAACCGTCTCGTAGATGCTTTTGCATTTATTCCAAGCATGATGACAAATCCAAATACAAGAAATATCCAAATACAGACAATTCAACACCCATCAGTGGACAAAGAGAAAGAAATTGAGGAAGCTGTTGCGATGGAAATAGAAAGAGAGTTATCAAACAACATCGCAGATTGGAGAAAAGAAATTCATGCATATCTCGCAACAGGAGAAATATCCAGGAACAGACTAGAAGCACATAAATTAAAGAGTCGTGCAACAAACTATAAGTTGCGAGAAGGAATTTTATATAGAAAATCTTTCAATGGACCACCTCTCAGGTGCTTAACTCGCGAAGAAGGAGAAAAAATATTGAAGATGTTACATGGAGGAGAAGCTGGAAATCATAGTGGGGGAAAATATCTAGAATATAGAGCAAAGATACAAGGATATTACTGGCCTTATATGCATACAGACGCAAAAAAAAATCGTACGAAGATGCAAGGAATGTCAATGACATGGTAAAAGAATTCATGCACCAGGGGCCACATTAACTTCTTCAACAAGATGCTGGCCATTTGGTAAATGGGGGTTGGATATTGTTGGACCATTTATACCTGGATCTGGACAAAGGCGATACTTGATAGTTGCAACAGATTATTTCACGAAGCTCGCAGAAGTAAAAGCGAGACAAACATATTCGTGATAAAGATGTTTTTACATTCATATTTGAGAACCTCATTTGCAGGTACGGGGTTCCAGCACAACTAGTATCTGATAATGGAAAATAATTTGAGGGGCAGAACATAGAGATGTTACTCAGTGCTTTTAGGATAAAATGTGGGAAGTCAACCCCGTTATATCCACAAGCTAATGGACAGGAAGAATCAACAAATAAAACAATCGCAGATACAATCAAAAAGAAATTAGAAGGACATCTCAAAGGATGGTGCGAGCAAGTACCTAGCGCAGTTTGGGCATACAATACAACTAGAAGAGAAGCAACTGGAATGTCTCCTTATTGTCTAACATATGGAGTAGAAGCAAGATACCCACAGAGGTTGTAATTCCAACAACAAAGAAAGAAGCTTGGGAAAGAAATTTAAGTGCGGGAGTAATATTAAGTGAATTGGATGATTTGGAAGAAAAAAGAGAAAAGGTGTTGCACCATATGAAGATTTATCAGGAATGATTAGCTCGAGAATACAACAAGAGAGTCATTGAACGTGAATATAAACCAGGTGATTTGGTCATGCGAGAAACACCTCCATATCAAAAAGAAAATGGAGGAAAATTAGCACCAAAATGGGATGGACCATATGTTATTAAAGAAGTTGTAGGAAGCAGAGCTTATCGGCTGATGGATCCAGAAGGGAGAGACATGGGTTTGAGGCTTGGTAGACCTTGGAACAGACTATATTTGAAAAGGTATTATCCATAAAACTCATGAAATTTTTTACGAATATTGTTTGCTCGCAGGAAATTGGGAAAAGTTACGAGTTTCAAAATTTATATTGCGATTAAACTTTCATTAATTTGCGAATAAAAGACCGCAATCTGTGATCAGCCTCCAAAAAAGAAAGAGAGCCGCAGAAAATTTGATACGGGCAAACCTTTGTGGCGTACACCCTAGTTCGCGAAGCTATATTTCGTAAGAGGCAAAGTCCTAAAGTACGTCATTTAAGGGGGTACCTATAAACGTGGCTAAGGGTAACCGGAACACCACCAAGGGCCTTTAGTACATGGTAAAATTTTAGGGGTACAACACAATAATGGGGTACCTATCCGGGTTAGACACCTTGGATTCTCACCTAATCTAGCGACATTACGCAATATAAAATGCGGTGTAAGAGGATTTAGGTTGGGCGACTAAGGCATACTGTCTTTCCCAAGAAGTGCAGAAAACGATCAAGGCGCCGAGGTACACGGTTGAGTCAAGAGTGCCGGGTGAGGTTGAACCACATCTGCCATTTTTGACAAGTCTTGGAAAATGATTCACTTGGCCCAAAGATACCCCATAGGGTGCAACCTCGTAACTATAAGCCCTATAGGCAAAAATGATAAGAGGTTGCGATCAAAAGCTGGTTGTTGGAAGAACCGGATGGGAAGAGCTAACCTTGTATGGTCGATGTACGCTTCCTTGAAGGGGCAACCAGGGGGAAGATTAAGGGCAGCACCCTCCATTAGGGAGCTTATACGTGCTATAAGACGCAAATGTCACGAGGCTTCTTGTTTGCGAAAACATAAAGGCTTGTCATATTTGTGCAACAAATGAAGTTCTGCGAGCATTCTAAAAAAAAAAAAAAAAAAAAAAAAAAGAAGGAAAACATACAAAAAGAACTCGCAGAATGAAACAAAGAAGTTAAGATGAGATCAATGGGTTATTACATGAAAGTGTAAAAACGTCCTGCGATTTCATCGCAAGACGATAATGTCACAAGGCTGTATGTTCGCAAGAATGTTCAGGCTTGTCATATTATCGCAAATACAAAAATTTACTACAAAAGAGGTGTAAAAATAAGACCTTTACTTAGGAAGGCATGATAAGACCACAGAAATTAATGAAATTCATTACATCAACATCATTGAAGAAATTATACAAGTATATACATTATGAAGATCTGAAAATAAGAAAGCTTCGTCGATATCATTGAAGAAATTTTACAAGAATATACATTATGAAGTTTTGAAGAGAAGACAGCTCTGTCAATATCATTGAAGAATTTTTACAAGAAGTCCTATCAAAGAAGACAACATCATTGAAGAATTTTAACGAAGACTTAACAAAAGATGCGATTTTGATAGCAATCAAATACAGATAAGTTCATATTCGTAAAAGTTTAAGAGAATTACATACTTCTTATACTTCTCCATATATTGAATATTTCTCCAAAAGTCGAATACTTCTTATAATTCTTCAAGAATATCTCATATTTATTATACTTCTTCAACGGATATTTCATTTGGTGAAGGTTAAGTAATCATTATACTTCATCATATGTTACATAATTATTCACAGATTGAATACTTCTTATATCTCTTCATTTGGTGAATTGAGTACTTCTAATACTTCTTATATCTCTTCATTTGGTAGATCGAGTATTTCTAATACTTCTTATATCTCTTCATTTGACGGATTTAGTACTTCTAATACTTCTTCAAAGGTATTGTATATGTAGTATACTTATTAAGGATATTTCATATATTTTATTTCTTATACTTAAAAGGGAGGATTTCTTATTTACAATCGTAACAAGTTGAAACTTCGTAAGATAAATTGAGGCATATATTCTAATACTTCCAACAATGTTTAATCATTTAAAGAGAAATAATAGGGGGAAAAGGAGATACTAAGATTTATCTGTGAGTTATATATTATTTCTCTTCATATGATCAAATGGGGCAAAATAAGGAAAACATTTAATTAAAGAAAGGTTAAATTATCTTCGCAAAATATCAGATATACTTCTTAAGAAAGGTTAAATCATCTTCGCAAAATATCAGATGTACTTCTTAAAAAACAGAATTGTTCGCAAAAAGAAAACCAACAGTAACTAAGAGAAGGAATTCAAAAGAAAGGAGGACAGGAGAGTCAATGATAAATTGAAAAAATAATGTTATCATGCTTCATCAACACTCTGTGCTGGATCTTTAAGATGAGTAGGGTCATTAGTAGCTTTCGACTTTTGCGAGATATCATCCTTTGAAGAATATGCAACAGGAACATCTCCTTGAGGAATAGATTCTTTCTCGTCATCAAGATCTTCATCATCACTCTCATAATCAAAATCACTATCAGGCTCACGAGCAACTTCATCATCAGATATTTTCAGAGGAGTAATTTTCACAGGAGGCAAGGCTCTTGATAAGAGAATGTTATTCGTAAAGACTTGAGCTTTCAGATGACTTTCACGAAGTATAGCTTTTTGATGGTTGGTATCTTCGATATCTTTGGAATAAGCAAGATAGTTGAATCTCCGAGTAGCACGGTCACGAGAGTTGATTAAGCGGGTAGAAAGCAAAGCATTTTTCTTACGAAGCTCGGAACAGGAGGCTTCTAATCCAGCTTTCGCATTACGAAGGTTGTTCTCAGATTCTGCGAATAAAACAAAATTCAAAGGATAAAATTTGTGAGTATAACGAAATTTAAAGATATACCAAAGGCAGTCAAATTTTAATGACTACCTTCTCTTTGCAAAGTAAGAGATTGAGCTAAAGATAGACAACAGTTCTTCATCTGATTCATCGCATTATCAAAACCATCACCAACTAATCCTTTAAGTCGAGATTGAAGCTTTTGATCTTTAGAAAGAAGAAAATTTTTATCCTTCGCAAGTTTGGAATTAAGACTTTTTAATGACGAATAATCTTCTTCAAGTTGATTCTTCTTAGTACTCAAGACTATATTCTTATTAATAAGGGAATTCTTCTCAATAACAAAAGAATTTCTTTCAAAGATCGAAGACTTCTTTAATTCCTCAAGTTCACCTTTCAACAGAGAGAGAAGATTTTCTTGATCGCAACATTTATTCTGAAGAGTTTTTAATTCTTGCGAAGAAACAATCATTGTATTCAAAAATGAACATTTCTCTTCTGATAAGGTTTTGTTCTCTTCTAATAAGGTTTCTATTCTCAAATTAGCTTTAGTTAAGGAAGAAAAAAGTTGAGATATGTCATCATTCAAAAAATTTCGATCATATATTAGTTGAGTATTCTCTTGAAAAAGAGCGTCAGAGTTGTCAAGAGCACACGAGTAAAGATTAGATAAATGGGAGAATTGGTTTGAGAGGCTTTCATGATTGGTTCGATATTCTGTTGCATCTGATTCATGGTGAAGTACCAATCTTCTACATTTCTGGATGGATTCTATAAAGGGGAATGGGTTTTAATGGATGTTTCAAGCATATGAAGAATATAAGTAAATAAAAGGGAAAATATGAAGATAGTAATCATACCTTTCAATTCATCATTTCTTTTGCGAAGAATCGCACAGTCGAGAGAATCATTTTGAAGATGATAATTTTCTTTACGGAGATCCTCGCATTCTGCTTGAGAAGATTTCAAAGATTGGCGAAGCAATTCAATTTCTTTTTCCAAGGATTGACGTGAAGAAGAAATGTCTGGATTGACGAAATTATTTAGCACTTCGCAAAATTCATATTGCGAACGAACATTAGTAGACTTCGCAGTATTGGTCAAAACCTCAGATAACATTCGGAAAGTTGAATAAATTCCATCTCGAATTTCCTGAGGAAGAGGAGAAGAATTTGAAGGAATAAGAGCAAGCTGCAAATTGTTTGGAGAAATAGCACTCAAAGGATTTGGGGACAAGATAGGTTTTTCAAGAGAAGAAGTTGAAGAAATATTTTGCGAGGGTTGTTTTTCAAGAGAAGAAGTTGAAGAAATATTTTGCGAGGGTTGATCTTGAAGAAGTGTTGATAAATTGACACTGATGGGAGATTGAAAGGTAGGTAATGGAGTAGAGGCAGGAGTGTGTGAAGAAGCATTTTCACGAGGAGGATAGGAAAATTCCTTATCAACTTCAAGAAGGAAATCATCAATCGGAATTAATGGTGTGGGTTTAGTTACTTGAGATCTCTTACCAGGGTTTGGTTTTTCGCCAACCTGCGAATCAAAATGTAGATTAAAAACTGAGGCAACAATATATTGTTCAGGAAAGAAGGCAAAGTATTTTAACTACCTTTTGATTCTCAGATTTTCTTCTTCGTGGATTAGGGATTGAATTTTTTAGTTGAGGTTTCATATGAGGAGTTATTTTGCTGAAATAAACCAAAATCAGATAACAAATTATACAGAAATTAAAGAGGAGAACAAATGAAATGCGCGGAGATAGAAGGAAATTACCTTGGAGAACTCATGAACATATAATAGAAGAAAAAATTGCATAGAAAACAGTAATAGAGAGTATGAGCAGAAGATAAAATTGCAGAAGTAAGAAGAATAAAAGGAAGAGAATATAAAGGAGTTATATAAGGGAATAACTAGAAAAGGACGGTTACAAAAGACGTGTCCAAATTCTAAAAGACTAAGTAACGGTTATGTTCTCGCAATCATTTCTTCTTCGTAGAATTGACATGAGAAGAGGCAAGATGTAGGTACTGAATATCACAAGATAATAGTTCACGAGTATCGTAATAAATAAAGGAGAAAAGAGTTATAAAATAATACGATGATAGAAGTAACGCGGAGAAATATGAGGTTTTGCGAGGATGAATTGCGATACTTCGCAATTCATATACAGCTGTATAAGTTTTACTATAAATAAGAGTTCAAATGTAAAATTTGAGAGGTTCTTTTAATGAGTGTAAGAAATTATCTTAGGAAAGAGAATATAAAAAGTTGTAACTATTCTAGTTCCATTTTGATAATTCTATGTAATCAACTAAGAGAATTAATAAGAAAGTTATCATTCACCATCAAGAACTTCTTGAGTTTTTACTAATTCTATTGAGGGTGTAGTTGTAGATTATTCTGCAACTACACGTCCGCTTCATTCAATCAGAGGCATAAGAGAGAGAAGTAAGATATATAATAAAAGGATTATCATTCAAAAATATCAGCCCAATACTCATGGAACAAAGTTACTAAAA
This sequence comes from Papaver bracteatum, assembly GCA_023529315.1. Classification (NCBI taxonomy): domain Eukaryota; kingdom Viridiplantae; phylum Streptophyta; class Magnoliopsida; order Ranunculales; family Papaveraceae; genus Papaver; species Papaver bracteatum. The sequence continues at coordinate 431,567 of JAJJWX010005130.1, forward strand.
TAATCAAGACAACATCCGTACCTACGGAAATCAAAAAATGTTCAGCTACTAAGAAGAACTACAGTGATTAGTAAGCCTAATCATCAGATTCTTATCATCTTCACGATTATCGTCTTCTACGAAATCTTCTTCAAGTTTTTCTCCAGAGAGATTTTTTCAGGATCCTCTTCGATATGGTCTTCAGGATCATCAAAAGCTTCATTTAAAAAGTCACCCTCTTCACATTCAGCTCGGAAATCGATCTTGGCCAATCGTTCAACCTCTATACCAGGTAGATATGGTTCAACTTTAAGACCAACGGGTTCCCAGGTTCAACTTCATCTGCATCCAAATCAGAAGCTACACTATCAGCGTAACAGATCTGACCATATCCAAGAGTTACCATTGTCTGCTGCGAAAAGCGTGGAGTCAAAATAAATTGATAACAAATACAACAACTGCTAAACGGTAAAATCCAAACTCTCACATGTTTACAGTTTCACTAATAATTAGTGGTGACTGTTGATGGTGGTTTTTAGTATAGGGAAAAACTGTAAAAGTCTATCTACCTGACCCGACATCATATGTAGTAGACATTGATTTGTCTATGTTCCGCAGGGAATTTGGAGAATATATCAAAATCTGATGAATGCCTATGTCTCTCTTCATATTATATTGAAACTTAAGCTCCTATATGCTAATGATTATATTAGCTCCTAGGTGCATTATTCACTAATGCCGAAGCATGCCGAGTATTTTTTATTATGCTATGTTCCCTAGCCGAACCATTAATATTGATATGGCATGACAATTTTTGTTCACTCTCAGCAGAGTAGCACGAATTTCCAAGTATCAAGGTTAAGTTCCTTGCATAAAAGTACTCAATCGGAAAGCATACTGCTCTCTGGAAATAAACTTAAAGAACTATGTGTCAGCACATGAAATTCAATCAATTTTGTGATAATTCACAAGATTCAGATATTACCCTGACTAATTTTCAAAAATTATGGTTTTGCGCCCTAAATAGTATATTAAACCCAGCCGGTCAAAAGTAAGCTTAGGAAAACTAGGAAATTAATCCGACATGGATTAGTAGGTGCAAAATGCTACCCAAAATCAGAAAACAAGGAATAAAATGAGCCGAAGAATAGGAGCAGCAACAAAGGGAGGTGTTTCCATGCCATAGGCCAGCCGACGCCGCCTGCAAGTGGCTACACCCCATGTTTCCCGACTGACCCCTATTTCCCATCGACCAATCAGGTCGCTCTAAATCCTCTACGTGCACTGGAAGTGTGGCCACTCCCATGCTTGGTCGGCCCCTCTTTCCATTGACCAATCAGGTCGGTATAAATGCACCACATGCATTTAACATGAGGACGGACCCATGCTGCTTGCAGGACCCCTTTTCATCGACAAATCAGGTTTCTCTAAATGCGCCTCACACGTTTAGAATGAGGCCGGCCCCATGCTTTTTCCGGCCCCCTTTCCATCGACCAATCAGGTCGCTCTAAATGCGCCACACACATTTAGAATGAGGCCGGCCCCATGATTCTTGTCGGGCCCCTTTTCAATCGACTAATCAGGTCGCTTTAAACCCACCACAAGCATTAAAAGGCCAAACTATTCCAAACATGCCACTTCGGGCCCCACAACATGCCACGAGCCATGCGGACCCAAGAAACCCTAAGAATGGCGTCATACCATAGCCACTCATAGCAACCCTTGCTCATGTGGCCATTTCCACATTATGGCCTTGCTATAGTTCCTTTGGCATGGCTTTGGCACTGTTTTCACAAAAACATCACCGTACCGTCGCCACATGCCACACGCACTAATTAAGGTTTCGGCATGCCAAACCCTAATTTAGGTAAAGATGTTACGCCAACCAAGCCAAGTAATGCTACCCATAGCATTGGGATTGATGTGGCAACTGGAACTAATGTTTCCAAGCCATATATTTGGGTCTAACACCAGTGTGCCAAAATCCAGCGGCCATGGCCAGGCGTTACTTGTGTGTCACCTGCATACGCTAACTATGCCAACCATGTCATTGTGCCACTGGGATGCGCTAAATATGACACTACGCCATTGGCATGTTCCAATGGCACCATTGTGTTATTATCAGGCGCCAACAGATTTTGGCCATAATCAATAGCCACCCTTTCTTATGAGTTACAATCTCAGCCGTCCAAATTCGCCACAGAATTGATAGGCATGTGGAAAATCTTAGGCGACCAGCCAAGACAAGCCTAATAGAATCACATGACTTTGACTTGCCACACATAGCAATCTGCTACACGTTTTCCACGAAAACACTCAAGACATCAAACATGTCACAAACTGGGGGATGCTCATCAGGGTATTGGTCTGGAGGTTTACAGTGTGCTGCGTGCAACACACCCATTATAAGAAAGTGTCAGAAAGCAAGGCAGTTAGTGGTGGTAAGAAGTAGTGGGTGTAAACTAACCCGTTTTCTTCATAGTGGGAACGTGGTTTCTGGCATTTACACATGACCCAACTTATCCATCACTCCATCATTCCCACTTTCTACGAGATCAGGGTGCGTTCAATATGACTTGTATAGATAGGTTTTACCTATTTCGACCAGACGACAAGTTTTGGTTAGAACAACAACACAGTATCTAGAAAAATACCAAAGAACTGATAGCTTTCATTATGCAAGCCAGTTCCAAATTTTGATACAAGTCATAAAATAGCCACACCTTCAGAATTAACCATTCTGGTCTCAATACCTTCTTCGTTCCCTCCCTAAGACCAACCCTTCTCCTTCACTTTATGATCGAAGCAAGACTAGAACGGGCATTTCTTGGTTTAGCCAGGATTGTACAGATTGATCTCTCGAATCTAAAGTACTCCAGTGCAGTGCATTTGTTTTAGGTTTAGATTTTTTTCTCATCCACACACCCAAATTTATCAAAACCATCAGAAACAGTTTTTACCCATTAAAACAGTGACAATACAAGAGTTTGTTCTTTAAAAACTTGCTCATTTCTTCACAAAATAATTTTGGAATACCTGCAAAGACGAGTGAAGTTCGTTTTGAAATTCAAAACTTGATTTTTAAGAATAATAATAAATAAAAAAACGTGATAAACTCACGTAACAATTTTTTATTTATTTATTGTGGACAACCTTCCACTTTTCAAAATTAGGCAAACGTCCATTCTAAAAAAAAATGTGAAAGCTCACATAAAAATATTATTTTACTGTGGACAATTTTCCTCTTTCAAAAAAAATAAAATAATCAAAACTTGATTGAATTAGGATTTATATGTTTAATTATATTTTATTTTTAGAAACTGTAATTAGGATTTTTATTTTGGACATTGGGTTATTTTTATTTTATTATTAACCCTAGGGAAGGGTTGATTTAAATATATACTGCATAGGAAATGACGACAATTACGATATTTCCTCGGCCCCTCGGGTTCGCACACTGACATAGGAGTCGGTGGCCCTAGTCGACTTCAGCTGTTCATCCCCGATCTGGAGCTGGAGGTAAAAAATTTAACCACCCGTGAGGGTTTACTGGATGCCTTTGTAATGCATATATGTTGAGGTCTTAAAACAGTTTTATTTTCTAGTAAAGGGCAAGTCCTGGACAAAATAAGATAAGGACTCGAATTTCATCACCATTTTCTTCTTGCCTGCCTTAGGAAAACGTTCCCAACGAGAACCTAAGCCTTCAAACATTGACTAGTGAAAAAGAGGGGGTACAACAACCACACCTAATATTTGGTTTGGAAATCGGAATAGACAAACTCCAATATACTTTCAAGAGAATCAACTAGATAGTCAGACTCAATCTAGAGAGAAGTATATCAAAGTGTTTTATATCTCTATCTCTTAATTCAGTCCTCAATCAGCAAATAGGAACTTGCGAGCCCGATTGAATATAAGAGAAATAACTTGAACGGTACCAAATACCAAGGTTCAATGATCAATCAATTTCCATCAACAACCAAAAGTTGGATTTACCAATTGATCGATTCAACGCACAACCTTTGATATTTCAATTATATAACAAAATATAATACGAAAAAGAAATAACACAGACACTAGAATTTTGTTAACAAGGAAAACCGCAAATGCAGAAAAACCCCGGGACCTAGTCCATCTTTGAACGCCGCACTGTATTAAGCCGCTACGGATACTAGCTAAAAAAGAGGGGGTCTAACAACCACACCCAATATTTTGATTAGAAATCTGTATGGACAACTCCGAGTTACTTTCTAGAGAATCAACTAGACTCAATCAAATAGAAAATATCTCAAGGAGTTATTATCTCAATCTCTCAATTTTATTTACTCAAGAAAAAACAATATGCAAGTCTTAATCAAAGAGAAATAACTTGGATGGTACCAAAGACCAATATCCAAGTGTCAGTCAATTTAAATCAATAACCAATAAGATCGATTCTAATTGATTGAACAACGCACACCGAAACCGCAAATGCAGAATAACCCCGGGACCTAGTCCATATTAAACATACATTGTATTAAGACGCTATAGACACTAGCCTACTCCAAATTAACTTCGGTATAGACTGTAGTTGAACACACACTAATCTCACACTGATCCAAGGTACATTTATTCTCCTACGCCTCTGATTCCAGTAGGATACTGCGCACTTGATTCCCTTAGCTGATATTACCCACAACCAAGATTTGGTACGACCCAAATTCGAAGACTTTAGTAAACAAATCTGTCTCACACAGAAAAGTCTACAAGATAGATAAATGCGTCTCCCACGAATAAACCTATGAGTTTTGTTCTGTATTTTTATAAATTAAGGTGAATAGGAACCAAATAATAAAACCCGACTTATATTCCCGAAGAACAGCTCAATTTTATCAATCACCTCACAATAGTCTTAATCGACGCAGCGAAAGAAGATATTTTGGAATCACAAACGATGAGACGAAGATGTTTGTGATTACTTTTATATCTTTCCTATCTAAGATAGAAATCTCAAGACAATTATTACAGTTGTACTCGTATGATAGAAGATGCAAGATCAGATCACACAACTACGATAAAAGTAGTATCGGTCTGGCTTCACAATCCCAATGAAGTCTTTAAGTCGTTAACCTGGTTTTAGAAGAAGAAAACCAAAGGTTAAAGGAGAAACGACTCTAGATTAGAAAACTAGTATCACACATAATATGTGGGGATTAGGTTTCCCATTTGCTAGAGTTCTCCCTTATATAGTCTTTCAAATCAGGGTTTGCTATCAATGTTAGCTTCGTAACAAAGCATTCAATATTCACCGTTAGATAAAAACCTGATTAGATACAAGCTAATATTTATCAACTGTTAGATCGAAAGCTTAGCTTGTTATACACACATGTACTTGATGATTTTGGGTTTGTGTAACCGTACCCAAACTTGTACATTAGTTGGTTCAACACTAGTTAACCAAATGGTTAGCCAAATGATAACTTCCATATCAACCATATTCTTCTTCACCAACTAGTCCAAATGACTCAAATGAACTAGTTAGAGAGTTGTTCAGTTGCTATGAGATCCCATGTACTACACAAGACACAATTGAAGCAAAAACGATGTGATTCACTCGAATCGATTCATGAACTATAAAGCCACGATTTTCAATAGCATCCCTTAGTTAATTATGATAAGTTCACAAAAATCTCTTTTAGACATAACCTACTCAAGTTCGCGGACTGGGTTCGCAGACTCAAGTCAACCGGTTTGGAGTTTACAAACTCCAGTAGAAATTCTCGGGTCGAGAACTTCCGTCAGTTCGTGGACTGAAACTGAGCTACAACTCCAGCAGATATTCTCGAGTTAGAGAACTACGCCAGTTCGCGGACTGAGTTGATGGCTCACGTTCAGGCTTCACTTGATCAACAAAGTTTGCAAACTTCGGTTCAAGTAATAAGGACTTATATATATATATATGTTTTACCACAACAATGTTTATATCCTCTAATGGTTATATTGTCTAAACTCTCATTTTAATCATTGAAACATTCTCAGAGGATGTTATATAGTTGTTATTCACAAACTATTTTTCATCAAATCAATTTCCAAAGTGATTGAAACATAACATCACTTTTGTCACTAGGTAAAGATGAACTTAGCTAAATCGAAAGCCTTACCAACACCTATTTCGATAAATAGATAAGCGAGATATACTCAGCTCAAAATGACATATGTGCATAATATTAGTCTATATGGTAATACGACTTTTGTCTCAAGATAGGAGATAGAGTAGATAGACTTTTGAGTAATAGATAAGTTCAAGTCTCCACATACCTATTAGTCGATGAATATCCACTGGTTCCTTGAGTAGTCCTTCGTCTTGTATGATGATCACCATGGAGTTCTTGAGCTCAACTGCACTTTCTATCCTAGTCTGAGACCTTAGCTATAGTAGACTAGAAATCAAGACTTTGTAGTTTTAATCACTAACATTGAAAAACATGCTTGAGATAGCAACGCATGCGAGTTCGACCGAGAAATGCTCTAAAAATCTCCCCCTTTGTCAATTTTAGTGGCAAAACTATTAATACATATGGAATACAAAAATATATAAATAAATTTTGTAGTTCCTATTCCACATGTCACTTCCAAGTAATCCAATGATCCCAAAGGTTGTAAGTTTAGCATCATCATTGTTGAAAATCCGTAGCTATAACAACGAGAAAACAAGAGTTCTCAAACATTGTTATACAATGTCATAGTATCATTACACAGCGTCAAAGTCCAATTGCAGCATAACTTTAACAACAATACTGTGGTGATACTTCACTCCCCCTTAGTCAATACTCCATTTCACATGGAAACCACTCCCCCTTACATAATGATCCGAAATCCATATGTATTTTTAGTATGAACTACATATTAATTCTTCCCCTTTTTGTCAATAAAATTGGCAATGGTACAAGAACGGGATCCTAATGAAATTTCCATAAGAGATATTTCATGACCAAAGGTAAATGTATATCATCTTGTTTAGATGCAATCATAAAGCCGAAGCTAAATGCATTCATCAAGGAGTTCATAAAGATATAAGATAACCCCTCTAATATTCCACAGCCGCATTCCCCACAAATATTTGGCAATTAAGCACAAGTTCAAAAGAACTCTCCACCATAAAATGTCATTCGACTCATTCCCAAGGGAACAACAAGAGCGACCTTAATTTCAAAAAAAAAAAAGGATTTATTTAGACTCAACAAATTACATATGAGTATGAATTTGGAATCCAAAATATTCAATCATACTAACCAAGGAAAACCAAGATTAATTTGACTAAATATGCTCGACACAAGTAAACTTATGGAGATTTAAATCAATTAGATTAATCACAAGAGGACTCGCAAATAATCTAATTATCATACTTAACCAAACTAATTACAAAAGTAATCAATTTAATTGGTCACACTCGACATAAGAAATTTTATGGAGCATTGACTAAGTTAATCACGAATAACCAACCCAGTCGAAGAGATGCCCAAACATAAGAAAAACTTAAGGAGTGATAACTAAATAACCACACAAGATGATTAATTTAGTTCAACATAAAGTACCTTACGGAACAACAACTAAGCTAATCACAAAGCAATCAACTTTTGTTGTTTTAGTGCTCAACATAAGACACTTCATGGAAAAACACAGTATTTACACAAAATTGTGGATCAGAGAATCGACCTATACCGTGGAATAAGCAAGGATTCATTCTATATTTCCATCACTATTTGCACAATGACACACAATAGACATAATCCTTGAATCACAAAATATTTTAACCTATCTTACATCAATAATTGACAATATATGCTTAACTTTTGTGTTTTGCCAAAAGTCTATTCATTCTTTTATCAATATTTGCATACCAATTCACGAACGACTTTACTTTTGAAAAAATATGGAACAATCAAGTTCACAGACGTAAACACACATATCCCATCAAAATATTGCAATATATAAAATCAAAAAGATTAATACTGCAACCAACATCTTCCAAACAAGTTTAGAATTTAAACCAATAAATCTAAAAACAAGAAGATGAAAACTTTGGATATGGCTATGTGTAATCACAATAATGGCTATTCCAAAACACTAGTTATTTTTCTAAATAAAACAAGAAAAATAGAATATTTACTAGGCAATAAGACCTTTGAAAAATTCTTTATCGTCCCTGAACTCCTTGTCGTCAACAGCCATTGGAACATAAGGTTCATTAAGGTAGGAGTTTATATCAATAAAAATTCTAGGTTATTGTTGTCGAAACAAGGCCTTCTGAATCTCATGAGTCTTATACACAAAAGCCTTTATTTGTTGAATCTCCTTACGCAACTCCTTCATTACTTCAAGAACATCAGAAAACTTCTGAGACTTTGAAGGAACGGCTCTTGGCTTCCTCACATTCCTTCTTTTCCTTTTCAATGTAGGATATAATGGAGATTGTTCTTTTTTCCTTCATGATTGATGGCTAAGAAATCATATTACCGTCCTTTCTATCTGAAGACATCATTATTGGAGCATCCATGAATGTATGGGTTTGTGAGAGGAATTCACAATTATCTCAACAAGTAGTCTTGAGATAAAAAGAGGTTTTAGAGAAGACAAAGGAATGTAGGGTTCAAAACCTTTAACAGGTTCGTAAACGACCAACTCTCAATCCTATGAAGAGTAAATTATCGATAATACCCTCACTTTTTCTATAGACAAAAATTAACAAACCTAAGAAAAGAAAGAAGAAATACTTTTCCTAAAGCCTGAGAGGTACAAAATCATTGTCTCTTTAGATCAGGCACATGAGACAAGATTTTAAAACCAACACAATCAAGTTGCGTTGTGGTGAACAATAATTTGTCCACCAAATTCCTCTTGGGAGGTATCCACTGACCTCTTTCTATCAAAACTATTTGACCATAATTTCTTCTCTAATGGTCTAAGTTTATCCTTGGAAACTAACTTCTTAGATGAAGATAAAATCTTACATACCTCAGCGGTCTTCTGAGCAAATTTAAGCTTTCTTGCTAGATGATTTGCTCTTCGTTGAAGTTTGTTGGTATTTGAACTTGTAGCACCTTGAGAGTCCATGACCCTTTAATGAACAATATGAGCACGTCAGACTTGGATAAAAATTAGGCTTCTGAAATGTGCAAGCAGATAAGCACATATTGGGACCTGAGACATTATAAGCAGTGTTTCCAAAGATTGGGTCAATTTCCTCTTCCAGAATTGTTGGATTTTCTTCTGAAAGAATATCAAGATTGATACGTGTATTGCTACAATTTTCAAAATCAATATTTTCACAAAGAAGTGCAACACTTGATTTCTCGTATTCATTAGAATCATAATTGTCAGACATTTCATCAAGAGATGCAGCAAGACCTTTGTTCCCAGTGTATTTTCTTCGATTAGGACACTCATTTGCAAAATGACCAAAACCTTTACACTTAAAGAACTGAGGCATATCCTCATCATCAGTTTCATCAATATCCATATTTTTAGGAGGAACACGATTATGAGGTTTGACTGATGCCTTAGGCTTATCTCTGGAGAACCGTTTACTTCTCTTCAACAGAAGATCCCTAAACTGTCTTGTGATCATCGAGACTGATTTGTCAAGATCTTCATCTGATGAATCTGTCTCAGAGTGATCATCTTCAGAGATAGACACTTTTTTACTTTTATCAAGTAATTTAGTATACTTTAGTGCTTTGAACGCAACATCCTTAGATTTGAACGAATGTTCATGATCAAAGATCTTAAGCTTTCCAACCAGCGTATTTCTGGAGAGATTATCCAGGTTGTTTCCCTCAATGATTGCATGCTTCTTAGAATCATATCTAGATGGCAGTGATATGATAATTTTCATCACAATGTCCTTTTCAGGAATAGTCTTACCCAATGCAAAAGATGCATTAACAATTTCAGACATTTTGTGATTAAACTCATCAAATGTTTCTTCATCTGCCATATGAAGGTTTTCCCAATCGGAATTAAGGTTTTGAAGCCTAGCTTCCTTTTCACTGGTATTACCTTCAAATATGGTTGTTAAGATATCCCAAGCTTCTTGCGACTTAGTGCAATTTGACACATGGTGCTGAAGATTTGGGGTAATGGCATGTATGATGGCATTCAAACTGTCGGAGTTTTGCATTGCAGCAAGAATCTCGGAAGGAGTATATTCACATATGTTCTTAGGAAGGTTTACACCTCCAACTGCCTCAATGGGAGCATCATAGCCATTAAAAACATATAACCATGATTGGAAATCATGTCCTTGAAGAAATGCTCGCATAAAAATTTTCCACCATAAGTAATTGGAGCCATCGAAGACTGATAGTACGTTAATTGAGATAGCACCTCTGTCCATAGAGTCATATCGCTATAAATACAGACTTGTAAGGTCTTAAACATGTTTTCCTACTCTGATACCAATTGAAAAAGCGAGGGTCTAACAACCACACCCAATATTTCGATTAGCAATATGTATGGACAACTCCGAGTTAATTTCTAGAGAATCAACTAGACTCAATCAAATAAAAAATATCTCAAGGAGTTATTATCTTAATCCCTCGATTTGATTTACTCAAGAAAATACAATATGCGTGTCTTAATCAAAGAGAGATAACTTGGATGGTACCAAAGACCAATATCCAATTGTCAATCAATTTAAATCAACAACCAATAAGGTCGGATATTCTAATTGATTGAACAACACACAACCTGTATTATTTCAATTATATAAAAATATAATGCGAAAAAGAAATAACATAGCCACCATAATTTTGTTAACGAGGAAACCGCAAATGCAGAAAAACCCCGGGACCTAGTCTAGATTAAACATACACGGTATTAAGCCGCTACAGACACTAGCCTACTCCAAATTAACTTCGGTCTAGACTATAGTTGAACCCCAACCAATCTCACACTGATCTAAGGTACAATTATGCTCATACGCCTCTGATCCCATCAGGATATTGCGCACTTGATTCCCTTAGCTGATCTCACCCATAACCAAGAGTTGCTACGACCCAAAGTTGAAGACTTTAGTAAACAAATCTGTCTCACACAGAAAAGTCTACAAGATAGATAAATTCATCTCCCACGAATAAACCTATGAGTTTTGTTCCATATTTTGATAAATAAAGGTGAACATGAACCAATCAATAAAAACAGACTTATATTCCCGAAGAACAACTCAGTTTTATCAATCACCTCATAATTGTCTTAATCGACGCAGCGAAAAAAGATATTGTGGAATCAAAAATGATGAAATGAAGATATTTGTGATTACTTTTATATCTTTCCTATCGGAGATAGAAATCTCAAGCCAATTATTAAAATTGTACTCGTACGATAGAAGATGTAAGATCAGATCACACAACTACGATAAAAGTAGTATCGGTCTGGCTTCACAATCCCAATGAAGTGTTTAAGTTGTTAACCTTGTTTTAGAAGAATAAAACCAAAGGTTAAAGGAGAAAAGACTTTAGCTTAGCAAACTAGTATCACACAGAATGTGTGGGGATTAGGTTTCCCAGTTGCTAGAGTTATCCCTTACATAGTCTTTCAAATCAGGGTTTGCAATCAATGTTAGCTTGGTAACAAAGCATTCAATATTCATCGTTAGATGATAACCTGATTAGATACAAGATAATATTTATCAACCGTTAGATCGAAAACTTAGCTTGTTATACACACATATACTTGACGATTTTGGGTTTAACCGTACCCAAACTTGTACATTAGTTGGTTCAACACTAGTTAACCAAATGGTTAGCCAAATGATAACTTCCATATCAACCATATTCTTCTTCACCATAACTAGTCCAAATGACTCAAATGAACTATTTAGAGATTTGTTCAACTGCTATGATATCCCATGTACTACACAAGACATAATTGAATAAAAAATGATGTGATTCACTCGAATCGATTCATGAACTATAAAGCCACGGTTTGCAATAACATTCCTTTGTTAATTATGATAAGTTCATAAATATCATTTTTAGACATAACCTACTCATCGCGGACTCAAGTCAACCGGTTTGGAGTTTACAAACCCCATAGAAATTCTCGGGTTGGGAACTTCCGTCAGTTCTCAAACTGAGTTCGCGGACTAAAACTGAGCTACAACTCCAGCAAATATTCTTAGGTTCGAGAACTACGCCAGTTCGCGGACTGAGTTGATGGCTCACGTTCCGGTTTCACTTAATCAACAAAGTTCGCAAACTTCGGTTCAAGCAATAAGGACTTATACATATATGTGTTACCACAACAATGTTTATATCCTCCAATGGTTATATTGTCTAAACTCTCATTTCAATCATTGAAAACATTCTCAGAGGATGTTATATAGTTGTTATTCACAAACTATTTTTCGTCATAGCAACCAATGTGATTGAAACATAACATGACTTTTGTCACTAGGTAAAGATGAACTTGGCTAAAGCGAAAGCCTTACCAACACCTATTTCGAGAAATAGATAAGCGAGATATACTCAGCTCGAAATGACATATGTGTATAATCTTAGTCTATATAGTAATATGACTTTTGTTTCAAGATAGGAGATAGAGTACATAGACTTTTGAGTGATAGATAAGTTCAAGTCTCCACATACCTTCTAGTCGATGAAGATCCACTGGTTCCTTGAGTAGTCCTTCGTCTTGTATGATGATCGCCATGGTTTTCTTGAGCTCAACTACACTTTATATCCTAGTCCGAGACCTTAGCTATAGTAGACTAGAAATCAAGACTGTAGGATGAGAATATCTCCACAGCAATACTCTTGTGAAATTTATAACGACATTTTTGCGAGCTCATCAACAACACACTGCAAATGTCGAAAATTAATGAGGTAATAGACAACGACAGCATAAAACACGAGAAAGATGTGAAGATTTTGTGATTGTAGAGAAATCTCGCGAGAACATAGCGGAGCTCACGAGAATAAAGCAGAGCTCGCGAGATTGAAGCGGGAGCTCGCTATAATGAAGCGGGATCTCGAGAGAATATGGAGAAAGCTTGCGAGAGTGTGGAATGGGATCCTAAAATAGGGGAAGTATGAGCTGTCATCCATTATGTAAACACCTATATAAAGAGGAGAGCATGAGAGAGAAAATAGGGGGAGACAATTTTGGTAAGAGAGAGAGAGATATTTTGCAGAGAAGCTCAAATAACTTTGGGAGATTCAGCTCATAAATGAAGAAAAATAGCAGGCAAAAGACGAACATGACAAGACATCTCAATTCATTCTATCCATTACAAACTCTCGGTAATTTTTATTTGTGAAGGAAGAAAACTACCGCAGATAGGGAAAAAGAGACAGCGAAGTGATATGCGAATTAAACCACACCAATAGCCCTTGTTTGCAGCGAAGTGATCGCAGAAAGAAATAGCTAAAAGAAGGAATTTGAAGATGTGTCAGCTAAAATTTCTTCATGAAAGAAAAGTAGTGGCCAATAAAATTTCTTGTGCAGGATTCATCCAACAAGAAGATGATATCTCAGAAGAATCAAAGTAAAACTAATGCGAAGAAAACACACAGAAATAAAGTTGCTCACAGAGGTTAAACACAAGATATCAGGCGAAGAAAAGCTATGATGAAAGCTTATATAAAGGAAAAATTGTTCACAATAAGGAAGTTGGTACAATGGTTAGAGGAAAAAACTATAAGTTAAATACCGCGGGTTCGAGTCTTTCCGTTCGCGCAGAATTTTTTGCCTTGCAAATGCTTACATTGCATATGTTTACCTCTCAGAAAACTTCGCAGATATTCTCCAAGACGTTTACCTCGCAGAATACTTCATAGAAATCTTTTATTTCTTCCTGTATTTATCAATCTGCGAACATTTGTAGAAACAATGAATAATTCGCAGATATTCGTGTGCTTCGCAAAGACGTTTACTTCCTAAATACCAGCATGAAGAAGAAATCAGTAGTAGGCAAGCCCAGTTTGCCCAAGCCCAATAAAGTTCACCCAATAGTAAACAAAATATCAAGGCTAAAGTTTAAACAGATGTTGTACAGTGGCGAATTTCTAGTACAATTAGTTAGACAGAGGCATGAATTTGGTATTTCATTACTTCACAAGATCTTTGATTATTTCGCAAAGAACAGAGTTGGTGATTATTTCGCAGAGATATCTCGCAAAGAAATGACAGAAATGAAAGAATTGACAGAAAATAAAGAATAAAGAAACGCGAAAAAGAAACGCGAATAAAATTTCGCAGAGATATTAGAATGGGACGAACCTTTATGGCGTACACCCAAGTTCGCGAATAAAATTTCGTAAGAGGCAAATGTAAGACCTAAAGTATGTCATATAAGGGGGTATCTGATTGCATGGTTATAACGCTGCTGGAACCTGAGTCATGGAGAAGTTGGGTCCATCTCCATGAGAGATACCTATCCAGGAGATGTACCTTGGATTTCCAACTATATAAGGTTATACCCTGGTTGGACGACCGAGGGTCTCTCCTAAGGAGTGCAGAGTATGACCAAGGCGCCGAGGTACACAGTTGAGCCAAGGGTGCCCGGGGCGTACAAAACTACCCTGGAAATTCTTGGCAAGTCTTGTCTATGATGCAGTCGGCCCGAATAAAATCCCACTTAGGGTGCAGTCTCGTAACTATAAGCCATATATGCATCAAGGATAAGAGGCTGCGAAAACAACTGGTTGTTGTTAAGACGGGATGGGAGGAGCTAGTCTTGTATGGACAATGTTCCCTCCTTGAAGGGGAAACCAGGGGGAAGATAAGAGCGGCACCCTCCATTAGGAAGCTGATAAGTGTCTTAATACGGCAATATTATGGGGCTTTACGTTTGCAAGAACATTTAGGCATGTCATATTGTCGCGTGACAAATATTCTACAGAGGCAAAAAGCCAAGAGAAAAAGATAAGATGAGATCAATGGGTTTTTACATGAAAGTGTAAAGACGTCCTGCGATTTCATCGCAAGACGGCAATGTCATGGAGCTTAGTTCTCGTAAGAAAACTTAGCCTTGTCATATTGTCACAACAAAATGACAAAAAGAGGATAAGGCAAGAAAACTTAGGTCTTTACATGCGAATGTAAGGACGTCCTGCTATTTTGTCGCAAATACAAAAATTGTCAAAATAAGACCTTTAACTAGGAAGGAAAAATAAGACCAATAGAATAATCTCAAACATTAACTATTTTCTTTTAAGAATGCAGGAACGATTTGTTAATCGCAAGAGATATAATGAGAAGCAAGAAATGTTATTCAGAATCTCTTAGAAGTATTATTCAGAATTTCTCAGAAGTATTATTCAGAGTCTCTTAGAAGGATTATTTACAATTTCGCAGCACTATTCGCGGAACTATTCGCAGCACTATTTCAGGAACACTATTCGTAATTTCGCAGAACTATTCAGAAATTCGCAGGTTATTCATAATTTCGCAGGGTTATTCATAAATTCGTAGATTATTCATAATTTCGCAGAATGTGGTCATTCAGCTCATTTATTTCGCAAAATTTGATGCAACTTGAAGAGATTATAATATCACAAGAACATCAGACAAAGGCAAGGAATAAAGAAACAATTCGCTCATTCAACATTTTCTCAAGGATTCTACCTTCATAGATAAAGAACAGAGGCAACTATGGATTACTAAGAAAAAAATTTATGTTCTTTATCTTCTCGGCAAGAATCATTTCCAAAATGGGCGAAAATTCTCACCAAAAATGAAGTTATAATTTCGCATGAATAGAGGCAATACTTATGAATTTTATTCAAGAACGGATACTTCTTATATTTTGAGGATTGAGTACTTCTTATATTTCTTCAAGGATACTTCATAATTCGTATACTTCAAGAGTTGATACTTCTTATTTACTTCGCAAAGATCTGGAACTTCACAAAAGAATAGAGGCAAGTACGTACTTTTCAAGTCCAATATTCTTTCACTCGTTCCGTCATCAGCAAAGATCAAAGACTACTACAACAACATTTTTTTTCTTTCTTAAAGATTGCTTTTCAAGCAATATTCAAGAAAAAATAGGCAAGATGTAGGATCAGAATATCGCCATAGGAATACTCTTGTGAAATTTATAACGACATTTCTGCGAGCTCATCAACAACACACTGCAAATGTCACAAATTAATGAGGTAATATACAATGACAGCATAAAACACGAGAAAGATGTGAAGATTTTGTGATTGTAGAGAAATCTCGCGAGAACATAGCGGAGCTCGCGAGAATGAAGCAGAGCTCGCGAGAATGAAGCGGGAGCTCGCGAGAATGAAGCGGGAGCTCTCTAGAACAAGGCGGGAGCTCGAGAGAATATGGAGAAAGATTGGGAGAGTGTGGAAAGGGATCCTAAAATAGGGGAAGTGTGAGCTGTCATCCATTATGTAAACACCTATATAAAGAGGAGAGCATGAGAGAGAAAAGAGGGGGAGACAATTTTGGTAAGAGAGAGAGAGAGATATATATTTTGCAGAGAGATATTTTTAGAGAGAGAATGTGTTTTTCTTTATCATCTTCTTCCCCGAAAACTAGATCTAGAATTCTACCCATTAATGGAGATTATCAATGTAAATCAAATGTAAATTTAAACAATCATAGTGAAGAATCATGGATGTAGATCAAATTGATCGAACCATGTAAAAATATGTGTGTCCGTTTACAATTTTAGTATTTTAATCATCATTTTCATATCAAATGAATTTAGATCAAGAAATTATTATCAAGATATTACATGGGGTGTGTTGTGGGATTTCCTGCAACTACAAAGACTTTGTAGTTTTGATCACTAACATTGACAAACATGCTTGAGATAGCAACGCATGAGAGTTCGATCGAATAGGCCACTCACGTCAAATATTAAAATATTATTATTTTAATAATTTCGAAATATTGCTCGCACGAGCAAAGTTCTACTTGCTCACTCGAGCAAAATTGAGAGATTCAGTCAAGATCAAACTCTTCTGAAAATCTAAAGTATTGCTCAAACGCGCACCAGAAAATACCAAAACTCTCGGGGCTAAGACACGGGCATGCTACCTTGACCGACCAAGGCCGACCCTAAGGCTTGCAATAATCCGGTCCCACACATCTTTATAAGCTTGACCTAATTTTCTATAAATTGCTCATATTGGGTCAAAACTCTCTCAATCGACCGGGACTCGCTGAATCGACCGTAAGCTTGTCCCACAACCACCAAGGGACGGTTCCATGACCCCTTGGTCGCTCCCTCATCTCTCCATAACTAGGTTTTACTACCTAACGCTCGCACGAGCACTGTTCTAATAAATGATTAAACCAACATTTGATCGTTCTTTCACCAACTGGTCAACAAAGGACTTTGGGGCATGCTCACTCGAGCATTTAGGCGCTATATGATCATCCATCATCAAATGTATCCGGTCACCCTTCACTCTACCTATTTTCAGTAAATCATCAATTGACCAGCAATAGATCAAAATTAGGGGTTGGAACAAATGTTCTAAAAAATCATAATTCTGAGCGTGTTCAAACATCTGGGTTAAAAATATAATATTCGATCAGGCTACCAATATTTTAATTAATATTTTAGTGGGTCACGTTACCAACAATCCATCGAATGAGCAATACTTGCTCAGTTGCTCGAATATTGATCCAATTATAAATATTTAGTAATTTATCGAACGAGCAATACTTTCTTAGTTGCTCGAATATTGATCCAACTATAAATATTTAGTAATTTATCGAATGAGAAATACTTGCTCAATTGCTTGAATATTGATCCAACTATCAATATTCAGTAATTTATCGAATGATCAATACTTTCTCAAATGCTCGAATATTATTCCAACTATCAATATTCAATAATTTATCGAATGAGCAATACCTGCTCAAATGCTCGAATATTGATCTAACCATCAATATTCAGTAATTTACCGTCGAATATTGGTTCAACTTTCAATATTCAATAATTCATCGAATGAGAAATATTTGCTCAGACCAGCAATATTTGCTCGAACTATTAATATTCGTTATGTTGATTCAACTATCAACATCATTCGAGAACTATACGTCCCAACAGACATGTTCGACTCATGAATCCTAGAGCATTCAGCAATCATGCTCAACTGAACAATACTTAGACCCATCATCTAATAAATTCAACTACTGACTAATCAAATACAGTCTGCTTTGCAGACTTCACGTTCGTGATAAATCAGTCATGTCACATGGGGGATATTAATTAGGGTTTTGGTCTGGCGGCCTACAACACATGTATTCATACACGATGATAAATGTGAGTAAGTCGTGCAAGAAGTTAAGGGAGTTAGCAAAGTAGTGGGTGGATAGTCAACCAAGTCTCCGTACGACCTGGAACTGGTTAAACCACGATTTCGTACTTTCTCACTCTTTCACTAGAGAAACTGTCACACTTACTGGAGATTAATGTGTCTACTATTTTTGGAAATATAAATAAGTCTCTGAATCCACGATTGAAGAACAAAATTTTTTTTGAGAAATCACTCTCAAGAATTCCATCAATCGACTAGAACTTATTCGAACTCAAAAGTTCACATAAAACTTGCAGAAAACTTAAACACATTTACGATCCTTGATCACATTGATCTCACACACTTCTCAGCTTCCCTCTCACAGATCAACCCTCTTCCCTCTTTATGACCGGATTGACTATGGAACATCCATTGTGTTGGTTTATGCCGGAGTCATACATATTGATCTCTCTAACTAAAAGCACTCCCATGCAGTGCATCTATTTAAGGTTAGGCAGTTCGCTCGATTGAGGATCCTCTGTCACACGATCATCTCTCTATTCCCTAAAAAATCAGCGAATCATTTTTCCCTATCTTTAGATTGGCGACCACAGTGGGAGATTAATCTCTCAGTTGCAATCTCAAACTTTCACAAAATGGTTGATCTCAGGTCAGGTTCAGTTACAAATCCCAACACAAATACCGCCATCACTAGCAACAATGGTGGTACCCCAGAAACTACTCCTGCTTCCAAAAACGGTGCTGGTGATAACACACCTCCTCAAACCAACATCGGAAGAAATCCCCTCTTCGTCCGATCTCCCGATGAAATCAGAAAAAATCCTCATACAGAAATATTTGTGCACCTATTTCAATACTCTGATAGACAAGTCGTCGTATAAGAAAACTCCGCTCCAATGCCAGTCAAAAAAAGGAAGAGCTAAGGAAGAATCCTCAATTGATGATCCTGAAATCTCCCCAATCCATATCATGTAAGATGATGAAGTCCGCAGAGCTGCCAATAACCCACCAACGAAAGAGACTGTAGGTTTCATCACTCGTCAAGACCTGAAACTCTTTCTGAATGATCGAGGTAAAGAAAAGATATCATCAGTCCATCGTCATCAACCTCTGTATCCCACAGCTACACAGATAATTCATCTCCCAAAAGGTTACACTTCTCAAACATTTACGCTTTACAATGGAACACAACCATGTCGTCCGTTTGAAGGAATTATCAAAGTCTTTGACGGGCCGGGCATATACCTAGTACAATAGCATCGCACCAGGGAGCATCACTAGTTGGGGAGAAATGGTTAATTCCTTTTACAGGAAATACTTCTTCGTCTCAGAGCATATTACTCTATCTGATTTATGAAGAATGTCTCATAAAAACATTGAACATCCGAACGACTACGTGAAAAAGTTTAGAGTCCAAGCTCTGGATTGTCATGAACCAAATGTAACTGAACAACAACTGGTGGACTTGTGCATCAATGGAATGATCCTAGTCTACAAAGACTTGCTGGAAAATCTCTGGTTCTAGACTTTCTTAGAACTTCATGAAGCAGCCAAACGGTCAGCAACCACTGCTCCGGCCTTACTGGAAAGATCAAAAGCTATAAAAGTAGAGGAACCACGAAAAACTCTAAGCAGTGCCAGGTGCCTGATCAACAAATGAGAAATGATCAGACAGACTCAAACTTCCCTCTTCCTATTGAAGAAGTGATCGAGTTACTGAAAGTATGGGTTCAAGATGGTGCAATCAAATTATCATTCATCGGGAGAGAGCTAACTGAAGAAGAAATGGAGAATCTCGGGACCTTTGCGTTTTCTGAATAACCGGTCAAAGAAGAAGTTCAATCCTTGATCGAGCACATCTGCGAATTGCTTTATTTTTCAATGGATCAAAGGAAAGACATGTTCATGGATTTGAATCACATAGTGTCAGGGAAACGCCTACTTATTCCGGAAATGCTCCCTGAGCCTCCGGTCACTGACAAAGAGATGTATGACTGGAGATTGCTCACCACAGTCAATCTTAAAGGAAATGAATTCAATAGAGCATTAGTTGATGTTGGAACTACTTTTATTATCATCCCTTTGAAGACTCTCAAAGCCACGGGTATCACTCAACAAGAATCCACTCATGCTCCCATCAGAGAACATGAAGGAACGCTCAGAGATGCTTATGGCTACATCACTCTCAAGGTGAAAATAGGTTCAACCTGAACAGAGACCAAGTTTCACACAATCAGGGAGATCCAAGATATGACATGATCCTCAGAAGAGCGTGGATCTATGCTGAAAATATGGCAACTGACAAAGCATCTTTCGTTGCATATCTCTCAAACGAAGAAAATTCTGATCCAGAAGATTTGGCGGACGTTCCATTATCAGATCATTTGAAAGAATTTCAAACTTCGACGAAGTTGAAAAACAAACCTGCAAAAGATGCATATAAATTCATCAAGAGGTTACGCACTCATGCAAGTCTCATTCCTCTCATGTCCATGTCATTTATTTCCTCACATGCTATCTTAGCATGGGGACTAAATTCTGCTACCAATTATGCTATTAGAAGACGTTATGAATGGGTAGCTTCACCATATTAACATTTTACCAAGTGGTTGAATCTGACACCTCTCTGAATCGAACATCTCACTGAGACGTTCATTACGGAGATGATGTTCAAGCATAGCAAAGAAAACTTTGGGAGTTTATCCACAACCTTGCAGGAGTATCCATGAGCGCCACAAAATCAGAAAGCCCTAATGTCTGCACAAGTGTTGAATACCACTACCGTAACGAAAAAAATGTCGAATCAACAGAAGATACTCGGGGTCGAGATGATCAAGCCTAAGATATTCTACGATTAAGGGATATGACGCTTCAACGCTCAAGCATCCAAGGTTTGAATCATTTAGGATTTTCTTAACCTATCTGTTATTTCCAATTCCTCCAAAATATATCAAACCAAAAGAAAATTCCTACAATTGTCAATCACCCACTTCTCCAAGGCCAACCGAAATTCAAAAACCTCTCATCTCTGAGTGTTAAATTCTTCAGAAGCCTTCATATTGTACTCCCAATCAAAGAGTACACCTTCGATAGTGCCACATATAGCTTCAGCACAAATATCTTGATGATGACACGTTGACTCAATACCAACACGATCAATCGATAAGTTTTAACTATCGCATGATAAGACTTCTGAGCAGATGCAACATCATTCATCCATCGATGGCACGAATTCCTTCAACATGCACTGGGGACTTGATCTTATTGCAAAAGATTCAAGATATAGCAAGTTATTGCAACCTGATGTGATTCCATGAAATGTTATCAATGGAACCTGTCTACATCATAATCCCATACAAGAATTAGGAACTTCATCTTTTCTCCAATCACATCCAGAATGAAGACCGCTGCTTCTATCTTCCACAAAAACGTCGATTCACTGACGAAGCCAGTTCACAGTAAAGTCATGTTATTCAGGAGAATTCAGGTTGAAATCCTAGTACATCTTCATCTTTGGGATGCTCAACCCATCAACTAGTTCGTGAATATAAAGGCTTACTAGATGGAAGAGCAAAGACTATGTCGATAATCATGGTTCTAGCCTTTTCAGTCTCTGGAGCAACTCCGACCATAGTATCGATATCAACAAGGATATATGGAGGAAATACCTCCATGGTCTCAGCATAAACAAGAATTCTGGAGAAAATTCAATCGTGATCTCAACATCAACAACGGTCTCTGGAGGAACATCCTCATGACAGGGCTTTTATCAACTAACCATTCTCTGAAGTATTGCTCGATGAAGCGGACTTATTCAATCACTAATGATTCATATCAATATGTGTAGACGTGAAAACATGTTAACATGAGCGTCTTCCAAAATCTTGAACGATGGACGGACACAAGCCAAAGTCTTCTACAAGATGTTCTCATCGCCTCTACAAATGAAATACAACATACTTCAGGCCATGGGTTAACAAAAACGTACCAATGGGTGAGAAATAGGATGATGCTTCCTCAAATAAAGATGTTCTTCTATATCTCTGCTACCACATACCAAAAGGGCGCATCAATCGTACATACGAGCTAAAAGATATGGTCTCCACACTCAGGTTCAAGAAATATAAACAATTTGTACGGGATTACAAATGTGCACGCTTCGTTGGCTAACCTAGAAAACTCCAAATTCAGTGATTCTTTTCTCATATGATAACTCAGTCTCTTAGCTTAAAAATTTGGGGTCAAGTACCGAATTATGACATCGTATGAGATTCCTACATCTTCTAGAGCATTAAACATGCAAGAAGCAACTCTGAGACGGGATTCATAACCTCCACAGTCGATCGATGTCCACAGGTATTTCCACTAAGTAATTCATCGAGGTACATCCAACTTCGACTACCTAGGTCTTTACATCAAGTTTTTGTACCTGGGTCCTTTATCTAGGTCTTGCCAGAAGAAGAAAAACGAAAGAGAGGGATTTAACAAAATACTGGGGACTGACAGTCCACTGATCATGAAGATTAGTTTCACAGTCCAACACCCATGGCATCTATGATAATCATTCATCGTAAAAGGAATGCTACCACAGGGATGTGCATCCATGGCCATTACATCATCCCCTCTTGAGAGAAACCTCAGTTATGGTCCCGTGACCATGGTTTCAGAAGTGATGCTTCTACGAATGATAGAAACAAAAAGTGCCATTACAAATACCAGGATCATGTATCAACCAAGGGTTTTAGATTTAAAATTAATCAATGACATTGAAATCTTTCATCAAGCATTCAAGACACAAGCAAATGGTTTAAAGACTCAACAGGGGAGTTTTACAACAAGCTCGTCTGAGATGATTTTACACTGTCATGCACAAAGAAGTGATCTAGGAGAAATTGGTGAAGAATATAAGGTTGATTCATATGGAATTCTCTTCTTATGGATGTACTATACAACATATCCAAAATTCACAGCAATTGGATGAACGAGCAAAAAGATGTGTCCAAAACCTTGGATTACATGACAGCTGAAAAGTTTCTGAAACCTCCTGGAAGTTTGATGTTTCGTCAATTTAGGCCCTTAAACGTGCTCAAAATCCGAAAAGCTTATTTGATAAAGCTTGGAAATTTTCTTAGGATGAAGAAACATGGGTAGATCACAAAAATCCGACAACGGACGAAGATTCTACAACAATTTCAATGAAGACCTAACTTCTGAATTTTTTGATGACGAATTATGACAAAAAATTTCATTCATCCGCATCTGAATCAGGAGCTACACCATCAACGCAAAGCCGAACTTCATCTTCAGTCGAGAGTCTCACTTGCTGAAGTCGGTGGTGCTTCTGCTGATGAGATATGAGCTTTTCATCTTCAGCTCTTTTCTTCTGTGATATTTCATCACATCTCTGCTTTCCCTCTGCATCTGCTAAGACCAAGAAAGCATATGTCTTAGCACGAACCACTCTCGGATGATCAGGACACATACAGTGTATCAGATTTCCATCATCTCTGAAAGGTTGATTCACCTTGGCATGAACACCTGCAGAAGTCTTCATCTTTGACTTGATATTTTTGGAGCGTTCCCCGGAAGAGCCGGAAGGGTGGTTGTAACTGGAAGTCACCATTATCTGAGGAGAAATACATGGAGTCATGGATATACCAATAACAAACACGCAACAAAAATGGTAACCATCCAGCTCTTACTTGTATACAATTCCACTAACACTAGTGAACTTAGCACAAAAGTTTTTTAAAACTTGTTCGTTTCTTCAAACCTGCAAAGACGGGCAAAGTCCATTATTCAAAAATTAGAAATTGATTTTCATAAAATCGTGAATAACCCACTTAAATTTTTACCGTGTGAACATTCACTAGTTTTTCAAAAATTGGACAGACGTCCATTCTACAATTTTGAAAACTCACATACAGACATTATTTCACTATGTATAATTGTCTACTTTCAACAGTTGTTCAAAATCAAAACATTGATTTTACAAAAAATATATTTTAACGTGAAACTCACATAAATTTGAAAAAATATATTTTTTTTTGCTCCCTCGCGCGAGCATACGTCTTTGAAATAAGAGTATATTTTCAAAAATTTGTGAGATCTCACATATAGAAAATAATAAAAATTCATGAAAACTCATAGACAATTTTTTTATTACTAACGGACGCACGTCTATTCAACAAAATAAAAAAAATAAAAAACTTTTCTCTCATAGCATCCACCTTTGAAACGACAGTTTATTCCATCTTGTGAAATCTCACATATTTAAAAGATAAAAAAAAAAATTCATGAAAACTCATAGACAAAGATTTTATCATTAAACACATGTCTATTAAAAAAAATCTCTCTTATGCTAGGGATTATTGTTTGTTTCTTAAACTAATGAACGAACAAACATCCGTTCCTTAAACAAGAATTTCCTTTTTGGGCCCGGCCCGTAAACGCTAAACCGACCAAAACTGGACGTCTGATCGTCCAAATCAGCAGTGCTTCATCTCTCCGTGCTCATGAGATAATACTTCATTATACTGACAGAGTCCTTATCTGGTAATTTGCTCGTACATGACATCATTGGAGAAAATCGGGGATTCTGAAAATTCCTTTGTACGACTAAGTCCGACTACTTATCTCGTCTACTGGAAAATCACTATCTATTTCTTATTGCGGAACATGACTGTCCCTCACTATGCAAGGGACTTAATGTTGATGGTGGATTTTCGGCAAGGGCTAAAATCGTAAAATCATGATACTACATGTTTTTGACCCGGTTTCAGGAATGCATGTGACGATTCATACTTCACAATCCGTGAACCATTTCACGATCTCTGACTGAGCGAACATTCCTCTCAGAGCTATGGTGAATATGTTTCTCGAAAGGCCTCCCCGACTGTGCGTTCGATGCTTCACACATTTCATCATTACCTCTACGTAGAATCTTAATGATTGGGCGGTTCCCTAGACATAATATTTGTTAGAGAGCTTAACGCGTTCAGATTGTCACGCTGCATGTTGTTTCATGACTACATAGAAATACCCACCTCTACATAGAATCTTAATGATTGGGCGGTTCCCTAGACATAATGTTTGTTAAGCTTAACGCCTTCAGGACATCACGCCGTTCATTGTTCCCTGACTATGTAGAGAGACCGTGTATATAATCTTAACGATTGGGAGGTTCTCTGGACATAATATTTGTTAGAGATATTAACGCCTTTAGGACGTCATGCCGATCGTTGTTCCCTGACTACGCACCCCTCATAACGAATATGATGCTTCAATTATCTCATATATCGGTTATGCAAATAGATTAATTCTAGCGTGACATTCATCCATTGAATTCCTAGAAAATAATCTATTATAACTTATTACTCCGCTCCCAGAATTCCCCATATGAATTCATGGATTAGTAATAGATAACCATTAAATCTTATTACTCCGTTCCCTGAATTCCCCGGCTAGATTCATGGATTAGTAATAGATACTCAATTCATTTTATTACTCCGCTTTAATAGATCATTCTGACTGAATTCCATGAATTAGTAATAAATATACAATGTTCGGGCGTCTGGACCATTACCGAGTAAGCCCTGAGAAAATGTGCAAGTGTACTTGACAATAGTGCATGGACGAGTGTGGATGGGGAAAAATGATCTGCTGGTTTTTATGGGATTGAAGAGACGATCGGACAGAGGAGGTTCCTCGAACCAGGCAAAATGCTAATCCTCACACAGATGCACCGCTGCAAAGGGGGTGCTTAGATTCGAGAGATCAATCTGTAGTACTCCTGCCTAAATCGAGACAACGACCGTTCCAGAGTAAATTCGGTCACAAGAGAGGATGGGTTGATCTGTAGGAGGGAAGCTGAGAAATGTGTGGAATCGATGGTGATTCGAGGATTGTGGATGTGTGAATTCTGAATATGATAAGTTCTGAATGATTGAAGTTGAACGATTGTGAAGAAATTGCTCAATTGATGAGTTTGATGATCTCGTGTTGTCGAAGAGACATGAGATTTTTTACTCTAAGTATTCTATGTATTCGTTCTGTTTTCGATTATCTCTGCCTTCAATCTTGATTTAGGAACTTATTTATATTGCTGGAATTGTAGACACCATGATCCCATGAAGTGTGACAGTTAATGGAATCAAGGAGTAGAGAGGTGGAGATCGTGTTCGAAACCGGTTGTCCAACGTGTAAAGACTCGGTCGACCTTCCACCCACTACCTCGTGAATTCCTTCAACTGATTACACGACTTTCTCACATTCCATCGTGTGTTTGAACACACGTGCCGTAGACCGCCAGACCAAAAGCCTAAGTGATATCCCCCCAAGTGACACGATTGATCGTCTCGTGGTTTGTTAGTCAATTGATGATTTCGTGGTTTGATGGGACAATGAGTCCACGTGGTTGCTGAGTCGAACAAGATATTCTAGAACTACCCATGAATTGAATGTGTCATGAGACATAGGTATAATTCTTATGATGAAGTGAGCAAGTATTGCTCATTCGATGGATTGTTGAATATTGGTGGATTGTTGAACCGATATTCCTTAACTCGGGCAAATATTGATCATCTGAGAAAGTGTTGCTCTCGTGATGATTTGTTGAATATTTGACCATCTGAGCATGTTTTGCTCATGAATGAGTGGGAGTGTGCCAAGAATATTAATTAAAGTGCTGGTCGTTGAACCTAGCATAATTAATAAAATTCATGACCATGAGGTCACCGTAGAATTATTAATATTAATTCATGACCATGAGGTCGTCGTATAATTATTAATATTAATTCATGACCATGAGGTCGTCGTAGAATTATTAATATTAATTCATGACCATGAGGTCGTCGTAGAATTATTAAGGTTAGAGTCTGGAAGCATGGTCCTTGAACTCAGAAACCCTAATTTAACCGATTGACGATCAATTCATGGTCAGAAGTTTTAACCATGGGACGAATGAGGAGCAGCTACATGAGACCATGGATCAACCATGTAGTGTCCATATGCTCACGTGAGCAAATATGATGAATTCACGAAGAGTTCATGATTTGTTGGTGAAAGAATGATTAAATGTTGATTCAATCATTATTCAAAATTCTCGTCTGAGACTTAGGTGTGAAAACCTAATTAATTATGGGAGAGTGATGGACCGACCATAGAGTCATGGAGCCGGCCATGGGTTGTCCTGTGACCGTCTGATGGTCACTTCATGAAAAATCCAAAGTGTTTGGAAGTTTTGGACCTAATACGAGCAATTGCGCAAATTAGGTCAAAACTATGAAAATCGATGGGATTGGCTTCCGTGAGCCGAAGAGCTAATCTTGGTTGGTCAAGATAATGTGCTCGTGTCCCTAAGGTGTCCGCGTCTCAGTCTTGAGAATTTTGATATTTTCTGGTGCACGTTTGAGCGACCATTTGAGAAAATATGACAAAATCAGAGGTTTTTGATAAAACCGTCAAAACTTCATCGGACGAGGGAAAATAATGAAAAGTGAGGGAATTATGAAGTGTGGACCGGTCACAGTGATCACGTGACCAACTGTTGGTCGCTTGAGCAACCCCCAAACCCTAATTAACGTCCTTTACTAGAATTGATGTAGAATTCTCATACGGACTCGGATTTTGATGGTCCGCCCCTTCATTCCATACGGAAAAGAATTTACTATCTCCCAACTCGGGAGGTTTTAGGTTTTGAGCTCGTTCCGGAGGTGAAAACATCCCGAAAGTAAAATTCAGGAATGATTTAAGGGGCCGGTCCCATGATAAAACGAAGGAGTTTTGCTAAAATCAAGGAGTTTCCATGAGACGAAGGAAACACCATGAGACGATGGAAAATATTTATAAAATAAGGAATTGTGAGACTGGGATGCCGGTGGTCAAAGCACGGACGGCCAGTTATGACCACGGTCCCGTGGTGTCTCTTCCTTAGTTTTACATATTTTGATGATTTTATGAAGGATTCATGAATTTTGAGAAATTTGATAAATTTAGAGTGTTTTCATGAATTGAAGGAGTTTCCATGAGTTCATGGTCTTTGAAAAATATCAAAATAATAAAATTCGTCCGTGTGAGATCATGGAGGCGTGACCGACCGGTCATGGCCCAATCCCACGAATTTTAATAATTTTTTAAATAATTTTTGGGTATTTTTTGATGATTTGAAGGAATTTTGAGAAAAATACCATGAAATCAAGGAAAAATAAGATAATTAATAATGAAATAAATAAAACAGGGCGTGTGGGGCCGGCTAGGGATGGTCGGTCGGCCAAGGCCCGGTCCCACGAGTTTTCATAATTTAATTTTTTTTTTTTTAATTTTTTTATGATTTAAAGGAATTTTTTGAGGAAAAATACCATGAAACCAAGGAGTTTTTCATAAAATTAGAGAATAATAATAATAATAATAAAATAATAA
Source organism: Papaver bracteatum (assembly GCA_023529315.1). Taxonomy (NCBI): domain Eukaryota; kingdom Viridiplantae; phylum Streptophyta; class Magnoliopsida; order Ranunculales; family Papaveraceae; genus Papaver; species Papaver bracteatum. The sequence goes on from JAJJWX010005130.1 coordinate 460,237, forward strand.
GGACCGTGAGGTGTGGGCTGGGAGCAAGGCATGGCCGGTCGGCCAATGGTCACGCCCCACACACTCTCCTTGATTTTTGACGGACTCATAGAAGTACCACGAATCCGAAGAATTTCCTCAAGACGGAGATTTGATCAAACGAGAGAATTTTATCAAATCATGAAAAATAATAAAAGTGTATTAAAAAAATATAGAATTAGCGTGGAACTGACCATGACACGATGAGTTGATCGTGTGTCTGTGTCCCAGCGCCTTGGTCAAATATTTTTAATTATTTATTATTTTCTTCCCTATTCTGCATAGGTTCATCGTTTCGTCGTATTTTGAAATACTCGTTCGTGCGGTGATTGTTAATGCATCATCGTTGAATACACTTGCACCATTTGAAACAAGGCTTACTCAAAGGTAGCTCCGATGCCCGGTCGTTAATTATTTATTACTAATTCATGAAATTCAATAGAGAATAATCCATGAAATGAGTAATAAAACGGATAGATGTTTACTGTTAATTCATAGGATCAGCTAAAGATTCGACCACGGAATCGGAACAATGATATTGCCATTCCGTGGGATCGTCGTTGATTCGACCACGGAATCGGAGCAATGATATTGCCATTCCGTGGGATCGTCGTTGATTCGACCACGGAATTGGAGCAATGATATTTCCATTCCATGGAATCGTCGTTGATTCGACCACGGAATCGGAACAATGATATTTCCATTCCGTGGGATCGTCGTTAATTCGACCACGGAATCGGAGCAATGATATTGCCATTCCGAGGGATCGTCGTTGATTCGACCACGGAATCGGAACAATGATATTGCCATTCCGTGGGATCGTCGTTGATTCGACCACGGAATCGGAACAATGATATTGCCATTCCGTGGGATCGTCGTTGATTCGACCACGGAATCGTAGCAATGATATTGCAATTCCGTGGGATCATCGTTGATTCGACCACGGAATCGGACCAATGATATTGCCATTCCATGGGATCGTCGTTGATTCGACCACGGAATCGGAACAATGATATTTCCATTCCGTGGGATCGTCGTTGATTCGACCACGGAATCGGAACAATGATATTTCCATTCCGTGGGATCGTCGTTGATTTGACCACGGAATCAGAACAATGATATTGCCATTCCGTGGGATCGTCGTTGATTCGACCACGAAATTGGAGCAATCTTATTGCCATTCCACGGGATCGTCGTTGATTCGACCATGGAATCGGAGAAATGAAGGGATAATTAACCTCATGTGTCTATGCCTAGCAGAATAAACTGACTACGATAGGAGCATTAATTATCCTGACATGACTTGCCGTTAAGCCATATCCTTTATATAGTCAGGTTAAACTCGTTGTTTGTTCCTGAAGACGATATTGCCCCGTAGAGCCGTCCATCCCGTGATACTATATATAAATGACTGAAATTATTCAGTATTCATGAGATTATGTTGTTGTCTAGACGTTGACTGCACATCTACATGTAATCTGAGAGAAAGCACTCTCCGTTGAGAATTCGATGAGAGACCCGTGTCTCAATACTCACATGCGATTGTTGAACCGGCGGTCCGTACAATCATGAGTTTATGATTTTAGCCTTTGTTGAAAATCCACCATCTACAACGAGCACCCAAACACACGAACGATCGTTCAAAAACATGGACAAACGAGGAACTTATGAAGAAAATAATATTAAATAAAATAAATAAGAGGCGTGGGACCAGGCTCACTGGCCGGACGGTTATGCCGCCGTGGCCGGTCCCCCTCTCCCGTTATTTTATTTTTATTTTGTTTTGTTTCCCTCATCTCATGGAAACTCCTTCATTTGAGAAAACTCCCTCGTTTGAGCGAAACTCTTAGTTTTCCATACTTTCATCGTACAAAAATAGGGAAAAGTGTTACAGGACCGGGTCACCTAGCCGGCCGGCCATGCTCTAGCCATGACTGATCCCACACCTCACAATCCCTTATTTTCTCATATTATTATTTCCATCATCTCATGGAACTCCATCGTTTGAGCGAAAACCCTAGTTTTTCAATATTTTCTCAAATATTGCTCAAACCATGAAAAAGCCAAAACGTCAAATGGTCACACGACTGACTAGGCCACTAATGTCAAATATTAAAATGTTATTATTTTAATATTTTTGAAATATTGGTCGCACGAGCAAAGTTTTACTTGCTCACTCGAGCAAAATTGAGAGTTTCAGTCAAGATCAAACTCTTCTGAAAATCCAAAGTATTGCTCAAACGTGCACCAGAAAATACCAAAACTCTTAGGACTGAGACACGAGGTCTGTGGTGACACGGGCATGTGATCTTGTGTATGCGTGTCGTAACCACAACAAATTAATTAATACTTTACTACCTAATTAACAAGTAATATAGGGTAGTCAAGGTCGATCCCACGAGGAGCACGAGATTCTAGTTGTCTTATAATGTCACAAAGGGGGGTATGTTTTAGATAAGTAAAAGAAAATAAAATAAATAAACAAAACAATTAAAGAGATAAGAGAAATCAATAAGAGAGATTAGATCAAGGAATCCTTCTTCGCTGCAAAACAATGATTAAAGTTATGTTCTTTTCCACTTCTTATTAGTCACAAATTATCACCAACCGTAGGTATAGCAGCTAGATCAGTGCTAACCCCAAAATCCCTTATATCACCGGATACAGAAGTTCTCGACTACCGGATTCTATTCACCAAACCACCTAGTAGTAGATCACTCAAGATGTAATTTAGTTAAACGCATTGAGATTTATGAATTTATTAGGTTGATATTAGTAGTTAGACTCTTAGATCAAGGTCCACTTTCTAACGTTGTTTTCACACACAATTGCTCCACGGAATCCCTCCGCAAGGTCTCGTGTTTGATACTTATGTAAAGAGTCAAGAAACGATTACTTATCCCCTAAATTTCACTAGCTATAGATCAAATTAACAAATCAATTTAGTTGCGCACCTAAACAATCTATCAATCAACCATGAATGTATAAACATTCCTATTAGTAAAAACAAACGATAATCATATGAAAACTTCAAAGTAGATTTGAAACAAAACTCAAAACATGTTAAGAACTAGGAATTCATCCTCAATCAAATTATTTACTCATGCTTAAGAAGTTCACACAAAGAATAAAGAAAAGAGAAGTGTTGTGTGTGTAAAAAGGTGTGCAAAAGATATGCCAAAGATGTGTGGAAGTGTAGAAGTTCTTCTCTATTTATAGGCTTCAATGTTCTCCATATCTTCTAAGGAATAGAATCCCTTTCCTTTTGTAGCTCAATTTCCAAATCCAAGCCTTTCTCAAATCTTCCATCTCCTCTTTCCATATTCCAACCAAATTCTTCATTCAATTCCAAGTCCAACTCTTCACATCCCATGAGAGAAATCCACACAAAATTCTGTATTTTTGGCTCGCCGGAAAACTGGGTTTTTGGAAGGAAGTTGGCCGGAATCCGTCACTGCCGGTCACCTGAGATTCTCCCCCGGTGAGGGAATATTCCGTTGGTCAACCATCAAATACTAACGGTCAAACTAACGGTCAGCAAGTCAACTGGGTCAAAGGAATGGAGTCAGCAAGTCAATCAGCTGTCTAACTATGGATCTTACTCGGCTGACTCACCGAGTTGGAACGGTCATCGAACTCACTGTGTCAACTCACTGAAATGAACTACTGGCCGAGTTTCGGCTATTTATAGGACTTTCTCAGGCCGATTTCAGGCCGTTCTTCCCCTGCAACACTCCTAGCATACATCTAAGGCAATTCCATTCATTCTCTTCACTGCAGTACTGTCTTCAGTAGCAACTCAAAATCCATTGCTTCAATTGCATCATTAGCCGTCTCCATCTCCCATTCTGCCAATTGAACAGATATTGAATCATGCTCTCTTTCTCAATTTCAGCTTCTCTACCTCAACAGCGGTAGAAACAATTTCTTCTTCTGATTTCAAATCGAGCTCAGACCCATTTCTAATTCTTCTTAGCTTCTCACCCCATCAGTAGCCACCACCACAACCTTATTTATTTTGATTCGCCTTCATCAGCAGCTTAGCTTCAGATCTCAGTTCATAAAACCCAATCTCGATATTTTCCAGCAAATCAGATTCCCATCTTTCTATGGCAGTGACACAGTCTTTCACTAAACCCATTCCATTTCGATCTGATTTCAAACCTATCAAATCCGTGACTGTATCCATCATTATCAGCTCCCATTACAGCGACCACCACTAGCTTCTCCTCATCTGTTGATTTCAGAAGACCCACAGATCCCCTTTTTCCATTACTGAGTTCTCGAATTTCATGGATTGATTCCCACAGCAACGATACATTTCTGATTCATCAATTACAGTGACCAAGACCATCGTTCCCTTCGATCACATCTTCACTGCCATAATTTCTCAATCTCAATCTCTTAGTTTTGAATCAGCAGCTGTGCTGCTTTTCCTCCTTTTCTTCTCAATCTCAAATGCAAATAATGATTGAGAGAGTAAATGATTGAGAGACAGAAACTTTCAATTTAGGGTTGGTAATAATTGGGTGGATGGTTACACCCCAGGGATAGGGACCACCCCACTCATTAGATAATGGATACCCCAGTGGACATCCCCTAACATGTAGTTACCTCTTAACGTCAGCTGGATACTTTTAATACTCCTCTGAGAGAGTTTCCCTTTAACCGTGGCTCGTCTCCCGATAGTGTTCGCCCTATGAAATGACAATTCTGCCCTTTGTTGCTCAAATTTGGGTAATTCCTTCTTCTTTTCCTCCGTGCGACTCCAGAGTACCTAATAACTCAAAAACACACGTAAAATACATAATTCACAAGAAAAATAGCAAAGAAAGCATAAACTACTAGATAGTAAATTAGGTGTATTCTACACCTATCAAATTCCACCACACTTAGACTTTGCTAGTCCTCGAGCAAATCAAAACTAAAACTTACAACTTCAAAGCATTCCAGCATCCCAAGCATCCTAAAAGCTATGAGGACATAGAGTGTCTGCATGCTAGTAATAAGAAGTTACAAATACTAAAGAACATATTCTCATTCTTAAATGTTGAGTGAGAAATAACCACACCATAATGAGAGAACACGTGTTTGAGAAACGATCAATAAGCATTTCGCCTCGACTTCTGCCTCACCAAAAGGGTTTTATGATAATTGCACTCAAAAAGACGGCTTTTTATGGGTCTCACATGTGTGCAGGTAGGAATGAAGAGATAATTCCTGCAACACGTTGAATGGTAGGAAGGATAACTTCCGAAATTTTGAAAAACCCACATCTTTTAACATTTTGAAAAACCATTTTTCTAATGATCTCTAAGAAAGGAAATCAACCACTTATATCGAGGATGAGATTACTTACTTACCTTCACATCCGATTGCCAATTATGATAACACCACTCTCACGGAATCCAATAGAAATGTCTTCCTCTCCTTGTCTTCATCTTCTTGGTCTTCGGCTTCAACTATTGGTGATAAACTCTTTAGCTTCATAGATCCTTAACAATTTGTAACCTTTTTCCTTAAAATCCTTGTCGCTTGAAACTTCCTTATATATTTCCCTTCCCCACGGCTTATTCAATGAAAACAAACAAGAAATAGATATTTCTCTTGTCTAAAAATATTTTTTTTTTTTTTTCAATATTTTTTTTCTTTTTATTTTTTATAGACAAGAGAGACAAAACACAAAACAAAGTGAAAAATGAAACAACCATGGCCGCGGAAAAGTACTTTACCGCTTGATTCTTCACAACTTGTATCGTCTCGAAATCATAACCTTCAATAATTTTCACCTTTTGCTTTTCTTCGCTCTTGTAAATAAGTCTTAATACTTGGATATAGAATTACCTCATTGCATTTTAAGTCTTCAACATGTATGTAAAATCTGCTCATTGTATGTTGCTTTACATGAATATGAAATTTGCTCTTTTTCTTGTTCCATTGTTGCTTGCAAACCTTGAACCTTTTCAAATTTCCTTGTAAATTTTGATGTCGCTCCTTGTTGATAATTGTGATGTTTCTATGGACCCGTTGTTGTCGAGAGAGAAAATGGTGCTAACTGCAAATCGAACTACAAGAAGGAGGCTTTCATCATAGACGTCACCCTCATGATTGACAAAAATTAGCACTCAAGAGATCAAAATAGTTCTGAAATTGGTGTGAAATTGGGTAGCTCACCATTCTACCCGGAATTAACGTACGGTGACACACACTCAAAAGAAGATCTTTAGTAAAGGAAGAATTTTTGGTCGGTGCCTCACATCATATGAAAATGGGTAGTCTCCACTAATGATTGATCAGCAACTCTAATAACGCACTTCTCCCTGCACCAAATTTGCATCACCGGCATGATTAAATCCATTATTTAACACTCTAACAAGCAAGAAATCGAACGTAGTTCCCTAACATTTCAAAGTTCAATTATGTCGGTCAGAATTCTCTATGTAATCATACCTAGAAGCATGCTAGTGACTCTAAAATCTCTAAAAGTTGAAGTTTTATGCAATTTTTTTTTTTTTATGCAAAAATATATGCTTAGCCACTCCCCCACACTTAAACCTTACATTGTCCTCAATGTAATTGAATCATCCTAGCAAAGTCAAGGTGGGAAATCCTAATATGATATGGAACAAGAAAAATAAACAAACGAAACAAAAAGAAAATAAAAAACAAAAGGATAAGAGATACAAAACCGGTGGGTTGCCTCCCACTTAGCGCTTGTTTTAAAGTCGACGGCCCGACATGGCTCCTTATAAGATTCATTCCCCATATACTAACAACCGGAAAATTTAGGGATCCACCCATATTACATGTTTTGAAAACAATAGATTCATACAAATGTTAGAACAAGAAAATAATAGTAAAGTTATCGCTCGATAGAAATTTCCCCCACACTTATTCTTGTCCACACTCGGAAGTGTGTAAAGAACATAGAATTTGGGAATTTCTATGTATTTCTCTTGGCAAACTTGCATAGTGTTAGAATCAAGTGTTTCCAATGGTGGATATCTAGAAACAAAGTCATTCAAAAATACTTTTGAAGCACATACATTCAAACCAATAAGAGGTAAAGGAGAAGAATTAACATGCAAAGGGTTAGAAAAACCTTACACAATCTCTTGTATTACGGAATCTTCTTCATTCTTAAAAAATTCGAGTGAATTATTTACCTCTTGCATATCATGGTCCTCTATCAAACCTTGCAACCATTCTTCATCATTTTCTACCTTAACCAAAGTCTCGGCATCATCATAATCATCGGAAAGTTCAATTGGGTCTTCCATAATATCATTCAATTCGGTTTCATTATCGAGCATTATCTCTTCAACATCTTCATCATCGGAATCGGGCCATTCTTCTCTCATAAAATCTTATTCGGTGTAAATTGTAAGATCTACTTGTGAGGGTGTTACACCGTTTACAACAATAGGAAAGTCACACACAATCTCCTCCTTTTGAATAGGTGAAGGATCGTTATTATGATCCGGAGTTTGAATAACTTCCTCATGGTTGCAACTTTCATACACTTCTGCGGACTCATAATTTTCCCTAAGAAATTTTTTCCAAGCACTAAATGCATCTTCCTCAAGCTCTACCTTTTGAATAGGTGATTTATCATTATTAAGATCAAGGCTCGAGTAATCTACACTAGCATCATCAAAAGTTTCCAAAGGTTGGTCCTTTTCAACACGATCATCTTCATTATCGGAATCACCATAATAAGAATCTTCATCGGTTTCATAACCTTTATCCCGACGTCGTTTAAGTTCCATATGAATGGTCCTACTAATTTCTGCGACAAGCTCTTCCGAGTCTCCATCATCTTCCAATTTGTATAACTTTTGTGCAAGTTTACGAACATTCACACGCTTACCACCATTGGCTACAATAGGTTCTCTTTCCCATGACTCTTCCCTTTGAATGGGTGAATGATCATAACTACGATCCGGAGTCGGGTAAGAAAAAGTGTTGCAATAATTGGTTTGTGTAACGTTCTTTCTATCACGGTCAAGTGTTTTTTTCATGTCTTGCAATTCATTGATAATCTGCATACAACTTGAATGAATCCAATTAGAAGTAGATTTATCATACCTTGGTGCTTGACTTACATACCCATTACAAGGTTTTTGAGATGTATGAGAATATTCATAAGGCTCCGTAGGATATTGATCATAGCCAAAAGATTGGTTTTGATTGTATCCTAACGATTGTTGGAAGGTGCCATAATGTTGAGGTTGAAAAAAGTATTGATTGTTGTAATACGCTTTCTCTTTTCCAGCATACATGGAAAACCGGTACCTGAAAAACAATTCTCAAAAACTAAGTTAGATACGATAAAGAATCCAAAAAAGCAAAAATAAAGCAAAAATTAAAAAGAAAACAACTAAAATCATCCGATGCTCCCCGGCAACGGCGCCAAATTTTGTATGCATGTCGTAACCACAACAAATTAATTAATACTTTACTACCTAATTAACAAGTAATATAGGGTAGTCAAGGTCGATCCCACGAGGAGCACGAGATTCTAGTTGTCTTATAATGTCACAAAGGGAGGTATGTTTTAGATAAGTAAAAGAAAATAAAATATATAAACAAAACAATTAAAGAGATAAGAGAAATCAATAAGAGAGATTAGATCAAGGAATCCTTCTTCGCTGCAAAACAATGATTAAAGTTATGTTCTTTTCCACTTCTTATTAGTCACAAATTATCACCAACCGTAGGTATAGCAGCTAGATCAGTGCTAACCCCAAAATCCCTTATATCACCGGATACGGAAGTTCTCGACTACCGGATTCTATTCACCAAACTACCTAGTAGTAGATCACTCAAGATGTAATTTAGTTAAACGCATTAAGATTTATGAATTTATTAGGCTGATATTAGTAGTTAGACTCTTAGATCAAGGTCCACTTGCTAACGTTGTTTTCACACACAATTGCTCCACGGAATCCCTCCGTAAGGTCTCGTGTTTGCTACTTATGTAAAGAGTCAAGAAACGATTACTTATCCCCTAACTTTCACTCGCTATAGATCAAATTAACAAATCAATTTAGTTGCGCACCTAAACAATCTATCAATTAACCATGAATGTATAAACATTACTATTAGTAAAAACAAACGATAATCATGTGAAAATTTCAAAGTAGATTTGAAACAAAACTCAAAACATGTTAAGAACTAGGAATTCATCCTCAATCAAATTAGTTACTCATGCTTAATAAGTTCACACAAAGAATAAAGAAAAGAGAAGTGTTGTGTGTGTAAAAAGGTGTGCAAAAGATATGCTAAAGATGTATGGAAGTGTAGAAGTTCTTCTCTATTTATAGGATTCAATGTTCTCCATATCTTCTAAGGAATAGAATCCATTTCCTTTTGTAGCTCAATTTCCAAATCCAAGCCTTTCTCAAATCTTCCATCTCCTCTTTCCATATTCCAACCAAATTCTTCATTCAATTTCAAGTCCAACTCTTCACATCCCATGAGAGAAATCCACACAAAATTCTGTATTTTTGGCTCGCCGGAAAACTGGGTTTTTGGCCAGAAGTAGGCCGGAATCCGTCACCGCCGGACACCTGAGATTCTCCCCCGGTGAGGGAATATTCCGTTGGTCAACCGTCAAATACTAACGGTCAAACGGGTCAAACTAACGGTCAGCAAGTTAAATGGGTCAAAGGAATGGAGTCAGCAAGTCAATCAGCTGTCTAACTATGGATCTTACTCGGCTGACTCACCGAGTTGGAACGGTCATCGAACTCACTGTGTCAACTCACTGAAATGAACTACTGGCCGAGTTTCGGCTATTTATAGGACTTTCTCAGGCCGATTTCAGGCCGTTCTTCCCCTGCAATACTCCTAGCATACATCTAAGGCAATTTCATTCATTCTCTTCACTGCAGTACTGTCTTCAGTAGCAACTCAAAATCCATTGCTTCAATTGCATCATTAGCCGTCTCCATCTCCCATTCTGCCAATTGAACAGATATTGAATCATGCTCTCTTTCTCAATTTCAGCTTCTCTACCTCAACAGCGGTAGCAACAATTTCTTCTTCTGATTTCAAATCGAGCTCAGACCCATTTCTAACTCTTCTTAGCTTCTCACCCCATCAGTAGCCACCACCACAACCTTATTTATTTTGATTCGCCTTCATCAGCAGCTTAGCTTCAGATCTCAGTTCATAAAACCCAATCTCGATATTTTCCAGCAAATCAGATTCCCATCTTTCTATGGAAGCGACACAGTCTTTCACTAAACCCATTCCATTTCGATCTGATTTCAAACCTATCAAATCCTTGACTGTATTCATCATTATCAGCTCCCATTACAGCGACCACCACTAGCTTCTCCTCATCTGTTGATTTCAGAAGACCCACAGATCCCCTTTTTCCATTACTGAGTTCTCGAATTTCATGGATTGATTCCCACAGCAACGATACATTTATGATTCATCAATTACAGTGACCAAGACCATCGTTCCCTTCGATCACATCTTCACTGCCATAATTTCTCAATCTCAATATCTTAGTTTTGAATCAGCAGCTGTGCTGCTTTTCCTCCTTTTCTTCTCAATCTCAAATGCAAATAATGATTGAGAGAGTAAATGATTGAGAGACAGAAAATTTCGATTTAGGGTTGGGAATAATTGGGTGGATGGTTACACCCCAGGGATAGGGACCACCCCACTCATTAGATAAGGGATACCCCAGTGGACAGCCACTAACATGTAGTTACCCCTTAACGTCAGCTGGCTACTTTTAATACTCCTTTGAGAGAGTTTCCCTTTAACCGTGGCTCGTCTCCCGATAGTGTTCGCCCATGAAATGACAATTCTGCCCTTTGTTGCTCAAATTTGGGTAATTCCTTCTTTTTTTCCTCCGTGCGACTCCAGAGTACCTAATAACTCAAAAACACACGTAAAATACATAATTCACAAGAAAAATAGCAAAGAAAGCATAAACTACTAGATAGTAAATTAGGTGTATTCTACACCTATCATCTTGACCGTCCAAGGCCGACCCTAGGGCTTGCAATAAGCCGGTCCCACACATTTTTATAATCATGACCTAAATTGCTATCAATTGCTCATATTGGGTCAAAACTCTCTCAATCGACCTTCATATGGTCCCACAACCACCAAGGGCTAGTTCCATGACCCCTTGGTCGGTCCCTCATCTGTCCATAACTAGGTTTTATTACTTAATACTCGTACGAGCATTGTTTTAATAAATGATTAAACCATCATTTGATCATTCTTTCACCAACTAGTCAACAAAGGACTTTGGTGCATTCTCACTCGCGCATTCAGGCACTACATGGTCGACCATCATCCCATGTAGCCATTCACTCCTTCACTCTACCTGTTTTTAGTAAATCATCAATTGACCAGTAATTGATCAAAATTAGGGTTTCAAACAAATGCACTAAAAAATCTTAATTCTGAGCGGGTTCAAACACTAATAATTTTATGTTGACACAGCAATCTACATCTGGGTTAAAAATATAATATTCGGTCAGGCTACCAATATTTTAATTAATATTTTATTGGGTCACGTTACCAATAATCCATCGAATGAACAATACTTGCTCAGTTGCTCGAATATTGATCCAACTATCAATATTTAGTAATTTATCGAATGAGAAATACTTGATCGGTTGCTCGAATATTGATCCAACTATCAATATTCAGTAATTTATCGAATGAGAAATACTTTCTCAAATGCTTGAATATTGGTTCAACTATCAATATTCATTAATTTATCGAATGAGAAATACTTGCTCAAGTGCTCGAATATTGATCCAACTATCAATATTCTGTAATTTATCGAATGAGAAATACTTGCTCAGTTGCTCGAATATTAATCCAACTATAAATATTCAGTAATATATCGAATGAGTAATACTTGCTCAAATGCTCGAATATTAATCCAACTATCAATATTCAGTAATTTATCGAATGAGCAATACTTGCTCGATTGCTCGAATATTGATCCAACTATCAATATTCTGTAATTTATCGAATGAGAAATACTTGCTCAAATGCTCGAATATTGATCCAACTATCAATATTCAGTAATTTATCGAATGAGAAATACTTGCTCAGTTTCTCGAATATTGATCCAACTATCAATATTCAGTAATTTATCGAATGAGAAATACTTGCTCAAATGCTCTAATATTGATTAACTATCAATATTCAGTAATTTACCGTCCAATATTGGCTCAACTATAAATATTCAACAATTCATTGAATGAGCAATATTTGCTCAGACTATGAATATTCGTTATGTTGATACAATTATCAACATCATTCGAGAACTATACTTCCCAACAGAGATGTTCGATTCATGAATCCTAGAACATTCAGCAATCATGCTCGACTGAACAATACTTAGACCCATTATCTAATCAAGTCAACGACTGACTAATCAAATATACGTCTTCTTTGCAAACTCCACGATCATGGGACATCAATCACGTCACATAGGGGATATTAATTAGGGTTTTGTTCTGATGGATTATAGCACGTGTGTTCATCCACGATGAGAAATTTGAGTAAGTCGTGCAAGCAATTGACGGAGTTAGCAAAGTAGTGGGTGGAAAATCAACCAAGTCTTTGCACGACCTAGAACTGGTTAAACCATAATTTCCCACTTTCCCACTCTTTCAATCGAGCAACCGTACTTACTGGAGATCAATGTGTCTACTATTCTGGAAATATAAATAAGTCTCTGAATCCACGATTAAAGAACAAACAATTTTTCTGGCAATCACTGTCAAGAATTCCATCAATCGACCAGAATTTATTCGAACTCAACAGTTCACAGAAAACTTGCAGAAACCTTAAGCACATTCATGATCCTTGATCATCATTGATCTCACACACTTCTCAGCTTCCCTCCTACAGATTAACCCTCTTCCCTCTTTATGACCGAATTGACTGTGAAACAGCCATTATCTTGGTTTAGGCCGGAGTCCTACATATTGATCTATCGAACTCAATGCACTCTTGTTCAGTGTATCTGTTTGAGGTCAGGCAGTTCGCTCGGTGGAGGAGCCTCTGTCACACGGCCATCTCTCCATTCCCCATCTACAACTATATTCTAATAGAAGTATACAAGAACAAAATTGAAGCAAAATCAGTTTGATTCACTCGAATCAATTCATGAACATTATAGCCATGGTTTGCAAAGAATGCATTCCTTATTATATAAATGTATTTGTTCATGTCACAACCGATTTTAGAACTTTAACCATTCAAGTATGCAAACGGGTACGCATACTTGAAATAGCCGGACCAAGTTTGGTTTTCTCCAGTATGCGACCGGGTACGCATACCTCCAAACCCAGCAGAAATTTCCGGTCCTATGCCAGTATACGTACGGGTACACGCACTTAGGTTCCCGGACTTCTCAAACCAACAGGTACGCATACGGGTATGCATACTATGGTTCCCGGACATGGATCACATATGCAAGAGTGAACAATCATGTTTATAATCCAATATTGGTTAAGTGTTCTAAACTCTTATTTCAATCATTGAAACTATCTTAGAGGATGAAAATAGCCGTTTTCACACACTATTAGCATCAAATCCATTTTCAAGTTATTGAAATAATCATAACGAAACATTCCAAGTCTACACAAAATGATTATATCACACAAACCATGTAAGATGTTACTCAAAGATTTTCACATGATCATCTTTGACTTTCGTCAAGAATATAAGATGAACTTGGTTTAAGTGAAAGCTTACCAACATATATTTCGATAAATATGTAAGCGAGTTAAACTGAGCTTGAAATCTCAAATGTACATAATCGAAAACTATAGTAATACGACTTTTGTATCAATATAGGAGATAGAGTAGAAATATATTTTCCAAGTGATAGATGAGTTTAAGTCTCCACATACCTTTTGTTTATGAAGTTCCACAATCTCTCCTTAGTAGTTCTTCGTCTTCAATTAATGACCGCCATGAAGTCTAATGCTCAACTACACAATCTATCCTAGTTCAAGGCATCACTTTAAGTAGACTAGAGATCAAGACTTATAGTTTTGATTACTAACATTGAAAAACAACGCTTGCGTGTTCGACCGAGCTGTGCTCTAACTATCTCCCCATTTGTCAATTTTAGTGACAAAACTATCAATACATATGGATTAAAAAATAAATAAAATGTGTGGCTTATCATCCAAATACTTGATCTCCTAGGTTCTTCATCACTTCTCGTCTTCATCACTTCCAAGTACTCCAATGATTCCAAATGTGTTCAACTCAGCATCATCGTTGTTGAAGATCCGTAGCTATAATAATGAGAAAACAATTGCTCTCAATCATTGTTATACATTGTCATAGTATCATTATACAGCATCAAAGTCCAATTGTATCACAACTTTGACAACAATACTATGGTGATATGTATCACTCCCCCTTAGTCAATACTTCATCTCAATATGAAAACCACTCCCCCTTACATAATGATCTGTAAACCATATGTATTTGTAGTGTGAAGTACACATTAATTCTCCCCATTTTTGTCAATTTAAATTGGCAAAGGTACGAAAACTAGTGGGATCCTCATGAAATTTTCATAGAGATACTTCATGACCAAAAGAGAATAACATACCAACTTGTTTAGTTGCCATCAAATAGCCGAAACTAAATGCATTCATCAAGGAGTTTATTAAGATACAAGGTAAACCCTACAATATTCCACAGCCGCACTCCCCACAAAGATTTAGCAATTAAGCACAAGTTAAATTAAGAACTCTCCCCCATAAAATGTCATTCCCGAAAGAAAAACAAGAGCGACCTTACTTTTACAAGAAAAGAAGAATTTTTTTTTATATTAACATATCACTTGAAACATGAATTTGTATCCAAAAATCTCAATTGAATTAACCACAAGGAAAATGGTCAATTCAATTGGCCATGCTCAACATAAGAGAACTTACGGAGCAACACAGTATATACACAAAGATATGGATCAGGGAAAGACCAATACTGCGGAATTATCAAAGATTCATTCTATTTTTCATCACTATTTTCACAATGACATATAATAGGCTTACTCTTTGAAAACAAAAGTTCATCCTTTCTTCCATCAATATTTTCATAATGACATAAAATGTTTAACTTTTGTAGTCAAAAGTTCATTATATCTTTTATGAATACTTTCATATCGACATATAATAGAAATAACTTTTGAACAAGTAGGGGACAGTGAAGGTTCACGGACCTAAACAACATATCCCATAGAAATTTGCAATACATAAAACCATAAAGATTAATACTGCAAAAATCATCTTCCAAATAAACTTTAGAATTTAAACGAATAAATCTAAAAACATTGCAAGATGAAAAACGTTGGCAATAGCTATGTGTACTCCTAATAATGGCAATTCCAAACCCTAGTTATCCTTCTTGAAAACACAAGAATAAGTTCTCATAAGAAGTTTCCTAGAAATCATTAAGCTTTCTCAGAGCATCTACAGAGAATTCCTTCTCATTATTGAAAAATCCATTGATTATGGGATCATTGAATTCCTCCAAATCTTCAAAAATATCAGTTAACTCACTAAATTATCTTTTTAGTCTACCCATGGTATTCTTTGTTAGAGACAACATATGTTCATGGTGAGATATATTTTCTAAAGATAAAATGATTCGATATTTTAAATCATTTCTTTTGTTGATGAAATCCTTCACCATACTGGTAGGCCAAGAAAGATGCCTATAAATACTAACTGCAAGTGCACAGTGACAATTGTGTAAGGTGCAAATACAGGTCGATCCACATGGACAAGGTGGGTGTAAATTTGAAGCTTATGGTCTTACTAGACTGATTTTAAACACAAAGGGGTTGTTTTGGGTGTCGATACGACAATATGTTAGTAGAGATTACAACATAAAAATAAAGGGAACTCTAAACAAGTAGGTAACTAAGGTGTTAGGGAAATCGAATACACCGCTTAACTCATTCTAAGTCAATTCAGTCTCAATGCCATTCTTGTCCCTTGTAATGGATACCGGTTGTCTTCCGCCTATACAGGGTAGTTTTAGGAGGATGGTTTAGTGTCACTAAGACGATTCCTAATCCTAGTATTAGCTTCCCTCTCACAAGACAACTAACCGCAGATCAATCACTTAGATAGTTAAATAATCCTGAGATGGATATTCTAATCACAATTAGGGTAGCTGTCCAAAGCACTAACTGTCTTTATAGGGCACAATTAGTCTAAGAACCAATAATAGTCAATGAAGCATGAATTGCAGCACATTCAACATATAAGTAATCTAACTACAATGGATACATGGCATACACTGTGAAAGTAAAATGCTGAAGGCTCATATTATAATTATCTAAAACAATATAGGACAACAAGAACAATACAAATACTTGAATTAAACTGATCAATGGATTATTGGTTTTATCTCAACCCTAACTATGAATTCAGAACATGATAAACACAATACTGAAATCAAACTTAAACTACAGCCTGGAGCACCGGCTAATACGGGCATGAGTTTTTATATCACACTGCCTTACCTATGTATACAAATTTTCACTCAAAGGGTTTCAAATCAACAAACCAAGAGAGACCCACTCACCATCAATGTCTGAATTTGTTGTCCCCTCTGCTAATTCTTCTCTACAAGCCTGAGTTTCATGTTTCCCCCACTGTTAAAGAAACCCTAACTCTATCTATATCAAACCTAGCTTCTAGGGTTATGGGAGAAGCTATGGTGGAGATAGATAGAAGCTAGGAGGCGGAGAAGGTGGCTGTGAAGGTGACTGATAGGTTGGTCGGAGATGGAGGTGATTGATGGCTCTGCAAAACTGGTCGGGGAGAAGAAGCTGCAGAAGACAAATGTTTCTTCTATTGTTTTGCAGGAGAAAAAGAAGAGAAACCGTGCATGGGTGTGTTTGGCTATCAGCTCGATTTGGGGAAGAGAAGTAGGAGCTAGGGTGTTAGGCGGGCGTAGCGAACTCTGATGGACGGTAAGGAGAAGACGTTGGATGATCACATCTGGACTAAATCTAACGGCTCATATTAAAAACGGGTTTGGGTCTTGGTTCTTGGGTTCTCTACCAAGCCCATGATTTGCACACGGTATGCAACTGATGCGCACGCGGATTGCAACTTTTCTTCCATAGTCGCTAGTCTCCAATTTTCTGCTCTGTTGGCTCCTCAATTCATCCAAGATTTATTTAGTACCTAAAAACACAAAATTAATTAGTACAAATCTTTATTCTTGAAAACAGTGAAAATACAGAATTTGGGATAGTATCTGATTTTAAAGCGCAAAAGATGGGTTAAATGCCAATAAAAAGGTGTAGAAATATGCACTATTTGGCACTCATCAAATACCCCCAAATCTGAATTTTACTTGTCCTCAAGTGAAACAAAAATTAAGAAATCCTAACTATACCACTATCGCTGGTCTCTCGAATGCATTTAGCGTATGCACTAAGCCTTTAAACCCCTAGGTGTCCCTAGTGGACGAGTTATAGTCTCGTGAGGGCCTACCAAAGGTGAATCCACAAAACCTTCTCCAACTTCAGAGCGTAATAGAGTCTCAAGCATCCAAGGAGCTATGAGGACATAGAGTTTATGCATTCTAGTAACACGCAGTTAGAACTATCAAAGAATGCATTCTCATCCTTAAGAGTTGAGCGAGAAATAACCATACCATATGAAAGAATTCTTATTCGAGAGTGATCACAAGCCTCGACTTCTGCCTCACCAATAGGGTTTTATGATAATTGCACTCAAAAAGACCGCATTTTTAGTCTCTCATGTGTGCAAACATGAATAAAGAGAGAAATCCTGCACACGTTGAATGGTGGGAAGGAAAACCTTCAGAAATAATTTCTGGAGACTCCACAAGATTGTGAACAAAAAGAATCTTTTTCTAATGATCTCTAAGAAAGTAAATCAACCATTAGCAAGGATGGGAGTACTCACTTACCTTCACATCCGATCAGCAATCAACACCACTCTCACAGCATCCATAGAAATGTCTTCAATCTTCGGTCTTCGGTCTTCAACTGTTAATGATGAACTTATTGAACTTCTTAGAAACTTGACAATTTGTAACTTTTCTCTTCAATTTCCTTATTGCTTGGAATTTTTCTTCTTGAATTCTTCTTCTTTCCCATGGTGTTGTTTAAACAAAACTAAGAAAATAAACTTTTATTTTTTTATTTGATTTTTTGATTTTAAAAATAAAATAAAAATGAAAATACAAACATAACCAATGAAACTACTAAAGCCATGGATGAAGGACTTTATCACTTAATTCTGCACAACTTGTATTGTCTTGATTTTATGAACTTCACTATTTCCCATCTTTTTATGTTTTCTTTGTTTTTGTAAGATAAGTCTTCACTAGTGTATATAATTCTGTTTTTTGTACTGTATCTTCACTTGAATTTTCTTTTCCTTGAATTGTTGCATGTAAACCTTGGACTATTTCAACATTTCTTCAAATATTCTAACGTTGCTCTGCTCGTTGATGATGATGTGTTTTTATGGACCTGTTGATGTTGTCGAGAGAGAGGGGGGGGGGAGAGTGGTGCTAACTGCTAATCAAACTACAAGAAGGAGTTTTCATCTTTAGACGTCATCCTCATGATTGACAAAATTAGCACTCAAGAGATCAAAAATAGTGCTGAAAGTGGTGCGAAGTTGGGTAGCTCACCATTCTAACCCGGAATTGACGTACGGTGACACGCACTCTAAAAGGACTTTTTAGATAGTCACAAAAATGAAGGTCGATGCCTCGCTGGATGTAAAAATGGGTAGTCTCCACTAAGGGTGATCACAACTCTACTACCAAAAATCTTTGCAGCACCTAATTCTCCCACCGGCATGGTTAAATCCAACTTTAACGCTCTAACAACTAAGAAACCCGATTGTGTTCTCTAGTACTTCCAATTTCAGTTATTTCGGTCAGAGTCTCTATGTAAACATATCTAGAAGCATGCTAGTGACTCTAAGATCTCTAAAAGTTGGAGGTTTTATGCACATATTTACAAAGAGTTTTTTTTTTTGAATTTTTTTTTTTAATGAAAACTAAAGTAAGAAGACTAAAAACTCTATATGCAAAACACACCCCTAAACCTAAATCTAACATTGTCCTCAATGTTAGAAAAGATGATAAAAAATTAAACAGCCACATACCAAGAGAAATATGCTGAGAAGAGAAAAGGGAAGAGATTACTGGTATGTTCGCAAAAGCAAGATTAGAGCTTCATTAACTCAGTTGATGTCACATTGGATGAGCACAATATATACAAAAGACAACTCAACCGATTCAAGATAGAAGATGTAACAATACCTACTGGATTATATACAGGGGAAAATTCACCATACATTAACAATCTAAAGAGTTGAGGATCAAACCATAAGACGGAGTGCAAAAACATCAACAGCCTTACACATATATAACATGAGAGTGCAAGTAAGACTGTATATGTGAACGAGTTATCCCCAAACCAAAACTTGTCAACAGATGTGTTTTTGAGCACAAAATCTTGTAATTTTAGAGGTACATCATGCACAAGGTCTAGCTCAAAATGAACTATGTTAAGAACGTGCAGTGACACACATTCCAACTATGGCTCCTAAAAGGTATTATACTTTGATGTAAAATAGTCCAAGAGGACTTGGGAGGCAAAATTTTCCAGTCCTATATTAGGTATTCTCAGAAAAGATGGTTTTAAAATTTTGTTATAAACCAAATCTAGGTTGGGTGGAAGAGTCTCAGTTTGCAACTTAAGCAGGGAGGTAGGCACATCATTATTAGTCACATCAATATCTCCTAAATTATCTGCCAATGTCGCAGCATGCTTACATTCATAGAACAAATTAACAAGACCCAAATTAGTATCATGATCATCCAAAGTCTCCATCTCATGCATAAGAAAGCCAGAAGAAACATCATGATGTAACCTAGGCAGGGAATCAGACACATCAAAGTTATTTTCATGCATAGTATCATTAGTGTCGACTGAAAATTCAGCATTTCCTAAGTCACAAACAAGTTGTGTAGCATGCTCACTTTCACAGAACAATTGCACAAACCCCAAATCAGCATCAGCATCATCCAAATGTTCATTGTTACGAATAAGAAAATTAGAAGAAGCATCCACAGAGTCTAATGTCTCAGTAATAGAAACAGAATATTCTATAAGAACATTTTCAGAAAAAAACATGCTCTTCTAACATTAAATTATCATCATCATCATCATCATCGTAACATGAATAGTTGATCCCATCAAAAATCATAGTATTTCCAGTCCATTTATTTGTTTCTAAAACAGGTTCATCTTCAATATCAGGTGCATGAGTAAGACTAGACACACTATTTTCATAATTTATTTCATGAGGACAAACAAACATTTCATCTTGAAATTCCCCCTTCCTACATTTTGTAAATGAATTAGATTCATCCATAATATCGTATTAAGTTATTCAATGGAAGGGGAGTCTTCAATAGTGGGTATCCTCGTTTCAGATAGGTATTCAGTACATGGTTGCATATGAGGGACACTATAGAACGGAATTTCAGCAGTGTTGCTATATGGATTATCATGTAATACTTTTAATTTAAATATAACATTATTCTGCTAAATGAGTTTAATATTTTCCATTACAGATTGCATACAAGAGTTCATTGGAGTACAAAATTGTTCAACCTCCCCTGGCGGTGGATGACACATGTGCGAATAATAACTTGGGTATGTATATTCAAGCTCAGGACCTTGAGAAGGTTCATAATAATCCCTAAAATTATTAACATCATGGTTTGTGGGGTGTTCATAATGTGAAACATGCCCGTAAGAAAGTTCTCTGATGGATTTGTTTTCATCCCCATTTGCAGACCAAAATCCTAACATGATCTCTCTCTAGTGATAGACTGAGTTATCGGAAAGGACAGACTCAAGGTTTAACAAAGAATTGAGAGACACAGAGTGATATAACACTTCAGCTAGCGGGTATGTTGCCCAACTACTACAGGGTCATGCACTTTGTTGCAGGGTTCAATAAGTTTATGCAAAGCTCAGCCAGCATACATTTATTATAAGAACATCAATTAACATGTTATAACACTCAGAAAGCAAAACAATTCTGCAATACAGGGGAACAATGCTTTTTCTAGGGATTATGCTCACAGATTCAACATGTACTGAACAACAAAGCAATAATGTGCAAATCAGGAGAGCACGGACTTATGGGAATGACAATCGGATTCAGGGATTTGGAGATTCAAATAGACACTAGCAGAAATTTTACTTAGGAGTCACAGAATCAAGCATACAGATGCTATATGTTGTAGGAGTTAAAATAAATGCTCAGTGGGGTTGCAAATTCATGAGGCAAATAAGGTGTTTACGTGAATGGTGTCGAAACTACGCAAGCATACATACAATTTTCAACATTTCAGATTTTAACGGATGCATACACATGGATAGCACTTTCAGCAGGTAGAAAATGTTACCCAGATATCTCAGGACTATGCTCAAATATATACTCTATGTTGCAGGGGTTGGATAGTGTTCAATCTGGCAGCTAAGTTAGCAGCTTATCACAGTTTACCATTCACACAAATATAAAGAATAATGAGGTTCGAGAATGACACCAACCGGGTTTAGGCACAATAAAAACTGTGTTATGTGCCCTTTTCTCCTTTTCCTTTGGTTTACATTTCAGTTTCGCAAGCACAAATTGTGTTGCTTCTTTTTCTTCTTTCCCTTGGTTTGAATTTCAGCCTTGCAGGTACCTGGTTACTCAGAAAGAGTTTCAGTTCTCAAAAATGGATAGATACAGCAAGGAAAAGACAGTATAGGAACTCAGAATGACAAACTGTGAGGGGAATCTACAACTCGACAATGGTTTCAGATGATTCTACTTTGGTTTTCTAAGACAATCCGAATGTCGTTAACAATTTGAAAGGTTACAAACTACAGAGATGTGAATTTTACAGAGAGATATGAATGGTTATTCGGACTGGCTAACAAAATGCACAGTTATGGACAAAGTACAATAAGGTATGATATGCAAAGTATTGAACAACTCCAATGCTTACCACCTTATAGATGCAATTTTCTTGAAAAGAACACCACACAATAGTTGTGTAACACCTAACACAGCTCAGGAGTCAGTTAACACTACGGAGATGTAACTGAGATGAGGACAAGTCAGTTTTGTAGGTTTAATGTTCAAGTTTAGGTAACATAAAAATTGCAGGTCTTAAAACCGAGACAAAGACATCACAATCTTATATGACTTACAGAACTGCAACTAAGAATCAGTTATTCTAAGAAGATGCTGAAACGGATTAAGTGAACTGAAAATCTATTGATGCAACATGTTATGAGATGTAAACTAATAAGAAATACTAAAAGAATGCAGCTATGTAAATGAAATGGGATGACAGAAATTAAAAACTATAGCTAAGTTATGCTATAACAGAAAAAGTAAAATCTAAACAAGTATATACATAGCCTATAAATGCAGTTCTGCAAATGAGAATGGAGTGATGTGAACTAAAGTTACCAATGCGACTAAGATGATACAGAATCAAACTATAACTACATTAGCAGGCTACATATGAGAGTACATAAGACCTAATATGCTATACAAAATACATGACTAAGTTATCTTACAGGTCAATGATGCTGGCAACAGAATGCAAGTAACTGAAAAAGAGGCTAAAATATAGATATGAACTGAATATGGAACGATTGATTTTTTTTTTATAGGTTAATCTTACTGATGGCAATATATTATAGATGAAATGAGAATTAAAAACTACAGCTAAGGTGTTACAGAACTAACCTATAGCTATAGATTATACTACTTAAAAGCTTTTAACTAAAACAAGATGCAAGGTATAACAGATGGATTACATTACTGAGATGATACTATCAAAGGTAGACAGAAAGAAACTTCAAAATATTCATAGAATTCTAGATGCAGGTGATTGACTAAAACAAACCTAGCAACTACAGAAAACACTTAAAGGGATGGGATGAAAAATTAAACAGGGTGATAGTGACAATGGAGTATTAGATAAGGCCAAATGAAAGCTACATATTAACTAAATTTTAAATAGATATATACAACCAACAGATATATCAAACCTAACAAATGCACAACTAAAATGCAGTGAATGAAAACAAGATGCACTACATACAGATTATCTAAGAAGTTTACATGTTATGATCTAACAATAGACAAACTAACATACTTACGATCTAAGCTACAGAATTATAGTAAACTATTAAGCTACAACATGTGCAAACCAATGAACTGAGAAAGAAACAAAAGAAAAGTTAACAGATATGCTAAGGAAACTTACAGGGATATGATGCACTTAACTGAAGAAAAAAAACGAAAATATGCAGACACAACTAATATTCACAGGGTTAAGTATGACTTGCAATAGGACAATGATGCTACTAATATATGACTGGGTCTGTTACAGACCAAAATAAGTAGATGACTATAACATAGTTATACAAAATGTATGCAAACAACCTTAGTGAAAGTGACAATGCAAACTACATAACTAAAACAATTTGAAAGTTGCAGATGGAGACTAATATGAGATGAAAACTAACTACAGAATGAAGATTATTTTACAAGACTATGTTGTTCGTATGAAAATGCACTGATGAAGCAATGTAAAGGAGACACTAAGAATTACAGCCAAACTAACACTCAAATGCAAACTAAACTACACATAAATTAAGTGAAAAACAACTAAAGAAAAGGATGCAATGACAGAAAATAATTAAAACTAAAGGCTACATCTACTTAGCACAGACCAACATGAGATATATTTTTTTTTTAGAAAGAATACAGTTAAATGAAAAGCTACAGATAAATGCAAAAATAGTTTCAACGATGCAAGATATATGAATAAGTGAATTGACTAAATTACTATACACAACAAAGTTACAAATGATAGTAAACTCTAAGTTAAGAAAAACAAAATGCAAGAAGACTAAAAAGATTAAAACTACCACTGACACAATGCAGGTTATATAGATAGATGTGGTTAACAGCTAAGTTACACTAGCAATGATTGAAAGCAAAAATTTAACACATATATATAAAGCTAGGCTAAAAATCAGTAAAGCAAAGACAGAAACTTTAGCTACACCACCACCGAGTCCCCGGCAGCGGTGCCAAAAACTTGGTAGGCTAAAAAAGATGCCTAAAAATACTAACTGCAAGTGTACAGTAACAATTGTGTAAGGTGCAAATACAGGTCGATCCACAAGGATAAGGTGGGTGTAAATTTGAAGCTTATGGTCTTACTAGACTGATTTTAAACATAAGTAACACAAAGGGGTTTTTTTGGGTGTCGATACGACAAGATATTGGTAGAGATTACAACAAAAAAAATAAAAGGAACTCTAAAAAAGCAGGTAACTAAGGTGTTAGGGCAATCGAATCCACCGCTTAACCCATGCTAAGTCAATTCAGTCTCAATGCCATTCTTGGCCCTTGTAATGGATACCGGTGGTCTTCCGCCTATACATGGTAGTTTTAGGAGGATGGTTTAGTGTCACTAAGACGATTCCTAATCCTAGTATTAGCTTCCCCCTCACAAGGCAACTAACCGCAGATCATTCACTTAGATAGTTAACAATCCTGAGATGGTAATTTTAATCACAATTAGGGTATATTTCCAAAGCACTAACTGTCTTCTTAGGGAACAATTAGTCTAAGAATCAATAATAGTCAATGAAGCATGAATTGCAACACATTCAACATATAAGTAATCTAACTACAATGGATACATGGCATACACTGTGAAAGTAGAATCCTGAAGGCTCAGATTATAATTATCCAAAACAATATAGCACAATAAGAACAATACCAATACTTGAATTAAACTGAGCAATGTATTATTGGTTTCATCTCAACCCTAACTATGAATTCAGAACATGATGAACACAATACTGAAATCAAACTTAAACTATAGCTTGGAGCACCGGCTAATACGGGCATGAGTTTTTACATCATACTGCCTTCCCTATTTATACAAATTTTCACTCAAAGGGTTTCAATTCAACAAACCAAGAGAGACCTACTCACCATCAATATCTGAATTTGTTGTCCCTTATGCTAATTCTTCTCTGCAAGCATGAGTTTCATGTTTCCCCCATTGTTGAATAAACCCTAACTTTATCTATCTCAAACCTAGCTTCTAGGGTTATGGGAGAAGCTATGATGGATATAGATAGAAGCTAGGAGGCGAAGAAGGTGTTTGTGAAGGTGACTGATAGGTTGGTCGGAGATGGAGGTGATTGATGGCTCTGCAAAATTGGTCGGGGATAAGAAGTTACAGAAGACAAATATTTCTTCTGTTGTTTTGCAGGAGAGGAAGAAGAGAAAACCGTATAGGGGTGTGTTTGGATAGCAGCTCGATTTGGGGAAGAGAAGTAGGAGCTAGGGTGTTAGGCGGGCGTAGAGAACTCTGATGCACGGTAAGGAGAAGATGTTGGATGATCACAACTAGACTGAATCTAACGGTTCATATTAGAAATGGGTTTGGGTCTTGGTTCTTGGGTTCTCTACCAAGCCCATGATTTGCACACGGTTTGCAACTGATGCGCACGCGGATTGCATCTTTTCTTCTATAGTCGCTAGGCTCCAATTTTCTGCTCTTTTGGCTCCTCAATTCATCCAATCTTTATTTAGTACCTAAAAACACAAAATTAATTAGTACAAATATTTATTCTTGAAAACAGAGAAAATACATAATTTTGGATAATATATGATTTTAAAGCGCAAAAGATGGGTTAAATGCCAATAAAAAGGTGTAGAAATATGCACTATTTGGCACTCATCACATACCTCTAAAGTTATTATCAAAATGACAAACAAATAAGAGGTTATTAGAGGAAGAACCTTCATTATTTGTAGATCTTTCCTTTTTCTTTCTTGAGTAAGAGACTCCTTCACAAAGATACACATTAACTGCTTCAACTGCATCCCTTTTTGTGGTACCTCTGGTTACAGGAGCCATGAAACTGTATCTTTCAAAGACAAGAGACGTGAAGTACATTTCACCACAAATGAATATAAGTAGACTCACGGATACCCAAACCCTAGAAGATTTTTGAACAAGTCTTGTATTGTTTGTGATCCAAAATCTATTATTAACAAGAAGATATTTTCTTAGCGAAATAAAAAAGAAAGTACCAAAACTTGAGCAACCTTGATGTAATCCTCATTTTCTCAAGTTAAAATAGAGGATGCGAACATCACTAGCATTTAAATAGTAACGGAGTGAGTCGAATGCTCACATCTTTTGTCACAAAGTGACTTATCAAGGTTTGAACAAACAGACTTACCTCGTCTGATTCTGACCCTTTTGACATATTCTTCTTGTATTCAGGTGTTTGCTGTTTTTCCTAAGTCAAATTCAACATTTGCATGTCATTTTGAAGTTTAGAAATTATTTTGTTATTCTTCTTGAATTTCCAACACTTATTTTGAACATGACTTTCACTTCCACAAAACAAGCACAACATAAAAGAGTTCTTGCTTTGTAGAGATGACTCATGTTTATCACAACCTTCGAGAAAAGATGTTCCAGAACTGGCCGGAACAAATGAGTTGATTGTGCTCACAGTCTTATTTTTGAACCCTAAAGCTTTTTGACCAAATAACATTGTTGAAATCTTGTCTGATCTTCCTGACAACCTTTGAAGGTCACACTTGAGAGAATTAATCTCTTTTTCTTTCAGATATAGGGTTCTGGTAAATTCATCATTAAGACAATTGATCTCAAGAGTTTTCACCTAAAGTGATGATTCAAGTTTCTACAACAAAATCTTCAGATGAAGATTTTCTTTATGAATTTCTTCACTTTTCTCCAAGAATTCTAAAATATCAGTGTTAGACTCGCATCCTAAATCAGAATTTGAGTTAATAGAAACTTCCTCCGGGAAGGCTGAAAATTTTGAACATGCTTCAGGAGTATATATATTATTGACACCCTGCGATATATCTTCTTGGAATGAATCATCAAAAGCATTAGAGAGAGAAGATGATTTCTCGGATCCCTTGCTTTTTTCACAATATTCTTGATCTTCTGTGTAATCAGTGATTTGTTAAGATCAGATTGATTAGGACAACACTCATCAGCCCACGACAACTTAGAAGCTTTACTTGCAATAGTCATAGCAGCGAACACAGACGTTCTGACTGTATTCTGATTATGATCAAGAATTTTTAACTTTCCAATAAGGGAATTTCTGGAAAGAGTATCAAGGTTATTTCCCTCAACGATGGCATGCTTCTTAGAATCGTATCTAGATGGAAACGATCTCAGAATTTTTATCATAATGTCCTTTTCAGGAATAATATTACCTAACGCAAAAGATGCATTAACAATTTCACTTTGTGATTAAAGTCATCAAATGAATCTTTGTCTGCCATACTAAGGTTTTCCCAATCAGAATTTAGGTTTTGAAGCCTAGCTTCATTTTCACAGGTATTCCCTTCAAATACTGTTTCTAAGATATCGCAAGCATATTTAGACCGAGTGTACGTAGTTACATGCTGCTGAAGATCTGGGGTAATGGCATGGATGATAGCATTTAACCCGTCAGAATTCTGCTTAGCAGCGAGAATCTCGGCAGGTTCATATGCACCAATATCCTTCGGAACAATTACATCGCCTTCTGCAATAACCGGAGGATTATAGACATTAAGAACATAAACCCATGATTGAAAATCACGCGCTTGAAAAAATGCACGCATAGAAATTTTCCACCATAAGTAATTTGAGCCATCGAAGACTGGTGGTACGTTTATAGAGATAACACTTCTGTCCATATTCAGATCGCTATAAACACAGACTTATAAGGTCTTAAATATGTTTGCCTGCTCTGATACCAATTGAAAAAGCAGGGGTACACCAACCACACCTAATATTTTATTTGGCAGTATGAATAGACAAACTCCAATATACTTTCAATAGAATCAACAAGACAGTTAGACTAAATCTACAGAGAAGTATATCAAAGAGTTTAATATCTTTATCTCTTAATTCAATCCGCAATCAGCAAATAGGAACTTGCGAGCCCGATTGAATATAATAGAAATAACTTGAACGGTACCAAAGACCAATGTTCAAGGATCTATCAATTTCAATCAGCAGCCAAAGTTTGAATTTAACAATTGATCGATTCAACCTGTGATATTTCAATTATATAACAAAATATAATGCGGAAAAGAAATAACACAGACACCAGAATTTTGTTAACGAGAAAAACTGTAAATGCAGAAAAACCCCGTGACCTAGTCCATCTTTGAACACCATGTCGTATTACGCCGCTAAAGACACTATCCTACTACCAATTAACTTCGGACTGGAATGTAGTTGATCCCTAATCAATCTCACACTGATCAAGGTACAATTTCCCTCCTTACGTCTCTGAATCCCTGCAGGATTCTACGTACTTGATTCCCTTAGTTGATATCACCCACAACCAAGAGTTTCTACAACCCAAAGTCAAAGACTTGATAAACAAATCTGTCTCACATAGAAAAGTTTATTGGAATAGATAAATCTGTCTCCCATAGAAATACCTACGAGTTTTGTTCCATCTTTTGATAAATCAAGGTGCACAAGAACCAATCGATAAACCAAACTTATATTCCCGAGGAACAGCCTTGTATTATCAATCACCTCAAAAAAATCTTAATCGTATGGTAGTGAAACAAGATATTGTGGAATCACAAACGATGAGACGAAAATGTGATAGGTATTGTAAAACACCTAATTTTATATCTAGTATTTATGCTTTCTTTGCTATTTTTCATGTGAATTATGTATCTTATGTTTGTTTTTGATTTATTAGGTACTTTGGAGTCATGCGGACGAAAAGAAGAAGAAATCGTTCAATTTGAGCCAAAAGGGCAAAAAGGTCATTTCAGGGGCAAGCACTATCCGGAGCTTGGCAAAGGTTAAGGGGAAACTTTCTTATGGAGAAGTACTAAACACAGACCGGCTGAGGCTAAGGGGATACTATTGTATGGCCACATCCCAGCTTGGGTGCAAATATCTGCCCCAATACTTTTAACCTAAACTCAGTCGAAATTATCTTCTCCTCTTTTCTTTTTCTTCCCCTGAGTTTTGAAGCTGTTGATGGATACTGTGGTGAAGGAGAACATTGGTCGAATCGAGAAATTGGTATCTGCTATTGAATCAGGAGATGGAATTGGAGGATTTGGTGGTTGAAGTTGATGTCCGACTGAGAGAAGAAGAAGATTACTGGCGAAATTGGGTGTTGGATCTACGAGTGATTGTTCAGATTGAGAAGATGGGAATGATGGTCTGAGATTGAATGGGTTTTGGATGAATAGAACAGAGATGATGGATTGAGAAATTGATTAGAAAATGGGTTCGTTCCGAATATGGAATAGAACAAATTTTGTTATTGTTGTCGGCGAACTCAGTGAATGGGTGATGAGATGGGTTGTCAAATTAAATACCAGAAGTTAAATCTGTTGCTGCTGTGGTTATTGGTGGTTTTTGTGAGATCGAACTTCAGTGGTACTTCTGTTTGAGTGCTATAAACTTCAGTGGAATGGTTTATGGCTTTCTTCTGGTGCACAGGAAGTGAGCTAAATTGATGAATGGATGCTTCACTTAGATGTATGCTAGGATTGTCGCAGGTAAAAGGCCGGATTTTGGTTCTGGTGAGTCGACCCAGTGAGCCCGATGCCCGATTCATACTTGCAGTTCAGACTAGTCAGCTCAGTAAGACCGAGTTAGAATGCTGACTCGATGTCTGAATACTCTCTACCTTTGACTCTTGACTAACGGTTTGACCTGTTTGACCGTTAACTTTAACGGCGCCGTGACTGAATATTCCGTCGACGGAGAAGAATTTTCATGTGACCGACGACCGGATTTCGGCCAATTTCCGGCAAAAACCCAGTTTTCCGGTGAGCGTTTTTGGGGCATATTTTCTACACGGGTTTTTATTACTTGTGGGCTTGGTGGATTTTCATCTAATGGAATTTGAAGAGAAGACCTAATTTTGGAAGGAGTATCCTTTATGGAAATTGATAAACATATAAAAAGAGAAGTCTTTTCTCTAATTAATATATTATTATCTTCTACTTTTGTTTCGAGTGTTTGTGAACATGATAGGGTTTATCTTTCTTCTTGTTATGAACTCCATTAACATGAGTACTTAAATTTTATTATTGGTTATGGAATAGTTGGATTTCACAAAGCATGATTCTTTGATTCAATATATTAGTTTTGTCTCATATTTATCGTTTACGATTCTCTGAAAATATAGTTGCATGATTTGATTGATTGTTTTGTCAATTTGCAAATTGATAGAATTTCTAATCACATCTATTGCTAGATTAGGGTTTGTTATACGTAAAAGTGATGAATTATTGATTACAAGTAGCATGAATATGGTTATAGCTTGTAGTGATGCATCCTTACAATCATATGTGAACCGTAACCTTTGTTAAATTGAATTAGTGCGCTTTCCACGTTCAATTGCTTTGATTGGCCTGATTTTATAGAACTTAATGCATCTAGGGAATTAAACTTGATTAGTGCTTTTACACGTTAGGTTGTTCTCTTAGATAGAACTCATACTCGCATCTTTTAATGTGTTTGTTGATGACAAAAGGAGATTAGCGGGATATTCTTGCGATCAAGATATTCTAGGGCTTTTGATAAAAGTTGAGATTAAATATCAATTCTAATTATTGTTTTGAAAACATATTTGCGAATGAAGATGAATCCTTAACCAATATTTTCTCATCCTTGACTTGTTTGTTTATTTCTTTATTTTCTTTTATTTTACTATTACTTGCATAAAAATTAGAAAACTCCCGGTATTTTATATAGGAAACCGAAACAACGAGACAACCTAGTCCTCTCTGTGGGATCGATCCTTTCTTGCCCTTTCTATATTTATATTTTGAGTAGTGAGAAAGTGTAATTTATTTTTGACGCATACGACAGCGATCAAATTTTGGCGTCGTTGCCTAGGAGGCAACGGTTGTCACTTGTTTTTGGTTTTTTTTTTTTTTTTCTTATTTTCTGGTTTTTAACCTTGGTTTGGGAATCGTATTTCAGGTACCAATTATATGGAAGGAGCATATTGGAACAATGGATACGGCTTTCAACCTCCTTAACACTATGGAAATTTCCCACCATCTATGGAATGCAATCAAAACCAATTTATTGACAATGATGCATATCCTAGAGAACCTTATGGTGATTTTCATACATACCGACAACAACCTTGTAGTGGGTATGTAAGTCAAGCACCTAGGTGGGATAATTCTACTTCTAATTGGCTTTATTCGAGTTGTATGCAGATTATGCATGGATTGCAAGATATGCAACAAAGGCTAGACCAACTTGACCGTAATAGAGAGAACGTTGCACAAACCAATTTCTGGAATATGCCTTTTTACCCGACTCCGGATCATAGTTATGATCATTCACCCATTCAAAGGGAAGAGTCATGGGAAAGATAACATATTGTAGCTAATGGTGGTAAGCGTGTGAACGTTAGAAAACTTGCGCAGAAATTATACAAGTTGGAAGACGATGGATACTCGGAAGATATTGTCGATGAAATCAGTAGGACCATTCATATGAAACTCAAATGATGTCATGATAAAGGTTGGGAAACCGACGACGATTCTGATTATGGTGAGTCTGAAGATGAAGACGATGATGATTGTGTTGAAAAGGACCAACCTTTGGAGATATTTGATGACATTAGTGTAGTTGACTCAACTCTTGATCTTTATAATGATCAAGAACCTATTCAAAAGGTACATGAGGATGATGAAACTAATGTTTTTCAGAATTTTGCATCATGGTTTGAGTCTAATGATGAAGAGGAGTATGTTGAGAATGTGACCGTTATGACCAATAATATGGAAGACCCAATTGAGCTTGCAAATGATTATAATGATGATGTTTATGTCGAGACTCCGGTTAAGGCAGAAACGGATGAAGAATGTTTGCAAGGTTTGATAGAGGACCATTATATACAAGAGGTGAATAATTCACTTGAGTTTTTCAAGGATGAAGAGGATTCCGTAATACAAGAGATTGTGCAAGGTTTGTCTAACCCTTTGCATATTGTTTATTTTCCTTTACCTCTTATTGGTTTAAATATATGTTCTTCGAAAACATTGTTGAATGACTTTGTTTCTCGATTTCCTCCATTAGAGAAACTTGATTCTCATACTATGCAGGTTTGTGAACAAGAAATCGTAGAAGTACCCGACTTCTATATTCTTTATGCACTTCCAAGTGTGGACAAGAATAAGTGTGGGGGAAGATTTTATCGGTTAATAGCTTCGTTTCTGTTTTATATTACTAATATTTGTGTGAAGCTAGTGTTTGAAAAATAGGTGCTATGGGTGGATCCCCAACTTTTCCGATTATTGGTGTATGGGGAATTCAACTTGCATGTCGGGCTGATGACTTAAAACCAAGCGCTAAGTGGGAGGCAACCCACCAGTTTTGTATCTCTTATCCTTTTGCTTTTTATTTTATTTTGTTTCATTTATTTATTTTTTATTGTTTTCATATCATATTTGCATCCCCATGTTTAATTTCATTAAGTCCATAATCTATCTTAGAAGAGAATTATGATGAATACCTTTTCGTCAGAAAATTTCAGACTGCGCGTAGTTCAGTCCAGAGACCATAACTTTCAGACCATTTATCAAAACACTGTGAAATTTTGATACTGTGTATAAAATACTTAGGTGAACAACTTTTGTGAAATGGAATGTTTCCAAATTCCTTACCAATTTGCACAGTTTTTGCGTTTTATATGATGTTACGTCAGAATTCAGAACTTTCGGTTTTACACATTGAGGACAATGTGAAGTTTAAGTGTGGGGGAGCATTCATATGTTTGTATAGTTTGTTTTAGTTTGTTTTATGCCTTTAGTAAAAAAAAAAAAATTAGAAAAATAGAAAAACCAAGAAAAAAATTTGTGCTTTTTGAACTCCGAAATCTAGAAACGTGTGCCTTTAGGATGAAACCATTAGTGGATGAAACCATTTTGAATGCAGGAGTTGAGGAACCAATTAACTAAAATGGACGAACATAGCTCAGAAATCACAATTAACATGATAGTTGTTACCATATCTCGGAATATCACCATATCGCATTCTATTTTTTTATTTTTCCATATTTATCTATTGTTCTCTAAGTTTTTTGGTGGGTCACTAAACATCGACGTGTTATTACTGCTAGGATGAAATAGAGTGATTGAGTTACTAGAAAAAGAAAAAGAAAAAGACCGACCAATTAGACCAAAACGGAATAAAATGACACTTGGGAATAACAGTATGTGTGAAACGTTATCCCTGTCTCCGTCGCCTAAACAAGCGTGGAATGCAGGATCCAAGGAAACTATCATGTACTTGCTGACAAAAAGCATGCGCTTGGATCCAAAAGATTTAATCATGCTGTCACAAAAAAAAAGTGAAAAAGTAAAAGAAAAAAAAAAAGAAAGTTTTATATTGGTTGAATAAAGTCACTTCTGGTTCCCTTGTATATGCCAGTGAGTTGATGTAGAATTCATACCAGTAGCTCAATCCAATAGGATTAGGTTCATTTTGGTAGTGACCTTCAGACAGATATGGGAAACATCGATCACTTGTGAACATTCGCCAACATCTACATCTATTTCCATCTTCTTAATCTTTTCATTGTGATTGTGGTTTGTTAGTTTCAGAGTATTGCGGCTTGTTCGACTATCTAATTAGAATTTATTTACTAATATATGAATTGAATTTGTAAGGTACCTCCTCCTGTAGTCATTTTGGATTCGTTCATTGATTTGTCACAAATAGACGGAGTTGGAAATATAGGTTTTGTAGGTAGACCTCTTGTAAACCTTCACGAGACTATAACTCGTCCACTAGGGATGCCTAGGGGTTTAAAGGCTTGTTATTTATGCTAAAAGTGACCGTAGCCTCGACGAGACGGAGTTGTATGTATTTGTTTTAGTTTAGTTTTGTTTGATTTGCTCGAGGACTAGCAAAGTCTAAGTGTGGGGGAATTTGACAGGTGTTGTAAAACACATAATTTTATATCTAGTATTTATGCTTTCTTTGCTATTTTTCATGTGAATTATGTATCTTATGTTTTTTTTTTGATTTATTAGGTACTTTGGAGTCATGCGGATGAAAAGAAGAAGAAATCGTTCAATTTGATCTGAAAGGGCAAAAAGGTCATTTCAGGGGCTAGCACTATCCGGAGCCTGGAAAAGGTTAAGGGGAAACTTTCTTATGGATAAGTGCTAAACACAGACCGGCTGAGGCCAAGGGGCTACTATTGGATGGCCACATCCCAGCTTGGGTGCAAATATCCGCCCCAATACTTTTAACCTAAACTCAGTCGAGATTATCTTCTCCTCTTTTATTTTTCTTCCCCTGAGATTTTAAGCTGTTGATGGCTGCTGTGGTGAAGGAGAACAGTGATCGAATCGAGAAATTGGTGTCTGCTATTGAATCAGGAGATGGAATTGGAGGATTTGGTGGTTGAAGTTGTTGTCCGATTGAGAGAAGAAGAAGATTGCTGGCGAAATTGGGTGTTGGATATGCGAGTGACTGTTCAGATTGAGAATATGGGAATGATGGTCTGAGATTGAATGGGTTTTGGATGAATAGAACAGAGATGATGGATTGAGAAATTGATTAGAAAATGGGTTCGTTCCGAATATGGAATAGAACAAATTTTGCTACTGTTGT
The DNA here is from genome assembly GCA_023529315.1 of Papaver bracteatum. NCBI lineage: Eukaryota > Viridiplantae > Streptophyta > Magnoliopsida > Ranunculales > Papaveraceae > Papaver > Papaver bracteatum. The sequence continues at coordinate 495,061 of JAJJWX010005130.1, forward strand.
CGCCGAACTCAGTGAATGGGTGATGAGATGGGTTGTCAAATTAAATACCAGAAGTTAAATCTGTTTCTACTGTGGTTATTGGTGGTTTGTGTGAGATCGAACTTCAGTAGTACTTCTGTTTGAGTGTTGTAAAGATCACAGAGAACAGCAGAAAGGGAATGGTTTATGGCTTGCTTCTGGTGCACAGGAAGTGAGCTAAATTGATGAATGGATGCTTCACTTAGATGTATGCTAGGATTGTCGCAGGTAAAAGGCCTGAATTTGGCCTGGGGAAGTCCTGTAAATGAACAGAACTCGGCCGGATTTTGGTTCTGGTGAGTCGACCCAGTGAGCCCGATGCCCGATTCATACTTGCAGTTCAGACTATTCATTTCAAGAAGACCGAGTTAGAATGCTGACTCGATGTCTGAATACTCTCTACCTTTGACTCTTGACTAACAGTTTGACCCGTTTGACCGTTAACTTTAACGACGCCGTGACGGAATATTCCGTCGACGTAGAATAATTTTCATGTGACCGACGACCGGATTTCGGCCAATTTCCAGCCAAAAACCCAGTTTTCTGACGAGCGTTTTTGGGGCATATTTTCTACACGGGTTTTTATTACTTGTGGGCTTGGTGGATTTTTATCTAATGGACTTTGAAGAGAAGACCTAATTTTGGAAGGAGTATCCTTTATGGAAATTGAGAAACATATAAAAAGAGAAGTATTTTCTCTAATTAATATATTATTATCTTCTACTTTTGTTTCGAGGGTTTGTGAACATGATAGGGTTTCTCTTTCTTCTTGTTATGAACTCCATTAACATGAGTACTTAAATTTTATTATTGGTTATGGAATAGTTGGATTTCACAAAGCATGATTCTTTGATTCAATATATTAGTTTTGTCTCATATTTATCGTTTACGATTCTCTAAAAATATAGTTGCATGATTTGATTGATTGTTTTGTCAAGTTGCAAATTGATAGAATTTCTAATCACATCTATTGCTAGATTAGGGTTTGTTATACGTAAAAGTGATGAATTCCTGATTTCAAGTAGCATGAATATGGTTATAGCTTGTAGTGATGCATCCTTATAATCATATGTGAACCGTAACCTTTGTTAAATTGAATTAGTGCGCTTTCCACATTCAATTGATTTGATTGGCCTGATTTCATAGAACTTAATGCATCTAGGGAATTAAACTTGATTAGTGCTTTTACACGTTAGGTTGTTCTCTTAGATAGAACTCATACTCGCATCTTTTAATGTGTTTGTTGATGACAAAAGGATATTAGCGGGATATTCTTGCGATCAAGATATTCTAGGGCTTTTGATAAAAGTTGAGATTAAATATCAATTATTATTATTGTTTTGAAAGCATATTTGTGAATGAAGATGAATCCTTAACCAATATTTTCTCATCCTTGATTTGTTTGTTTATTTCTTTATTTGCTTTTATTTTACTATTACTTGCATAAAAATCAGAAAACTCCCGGCATTTTATATAGGAAACCGAAAAAACGAGACAACCTAGTCCTCTCTGTGGGATCGATCCTTTCTTGCCATTGCTATATTTATATTTTGAGTAGTGAGAAAGTGTAATTTATTTTTGACGCATACGACAGCGATCAAAATGTTTGTGACTTCTTTTAATCTTACCTATTGGAGATAAATCTCAAGCAAATCTTAGAAACGATAATACTCAATCACGATAGTAAAACTAACATCAGAACACGTAACTACAGAGAAAATAGTTTGGTTTGTCTTCACAATCCCAATGAAGTCTTTAAGTCGTTAACCTACAGGGTTTCATGAAAAACCTAAGGTTAAAGGAGAATCGACTCTAGTCGCAACTAGTATCACACAGGAGGTGTGGGGATTAGGTTTCCCAGTTGCCAGAGTTCTCTTTTATATAGTTTTCAAATAAGGGTTTGCAATCTTAGTTACCTTGGTAACAAAGCATTCAATATTCACCGTTAGATGGAAACATGATTAGATACAAGCTAATATATTTCAACCGTTATATCGAATTTAGCTTATTATACACAAATGAAATGTACCCTCATTTAGGTTCATGTAACAGTGCCTAAACGTGTACACCATGTTGTCTCTATAGTAGTTAACCGAGGTTAGCTATATGAATACTCTAATATCAACCTTATTCATCTTAACCATAACTAGTTCAAATGACTCAAATGAAACTAGTTAAAGAGTTGTTCAATTGTTATATTCTCATAGAAGTATACAAGAACACAATTGAAGCAAAATCGGTTTGATTCACTCGAATCAATTCATGAACATTATAGCCATGGTTTGCAAAGAATGCATTCCTTATTATATAAATGTATTTGTTCATGTCACAACCGGTTTGCAAAGAATGCATTCCTTATACTTGAAATAGCCGGACCAAGTTTGGTTTTCGCCGGTATGCGAACGGGTACGCATACCACCAAACCCGGCAGAAATTTCCGATCACAAACCTACGCCAGTTTGCGTACGGGGATGCGTACTTAGGTTCCTGGAGTTCTCAAACTAATAGGTACATATACGGGCAAAGTTGTGAAATCTTAAATCGCAACGCAAATCGTTTTTCCAATTTTAAGAATCGAATCGTATATTGAATCGTGAATCGAAGATTCATAGTCATTTTTATATCACCTTAAAATATAAAAATAGGATGTTTATCTAAAAAATATAATGGATAAAATATGTATAAGTATGTTAATGGTGGATTTTAGTTCAGGGCTAAAGTTATAAAACCAATTTTTGTGTAAACATCCTGCAGAGGATGAGACTATTTTATAAGTGATGAATACTTCTTCACTTTATTAATTCACCTAGAATGGAGCATGTAGCAACAATCCCCTGAATATTCTGTGAATTTTATCATTACTGATTAATGCTTAGAAGGCCTTGTATTTCCTGTGTTGTTCCTAGCAGAACTCTCATTGTTGGTACGGCATGATGACTGATTGTTACTCGCAACAGAGTAGCATGAATATCCAAGTACCAACAGTGAGGCATGCACGAAATCCCCATACAGGCTATAATTCTCGGTGTGTTATACTATCCCGATTTAGCATGTAACTCTCGGTGTGTTATACTAGCCCAATTGATTGTGTAACTCTCGGTGTGTTATACTAGCCCGATTGAGCGTCTAGACTGTCCGTAACAGTCTAGAAACGATCACGGTCATCCAACTTCCCAGGCATGATTGGAGGGTCGGGATCGAATTCAATACCCCCAAGCAGGTATTGGAACATTCACTGCCGACCCAATGTGGGCCCCGCAAGATTGGACTCCCAAAAAGGGGTGGCATAGGTTGCCAAACCGTCCAAACTAAGCAGAATGGACAAAAAAAACCTAAATTAGGGTTTGCGGCACATTACATGTGTCGCAAAACGATCTCAACCATCCATCTTCGCAGGCATGGATGGAGGGTGTAGATGTATATTCAAAGGGCCCATAGCATGTCAACACAATCACCGTGGGCCCGACTACACACATGAACAAACGGCCAGGACCAACCATGATTGGTTGTCCCAATTCGTGCGCGCAAGACAAGGCATGAAGCATGGACGGCCAAAACCCTAATTTGGGCTTGCGACATCATGTATGTGTCGCAAAATCATCTCGTGCGTCCATCTTCGCAGGCTTGAATGGAAGGAAAATATGAAACATTAGGGAAGGCCGAATATGCTAGCATGACCACCGCGGGCTCGGCTTCATGTCCGACCGATCGGTCAAAGCCAGCCTTGGTCAGGCGCCTCGGTTCACGCGCCCAAACTGGCATGGTCACGCTTCCCAAATCACAATCTAATCTCGAACACTCAACTTCACCGGACAAATTGAGTGGCTTAGATCATGTTTCGATGGGACAGTCAGGTATAGGCGTGAATACCAACCTACCACCTACACGCTGGACCAATAGGCCGAGACCGACCAAGCTTGGTCGTCTCGTAACGCATGTCTTTAAGGTGGCATACCACGCCCCTTCAGGAATCCTTTGCGGCATGGGATTTCTGTCGCAAATCGGTCTCAGCCACTCAACTTCACCGATAAATTCGAGTGGCCTAGATCAAACCTTCGTGGGAAAGTGAAGCATGGACATGGACATCAGCATGCCGTCTACACGCATGCCTGATCGGTCCTCCATGAAACGCATCCCATGCTTCGATTCGACCAAGCTGAAGAAGTACACTCGCGCACCTCCTAAACCCTAATCCGAGGGTTGCAGATTTGGGTCGAAAGTCATCTCGTCCATCCGACTTCGCCAGCTCAGATGGACGGCCTAGGATAAGAGTTAGGCGACCAGTGAAGTATCACCGTGATCACTGTCTGCCACTCTACCACACCATGTGGTCGGTCAAGGGAAGATTTGCTAGCGCAGCCTCCAAACCCTCACGTGAAGCAGGCAGGGCATGATGCTCAACAGCGATGCTTCATATATGCCAAATACATTCGATGCATAACATGCATAGAATACACATGATACTTTACAAGTATCGACTTCTTAAATAACTTAGTTGTTTAACTAGCACTACATGCTACCTTCTGTGGGTTCCGTGATCCACACACTCAAGACATCAATCATGTCACAAACTGGGGGATACATACTTGGGTATTGATCTGGCGGTTTACAGCGTGCAGCGTGCAACGCGCCATCACAAGAATGTGTCAGGAAGACATGGACGGTTAGTGATGATAGGAGAAGTGGGAAAGATTGATCGTGTGACACTCACATACCACTCCACTACTCCATAAATTCACTTCCTCCACTTCCTACGAGAGACGTGAATAAGGCTCAAATGACTTGTATAAATAGGTTCTCCTCCCTATTTCCAAACAAGATCACAACACAGAAACCAAGTGTTAATACAACACGTATTCAAATACCCAGAGCCTGCTTGCATTAATCGTAAGCCTGCTCACCTTTTTGATACAAGTCATAAACAAGCCTACACCTTCACAATCTCAGCACCTTTTTCGCTTCCCTCCCTATGATCAACCCCATCTCCTTCACTTTGTGACCGAAACAAGTCTGGAACGACCATTTCTTAGTTTAGGCCAGAATTGTATATATTGATCTCTCGAATCAAAAGCACTCACTGGGCAGTGCATTTGTTTAGGATTTAGATTCATTCCTCATCCACACACCCTAAATTACCAAAACCGACAGGAATAGTTCTCACCCATAAACAAAGTATAAAATAAGTTGTTTATAATCACAAAAAAATGACTTGGTATGGTGGTCTGACTACCAACTTGCATGACAGTGGTCTCCTTAGCTAAGTTTATTTTTAAATTTTTAAATTATAGCCACTCAATCAATAGTCAACGTAGTCAACAATCGTATATTTGCAAGAATCCTCCGCTTATAAAAAGGTTCGATTCAACAATGCTCCTTGAATCGTTATGGAAAAAAAAATGACGCGAATCGCACAATTTGAATCGCAAATTGTGCGATTTTAAAAACCTTGCATACGGGTATGCATACTATGGTTCCCGGACATGCAAGAGTGCACAATCATGTTTATAATCCAATGTTGGTTAAGTATTCTAAACTCTTATTTCAATCATTGAAACTTTCTTAGAGGATGGAAATAGCTGTTTTCACACACTATTAGCATCAAAGAAATTTCCAAGTTATTATTGAAATAATCATAACAAAACATTCCAAGTCTACACCAAATGATTATATCACACAAACCATGTAAGATGTTACTCGGCGATTTTCACTCGATCATCTTTTGACTTTCGTCAAGAATATAAGAAGAACTTGGTTGAAGTGAAAGCTTACCAACACATATTTCGAGAAATATGTAAGCGAGTTAAACTCAGCTCGAAATCTCAAATGCGCATAATCGAAAACTATGGTAATACGACTTTTGTCTCAATATAGGAGATAGAGTAGAAATAGACTTTCCAAGTGATAGATGAGTTTTAGTCTTCACATACCTTTTGTTTATGAAGTTCCACAAGTTATCCTTAGTAGTTCTTCGTCTTCAATTAATGATCACCGTGAAGTATAATGCTCAACTACACAATTTATCCTTGTCTGAGACATTACTTTAAGTAGACTAGAGATCAAGACTTGTAGTTTTGATCACTAACATTTAGAAACAAGCTTGAGATAGAAACGCTTGAGAGTTCGACCGAGAAGTGCTCTAACAACTAGAACAAAACTAATAGGATGGCGATCTTGTAGGAAAGTCGTCCGGAAGGATTTTAAGTATCGATTACTTTGTTAGCCTAACTCGAGTTTCAGGATGATTAATGTAAGTTGAATGAGTCGCCTTGTATGTACAACCCAAGGAAACATAGCCGTAGAGGTAGGGGTATTCAATATCCCTTGAGAATCTCCTACTTATCTTTGACTTAATTTAATTCAAATCGTCCCAAGAGGTTCACTAAAATTGTAACTAGTTGCCTTTCAGAAGAGTATAAGTTGTCTAGAAACAATCTAAGTGGAACCACCATGCTTGTTATTTGTTAGATTTAATAGGTTTGATTTGGTCGATCGATTCAGCCCTATTTGTGATTGTTTAAAATACCCATGCAGTTAGGATTTAGAAATGGTATGAAAATAGCCAATACAATGAATATATGACTGAGTTTCAAAGTGGACAGTACTCGTATTATGACCATAGTGTGAATAGTGGTTGGGAATACCAGCCTTTTGAAGGTTATGGCTCATACCATGGTGAGCCCAATTACTATAAATAGAGATGTTCTTTTAACTGGGAAATTTAATCCCTGAAACTTTGTGTCCTAGTTGATTGCTAGAGTCGTCCTCTATTGACCTAGGCTTCTTTTGAGAAACGTAATTAGGTATACGACTGAAATTTCTTTAGGGATTCGTGAAGCCAGGTCCAACTATCTTTACCTTGATAAATCGTTTATCCTTCATAAAAGTTATTTATGGATTCTCAGTTGTGCCGAGATTATTTCCTCAAAGAGTTCCACGACCTCATCTTTGAATTCGCAATCAGGAATTCCAGGTAGTTCTCTCTTAGTTTCAGGATTCTCAAATGGAGCTCGATTTGTGTTGGCTGCCAAGTAGCTTAGCTCAGTTAGCTATCTTTCCAGTTTAGCTCTTTTACCCGATAACTTTAATTTTTATCCTCATTGTCCACCATGTCCATGTGGATATTCATGTTGCGCTTAAGATAATACAACTAATTCTTTTGAGACTGTTTGGTTACCACGAATCACATATTCTCCAGAGTTTGTCATAAATTTTAGCATTTGGTGATATGTTGAAGAAACTGCTTGCATTGCGTGTAACGTATTTATGCGAACTTTGCAACTTCCACTCTCCGTTGCTAATCCCAAAGAAGCTTAATCAACAACGTAATTGTATTTCGTTCTTATTAAAATATTTGTGTTATCTTGATCTGAGATTTTCATTCATATAAGATCATGAATCAAGCAAAGTTTCGAAGAGAAAACATTATTAATCTAGAAGATTTGATATCTAAAGTTGAAATAATATTTTCTGCCAAAGTCTTTACCATTTATTGATAGATCTGATCACGGTTGACATGTTACGAGATTAAAATCATTAAAATCAGCAGGTTATAGTTCGATCTCATTCAGAATCATCATATTATGGACTAATAAACACACATATCATCAATATTTGAGCATATTATGCTTAATCATGCAATTTTTCAAGTAATTATGTTGAATCATGCATCAAAATTATGATTTTGATCTATATTATGTGCAAGAAACATGAAGTTCTAAAAAATTAGTCGGCGACAATTAAGATACGCCAAATTCTTATCTTCACAAATTCTGATCTCGGTCATTTGTTTCAGAATACGATCTTGATTATCTCTTTTTCTCTGATCTCCGATCAGGACTTCAGCGATGCTTGGTATGGATTTCTTAGTTATCTTTTAAGTCGGTTAATGGTCAAAGGAGGTTAAGAGATAATCGAAGAGAGATGAGAGAAAATTATCTGAATTTTATTTTCTATTATTAGAATTAACTTGGTTACATCATCAGCCTTTCTGGCTATTTATACATGATACGAACACGAAAATTACATGTAGATGACAAAGCACATGTCAGTCTTGACATTAATAGTTTCCCACGTCTTGCTTGTACCGACTTGGATTGGTTTCCAGGTTTCCCCTCAGCTAACAACATCGAGAATATTCTTAGCTTCGCATCTGGACTCAGGTCTTCCACACCTAACTATGTGTCTTTGTCTTGTTTGATCGCCTATATCTCGGTTATTGGACATTTTATTCAGGTCTTCTATGTCTGACTTTGAGTTTTATTTTATGTCTCAGCTGTATTACTATTCAGCTGCCAGTTCTTGGGTAGATGATATATTTTTTCACCTACAACTTCTAAAATTACGACAACATTAATTGTCTTATGAACTCTATTAGAGAAACAAATATACGAAACTCACCCGCATATTACACCCAAAAAACCTTGATAGTTAATATAATTAAGCTTTCATACATAAAACTACCAACTATTCTATTACTATTTTCGTCAAAGCAAACAAAAAACGTGTTTTCCAGAGGAAATAGTTGTCCTTTAATAGAAAAATACATACCAAAACAAACAAGTATAGTCACTAATTGTACTGGTCCTAGATATTATATAGACGTAACTTTGTATAGTTGTATGGTGTGAAAACGTCGGGATAAAAAATAGCGCATGTAAATATCATTGGATAATCATTGTGGTATAGATATTTAGTCAATAGTAAGATTTCCGCGTAGCAGGCCATAAAATTGCTAGCTAAAATTTTTAGTAGTATTTGTCGCTTTATAATAAGTTTCATCTGATTATTATCAGCTGCAAGTAGCAGTACGCGGTAAAATATCTGGTTCGTGTATCCAACCTCAATGGGTTCAAATAACGAACTAATATGTCATATGTTTATGTTACATCCAATGGAGAAGGGCACCTTGTTACGAGTAATGAATCAGGGATATATCAAGAATACATAGCACAGTTTGGATAACTTTGCTTATGTAAAGAGTAGTCGGGATCTGTCCTCGGCAAAGATAAATCCACGGATGTGGTTATCCAGACCGCACCCTTTCTCTGCACGTGTGTCTTAGAATTTGGGTAGATGAATGAGTGAGTCGTTTTCTATAGCTACCCAAAATATACTCTAGCCTTGACTTTTTGTCTTCCTTCCTTGCATTCATGAAACAAGGAACACGCATGTTCCATTTTTTTCAGCCGTGGGAATGTTCACCACGTTTTTGAGGATTGCAAAAGTTAGATTAGTTCTCAGAGCTTCTCCAATGGCATGTATGTAGAGATAAATGTCAAAATCCACCTAGGATAAACATCTATTTTCTCTAAAATCATTCTCCAACCCGGATGTCCTAAATCAATGTATGCATGACTTTAGGTAGAAAATGTCAAGGGGAATATCTAGTTTCTCACATTCCCCTTGACATTGTCTACCATCCTAATCAGCTTTTTTTAGTTAAAAATATATTTTATTTACTAAAATTAACTCTAATACAATAAATAATCATTTTTAGATCTAATAAATCTTAAAATTACTAAACATAAAATTTACATTTAATAAGAAAATGATCACAAACAACACCATTGGAGATGAATAACTTTTTTTCACCTAAACTTAAGAGTCCAATTTTGTGCACACAGTGTGCACAAAACAAAACAGTCTTATTGGTTGTTCCAAAACTGACGTTTTTTATTTTTTAAAATTGTTTTTTTCTATGAAAATATAAATTTAATTTTAGGAAAGGGAAAGAAAAGATATGTCGTATCTTACATTTCCTAAAATATAGTGATTTAGTAAATAATGGTAACAACCGAATTCTTTATTGCTTTTAGCTGATCAAAAACGTGATGATCAGTTTGATCATCGTGCTATACGAAAATGAAGAAAGTATCGCATGGATATAAACAATAACTACATCGTATTTATCCAATTGAAGTGATACCAGTGGTTTCTCTTTATGAAACAATACTAAATATTGAAAAGGCGATGGTACCCAAATATACCTCAAGCTATTACTTTTCCTTCCTATAAGTCCTTTCCCCGAAAGTGATTGTCTATGGACAGAGTCGAGACAATACAACAAATTGGTTCACACTTTGTCTAATCGTCTATGGATACGAGATCGAGATAATACAACAACAAAGTGTGTTTACTTGATGCAAAGGTTCGGACTTAACCAAACACAATAGGATTCACGTATCAAGTAAATAGGAATTAACGTTTGTGCAATTTACTTTAATTATAATGCGGAAATATAAAGTAAATGGCACAACAAGATTTTGTTAACGAGGAAACCGCAAATGCAGAAAAACCCCGGGACCTAGTCCAGAATTGAATACTCTCGGGATTAAGCCACTATACAAAATAATACCAACTTCGTATAGTTGAGACCAAGCAACTAAACCTATAGTTCACCTAGTTCCGTCTGTATTCCCACGTCTCCAACCTGTAAAAAAGTCACGTACTTGGACCAATTCCTTTGGTTCATAATCCAAACAGTAAAAAAACAACAAATCTGTTTGGTATCAACTCGCTTCAACCTAGCGATATGAGTTGCGCAAAGTTTCCCTTGTTTATCTTAACATAAACTCCTTTGCCAGGTTCCAAGATCTATCTTATGTTCAATCACCCAAAGGCAATTGTTAAGATTAATCCAATCAATACCTTTAATCCCAAGGAAATGTATTGATGCCGATCTTCTGCAATTAATCAATACAATCTACCACAAGGATAAACCGATTATTAATTGGATCCTCTTTTTCCCAAACAAGTATTGTGCACACCAAAGATTATAAACACCAAGTCATAAATCTTCTATCTCTTCTTCATCTTCAAATCTTCTTATATCTTCAATAAACACCTGCACACAACTACTTGAATCTCTTGTGATCAATCACACACAGAACGGAGTCTGTTAACAATGGATTATCACAAGATCGTCTTTAGATCTAACAACAGTCTAAAGATCCCTGTCGAAACCTTGAACTATTTTGAGTGAATCTTATATCAGAAGAGAAGATTCTCAAGCATAAACAAACTAGGTGCAATCAAAGTTCAACCACCGTTAGTCAATCAAATCAATACGAAAACTAAAGATAATCCGCAATATCTAGTTTCCCACCAACGGGTCGCGCTAGAGCTTCTCAATCCCAAAGAAGACTTTAAATTAAGCGGCCGTAAGAGATTTCACCAAATTAGATTACTCTCCTCTCCGATAGGCGGCTTCACCAGTAACAAAGACAAAAGCGGAAGTCTATTGTTACGCAGGATTAGTTTTCTAGAAATGCAAACTCAAAGTATTTATAGACAAGGAAGTTTGGACACCAAGTCATTTCCAAAACCGAAAATATTCTCAAGATATTTTTCATTACTACAAAAAATTCGGTTTTCATAATTCCTGTGAATGCACTGTCCAAAAATACGATCAAAATCTCCTTGGAAAATCTTTAACTAGAAAATACACATTACTAATTCTTATTTTCCATATATAATTAAAAACCCTTAATTAAAAAGATTCTTAACTTTTTTAAATTCGATCTTGGGATTTACTTCCTTCTTAGCCTTTAAGGAATATCTTTGAACAATATAGAATAAGCATTAATGCACTGTGTTCAAAGTGTGTCGACATCTTACTCTTGCAAGTCCTTTTTCATACTTGCTCACTTGAAACCGATTTACCACACTTCCAAACAAGTTTAAAAATGGTTCATCTTACTTTCAAGAATTATGTGATTGATCAAGTAACACTCAATCATAAACCATGGGTTTAACGGTTATACCAAAACAAGTTTCAGTTCTACCTCCATGTGAGTACTGTGCATAGTCACACTAGCTTACCATAATTCGGCTGACTAGGTACTAGGATCGGTTCCCCACATATATTTGGTATCTAACTTGTATGCACTGCACATGTCCATAGGATCAGTTCCCCTTCCCAAAAGCGTGTTGCACATATTCATAGGATCGGTTCCCCTTTCTTCCATAAACCTTGTTGCACCTCATACAAGGAGCGGTTCCCTTTGTGATGCACTGCACCTCTTACTAGGATCGGTTCCCCTTATCCTAATAATTAGTCAGACACTCACGAACCCGATCATACCCCAGGTGATTACTTAAGATCGGTTTCACTAATAAAAGTCATACCAATACATAAGTCAGGCCTCATGTGAATAGTTTTACCAAGAACACAAACAAGTCATGAGCGGTTATACTAATCACACATATTGGTCGTTCATAAGATATGCAATGAAGAACATCCCCAATAATGCCTGGAAATTTCCTTTTCGGTTCACAACACATATCATGAACTTACTTCCTTAGAACACATGTGAACATTGTTCTCTAGGATGAAATCCTCACCTCATACCCATACATAATCACAATAGCATTCATACGATTATGTTGATGTCTTACATACAAAGATTAATGGTTAAGCAAGAAACTTCATATTGTATTCCTTAATACTATGTCTATCTAGAGTGTTCATGCTTCGCAGTTTTATGTTTTCAATATGCACGACTTGAAAGATACGTTAGGGAATGAAACAATTCAAATCAAATATCACTAACCTCAAGTGGAAGGATGATGTTGTGGTTGTAGCTCCGTTCTTCTTCACTTCTTCAAGTCTTCGCAATACTTGTAATGTCTCACCCTAATACTTTCAATCTAACCTATACGAAGTTGACTCTAGTACATTTAAATCAAGCGACTCTTATAAATGAGTTATGGTTCACTAAAATATGACAACCAAACTTGACATACCAAAGCTTGGTGGGTTCAACCGAGCAATACTCTAATAATCTCCCCCTTCGTCAATTTTAGTGACCAAACTCTTACAATCATATGGATAAACAAATTACAAGAATTCATTACACATACGCTTGATTCCCGAAACCAACAACACAAAACCTGCATTCATTCAATCCTTAAAATGCAGCAGCTACACTATAATAACAAAGCTCATACTCGCCCTAAAGGTGAGATGGGTATATTTTCAATCCGCGCATCTTTGTTATCCCAATCATATGATATGTTACTCCCCCTTTGTTTATGCTTTTCCTCATTCGGTAGATAAACGTTCAAGCACCATTGTCCTCTTCCCTAGTGACACCAATCAACCATAAAATTGATACCAGCATCACCTATTTACTTCATATATTTCCCCCCCTTTTGGTCACAAAAATGACAAAGAAACGAAAAAATAAAGGACAACATGAAAAGGATCTTACAAATCTCAAAATAGACTTGCAACCTGTTGAGTCAAGCACGATGGTTCCACATACCATTTTTGATAACCAACATCAAAACCGAAACTACAAGTAATTACGTTTTGATATGGTATCATGGAAATAATTGCCCGAAGCAATTTTCCCAACTAGTTTAGCAAACCAAAAATCAACTAAGCATGTTAGTTCCTTTGCTAAACCGATTGTATAAATGCAATCGCTTCATTCGATAAGACCAAAACAAAGATAAACTCCGTTTTTCTCATTAGGTTCTAATTATCCATATGACTTAGACCTTTAGATTTTAAACAAGCCAAATACTAGGTTAGTTAACTAGAATTTCCTTGTTTAGGCATTCGGATAGACTTGAATAACCAAAACCTCCACTTTTATAAGTCTAACTAAGATCAGAATTAACTTAGCTTAGCTTATCCGGAATCGAATTGGACTAAAAAACTCACCCGTCAACATATTCATTCGTTAAGCCATAAATAATTCATACAAACCAATAAATCAACTTGCATAATTATTCACCTCAAACGGAAAGCAATTGAAACAAAATATATATCAAAGTTTCACTATTGCACTGAAATTTTGTAAGCCTAAAAAATTGATACTACACGATAAAGAAAAATAACAATTGTTTTACTTAACTGGAAGCAATTGAATTAACATAGACATTAAAGCACCGCAATTGCACCAAATTTTGTAAGCCTAAACTATTGATATCACACAACAAATCAAGATAACAAAAGTTTTACTTCACCGGAAACAATTGAATCACACAAACATCCACATATACATAATGGAATAAACACATTAATTGTACCGACAATTTCTTTTAAGCAAAAGCAATATATATATATATCAAATAAAAATAGGCTTTTCTTAAAACAGGAAAACAATTAACTAACAAGATTGTTACCTCAATTTCGCATCTAACTTCTCCAAATATGCATCATTTTCTTTTTCCGGGAGAATTGACATCGAAATACCATTATGTTGTCATCCTTATGCAAAAACAAAAGAATAACAACAACCAACCTTTACCAGAGAAAGGTTGAAAATCGGTTTTAACAATTGCAAGCAAAAGTTGAAAACCATCGAAACACATATGCTTTTATGCTAAACCAAAACCGATTCAACATATTATGACTTTTTCACATATTGTTTCTACATGAACCTCTCATGATCCTTTGATAAAGCCTACCAACATGGGCTAGAACTTAATCCTGCTAAATCAAAAATTCACCCAAACCATAAGGGTTCACAACATATTATAAGATCGAATATCAAGGTAATAAAACCGAAATCAAACATCCCATAAACATACATAGAAAATAAAATAAAGCATTAAAGTACTGGCTATGTAAATCAAAAACTATCACAAGAAAAATTATAAATCAAATAACTTTATTCATAATAGTTTTTATTCAATAGACTTATACAATCAATGAAAGAGATCAAAAATTGATGTCTATTTTTCTTTTCTTTTTCATCTGGTAGATAAGAATCTAATCTTATTGCATCTTCTTGTTTTTCATACAAGTGTTTTTCAAATTCTCTTGTAATCTCGTTTAGGCAGAGATTTCATCTAGAAGAGACTGAAACTTCCACAGAACATCCTCATAATGATTAAGGATGTTGGTAAGATGCTCAATATTGTTTGACGAACTTTCATGAGAAATTTTTGAAAATCCAAGGAACAACCCACCAGTTGTAAGTTACGTTTGAGAATTTTCGAAACATAAGCTGTCTTGAACCATTTAGGTTACTGAATCTCTTTATCCTATCACTGGTTTCAAAGAAACCATTGTGTGGAGAATGCATACAGCTACTCTTCATAGAGAATATGTAAGTATACTTCCTTTTCTTAAGCCAGAAAATTCGAAGCATTTTCTTACCTTGAATTATATTGTAATAGGTTTTCATTACTATATTCCTTTTTAACAAAGTAAGGAGTCTTTCTTTAATAATAACTTTTTGAGTTATTCGATTCTCTATTTTTAAGACATCTCTCAAAATGATTGCTTCTAAAATATAATCCGACAGGATTCCTTGTAAATATCATTGATATAGGACCAAACGAATGATTCACAAAACTTAAGATTTTTTCATGATCATTTTTAGGTAAATGTTAATGGTAAACAGAAGCAACCAAGGAGATATTTTGAAACCCTCTCAGTTCAACATTATAGACCTTTGTTGATCTATCTTGATTTCTTTGTATGAGCGATTCATTAACAGAAGAAATCAAAGAACTGCCTCTCATATGTAAGAGAGAATTTCTTAGGAAATCACAAGTTTCGGACCAACTTCTAGATGATTCCTTAAAAGGGAATACAACATTCTTTATTTGAGTTCTCCACCATGGAACCCTAAATATTTCAAATCCTGCCATTACGTTAACTGAACCATTAACAAGATTCAATTCTTATAGGATGGATCGCACCAAACACATATTGTTAGATATTTTCGTGTTTTCCTGGTCTGATACCAATTGAAAAGGCGAGGGTACCCAAATATACCTCAAGTTATTACTTTTCCTTCCTATAAGTCCTTTCCCCGAAAGTGATTGTCTATGGACAGAGTCGAGACAATACAACAAATCGGTTCACACTTTGTGTGATCGTCTATGGATACGAGATCGAGACAATACAACAACAAAGTGTGTTTACTTGATGCAAAGGTTCGGACTTAACCAAACACAATAGGATTCACGTATCAAGTAAATAGGAATTAACATTTGTGCAATTTACTTTAATTATAATAAAATAATTATAATGCGGAAATATGATGTGTGTCGTAAGTGCAACAAATTACTCGATATTTCCCACTACTTAACTGGTAATATAGTGGTAGTAAGAGCTCGTTCCCACAGAGAGATGTGTAATTGATATGTTATTTAGTTCAGTAAAATAATAAAAGATAAGGGGGATTGTTTGATGAAAGTAAAATAAAAAGATAATATGAAAGCAAAGATGATTAAGGAATCATTCGCCGCCACTGGACATAAACTTAATAAAAGTACTTGTTTATTTCTTGTAAAATTTCTATTGTCACCAACCGTAGAAAAGCAATAAGCTCTGCTATCCCCGGAATTCTTGTTGCCACTGGATATGGAAGCGCTCGACTACCAGATTCTATCCATCTGAGCCACCATGAATAATCTCTCAAGGTGTAACCCATCGAATGCATTATGGTTTGTGAATTAGGTTGATCCTAGCATCAGGCGCATAAGCTCGGTCTGCTTACTAGTGTCATCTCTATACACAATTGCTTAACAGAATCACTCTGTCAGCTTTTACGATGTACTACTTATGTATGGAATTGAGTGACTATTACACGTATCACCAATCCCAATACTAGTAGAAGAATTATTATTAGGTATATTCAAATGGCCGATTGAATAACCCAATAATAATCTTAGACGCTAAAAATAATAGAGACAATCGACAAGAAAAATAAACTCAAAATAAACTTGTAAAAAGAATTAAAGCTTCATTAATCAGGACTTTGAAATCATCCCGAATCAGTAAAATTTAGCCACACATGAGTTTACTAAAACCCATAAAAATATATGGAAGAAGAAGAAAATAATTTGGTTTCCCCCTAAAGGGGTAAACCATAAAATATAAAGAAAAACCTTTCTTCTCTCCTTTTCTGTATTTTTATCTCTGCCAAAAGTTGTTTTTCTCTTCTCAGCTATTCGGCTTTATATAGGCTTCAATGAGCGACAAATCCTAAATTGATAAAGGATGCATAGTCGGTGAGAAAGAGTATTGAATCTTTGAAATTAAGTAATTTTGTTCCAGTGTGTCGCAGAATATCTTAATAGCGTGAGTCATAATTTTTGATTGGTTGTAACACTTTCCTGAGCCACTTGTACCAATATCCCCCCTCAAGAACCGATCATACATCAAACTTCATGTGAAAATTCTATACCAGATACCCACTTCTATTCCGCGTAAATATTTTCAGTTACTTCGGGAATCTTCTCCCTTCTTATCTCAGCGAGAAGCTAGTATTTTCCGGTTAGAAAACTGGTTCCAAAACCTCAGATGCAACACGTATTCTCCCTACCTCTCTCTTGTACTCGAGCTTTGCCATATCCATATGTCACCAGTCATCGAGCCCACTACAACCACCGAGTGTGATCATCATTAACAGAATGAGTCCCGTTCACAGCAAACTATATATAACCATCAGCTTGGTCAATCAATCTTCATTTCCCGATAATCACCACCATTACCAAGCTCAACTCCATATCGAGTCTCTCCCATAACCCGAGCAGAAGCACCATCTCCATCGTCTTCTTCTTGTTTTATTAAAACATCCAACGGTTCCTGCCTGCCTGCTCGCATTATCTCAATCACGAAAAAGCCTAAGCATCACTGTCTTTCATCATCTCGAACTCTTTCTTCTTTATCTTTAATCATGACAGCAAATATTTATCGATCATCATTCATCATCTTTACTACCAGGGATGGAAGCAACAGCAATCTCCATACCCTGTATGTCTCCAGCTTGTCTCAACACCATATCCTCGAGTTACTCTCTGCATTCAATGGCATCACGATAAATCTATGCCATGCCAACAAACCCAGCTCGACTGCAACCATCTCTTGAGGATGGCAGTAACAACCACAATGAGATAAACTTCATCACTGCCTGTAACTACAGAAAATCCATAGTTACACCCACTTACTAATTAGTATAACACGAAAGGTGAATCACACGACTAGATGAGAACAAATATTATTTCACTTAGTTAAAGAATAAGAAATTACAAGATCTCCAAGAACACTCACAAGAACCCTAAGTTATCTTTCTTTACAATTGCCCTCTCACCTCTCAAAACGTTCCAACCCTTTACACAATGGGCTAATTCCTCTATTTATAGGAAAAATACATAATGGATTACAGCTCATTTTATCTCGCTGATCATCACTCATTTCACGTGACTGTCCTTTTTACTTCACCAGATCCATTTTCAATAAATTATTCACTTACTTTTCGCCTTATTAATCGGTTGTTGTCGGGGACAGCTGTCATATTTCTTGCGTAACAATCCACACTTCGGGTCTTCCACTTTGTACGCTTTATATTTTCTTGCGTAAAAATCCACACTTAGGGTCTTCTCTTCGCGAGGTATCTTCATGTGCAAGCCACCGCTATCTTGCTGATTTATACTTCGTTAACTTCAGATATGACTTTGAAGATCTAATATTTGTTAAAGTAACTATGACATTCTATTTGACTCTTCACTGACATTTTCTTAGGAATTAGTAAATAATATCTCGCCTGGGGATTTACTTCGGAGTATCGTCCAATCTCGTTTGAACACGTGGCGAGTAGGTTTCCTGCACCTACATTTTGCCTTTTCTCATTCCATTCGTAGGAATCAAGAATGGAAAGAGAAATCCGCCTTAAATTCGTAATCGCCACATATCCGGGTTTCTCGCTTTCCTGTCTCCAATGATTCTTCATAACCGTCCATAGTCGGTTTCCCTTCTTACATAACTGATTCTAAAGAAGCGTGACCATCGTGAAAGTTCTTCTTCCGCTGCCACTAAGGTACCTCTTTCGTTTCTTCTTTCTCATGTCTATATATCTCACCATGTTGACTTCTTGTTTTATGTACTTCGATGTATCAACTCCTTACTCTTCAGAATGCTTCTCCCATATCTCCTTCTGCTAATGAGCCTCCGAAACACCGTAGGGTTTTGGATGTGGATGCCTTAACTCGCATTCCTAGCTCTAAAAAATCTTCAGAATCACCTGTTCCCCCTCCACCTAAGGGTAAAGCTTCCAAGATTCTGGAGAATGTCATTCCTCTTCATGCTCCAAAGCCTTCCATGCCGACTCCTGTTATTACCGTGGGTGATTCCCCCATCAAATCACCTGCTAGTCTCGCTGGAGGATCTCAAGGGAAAGTGAGGAAAGTCTTCGAAGTAGAAGATCCTGCTTACATGCCAGACATGGACTTCCTGAGGAATGCTCTTCACTTGACTCGTGATGCTTCGTCTATCAGATCTGCTGCTACCGAGTCCTTAATTTCTTTCAGTTCTGATTCCTTCCTATCTGAGGATCAATCCTTCATTTCAAATGCCTCCCTGAACCTTTCTCTTCAACAGCATGCTGCCATTATGGCTTTGGTAGGTATTACTGATTTTGCCTTTCTGCTTTCCTTAGGTCTTTTCTAACTCGTCGTACCTCGCAGGAATTCAATCACCACATGGGTCATCTCATGGAGACAAGGGTTACTCATGAAACTTTGGAGACTGCCAAAGCTCGAATTCAGGATCTTAAGAATGATCTTGCTAACGAAAAGGAACGTTCAGCAAAGAAGGATCAAAGGATTTCGGAGCTCAGCAGTAAGTTCAACCCCTTCTCTATTTTTCATTTTGTTTTGGTCTTGTTTTTACTATTCTTTTATTTTTGTCAAGCTCGTTCCGCGAAGTGTTATTTGGATTAGCACGAAGCCAAGGCATCTGCTGAAAATTTTCAAGCTGAACAAGCGAATCTTCTGTTTCAAATAAATTGTTTCTTGACCGAGAATGAGATTTTGAGTGAAAATTTGACGACGTCATATTCTCTTTCAGAGCGCTTAGCCAATGAATCTTCCAATAATGAAGAACTAAACTTTCATCTTCATGAAGAAAATGAACGTTTGAGGGTTGAGTTATAGCGAGTTAATAATCTTCTTACAACTTCCCGGAATCTCCATTCTTCATCCATAGTTCTGACTAAACGGTTAGAGGAAGATAAGGAAAGGATAACTAAAAGAAAAGATAGGTCTGAAGCTGATCTACGTAAGCTTAGGAGTGAGATTCACGACCTAAATGCAGAGAATAGGAAGTTGAAAATTGAGAATGGTACATTGAAGGATGAGAATACTAGGTTAAATGGTGAGATGTATTCTGTATTAGCTCGCTTGGAAAGGTTTCAGGGTAAGAACACAACCCCGGTTACCTCATCGAAGAAGAGGCCGATTGCTCTCACAATAGGTGGTAAACTCATTATAAAATATTCTGACGAGAATAAACCTAAATCCGACCTTGATAAAAATGATGACAGGTCATCTCGTGAACTCTGTGGCTTTCTTGAATCTGAAGTATGAAGACTTGACTGTCTAAAAATCGATGTTCAGAAAACCTTAAACTCTGTTATTTTGCAGAAATAAGGTAGTTTTAGGTGCTGCGGGTTGCCTTTTCCTTTATTTTACTTCGCTAATTTCGTTTCTTACTTCGCTTCTTATTTCTCGCAGATTCTGAAAAAAGCTTAAGGAATCAGATTCTTCACTTGTCTCATCAGAAGGAGGATATCGTCAAAGAGGTGTCCAATCTCAAGAATGAAAGTTGCTCAACTGAATAAAGATTGTGATTAGATGATGGTAGATGCTGCTAAGGTTGCCAAGATGACTCGCAAGAATGCTCAAGTAGTTAAAATAAGGCTCTTTACTGAATTCTGCAGCTCCCAGGGAATTCCCTGTCCTCCTTTGGACCTCGAAGTCTTTTCTGATGATGAGCCTGCCGCTGTGATTGAAGATGACGACGAGAAGACTGAGAGCGAGGATGAGGCCAAACATCCTATTAGTGAAGTTCTTCAAACTTCAGGTTCTGAAGGTGGCAATGCTCGTCAAGATGGTGGTGATGGTGGTGCTACCACGGGGATTCATCAATCTTCTCCTCGGTCTTGATTTCTTTCATTTTGACAGTAGCTCTTGCTTCTTGTTCTTTTAACATTTCGACTGGGCGCTTCCAAGCTTGGGGGCATAACATTTGTCTCGTTCTTGTTTTTTGCCTTAGTGTATCAGCTTTGTTTCTTTTTCCCTTTTGGTTTCAACTTATTCATTTATCTGCACTTAATACGGTTAACATATCTAATTCGTATATCCAATAATAGTTTATTTTGCCTTTAGTTCGTGGAATTTTAGAGCAATTATGATATAGCATATTGCCTTTACAATAAGTATATACTTCCGAAGAAAATAATCAAAGAATAATAAATTTGAAAAAGTATATACTTGCCTCTTATTCTTTGGATATTTTCGGAGTATATTTGGGGTCTAGGATTTAGGATGCTATCTATTGTTTGTGCGAAGTAGTGGACGCGAGATAAATGCTCAAAAGAATAATAAATTTGAAAAAAGTATATACTTGCCTCTTATTCTTTTGTGGATTTATGCAGCATACCTGTGCCTCTTCTGTTTGTTTCAAATTTCAGCTTTTCCTTTTGTGCTTCACCATATATACTCTGCCTACGATTATATCTCATTGCTTTTGGCTTACCCTGCATTGTCGATATTTGAACCAGCATATAAGTATTATTGTATGTAATATTTCTATTTCAAGTATTTCTCGAATCTTCATGATTTTTTTTTTTTTTTGTACTGCATTCGTTTGTACATTTTCTTTTGTTTCTTTTCATATGATTCACGAAGTCAAGCATGATCATTTGCTTGCCTCATGCTTTGCTTTGTATTTTGCATTTCCCTTTTGCCTCATGTTTCATTTTTGTCTCACATCTCTCCCTTATCGGCGAGCTATTCTATGAGGGCTTAGTTTGCCTCTTAGTTAAGGACTTATTGTCTTCTACTGGTAGTTGATTTCTCAACTATTCGAGGAAACTTACCTTCCATAAGAGGGTCTTAACGAGCCTAATTCTTCTACTTGTTTGCATGTTTTCTTCCCCATGCTTTGCTTATTATTTCGGGGGTCTTATTTTTCCTCCTAATTAAAGTCTTATTATGCCCCGCCCTGCTGATCAGGTATTTTGACGAAGTCTCAGGCGCTCTTTACTCTTGTGAAGTAAAGATCCATCAACCTCGCCTTATCTCACTCATTGAGGTCTTATTAAGTGACAATATCACAGGCCTACCTATTCCCATGAATACCATCCCCATGACATTGCCTTATTTTTCTTTTATGGTCACTCAGCTCCCTAAAGGAGGGTGCCGTCCGTTTATATTCCCCTTGAGTACCCCCTTGCTTTCGGGCTTAGGTATCAGTTATTTCGTGACTTCGTATCCCTTCGCCGATTTGGCTCTTGGTTGCGAAGTCACACCTTAGGTGAGGTTCCTTTGGGACCGAGTGGAAGAATCAAGCCTGGCCATCTTATATCTCCACTGGCTCATTCTTACACCCATTACCGAGTGGTTACCCAATTGGCCCCCCCCGGCGGATGGGTCTTATTTTTGCCCCTATTTGATGTTACTGAGATTATCTCATGACGCGCGTTAGGTCTTACTTTTTCCTCCTCCAGTTTATGCAAACTAGGTTGCACGCCACGAGGTCTCAACCTCCCTAAGTAGAGGTTTTATGATCTCCTTGGAGATTGTTTCCTTTTCTTTTTCATATGTATTCTTTATTTTGTATTCATTTTATTTCATGGGTCTTATGCAGCCTCCTAGTGAGGTCTTACTTTCCTTCTTTGAGGTCTTATTTCTCCCAAAGCATTTTTTGTTTTTTATTAATCTCGTATTCTGCTTTCTTCTGCTCATACTTCATGTTTTGCTTGATAAATATTTAATTTTATTTATGTTTCTTTGCCGAGTACAGGCTTACTTCTTCATTTTGTATTACACTTTTTTTTTCGAGCACATCTGTCAGTTAAGGATAATACTTCTTTATGTAAACTGGATTCCAGGGGTGATCCATCCTCCGACCTTGTCTTTCTACTTCGCCGTAAATGATGTTTCCTTCATTATCTGTTTCTTTGCCTTGGCAGTCTGCGAGCTCATATGCTCCGTTTCCCACCACTCTTTTCACAATAAATGGTCCTTCCCAAGTAGGCTCCAACTTCCCTCCAGACCCCTTCTGGTAAGGAGGTATTTCTCTTAATACAAGCTCCCCTGGAACGAAGCTCCTTTCTTTCACCTTCTTGTTATATTCGCGAGATAGTCTTCGGTGATAATTCGTCATATATTGTAAAGAAATTTCTCTGTTCTCTTCTAAATTGTCCAACTTCGCCAAGATCATGTCCGAGTTGAATCCTTTCTCCCATGCCTCTTTCTTAGTGGTAGGAAACATTATCTCGGTGGGTAAAACTTCTTCGACTCCATACGTCAAACAGAAAGGATACATTCTTGTTTCTTCTTACCTTGTCATTCTATACGACCATAGTACCTTTGGGACTTCTTCGCACCAATCATGTAGGTGCCCTTCTAGTTTATTTTTCAAAGTGGATGCTATGGTTTTATTTTTCGCCTCTCCTTGTCCATTACTCTGCGGATATAGCGGAGTTGACTTTCCGGATTGAATCCTGAATGCGTTGAACAACATGCTCACGTCTTCTCCTTCGAACTGCTTTCCATTATCAGATACGATTTGCAGTGGAATCCCGAATCTGCGGATGATGTGCTCGAGAATGAAGTCATACACGTCACCGTCTCGCGTTTTTTTAAGGGTTTTGCTTCGAACCACTTCATGAAGTAATCTGTGGCCACTATTAGGTATTTTCGTTGTTCACTTCCCGCGATAAAGGGCCCCACAATATCAACTCCCCATATGGCAAACGACCATACACTTAATATTGAATTTAAACTCGTTGCTGGCGCGTGTATGCGTTTTCCAAATCTCTGACATGCTTCACACCTCATCAAGATGTTTTTCGCGTCTTATGCATGTGTGGGCAGAAATACCCTTGTGTTTTGGTTTTGTGAGCTAGAGATCTCGTGCCACTGTGATTCCCGGCATCACCGTAGTGGACGGCTTTCATAATCTGTATTCCTTCTTCTTGTGACAAGAACCTTAGCAACGGTCCCAAGAATGACCTTCTATATAAGATTCCTTCTCGTAGCTCATAATTTGTGGATCTCCCCTTAATCTTGTGTGCTTCAAATCTGTCATGAGGTAATTCCCCTTTTGATAGATACTTATAAATCGGAGTTCTCCAATCATCTTCGCTCAGTTCAACGAGGGTATTCACATTTTCAATTATTAGAACTTCTTCTCCTTCTAACTCGTTAGTGACTGGTGGCTGCATTAGTCGTTCAATTCGGATGTGATCTTCCGAAGGATCGTCAATCATCGAGGCTATGAAGGCTAAAGCGTCTGCATGTATGTTATTATCTCTACTCACTTGCCTCCAAATTATATTTGGTATTTTCTTTGCATATTCTTTCACGAGTTGCAAGTATCGATTCATCACAACATCGTTTTCCTGATATCTGCCTTCTATTTGTCTGACCACCAGCTGCGAGTCACTGGTTATTCTTACCTCTTCTAAATTTATTTCGATAGCTAGCCTTAATGCCTGTATGACTTCCTCGTATTCTGTTTCATTGTTAGTTACTTTATACTCTAGTCGAAAGCAGAACATTATTCTTGCTCCTGTCGGCGAAGTAAATACAATTCCCACTCCTCCTCCTGCACTTTTGGACGACCCATCCACAAATATTTCCCACCTTCTCGGGTGGTTTTCTTTTAGCAAGTCTGTAGGATTTGGGCGGTCTTCATCTATGTCCAGCATTTCTTCCACTCCCTCGTCTTCTTCTATTGGAAATTCGTCTAGGAATTCAGCAATTATGTGCGACTTCGTAGAAGTCTGGACCTCGTATTTCAACCCAAATTGGTCAATTCGGGTATTCCACCTTTCGTCTCGCCCAACACTTTTCGCATTCTTCAAAGTTGAATCTATTGGGATTCTGGTTAGAACCTTAATCTTGTGAGTCTTGAAATAAGTTCGTAATTTTTCTGATGAGTATACCAATGCTAATATCAGTTTTTCAATCTTTGGGTAATTCTTTTCCGCTGCATTGAAAGTTTTACTGAAGTAGAAGATCGGCTTTTCAAAACCTTTATCCAACTGAAGTAGCACTGAACTTATTGCATTTGGTGTAGTTGCGAGGCAGGTCAGCAATTCTTCGTCTGGTTCTGGTTTTTGCAGGATTGACAAATTGATGAGGTATTCTTTTATATTTTGCAGTGCCTGCTTACATTCTTGCGTCCGCGTAAACTTGGATCCCTTCTTCAGGATATCAAAGAAATGTTTGCATATATCCGAAGATCTAGAAATGAATCTTCCCAAAGCCGCTAACTGTCCATTCAGTTTTTGTACGTCTTTTACTGTTGCTGGCGAAGGCATGTCCAATATAGATTGAACCTTGGTTGGATCTACTTCGATCCCTTTCTCGGACACAATGTGTCCCAAGAACTTCGCCGATTCTACTCCGATATACACTTCGCAGGATTTATTTTCATCTTGTATATTCACATTTGCTCGAAAATTTCTTTTAAATCCTCCACATGATCTCCCGACTCCTTAGTATTTACTAACATATCGTCAACGTATACTTCTAACTTGGTTTGCACCCACTTTGCAAATATTTTTTCAACCATCCGATAGTATGTGGCCCCTTCATTTTTCAACCCAAAAGGCATTCTCGTATAACAGTATAACCCCCTTGGGGCGAAGAAGGCTGTATGCTCCTGGTCTTCTTCCGCCAGTGGTATCTGATTGTAACCACAGTAGCCATCCATCAACGTTAGTCATTTATATCCGGATGCTGACTCCACCATATGAGGTATGTTGGGTAATGGGAAACTGTCCTTCGGGGAAGCAGTGTTTAAATCACTAAAGTCTATACATATTCTTATTCCTTTGGTCTTCTTTGGTACTATTATCATGTTTGCAATCCAAGTAGGGTACTTCCCGGGTCTTATTATTCCCTAATCCAGCATTTTCTGTAGATCTTGCTTTATTTGCTCGTGGTAAGCGGTAGCTATCTTTCGAATTCACTACCTTATCGGTTTGATTGTTGGGTTAAGATCTAATCTGTGACAAGCAATTTGTGGATATATTCCCGGCATCTCATTCATGTTCCATGCAAAGATATCAAGATATTCTTTTAGCAGTTTTATCATCCTTTCTTCTTCTTCTATATCCATCGTTATCCCAATCTCCCCCATTTTTGCCTCTTTTTTTGTACCCAAATTTATCTCCTTCGTGGGTTCTAATGCAGCGAAGTTCATGACTGTCTCTCCGAGTGGTGATGGTTCCTTCAATTGCAATACAGGCTTATCCTTGTCCTCTGGAATTTCGCTTGGTATAGCCCATCCCTCCGTAGCTTTGACCATGTATATCATAAATTCCTCCTCTTTCTTTGCTTCCAACACCCCTTTTATCTGCTCCTTCTTTCTCTTCAGATTTCCTTCGTAATTATGAACATCTTTCTCGTTGCAGTCGCTTGCGTCTTTTTGATTTCCTTTTATTTCACCAATTCCACTTGGCATAGGGAACCGTACGGCTTGATGGTAAGTTGATACTACTCCTTTTATCCCATGTATCCACGGTTGACCAATCAGAGCATGATAAGGAGATTCTACGTCCATCACACAAACTGTCACCTCGGTTTCTAGCTATCCTGCGAAGATCTTTACGACCAACTCGCCTCTTGGCTTTGACGCAACTCCGTTAAACCCATAAATATTGTAAGTTGATGGAACTAAATCTGAGTCTCTATAGTCCATTATTTTGAATGCATGATAAAAGAGAATATCCACTGAACTTCCCATATCTACCAAGATTCTGTCTATCGCCCATATTCTCTTCCTATTCGTGGAGTCATTTTCCCAATTCGTATGTTCTCCAAAATTTAAGGTTATTACCAAGGGGTCTGTGTGTGAAGCCCCTCCGTCTGGTGCATCTGCTTCCGATAAAAAAAATTCCCTTTTCTGCCATTCTTCTAACGGTTCCTTCTTCACAATGCTAAATATTTCATTTCCTTCGAAATCTCTTTTGTGAACTCCTTTTAGTACATTATCGTGAAAATCTTGTATATTTTTTGCAGAATGAATTATAGAGTTGCAATTTAGCCTATGGGTTCCCCTATCAATTTCGATTATGTATACTTGTGATTGATGTTGATTGTTCTTGTTAGCCGGTAGTGGCTGTAGTGGTCCTGTATTTTCCAAAAAATACTTGAGCTTCCCCTTTTCGATTAGACGAAGTATCATTCGTCGAATGTTTCTGCAATCATTTGTGCGATGCCCATGAAAACGATGGTATTTGCAAAAGTCGCCACTTCTTGCGCTTGGTAATGGTTCCACTCCAAAATTAGGCGGTGGAGAGATTTCTTCAGTTAAAACAATAGCTTCCCATATCTTTTCTACTGATGTGTAAAGCTCTGGTAGTGTTACATCTTCAAAAGGTGGTCTATTTTCTCCATATCGCTGGATTGGATTGGATTGTATCTTCGCTGATTCCTCGAGTTGTCACCCCGCAAATCATAATTCCTTTGTCTCGAATCATTATATCTCGGATGCTGATCGATCCACTCCTGATCTCCACTAGACACTGCTACCAACTTCGCCGGAATGGTGGTTAATGGTTCAGCTTCTTCGTATTGCATGCTATCGTCTACTGTATTTGATACCCTTGGTAAAAGGCGTGAACTTCCCTCCTTGGGATGTACCAGAACTATCTCGCTGACTTCCTTTTGCTTTTCTTCTAGCGCTACATACTCCTACTGATACTCTTTGAGCTCGTTCATTGTTATTGTATTGCGGATTATGAATACTTGATTATGTAAAAGGTCAGTTGGAATCAAAGCATTCACGAATGCTAGGATGAAGTTCCTCTCGTCTACCCTCCCTTCGAGTTCACTGCATATTGTCCTCCATCTCGTTATTAGACTTCGCAAGCTTTCCCCTAGCTTTCTCCTCAAGTTAAACAGAGTTTCTATCCCGGCCTTAGCGAGTTATTGCTTATGTAAGTTGTTAAAAATATTCTGTGTAAGTCTTTGAATGATGAAATCGATCCCTCAGTCAACCCGTCAAACCACTTCGATGCTTCCCCAGTTAGACTGGCGGGAAAATATTTACATAATACAGCCTCGTACTTCAGCTATTGCATCAATGAGAGAGTATATTGCTTCAAATGCTGCACTGCACTCCCCGCTCCGTCGAATATGCTTCCAAAAGTTGGTAAAGAGCATCTCCCGGGAATTCTCGCCTCAAGTATTTCTCGAGAGAATGGAGATCTGCCTGCCTCCACTATGGCTTCAGCTAGCTGCACTCGTCCTACTCTTTGCGAGTTGTTTATCATTGACCTCATATCCTGCAGTTCATCCAGAATGGCTTGGTCGATTTCATCCCAATTTCCATCTCTTCTTCGTCTCCTCCTTCTTCTATCTCGCTCATTTTCTTCTTCTCTTCGCTCTTCTTCCTGCCTTCTTCTCTCTTCTTCCTCGTATCTTCTTTCCTCCTCCAGCCATTCTTTTTCTCGCTGTCTCTGCTCCTCACGAAGTCGTTCTTGCTCGCGCAGGTCTCGTTGACCGGTTGTCAGCCGACACAAATATAATTTCACTTTCTTACTTCACTAAAATAAATGTAGTAGTGATAAGAAAGAGTTCGTATCCACAGAGAGACTTTCGTTGTCAATATGTTTCGGTTTCCTAAAAGTAACAAGGGGGGGTTTTTCTGATTTTTAAAACTAAAACAAAAATATAAAAGCAAATAAACAAATAAGTCAAGTAGAAAAGGTATTGGTTAAGGATTCATCTTCATTCACAAACATGCTTTTTAACAATAAGTAGAATTGATATTTAATCTCTCATTTTATTAAAAGTCCTAGGATACCTTGATCGCAAGAATATCCCGCTAATTCCCTGATTTCATCACAACCGCATTAAAAGATGCATATGTAAATTCTTCCTAGAAAGCAACCTAAAGTGTAAAAGCACAATTAGATTTAACTCCCTAAAAGCAATAAGTTATATGGAATAAGACTAATCAAGGCAATCAAAATGTGGAAAAGCACTAATTCAATTTAACCAAGGTTATGATTCACTTGTGACTACTAGGATGTATCACTACAAGCAATACTCACAACTATGCTACTTGTAATCAGAAATTATCACTTTTGCGTATAATAACCCTAATCTAGCAATAGATGTGAAAACAAACTCAATCGATTCGCGACTCGACTAAACAAGCTTTCAAATCATATAACAATATATATAGTGAATCATAAGCAATAAAGCATGGAGACAAAACTAATTTATTGAACAAAACTCATGCTTGGAAATCCAATTTATTCCTTAACCAAAAGAAAGTTATCTAATCATATCAATGGAGTTCATAAACAAGAAGAAGCAATAAAATTATCATGTTGTCAAAACCCTAGCCAGATAATAGAAGATGTTCTCCCTCATGGAGATATTTCTAGGTTTAGAGAAAAAGTTCTATTTATATGCCTCTCCCAAAAGGATACCCAAAAGTAGGTCAAGTCTTTTCCAAACCCGTCTCAAATTCGTCCACCAAGCCCATGTGTGAAAATAAGTCTCTGGAAATTTTGGGTCCAAAAAAACATCGCCGGAATCCGGCAACCGGAAAATTATCTCAGGCCAGTTCTCTCATCAGAAACTATCACTATCTAGTGCATACTCCCAGCAGCTCAACTTTACTTCCCTGCAATTCAAACATTCACAAAATACCATTTAAGCCAATCCTTGTTCTTGCGAAAACGCACCCAAAAGCGTGACCCGTAGTTCATATGTCCGACCGTCGACTTTTGCATCCGACTCATACCCCCCTCGCGATTCACTGAAATATTGAAATTCACACTTCAAGTTCTGAAATCCGGCTACCGGAACTATGCTCACCGGCGCGCCATTTTCACCCCGTTTTCGCACTGTTTCTGCGAATGCAGCTGCAATTTACTCCTCATGCCTTATACACCAAATTGTTGAGCCATTTCTAGTGCTCACCATCTCCAGGCCATCATTACCATTGCATTCTCCATTTCAGTCATCACCATTACCTTGTATCAAGTCCACCTGCAATATGAGCTCTCAGCTGCTCGCCCAGGCCACCCGCAGTTCAATATCTTCTATAGCTCCATCTCTCCCTGACTTGCTGCATTTCAATCTCAAGCAATTCTCAGCCAAACCCAGCAGCAAGCACACAACTAAGTGATTCCATTGCCACCAGAACACAGCTGCATCACCACCTATTTCCCTCATTCCGAACCTTGAACTGCAGCTTCAATAATAACTCCCACCAGTTTCGCATTCTTGCGACTACCAAGGCTCCACTGCCACAGCCATTATGGCCATGGCCAACACACACCCATACTCAGCCTTGCATTTCAGCTCAAAAGCAGCTGCACTACCTCCTGCTATCCTGCAACACCAGCTTCAAGCTCCTTGCAATCCTAGACATTCATCTAAGCTGCGCACCACCATTTCCCATGCTATGTAGTTCATTCATTCTTCAGCCATCACTGCCTTGTACCAAAATTACAACTCTTGCAGAACTATCTCATTCATCTTAAGCCTCCAGTTCCAGCTCATAAGCCCATTAGCTCAGCTGCTTACAATAACCAATAACAGAACCAGCACATGCTCGCACTGCCCTTAGTTCTCTATCGGCTACAACACACCACTGCCAACTGACCATCTTAATTCGAAAGCACAGTCGAGAACCCAAACTCCATTCCAGTTGCTGCTGTTTCCGCGATATTTCCAACCCACTTCAGTTCTTTCTGTACTCGACATCGACCTCTCTTGAGATGGTCACCAGCAGCTATTGATTCACTGCTCATGTTTGCTCCTTGTCCTTCCCAAGTTGCAAACGTTGGTACCTGCCATGTATCTCAGCTGCAACCTGCGACTTCAGCTGGTAATTCAATCCACTAACACCATTATTTCAACCTCCATGTCAATGCCGTTCATCTCTTGTAGCACCCGAACCTGTCTTCGCAGCCTGACCTGTACCTTTGCCATCTTCCCTACTCCTCTTGAATCACCAATTGCACACTATCATGAACTGTAACAGTCACTGTGAAGTACAGTCACCAATTGCACAAACCAGATGCTCCAATACCTGTAAACCTTCCTCCATAAATCACCAAAACTACCCAAAGCATCAGAACTCAGCCATTGATCATTCCCAAGCTCTTCCCTGAGTTCAACCCTGTTTCTGCATCACAGCACCAGTACCTCCTCATTGCACCTGTGCATTCTCTGGCATTGCGCACATTCAAGCATCACTTAATGAAACTTTGTCTGCAATTCCATTGCAGTTACCAGCCCAGTACTCCAGACCTTGTAGCTCATCTGCCACCCATTGCAGCAACAGCTCAAGCAATACCCCCTTGCATCTCAAATCAACAGCATCAGCTTAGCTTGAAATTGGAAGAACTACTCACTCAGGACTTTTCTCAAACACCTACTGTGTGTTTTGCAATGTGGAAACTGATCGAACTTCTGCTGAATTTGTAAACTTTCATAGTTCATTCCCTGCAACCATTCATACATTTAACACAAACCCATTCATCCCAACCCAATTAAGGATTCGAATTTCTTCTTAGCCTCCTCCGTTAGTCCACTACCACTCGATCAACTGCCATGCTCCTCATTCGACGGCCATGAACCATCCGGCTGCTTTCCGTAGAAAACACTGAAATACTCTTGATTCGTCGCTGACTTCATGTAATTAAGAAACAACCTAAACCCCATCTCCTCACACAGTGATTAGACCACCAGCAGTATCGAACTCTGCAATGATAGCAGCAGCAACTGCTTCTGTTGTGACGAGGAAATAGAAATTTCAATCTGGGTTGGTTGGTTGTAAACAAGGATAAGGCGTCCCTTAACGAAATGTATTCTGCCTTTAACAATCCTCATTCCAATGTCAGTCTACCGTGACTGACAGTTCATTTCCTATTCTGCGGCTACCCTGAGTAATTGTGTTGCCTGTCTTTAACAGTTCTGTGCTGTCTCACTTTTGCGACAACTTTAACTTTCTTCAGAGGCTTCTAACTTCCTCATACGAGATCGGAATAACCTCGTTCTTTCGCATTTGCCTTCGTCTTTCCGTCCTCTTCAAGGTGATACAAAGAAATTCCGGATTTGAGCGAGTTCCGCTTCTTTTTGCTCCAATGACTCCAAAACACCTAATACACTCAAAAGCGAACATAAGATACATAATTCACACGAAAAATAGCAAAGAAAGCATAAATACTAGATATTAAATTAGGTGTTTATCACACCTATCACTCGTTCCTCACGAAGTCTTTCTTGTTCATGAATTTTTTCCTCCTCACGAGTTCTATCTTCCTCGAATCGTCTCCTTTGATCCTCCCACATAGTTTCTTCCATTGCTCTCCTCAGTCGTCTTTCTTCGCTTCTTTCTCTATGGCGTCTCCTCCTTCGTTATCTTTTGTCATCTCTTTGTTCTTCCTAAGCTAATCCTGCCCCTTGGTGTATGTCTTCGCCCGCGCTTGCTTCATCTCATGGGTCATGAACAGTTATTTCTTCGTTGAGTTGATGATTTTGCTGCATCAGAACTTCATTCTGCCTCATGAGTATGGTTATTTGCTCCATCAGAGCTCCCTCTCTCTCTTTCTAGATGCACAACTCCCTGATCTATTCTAATGTCATGTTTTCTTCATTGATATTCTCCTCTCTATTTCCTTGTACAAGCTCTTCTTCCGTCTCCGTTTCGGTGTTAGCGGTATGGATCGATCCTTCCCGATAACGATCGTCATCTCTTTGTTGAGCTGAACCTCGTCTTTCTCCCATGTTTGACGTTTCACCTCTCTCCATTATTCATCATATTCTCTCCGCTAGACGTAAAATCCTTCTTGATGCAATGATATGTTGTGCTCGTTACGGTATTCTTGCCATAAACAGTCTCCGATATTAGTTTATATTCTCCGATTCTCCGACACCCTTTTTTTTACCAAACCTAACTTGTTTACTTCTAAGATGACCAGATCTAACTTGTTCACTCTCAGGTCAACAGATCTCAGATCTGTTCTTTTCTCTCAACACCACTACAATTTCTAAGTTTCTAACTTCTAACTTTATGAAAGAACAACTCACCAAATGATTTTTTGATGAAAAACTTTGAAGATGATTTCCACTCTCTCAATTTATCCCAAGTGAGAGTAAAATCTCAACATGAAATCCCTGTTTCTGGGCGCCAAAATATAACTACAGAAAATCCATAGTTACACCCACTTACTTATTAGTATAACACGAAAGGTGAATCACACGACGGGATGATAACAATTATTATTTCACTTAGTTAAAGAATAAGAAATTACAAGATCTCCAAGAACACTCACAAGAACCCTAAGTTATCTTTCTTTACAATAGCCCTCTCACCTCTCAAAACGTTCCAACCCTTTACACAATAGGCTAAGTCCTCTATTTATAGGAAAAATACATAATGGATTACAACTCATTTTATCTTGCTGATCATCACTCATTTCACGTGACTGTCCTTTTTTACTTCGCCAGATCCATTTTTAATAAAGTTTTCGCTTACTTTTTTCCTTATTAATCGGTTGTTGTTGGGGACAGCTATCATATTTCTTGCGTAACAATCCACACTTTGGGTTTTCCACTTCGTACGATTTATCTTTTCTTGCGTAACAATCCACACTTCGGGTCTTCTCTTCGCGAGGTATCTTCCTGTGCAAGCCACTGCTATCTTGCCGATTTATACTTCGTTAACTTCAGATATGACTTCGCAGATTTAATATTTGTTAAAGTAACTCTAACATTCGATTTGTCTCTTCACTGACATTTCCCTAGGAATTAGTAAATAATATCTCGCCTGGGGATTTACTTCTGAGTCTCGTCCAATCTCGTTTGAACGCGTGGCGAGTAGGTTTTCTGCACCTACACTGCCAATACCTCTCGATCTCAAAACCCATTTTAACTGTCTGCTCCTATATTGATCAACATCAACAGCACCTCTGTTTCATCTCTTATCAGTCGCAGCGAATCCCGAGCATTACTGCCATTTATGGAAGAGACCAGTGCTCCAATATCTTCTTCGTTTCAGGCTTTCAATCAATGGAAACAAGCCATCACCAATGTAATCATTCTATGTTAAGCTTCACCCGTCTTCCATATAGCTTCGAACTTTCCCATTATCCATGCTTAACTGCATCATAAAACCCCACCTGATAACTGCCATGAACCAGAGATAGAAGGAAAATGACGGGCATGAGGAAGAAGGTGCTAGACCCTAACATAAATAGGGTGCCTTTAGAAGTATTTGAATTATGGCTTCCCCCTAGTAAATTACTTAACTTCCTTTAGCAGTTCCTTTGAAACAGAACACCCTTTAACAGGATGACTGACGTACAGTGGGGTGCCAATAGCATTTGGCCTAGATAATGACCATTTTTCCCTAATCTTCTAAGTTCTTGTTTTGCTCATAATTTCTTCATACGAACTCAGAATGACTCCGTTCTTTCTCCATTGACTTCATCTTCTTGTCTCCTCCATTTGACCGAGTTCCACTGGGTATTTGGCCCTTCTCCACATATAAGCTTCACTTTTGTATCTATTTCCACTTCTTTTGGATGATTCATCTAATAAAACACAAATAAAAGAAAACAAGCGTAATATACAATAATTTGCAAGAAGATAAACAATTACTAGCATGGAATTCACACTAAATATATGTAAAATATA
The DNA here is from genome assembly GCA_023529315.1 of Papaver bracteatum. NCBI lineage: Eukaryota > Viridiplantae > Streptophyta > Magnoliopsida > Ranunculales > Papaveraceae > Papaver > Papaver bracteatum. Next base: position 529,729 of record JAJJWX010005130.1, read on the forward strand.
CACTTATCAAAATATAAAGTAAATGACATGGCAAGATTTCGTTAACGAGGAAACCGCAAATGCAGAAAAACCCCAGGACCTAATATAGAATTGAATACTCTCAGGATTCAGCCGCTATAAAAAATAATACCAACTTCGTATATTTGAGACCAAGCAACTAAATCTGTAGTTCACCTAGTTCCGTATGTATACCCACACCTCCAACCTGTAAACAAGTCACTTACTTGGACCAATTCCTTTGGTTCGTATTCCAAACAGTAAAGGAACAACAAATCTGTTTGGTATCATCTCTCTTCAACCAAGTGATATGAGTTACGCAAAGATTCCCTTGTTTATCTTAACATAAACTCCTTTGCCAGGTTCCAAGATCTATCTTATGTTCAATCACCCAAAGGAAATTGTTAAGATTAATCCAATCAATACCTTTAATCCCAAGGAAATGTATTGATGCCGATCTTCCTCAATTAATCAATCCAATCTACCACGAGGATAAACCGATTATTAATTGGATCCTCTTTTTCCGAAACAAGTATTGTGCACACCAAAGATTATAAACACCAAGTTAGAAATATTCTATCTCTTCTTCGTATTCAAATCTTCTTAGATCTTCCATAAACACCTGCACACAACTACTTGAATCTCTTGTGATCAATCACACACAGAACGGAGTATGTTAACAATGCATTATCACAAGATCGTCTTTAGATCGAACAACAGTCTAAAGATCCCTGTCGAAACCTTGAACTAGTTTGAGTGAATCTTATATCAGAAGATAAAATTCTCAAGTACAAACAAACTAGGTGCAATCAAAGTTCAACCACCATTAGTCAATCAAATCAATATGTAAACTAAAGATAAACCGCAATATCTAGTTTCCTACCAGCGGGTCGCGCTAGAGATTTTCAATCCCAAAGAAGACTTTAAATTGAGCGGCCGTAAGAGATTTCACCTAATTAGATTACTCTCCTCTTTGATAGGCGGCTTCACCAGTAACAAAGATAAAAGAGGAAGTCTATTTTTATGTAGGATTAGTTTGCTAGAAATGCAAACTCAAAGTATTTATAGACAAGGAAGTTTGGACACCAAGGAATTTCCAAAACCGAAAATATTCTCAAGATATTTTTCATTACTACACCAAATTCGGTTTTCATAATTCCTGTGAATGCACTGTCCAAAGCTACGATCGAAATCTCCTTGGAAAATCTTTAACTAGTAAATGCACATTACTAATTCTTATTTTCCATATATAATTAAAAACCCTTAATTAAAAAGATTCTTAACTTATTTAAATTCGATCTTGGAATTTACTTCCTTCTTAGCCTTTACGGAATATCTTTGAACAATATAGAATAAGCATTAATGCATCGTGTTCAAAGTGTGTCGACATCTTACTCTTGCAAGTCCTTTTTCATACTTTCTCACTTGAAACTGATTTACCACACTTTCAAACAAGTTTAGAATTGGTTCATCTGACTTTCAAGAATTATGTGATTTATCAAGTAACACTCAATCACAAACCATGGATTTAATGGTTATACCAAAACAAGTTTCGGTTTTACCTCCATGTGAGTATTGTGTATAGCCACACTAGCTTACCATAATTCGGCTGACTAGGTACTAGGATCGGTTCCCCACATATATTTGGTATCCAACTTGTATGCACTACACATGTCCATAGGATCGGTTCCCCTTTCCCAAAAACGTGTTGCACATGTTCATAGGATCGGTTCCCCTTTCTTCCATAAACCTTACTGCACCTCATACAAGAATCGGTTCCCATTGTGATGCACTTCACCTCTTACTAGGATTGGTTCCCCTTCTCCTAATAATTAGTCAGATACTCAAAAACCCGATCATAAACCAGGTGATTACTTAATATCAGTTTCACTAATAAAAGTCATACCAATACATAAGTCAGGCCTCATGTGAATAGTTTTACCAAGAACACAAATAAGTCATGAGCGGTTATACTAATCACACATATTGGTCGTTCATAAGATATGCAATGAAGAACATCCCCAATAATGCCTGGCGATTTCCTTTTCGGTTCACAACACATATCATGAGCTTACTTCCTTAGAACACATGTAAACATTGTTCCCCTGGGATGAAATCCTCATCTCATACCCATATATAATCACAATAACATTCATACGATTATGTCGATGTCTTATATACAAAGTTTAATGGTTAAGCAAGAAACTGCATATTGTATTATTTAATACTATGTCTATCTAGAGTGTTCATGCTTCGCAGTTTTATGTTTTCAATATGCACGACTTGAAAGATACGTTAGGGAATGAAACAGTTCAAGTCAAATATCACTAACCTCAAGTGGAAGGATGATGTTGTGGTTGTAGCTCCATTCTTCTTCACTTCTTCAAGTCTTCGCAATACTTGTAATGTCTCACCCTAATACTTTCAAGATAACCTATACGAAGTTGACTCTAGTACATTTAATTCAAGCGACTCTTAAATGAGTTTTGGTTCACTAAAATATGACAACCAAACTTGACATACCAACGCTTGGTGGGTTCAACCGAGCAATGCTCTAACAAATATGATTATAGATGTTCTTTTGTGTCCATAACTGTTTGTGACTTTGGAATTGTGTTCTGTATTCAGGTTCTTCGGAATGTTAACAGCCCACGGAATAGTTCACTATTAAGCACACAATTTAGATATTTGGGTAGTATTAGCTGTAGGTATTGAATATCGCAAGATAATAGTTCACGAGTATCGTAATAAATAAAGGAGAAAAGAGTTATAAAATGATATGATGATAGAAGTAGCGCGGAGAAATATGAAGTTTTGCGAGGATGGAATAATTTTATCCTTAATAAGTACTTGAGAATATCCTTAATAATTTAGATAATTGGCGCAATTCAAAATGATCTTCTTCTTCAACTTCACTATCATTTTCAACTTCACTATCAGATATTTCTAGATATGGAGTATCTTCAGGAATTTCTTCGGAAATGAGCGTATGGTACTTCTTGAGAGGAATTTCATTATCTTCGCAAATCTTGCGAGTCATCTTAGCTCGAAAACACTTGACATATAAACTATGGTTATGCTGGGAAATTAGAAGCTGAGATCTCAAATCAGAGATTTTCTTATTACGGTTAGCAAGGGTAATTTCCAGATCATCATTCATCTTCGCATAATTTTCTGCAGCAAGGAGAGAAATTAAGGAATTGGTTAGCAAATTACGAAGGAAAAGTAATCAAAATAATTACCATCGCAAATAATTTACCTTCTAATTGCTTCTTATCATTACGAAGAGAAAAAATTTCAAGCTTTAATTGATTATTCTCCTCAAGAAGAGAAGAATTATCAATTGCAATGCTCGCAGATTGCGAGTTATCTTCATGACGGGATGTTAATTCTGCGTTATCAATACTTAAATCCTCTACTTTCTGACAGAGATTTGAATTTTCAACCTCTAACTTCTTACAACGATTCAAAGTTTTCTTCTCAACAATAGAATGACGTCTTTCCCAATCAGAAGCAGCTGCACAACTAACTCTTCCAACCTAAACAAGAAAAAAGGGGTTAGAAATCAACAAAATAAGGGAAATAAACAAGGAAAAGAGAAGAAACTTACCATGCTACCTAAAGCATATAATGAAGCAGGAGAGACGAATATTGAAATGCCTTTGAGGGAGTTATTATCAATTACAGTAGGAACTTTACAAGCCTTCGCAATATGTTTGCGAGCTTTCGCTGTAGGAGAATTTCCTAATCCACGAGAAGAATGGAGGAAAGCCTCAGATATGCTAACCATTGCTGAGGCAAAAGTTTCGGGATACTGAAATATTCATTTTCACCTTCATCAACATCATTATCATCATCTCCTTCGTCAGAAAGGGTATCGGAATTAGAACTAAAGTCCTTCTCAGGAAATTTATCATCTTCATCACCAAGATCTTCCTCAATATTCTCATTAGAAGAGATTACATTGGAATGAGACTTGGATGAGAGTTTCTTCTTTTTCCTCCTCTCGTAAACAACATCTTGAAGTTTCCTTTTCCCTTTGCGAAGAGCATCGTCTTGACTACCAGAAGCTTGGGTAACCTTCGCAGAACGAAGAGTTTGTTGTCTTGCAGTAAACCTTTTAGAAGAAGTAGAACTCTTATTTTCACTCGCATCAATCTCAGGAAGAAGTGGAACCTGCAAATTCAAATAAGGATAAGAAACAGAGGCAACAATATATTGTTTAGAAAAATACAAGAGTGTTTCTTACCTCATTTGAAATTAAAAGGTAACAAAAAGATAAGGAGATGGAAGTACATACATTTCTATAAACCCAAGGTTGATAATGGCGGTTACGAAGGTTCGCAGGAAGTTCTACTATCCCAGAAATATAAGAACCCGATAATATTAAAGGGTACTTATACCAATCTTCATCATTAGAACGACGAGGTGTCTTATTATTTCCTGAGGCATAATCAATATCGTGCATGAGAAGATCATCTGCTGCGATATTAGATTTACGATGAAGACGAACACCCCAACGATTATCTTCTTTCCTCGCAGGAATTAGTGTGTAATTTTTGAAGAAACCCTCAACTGTATAATTCGCAGCAACAATTTACATATTTTCAAATCCAGGTTTCCTAAGATCAACTGAATACAAAGATTTCCCAAAAGCGGCACGATTTGCGAATTCAACTAAGAGGCGAATACAATCACCAGTCAATTGGTAAATGGCACAAGAAAAATTGGGGTGGGAGATAATTTCATAGAATAGAGGAAAGTTAACATAATAAAGAGGAAGAGGAAGACCTGCGAGGATTTGACCTCGTGAGATTAAGATTTTCTGATCATCCCAAACATAGTTGGTAAAGATCTTCACACAGAGAGAAGATTTATTATCATAACCTTCAATCTCAGAGAGAATGAGGTCCCTATCAGCAAGTTCCGCATTAATCTGTTCAATAGTTTTCTTCTTTGGTGCCATTGAATATAAGATGGAAAATAGAAAGGAAAAAAGATAAAAGATATTGCAGAGGCAGAAGTGGTGAAGAAGATGAATAAGATGAATAAGATAAGAGAATAAAAAGCAAAAACAAAGGATAATATTTATAAATAGAGAGAGTTTGATGAAGATAGAAACTCATTAATACGAGTAAGCGTGAACGGTTGAAAAGAACGGTTACGAAGAAACGTGTCAAAAAGGTAAGGGAAAAGTAAAAAGACGTGTTGCGAACTTGATGGGTGGTAATAACTACACTAAATTTACGAGAATAGAGATTCTCATGACATTTTTTCTTCTTAGAATTGACATGAGAAGAGGCAAGATGTAGGTACTGAATATCGCAAGATAATAGTTCAAGAGTATCGTAATAAATAAAGGAGGAAAGAGTTATAAAATGATACGATGATAGAAGTAGTGCGGGGAAATATGAAGTTTTGCTAGGATGAATTGCGATACTTCGCAATTCATATACAGCTATTAGAAAGAAGAAACAGGGAAACAGCTTGTATATTATCTTTTGAAGAGATTACATAATTGGCGCTAGAAACAGGGACTTGAGAATTGTGGTAGCCTAAATTTGAGGGAATTGTGGAAAATTTGAATATCAAATGAAGTCAGTAGATGGAGATTGCAAAAAAGAAGAATGTAATATGATCACAAAGACAATGATTGATGAATTTCATAGTAATATGAAGGGAAAAATATACAAGCGAGATTGTAGAGGAAGAAAGATCATGGAGGAAGAAAAGATAACAACTTTAGAAGAATGGGAAAAGCGGAAAATCACATTTTCAGCAGCAGAAATTCCAAATGAAGACTTGAACCACACTTCACCATTGGTGATCACAATTCCGATCATGCTAGAAGATAAGAAAATTCTAGAAAAATGGAAATTAAACCGAATTTTGGTTGATACAGGGAGTTCTGTTAATATCATATTCTATCATGCACTTAAGGGGATGGGAATTAAAGATGAAGAAATCACAAATTCAAAATGTCTTATTCATGGATTAGGAAAATCTACAACAAAACCTAAAGGGGAAATCGCGCTGCGAATATTACTAGGAGAAATCGAAACACATGTAATCTTGTGTGTGATAGATATGGAATCTCCATATAACATGCTGATAGGAAGGCCGTGGATTCATGCGATCAAAGCTGTTGCTTCAACATTACATCAGAGAATCAAATTTCCTACACCAAATGGAATACAAGAAATAAAAGGAGATCTTGATAGTGAAAAATTTTGTTTTCAAATTGAAGTAACGCAATGCGGAGGAAGAGCAAGAAAGAAACAGCTTCGTAAGAAACTTGCGAAGGAAACAAAAAAGGAAGAAGAATTCCGAGTGTATACAATAAGAGAAAAGGAAGGGAGAGGTATACCAAATGAGATTCCATAAAAAGAAGGGGAACCAGCAAAAATAATCAAAGAACCAACACCTATGGGGGAGCAAAGTCCAAGCTATGTTGCAGCTGAACCAACTAAAGAAATAAATATTGGAAGTAAAGAGGAGCCTTTATTCTTGCGAATTGGAACTAAGATGGATGAAGAAGAAGAAAAAAGAACTATTGATCTTTTGCGAGAATATAAAGATATCTTCGCAGGAAGTGTAGATGAGATACCAGGAATTGATCCATCAGTGGCGTGTCATAGATTGAACATAGATAAAAATGTAAGACCATTCAAACAAAGAATAAGGAAGATATCACAAAATTATCATGTACAGATAGAAGAAGAATTACAAAAGATGTCGGATGCAGGGATCATAAGGGAAGCAAAATATCCAGAATGGATTGCGAATATGGTCATTGTTCCGAAAAAGAATAAAGGAATAAGAATTTGCATAGATTTCACTGATCTAAACAAGGCATGTCCCAAAGATAGTTTTCCATTACCATATATACCACAAATAGTGGAATCAGCTGCAGGTCATGATAGAGTCACTTCACTTGATGGATATAAAGGGTATAATCAAATATCACTCGCAGAAGAAGATCAAGAACATACTGCCTTTTTTGCTCCAAGGGGTTTGTATTGTTATGTGAAGATGCCATTTGGTTTGCGGAATGCGGGTGCTACATATCAACGTATGGTTGAAAAAGTGTTCGCGAAGTGGATACATAAAACTTTGGAGGTATATGTAGATGATATGTTGATAAAAAGAAAGGAAGCTAAAGATCATGTGCAAGATTTGAAGGAAATATTTGAGCAAATGAGAAAGTTCAACATCAAATTAAATCCTGAGAAATGTATAATTGGGGTTTCATCTGGAAAGTTCTTGGGATACATAGTATCAAAGGAGGGAATACAAGTTGATCCAGAAAAGGTCCAAGCAGTTCGTGACATGCCAACACCTGCAACGGTAAAAGAAGTACAAAATCTAAATGGACTCTTGGCTTCACTTGGAAGATTTATTTCGCGAATGTCAGATAAGTGCAAGCATTTTTTCAACATACTTAAAAAGGGAGCAAAATTCAAGTGGACTGATGAATGTGAAAAAGCTATTCAAGGAATCAAAAAATACCTCGCAAATACATCTATACTACAGAAACCAGAGAGAGATGAAGAATTATTGGTATACCTCGCAACAACTCCATATGCTCTAAGTGCAGTTCTGTTGCGAGCAGACGCAGGAGTAGAAAGGCCCATTTACTACATTAATAAAACCTTTAATGCAGCAGAGAAGAATTATTCTAAAATGGAGAAGTTAATCTTATCCCTGGTTTATGCATCATTCAAGTTACGAATATACTTTCAAGCACATGTGATAAAAGTGGTAACCAAAGTCCCAATTGAATCAATCATGAAGAACACAAAAAGGTCAGGAAGAATAGAAAGGTGGAATTCACAAGTAAACCATTACAAGATAAAATACGAAGTATTGTCATTGCAAAAATCACAAGTCGTCGCAGATTGTTTGGCAGAATTTCCTTTGGAAGAAGATGAAGCAGTAGAGGAAATGATGGATGTTGAAGAAGAATTTGGAAATCCAAAAGACTTGTTAACAGAACCAGATAGATGGGAAATTATAGTGGATGGATCATCCAATAGTGAGGGAAATGGAATTGGAGTCGTGTTGATTTCACCAGAAGGAGAAAGAACATCATTCTCATTCAGACTAGAATTTGCATCCACGAACAATGAAACAGAGTACGAAGCTGTAGTGCATGCATTAAAGATCGCAATAGAAAAGAAGCTTGAAAGTATAAGGATAACAAGTGATTCGCAGTTAGTGATTTGTCAAATTAAAGGGTAATATACCACAAATGAATCTTCTTTGAAGAAATAAAAGAAACTCATTGAGGAATTATCTGCAAAGATACCAAAATTAAAATGGAGACATATATCTAGAAAATATAACCGTCTCGCAGATGCTTTTGCATTTATTCCAAGCATGATGACAAATTCAAATACAAGAAATATCCAAATACAGACAATTCAACACCCATCAGTGGACAAAGAGAAAGAAATTGAGGAAGCTGTTGCGATGGAAGTAGAAAGAAAGTTATCAAACAACATCGCAGATTGGAGAAAAGAAATTCATGCATATCTCGCAACAGGAGAAATATCCAGGAACAAACTAGAAGCACATAAATTAAAGAGTCGTGCAACAAACTATGAGTTGCGAGAAGGAATTTTATATAGAAAATCTTTCAATGGACCACCTCTCAGGTGCTTAACTCGCGAAGAAGGAGAAAAAATATTGAAGATGTTACATGGAGGAGAAGCTGGCAATCATAGTGGGGGAAGATCTCTAGCATATAGATCAAAGATACAAGGATATTACTGGCCTTATATGCATACATACGCAAAATTGTTCGTACGAAGATGCAAGGAATTTCAACGACATGGTAAAAGAATTCATGCACCAGGGGCCATATTAACTCCTTCAACAAGCTGCTGGCCTTTTGGTAAATGGGGGTTGGATATTGTTGGAACATTTATACCTGGATCTGGACAAAGGCGATACTTGATAGTTGCAACAGATTATTTCACGAAGCTCGCAGAAGTAAAAGCAGTACAGCATATTCGTGATAAAGAAGTTTTTACATTCATATTTGAGAACCTCATTTGTAGGTACGGGGTTCCATCACAACTAGTATCTGATAATGGAAAACAATTTGAGGGGAAGAACATAGAGATGTTACTCAGTGCTTTTAGGATAAAATGTGGGAAGTCAACCCCGTTATATCCACAAGATAATGGACAGGCAGAAGCAACAAATAAAACAATCGCAGATACAATCAAAAAGAAATTAGAAGGACATCTCAAAGGATGGTGCGAGAAAGTACCTAGCGCAGTTTGGGCATACAATACAACTAGAAGAGAAGCAACTGGAATGTCTCCTTATTGTCTAACATATGGAGTAGAAGCAGTATTACCCACAGAGGTTGTAATTCCGACAACAAAGAAAGAAGCTTGGGAAAGAAATTTAAGTGCGGGAGTAATATTAAATGAATTGGATGATTTGGAAGAAAAAAGAGAAAAGGTGTTGCACCATATGAAGATTTATCAGGAACGATTAGCTCGAGAATACAACAAGAGAGTCATTGAACGTGAATATAAACCAAGTGATTTTGTCATGCGAGAAACACCTCCATATCAAAAAGAAAATGGAGGAAAATTAGCACCAAAATGGGATGGACCATATGTTATTAAAGAAGTTGTAGGAAGCGGAGCTTATCGGCTGATGGATCCAGAAGGGAGAGACATGGGTTTGAGGCTTGGTAGACCTTGGAACAAACTATATTTGAAAAGGTATTATACATAAAACTCATGAAATTTTTTACGAATATTGTTTGCTCGCAGGAAATTGGGAAAAGTTACGAGTTTCAAAATTTATATTGCGATTAAACTTTCATTAATTTGCGAATAAAAGACCGTAATCTGTGATCAGCCTCCAAAAAAAGAAAGAGAGCCGCAGAAAATTTTATACAGGCAAACCTTTGTGGCGTACACCCTAGTTCGCGAAGCTATATTTCGTAAGAGGCAAAGTCCTAAAGTACGTCATTTAAGGGGGTACCTATAAACGTGGCTAAGGGTAACCGGAACACCACCAAGGGACCTTAGTACATGGTAAAAATTTAGGGGTACAACCCAATAATGGGGTACCTATCCGGGATAGACACCTTGGATTCTCACCTAATCTAGCGACATTACGCAATATAAAATGCGGTGTAAGAGGATTTAGGTTGGGCGACTAAGGAATAATGTTTTTCCCAAGAAGTGCAGAAAACGATCAAGGCGCCGAGGTACACGGTTGAGTCAAGAGTGTCGGGTGAGGTTGAACCACATCTGCCATTTTTGACAAGTCTTGGAAAATGATGCACTTGGCCCAAAGATACCCCATAGGGTGCAACCTCGTAACTATAAGCCCTATAGGCAAAAAGGATAAGAGGTTGCGATCAAAAGCAGGTTTTTGGCAGAACCGGATGGGAAGATCTAACCTTGTATGGTCGATGTACGCTTCCTTGAAGGGGCAACCAGGGGGAAGATAAAGGGCAGAACCCTCCATTAGGGAGCTGATATGTTCTATAAGACACAAATGTCACGAGGCTTCTTGTTTGCGAAAACATAAAGGCTTGTCATATTTGTGCAACAAATGAAATTCTGCGAGCATTCTAAAAAAAAAAAAAAAAAAAAAAAAAGAGAGAAGGAAAACATACAAAAAGAACTCGCAGAATGAAACAAAGAAGTTAAGATGAGATCAATGGGTTATTACATGAAAGTGTAAAAACGTCCTGCGATTTCATCTCAAGACGATAATGTCACGAGGTTGTATGTTCGCAAGAATGTTCAGGCTTGTCATATTATCGCAAATACAAAAATTTACTACAAAAGAGGTGGCAAAATAATACCTTTACTTAGGAAGGCATGATAAGACCACAGAAATTAATGAAATTCATTACATCAATATCATTGAAGAAATTTTACAAGAATATACATCAAGAAGTTTTGAAGAGAAGACAGCTCTGTCAATATCATTGAAGAATTTTTACAAGAAGTCCTATCAAAGAAGACAACATCATTGAAGAATTTTAACGAAGACTTAACAAAAGATGCGATTTTGAGAGCAATCAAATACAGATAAGTTCATATTCGTAAAAGTTTACGAGAATTACATACTTCTTATACTTCTCCATATATTGAATATTTCTCCAAAAGTTGGATACTTCTTATAATTCTTCAAGAATATCTCATATTTATTATACTTCTTCAACGGATATTTCATTTGGTGAAGGTTAAATAATCATTATACTTCGTCATATGTTACGTAATTATTCACAGATTGAATACTTCTTATATCTCTTCATTTGGTGAATTGAGTACTTCTAATACTTCTTATATCTCTTCATTTGGTGGATCGAGTACTTCTAATACTTCTTATATCTCTTCATTTGACGGATTTAGTACTTCTAATACTTCTTCAAAGGTATTGTATATGTAGTATACTTATTAAGGATATTTCATATATTTTATTTCTTATACTTAAAAGGGAGGATTTCTTATTTACAATTGTAACAAGTTGAAACTTCGTAAGATAAATTGAGGCAGATATTCTAATACTTCAAACAATGTTTAATCATTTAAAGATAAATAATAGGGGGAAAAGGAGATACTAAGCTTTATCTGTGAGTTATATATTATTTCTCTTCATATGATCAAATGGGGAAAATTTAATTAAAGAAAGGTTAAATTATCTTCGCAAAATATCAGATATACTTCTTAAGAAAGGTTAAATCATCTTCGCAAAATATCAGATGTACTTCTTAAAAAACAGAATTGTTCGCAAAAAGAAAACTAACAGTAACTAAGGGAAGGAATTCAAAAGAAAGGAGGACAGGAGAGTCAATGATAAATTGAAAAAAGAATGTTATCATGCTTCATCAACACTCTGTGCTGGATCTTTAAGATGAGTAGGGTCATTAGCAGCCTTTGACTTTTTCGAGATATCATCCTTTGAAGAATATGCAACAAGAACATCTCCTTGAGGAATAGATTCTTTCTCGTCATCAAGATCTTCATCATCACTCTCATAATCGAAATCACTATCAGGCTCACGAGCAACTTCATCGTCAGATATTTTCAGAGGAGTAATTTTCACAGGAGGCAAGGCTCTTGATAAGAGAATGTTATTCGTAAAGACTTGAGCTTTCAGATGACTTTCACGAAGTATAGATTTTTGATGGTTGGTATCTTCGATATCTTTGGAATAAGCAAGATAGTTGAATCTCCGAGTAGCACGGTCACGAGAGTTGATTAAGCGGGTAGAAAGCAAAGCATTTTTCTTACGAAGCTCGGAACAGGAGGCTTCTAATCCAGCTTTCGCATTACGAAGGTTGTTCTCAGATTCTGCAAATAAAACAAAATTCAAAGGATAAAATTTGCGAGTATAACGAAATTTAAAGATATACCAGAGGCAGTCAAATTTTAATGACTACCTTCTCTTTGCGAAGTAAGAGATTGAGCTAAAGATAGACAACAGTTCTTCATCTGATTCATCACATTATCAAAACCATCACCAACTAATCCTTTAAGTCGAGATTGAAGCTTTTGATCTTTAGAAAGAAGAAATTGTTTATCCTTCGCAAGTTTGGCATTAAGACTTTTAAATGATGAATAATCTTCTTCAAGTTGATTCTTCTTAGCACTCAAGACTATATTCTTATTAATAATGGAATTCTTCTCAATAACAAAAGAATTTCTTTCAGCATCTGAAGACTTCTTTAATTCCTCAAGTTCACCTTTCAACAAAGAAAGAAGATTTTCTTGATCGCAACATTTATTCTAAAGAGTCTTTAATTCTTGCGAAGAAACAATCATTGTATTCAAAAACGAACATTTCTCTTCTGATAAGGTTTTGTTCTCTTCTAATAAGGTTTCTATTCTCAAATTAGCTTTAGTTAAGGAAGAAAAAAGTTGAGATATGTCATCATTCAAAAATTTTTGATCATATATTAGTTGAGTATTCTCTTGAAAAAGAGCGTCAGAGTTGTCAAGAGCACACGAGTAAAGATTAGATAAATGGGAGAATTGGTTTGAGAGGCTTTCATGCTTGGTTCGATATTCTGTTGCATCTGATTCATGGTGAAGTACCAATCTTCTACATTTCTGGATGGATTCTATAAAGGGGAATGGGTTTTAATGGATGTTTCAAGCATATGAAGAATATAAGTAAATAAAAGGGAAAATATGAAGATAGCAATCATACCTTTCAATTCATCATTTCTTTTGCGAAGAATCATGTGATCGAGAGAATCATTTTGAAGATGATAATTTTCTTTACGGAGATCCTCGCATTCTGCTTGAGAAGATTTCAAAGATTGGCGAAGCAATTCAATTTCTTTTTCCAAGGATTGACGTGAAGAAGAAATGTCTGGATTGGCGAAATTATTTAGAACTTCGCAAAACTCATATTGCGAACGAACATTAGTAGACTTCGCAGTATTGGTCAAAACCTCAGATAACATTCGGAAAGTTGAATAAATTCCATCTCGAATTTCCTGAGGAAGAGGAGAAGAATTTGAAGGAATAAGAGCAAGCTGCAAATTGTTTGGATAAATAGCACTCAAAGGATTTGGGGACAAGATAGGTTTTTCAAGAGAAGAAGTTGAAGAAATATTTTGCGAGGGTTGTTTTTCAAGAGAAGAAATTGAAGAAATATTTTGTGAGGGTTGATCTTGAAGAATTGTTGATAAATTGACACTGATGGGAGATTGAAAGGTAGGTAATGGAGTAGAGGCAGGAGTGTGTGAAGAAGCATTTTCACGAGGAGGAGAGGAAAATTCCTTATCAACTTCAGGAAGGAAATCATCAATCGGAATTAATGGTGTGGGTTTAGTTACTCGAGATTTCTTACCAGGGTTTGGTTTTTCGCCAACCTGCGAATCAAAATGTAGATTAAAAACTGAGGCAACAATATATTGTTCAGGAAAGAAGGCAAAGTATTTTAACTACCTTTTGATTCTCAGATTTTCTTCTTCGTGGATTAGGTCTTGGATTTTTTAGTTGAGGTTTCATCTGAGGAGTTATTTTGCTGAAATAAACCAAAATCAGATAACAAATTATACAGAAATTAAAGAGGAGAACAAATGAAATGCGCGGAGATAGAAGGAAATTACCTTGGAGAACTCATGAAGATATAATAGAAGAAAAAATTGCAGAGAAAACAGTAATGGAGAGTATGAACAAAAGATAAAATTGTAGAAGTAAGAAGAAGAAAAGGAAGAGAATATAAAGGAGTTATATAAGGGAATAACTAGAAAAGGACGGTTACAAAAGACGTGTCCAAATTCTAAAAAGATTAAGTAACGGTTATGTTCTCACGATCATTTCTTCTTCGTAGAATTGACATGAGAAGAGGCAAGATGTAGGTACTGAATATCGCAAGATAATAGTTCACGAGTATCGTAATAAATAAAGGAGAAAAGAGTTATAAAATGATACGATGATAGAAGTAGCGCGGAGAAATATGAAGTTTTGCGAGGATGGAATAATTTTGCGAGTATGAGTTGCGATACTTCGCAATTCATATAAAACTGCATAAGTTTTACTATAAATAGGAGTTCAAATGTAAAATTCGAGAGGTTCTTTTAATGAGTGTAAGAAATTATCTTAGGAAAGAGAATAGAAAAAGTTGTAACTATTCTAGTTCCATTTTGATAATTCTATGTAATCAACTAAGAGAATTAATAAGAAAGTTATCATTCACCATCAAGAACTTCTTGAGTTTTTACTAATTCTATTGAGGGTGTAGTTGTAGATTATTCTGCAACTACATTAGCATGCTGGTGATTAAGGTTCTTACTGACATGATTCACAATAGTATGAAATCCTAACCTAATATATAGTTATTCCGAAAATTGAAAATGGAGTCATCAAGAGGAAGACGTGGAGGACTAACATTATATACATATACATCGATCTCATGGATCCTTCTAAGGTTCTTCTAATCATGTTACAAAAATAACACATCTGCATTTTTAATCATGGACATATAGATATAAAGTTTTGAGATCTCGTGAGTGCTGATAATAAGTTGTAAACTAAACAAATTAACAAAACATTATACAAAATAGAAATCATGAATATATATACATCAGGGCTTCTAATATATGGAAAATGTATATATAAGTTCAGATCCGTCAAATCCATCTTCTTGATTAATTATACATTCAAATTTGGAGAAATTTTCAAAAGAAATGGAAGGGGAGGACTAAACTCCGGTAAATTTGCCTTTTCTTAGACTAGGATTAGATATTATTGCGATAATTAAGATTTAAAATAAATTAAGAATATATTAATATTTTTCTAATAACAGAGTTAACCGTTCCTTTTGAAGAGCCAGTCAGATTGGTTTGTTACGTGCACACTCTTTAAAGGAGTGTGCACAAAATTGGACTCGTTTCTGGGCAGGTATTGAAGAAGAAAATAGTTGTAGCTGGTGACAATACAAGCTGAGTTGCACTATAGGTTATGTCCGTGGAGTTGAAGTTTAAATAAGCTATGGGTGAGCAAATTGATATGATCGGGGGATTTGGGGGTTTTAATTTGAGTATTTAGTTTCATTTTTAGGGTAAGTAGATATGTTATTGAACAATTTGTATGGATAACTTCCGATTGAAAGAAAGGATAATTGCTATTTGGTACTCAGGTTTTGTCCAGGACTAGGCTTTGGTCTAACATTTGTCCAACGTTAGGGCTTGGTACCTGGACTGGATGTTGACCCGCGTTGACTAGGTTAAGTCCTAACTTCTGTTTAGTAGTCATTAATAAATTTATATAAAATGTATTTATTTAATGAAATCACAGTAATACCCTTTATTCTACTACCGTCACCGCAACCACTATCAGAGAGAACAAAACAGTTCTTCCCCATTAATTAAGCCCACACTTTTAGGGGCGACCAATTTGTAATTAGGGGCGACACAAAACGACAAAATAGCAAATAATCGGTAGGTTATTTCACAATCGGAAGGTTATTTCCGAGGCATTTTTTTTAATGTCCAAACTACCCTTTACAATCGGTAGATAACTATACAATCGGTATGTAATCAACAATCGGGAGTAAATTTATTTTGTATGACTTCCGATTATACGGTATCCCCAAAATAAAATCCTAAATCTTTTGAATTTTAATTATCCTATAATCGGTAGTAAATAAAGTTATATTGACTCCCGATTATACAGTAGACCTTTGGCAAAAATGCTACCATAATCGGTAGGGAATTTAGGTTATTTAACTTCCGAATATAGAGTTGCCCCAAATTTAGAGTTTGCAAAAATCCTCTTTTTTCTGAAATTTGGTTGAGCCTATAATCGGTAGTAAATGAATTGTTATCATGACTTCCGATTATATAGTGGATCTCTTTGCAAATATCCTACCATATTCGGTAGTCAAGATAGTTCATATGACTACCGAATATAGAGTTGCCCCAAAATCAGATTATGCCAAAATCCTCTATTTTTCGAATTTGGTTGAGCCTATAATCGGTAGTAAATGAAGTTACCATGACTTCCGATTATACAGTATAATCTTTGGCGAAATCTACCATAATCGGTAGTCAAAATAGTTCATATAACTACCGAATATAGAGTTGCCCCAAACTACCGATTATGGATTAACCTCCCGATTATGAAGGGGCATATAAGTATTTTCAATCTATTTTGTCTTTTGTGTCGCCCCTAATTACAAATTGGTCGCCCATAAAAGTGCCAGGTTAATTAAGGGTTTTTAATTAATTCAGAGAAAGTGAGTAATAAATCTGAAGAAAGGGTAATTCAGAGAAGTTACTACTGAAGAAAATCTGATCCAACACCAAAACAAAAAGCATCAAAAGCTAATTTGATTCAGAGAAAGTGAGTAATAAATCTGATCTAGAGGTTATGAAATCAATTTGGTTGGGCTAAAAACAAAAATTGATTCCACTCCTATTTTTGGGTCTTCTTCTTCCACTTTTATAAATTCTTATTTTTCTCTTTCGATCTATAGATATTTTGAATGTTGAGCTTTTTTTGATTAGATTGTTTGAATTAATTTCATTGTGTGGAAACTAATATCTGGTCATAAGGAGATTCAGAAATTTAATTTTTGGTATAAAAAGCTTGAATGAAGCTGACATTTTTTGGATGAAAAACTGACGTATATTTTCTTGAAAACGTTCTGAAAATTGAAATCAAAGTGAAGGATTTGTTTTTTTTGTTTGAAAATGGGGAATAATGATATGATAGTACAGATATCAACAACAATAACAATGGGTGATGGATGTATTGAGATGTGACTATGGAGAGTAATGAAGAAGAATTAGGGCAACTGGATTGATTCAATAGATCGAGAAGACAAAAGTGATGGCGGTGGAGGCGGTGATGGGTTTGGAGAGCATATACAGATAGAGGCAGAGAATAGACGACTTTAGGTTTGGTGAAAGGCCGAAGAAGATGAAGTGAAATATTCGTGGCCGTCCGTGTGTACCTCAGATCAACGGTTAAGATAAAATTACATAAAATTTAATGATTTTACTAAATTAAACTAGACTTAACCTAGTAAACTATGGTCAACCGTCAGTCCAGGTACCAAGTCATAATGTTAGACAAATATTAGACCAAATCCTAGTCCTGGTCAAAACCTGAGTACCAAATAACAATTATCCCTTGAATTCACATCTGTTGTATTATTTAGGTTAAGAAAATCATGGGTTTGTATCAAGTAATAGCATCTAAAATCCTAATTTAGAGTTGGGATGTAATAATAATATACTATTATTTTAAATGGTGCAAATAAAATAAATCAAGTCAAAAGTTAAACACATAATCAGTTGATGGAGTCAAGGCGGGTCAACGTTGGTCTTTAGACCAAACACAAAGGCTGGACAAATGTTATACCAAACCCAGGTTTTGGTCAAAATCTAAGTACCAAATATCCCTTTCTTTTTTTGTTCCTTCTTCTTCTTTTCAGAACTTAGTAAGAGATCGGGGAAATGATTGCAGGTGAGTCATGGCCAGTATGACTATCTCTTAGACAAGTGTTTATACATGAAAAATAATTTCCCATAACTAGAATGGGGTGCCCCAAAGAAGGGAAAGGTTACACAAAACATGGGGACTTGGGGATTGAGGCCCAAGCACCAAGGAAGTATCCATAAGATGGCAGGGACAATGAAGGGATTAACAAGAAAAAAGAAGGTCATATTAGAGGAGGGATGACATTAATAGTAATTAAGGAGGTTTATGACACATGACAGGATATCATAAAAAGAACGGGCTTTTGGAAAGTCTATATAAGAAAGGACAAGGTACAATGGAAAGACAACTTTCTCTCGTACTATTCTAAGAAAAGTGAGGTCATCTTGGTGCACTAGGACGGGTAGGACCTAACGAGAATTCCGGTATTAACATTTGGCGACCACATCGGAGGCTCGTGCCTAGTTCATCAATATGCAGCCGAGTGGTACCAACCTGGACGCGACAGGTGGTCAATCAAATAACCCGTCTCTTAACCTAGAAGGGGAGCGGATAGGGATAGTAACAGACCCAATCACGCAAGCGAGAAGACCTGAAGCAACGCAAGGAAAAGATAAGCAACCAGAGGGCGGAAGCACGTCACTCGCGCAACCTACCTTAGAGGAAATGCAGAAAGAGTTGGGGGAGCGCGTCCGCAGGGAGAAAGAGTTGAAAATATTGCTGAAAGAGGCAAGCGAAGAGAAAAACGTCAAGGGAGCCTTAGAAAACGAGGAGAACGAATGAGAGGATCATGGCGCGGTGACACAGAAGGTGATGGCCAAGTTTTTAGAAACGAACTACAAAGTGGTAAAACAAAATAATTACGACTCCATGGAAAGCCCGTACACCTCTGAATTCGTGGACTACCAATATCCCGAGGATTATAATTCACCAAAATTCAAAGCGTATGATGGACAAGGGAATGCGCAAGAGCATCTTAGCCGGTTTATTTCTTTTATGAATGACCGAGCCACTGATCAAAAGTTATGCCTAAGGGAGTTCCCGAAATCGTTGACTGAGACAACCTTCACTTGGTATGATAACCTAAAGCCGGGAAGCATCAGCTCATGGGTGGACCTATCCACACTCTTCCTCAGAAAGTTTTACTCCGCAAAAAGGAAGGTCACAACCATCGACTTGAGTAAATGTAACCAGCGACTAGTGGAAGATGATAGACGCATTTATGTGTCTATATTAGTCTCAATTCTATGTAATGTTAGTACTCAATTTTGTGCTTATTTTGGTATTTTATGTCTTTGTAGGCAATATTTTGGAGAAATAAGATTTTACGGCGAAATTGGCTTGAAAAGTGATTTTTGCGCTCGTGGGAGAAAACTACTAAAGGCACCCCTCAAATGGATAAGGGGTAACCCCAGGGCAACTACTATTGGCACCCCATTAGAGGATAAGGGAAGACCATCTTCACCATTCAAATTCAAGAAAAACGCGGGAAACTTTTGCAGCCATTGGCATAGTTTTGATTTGGGTTTTGGACGTGTTTAAATGAGACTTACATGCGGATTTTGATTGGGCTGGACTGATTAGGGATGAACAGAGTCACTACGGGTGGTTGATTCAACAAACCAGCAAGATTATCGGGTTTCATAAAACATAAAATGAAAATATTCACGACAGAATGAAAGTCAAACCGCGTGAATTTCAGGCAAGATTTCGGTTGAGATTTTGTTGGAGTTTTAATTGGAATTGAATTGTTAGTAGTCTGCTAACGTAAAACAGGGATTGTACGTGTCTTTCATTCGAAGAAAAATGATGATTTTCTTATATCTCGACAAAACAAAGAAGAAAGGGATTCTCGGGATTTTGTGGATTATATTTGGAAGTTGCGTGAAGGTTTTGGAGGAGATAATCTCTGCTATCTAATATTGGAAAGGGTATGAAACAATTCAGGGCATCCAGTGTAGAATAGGAGATATTCCCGTGACTTGGTGTGAAAGAAAAGAGAAGATAGTTCGAGTATTTATTAATTTTTATTGATCTACTGGGTATATATAAGGTGGGAGGACCTAAACAGAGGGTGTCGAGTAGTTTGGGGTCTATACGTACTTTTGGGGAAGCTCTGGTACGAAGAAATCACGCTGCATAGAAAGTTGCAGCAGCAGGAGGAAGAAGACGAAGCTGAAGAACATTAGACGACCTAAGTCAGTCGCAGATAAGTATGGTTTATTCACAACACACACATAGTATCATTTCCAGCAGTCTTATATATTCTGTATCATTAGTAACAGTCGATCTGTAACGCTTATAAACGTTGCAGTTGATCTATTTTATTGATTTTTATTGTATTTTTATCTTTAATACACCTTTGAGCAATGAATTCATATTTTGAGCGTGTTTGCACCATGAAGAGCTAAACCCCATCACTGGGATGACGGAGGAAGCCTTATCACAATTGTTTGGTAACTATAATTGATTCTTTATGACTTTTTGCACTTATTTTAATTGATTTATGATTTTTACTAATTAGTTGTGATTTCGTTTGATGGTGTATGCTTAGACGTAAGAGCTTTTGATATACCATGCTTGTGATTTACAACTAATATTTTGAGAACCTTCCTTGGCAAAAATAAGAGTTCATATATTTATTTATTGAGCTATAATTGTTAAAAGAATTAATATTTGAACCTTATGTTATGAGTTTGGTGGAATCCTGAAGTCCAAGTCCTCTCGATATTTGTGACATCTTTTGTATATACTTTTGTTATTAAGTCTTAAAATCAACCTCAACGAGTCCGAGTGAACGAAATCCTTACTACCACTTTCTACAACAATTAAAATTACATCAGAAGACATAGGAAAGTATATCACGCGGTTTCTCCACTGGGGTCTAACAACCACACCCAATATTTCTCTTAGCAATCTGTATGGACAAACTCCAATATACTTTCTAGAGAATCAACTAGACAGTTAGACTCAATCAACAGAAAAGTATATCAAAGAGTTTATATCTCTATCTCTCGATTTAAATCTTACTCAAGCAAACTGCGAGTCTCGATTAAATACAAGAGACATAACTTGGATTATATCAAAGACCAATATCCAAGTGTCAATCAATTTAAATTAACAACCAAAAGGTCGTATATTCTAATTGATTGAACAATGCACAACCTGTATTATTTCTATTATATAACAAATATAATGCGGAAAAGAAATAACACAGACACCAAAATTTTGTTAACGAGGAAAACGGAAATGCATAAAAACTTCGGGACCTAGTCCGATTGAAGACACATTGTATTAAGCCGCTACAAACACTAGCCTAATCCAAACTAACTTCGGTCTGGACTGTAGTTGAACCCCAACCAATCTCACACTGATCCAAGGCACAGTTATGCAACTACGTCTCTGATCCCAGCAGGATACTATGCACTTGATTCCCTTAGCTGATCTCACCCACAACTAAGAGTTTCTACGACCCAAAGTCGAAGAATTTAATAAACAAATCTGTATCACACAGAAAAGTCTCTACGGTAATAGATAAATCCGTCTCACACGAATATACCTACGAGTTTTATTCCGTCTTTTGATAAATCAAGGTGAACATGAACCAATTGATAAACCAGACTTATAATCTCGAAGAACAGCCTAGTATTATCAATCACCTCACAATAGTCTTAATCAACGCAAGGAAAAAAGATATTGTGGAATCACAAACGATGAGAAAAGATGTTTGTGACTACTTTTTATCTTGCATACCGGAGATAGAAATCTCAAGCCAATTCTTATAATTGTACTCGTACGATAGAAAAAGAAAGATCAAATCACACAACTACAAGAAATTAGTATCGGTCTAGCTTCACAATCCCAATGAAGTCTATAAGTCGTTAACCCGGTTTAGAAGAAGAAACCAAAGGTTAAAGGAGAATCGACTCTAGCTTAGCACAACTAGTACCATAAACAATGTGTGGGGATTAGGTTTCCTATTTCCTAGAGTTCTTCCTTATATAGTCTTTCAAATCAGGGTTTGCAATCAATGTTAGCTTGGTAACAAAGCATTCAATATTCACCATTATATGAAAACTTGATTAGATTCAAGCTAATATTTACCAACCGTTAGATCGAGAACATAGCTTGTTATACAAAAATGAAATGCACGTTTGTAGGCTTGTATAACCGTAACCAAACTTGTACATTAGTTGGTTCAATAATAGTTAACCAAATTGTTAGCCATATGATAACTTTCATATATCAACCATATTCTTCTTTACCATAACTAGTTCAAATGACTCAAATGAACTAGTTAGAGAGTTGTTCAATTGCAAGAAAATCTCATGTACTACACAAGACACAATTGAAGCAAAAATGATTTGATTCACTCGAATCGGTTCATGAACTATATAGCCATGGTTTGCAATAGCATTCCTTAGTTTATACAGATAAGTTCACAAACATCATTTTTTGACATAACCTACTCAAGTTCACGGACCGGGTTCTCGGACTTAAGTTCCCGGATGGAGTTCACAAACTCTAGCATAAATTCTCGGGTTTGAGAACTTTGCCAGTTCGCGGAATGGCTTCGCGGACTTAGCTCACGCATTTTTCCGATTTCACTTAATCAACAAAGTTCGCAAACTTTGGTTCAAGCAATAAGGACTTATACATATATGTGTTTCCACAACAATGCTTATATCTTCCAATGGTTTTATAGTCTAAACTCTCATTGCAATCATTGAAACATTCTCAGAGGACGTTATATAGTTGTTATTCACAAACCATTTTTCGTCAGAACAATTTTCAAAGTGATTGAAACTTAACATGACTTTCGTCACTAGGTAAAGATGAATTTGGATAAAGCGAATGCTTTACCAACGCATATTTCGAGAAATAGATAGGCGAGATATACTCGGCTCGAAATACCAAATGTGTATAATCTAAGTCTATATAGCAAAACGACTATTGTTTCAAGATAAGAGATAAATAGACTTTTGAGTGATAGACAAGTTCAAGTCTCCACATACTTTTAGTCGATGAAGATCCACCAGTTCCTTGAGTAGTCCTTCGTCTTGTATGATGATTTCCATGGAGTTATTGAGCTCAACTACACTTTCTATCCTAGTCCGAGACCTTGGCTATAGTACACTAAAAATCAAGACTTATAGTTTTGATCACTAACATTGACAAACATGCTTGAGAATGCATGCGAGTTCGAACGAGAAATGCTCTAACAGCAACTTCGCACTGAACTGCCACGAGGACATCAAAGAAGATGCACTAGCGGAGATCTGTGTACGTGGAATGATACCGTGCTTTAAGAAAAGCTTGGTAAACTTTCGGTTCCCAACCTTCGTCGAGCTAGAAGAAGATGCAGCAAGAATCGTTGATTGTGTTGAAGAGAGAAATTCGGATTACATCTGGCACAACACGGTCAACACTGTCTCAACTACACCGAGACCCGCTCAAACAACAAGCAAGAAGGCTGGGGCGCGCAAATGAATCAGTCGTACAGGGATCACCCGCTCCCTCCCCCATTGCCTTGTAGCAAAGAGAAGGTCGTCGGGCTCTTAGAAAAATGGGTGTAGAACAAATAAATTCAGTTTCCACCAACAAGAGCAGACCCCAGTGATATCCACAAAAGCAATGCCAGGTACTGTCATTTCTATCGCAGAGTACAACACCTCACGGTCGACTTCTATAACCTAATAAGAATATTCCAGAAGAAACTGGAAGTATGCGAAATTAAAATGGGAGACTCCGAGGGGGGAAAGGCCACCCAAAATCAGGTTATGATGCTCTCCCACGATCCTAGTAGAGACGAATGGAAACCGTGGGAAGAGAAGTATGCGAGATTACATCCGAGGACCGTGCGTTCACAAACACGGATGGCGCGGCTAGAAAATTCACAGGTACAATATTGGCTCAACAGGTTTTCGAATCGTTAGGCTTTAGCAAGGATCAAAGTAGGGAGGCATCCAAGGCCATATCAACGATTTCTGCGGGAAAGCCCTACGATTTCCTCCCAAGAGAAGCCATCATATTCACAGACGAGGATATATGCTACCCGGGAGAGCACCTCGGGCCCCTGTATTTGACCGCATATATCAATAAGGTTCCTTTGAAGAGGGCCTTCGTGTATGGGGGAGCACCTATAAATTTGATTTTTACATACACGTTGGACCTTCTTGGAGTACAGCAGTTAGCGATCAAAATGCGAACTAAGACGGTGAAAGGATTTGGGGGACATACTCAGACGGCTATCGGGATTTTCCACTTGGCTATGAAAATTGGTCTCATTCATGGGCTTACCCCTTTCTATATGCTAGAAGACAATACAACGTTCCACGTATTACTAGGATGAAAGTGGTTACTCCATCATAAAGTGGTAGCATCAACATACCATCAGTGAGTCAAGATTAATATAGGGGGGGGGGGGCAATTTAGGATACCAGCCACGAGCCACCCCTTCGACTCGAAAGAAGCTTACATGGCAGATGTAGTTTTTTATGATTTAGCAGAGGAATCAGACGAAATCCCTGATATAAAACTCACTCCGCTACCAAAGTGGAGCGAAGAAGATAATATGAAGTCGACCAAGTTAGTCTTTAGCCCGTCCAGAATGACGTTCCCAGCAGAGAAAAAGAGGAAACACAAAGAACATCCCAGGTTCCAGCGCTTCTTAAGACCAGATGAGGGGCACGTATACCACTTATAACAACTAACCGAGGGAGTGTTTACAAGTACGCAAAACTTTGAAACACCTGAAGTAGGGGCCCCCTTGGACGATCAAAACCTAAGCGAGCTACCATATAATAAAATCGACGATAAACAACTATAGAAAATACTTACCACGAGCACACAGTCTGTAGAAAAGCGAGATCCCCGGGACTTCACTATGGATGGAATAGAAGAAATTAACATCGGAACGGAAGAAGATAAGCGACCAATCATGATCAACAAAAGTTTGGACGCAGAAGAAAGGGAAGCATTTATCGACCTGCGTAGAGAATACATAGATGTTTTTGCTTATGATTACGACGAGATGTCGGGTCTTGATAGCAGCCTCGTAGCCCATAACCTCGGAGTGTCTCCTGAATTCCAACCAGTAAAACAGATAAGCAGAAAATTGCCGAGAGCCACCACTCTCGTGATAAAGTAATAGGTGGAGCGTTTTTTTAAGCCCAAGTTCACCAAACCCATCTAGCACCCGACGTGGTTATCCAACATCGTACCAATCGTGAAGAAAAATGGCAAGATCTGGTGCTGGGTAGACTATAAGGACCACAACCGAGCCTGTCCCATAGATGATTTCCTGCTACCCAACATCGACTTAACACTGGACACAACTGGAGGCAAGACACATTTCTTCTTCATAGACGGTTTTAACGGATATAACCAAATAGCGATGGCCGAGGTGGACGCAAATAAGACCGATTTCCAAACCCCGTACGGGAACTTATACAACGTTGTTATGCCCTTCGAGCTAAAAACGCCGACGCCACGTACCAGCGCGCCATGACATCCATATTCCACGATCTACTGCATCAGATGGTAGAAGTATATGTTGACGATATCGTGGTTAAAACCTCGGAGACCAAGAACCACGAGTCCCATCTAAAGTCAGTCTTCAAAAGGTGTAGAAAATAAAAACTCAAGATGAACCCGCTCAAATGCGCTTTTGGGGTGGCATACGGTAAATTCTTGGGATTTGTCGTAACCAACGAAGGAATTCAGGTGGACCTGAGTAAGGTTGAGGAAATTATGACTATGACACCACAAACTAATACCAAAGAACTACAGGCGTTTATAGGATGGATATCTTACATACGGCGTTTTGTACCTGGTCTGGATCAAATAATGTTAGCGTTCTTTCCCCTACTAAGGAAAGGGACCATCTTCAAATAGGAGAGAGCCCAACAGTTCGCATTTGAACGACTGAAACAATGCCTCGCCAGCCCCCAAGTCCTCAAACCACCGATAAAAGGAGTGCCTCTCTACCTTTACACGACGTTCACCAGCTCAGCCATTAGAGCGGTTCTGTCATAAGATATGGGAGGAAACGACTTGTCACCCATCTACTATGTGAGTTAGATTTTGAGAGACGCGGAGCTGAGGTACCAACGAGTGGAACAAGCATGCCTAGCCCTAATTTACGCAACGTATAAACTAAGACCGTATCTTCTGACGCACAAACTATCGTTGTGGCTACGGGGAACCCCATAGCTTACCTTATCTCCAAGCTTTTCCTGACAGGGAGAACATCCCGATGGATGTTGCAGTTATCGGAGTTTGAACTTGACTATCAGCGGCCTAAAGGAGTAAGGGGGAAAGTGATCACTGATCTAATGTCTATGTTTCCTATAGAGGGGAATGATGAGATTCATGATCATGTGCTCGGGGAGGTATCTAACAAGCCCTGGACTTTATTTTTCGACGGATCATCATACGATACCGTCGGAGGAGCAGGATTGGTTTTTGAGGCCCCACAAGGAGATTTTCTCTCGTATTCATTCAAACTAGACTTCCTATGTAGTAATAATGTTGCTGAATACGAATCTTTAATCCTAGGGCTTAGTATGAAAAAAGAACTCAGCCTAGGAGGCATAGAAATAAAGGGAGACTCGAGGCTTGTAACCAACCAAGTCAACGAGGATTTCCATGTCAAAGAGCTGCATTTATCGCCGTATCGAGCATAATCTCAAAACTTGATGAATCAGATGGGTTAGACCCTAGAACATACGGGCAGAAGAAAGAATAAACATAAAAATGCCTTGGAAACCCTAGCTAGCAAGATACAACTGAATGATAAGGACGAAGGCACGGTAACAATTAGAAGAAAAGAGTTTCCCAGCACCTGGAAGGAGGACATGGACTTTGAAGAAGTAGACGATTGGATGCGGACTTACATAAACGATCTAACCAAAACGGAGGAGGACCGCGTGATACCTATCCAAGCTCTAAAACAGTTCGTATTGATTCAAGGGGATCTGTAAAGACCCTGAAGCTCGTCAACGTTATTATACTAGTCAAGAGATGATTTAGCCGCTAAGGACTCAATTAGTTTAACACGAATATTAATTAATAGAAATTAATCTAACAATGATCTAGATATGAAACTAGTATCTTTGAATAGGTCTCGAAAATTTATACGGAATGGACTACTCGAACGTGTTAATTAGATATTGGTTGAAGAAGATATTATTTTAATCTACCTGTCTACCCTTATCGTTTGGACGGGTGCCTTTAGAAATTTTGGCTGGCCTTATCTTCACCAAAACTCGGTCGAAGAATTCATTCTTCTTCTTTCTTCCTCTTTCTTGTTTTCTCTTCTGCGTCTCCTCTGTTTATCTTTTTCTTCGTTCATCTTTCTATCGATTCAGTTTAGAGTATTTGAGTTTTATAAGAGATGGTGGTGGTGCTTATTTGGATTAATTAAGCTTTAGAGGAGAAGAAATTGATGTTGCTGTGGATATGAAGAAGAGATGAACTGAACTAGGGTTCTTGAGACGATTTGGGAAATTATAAGGATTTAAGTAATCTGATGTTTGATATGAGTTGCTAGTAGATGTTGAAGGAAATGGTGATTGTTAATTTGATGATATGAACTAGATCTGAAGATGAATCAAGGGTTAAGGTTTCTCAGAAGATTGTTTAGAGGTTCGATTATTGATAAATAAGATGGAATTACAGATAGGTTTTTCCTTGAATTAGAGTTTGAGGTTGAAGGATTGCTTGAGATTGACAGTTAGGGTTCTATGAGAAAAAAAAGGATTAGGGTTTCTGCAATTCAGTGAAGTTGTGATTTGAGACGTTTAAGAAAAAATTAATGGATGGGTATTGAAGAACAAGAGGTGAAGTAGAAGTTTATGACGTTAATTTGAAGATTCAGTTACTTGAGCCAAGCTACTTTAAGGGTTAAGGATGAAGAGTAAGGTTTAAGAATGAAGAGTAATTTGATTAAGATGAAATAGATGGAGAAGAGATAGGTCCGGTGGTGTTGATCAATTTAGAGTTACATCATCTGTGGTTGGTGAAACAACAGTTCAGATAGGACTACTTTCTGGGTAAGTCTTTATATTGTTTAATTCCATCATTTAAAGTTGAGTTATGTGGATTATAGAGTTTATGTGACTGTGAATGAAATATAGGGTGAGAAGAATACTCAAAGGAACTGTGGTTGTAATCAGAAATGGTATCGATAGTAATGGGATTGTTGATGAAGATAAGATATAAGGTGAGTATGGAACATAATGAGTTTGTATGAGTTGTTGTTTAGATGAATGATCTATGTGGATGTGAGATTGATTTGGGCGTTGATGTATCTATGGTAGCTACTATGATGATGTTGAGTACAAAAAAAGGTTTGTTGTAAAGGAATGGTAATGGTTTCGTTGAGTTGAAGTTGTGGGTGTTGTTTGTAAGATGGTTGAACAGTGAATGGAGTATGAGATGAATGGGGTGATGGGAGTTGCTAATGGTTCATTTGGGGCTTTCCACTTCTATTGCAGGTAATCCGAGTTTATGGTTGTAATTTAGTTATGAAACTTACATAACTTGAATGTATGACTGAAGTATCACAGTTGAAGTGGATTCGCAGTTGTAGATAATCGTACTGAATTACAAGTAGTGATGATATTGAATTTTAGTCCTAGTTAATCTAAATTTGGTGGTGATTGCAAAGTTGTAGATTGTAAATGCTGTGAAAGCTTACTACTACTGCTTTTGTAGGTAAACAGAACTTGAAGTTGTAATTGCAGTTATGGGTGTTGTTCAAGTATGGAATTACAAGTAATTGTAGAGTTATGTTGTATGACAATTGTAGCTAATGGAATTGTGGTTTGAACTAGAAATATTACAAGGAGTGGATACAACTTATGATTTTAGTAATGGTGGATGAGTAGCTTGAAGATATTCTCAATGGAAGCTTGCTTCTGCTACCTAAAGGTAAGCTGAGTTTGTATTTGATAATGAGATTTGAAGTTTTATGAATTGATGTATAGTTGAAATGTATAGTTTGTGTTCTTGTAGCTGTAATAGAATTAGGCTGTTAGTCATCCCAGTCAGATGTCTGACTGAATTACCCTATCTGACTCATTTATCTGATTGAGTCGAACCGTGTTGACTCACCAAGTTCCTGTCTTGACCTGAGTTGACTCAATGACCAATTTAGACTTTAGACTTTAACTATTGACCCTAGACTTTGACTTAACTTTGGACGTTGACCGTGAGATGACCCCGTTGACCGTTAGTTTGACTGTTAATTGACCCTAGTGGACCAGGCCTTATGTAATGGATTTGGGCTTAGGATTAGTTATCCTACTTTTATGTTTTGGACCTCTTATGGTCTGAATTAGACTTTGACTTCTTCTACAGAGTTGTAGACATTCATAAGACTGAGCTAATAGACTATAGAGTCAACCTAATTGTGTTAGTAAACCCTTAGATGAGTTAAAGTTTAAAATGGAAGGTGTGGAATCATAAATGGGCTTAGAACCATTAGTCAGACTTGTATGATTCTTGTGCGAGCCATTTTGGCTAGATTCTTAGAGTTCTTGTGTGTTTAACAATTAGTCTATATTAACAACGCTCGATTCAAAGGACGAACCAGCGGATCGTGGATCTCAAGGTAGGCGTGGCCTGTCATCAAAAGAGGTGGGAATACATTTGACTCTTTTGAAATTATTATTGTTGTTTTAACAAAATTTTATGCTTAACAAACTCTTGCATTGTCTATCCATGCATTCCATGCTTTGTTTAAAATGCATTATGATAATCTTGTTGATTCTGTGAATCTTTCCACGATTTGGAAAGGACTTGTATTGTTTGTTGTCAGTATGAATTGTTATGGGAAATGAGAATTTCCACTTGTAGTATATAGGATACGCTCCTTCACATTTATACATACTTTACTTCAACTTTTATTGTTTAGAGTTGGTCACCATGGTCTTGGTGGCATCCATAGCTATTGAGTATGGTTAGCACGAATATTATTACATTGTTTGAAAGAAGGAGTTTAATCCATATACATGTATGATTATTTCAGTGACTTAGTCACTGTTTAATGTTTCGGAAAAATATGTATTGTTTTCCAAATCTTGCATATGATTACTTAGAAGCTAAATGTTAATTATTCCCACTTCAGTTTCTGTGACAGATCAGAGTTGCGCAGCGAAAGCTTCAAGGGTTGAGTTCGCTAGTTGATTAACTTCTGTTATGTTTATTATGTTGTATATTTTATTTTAAAACCAAATGACTAATATATATGTATCATTTGAGAGAAGATCTTGTATATATATTTCTGAGAGGGGTTAGTTTTGGGTTAAGTTTTATAGCAGATTTCTTATTTGATTGGTTCAGTAAATATTTAGTTTTAGTGCCTCTATATTTAGTTAATCTCTTGGATTAGTCAGTTGCTAGCTTAGGGGGAGCTACAGGATCTGTACTATCGAGCAACGAGGGGATCTCTTGATAGGTGCGTAAATAAGAGGGAAGCGAAAAAAATCCTCCAGGAGATACATGCAACAACGTGTGGACAAACTACAGCCGTTCATCTCTACAGAAAGCTTCATAGGAGAGGGGTATAGCTGCACTCCCCACAAAGATTTGACAATTAAGCACAAGTTCAATTAAGAACTCTCCCCCATAATATGTCATTCCAGAAAGAACAACAAGAGCGACCTTAATTTAAAAAAAAAAAGAAGGATTTCTTTGGACATAAAAAATCACATACAAGTATGAATTTGAATCCAAAAAACATTAAATTAACCATAAGCGAACTCAGAATTAATTTAACTAAATATGTTCAACACATGTAAACTTATGGAGACTTAAAAATCTCAATTAGATTAATCACAAGAGAACCCATAATTAATCTAATCGGAATACACAACTAAACTAATCACAAGAGTAATCAATTTAATTGTTTATACTCACATAAGAAAACTTATGGAGTCATAACTAAATAACCAAACAAGATGATTAATTTAGTTCAATATGCTCGACATAAAGTACCTTACGGAACAACAACTAAGCTAATCATAAAAATAATCAACTTTGGTTGTTTAGTGCTCAACATAAGTCACATTACGGAGCCTCACCATAATACACAAAAAATGGATCAGGGAAGATCAATTACTGCGGAATACACAAGGATTCATTCTATTTTCCATCACTATTTACACAATGACATATAATAGACATAATCCTTGACAACAAAAGATTTTCACCTATCTTCTATCAAAAATTGACATAATAGGCTTAACTTTTGTATTTATCAAAAGTCAATTCATTCCTTTTGTAGTTGCAGGATTTTCCACAACACACCCCTTATAATATCTTGATATAAACTCATTTGATATGAAAATGATGATTAAAATACTAAAATTGTAAATGGACACACAGATTTTTACATGGTTCGATCAATTTGATCTACATCCATGATTCTTCACTATGATTGTTTAAATTTACATTTGATTTACATTGATAATCTCCATTAATGGGTAGAAATCTAGATCTAGTTTTTGGGGAAGAAGATGATAAATAAAAACACATTCTCTCTCTAAAAATATCTCTCTGCAAAATATCTCTCTCTCTTACCAAAATTGTCTCCCCCTATTTTCTCTCTCCTGCTCTCCTCTTTATATATGTGTTTACATAATGGATGAAAGCTCACACTTTCCCTATTTTAGGATCCCTTTCCACACTCTCGCAAGATTTCTCCTTATTCTCTCGATCTCCCACTTTGTTCTAGCGAGCTCCCGCTTCATTCTAGCGAGCTCCCGCTTCATTCTCGCGAGCTCTGCTTCATTCTCGCGAGCTCTGCTTCATTCTCGTGAGCTCCGCTATGTTCTCGCGAGATTTCTCTACAATCACAAAATCTTCACATCTTTCTCGTGTTTTATGCTGTCGTTGTCTATTACCTCATTAATTTGCGACATTTGCAGTGTGTTGTTGATGAGCTCGCAGAAATGTCGTTATAAATTTTACAAGAGTATTGCTGTGGCGATATTCTGATCTTACATCTTGCCTCTTTTTTCTTGAATATTGCTTCAAAAGAAATCTTTAAGAAAAAATATGTTGTTGTAGTAGTCTTTGATCTTTGCTGATGACGGAACGAGCGAAAGAATATTGGTCTTGAAAAGTACGTACTTGCCTCTATTCTTTTGTGAAGTTCCAGATCGTTGCGAAGTAAATAAGAAGTATCAACTCTTGAAGTATACGAATTATGAAGTATCCTTGAAGAAATATAAGAAGTACTCAATCCTCAAAATATAATAAGTATCCGTTCTTGTATGAAAGTCATAAGTATTGCCTCTATTCATGCGAAATTATTACTTCATTTTTGGTGAGAATTCTTGTCCATTTTGGAAATGATTCTTGCCGAGAAGATAAAGAACATAAAATTTTTTCTTGGTAATCCAAAGTTGCCTCTGTTCTTTATCTATGAAGGTAGAATCCTTGAGAAAATGTTGAATGAGCGAATTGTTTCTTTATTAATATCTTGCCTTTGTCTGATGTTCTTGTGATATTATAATATATTCAAGTTGCTTCAAATTTTACGAAATAAATGAGCTGAATAACCACATTCTGCGAAATTATGAATAATTTGCGAATTTATGAATAACCTTGCGAAATTCTGAATAACCTGCGAATTTCTGAATAGTTCTGCGAAATTATAAATAGTGTTCTTGAAATAGTTCTGCGAAATTATGAATAGTGCTGCGAAATTGTAAATAATTCTTCTGAGAGACTCTGAATAATACTTCTGAGAAATTCTGAATAATACTTCTAAGAGATTCTGAATAGGATTTCTTGCTTCTCATTATCTCTCTTACGATTAGCAAATCTTTCCTGCATTCTTAAAAGAAAATAGTTAATGTTTGAGATTATTCTATTGGTCTTATTTTCCCTTCCTAGTTAAAGGTCTTATTTTTCCAATTTTTGTATTTGCGACAAAATCGCAGGATGTCCTTACATTCGCATGTAAAGACCCATTGATCTTGCCTTATCCTCTTTTTGTCATTTTGTTGCGACAATATGATAGACCTAAGTTTTCTTGCGAGAACAAAGCCCCATGACATTGCCGTCTTGCGATGAAATCGCAGGACGTCTTTACACTTTCATGTAAAAACCCATTGATATCATCTTATCTTTTTCTCTTGGCTTTTTTCCTTTGTAGAATATTTGTCACGCGAAAATATGACAGGCCTAAATATTCTTGCGAACGTAAAGCCCCATGACATTGCCGTCTTTAGATACTTATCAGCTCCCTAATGGAGGGTGCCGCCCTTATCGTCCCCCTGATTTCCCCTTCAAGGAGGGCACATCGTCCATACAATACTATCTCCTCCCATCCGGTCTTAACAACAACCAGTTGTTTTCGCAGCCTCTTATCCTTTATGCCTATATGGCTTATAGTTACGAGACTGCACCCTAAGTGGGGTTTTCTTCGGTCCGAGTGCATCATAGCCAAGACTTACCAAGGATGGCCAGGGTAGTTTCGTACGCCCCGGGAACCCTTGGCTCAACCGTGTACCTCGGCACCTTGGTCAAACTCTGCACTCCTTAGGAGAGATCCTCAGTCGCCCAACCAGGGTATAACCTTATATAGTTGGAAATCCAAGGTACCTCTTATGGATAGGTATCTCTCACGGAGATGGACCCTGCTTCTCCATTTCTCAGGTTCCAGCAGCGGTATAACCTTATCCCTGAGCCATGAAAATAGATACCCCTTATATGACGTACTTTAGGTCTTACATTTGCCTCTTGCGAAATGTTATCCGCGAACTAGGGTGTACGCCATAAAGGTTCATCCCATTCTTATATCTCTGCGAAATTTTATTCGCGTTTCTTTATTCTTTCATTTTTGTCAGTTCTTTCATTTCTGTCATTTCTTTGCGAGATATCTCTGCGAAATAATCACCAACTCTCTTCTTTGCGAAATAATCAAAGATCTTGCGAAGTAATGAAATACCAAATTCATGCCTCCGCCTCTGTCCAACTAATTGTACTAGAAATTCGCAACTATACAACATCTGTGCAAATTTTAGCCTTGATATTTTGTTTACTGTTGGGTGAACTTTGTTGGGCTTGGGAAAACTGGGCTTGCCTGCTACTCATTTCTTCTTCATGCTGGTATTTGGGAAGTAAACGTCTTTGCGAAGCACACGAATATCTGCGAATTGTTCATTGTTGCTACAAATGTTCGCAGATTGATAAATACAGGAAGAAATAAAATATTTCTGCGAGGTAAACGTCTTGGTGAATATCTGCGAAGTTTTCTGCGAGGTAAACATCTGCAATGTAAGCATTTTCAAGGCAAAAAATTCTGCGCGAACGGAAAGACTCGAACCCGCGGTATTTAACTTATAGTTTTTGCCTCTAACCATTGTACCAACTTCCTGATTGTGAACAATTTGTCCTTTATATAAGCTTTCATCATAGATTTTCTTCGCCTGATGTCTTGTGTTTAACCTCTGTGAGCAAATTTATTTTTGTGTATTTTCTTCGCAATAGTTTTACTTTGATTCTTCTGAGATATCATCGTCTTGTTGGATGAATCCTGCACAAGAAATTTTATTAGCCACTACTTTTCTTTCATGAAATTTTTTTAGCTGACATATCATCAAATTCCTTCTTTTATCTCATTCTTTCTGCGATCACTTCGCTACAAACAAGGGCTATTGGTGTGGTTTAATTCACATATCACTTCGCTGTCTCTTTTTCCTTATCCGCGGTAGTTTTCTTCCTTCAAAAATAAAAATTACCGAGAGTTTGTAATGGATAGAATGAATTGAGATGTCTTGTCATGTTCGTCTTTTACCTGCTCTTCTTCTTCATTTACGAGCTGAATCTCCCAAAGTTATTTGAGATTATAGCTTTTACCTTTGTTTTTGGTTGTTCTATTACTCTCATTTATTTACCCTTTCTCTACTTTGCGTCTTGTTCGCATGTACTTCGTTGTTTTCCTGCTTATTTTCCAGGTACGTCTTTATCTTTTACTGTATGCATCTTTTTATGGTCATGTTGTTATTGATATCCTCTCCACCTCTGTTGTCGTCCATCAATATATCGCCATTCCTTATGATTTTCTTGTACTTCCACTTTATTTCTTCGCAGAAGTTTTTCTGTACTTGCTCTTCGCAGAAATTTTTCTTCGTTCTTTATGTTCTTCTTAG
Source organism: Papaver bracteatum (assembly GCA_023529315.1). NCBI lineage: Eukaryota > Viridiplantae > Streptophyta > Magnoliopsida > Ranunculales > Papaveraceae > Papaver > Papaver bracteatum. Next base: position 564,839 of record JAJJWX010005130.1, read on the forward strand.
AAATTCGTCTTTGTTGTTTATGTTCTTTATCCTCCTCATTATGCAGTTGACTAAGTACACTTCACGTATTAGCTGCTGTTGATATTAAGAATCGCCGGTCCTTGCTCGTAATGTATTTCTTGTTGAGAACTGCTCGCTGGTTGTTTCTGAAATTAGATAAGCTTGTTCGCTGTTGATTGATGATTGTTGTGATCTGGTGACAAAGAGAATTCTTCTCTATGAAGTATCTTCTCGCCTGATAAGTTTCCTATTGTTCTTCGCTGTAACAATAATCAACCAACAGAGAAATTAATTCTATGACGAAGTGTAATCATCCTTTTGTTCGCAATTGATGGTTTTGTAAGTTTTCCCTTTTCTCGCTGAGAACAATAGATGAACTTGATATTAACTTGACACTAGTTGATGAACATGCAAGTAACCACATGTGCTTGAAGTTGTATTGACGGATCATCATAAGAGTTGGCTTTCACTGGAACTATTGACAGAGTATCATCATTGTGCTTGAAATGGCAATGATATCTAACAACGGCATTTGAAATTCATATTGGTTCGTTGCTTGTCCGTGGTAGAAATTCATATTGCTCCTTCCTCTGAATGTTTTTGAATGTCTATGCACTGTTGATTGATGTGATCTCTTTGCATTAATTAAGTTTCATTTCTTTGTGTTGCGAACTTGTGGAACTGCTTCTTCAGGTTGTTGCAGATTGTTGATGTAGCTTGGTTTGGATTTTTCCTTGTACTGTCTTTCGTTAATCTTCCTTCTGCTCATCAATATCTCCATCTATCTTCTTCACTATACGTCCCTTTCTGTCGTGCTTACTCCTAATATATATGTGCTTCATCTATGCTGAGCCTTTGTTCGCCTGTGAACTTCTTCACTTGTCAACTTCTTTGGCCTGCAAGTTGTCTTCGCTCATGTACCTGTTTTTGAAGATGAACTTCTCTATGCTGCTGATTATTCTGCCTTTGGATCAATCTTATTTACCTTGTGCGGCTCTGGAGCTTATCTTCCCTGTGCATATTCGATAACTCCACCTGAGTATTTTTCTGCTCCTAATTTGTTATCTCCACTTGAACTGAATGCTTCCTCATTGCCATAGATTGACATCTTGAGTTGTTATTAATGTTTTATTCGCATAGTTTCTTTTTTTCGTATTTCCTTCACCATCAACCACTTAAACCAGCTGTTCTAGAACTTCGCGTAAAAAAATTGTGAACTGCAATTTTCTTCGCAAATAAAAGCTTTATCTTCGCGTGTGCTGTAAAGTATTTGTACTGGAGTTGATTTCTTCGCCATATTCTCCTTTTTGCTGGTGACAATTTCTTTGCAAAATTATCAGTTTCCTTTCTTCGCTACAAGCAATCAAGCAATCAAGTTAATTCAATTAGCAATTCAGAATATGAACTCTAATTTATCGCTGGTAATCCTCATAATTTCTCTCCTGGGAAAAATCCCAAATCAAATTGAAATTTAAACGTATAATATTTTCAAAATCAATTAAACAGGTTTTTAGAGCATAATGTATTATAAAGAAAATATGTATTCAAAATTTGTTTTCAATCTTGGTTCGGAGATATATTAATCTTGCGAAAATCCTAACATAATGTTTGTGTGAATCTTGTCAAAACTTTTTTGTTTGAATATGTTAGATCTGGGAATTTAACAAATAAGATTTAAAGAGAGATATATCCTCTTAATATTCAATATCAGCGAATATTCCGTTTGATTTCATTTCTCATGATTCTTTTTCCCAATCAACATCTGCTCCTGGACATCACCGTCTTTTCTTATCTTTGCTTTCTACTGCTCATGTTATTTGTCGCCTATTAATGTAAATACTCCCTTAAATTTCCTATTTTACTCTTGTAACTTAAATTTCCAGTGAGATCCAACTTTGACGATCACTAATTTCTTTGAATCTCCTTCAATCCAACAAGAACCAGGTCCTTGCCTCTTATCTTCTCTTCCATTGAAATTTCTATTTTTGAACCTAAACTTTGTAGATCTAGAAAAATATGAACAATAGTTAATCTTCATGGGAACTTCTTGAATCAACAAATTACAGGAAGGTTAAATCCTTTACTCGTCCCTGTTTCTAGTGCCAAAATGTAGTTGCATGATTTCCCACAACACACCCCTTATAATATCTTGATAATAATTTCTTGATTTAAATTCATTTGATATGAAAATGATGATTAAAATAATAAAATTGTAAATGGACATACAGATTTTTACATGGTTCGATCAATTTGATCTACATCCATGATTCTTCACTATGATTGTTTAAATTTACATTTGATTTACATTGATAATCTCCATTAATGGGTAGAATTCTAGATCTAGTTTTTGGGGAAGAAGATGATAAAAAAAAAACACATTCTCTCTCTAAAAATATCTCTCTGCAAAATATCTCTCTCTCTCTTACCAAAATTGTTTCCCCCTATTTTCTCTCTCCTGCTCTCCTCTTTATATATGTGTTTACATAATGGATGACAGCTCACACTTCCCCTATTTTAGGATCCCTTTCCACACTCTCACAAGCTTTCTCCATATTCTGCCGAGCTCCCTCCTTGTTCTAGCGAGCTCCCGCTTCATTCTAGTGAGCTCCCGCTTCATTCTAGCGAGATCTGCTTCATTCTCACGAGCTCCTCTATGTTCTCGCGATATTTCTCTACAATCACAAAATCTTCACATCTTTCTCGTGTTTTATGCTGTCGTTGTCTATTACCTCATTAATTTGCGACATTTGCAGTGTGTTGCTGATGAGCTCGCAGAAATGTCGTTATAAATTTCACAAGAGTATTGTTGTAGCGATATTCTGATCCTACACCTTTAAACATATCAACTCATGAACGACTTTACTTTTGACAAGGTATGGGACAATCAAGTTCACGGACGCAAACACACATCCCATAACAATATTGCAATATATAAAATCATAAAGATTAATACTGCAAAAATCATCTTCCAAACAAGTTTAGAATTTAAACCAATACACTAGTACCAATCTTCACCTTGGCCACACTTGTACACCGTGTCCATAGGCCTATAGCCATGGATTTTTTTCACTCTAAAATCGTTATGGTAGAAGGTGTTACAATAGGGTACCTTTATGGCTACATAAACTTTGAGTAACTACTTAACATGATTTTTTGTAGCCAATACCTTTATAATCGTATCTATATGGTACTCATCATTTTTTCGTAGTAAACCATTTTTCCTATAACCGTGATCATATGATCTTTATAGAAACACCATTTGATTTTAAAGTGACTAGTATTAACCTTTAAGCCACAAAATTTTATATAAACCGTGGCATTTGTTATCATTCGGACACACCAAATATGGTTTCCATGTGGCTATTGTGTGCTCTACAACCACATGGAATTATTTTAACCATGGCCATCATATCATTCAGACGCACAATTTTTTTTTATCATGGCCATATCTATCATTCAGCATAGCGAGTTCATGACTTATAATTACTTTGAATTAGTAGCACCATGGCCATCCCTATTATCAGACATGCAAAAAATATTTGGACATGGCCAATTCTTAAGTTTTAGTTTCCATGAATCTGTGGCACCATGACTAGAGCCTTTCAGAAGACACGTCACATATTTTCAGTGTGGTTATAATTATCCTTTGGCTATGGTTTCACATTTAAATGGTGATCACATTTCATATTCAGCCACTGGCCGGAAGCCAATATTAGCCACCTATTAATCCGATTCTTTATTTATTGGTCACTTATTTGTAGCATGTGAGGCGAGATTCATATTAGTAACCACTAGTACAAATTAATCACAACTAGAATTGCCCAAAAATACTTCTTATTTATCATATGATAAACTATCATGTTTGACCGATCCTTTGTGTAAAAACCTTAAAAAAACAAAAAAGTCAACTTGAGATTCAGAAAGTTTAAATATTCTAAATCTAAGCTACCACAACTATCTCTTATGGACTAGTATGCGGTCTTCATTCTTCTTGCTAGTTCTCTAAGCTTCGGTTCCACGTCATTCATATCTGAAGCTTTCTTCTTCTCCTTAGCCTTGAGGTCAGCACCAAATCATCAGGTCTACAAGCGGCCATCTGCAGCAAAAAAAAAAATGAACGTATAATACAACCATGCTACTGATCAGGATGCATAAGGTATTCAATAATTTAAAGTTCAGAAACATTTAGCTTGGAACTCAAAATCTATGTCTAACATGCATCAAGTAAGTCCTGCAACAGCTTAAGTATTCTTCATTAACTGCCTCAAAATTATAAATGGCATTGAGCAGATAAACTGTCAATGCTGGTAGGTTATTACTATTGACAGCTAACCAGTTAGCTCTTAGAGCATCTCCAATGCAAGGGGTGGAGGTCTTAAAAAGACATGACACCTATGATTTAATACTTTATAAACCAAAAATTAATCTCCAATGCTAAGGTCAAGGTTAATGAAAATCATGGCAAGGATGCCATCTCATGAGAAGGGGTAAAGGAGAAGGTCATATCTTCACCTTCTTCATGACCCTGGGTCTATTGACACATCACCAATATTTTATTCCAAAATTGATTTCTTTTAATTAGAAAATATTTTTATTGGATTATAACTTCAAAGATGTTTTTTCCCCATAATTATGACCCCTTTCCAAAATTTATTTTAGGGTAGGAAGACTTTAGCATTGGAGATGAAACTTGAGGTAAAATGTAAAATTTTCATTTGTTTTAGCCACATAGGAATCACCTATAATAAAAAAAATATTAATAAGACCCCCACATAGGATGACTTTCACCCTTAGCATTGGAAATGCTCTTAAAGATCCAATGCACCTTACTTGGGAAATGTACCAGGGTCATCATTGTTGGATACTTGATCATAGCAAGCAGATGGAAACAGTAGGGGGGTCGAAACCCAACTGGTTAAGTTAGTTTTCTTAACACCGATAATAAGAGTACCAATCAAAACAAATCTAACTACAATCAGATGCCTAACAACAACAACAAAAGAGTATATAAGAAAAAAATGTATCGACTTGTTCGACCACTACCTGATATACTCAAGCACAAACAGATAACAACATCAGACCCTTTCTGCATTGCAGCATTACCACTAACTTCACTAGAGATGTCCCTGCAATTCATTATTAACTCGAGCTCCATCCATCCATTCTGTCACAGGCCTTGGATATCTTTCCAGCACCAGTCAGTGCAAATCAACACCACATCACCAGAGCAGATCGGTACAACTGCATCATTAAGATCAAACCAGCTGTATCTTCTGGCAAAAATATCTTAATCACATTCACCAGTTCCATAGTCACCTACAACAACAACAACAAGCACACACATTCAGCCATGAAACACTTGAATATCAGCACCATTGGTCCCAATCAAAACAGTAACAACACCCATTCTCAGCAATACCATACCATAAGTTCATAAAGTACAATTACCACCATGAGCAACATCTGTAGCACTAGTCCCTTCTTGTTCAAAGATTCACTGCAACACAATCAAACCCTTAAATCTTCACTTCATCTCAAGTTCACCTCAAACCCTTGTTTCTTGAAATCTCACATACATCAATTCTCAAATTCCATTATAGATTCATCTTCTACAGCATCAACGAGATCTGCTTCTTCTATTTTCTCGGTTCAAACACAAATTTAAGGAAAACCCACTTCATAGATCCATCACAGCAACCATAAATTCCTTCTTGAATTCGAGCATCAAGTCTTCCCTCTTTTCTCGATGTAGCAGCACTTACATACCCAAATGAATATTTTGGCTAAACAACTGCAACCACCAGACAAAACCCAATCTTCTAATTTCTTATTCAAACCCTAAGTCTTCCACTGAATTTCTCAGTTCATCAATAGTTTCCAGCTTCTGAACATCAAACTATACCCAGTAAACATTGTCAGAATATGAAATAGAGATCTTTTTAGATCAACAGAGTTAGGGAATGATCTAGGTATGTCTGTTAGAGGTGGTGTTAATATGAGTATGTGATTTGATTCCGAACCAGGAGAAAAGGTAAATCCGATGATGGAAGTTAGGGTTTTAGGGACGAGTTCAAGATGAAGAAAAGTAGAGAAATCATCGATGAAATTATGGGTTTCTACTTGAACTAAAGCTAGGGTTTATAAGGATTCAATATGAAATCGAAAATAGAATCAGGGATTTGGGAAATCAGTTAATTAGGGATTCGTGGAATTGTTTAGAGAATATGTAGAAGATGAAATTGAGAGTTTTCAGGAAAGATTAGAGATGGGTTTTACTGAAATATAGAGATGGAAAAATTGAGTTATGTGATGAAGATTTGAAGAAATTGAATCTTACGAAACTTGGGTTAAGGTTTCACGAACTGCAGAGTGCAAGACAGAGAAGAGAGCGAGAAGAGAGAAGAGAGTGAGAGGAAAAGAATGAGTGGTGGTTTTCTCTCTCCTTTAGATATGGTAAATACTTAGATTTGGATCATAGATAAGAAGGTCATACGGATTGCAGAAGTTATGCGACGGTGTAGATTCGTTTTAGAAGGCTCATACGGATTGAGAGGCTTGTGTGTTTCTCTTTGTTCTAGTACAAACTCGTGGATTCGGTTTTATTATCAACTTCCAATATGAAAAAAAATCCAAAAAATATATCAATAAATCTAAGATATTATAATCAACCTTCAGTTATAAAAAAAATTCGAAAAATACATGAGAATGAAGCAGAGAAAAAAAGAAAGTGTGTTTTCTTTGTGCTTTCGATTTGAATTTCGACTAGTCAGATAGGTCATGAAGAAATTTTGACTAGTCATACATGTTATGAACTTTAAATGTGGTATAAAGGCTGTAGATGGTGGATTTTCAACAAAAGCTAAAATCGTAAACCCATAATTATACGAACTTCTGATCCAACAATCAGAAGTGAGTATTGAGACAAGGGTCTCTCATCAAATCTCTGACTGAGAATACTGTCTCTCAGAGTACATGCCGATATGTAGTCTCTCGGCTAGAAAACGGCATATCTCATGAATACTGGACACTTCAGTAATTATTTCTATATAGAATCACGAGATTGACGGCTCCTAGACAACTTTCTCTGCTAGTATAGAGTGATAACGTCTTCAGGATACAAACAACAGTTTTCCCTAACTATATAATGGATATGAAGCTCTAGCAGGCTCATGTCAGAATAATTGATGCTCCTTGACAGCTTTCTCTGCTAGTATAGAGCTCTCACTTAATTATTCTTAAATTTTTGGATTCATCCTTTGAATTTCTGAAAATATTCAAATATTTTCACAATATTTCGTTACTTCAATCTATGGTTCTTCCCAGCAGAATTTCATAGGTTAGTAATAAATATTCAACATATGGGCATCTGAGCTACCTCTGAGCAAACACCGATTTAAATGGTGCAAGTGTACTCGACGATGATGCACTAACAATCACCACACGAATGAGAATTTCAAAAAACGATGAAACGATGAACCTATGCAAAATATGAAGGAAAATAATAAATAATTAAATATTGACCAAGGCGCTGGGGGATTGGGCTGGCCGGCCATGCCCTGGCCAATCCCACTCCAGTTTTCTATTTTATCATATTTTTTTATTATTTTCCTTGATCTTATGAAAATCCTTTCATTTTAACAAATATCCTTCGTTTTGAGGAAACTCCTCAGTTTCGTGGTGTTTCCTTTGCACCAAGGAAATAATATAAAATTGGGAAAAATATTGTGGGGCCGTGATTATTGGCCAACCGGCCATGCCTTGATCCCGGCCGGCCCCACACCTCATGTTTCCTCATTATTTCTCTAATCTCATGAAAACTCCTTGATCTCATGGTATATTCACAAATTCATTAAAAATATAATATAAAATTAGGGAAACCCGTGGGACCGGGCTCAAGCCGGCCAGCCATCCATGCCCTAGCCGGCCCCTCACGCCCTTTATTTTATCTTCTTATAATAAAGAAAAGGTCGACTTTTCGACCGGAGCATTCCATTTTACATGGACATCGAAATGACCCCCGTCGTAAATCTCAGAATAATAGAAGTTATCATGCCCTTTTCGACATTTTTTATTTTCTTTTCCCTTCTATTTTCGTCCAAATTTTACAGTATCATCCAAATTGACGAAAATCCCCTGACGGAAAGGAAGAACCCTAACCTCGATCAAAATCAAATCGATTGATGTTCCTTCTTTATGATACCCAAATAAAATCATTCTTATCCTCTCAAAATCACAGTATTATTTTTCCCTACCTCGGTGAAGTAGAAGATGGTAATGGGGGTGGTGTTGATGAGATAGGGACGGAAGTGATGGTACCTGAGCAGAAGAACAGGATAAAAAAGAGAAGAGAAGGATAAATTAAAAGGAAACTGTAAGTATATATATACTGTTAATTGGATTGTTTAGTTGTGTTACACTTACGAATTTTGCTCAACCCATCCTTTATATTTCTGAAATTTGGTTTGATTTACGATTGTTTATGAAATGTCGGAATCCCAGTTTATTCTGGACTGAAGATTTAATCATGTTTTGATTGATCAATTTCGTTGTTTGTGCTAAATGCCTAATAAAATATTGGTAGTAGTAGCACATTTGCAAAGTACTTAGTCATCTTTAGGGATTGAATCCTAAATTTGTGAACAACAACAAATGCCTCAGGGACGTGTCTGACAACGAATTCTGACTCCATATTTGGATGTAGCATGGGTTTTTAGTCTCTTTTCCTTTGCTCAAATAGCAATAAATCGAATTTTTATATATCCACTGATACTGACATGGATCATCAATAGGTTTCAACGGCCGTTCACTATAGCATCTCTATGGCATGTAAAGTTTCACAGACTATAAGTGAATTCTTGAAATCTATTTTTGTGTTAACGAATAAGTAAAGCGTGAAAAAAAACATGCCACAAGTAAAATAGTAAATTTAAACATGACACCAACATGGCATCATATGTCCTGAACTTCATTGTTGGCACCAAATATTTTGGCGACTTATCATCGCTTGATTGTATGATAATATCCTAATGATAAAGTTGTTTGAATTTTACTCAAAAGGGATAAAAATTCCATGATTTGGAGATGGAGGATGTACTTGATATGCCGATATTTGGCGATGAAGGATGTGCTTGATACTGCTACTGCTGCTGCTGCAATACATGATGGTGGCTAGGCAAAGGCTGAAATGAAAGGACCGTCTTCAGAAAATGAGTTAGTTTCCATTGATGTTGTTAAGGTTGTTAGGGATGATTAAGAGTATCGTCGTGATATAATCATTTTTTTCAGTACGTACACTTTCATTTTGTCCCATGTTTTCTAGTTTGTTTTTCTTTTCTTTTCTTTTCTTTTGTTGGGTTCTTGGTTACAAGACATACACGTTCAAGGGCATGACTCAAGGAATCAGCGGCTCCACTTAAGTAGCAATGAAAATCTTCTTGGTTTACATAGTAATCAACTTGGTGTTGGTATTCACATGAATCTTTACAGTCACATTATCTGCACCTGTTATAGCATAGTTATGCCTATTTTTCAGTTATTTCATGGATTGGAGAATGATGCATGACATGAACCGTGTTATAGTATATGATTGGGATATTTATGTCTATCCCGTCTTGACATTTGATTGACCATGTAATGGATTTATCTTCCCAGCATAGGCATGTCTGGGCAAATACTTATTGCTGGAGTGCAACTTGCTTGGTTTTTATATCCATTCACTCTTCTGTTTCCAACTCTTCTTCAATGTTTCAGTTAGTGATATTTTATATCGTCAACAATATTTATTAGATGTTAGTTTTACTTTTACATGTTATTAGGTAGCGTCAGGAGCATAGAGCGTACTATTTCACTAGAATAAAGTTACCTAGCTTGCTTCCTGATTGCATGATTTATGTATGTAACAAACAGAATAATGTATAGTCACTTATTTGGTTTTTCTTTGCTCTGGAATAACACATTATGCCTGGATGCTGTTGTTCTTTGTGCTTTTTGAAATGGTGAAGTGGCTAGACTTAGATTTGGAATGCAAGTTCACTTTTCAGTTCTATGCTTATGTCTACAAATCATGTTAAAGAGTTACATAAGCAGATTATCAGACAATGTCGATGTGAAGTTACAATTATTTTTGTGAATTTTTTTGAGCATCTCATATAACTCATGAATGACACGAGGCAGGCGCATCGCGTGTGCGTCTTTGCAAGTTATTATTATTTTAAGTTTTCCTTGGTCCCATGGAATTCCTTGATTTCATGGTATTTCTCTCAAATTATGAAAATTCCTTCAAATCATGGAAAAATACACAGAAAATACATAAAATTAAGAAAGATCGTGGGACCGATCCCTAGCCGGTCCCACACGCCCTTATTTTTATTATTTTAATATTATTTGTTTCCTTGATCTCATGGAAACTCTTTCACTTCAAGGAAACTCCTTAATTTCAACAAATTCCTTGATTTCATGATATTTTCATAAAATCATGAAAAAATAATATAAAACTAGGAAAAGCACCATGGGACCGTGGTCACTGGCCGGCCAGCCGGCCATGCCTTGGACTCAGCGGTCGCACGCTTCATCATTCCTTCATTATATAATTATTTTCCTTCATCTCATAAAGTTTCCTCAGTTTCAGCAAAACCCTGATTTTGTCATATTTTCTCAAATGATTGCTCAAGTACACGCCAGAAAATATCAAAATTCTCAAGACTGAGACACAGACACCCTGGGGATGTGAGCATGTTACTTTGACCGACCAGGGTTGGCTCCTTGGCTCACAATGAGCCGGTCCTACTTATTTTCACGATTTGGCCTAATTTGCGCAATTGCACGTAATTTTGGATTGATTTCATGACCCCTTGGTGGGTCCCTCACTTCTTCATAATTAATTAGGTTTTGTCACCTAAGGCTCAGACGAGCATTTTTCGAATAAATGATTAAACCAGCATTTGATCATTCTTTCATCAACAAATCACCAACTCTTCAAGAGGCCTTGGCATTTGCTCACATGAGCATATGGGAGCTACATGGTTGACCCACGGTTCAATGTAGCCGGTCCCTCCTTCATTCTATGGTTAATTTTCAATTAAACATGAATTGGCCATCAATTGATCAAATTAGGGTTTCTGAGTCCAAGGATCATAATTCCAGATTCAAACACTAATAATTTTACGACGATCTCATGATCAGTATTCTTATTAATTATGCTTGGTTCAACTACCATCGTTTTAATTAATGTTTTATTTTGGTCACACTACCAATAATTCATCAGATGAGCAACACTTGCTCAGATGAACAATATTTGCTCAAACCAGGGAATATTGGTTAAATATTCAACAATTTATCGAATGAGCAATACTTGATCGCCTCAATGTCGAAATTTCACCTCTGTCTCAGCAGACACGTTTAATTCATGAGTTTCAGAACATTTTTGCAAACCTTGTTCAACTCAGCAAATACATGGACTCATCGTCCCATTAAATCATGAAGTCAGCAACTGACTAATTAACCACGAGACATCAATCGTGTCACTTGGAGGGATATCAACTAGGGTTTTGGTCTGGCGGTCCACGACACATGTGTTCATATGCACGTTGGAATGTGAGCAAGTCGTGCAATCATTTGAAGGGATTAACAAAGTAGTGGGTAGAAAATCGACCAAGTCTCCGCACGATGAACAACTGGTTGCAAACACGATTTCCATTTCCCCACTCCTTAATACCATCAACTGTCACACTTCATGGGATCATGGTGTCTATAATTCCAGCAATATAAATAAGACTCTGAATCATGATTAAAAACAGAACAACAAGAATCTCACGTCTCACTGACAATACGAGATCAACAACTCATCAATTGAGCAATTACTCTCAACTGAGCAATTTCAATCATTCAGAACTTATCTTATTTAGAATTCACAACACACCTACAATTTTTGATTACCATTGATTCCACAAATTCTTAGCTTCCCTCCTATAAATCGACCCATCATCTTTTGTGACCGAATTTACTCTAGAACGACCATTGTCTTGGTTTAGGACGGAGAACTACAGATTGGTCTCTCGAATTCAAAGCAACCATTTGCAGTGGTACATCTGTGTGAGGTTGAATATTTTTCTCAGTTCAAGGAGTCCCCTCCATACGGTCGTCTCATCAATTCCTTAAAACCCAGAAAATCATTTTGCCCCATCTGCGTACAAACTATGAACCAAGAAGCTTCGTGTGGGTTCTGACTTCAAACTTAGAAGGATATATCATCGGAATCGATAAATATGAAGCTCAGTGTCTATTCGAACTTCAAATATGGTATTACAACATACAAACTATTAACCAAGAAGCTCCAGGAGGGTTCAGACTTAAAACTTAGCAGGATACATCATCGGAATCGATAAATATGAAGCTCAATGTCGATTCGAACTTCAAATGTGGTATAACGACATACAAACTATGAACCAAGAAGATCCGGAGGGTTATGACTTCAAACTTAGCATGATACATCATCGGAATCAAAAAATTTAAAGCTTAGTGTTGATTCGAACTTCAAATGTGGTATTACGACATACAAACTATGAACCAAGAAGTTCCAGGAGGGTTCAGACTTCAGACTTAGCATGATAAATCATCGAAATCAATAAATATGAATCTGATTATCGATTTGAAAAGTGTTAGATAAATATGCTTAAATTAAAAGTGTTCATGTGTCTAACTTCGTAAGAACGATGAATCCAACCATATAGTTAACAGAAGTTAGCCACATGAACACTTTTAACTTAACCATATTTATCTAACACTTCTAGATCAAATATGATGATCAGTCAGTCATTAAAAAAACTCAAATGAATCTAATTGTGTTTCATTAAGCCACGGTTTGCAAACTTTGCATTCCTTAGATCATAAACGTTTTAGTTCATTAGTATGAGAATCATACAATACCGATTCTAGAACTTAACCATTGTGTTCGCATACTAGGTAAGCCAACAAGAGTTTCAGACCTTCTCAGGTAATTCCCCCAAACCTTAAACAGATCACCCCTTTGTGTCAACTTCGAGGCATGAACCTGGCTCTAAGAACGAAACATGGCGGTAAGTGGACTACTATAAGTCGGAAACTTTGTAAGAACGATGAATCCAACCATATAGTTAACCGATGTTATCCACATGCACACTTTTAACTTAACCATATTTATCTAACACTTCTAGATAAAATATGATGATAAGTCAATCATGAAAGATAATCAAATGAATCTAATTATGTTTCATTAAGCCACGATTTTCAAACTTTGCATTCCTTAGATCATAAATATTTTAGTTCATGAGTATGAGAATCATACAATACCGATTCTAGAACTTAACCACTGTGTTCACATACTAGGTACGCAAACAAGAGTTTCGGACCTTCTCAGGTAATTCCCCCAAACCTTAAACAGACCCGTTTTTGTCAACTTCGAGCCATGAACCTGGCTCTGAGATCGAAACATGGCGGTAAGTGGACTACTATAACTCGGAAACTTTGTAAGAACGATGAATCCAACCATATAGTTAACCGAAGTTAGCCACATGAACACTTTTAACTTAACCATATATATCTAACACTTCTAGATCAAATATGATGATAAGTCAATCATGAAAGATAATCAAATAAATCTAATTGTTTTTAATTAAGCCACGATTTGCAAACTTTGCATTCCTTAGATCATAAATATTTTAGTTCATGAGTATGAGAATCATACAATACCGATTATAGAACTTAACCACTGTGTTCACATACTAGGTATGCAAACATGAGTTTTGGACCTTCTCAGGTAATTACCCCAAGACTTAAACAGACCCCTTTTCGTCAACTTCGAGGCATGAACCTGGCTTCGAGATCGAAACATGGAGGTAAGTGGACTACTATAAGTCGAAAACTTCGTAAGAACGATGAATCCAACCATATAGTTAACCGAAGTTAGCCACATGAAAACTTTTAACTTAACCATATTTATCTAACACTTCTAGATAAAATATGATGATCAGTCAATCATGAAAGATAATCAAATGAATCTAATTATGTTTCATTAAGCCACGGTTTGCAAAATTTGCATTTCTTAGATCATAAATGTTTTAGTTCATGAGTATGAGATTCATACAATACCGATTCTAGAACTTAACCACTGTGTTCGCGTACAAGGTACGCGAACATATTCAATATTAAGCATCTGATTCATGCATTCATATCCACAACCAAGCTGGCCATCTAGAGGAGTATTAGGTATACCAACTGAAAGCATGATAATTTACAGTTTGTTAGAATTTCAACCAAAACTTCTAGATAAAATCATTGGTAAAATTATCCAATGAATACCATTACTGAAATATATATGTATATATCACAAAAAGTATTAACTATTACAGTAACAAAAATGGTGACTAGAACTAAACCAACATCGAGCAGCTACAAAGAAATATGATCGGACAGAAGCACATGAGACGGTCACAGTTGAACTGTGAAACTAAATTTTAAACTAACTATGTTCACAAAACGAAATACTGTTTTAAACAACTTAACATCAAAAATGGCAGACAAAGTATGATCCTACAAGTAATAGAATAGAAGATAGTGTAAACAATAACCTGCAATAATTTCCACAAATGGTCCATTATAAATTAGTATCAACGTATATGAGATGCAATGAACAAGAAAAAGCAACAACAAGCATATGATTTCACAAGGACTGAAATTTGAAACAAGATCACATTCCAAGGAAGTAATACATTCTTGCGCTAAATGCGGACTATCTTAAGTAGCTTTATAGTCGTTCATGTGAATATATAGCATTTTAAGGGATGAAGAATACATGAGTTGGTATCCTTGACAAATGAACAACGATGAAGTATCAAGTGTCAATTACTAGGAAAAGACCATCACAACTCAAAATGAAAATAAGGTTGGAATGTAAAATAGAACATCGACGTGTCCATAAACCATATTTTATAGACACATAAACAAACCAAAGAGACTAAAAAAGTTACATTTTTTCCATGGGTGATTAGGTGTGTCTAATGGCACCCTACACAATAGACACATAAATAATTCTCCAGTGTATCCATATACTCATCTATGGATACATGTCATGGGTTCAAATTTAACCCATGGCCAAATGGTGCTCTTTGCCTACAAGTCATGAATTTAGACTAAAATCCATGACTAAATGGTGGTCATTGGCTACAGGATAGCCTAAAACGTGGCTGCAACAACACTTTAGCTTTAACTATGACTTTGTTGATAGTGGATTTTCATTTAAGGCTAAGATTGTAAAGGCCAAAAAATTATGCGCTAACATCTTGTAAAAGATAAGGCCATTAATAAGTAGTGGATACTCCTTCACTTTAATAATTCACCTAGAATGGAGCATGTGGCAACAATCCCATTATGTGAATAAAATACACGAAATTCATCCAGGTTGGAGCATGTAGCAACAATCCCATATACCCTGTGAATTTACAGCATTATTAATTAATGTGCAACCAGCCTTGTATTTCCTGTACTCATTATCAGTGAGGCATGATGACTGAGTATTGCTCTCATCATAGAAACACGAATCTCCAAGCATTATAATGAAAGCACGTACGAAATACCCGTACATGATGCAACTCTCTGTGTGTTATACTAGCCCGATTGAGCTACTCTCGGTGAGTTATACTAGCCCGATTGAGCATCCGGACTGACCGTATCAGTCTGGATATGATCACGACCATCCAACTCCACCAGCATGATTGGATGGCCCAGATCGATTCCATAACCCCCAAGCAGGTATGGAATATCCGCTGCCGAACCAATACGGACCCCGCATGGTCGGCGTCCCCAAAAGATTGGCCTAGCTTGCCAAAACGTCCAAACCATAGCAGTATGGACGGAGAACCCTAAATTAGGGTTTGCGGCACATTACATGTGTCTCAAAACAGTCTCAACCATCCATCTTTGCAGGTATAGATGGAGGGTGCAGATATAGATTCAAAGGGCATGGAGTATGTCAACACAATCACCGTGGGCCCACCTACATACCTGATCGACCGGTCAGGACCAACTATAGTTGGTCGTCCTAGTTCATGCGCTCCAAACTAGGTACAACACACGGTCGGCAATACCCAGATTAGGGTTTATGTCGCGATCATAAGCGTCCATTTTCTCCTGATCGGACGAAGGGTCCAGGAATAGGCTAAGCAGGTCCGGTAATTATCACCACGATTACTGTAGGCCCACCTATGTTTACACCCAATTGGCCAAGACCGAACTCTCCTTTTCTCCTCGGTTCGCGTGCCTCCAACATGCATGGTCGCTCCTACCAAATTGCAAACTAATCTCAACCGCTCGATTTCGCCGGACGAATTGAGTGGCTTAGATCATGTTTTCATGGGACGGTAAGGCTTAGGCGTGAACACCTGCCTACCACCTACACGCTGGATCAATCTTCCAAGACCAACCAAGCCTGGTCGTCTTGGAACGCGCGCCCGAAGTTGGTACGGTGTGCGGATTTTGCGGCACCATTTTACTGTCGCAAATTGATCTCGACGACTCAAATTTTCCGGATAAATTGAGTGGCCCAGATCACACATCCATGGGACAGTGAGGTATGAACATGTGTACCGGCATGCCGTCAGCATACATGACCGACCGGCCGTACCAAAACCATGTCCAAAGCTTGGATTCGACCAAGCTGGAAAGTGGTGTTTGCGCAGTTTTTCCTAAAACCCTAATTTCATCAACACACGGGCGTCTGAGCTACCTCCGAGTAAACCTAGATTTAAATGGTGCAAGTGTAATCGACGATGATGCACTAACAATCACCGCACGAACGAGTATTTCAAAATACGACGAAACAATGAATCTATGCAAAATAGTAAGGAAAATAATAAATAATTAAATATTGACCGAGGCGCTGGGGGATTGGGCTAGCTGGCCGTGCCCAATCCCATGCCAATTTTCTATTTTATCATATTTTTTTTTTTATTTTCCTTGATCTTATGAAAATCCTTTCATTTTAACAAATATCCTTCGTTTTGAGGAAACTCCTCAGTTTCGTGGTGTTTCCTTTGCACCAAGGAAATACTGTAAAATTAGGAAAAATATTGTGGGGCCGTGATTATTGGCCAACCAGACATGCCTTGATCCCGGCCAGCCCCACACCTCATGGTTCCTCATTATTTCTCTAATCTCATGAAAACTCCTTGATCTCATGGTATTTTCACAAATTCATGAAAAATATAATATAAAATTAGGGAAACCCGTGGGACCGGGCTCAAGCCGGATAGCCGGACATTCCCTAGCCAGTCCCACATGCCCTTTATTTTATCTTCTTATAATAAAGAAAAGGTCGACTTTTCGACCGGAGCATTCCATTTTACATGGACATCGAAATGACGAGAATGTCGCCGTCGTAAATCTCAGCATAATAGAAGTTATCATGCCCTTTTCGACATTTTTTCTTTTCTTTTCCCTTCTAATTTCTTCCCAATTTTACAGTCTCATCCAAATTGAAGAACATTCCCTAACGGAAAGGAAGAACCATAACCTCGATCAAAATCAAATCGATTGATGTTCCTTCTTTATGATACCCAAATCGAATCATTCCTCTCCTCTCAAAATCACAGTATTATTTTTCCCTACCTCGGTGAAGTAGAAGATTGTAATGGGGGTGGTGTTGATGACATATGGACGGATGTGATGGTACCTGAGCTGAAGAAGAGGAAAAAAAAGAGAAGAGAAGGATAAATCAAAAGGAAACTATAAGTATATATATACTGTTAATTGGATTGTTTAGTTGTGTTACACTTACGAATTTTCCTCAACCCATCCTTTATATTTCTGAAATTTGGTTTGATTTACTATTGTTTATGAAATGTCAAAATCCTAATTTATTCTGGACTGAAGATTTAGTCATGTGTTGATTGATTAATTTCGTTGTTTGTACTAAATACCTAACAAAATATTGGTAGTAGTAGCGCAGTTGCAAAGTATTTAGTCATCTTTATGGTTTGAATCCTAAATTTGTGAACAACAACAAATGCCTCAGGGACGTGTCTGACAACGAATTCTGACTCCATATTTGGATGTAGCATGGGTTTTTAGTCTCTTTTCCGTGGATCAAATAGCAATAAATCGAATTTTTATATATCCACTGATATTGACATAGATCATCAATAGGTTTCAACGGCCATTCACTATAGCATCTCTATGGCATGTAAAGTTTCACAGATTGTAGGACCAGAATATCGCCACAATTATATTCACGGGAGATTAATGATACTTCTGCGAGCGTCACCGAAAACTCTTCAACAACATTTCACGAGCGTCACAAAATAATTCAGAAAATGACGTAATAAACAACAACAACATAAAACATGAGAAAAATGTGAAGATTTTTGTAGTTAAAAATAATGCTCGCGAGCACAAGGCGGGAACTCGCGAGAGCAAGGCAGGAGATGAAGATTTTGTGGTTATAGAAGAGTCTCGCGAGCGGATAGCAGATCTCGCGAGCAGATAGAAGATCTCGCGAGCAGATAACAGATCTCGCGAGCACGATAGCAGAGCCAGCAAGGAGCATAGCAAAAATCCTAAAAAATGGGAAAGATAAATTGAATGTGAGCTGTCACCTACTATGAAGATACCTATATAAAGAGAAGAGCAGGAGAGAGAAAAGGGAGGACACAATTTTAGAAGAGAGAGATATTTTGCAGAGAGATTTTAGGAGAGAGAATGTATTTTTCTTTATCATCTTCTTCCCCAAAACTAGATTTAGAACTCCATTAATGGAGATTATCAATGTAAAATCAAATGTAAATTTAAACAATCATAGTGAAGAATCATGGATGTAGATCAAGTTGATCGAACCATGTAAAAATCTGTGTGTCTATTTATAATTTTTAGAATTTTAATCATACTTTTAATATCAAATTAGTTTAGATTAAGAGATTATTATCAAGATGTTACAAGGGGTGTGTTGTGGGAAAACCTGCAACTACATTTTGGCGCTAGAAACAGGGATTGCTTGTTGGATTGAAGAAGATCAAGAGAAATTAACAATTGTTAATGATGAATTCAATTGGATTTATGAGATACAGGGGAAAATATATAAATTTTGGGAAAATAACGATGAAGAACAACCAACACAATTTAAACAGAAATGTTTACAGAGAAAAAGAAGCAGAAATATTGGGAAGTAGGAGCAGATTCGAAGAAATCTTTATAGGAATGAAATAAAATGAATCGGCATCAATTAATTGTTTAAATAGGACAAATTCTTTCTTATCTCTTTAATCCCGGCGAAGGAGAACCCCCGTCATTGCAAGAGAAATCCGTAACTTCAAAAACCACAAACCATGAGTCACCACAGGATCAAGATAGTTCTAAAAGTTGACAACAATCTTAGCAAAGAAAAATGGCATGAATTCACTCCAACTAGCCACGTAATGAGACGTCAAAACATTCGAGAAGAGGAAGGGTAATACAGCTGCAGTTCCTGACTACATCAGTTATCATAAACCAAAGAGAAGATCGTAACGAGAAAGGATGATAACGGAATACATACATAATCATCATTTGCAAAGAAATGGGTGATTTTAATTCAACAATGCGAAGACGAACGAAAATAGCACATCAACAAATGACGAGACATCATTACTTCATAAAAAAGGAAGATCGTAGAAAGATTAACTCACCAGGAATTGGCAGCCAATGGCTGTATATTGCTCCCCTAGGGCAGTATCCAGAATCCATTTCATAAAGAGGGAAGTTCGCAAACATTTACTTCGTGAAAATTTACTTTAAGTACCGAATATTCATTTTCTTTGTTCGTAAATTTTAACTTCGTGGACATTTACTTCGCAAAAATTTACTTCACGTTTATTCATTTTCTTCGCAAACGTTTACTTCGCAGCAAAATACTTCGTGAACAGCCAGCAATCCACTAGAAGCATGAGGTGAACTCTATCACAATTCACACGGACATGTATCTTCTGCAACCAACCAGTTCAAAAGCTGCCAATATTGTTTCATTATCTCAGTCCGTAGTTTTATGGCAAGTTAAAAATTCAATTCTCATTCTTTCTCATTTCGCAAGCAATCCATTTACTTCGCAAGAGACAACAACAAGCCGCAAAAGGTAAGTACCATTTCCTAAAAATATATTTAATTTACCAAAAGCGATATACTCGCAAAATTTCTAAGATTTCAAAACATTTCAAAGATTTTTTAGATTGGAGAAAAACGACACAATCGCAAGATTCAAAAATGACTTCATCACAAAAATTTAAAGATCTCAAAAAAATTTTTTTTTAAAAGACTTCAAAATTACAAAAAACAGAGAAAATTAAATTCCTATATTTCTATAGAACAATTTTGATTCATACTTCTCATACTTTTTATACTAAAGGTTTTATGAAAACATTCAACATTTTATGTGCATGAAACATTTACGATGGGTTTTTACGAATACAAAGAATTTCCATTCTACTTATAAAAAGGCGAAAAAATACCGCCATTTACGATTAACTTGCGAATAAAAGACCGCAATCTGTGATCAGCCTCCAAAAAATAAAGAGAGCCGCAGAAAATTTTATATAGGCAAACCTTTGTGGCATACACCCTAGTTCGTGAAGCTATATTTCGTAAGAGGCAAAGTCCTAAAGTACGTCATTTAAGGGGGTACCTATAACGTGGCTAAGGGTAACCGGAACACCACCAAGGGCCCTTAGTACATGGTAAAAATTTAGGGGTACAACCCAATAATGGGGTACCTATCCGGGTTAGACACCTTGGATTCTCACCTAATCTAGCGACATTACGCAATATAAAATGCGGTGTAAGAGGATTTAGGCTGGGCGACTAAGGCATACTGTCTTTCCCAAGAAGTGCAGAAAACGATCAAGGCGCCGAGGTACACGGTTGAGTCAAGAGTGTCGGGTGAGGTTGAACCACATCTGCCATTTTTGACAAGTCTTGGAAAATTATGCACTTGGCCCAAAGATACCCCATAGGGTGCAACCTCGTAACTATAAGCCCTATAGGAAAAAAGGATAAGAGGTTGCGATCAAAAGCTGGTTGTTGGCAGAACCGGATGGGAAGAGCTAACCTTGTATGGTCGATGTACGCTTCCTTGAAGGGGCAACCAGGGGGAAGATAAAGGGCAGCACCCTCCATTAGGGAGCTGATACGTTCTATAAGACGCAAATGTCACGAGGCTTCTTGTTTGCGAAAACATAAAGGCTTGTCATATTTGTGCAACAAATGAAGTTCTGCGAGCCTTCTAAAAAAAAAAAAAAAAAAAAAAAAGAATAAAGAACTCGCAGAACATAACAAAGAAGTTAAGATGAGATCAATGGGTCACTACATGAAAGTGTAGAGATGTCATGCGATTTCATCGCAAGACGGCAATGTCATGGGGATTTACGTTCGCAAGAATATTTAGGCCTGTCATATTGTCGCAACAATTCCTGAATAGGCTAAAATACTATACAAAAAATATAAGGCAAGATCAATGGGTTTTTGCATGAAAGTGTAAGAACGTCCTGCGATTTTGTCGCTACAAAAGAGGTGGAAAAATAAGACCTTTACTTAGGAAGGCATGATAAGACCATAGCAATTAATGAAATTCATTACAATCATTGAAGAAATTATACAAGAATATACATCATGAAGTTTTGAAGAGAAGACAACTTCGTCAAGATCATTGAAGAATTTTGAAGAGAATATATATCAAAGAAGACAATTCCATCAACATCATTGAAGAATTTTGAAGACAATATATATCAAAGAAGACAATTCCATCAATATCATTGAAGAATTTTTACAAGAATATGTATCATGAAGTCATAGCAAAAGAGGCGATTTCATTCGCGATCAAAGACGAATTTATATAAGAAAATACACAAATAAACTTACGAAGATAATTATATGAATAGAGGCAATTCAAAGATATATCAATTTTACCGCAGCAAAATGAACTAAGTAACACAAACATTATCTATGCATTATAATAGATAAGTATTCACATCATACAAGCATCATACTTGCATCATACAAGCATCATATTTGCATCATACAAGCATCATACTCGCATCATTCAAGCATCATATTTGCATCATAAATGCATTGCATAAACATTTCATGGCATAAGAATCACATACGCATTTCATAACATAATCATTACATAAATATTATATTCGCACAAGTATTGTACAAAATTTTACAGGAAAATACCACGAAACTTCGCAGAAAAGTTCATAATTCGCAGGACTATTCAAAGTTCGTAACACTATATTCGCAACATTATATTCGCAACACTATGTTTGTAACACTATATTCGCAATAGTACATTCGCAACAGTATGATTCGGAACAGTATGTTCGCAATAGTACATTCGCAACAGTATGATTCACAACAGTATGTTCACAGCACTATTCACAACACTATTCAGAAGTTCAGAAATGCGCAGAAAAACTCAGGAATTCGTAGAAATATTCAGAAGATAACAGGGTTACCACTTGAGGCAGAGGCAACATAACAATAGAGATGCAATTTAATTATTCAACATTTTCTCAAGAATTCTCTTTCGAAGATAAAGAACAGAGGCAACTATGGATACCCAAGAAAATATTTGATGTTCTTTATCTTCTCAGCAAGAATCCTCACCAAAAGTGGAATAATAATTTCACATGAACAAAGGCAATATTTATCACTCTCTTCAAGGATATTTTATACTTCTTATATAATTCGAGGATTAAATATTTCTTATACTTCTTAAGGATACTTCATACTTCTTATATATTTCGAGGATTAAGTACTTCTTATACTTCAATGGTTGATACTTCTTATTTACTTCGCAACATTCCGGGACTTCGCAAAAGAATAGAGGCAAGTATATACTTTTCAAGACTAGTATTCTTTCGCTCGTTCCTTCATCAACAAAGATCAAAGATTACTACAACAACGGATTTTTTCTTAAAGATCGCTCTTCAAGCAATATTCAAGAAAAAAAAGGCAAGATGTAGGAGCGGAATATCACAGCAAATGATAACTTACGAAATTGTGGAGAGAAAATACATTTTGCGAGTATAGAATATTTTGCGAAGATAAAGAAATCACGAAGAACGTTTTACAAGTAAAGGAAGTTCGTGAAGTGAAGTTGCGAAGGTTCGCAGGAGAGTTCTCAAGTACGAAGTTGAAGGAAAGATTAGTTGTTAACATTTTGTAAAATCATATAAATAGCCATTTAGGCATAAGAAAAAAGGGAGAGACACATTTTGAGAGGGGATAATTTTAGGAGGAGAGAGAAAATTTTAGAGAGGGATTTATTTTCTTTATCATCTTCTTCCCCAAAATTCTAGAGCTCCAAATATTCATTAATGGAATCTCAATTGTAAAATCATGTAATCACATACAATCACTAGTGAAGCACCGTGGATGTAGATCACATTGATTGAACCACGTAAAAATCTTTGTGTCTCTTTATAATTTTAGTACCTTAATTCTTAGTTTCATATCAAATTAATTAGGTTTAGGAATCATTTTAATGGATTCTAATGAGGGTGTAGTTGTGAGATAATCCGCAACTACAATCACAGCATTGTTTCATTATTTCGCAAGCAAGTGGCAGCACAGTTGGTGATCTGCGAAGTTAATGAGTTCATGGTCGCGGGATCAATTCTTGCTTCTCGCAAGTTTATTTTTGTTATGTGAAGCTCGCCAGTCAACCTTTGATTATTTCGCAGAGAAATCTCGCAAGCAAGAGAACTAGCACAGTTGGTTCGGAGGCATGAATGCAAGCAGAAGATCGCGGGATCGAGTCTCACTGCAACAATATTTTTTCACGATTTTTCTAAAGTTGCCTGACGAGAGGATAATAATAGTAAGATGACGATAGTATAACTTTCTATCGCAAACAGAAGCTATCACAAATGGTCAATAGCGAAGTTAAGAAGTTCAGTATTGCAGGTTCGAGTCCCTCGCCAAGCATACTTTTTCTTTTACTTATTTTTGAACTTCAAGGAGCGAAGAAATAGAGTAATATATCAGAACTAGGCCTCTCTTTCGCAAGAAACAAGTAGCCCAAATGGTTATAGAAGGAGTATGCAAGCTAGAAGCCTAGGGTTCGAATCTCCCTCCTCGCAAAGAATTTTTTGCAAGGTAAAGAAAAGAGTTGATGATTATCTCGCCAAGAATGAAGACAGTTGACGAGAATTTCGCAAGTTAATTTCGCAAGAGAGGGTTAGAACAATTGGTATGGTGCGAGCATATGCAAGGGGGAGATCAAGGGTTCAAGTCTCATTTCTCCCATATACTTCTTTTTGTTGCTGCGATAATTACAATTCTATTTGCGAGATTTATACATTTCAATGATGCCAATTTTGCAAGCAAACCAAATATTTCGCGAGAGACGGCAGCAACAGGACCTCACATAAAAGCTAAGTACCACTTCTTTTAATATTTTATTCACAGAAAATAAATTTTTTAATATTTTTTACAAAAAGCGATACTATCGCAATATTTCAAGGGATATTTCTAAGATTTTTCATATTTCAAAAAATTTGATTTAATTTACCAAAAGCTATATAATCGCAAGATTTCTAAAATTTCAAAGATTTTTTATTTGATTGACAAACAATGATACAATCGCAAGACTTCAAAAATTTAAAAAGATTACAAAAAATGAAATCATCGCAAAAAAAAATAATTTTTTTTTACAGTTCTCCAAAATTTTCAAAGATTTCCAAGATTACAGAAAACGAAATTATCGCAAAAATTTCTAAGATTTCAAATTTCCAAAATACGCGATGCAATCGCAAGATTTCAAAGAGGATTTCAAATATTTCTCTAGAATATTTCTTTTACAGAGATTTTTGGTTTAACAAATGCGATACAACCGCAAGATTTCAAAGAATATTTTTAAGATTTCAAAAGATTTTAAAGAATGTTTCAACTCACAGAAGTGAGCAAAACAAATTTTTATCAGAGCTGCGAGTGTAATCGCGAGATTATTCAAGATTATATAAATAATTGACAGAAATGAAAGAATGAAGAAACGCGAATACAATTTCGCAGAGACATAAGAATGGGACGAACCTTTATGGCGTGCACCCTAGTTCGCGAATAAAATTTCGTAAGAGGCAAATTTAAGACCTTAAAGCGCGTCATAAAGGGGGTATCTCTTGACATGACTCAGCGATAAGGTTATACCGCTGCTGGAACCTGAGTCATGCAGATGTTGGGGTTAAAGAAAACCTATCCTGGAGAGAGATCTTGAATTTCCAGCTTTATAAGGTTATACCCTGGTTGGAGGACCGAGAATCTCTTCCAAGAAGTGCAGAGTATGACCAAGGCTCCGAGGTACATGGTTGAACCAAGGGTGCCTGGAGCGTACGAAACTATCTTGCCATTCTTGGTAAGTCTTGGCTATGATGCACTTGGCCTGAAGAAAACCCCACTTAGGGTGCAGTCTTGTAACTATAAGCCATATAGGCATAAAGGACAAGAAGCTGCGAAAACAGCTGGTTGTTGGTAAATCTGGAAGGGAGGAGCTAGTCTTGTATGGCCTATGTGCCCTCCTTGAAGGGGCAACCAGGGGGAAGATAAGGGCGGCACCCTCCATTAGGGAGCTGATAAGTGTCTTAAGACGACAATGTCATGGGGCTTTATGCTCGCAAGAGCATTTAGGCTTGTCATATTGTCGCGTGACGTACATTATACAGAGGCAACAAGCCATAAAGATAAATGTTAAGATGAGATCAATGGGTTTTTACATGAAAGTGTAAAAACGTCCTGCGATTTCATCGCAAGACGGCAATGTCATGGGACTTTATTCTCGCGAGGGGATTTAGACTTATCATATTGTCGCAGAAAATTCAAAGAAAAATGGATAAGGCAAGATCAATGGGTCAATACATGCAAATATAAAGACGTCCTACGATTTTGTCGCAACAAGAAAAGTTGGCAAAATAAGACCAACAGATTAATATTAAACACTACCTATTTTTGCAGGAAAGATATGTTCATCGCAAGAAAGATAGCAAGTACTGTTCAGAATCTCTCAGAAATATTATTCAGAGTCTCTCAAGAAGATTATCTACAATCTCATAGCACTATTCATCAGTTCACAACACGATTCATCAGCTCGCAGCACTATTCATCGCAACACTATTCACGTCACTATTTTAGAATCTCACAGAAAAATTAGAAATTCGCAGAAACAGTTAGAATCTCGCAGAAACATTCAGGAACTTGCAAACTCATTCAGCATTTTGCAGATTATTCCAGACTTTCGCAGGAAATATGATTATTTCGCAGAATATGATTATTTTATTGACAGAGGCAGAGGCAATTCGTTCATTTAACATTTTCTCAGAGATTCTTCCTTCATAGATAAAGAACAGAGGCAACTATGGATTACCAAGAAAACATTTTATGTTCTTTATCTACTCGTCAAGAATCATTTCCAAAATGGGCAAGAATTTTCACCAGAAATGAAGTAATAATTTCGCATGAACAGAGGCAATACTTATGATTTTCATTCAAGGACGGATACTTCTTATATTTTGAGGATTGAGGATTGAGTACTTCTTATATTTCTTCAAGGATACTTGATACTTAGAATACTTCAAGAGTTAATACTTCTTATTTACTTAGGAAAGAAATGAAACTTCACAAAAGAATAGAGGCAAGTACGTACTTTTCAAGTCTAGTATTCTTTCGCTCGTTCCTTCATCAACAAAAATCAAAGACTACTACAACAACAGATTTTTTCTTAAATATTACTTTTCAAGCAATATTCAAGAAAAAAGAGGCAAGATGTAGGACCAGAATATCGCCACAATTATATTCACGAGAGATTAATGATACTTCTGCGAGAGTCACCGAAAACTCTTCAACAACATTTCACGAGCGTCACCAAATAATTCAGAAAATGATGTAATAAACAACGACAGCATAAAACATGAGAAAAATGTGAAGATTTTTGTAGTTAAAAAGAATGCTCGCGAGCACAAGGCGGGAACTCGCGAGAGCAAGACAAGAGATGAAGATTTTGTGGTTATAGAAGAGTCTCGCGAGCGGATAGCATATCTCGCGAGCAGATAGCAGATCTCGCGAGCAGATAGCAGATCTCGCGAGCACGATAGCAGAGCCAACAAGGAGCATAGCAAAAATCCTAAAAAATGGGAAAGATAAATTGAATGTGAGCTGTCACCCACTATGAAGATACCTATATAAATAAAAGAGCAGGAGAGAGAAAAGGGAGGATACAATTTTAAAAGAGAGAGATATTTTGCAGAGATATTTTAGGCGAGAGAATGTATTTTTCTTTATCATCTTCTTCCCCAAAACTATATTTAGAACTCCATTAATGGAGATTATCAATGTAAAATCAAATGTAAATTTAAACAATCATAGTGAAGAATCATGGATGTAGATCAAGTTGATCGAACCATGTAAAAATCTGTGTGTCTATTTAGAATTTTTAGAATTTTAATCATACTTTTAATATCAAATTAGTTTAGATTAAGAGATTATTATCAAGATGTTACAAGGGGTGTGTTGTGGGAAACCTGCAACTACACAGACTATAAATGAATTATTAAAATCTATTTTTGTGTTAACGAATAAGTAAAGCGTGAAAAAAACATGCCACAAGTAAAATAGTAAATTTAAACATGACACCAACATGGCATCATATGTCCTGAACTTCATTGTTGGCACCAAATATTTTGGCAACTTATCATCGCTTGATTGTATGATATCCTAATGATAAAGTTGTTTGAATTTTACTTAAAAGGGACAAAAATTCCATGATTTGGAGATGGAGGATGTGCTTGATATGCCGATATTTGGCGATGAAGGATGTGCTTGATACTGCTACTGCTGCTGTTGCAATACATGATGGCGGCTAGGCAAAGGCTGAAATGAAAGGACCGTCTTCAGGAAATGAGTTAGTTTCCATTGATGTTGTTAAGGTTGTTAGGGATTATTAAGAGTATTATCGTGATATAATCATTTTTCTTCAGTACGTAAACTTTCATTTTTGTCCCATGTTTTTTAGTTTGTTTTTCTTTTCTTTTCTTTTCTTTTCTTTTCTTTTGTTGGGTTCTTGGTTACAAGGCATACATGTTCAAGAGCATGACTCAAGGAATCAACGACTCCACTTAAGTACCAATGAAAATCTTCTTGGTTTACATAGTAATCAACTTGGTGTTGGTATTCACATGAATCTTTACAGTCACATTATCTGCACCTGTTATAGCATAGTTATGCCTATTTTTCAGTTATTTCATGGATTGGAGAATGATGCATGACGTGAACCGTGTTATAGTATATGATTGGGATATTTATGTCTATCCAGTCTTGGCATTAGATTGACCATGTAATGGATTTATCTGCCAAGCATAGGCATGTCTGGGGAAATACTTATTATTGGAGTGCAACTTGCTTGGTTTTTAGATCCATTCACTCTTCTGTTTCCAACTCTTCTTCAATGTTTCAATTAGTGATATTTTATATCGTCAACAATATTTATTAGATGTTAGTTTTACTGTTACATGTTATTAGGTAGCGTCAGGCACATAGAGCGTGCTATTTCACTAGAATAAAGTTACCTAGCTTGCTTCCTGATTGCATGATTTATGTATGTATCAAACAGAATAATGTACAGTCACTTATTTGGTTTTTCTTTGCTCTGAAATAACACATTATGCCTGGATGATGTTGTTCTTTGTGCTTTTTGAGATGGTGAAGTGGCTAGACTTAGATTTGGAATGCAAGTTCACTTTTCAGTTTTATGCTTATGTTTACAAATCATGTTAAAGAGTTACATAAGCAGATTATCAGACAATGTCGATGTTAAGTTACAATTATTTTTGTGAATTTTTTTGAGCATCTCATGTAACTCAGGAATGACACGAGGCAGGCGAATCGCGTGTGCGTCTTTGCTAGTTATTATTATTTTAAGTTTTCCTTGGTCCCATAGAGTTCCTTGATTTCATGGTATTTCTCTCAAATTATGAAAATTTCTTCAAATCATTGAAAAATACACAGAAAATACATAAAATTAAGAAAACTCGTGGGACCTGGCCCTATACGGTCCCACACGCCCTTATTTTTATTATTTTAATATTATTTGCTTCCTTGATCTCATGGAAACTCTTTCACTTCAAGGAAACTCCTTAATTTCAACAAATTCCATGATTTCATGATATTTTCATAAAATCATGAAAAAATAATATAAAATTAGAAAAAGCACCATGGGACCGTGGTCACTGGCCGGCCGGCCATGCCTTGGACTCAGCAGTCGCACGCTTCATCATTCCTTCATTTTATAATTATTTTCCTTCATCTCATAAAGTTTCCTCAGTTTTAGCAAAACCCTGATTTTGTCATATTTTCTCAAATGATTGCTCAAATACACGCCAGAAAATATCAAAATTATCAGGACTGAGACACGGACACCCTGGGGATGTGAGCATGTTACCTTGACCGACCAAGGTTGGCTCCTTATCTAGCAATGAGCCGGTCCCACTTACTTTCACGATTTGGCTTAATTTGCGCAATTGCACTCATTAGGTCCAAAAATCTTCCAAATAATTTTGGATTGATTTCATGACCCCTTAGTCGATCCCTCACCTCTTCATAATTAATTAGGTTTTATCACCTAAGGCTCAGACGAGCATTTTTCGAATAAATGATTAAACCAGCATTTGATCATTCTTTCATCAACAAATCACCAACTCTTCAAGAGGCCTTGGCATTTGCTCACACGAGCATACGGGAGCTACATGGTTGACCCACAGTTCAATGTAGCTGGCCCCTCCTTCATTCCATGGTTAATTTTCAATTAAACATGAATTGGTCATCAATTGATCAAATTAGGGTTTCTGAGTCCAAGGATCATAATTCCAGATTCAAACACTAATAATTTTACGACGATCTCATGATCAGTATTCTTATTAATTATGCTTGGTTCAACTACCAGCGTTTTAATTAATGTTTTATTTTGGTCACACTACCAATAATTCATCAGATGAGCAATATTTGCTCAAACCAGGGAATATTGGTTCAATATTCAACAATTCATCGAATGAGAAATACTTGCTCGCCTCAATGTCAGAATTTCACCTCTGTCACAACATACATGTTTAATTCATGAGTTTCAGAAATTTTTTGCAAACCATGTTCAACTCAGCAAATACATGGACTCATCGTCCCATTAAGTCATGAAGTCAGCAACTGACTAATTAACCACGAGACGTCAATCGTGTCACTTTGCGGGATATCAACTAGCGTTTTGGTCTGGCGGTCCATGGAACGTGTGTTCATATGCACGTTGGAATATGAGAAAGTCGTGCAATCAGTTGAAGGTATTAATAAAGTAGTGGGTGGAAGATCGACTAAGTCTCTGCACGATGAACATCTGGTTTCAAACACGATTTCCATTTCCCCACTCCTTAATACCATCAACTGTAACACTTTATGGGATCATGGTATCTACAATTCCAGCAATATAAATAAGTCTCTGAATCATGATTAAAAACAGAACAACAAGAATCTCACATCTCACTGACAATATGAGATCAACAACTCATCAATTGAGCAATTACTCTCAACTGAGCAATTTCAATCATTCAAAACTTATCTTATTTAGAATTCACAACACACCTACAATTTTTGATTACCATTGATTCCACATGTTCTTAGCTTCCCTCCAATAGATCGACCCATCATCTCTTGTGACCGAATTTACTCTAGAACGGCCATTGTCTTGGTTTAGGACGGAGAACTACAGATTGGTCTCTCGAATTCAAAGCAACCCTTTGCAGTGGTGCATCTGTGTGAGGTTGAACATTTCGCTCTGTTCAAGGAGTCCCCTCCGTACAGTTGTCTCATCAATTCCTTAAAAACCAGAAAATCATTTTTCCCCATCTACAAAGTCGTAAAAACTATAAACCAAGAAGCTTCGTGTGGGTTCTGACTTCAAACTTAGAAGGATACATCATCGGAATCGATAAATATGAAGCTCAGTGTCGATTCGAACTTCAAATGTGGTATTACGACATACAAACAATTAACCAAGAAGCTCCGGGAGGGTTCAGACTTAAAACTTAGCAGGATACATCATCGGAATCGATAAATATGAAGCTCAATGTCGATTCGAACTTAAAATGTGGTATAACGACATACAAACTATGAACCAAGAAGCTTCGGAGGGTTATGACTTCAAACTTAGCATGATACATCATCGGAATCAAAATATTTGAAGCTCAATATTAATTCGAACTTCAAATGTGGTATTACGACATACACACTATGAACCAAGAAGCTTTAGGAGGGTTCGGACTTCAAACTTAGCATGATAAATCATCGAAATTAATAAATATGAATCTCATTATTGATTTGAAAATTGTTAGATAAACATGCTTAAGTTAAAAGTGTTCATGTGTCTAACTTCGTAAGAACGATGAATCCAACCATATAGTTAACAGAAGTTAGTCACATGAACTTTTAACTTAACCATATTTATCTAACACTTCTAGATCAAATATGATGATCAGTCAATCATTAAAAAAAATCAAAAGAATCTAATTGTGTTTCATTAAGCCACGGTTTGCAAAATTTGCATTCCTTAGATCATAAACGTTTTAGTTCATGAGTATGAGAATCATACAATACCGATTCTTGAACTTAACCATTATGTTCGCATACTAGGTACGCCAACAAGAGTTTCAGACCTTCTCAGGTAATTCCCCCAAACCTTAAACAGATCACCCCTTTTCATCAACTTCGAGGCATGAACCAGGATCCAAGAACGAAACATGGCGGTAAGTGGACTACTATAAGTCGGAAACTTTGTAAGAACGATGAATCCAACCATATAGTTAACCGAGGTTAGCCACATGAACACTTTTAACTTAACCATATATATCTAACACTTCTAGATCAAATATGATGATAAGTCAATCATGAAAGATAATCAAATGAATCTAATTGTGTTTAATTAAGCCACGATTTGCAAACTTTGCATTCCTTAGATCATAAATATTTTAGTTCATGAGTATGAGAATCATACAATACCGATTCTAGAACTTAACCACTGTGTTCACATACTAGGTATGCAAACATGAGTTTCGGACCTTCTCAGGTAATTACCCCAAACCTTAAACAGACCCCTTTTCGTCAACTTCGAGGCATGAACCTGGCTCCGAGATCGAAACATGGAGGTAAGTGGACTATTATAAGTCAGAAACTTCTTAAGAACGATGAATCCAACCATATAGTTAACCGAAGTTAGCCACATGAAAACTTTTAACTTAACCATATTTATCTAACACTTCTAGATCAAATATGATGATCAGTCAATCATGAAAGATAATCAAATGAATCTAATTATGTTTCATTAAGCCATGGTTTGCAAACTTTGCATTCCTTAGATCATAAATGTTTTAGTTAATGAGTATGAGAATCATACAATACCGATTCTAGAACTTAACCACTGTGTTCGCGTACTAGGTACGCGAACATATTCAATATTAAGCATCTGATTCATGCATTCATCTCCACAACCAAGCTGGCCATCTAGAGGAGTATTAGGTATACCAATTGAAAGCATGAAAATTTACGGATTGTTAGAAGTTCAACCAACACTTCCATATAAAAGCATTGGTAAAATGATCCAATGAATACCATTACTGAAATATATATGTATATATCACAAAAAGTATTAACTATTATAGTAACAAAAATGGTGACTAGAACTAAACCAACATCGAGCAGCTACAAATAAATATGATCGGACAGAAGCACATGAGACGGTCACAGTTGATCTGTGAAACTAAATTTTAAACTAACTATGTTCACAAAACGAAATACTGTTTTAAACAACTTAACATCAAAAATGGCAGACAAAGTATGATCCTGCAATTAATAGAATAGAAGCTAGTGCAGACATTAACCTGCAATAATTTCCACAAATGGTCCATTATAAATTGGTATCAACGTATATGAGATGCAATGAACAAGAAAAAGGAATAACAAGCATATGATTTCACAAGGACTGAAATTTGAAACAAGATCACATTCCAAGGAAGTAATACATTCTTGCGCTAAATGCAGACTATGTTAAGTAGCTTTATTGTCTTTCATGTGAATGTATAACATTTTAAGGGATAAAGAATACATGAGTTGGTATCCTTGGCAAATGAACAACGATGAAGTATCAAGTGTCAATTACTAGGAAAAGACCATCACAACACAAAATGAAAATAAGGTTGGAATGTAGAATAGAACATCGACGTGTCCATAAACCATATGTTATAGACACATAAACAAACCAAAATGGCTAAAAAAGTTACATTTTTGCCATGGGTGATTAGGTGTGTCTAATGGCACCCTACACAATAGACACAAAAACAATTCTCCAGTGTAGCCATATACTCATCTATGGATACATGTCATGGGTTCAAATTTAACCCATGGCCAAATGGTGCTCTTTGCCTACAAGTCATGAATTTAGACTAAAATCCATGACTAAATGGTGGTCATTGGCTACAGGATAGCCTAAAACGTGGCTGCAACAACACTTTAGCTTTAATTATGACTTTGCTGATGGTGGATTTTCATTTAAGGCTAAGATTGTAAAAGCCAAAAAATTATGCGTTAACATCTTGTTAAAGATAAGGCCATTAATAAGTGATGGATACTCCTTCACTTTACTAATTCACCTAGAATGGTGCATGTGGCAACAATCCCATTCTGTGAATAAAATACACGAAATTCATCCAGGTTGGAGCATGTAGCAACAATCCCATATACCCTGTGAATTTACAACATTATTAATTAATGCGCAACCAGCCTTGTATTTTCTGTACTTATTATCTGTGCGGCATGAAGACTAAGTGTTTCTCTCAGCAGAGAAACACGAATCTCCCAGCATTATAACGAAAGCATGTACGAAAACCCGTACATGATGCAACTCTCGGTGTGTTATACTAGCCCGATTGAGCCACTCTCGGTGTGTTATACTAGCCCGATTGAGCATCTGGACTGACCGTATCAGTCTGGATATGATTACGACCATCCAACTCCACCAGCATGATTGGATGGCCCAGATCGATTCCATAACCCCCAAGTAGGTATGGAATATCCGCAGTCGAACCAATTCGGACCCCGCATGGTCGGCCTCCCTAAAATATTGGCCTATCTTGCCAAAACGTCCAAACCATAGCAGTATGGATGGAGAACCCTAAACTAGAACACCGCTGCCACAGTACGAGGACCGACCGAAAAAAAATAAAAAACACCACAAATGTTTTAGTTAATGAGTATGAGAATCATACAATACCGATTCTAGAACTTAACCACTGTGTTCGCGTACTAGGTACGCGAACATATTCAATATTAAGCATCTGATTCATGCATTCATCTCCACAACCAAGATGGCCATCTAGAGAAGTATTAGGTATACCAACTGAAAGCATGAAAATTTACGGATTGTTAGAAGTTCAACCAACACTTCCAGATAAAAGCATTGGTAAAATGATCCAATGAATACCATTATTGAAATATATATGTATATATCACAAAAAGTATTAACTATTACAGTAACAAAAATGGTGACTAGAACTAAACCAACATCGAGCAGCTACAAAGAAATATGATCGGACAAAAGCACATAAGACGGTCACAGTTGATCTGTGAAACTAAATTTTAAACTAACTATGTTCACAAAACGAAATACTGTTTTAAACAACTTAACATCAAAAATGGCAGACAAAGTATGATCCTGCAAGTAATAGAATAGAAGCTAGTTTAGACATTAACCTACAATAATTTCCACAAATGGTCCATTATAAATTGGTATCAACGTATATGAGATGCAATGAACAAGAAAAAGAAACAACAAGCATATTATTATGCAAGGACTGAAATTTGAAACAAGATCACATTCCAAGGAAGTAATACATTCTTGCGCTAAATGCAGACTATGTTAAGTAGCTTTATAGTCGTTCATGTGAATGTATAACATTTTAAGGGATGAAGAATACATGAGTTGGTATCCTTGACAAATGAACAACGATGAAGTACCAAGTGTCAATTACTAGGAAAAGACCATCATAACTCAAAATGAAAATAAGGTTGGAATGTAGAATAGAACATCGACGTGTCCATAAACCATATGTTATAGACACATAAACAAACCAAAATGGATAAGAAAGTTACATTTTTGCCATGGGTGATTAGGTGTGTCTAATGGCACCCTACACAATAGACACAAAAACAATTCTCAAGTGTAGCCATATACTCATCTATGGATACATGTCATGGGTTCAAATTTAACCCATGGCCAAATGGTGCTCTTTGCCTACAAGTCATGAATTTAGACTAAAATCCATGACTAAATGGTGGTCATTGGCTACAGGATAGCCTAAAACGTGGCTGCAACAACACTTTAGCTTTAATTATGACTTTGCTGATGGTGGATTTTCATTTAAGGCTAAGATTGTAAAAGCCAAAAAATTATGCGCTAACATCTTGTAAAAGATAAGGCCATTACTAAGTGATGGATACACCTTCACTTTACTAATTCACCTAGAATGGAGCATGTGGCAATAATCCCATTCTGTGAATAAAATACATGAAATTCATCCAGGTTGGAGCATGTAGCAACAATCCCATATACCATGTGAATTTATATCATTATTAATTAATGCGCAACCAGCCTTGTATTTTATGTACATATTATCTGTGCGGCATGACGACTGAGTGTTGCTCTCAGCAGAGAAACATGAATCTCCAAGCATTATAATGAAAGCATGTACGAAAACCCGTACATGCTGCAACTGTCGGTGTGTTATACTAGCCCGATTGAGCCACTCTCGGTGTGTTATACTAGCCCGATTGAGCATCCGGACTGACCGTATCAGTCTGGATATGATCACGACCATCCAACTCCACCAGCATGATTGGATGGCCCAGATCGATTCCATAACCCCCAAGCAGGTATGAAATATCTGCAGTCGAACCAATGCGGACCCCGCATGGTCGGCCTCCCTAAAAGATTGGCCTAGCTTTCCAAAACGTCCAAACCATAGCAGTATGGACGGAGAACCCTAAATTAGGGTTTGCGGCACATTACATGTGTCACAAAATAGTCTCAACCATCCATCTTCGCAGGTATAGATGGAGGGTGCAGATGTATATTCAAAGGGCACGGAGTATGTCAACACAATCAACATGGGACCACCTACATACCTGACCAATCGGTCAGGAACAACTATAGTTGGTGGTCCTAGTTCGTGCGCTCCAAACTAGGTACAACACACGGCCGGCAATACCCAGATTAGGGTTTATGTCGCGATCATAAACGTCTATTTTCTCCTGATCGGACGAAGGGTTCAGGAATAGGCTAAGCAGGTCCGGTAAGTATCACCACGAACACTACGGGCCCACCTATCTCTACACCCAATCGGCCAAGACCGAACTCTTTTTTTTCCTCGGTTCGCGCGCCTCTAACATGCATGGTCGCTCCTTCCAAATTGCAAACTAATCTCAACCGCTCGATTTCGCCGGACGAATTGAGTGACTTAGATCATGTTTTCATGGGACTCTAAGGCTTAGGCGTGAACACCAACCTACTACCTATACGCTGGAGCAATCGTCCAAGACCGACCAAGCCTGGTCATCTTGGAATACGCGCCCAAAGTTGGTACGGTGTGCGGCTTTTGCGGCACCAGTTTACTATCGCAAATTGATCTCGACCACTCAACTTCGCCAGATAAATTGAGTGGCCCAGATCACACTTCCATGGGACAGTGAGGTATGAACATGTGTACCGGCATGCCACCAGCATACATGACCGACCGGCCATACCAAAACCATGTCCCAAGCTTGGATTCGACCAAGCGGGAAAGTGGTGTTTGTGCACTTTTTCCTAAAACCCTAATTTCATCAACGGTCGCAGATGAGTGTCTCAAAGGTCATATCGTCCGTCCAACTTCACCGGATTGGTTATACAACCCTGGTCAAGAGTTAATTGGTCAGTTTGGAGTCATGATGATCATCATCCACCACTCTACCACACTATGTGGTCGGTCAAGGAAGGACTTACTTGCGCAACCTCCAGATCATCACATGAAGTAGTCTGGATATGAGACTACTTTGAGACTCTCAAATAGTGATGCTTCATACATGCTGAATATACTCGATGCAGTACCTGCATAGTATACACACGATACTTCACAAGTATAAATTTCCGAAATAACGTAGCATTACATGCTACTTTATGTGGGTCCCACGATCCACATGTTCAAGACATCAATCATGTCACAAACTGGGGGATACATACTGGGGTATTGGTCTGGCGGTTTACAGCGTGCAATGCACAACGCGCCATAACAAGAACGTGTCAGGAAGACATGGACGGTTAGTGATGATGGAAGAAGTGGGCAAGCCTGGTCGTGTGACACGAACACACTACTCTACTACTCCATCACTCCACTTTCTCCACTTCCCACGAGATATGAAGGTTAGGCTAAAAGACTTGTATAAATAGGTTTTCCGCCCTATTTTTCAAGACAACGGAACAAGACAAGATAACAGAGGAAAGTGTTGATACAATCGTATTCAAACACCGGAACTGATAGCTTACATCCTACAAGCCAGTTCAGTTTTTTGATATAAGTCATACTTAGCCAACACCTTCACAATATCAACACCTTCTTCGCTTCCCTCCCTAAGATCAACCCATCTCCTTCACTTTGCGACCGAAACAAGTATGGAACGACCATTTCTTGGTTTAGGCCGGACTTGCACATATTGATCTCTCGAATCTACAAGCACTCACCGCGCAGTGCATTTATTTAAGGTTTAGATTCATTCCTCATCCACACACCCCAAATTACCAAAACCGGCAGGAATAGTTTTCACCCATAAACAATTGGCGACCACAGTGGAAGATTAATCTCTCGGTTGCAATATCAATTTCATCTTTTCAATACCCGGTTCGATTTTCGCAATTTCAATAGGGTATATCTTAGGACCAATATAATCATCAATTCATTTCAAGATGGTAGAACTCAGGTCTGGATCAGCAATCAATTCTGACGGAGCGAGTGTGGATAACACTCCCGGTGTCGATGTACCTGTCAGTGGAGCTACCGTGGTCAATACATCTCATGGAGCCATCAATTCTACCACTAGAGCCAGTGCATCAGGTGATATTCCAGTAAGTGTAACACCTTCTATCACTAGAGCCAGATCAGCCGCAAATCCCAATATCTCCTTAAGTGTAACACCTCCAGTAGTCACTAGAGCAACAATTTCCACTCATTCATCAGGACGAGGAGCCGGAGGGACGAGAGGAGGACCATATCCAATTACTATTGCAGACTTGATGGAGAAGCAGGAAGTTCTCTCTAAGAATCAAACGGATATGGCCGCAACTCAGAAAGAGGTACTCACTTTTCTTAACACATTAACCGATCGATCGCCACAAGAGCCGCGACAGCCCCTGGAGCCAACAAGGAACGCATTCAACGCACCGGAGAAGGTACTTCAGCGGCGTGGACCTGATCAAAGAAGCGACATCATATATGAGCGGTCCTGTCATGGAGACTCCTACACTGGGGACTGATCCTCACAACGATCCTCCTCAAGACAATAGTTTCACTACGAAGCAGAGGCCGGTGGATCAAGAAACGGTTTCTCTAGTGAAAAGTTTATGCCAACTTTTACACTTCTCGAAGAATCAGCGTGCGAAGAATTTTTTGCTGCAATCAACCAGAGGAAGGTCACAACCGTGCCCTACATGTCACCGCACACATCAAGGATTCAGAGTTCAAGACGGCCCTTATCGACACAAGAGGGTCTTCGAATGTGATTACTTTCAAGCCTCTTAGGACATCCAAGGTTATCCTAGGCAAGGTCGTACGAAAGCCTACCACAATGACGGACTTCGAGGGAAACCAAACCAGTACATACGGGCAAAACACGGAAATAATCAGACAAGTTCGTTGCATACCATTCCCCGTGTGAGCATCAATTCAGGAAGAAGACCGGATTGCATCATTGAGGGATAAAACCCACGATGCATCTTCGTCAGCAAGTCTGTTACACGAATAGGAAACGAACTTTTGTGGCGAGTCGTGACCAGAAAGGGAAAACGGTATACCGACGCTGCCATTATAAATTAGCAGGGGAGACTGTTACCCAGTCTTTCCACCTAATGGAATTCTACAACAACAACGAACCACAAGAGCAAGATGGCACAAACTCCACAACTGATGTGATTGAAATCGTTGAGGAATCTCCTAGGCCTATCTCCACCAGCACAACCTTGTGTACGGATAAACGCACGAAGATCGTGGAACTTCTCAAAGAGTACTAGGACATATTCTCTTGGAGATATGAAGAAATGCCGGATTTAGATGAAAATTGGTAACCCATCATCTACATGTCATACCTGGATCCAAGTTGGTTAAACAGTTGCAGTTCATACACGAGGAAAATGGATAGATCATGTGCTGCATAGACTTCATATAATTGAACATGTGCTCCTCTAAAAACAATCCTCCTCTACCTAACATCGACATGTTAGTACATGAAACCAGCGGACATGGAATGTTCTCCTCCATGAATTGATGTAGCATCTACAACCAGATAAGGATGTACGAGCATGACACAAGTAAGATATATTTTCGAACTCCTCTCGGAAATCTTTTATTATACCATACTGCCATTTAGTTTAAAGAATGCTTGTGCAACGTATCAATGCTCTGGAAATCTTCCACTGAAGCCGATACCTCAAGGGAGCAGCCTCAAGAAGATAATGATGTCCACGTGTTATATCGATCAAGATCCGGTTGAGTCACTCTATCAGACAGTGGTCGAACAAGATCCGGGCGAGTCACTCTATCAGACAATGGTCGAACAAGATCCGGGCGAGTCACTTTATCAGACAATGGTACATGTCTATCATGCTATATTAGAGAATCTGTGCTTTTTGTCATCCTCTGGAGCTGTTGAACGCTGATCTTCAACAACTGTAGTTGCAGGAAATCCTACAACACACCCCATATCAAATCTTGATAACAACTCCTAGATCTAAATATAAAATGGTGATAAAAGTACTAAAATTATAAATAAACACTAAGATTTTTACGTGGTTCGATCAATGTGATCTACATCCACGGATCTTCACTATGATAATTTGTAACTACATCAATTTACATTTTCAATCTCCATTAATGAAATTATTGGAAGAATTCTAGATCTAGTTTTGGGGAAGAAGATGATAAAGAAATTACATTTTCTCTCTCTACAAAAGAATTTTCTCTCTCCTCCTAAAATTATCTCCCCCTTTCTCTCTCCTGCTCTCTTCTTTATATAGGCAGTTACATAGTGGATGACAGCTCATTTACAGCTAAGCTTTCCCTTAATTTCAGATCTAAGTTTTGCGGTAGTATCTTTCGCAAGCTTTCTTCATTTCTCTCGAGCTCCGCTTCATTTCTATCAAGTTTATTCATGTCTCGCAGGATTTTTCCTTCTTGTTATATTTCTTGCGAACTATTACCTTATTCTTGCGAGTAATGATAAAATCTTCACATATTTCGTCATTTCTTATAATTATTTGCGACACTTGCCATGTGTGGCAGAAATCCTTGCAAGAGCGTTGTTGTTGCGAGATTCTGCTCCTACATTTTGCCTCTTTTTTCTTGAATATTGCTTGAAGAGCAATCTTTAAGAAAAAATTCATTGTTGTAGTAGACTTTGATCTTTGTTGATGAAGGGACGAGCGAAATAATATCAAACCCAAAAAGTATATACTTGCCTCTATTCTTTTGCGAAGTTCTGAAGCTTTGAGAAGTAATTAGAAGTATCATCTTTTGAAGTATGCGATGTATGAAGTATGAGAAGTACTCAATCCTTGAAATATAAGAAGTAACTTCTCTTAAAGTCATAAGTATTGCCTCTATTCATGTGAAATTATTTCTTCATTTTTAGTAAGAATTCTTGCCCATTTTAGAAATGATTCTTACTGAGAAGATAAAGAACATAAAATATTTTCTTGGTAATCCATAGTTGCCTCTGTTCTTTATCAGCGAAGGAGAATCCTTGAGAAAATGTTGAATGAGTAAATTACTTCTTTATTCTTATGTTGCCTCTGCCTCAAGTGGTAATCACTTTATGAAAATAATCACACTCTGCGAAATAATCACAATTCCTGTGAAATTCTGGATAAATCTGCGAGTTTATGAATGAGTCTGCGTGATTATGAATAACCCTGCTAATTTCTGAAAATTTCTGTGAATTTCTGAACATTTCTGAGTATTATGAATAGTGTTCAAATAGTACTGCGAATTATGAATAGTCCTGTGAATTATGAATAGTCCTGCGAAATTTCATGGTATTACTCTGTAAAATTTTCTTGCGACTATTTTTTGCGACAAATTGTTATTTTCTCCTCTTGTTATTGATCTGCAATATGATAAATGAAATAAGACTAATATAAAGTCATTAGCAATCTGTTATACGCTTGTAGGTATAACCTCTCTTGTGGTCTTATTTTGCCTTCCTAGTTAAAGGTCTTATTATGCCACTTTTTTTTTTGCGACAAGATCGCAGGTCATTCTTACTTTTATATGTAATAATCCATTGATCTTGTCTTATCATTTATTTTGATCTCTGCGAGAATATGATAAGTCTAAGCCATCTTGTGAGATTAATCTCTCTTTGCTTTTTAAGACTTATGGCATTGCCGTCTTTGCGATTTATATCCTCTTATTATTGATTTCATTTATCTCATCTTTTGATCTTATCGCAAAAACCCATTGATCTCATCTTAACATT
Source organism: Papaver bracteatum (assembly GCA_023529315.1). Classification (NCBI taxonomy): domain Eukaryota; kingdom Viridiplantae; phylum Streptophyta; class Magnoliopsida; order Ranunculales; family Papaveraceae; genus Papaver; species Papaver bracteatum. The sequence goes on from JAJJWX010005130.1 coordinate 606,689, forward strand.
TCTCTTTATGCTTTTTGGCCAGTCACGCAGCAATATGACGGGCCTAAATATTCTTGCGAATATAAAGTCCCATGACATTGCTGTCTCTGTCACGCGACAATATGACGGGCCTAAATATTCTTGCAAATATAAAGCCCCATGACATTGCCGTCTTTTTTGATACACAACTCCCTAATGGAGGGTATCGCCCTTATCTCTCCCCCCTGTTGCCCCTTCAAGGATTATACATCGGCCATACAAGACTAGCACTTTCCCATCCGGTTCTGCCAACAACCAGTTGTTTTTGCAACCTTGTACTTTATGCCTCTTATATGGCTTATAGTTACAAGACTGCACCCTAAGTGGGGTTTTCTTCGGGCCGAACACATCGTAAGCCAAGACTTGCCATGGATGGCCAGGGTAGGTTCATCCATCCCGGGCACCCACAGCTCAACCGTGTACCTCGGAGCCTTGATCATACGTTGCATTCCTTAGGAGAACCTCTCGGGCGCCCAACCAGGGTATAACCTTATATAATTGGGAATCCAAGTTATCTCTCCCGGATGGATTTTCTATAATCCCAAATCTCCATGACTAGGTTCCAGCAGCGGTATAGCCTTTCTCATAGCCATGCAAAGAGATACCCCCCTTATGACGCACTTTAAGGACATTGCCTCTTACGGAATAGAATCTGCGAACTAGGGTGTACGCCACAAAGGTTCGTCCCATTCTTATATATATTTTAGGCGATTTGCGCCCGTCTTATGCATTTGCATTTCTCTTTTGTGAAATTTAGATACCCCCCTTATGACGCACTTTAAGGACATTGCCTCTTACGGAATAGAATCCGCGAACTAAGGTGTGCGCCATAAAGGTTCGTCCCATTCTTATATGTTTTTAGGCGATTTGCGCCCGTCTTATGCATTTGCATTTCTCTCTTACGAAATTTTATTCGCGTCTTTTGCGATAATTTCGCATTTCTTTATTCTTTCATTTCTGTTTGCATTCTCATAATATCATTTTTGAAGTAAATTCTCTGCAAAATCTTTTGAAATCATAAAAATCTCCTGTGAAATCTTGCGATTATATCGCGTCTTTAAATCAGAAATGTTCTACAGAAATATATGAATTTGATTTTCTCTATTTTATGTAATTTTGAAATCTTTGAAAACTATTGAAATCTTTAAATTTTGCGATGAATTCTTTAATTTTTTTTTATTTTTTTTTGAATCTTGCGATTGTATCGCTTTTTGCCAATCTAATAAAAAATCTCTGAAATATCTTGAAATCTTATAAATTTTTAGAAATCTTGCGAGTATATCGCTTTAGGTAAATAAAAAATCTTTTATCTTCTGTAACTAAAATATTCAAGGAAATTGTACTTATCTTTTTCGTCTTGTTGTTGTCTCTTGCGAAATATATGATTTGCTTGAAAATTGAGAAGAAATGAGAAATGAAGTCTTGCGAAATTAATTCTTGATCTGACACTTGTATAATTTTCCGCCCTATCAATTGGTCTAACCATTTTTTGCGAAATATTTCTGCGAAATAGTCTCCAATTTTCTTCTTGCGAGATAACCAAAGATCTTGCGAAGTAATGAAATACCAAATTTTTGCCTCTAACCAATCTTGGCGAATTCTCTTATGTGAAATAAATGCATTCTGCGGAAATTGGACTTCACTTGTTTGCTACTCAATTGCCTGCGAACTGTTGGTTGTACTGCTCTCCCTCTTAATATGCTTCCCGCCTGATGATCATATTTGTCAAAAATTACTATTATATACATTTCTACGCAGGAATTGAGGGTACGTTTCTTCGCAAGAATGAAACTTCTTCACTGCTGATGTGAACTGCATCCACCTGCATCCACCTACAGGAATTTCTGCAAGGATTTCTTCGCAGAAATGACTGGTGTTTATTTCTTCGCAAGTGATATTGTTAACTTTCTTTGCTAGTAAACGTAATTTTTTAGAGAAAAATCATTGCATTTCCTCATCGTTGGAAGTACTTTAATCTCGTCTATGTTTTTTTTTTTTTTTTTTTTTTTTAATGCTTGCTGGAGTTAGTTAATTTCTTTGTTTGCTGATCTTTGACTCAACTTGTTTCTTTGCAGAAACCATTCTAAAATGTGCCGACAACATACAGTTCTTACGCATCCAAATTACTCCAACTCCTACTCTGTGAATTATTTCTTATTTGAATTTTGCGATAACATCCCTATTCCTACTCTGCGAAGTTCATTTCTCCAAGTCCCATATTAGGATCTACTACTTTAAGCCAGCAAGTCCATGGTATATTAAATAACTCTTATGTTTCTTTTCTTGACACCCTTGTTGTAATGTATCTTTTACGTTGTATCTTATGATCTATTAAATAACTCAAAATTCTTTGATGCAAACCACTGCTTCATGAATGGCATCTGACGTACACATTAAGCTTCCTCATGAAATAGGGTATATATAAACTTTGTTTCTCACTTCAACTATGAGAAAGTTCATTGGCACATTTTCCTCCCCATTTATTTCACTGTATTCGTGGTTACCCTGATACCATAGTTCATTGCTTACTTCTGCGTCATTTGGCAACTTCATTGTAATCTCAGGGATAATATGGCAAGAGATGAACCATCCCGTCATATAATACCGCAAGGCTACCTCACGATACTGTGAACTGAATCTGTTAGCGTTAACGTTCTCTTCATTCTCCCATTTGTTAACGCTGTGTCCATCACGCTCTCTTTATTCTCCCATTTGTTTAACGTTGTCTGAATTTGTCAATCCCCCTTGTGTTCGCAAGTTGCGTTATTTTGCTACGCAAGGGAAATGTAGCATGCTGCGAAGTATGAATTTCATTTGTACTTCCGTTGTTGTGGTAAATGTCGCAAAGTCTATTGTCTCTTCATTTACTGTCAATAATTTTCTCCAGGGAAGATTGCTGCAAACAACAGACCAAGTCAGTGAACAATCTATACATGCATAAGGTTATTAATATGGTACAAAGAATTTAAATTTATCATCGTAAATTCGGTTGAGATATTTTTGGTCTGCGTCTTTGGAGTTCTCCCTTCTGTTTTCTATTGATCACTGGTACTTAATTCTTCGCTGGAATCTTCATGTGGCTGAGCTCATTTCTGGTTGGTTTCTTTTTTCGTGGTGTCTGTGGTTGAGCTCATTTCTGGTTGTATGTTAAACTCAAAACCTATGACCTACTTTGCTAGCTATTGAATAGTCTGCGTTATTTCGTAGCTTCTTTGGTATTATACTCCCTTAATGCTTTTATATTGATGACTGCGAAGTTTTCCCTTAATTAAGTATAAGTTTTCCCTTAATGAAGAAAGTTAAGATGTTTGATTACGCAGAAAACTTAATTGGTTATAACTATCCACTACGGGTCCACTTCTTGCTGCTCATTAAGTTTATATGCCCTTTTTGCGTCAGCCTCATTTCTTCTTCATATGCTGCTGCGAAACAAAGATAATTGCCTTTAAAAGTTCTTTTTCCTTTGAATTTATAGATGTTGTTGCAAAACATTGCTGCGAAACATTACTACGAAGTAATAATTGTATTAGTGGGCTGGGCTTGCTGTTGCGAAATAAACATCTGAAATGCAAAGTTTGCGTTGCAAATGTTCGCAAGGTAGACAGTTGCGGAAGAAGCTACAAACATCATTTATGCTAGCTTATGTTTGTGTTGATGTGGCTTGATTCGTAAATTTTATCATCTTCTCTCGCTATTTACATAAAGCTTACTCTTTTAGCTTATACATCTGCGTCCTTCCCTGCGTCTTTCTTTTTGTTCAAACTACTGGAAGTTTCCATCGGTGTTTGCGGGTGTTGCTATTGTCTTGCGATGGAGAATTTTAATTTTCCGAGAAATCACTTGTCCGCTGAACTTATTTTGTCTTTGCTGGTTTATTTTGTTCAAGTATAAAAATAAGTATAAATAATGACCCACTGTGCAAACCGACCCTGCGTCCTGCTCTGCGAACTATAAGAACATGACCCACTGTGCTGAACCTTATTTTGCGAAATTAATCTTGACGCAAAGGTGAAGCTTAATCTTCTCTTCACGAAATTAATCCAAAATGTAAAATAAAATAATGACTTTGAGGAGAATCGATCCTGCTTCCTTCCGTATAAAATTAACGTATCCAACCAATTGTACATGTTGTTGTTTGTGAACGGACGCAACCACACTTTAAATTGATCCAAATATCTTGTGTGAAATTAAAGCACCATGGTTCATCTTCCCTTCCTCTTCGCAGGATCTATTAAATTCTCTTTACTCTAATTTTGTCGAACTTTACGATTCGATCTTTGCTTCACCCGGTACCGTTGATTTTCTTCCAATGATAATTTATTTTCCTCCTAACTTCTTTATCTTTGATAGCTTTACTTCACTTTAGATTTCCATGGCTGTTTTACTTGCCTGTAGCATTACTTGCGAAGTCAAATATCATTTTCTCGCTTGCATTCTTTTTGCGAGCAATTACTTGCCTGTAGCATTACCGTTGATTTTCTTCTGTGAATTTCACCACAGAAATTAATTTTTTCACTTATTATTTGCATATCATTGAATTGTTGATGATGCTTACTCCCTGAAAGTGTATCTTCTTCCATGAAATTTCCACTTTTGAACCTAAAATTTGTAGATCTAAAAATAAAAAGTATGGAAATTAACCAATCTTCAAGAAAATTCTTGATCCAACAAGTTATAGGAAGGATAATCCCTGTTTCTAGCGCCAAAATGTAGTTGCAGGAAATCCTACAACACACCCCATATCAAATCTTGATAACAACTCCTAGATCTAAATATAAAATGGTGATAAAAGTACTAAAATTATAAATAAACACTAATATTTTTACGTGGTTCGATCAATGTGATATACATCCACGGATCTTCACTATAATAATTTGTAACTACATCAATTTACATTTTCAATCTCCATTAATGGAATTCTTGGAAGAATTCTAGATCTAGTTTTGGGGAAGAAGATGATAAAGAAATTACATTTTCTCTCTCTGCAAAAGAATTTTCTCTCTCCTCCTAAAATTATCTCCCGTTTTCTCTCCCCGCTCTCTTCTTTATATAGGCAGTTACATAGTGGATGACAGCTCATTTACAGCTAAGCTTTCCCTTAATTTCAGATCTAAGTTTTGCGGTAGTATCTTTCGCAAGCTTTCTTCATTTCTCTGGAGCTCCGCTTCATTTCTATCAAGTTTCTTCATGTCTCGCAGGATTTTTCCTTCTTGTTATATTTCTTGCGAACTATTACCTTATTCTTGCGAGTAATGATATAATCTTCACATATTTCGTCATTTCTTATAATTATTTGCGACACTTGCCATGTGTGGCAGAAATCCTTGCAAGAGCGTTGTTGTTGCGAGATTCTGCTCCTACAACAACATATGCACTGATAGAAAGAACCAGGCCTGCCGGTAGTGAAGATCCTCAAGATGTTCGTAGGGCATATATATCACCAACATGCGATACAACCTTCAGCCTTCTGTAAGTAGTTACCTAAAGCATCAAGAGGAAAACCACCGAGATACAACATCCTGCGCGTCCGCCAACTCCAACTCTAGTACCACATGCACGACTCCCGCAATGATGAAACAACGTCCAAGATATTCCATATCTGGCTCGACAACCACCACTATGAACAAACCATGCAAACCACGCAAACCACGCTTGGGGACTGAGGCTCAGCATGAAGTTCCTTCACCGTCAGTCAAGGAGTTCTTCAGCACGAGAGAGATGGTCAGTCAAGAAGCATGGAATTCTCAAGGTAAATCGAACTGAAGAGGAAGCCGCTTCAACGCTCCCCCCATCAGAAGCTACTTCAATGGTCAAGAGCCGCCTCAACGCTCTCTCCGGGGCCCACATTCACTTCAGAATCCTGCTTCAACACTCTTTCCAAGATCCACCTCAACGTTCGCACCAAAAGCCACTTTAACATCCTCTCGAGCCATTTCAACACTCAAGCTACATCAATAATATGTGCTCTGGTCAAGTTATCTTTGATGTACTCATTTCTCAACAAACATCTCATCCATCCTTCAAGAGGACCCAACGGAGCATGAAAAACCTTGAAGTCGATAGGAGAAGGGTTATCTTGCGGAACGGGTATTTTCATATATTTGAAAGGGCGCGGTGAATAACTCATCATCAATGTTCGGAATATATTTGAAGATGTCAACACCTCCTGACTTGGCACCAGCAATATCCCCAAAAGGCATCTCAACAGGAGTTATTTTCTTCACTCTACAATAAAAGACATGAGTCAGTACTTGTATAAAAATGCGTGAGATGTGTATTCACACACGACAGAACACACATTCACGTTGGAGCACACAAGGCTGGTATTGGGTCCAAACACCGGTATTGATTAAGCTACAAGTTCGGATCAATTTTCAAGTCCGGTATTGCTCAAGTTTCTTCAAGTCCGGTATTGATTAAGCCATAAGTCCAGATTAATTTTCAAGTCCGGTATTGCTCAAGTTTCAAGTTCGGTGTTGATCAAGTCACAAATCCGGTATTTCTCAAGTTTCAAGTCTGGTATTGATCAAAGTCACATGGAAGGTATTCGAAATAATAGGCGCACGCAGCAGGGCCAGTTTTCAGTCGAAACACATGGTCCGCGATTAGTCAGGCACGCGGTGGGTCCCACTTGATCTCAGCCCCATATTGGTCGAAGAATACACAACCATCCCCAATCAAAGCTCTCTCTCCAGAAGAAGGCATTTCAGCTCCAACATTTCAACGCTCTCCCGGGCCTACTCCAGAAGATGCTTCAACGCTTTCTGCAGGACCCACATTTACATTTGAGCGTACAAGGTTCATTTTTAAACAAGCTTGCTCACATCGGGTCCCACGTTCGAGCGAAGCAAACAGCAAGGCCGGTGTTTGGTCAAAGCATCAAGTCCGGTGTTTAGTAAAGCTAGCTGGGTCGATGTTTGGTCGAAGTAGCAAGATGACACTCAAGCAAGCACATCAACCATACGGTCAAAGTAGGCACATGTCATGGCCGACGTTTGAAACATGTATGCGGTGGTTCCGCGTTTGATCGAAGCATGCACATCTGCCCATGTTCGAATCAAGCATTCTTACATCAGGTCCCACGTTCGATCAAGCAGACCCACGATTAACCAAAACAGGCACATCAAGCCCACGTTCGATCAAGCAGGCGCAGTAGCCCCACGAACGAAACTGGCGTAACAGTCCATCGAAGCAGGCAAGACCGATATCATGCTAGGGGAACACACGCCTGGACGCCTCTTGAACCTGACATGCTCCAAGTACAGGATGACTCGTCTCTCTTGGTAACATCTAACTTTGTCTCATAAGTTTTATCTTTAACTGTCACCATCATATGCCTACCCCACAATAGTGTAACCATTATGTGCAAGGCAAGGGACTTAATGTTGATGGTGGATTTTCATTTAAGGCTAAGATTGTAAAAGCCAAAAAATTATGCGCTAACATCTTGTAAAAGATAAGGCCATTAATAAGTGATGGATACTCCTTCACTTTACTAATTCACCTAGAATGGAGCATGTGGCAACAATCCCATTATGTGAATAAAATACACGAAATTCATCCAGGTTGGAGCATGTAGCAACAACCCCATATACCCTGTGAATTTACATCATTATTAATTTAATTAATGCGCAACCATCCTTGTAATTCCTGTACTCATTATCAGTGCGACATGAAGACTGAGTGTTGCTCTCAGCAGAGCAACACGAATCTCCAAGCATTATAATGAAAGCATGTACCAAATACCCGTACAGGCTGCAACTCTCGGTGTGTTATACTAGCCCAATTGAGCCACTCTCGGAGTGTTATACTAGCCCGATTGAGCATCCGGACTGACCGTATCAATCTGGATATGATCACAACTATCCAACTCCACCAGCATGATTGGATGGCCCAGATCGATTCCATAACCCCCAAGTAGGTATGGAATATCCGCTGCGGAACCAATGTGGACCCCTCATGGTCGGCCTCCCCAAAAGATTGGCCAAGCTTGCCAAAACGTCCAAACCATAGAACCTTAATTAAATTAGGGTTTGCGGCACATTACATGTGTCACAAAACAGTCTCAACCATCCATCTTCGCAGGTATATATGGAGGGTGCAGATGTAGATTCAAAGGGCATGGAGTATGTCAACACAATCACCGCGGTCCCACCTACATATCTGACCGATCGGTCAGGACCAAGTTGGTCTTCCTAGTTCGTGCTCTCTAAACTAGGTACAACACACGGCTGGCAATACCCTTATTAGGGTTTATGTCGCGATCATAAACGTCCATTTTCTCCTGATCGGACGAAGGGTCCGGGAATAGGCTAAGCAGGTCCGGTAAGTATCACCACGATCACTGTGGGCCCACCTGTCTCTACACCCAATCGGCCAAGACCGAACTCCCTTTTTCTCCTCGGTTCGCGCGCCTCCAACATGCATGGTCGCTCCTTCCAAATTGCAAACTAATCTCAACCGCTCGATTTTTCCGGACGAATTGAGTGGCTTAGATCATGTTTTCATGGGACGGTAAGGCTTAGGCGTGAACACCAGCCTACCACCAACATGCTGGAGCAATCGTGTAATGACCCTCAAGCTCGTCAACGTTATTAGACCGGTCAAGTGTCGATTTAACAGATAATAACTCGATTACTTTAACACGGGTGTTAATTATTAGAAATTAATCTAACAACGATCTAGTTACGAAACTAGTAACATTGAATAGGTGTCGAAAAGTTAGGCAAAATGGACTACTCGAACGCGTCATTCGGATGCCGGGCGAAGAAGATATCATTGGATAAGTATGCTTGGACCGACTCAGGCTGCCCTTATCCGTTTTTAGGTTCCTTTAGCGTTTTTGGTCGTCCTTATCTACGGATGAAGAAGATAACTCTCGTTTCTCTTTCTTTTCTTCTTCATTCTCATTCTTCGTTTCTCTTCTTCTTCTTCTGTTTTCCTCTGACGATTTTGTTAGATGATTTTGAGGAAGTGAAATTAAAAGAAACTTAGGGGAAACTTTAAGAATTGGTCTTTAATGGTGGGATTGATGTTAATTGAACACCATATGAAGAGGGTAGAGTTGCTGTTGAATTCGGAATTAGGGTTTATAGAATTGATGGATGTTCTGAAGATTTAGAAGATGAATTATGGAACTATGTTTGATGAAGAGTCATGAATAGATGTTTAATTGAATTTCTGAAGTTGTTCTGAGGACGAATCGAGGAATAAAAGATTTGGGGTTTCTCAGAGAATTGAATCAAAGTATGAAATAGTGATTCTGAGATCTAAAAGATGATTATGGGGCTACAGTTAGATGAAGAACAACGGGTATACGATTAATTAGGGTTTTGTAGATGATTTAGTGATGAATCAAAGAGTGATTTCATAAGAAGTTCAAAGAGGAATTAGAGGACGAAGTTGATGTTCTAGGGTATCGATTCGAGATGGGTTATGAAGAACATAAGGTGAAGAAAGAGGTTATGATTTTAATTTGAAGATTTAGTTTCAAACAAGAGCTGTAATTCAGAATTGGAGACTTAGGGATTTCAAATTAAGGTAATACATTTTTAGTCAATTGAATTGAATTATGTTGTTTTGAGATGTATATGTGTTTATATGGTTTTGTTTGTTTAATTGTTGAAATTGAAGTAAAATTGGAAGTGCTCGGATAAGCCAGTGACCTAGAGTTCTCATGTTGTGTTAGTGAATTTAGAATTTTGGTGGTGTTGTTGGTGTTCTATAACTAAGGTTCTGTAGTCAGAAGATGGAGATGAAAGTGAGTTTTATTGGTGAGAAGAAGTTATGGCTAGGATTATAGCTTAAATTTATATTAGATTGCAGGGTATGAGTAACTTGTGGAGGTTCTGAAGTAGTTATGTTGAACTTATGATTGCGAATGGTTTTGAAGTGGAATTGGGTATATGGAATGAATCTATGAATTATAGTTTAGTTAGGTTTGTGTTGTGTTGTGATTTAGAGAGAAGGAAATGGTGGTGTTGTTACCATTCTGAGTTGTGTCTCAGATATTGATGTTGGTGGTAATATTGAATTGGTGGTGATTTCTGAGAAAAGATGAAGTTAGTAAATGAATGGGTTGCAGCTGTAATTCAAGATACAAGTGGTGGTGCCTTTCATGTTAGATGATTTAATTAAGTATAATTGGTGGTGAAAATGAAATGGTCATGGAACTGATTTGGATGGGAATGCAAAATGTGGTACATAAGTGGAGCTAATGTTGGAATTGTAGGTTCAGAAGCATTAGAGGTTTAGCTGTTGTTGCTGAAATGTTTCTATAGAAGTGATGAGTATTGCAGGTGAATTAGATAGTTGGTCATGTATTGGGATTAAAGTTAGAGATGGTGATTATCAGGTTTGGATTGAATCAAAGAAGAATTGGCTTAGCTATGTGTTTCTGCAAGAAGAGTAGTGAGATGTTGGTTGTTATAGCTGGAAATGACAGTGAGTAGAATGGACTGGTTACTGAGATTAAGATTAAAGAAGAGCTTAATGAAATTATTGTAGGATCAATAGTATGGATATGGAGGTAAATAGTGGCAGTGGAGATGCAAGGATTGGGAGAACAAACTGATGCTAATGGATGAAACTGGATTTGATTGTAGTATTGTGTAAGATGAATTTGATAGTTTGTTTTTGTTTTGAGATGAAGTTGAGATGAAGTTGAGATAGCAGTGAATTGTTAGAATTGATTTTAGTAGTGTTGATTATTTGTTTTTCTGATTCTTGAGTTAAGACCTGTTAATCATCCCAGTCAGTTTAGCTAACTCAAGTTATGTTTCTGACTCAGTTTATCTGATTGAGTTGAACTGTATTGACCCAGTGAGTTACCTGTCCTGACCTGAGTCGACTCAGTTGACCCGACCTTGACTATTTGACCGTTGACTTGACCTCCAGACAGTTGACTGACGTTGACTGTTAATTGATATTCCTAACTGTTATTGACCATTAGTTGACTTAGTTGGACTGGGCCCTAAGTTAATGGGCTTCTTTATTGCACTTGGACTTATGCATAGTTTTTCCTATCTGGATAAATTGGACCACTTGTGGTCTGGGTTGACCTTTAGTTCCTTCTACAAAGTAGTAGATATACATAAAACAAATCTAATGGACTGTAGAACCAATCTAATTTTGTATGCTAAAGATAGATAATGAAAATGTGTGGAACCATAGATGGGCTTAGAACCATTAGATAGTTCACTTAGTTTATAACTAGAGAATTGTACGAGTTTATGTTATGAGCCGTGTATGAGCCTCTTGGATAATCTTTAGAATGATTGTATTGATTAATAGTTAGTCTGTATTAACAACGATCGATTCAAATAATGGACCAGTGGATCTTGGATCTCGAGATAAGCGTGGCTGGTCATCAAAAAGGTGTGGGAATACATTTAACAGTTTTGTAATCATTGTTATTTCTCTTATGAAAGTCTTTGTTTTATAAACTCATGCATTGTTTATTTCTTAATTGCATTGTCTATTCGCATATTCCTTGCTTTGTTTATCTTTATGATTGTCTTTGGGAAATGAGAATTTCCATCTATGGTATGTTGGATACGCTCCTTCATATTCTTATGGCTAGGGAGATACACCGCAATATTAATAATCGGTGTGGAATTGGCATCAATATTACGGGTCTATATTTCACCCACAGATTACTTTACGTTTCAGTATTAAGGTGTGTAAATGTCACCGCAGAAATTATAAGGTGTGTAAATGTCACCGCAGAAACTAAAGGAGGAGTTTAGGTCCATATACATGATTGTTTATTTCAGTGGTCTTGTTGCCTTCTAATGTTTGGGAAAACATGTAATGTTTTCCAAATCTGTTTTCCAAATTACTTAGAAGTTAAATGTTAATTATTCCCCATTTCAGTTTCAGTGACAGAGCAGAGTTGCGCAGTGAAAGCTTCGAGAAGTTAACTTCGTTATTTATTTATATTGTGACATGTTTATTTGGTAGTAAATTTTATTTGTAAACCAAATGATTATTTTATATGTATCATTGGAGAGGAGTTCTTGTATATATATTTCTGAGCGAGGTTAGCTTTGGGTTAAATTTTTGTAGCAGATTTCTTAATTGAAAGTTTAAGTGTTTAATTTAAATTCGTTAGTGCCTCTTTATTAGTTAAATTCTTGGTTTAGTTAGCTGCTAGCTTAGGGGGCGCTACAAATCGGCCAAGACCGACCAAGCCTGGTCGTCTTGGAACGCGCGCCCGAAGTTGGTACGGTGTGCGGCTTTTGCGGCACCAGTTTACTGTCGCAAATTGATCTCGACCACTCAACTTCGCCGGATAAATTGAGTGGCCCAGATCACACTTCCATGGGACAGTGAGGTATGAACATATGTTTCGGCATGCTGTCAGCATACATGACCGACCGGCCATACCGAAACCATGTCCCAAGCTTGGATTCGACCAAGCTGGAAAGTGGTGTTTGCGCACTTTTTCCTAAAACCCTAATTTCATCAACGGTCGCAGATGAGTGTCTCAAAGGTCATCTCGTCCGTCCAACTTCACTGGCTTGGTTATACAACCCTAGTCAGGAGTTAATTGGTAAGTGCAGATTCATGGTGATCATCATCCACCACTCTACCACACCATGTGGTCGGTCAAGGAAGGACTTGCTTACGCAACCTCCAGATCATCACATGAAGTAGTCTGGATATGAGACTAATTTGAGACTCTCAAACAACGAAGCTTCATACATGCTGAATATACTCGATGCAGTACCCGCATAGTATACACACGATACTTCACATTTATCATTTTCCTAAATAACGTAGCATTACATGCTACTTTCTGTGGGTCCCACGATCCACACGTTCAAGACATCACAAACTAGGGGATACATACTGGGGTATTGGTCTGGCGGTTTACAGCGTGTAGCGCACAATACGCCATCACAAGAACGTGTCAGGAAGACATGGACGGTTAGTGATGGTGGGAGAAGTGGGCAAGCCTGGTCGTGTGACACCAACACACTACTCCACTATCACTACATTTTCTCCACTTCCCACGGGATACGAAGGTTAGGCTAAAAGACTTGTATAAATAGGTTCTCCGCCCTATTTTTCAAGACAACAGAACAAGACGAGATAACAGAGGCAAGTGTTGATACAATCGTATTCAAACACCGGAACTGATAGCTTACATCCTTCAAGCCAGTTCAGCTTTCTGATATAAGTCATACATAGCCAACACCTTCTTCACTTCTCTCCCTAAGTTCAACCCCATCTTCTTCCATTTGCGACCGGAACAAGTCTGGAACGGCCATTTCTTGGTTTAGGCCGGACTTGCACAGATTGATCTCTCGAATCTACAAGCACTCACCGCGCAGTGCATTTGTTTAAGGTTTAGATTCATTCCTCATCCACACACCCCAAATTACCAAAACCGGAAGGAATAGTTTTCACCCATAAACAAACTTGTAGCCACAAAAATAACCCAAAACATGGCTAGGCTATAAAACCAAAAGCGTGGCCTATGTAACTATTTCTACTAGTGATAAATCTAAAATGAAGATGAAAACGTTGGACATTGCTATGTGTAATCACAATAATGGATATTCCAAACTCTAGTTATTCTTCTAAACAAAAATAAGAAAAATATAAGATTTACTAGGCAAACACATGATTTGATAATCCACTAAACCCGTTTAGCAACTTGTTTACGGGTAAAAAACGTTTCCGCCGATTTTGGTAAATTCGGTAGGTGAGTGAGAAACTGGTTTAAACCCTAAACAAATGTGCTGCACGTGAGCACTTTATAGATTCGAGAGATCAATCTGTACAAGTCCGGCCTAAACCAAGAAATGGCCGTTCCAGACTTTCTCTGGTCACAAAGTGGAGGAGAAGGGTTGATTTGGGGAGGGAAGAAAAGAAAGGTGTTGAGACCAGAATAATTCTGGGAGAGTAGTGTCTCGACTTGTATCAGAAAGTGAAAGCTTAGTAAGCTTGCAAGAGATGAAAGCTTTTTGGAGAGCTTGCAAAGTTGCCTTTTCTGAGAGTGTTGTATTTTTCTCCTGACCGAGACTTGTTGTCTGGTGGAAATAGGTAAGACCTATTTATACAAGTCGAGATTGAAACGTACCCTGGCCTCATGAAGGAAGAGAGTAAAGGGTGAAATAATGGGAGGAGGTGGTAACCGCAAGGTGTTTATGGGTGAAAACGTTTTCACCATTATTTCCTCATTTATTTGACCGCTTTATTCCTATTCACGCTTTTTTAATGTGAGCATAGTGTACGCTGCAAGATGTGACCACCAAACCAAGACCCTGGAAAGCATCCTCCAGTTTGTGTTGATATCTCGAGTCTTGGTTGCACCTTGAGTGCAAGTGGCGATGCTAGGGGCGCGTGTGGCATGTGCGGAATGCCTTTGTTGCGGGTTGCACCTCGAGCGCAAGTGGCAGTGCCAGAGTTGCTAGTGGCATGTGTGGCATGTGCGAATAGCATGTGTGTAATGCATTGGTGGTAGGTTGTACGTTGAGTGCAAGTGGCAGTTCCAGATCTGCTAGTGGCGTGTGTGGCATGTGCCAATGGAATGTGTGTAATGCCTTGGTGGTAGGTTGCACATTGAGTGCAAGTGGCAGTGCTAGAGCTGCTAGTGGCGTGTGTGGAATGTTCCAATGGAATGTGTGGAATGCCTTGGTGGTAGGTTGCACGGTTTTCAAGTTAGGCTACCAGCGTGGGTTTTGACATGTGCCAATGGCATGCGTGGCCATTAGGACCACGGCTTGGTAAGAAAAGCTACCAGCGAGCGTGTTGGCATGTTCCAATGGCACACTCGGCCATTAGGCCCCACGGTTTGGTAAGAAAACCTACTAGCGAGCGTGTTGGCATGTGCCAATGGCACGCTCGGCCATTAGGGCCACGGTTTGGTAAGAAAAGATACTAGCGAGCGTGTTGGCATGTGCCGATGTCATGCTCGGCCATTAGGGCCACAGTTTGGTAAAAAATCTACTAGCGAGCGTGTTGGCATGTGTCAATGGCATGCTCGGCCATTAGGGCCACGGTTTGGTAAGAAAATCTACCAGCGAGCATGTTGGCATGTGCCAATGGCATGCGTGACCAATTTGGCCTAGGTTGCATGGTTTGCAAGCCTAGGTGAGGGCGCTATTTTGGCATGGCATGGCTAGGGCCAAGGTAAGGGTGTTTGGCTTGGCGTGACCAGCGTAGCTAGGGCCAAGGCAGAGTGTATTTGGCATGTCGCGGCTAGATTGAGATAGGTGTGGCTGGCATGAATTATCATTTGCACGGAGGTGCGGCTAGCATGCTTTGGCGCTTTTGGTGTGACTAGCGTAGCCAGGTCCAAGGCAGAGTTTGTTTGGAAGGGCGCAACTATCTTGAGCTAGGTGTGGCTGGCAAGATTTGTCATTGGCACGGAGGTGCGTCTAGCATGGTTCGCATGCTTTGGCGCATTTGGTGTGGCTGGCATGATTTTCCATTGGCACGGAGGTACGGCTAGTTTGGTATAGGTGTGGCTGGCATGATTTTCCATTGGCACGGAACTGTGGCTAACATGATTGGCATGTTGTGGCGCATTTCGTGTGACTAGCGTAGCTAGGGCCAAGGCAGAGTGTGTTTGGCAGGGCGCGGCTAGCTTGAGCTAGGTGTGGCTGGAAGGATTTTCCATTGGCACGGAGGTGCGGCTAGCATGCTTCGCATGATTTGGCGTATTTGGTGTAACTAGCATAGCTAAGGCCAAGGCATAGTACGTTTGGCATGGCGCGGTTAGCTCGGGCTAGGTGTGGCTGGCATGATTTTCCATTGGCACGGAGGGGAATTAGGGTTTTGCTCGTTGTAACCCTAATTTGAAAAAAATACCCCCCATTAATTACTGACTATATGCATTAAGTGTTTCAATAAATGTGTCACCGATGACATTAGGTTATTCGAGGTTTTACGATTTTACCCTTTGTCTAAAAAACCACCATCAACATTAAGTCCCCTGCTTAGCTCGTAACAGGAGCTTTGTTGCGAGGTAATAATAAGATGGTGACAAACTATCAGCAGTAAATCATAAAGACAATTGAGGAGGCTTGTTTGACCTTTTAATAGATATGATTTGGAATCCTTGCCTCTGGCAGTTTTGTACGAATCGGGAGGCTGGCATGATTGGGAAGTCAGCATCATTGAGATACAGGAAGTTGAGCGGCATTGAGAAGTTGACGCGAGTTGGGAAATTGAGCGTGCTAGCTGGTGGGATCAGCGCAATGTGGGGAAATTGATCATGCTAGCTTGGCGCGACTTGGGCGGTCATTGGGAAGTTGGCGCAATTGCTGGGACCGGAGCAATTGAGAGACTGACCAGGATCGGGAAGCTTTCACGTTGGGAGGCTTTCTAGGATTAGGAAGCTTGCACGTATTGGGAAGATGGCCAAGATTGGGAAGATGATGCTGGTTGGGAAGCTGGCACAGATTGGGAAGCTCTTGCAAGGGAGACGCTTGCGGTTTAGGGTTTGACACGCCGAAACCCTAATTGGCGCCCTTCATTAAAGTTGTTATAGAATCCTCGTTTGGAGTCGGATTTTCGATGCTCGCATATGTATCTTCAAACCTAGGAAATTTCCAAGCTTTGGAATAGAAGCGTTTTGAATTTTGAGCATTTTTAGGGGATGAAAAACGCGAAACAGTAAACTTCCAGGAGGTTTTCAAAACTTTTCCAGGTTGCGTATTGTCTGATGTTTTGGTCACCTCTCCTTTCTTGTTCATCCGATTGCCATGAAATTTTGACATGTTGTAGGTAACTTCCATGCAAAGGGACTGGTATATAAACCAACACTAGATTCCACCCCAACTGCTCCCAGTTCGTAAATGAATATAGGGAAGTGTAAATTTCCCTCAGCTGAGTTTGTTTGGAAAACGTGTTTTATGACTTTGGTACTTCTTTCACATGTTGTAGAAGAATAATAAGGAACTTGAATGATGTTAGTTCACTTATTTTATTAATTTTATGATCGTACTGATTTTCCACGCTTGATCCATCCTAATCCCATGTAATCTTCGTATTTGGTGCTTAACAACGAAGTTGGAAATCATGGGTCCACTAGTACGAGCAACTCTGGAGTTATTGACGATGAAATCCCAATTGATCCTCAGATGGTGGAACCCGAATCGAGAATAGTAGAAACTGCTTCGTCGGAGGTTTCCCCCATGCGCAGCCTACTCTCATTACATCTCCTTGAATTTCCCATCCACATGATTAGACATGATCCCATCGTACTGTTCTGGATGTGACAGTGGGATGCCCAGAAATTACTTAATGAAATATTCTGATAGTTCAGGCTTGGGACCCTCCATGACCCCTTAAAGTGTTGAAAGCGTCTTCTAGACAGAGAGATGATGATATTCTTGCGATGTACCTTTGAAGAGTAGATGACCTTGTTGTGAGTGCGGATTTTTGGTTGACTGTATCTTCTGAGCTTTGGCGGCAAAGTGATTCCATGCATATCCTCAATCTTCCAGTATGGTTTGCATGTTTCCTTCTTTGTAGTAATTGCTGATGTGGTTAAGCTCTGGTTGGTATCGACAAATGAGCGGAAACATTTCTTGGTAGGAGATGTGATCAGAAGAGACTACACTGTTATGGTAACAAAGTAGGTTATCTGGGATTGTATGGGCTTCCGTGGAAGTAAATGAATTGGAAGGCTGTGACCATGATCCTTGACACGGGAGCGTGGTGATACGGATCTATACAGGAAGAAGCGGCGTTGAAGTAGCTTCAACACTTGGAGATGATGTTGAAACTTAGGAAGCTAAACGCTAAAGTTTCGGCTTCAGATCCTGAAGCATCTTATGGAGAGAAAGATGACGCGGAGCGTCTGCGTTAATCAGTGTGTTGTCGAACCGGACACCCTTCAAGCGAACAATGGTTAGGAATCCGGGGTTCCTTTATCAACCGTGCTTTGGTTTGGGAGCGGCTTCTATGGTTGAAAACAGATTTTTCCTTAATGCAGTGCGGTTAAGGGCTGCATATATGTCTCGACATTGTGCCTTCGGGAAACATAGAATCTCACGTAAATGTTTCATCATGGACCGCACAATTTTGTGGGCGAAGTCCCCAGAAATCATGCGTCTCTTGACAGGAAGAGAGTCTTCATGAACCTAGGGGGCTCGATGATTTGCTTCGATTTTGGAGAAGTCGTTCCTGATCTTTACGTGTGATGAAATCAGACTGATGATTCCCCATAGGGCGTTTGAGTGCAATGCTAGAAGGACGCAAGTTTCCAGCACTGGGTAAATGCAAGTTGCTGTTAAGATGCAAGCTGGAAGCGCAAGCTTGACGTCGGGAGGACACAAGTTGGCAGTGTTGGAAAAGATGCATGCTGGCGGTGCTGGAAAGGATGCATGCTTTTGTGCTGGAAAAGATGCAATCTATCGGCGCTGGAAATATATAATGTGTCGGCGCTGGAAAGATACAAGTTACCGGTGCTAGCCATTGAGCAGAGAAGCTAGCACTGGAGAGACACTATCTGTTGGTGCTGACCAGGGTGTGGTAACGTGTCCAACATGTGCGTGCTACATGTGTGCCTGACATGTACGTCTGGAATGTGCATCCGGTAAGCACGTCTGGCAAGTGCATCTGGTGTTGTCTTGGACGCGAATTATTGGTGCTGGAACTTTGGATATAAAGCTGTGATGATAACGCGGGAGGCTTATTTCCGTGGGATGGTGGAAACAATACTTGGAAGGCATGCCAGGTGGATCATGGAATGCTGGTGTTAGTGGTAGCGTGGTAGCAACAAAGTGGGCAAGCATATTCTGGATATGCACTCCAGCGTTCCTCCTTTAGTTTGTTCTCCTCTTTTTTGTTGGTGAAAACCTTAGCCATAGGTATGACTTCCATAAATCTGTAGGAAAATAGTTCCACAAATATTACTGTAATAACTTCAGCTACTTAATGAATAGTAACTGGTAACCTTTATGATGCAAAGTCGGTACGCATGGTGATGCAACAAAGAGTTGGAGATGAAACAGGCGGTCCTCCAAATGACGAATGACGTCTTCTCCGAGAAAAGTAAACCACTGTTGAATGGCTTCCTTTGCACTTCTGTCTTCTGAAATTTTTCCTTTTTTTTTTTTTGAAAGGCAAATGAAACACCTGGATTATGGTTTTGATTTTCTGGATTTCTGGGTTGATAGAAAAGTCTTTTTTTTTTTTTTGGTTTCTGGGTTGATAGGAAAGTGTTACCTATGAGGGTTTGGGTTATTATTCGGGATGAACCGTTTTTGGATATGGAAGATATGAAAAGATGAATATGTGGTTCCTCTTTTTCTTTTAGGGATGATGCCTCTTTTTGGTTATGAGCGTAAGTGATACGAACATCCCAGGGAAGATATGGAATCATGAACATTGTGTGTTGGTAGATGACATGGGACATGACATAACATGGCTATTGGTTTTATCATTCCCGTGAAAACTTGAAATGGTAAACCATATATATTCTATCTAGGAAAGACTTACTCGGTTTCCCGGATCTCCTGATGATAAGGGATCCCCGTGTGTAAGATCGGATTTCGCGGAAAGCACCACTGTGATTGTGGAAAGTCCTCAGTCATTTTAAGTTACTTGATGACTGGACCGTTTGCTTTCGATTTTTGTGAAGTCCCCAGCCGTTTCATGTAGTTTCACGACTGGTAACCAGGCTGTCCGGTAGTCGAGTTGTAGATCCCCAAATAGATTGCTTGCTTCTGCCGTCCTGATGCCTGGATCGAAGTATGAGATCAATTTCTGAAAGTTGATATGTAACCGAAAGATCAATCCTGTCGCTGTGGTCGCCAATTGTTTATGGGTAAAAATCGTTTCCGCCGATTTTGGTAAATTCGGTAGGTGAGTGAGAAACTGGTTTAAAGCCTAAACAAATGTGCTGCACGTGAGCACTTTATAGATTTGAGAGATCAATCTGTACAAGTCCGGCCTAAACCAAGAAATGGCCGTTCCAGACTTGCTCCGGTCACAAAGTGGAGGAGAAGGCTTGATTTGGGGAGGGAAGCAAAGAAATGTGTTGAGACCAGAATAATTCTGGGAGAATAGTGTCTCGACTTGTGTCAGAAAGTGAAATCTTAGGAAGCTTGCAAGAGATGAAAGCTTTTTGGAGAGCTCGCAAAGTTGCCTTTTCTGAGAGTGTTGTATTTTTATCCTGACCGAGACTTGTTGTCGGGTGGAAATAGGTAAGACCTATTTATACAAGTCGAGATTGAAATGTACCCTAGCCTCATGAAGGAAGAGAGTAAAGGGTGAAATAATGGGAGGAGGTGGTAACCGCAAGGTGTTTATGGGTGAAAACGTTTTCACCATTATTTACTTATTTATTTGACCGCTTTATTCCTATTCACGCTTTCTTAAGGTGAGCGTAGTGTACGCTGCAAGCTGTGACCGCCAAACCAAAGACCCTGGAAAGCATCCCCCAGTTTGTGTTGATGTATCGAGTGTTGGTTGCACCTTGAGTGCAAGTGGCGCTGCTAGGGGCGCGTGTGGCATGTGCGGAATGCCTTTGTTGCGGGTTGCACCTCGAGCGCAAATGGCAGTGCCAGAGCTGCTAGGGGCGCGTGTGGCCACAGATTGGTAAGAAAAGCTACTAGAAAGCGTGTTGGCATGTGCCAATGGCATGCTCGACTATTAGGGCCACGGTTTGGTAAGAAAAGCTACTAGGGAGCGTGTTGGAATGTGCCAATGGCATGCTCGGCCATTAGGGCCACAGTTTGGTAAGAAAAGCTACCAGCGAGCGTGTTGGCATGTGCCAATGGCATGCGTGACCAATTTTGCCTAGGTTGCATGGTTTGCAAGCCTAGGTGCGGGCGTTATTTTGGCATGGCATGGCTAGGGCCAAGGTAAGTGTGTTTGGATTGGCGTGACCAGCGTAGATAGGGCCAAGACAGAGTGTATTTGGCATGGCGCGGATAGCTTGAGATAGGTATGGATGGCATGATTTTCCATTGGCACGGATGTGCGGCTAGCATGGTTGGCATGCTTTGGCGCGTTTGGTGTGACTAGCGTAGATAGGGCAAAGGAAGAGTGTGTTTGGCAGGGCGCGGCTAGTTTGAGATAGGTGTGGCTGGAAAGATTTGCCATTGGCATGGAGGTGCGGCTAGCATTCTTCGCATGCTTTGGCGCGTTTGGGGTGGCTGGCATGATTTGCCATTGGCACGGAGGTGCGTCTAGCATGGTTGGCATGCTTTTGTGCTTTTGGTGTGACTAGCGTAGCTAGGGCCAAGGCAGAGTGTGTTTGGCAGGGCGCGGCTAGCTTGAGCTAGGTGTGTCTGGCAGGATTTGCCATTGGCACGGAGGTACGGCTAGCATGGTTTGCATGCTTTGGTGCGTTTGGTGTAACTAGCATGGCTAGGGCAAGGCAGAGTACGTTTGGCATGGCGCCGCTAGCTCGGGCTAGGTGTGGCTGGCATGATTTGCCATTGGCACGGAGGGGAATTAGGGTTTTGCTCGTTGTAACCCTAATTTGAAAAAATACCCCCCATTAAGTACTGACTATATGCATTAAGTGTTTTAATACATGTGTCACCGGTGACATTAGGTTATTCGGGGTTTTACGATTTTACCCTTTGTCTAAAAAACCACCATCAACACAACTAAAGATTGAACAAGAATCAGTTCATCAGTTGCTTTCTCCAGTTCATTTTTCAAGAACTCAAGATTCCTTGTTGCAATTCCGAGTTGTTCACGAACGACCTCAAAGTCAAGCAGAAGATTTCTTACCAGTTGTGATGACATCTGAACTGGTAGTTTGTTTTCATGATCAATAGCATAATGGCATGTAACGAAAACAGGATCTTCATAAAATTCTATAGTCTTGCCCTCCTTGAACACATCTTTATTGCTTCCATCTATAGTGCAAAAAAAATATCAGCAAATCCTTTTGACCTTATTGAAGCAATGTGTCAATTGATGACATATATATAGGAAATAACAAGGTTCCATAAAAACCCTAGGAAACATGCCTTCCACGTGGGTCTAGTGATTGTGCACTTGTGGTCAAGGTACTTATGTGACCAAGTAAATGGAGAATAAAAAACCTATTACGGGGACGATTGAACAAGGGGTTTCAAAACGTACTTCGAAAAAAAGAAGACGTTCAAATAAATTTTGAATTCAAAAAGATAGTATACACCTTCGACAGCTTTGTCAAGATAACTTCTTGAGTACAAGGAGCATCCTTCTAAAAGAGAGACGCTATAAGAAGAAGTCATGGTGTATTAAGATGAGCATTTTGCTCATCAATATTGACTTCTTCTTTTTCTCTTTTTAAGGGATTTAGAGACAAATCACACAAGGTTGAAGAAGCCTTAATAGGAGAGGACTGGAAATACCTGAGTCAACCGCTTTCCATGTTTTGTTGACACCCCGTTTGAGTCTGTTTATGCTTGTCTTAGGTTCTGAGACTCGATTATTGATGTGTAGAAAATCTGGGGATGAATTCTTGGATTCACATCCTTTTTCAGACAGAGACATGAAACTTGACCCTTTTTTTTTTCTTTCTATGCCTTTTTGTCCTTTCAGAGTTGTTTAAAAAGTCAGTTGCACATTTGCCGTTCTTCCTTCTACCCTGGTATGCATTTTTTGTTTCAAAGGCACGATTAAAACACTTATCACGAAAGTTTTCTTGATTAATGAATGTGCCTTTTACTCCAACAAAACAACTTCTTTAGAAACCCATGTAAGAATGTTGTGAAGTTTTTTATTCCTTAATTGAAAACGACATTTTCACTCAGAATATCCTTTATTTCCGCAGTAATAGTAGTTAAAGGAATTATTCTTAGTTGTTCTCATGTGAGTATATTTGGAAGGAGCATAACCCTTGCTTTTAGGCACTTTGCAGTCTATGATCATTTTTTCACATGAAGAGTTATCAATAGCTTTAACGAAATTGATCTTACTAGTTTTTGGAGCGTCTATTCCTTTATAGCCCAGACCACGTGTATCATGATGTTCTTTACATGCTCCAATAATATAAGACTGTTAGAGCACTGCTCGGTCGAACTCGCATGCGTTGTTATATCAAGAATGTTTGTCAATGTTAGTGATCAAAACTATAAAGTCTTGATTTCTAGTCTACTATAGGTAAGGTCTCGGACTAGGATAGAAAGTGTAGTTGAGATCAAGAACTCCATGGAAATCATCATATAAGACGAAGGAATACTCAAGGAACCGGTGGTACTTTGTCGACTAAAAGGTATATGGAGACTTGAACTTATCTATCACTCAAAAGTCTATCTACTCTATCTCCTATCTTGGGACAAAAGTCGTTTTACTATATAGACTAAAGATATACACATGTGACATTTTGAGCCGAGTATATCTCGCTTATCTATTTATCGAAATGTGTGTTGGTAAAGCTTTCGCTTTAGCCAAGTTCATCTTTTCCTGGTGACGAAAGTCATGTTATGTTTCAATCACTTTGGAAATTGCTCTGACGAAAACTAGTTCATGAATAACAACTATATGACATCCTCTGAGAATGTTTCAATGATTGAAATGAGAGTTTAGATAATATAACCAATGGGGGATATAAACATTTTTGTGGTAACACATATATATATGTATAAGTCCTTATGCACTTGAACCGAAGTTTGCGAACTTTGTTGATCAAGTGAAAACCAGAACTTGAGCAGTCAACCCAGTCCGCGAACTCAGTCCGCGAACTGATGGAAGTTCTCGAACCCGAGAATTTATGCTGGAGTTTGTGAACTCCAACCGGTTACTTAAGTCCGCGAAACTAGTCCGCTAACTTGAGTGGTTATATCTAAAAATGATGTTCGTGAACTTATTTAAATTATCTAAGGAATGCTTTTGCAAACCGTGGATTTATAGTTCATGAATCGATTCTAGTGAATCACATCGTTTTTGCTTCAATTGTGTCTTGTGTAGTAAATAAGATCTCATAGCAATTGAACAACTCTCTAACTAGTTCATTTGAGTCATTTAGACTAGTTATGGTGAAGAAAAATATGGTTGATATGAAAGTTATCATTTGGCTAACCTATTTGGTTGAATAATCTTGAACCAACTATTGTACACGTTTGGGTACGGTTACATAAACCCAAAATCGTCAAGTACATGTGTGTATGGCAATCTAAGTTTTCAATCTAACGGTTGAGAGATATTAGCTTGTATCTAATCAGGTTTTCATCTAACGGTGAATATTGAATGCTTTTTTTCTAAGCTAACATTGATTGCAAACCCTGATTTGAAAGACTATATAAGGGAGAACTCTAGCAACTGGGAAACCTAATCCCCACACATTCTGTGTGATAATAGTTTCCTAAGATAGAGTCGATTCTCCTTTAACCTTTGGTTTTCTTCTTCTAAAACTAGGTTAACGACTTAAAGACTTCATTAGGATTATGAAGCCAGACCGATACTACTTTTCTTGTAGTTGTGTGATCTGATCTTGCAATTTCTATCATACGAGTACAATTGTAATAATTGGCTTGAGATTTCTATCTCCGATAGGCAAGATATAAAAGTAATCACAAACATCTTCGTCTCATCGTTTGTGATTCCACAATATCTTTTTTCGCTGTGTCGATTAAGACTATTGTGAGGTGATTGATAAAACTGAGTTGTTCTTCGGGAATATAAGTATGGTTTTATTGATTGGTTCATGTTCACCTTGATTTATCAAAGACGGAACAAAACTCATAGGTTTATTCGTGGGAGACGAATTTATTTATCTTGTAGACTTTTTTGTGTGAGACAAATTTATTTGCTAAAGTCTTCGACTTTGGGTGAGATCATCTAAGGGAATCAAGTACGCAATATCCTGCTGAGATCATAGGCGTAGGAGCATAACTGTACCTTGGATCAGTGTGAGATTGATTGGGGTTCAACTACAGTCCATACCGAAGTTAATTTAGAGTAGGCTAGTGTCTGTAGCGGCTTAATACAGTGTATGTTTAATCTGGACTAAGTCCCGGGGTTTTTCTGCATTTGCGGTTTCCTCGTTAACAAAATTCTGGTGTTTGTGTTATTTATTTTCTGCATTATATTTTTATATAATTGAAATAATACAGGTTATCCGTTGTTCAATCGATTAGAATATCCGACCTATTGGTTGTTGATTTAAATCGATTGACACTTGGATATTGGTTTTTGGTACCATCCAAGTTATCTCTCTTTGATTAGACTCGTGAATCATATTTGCTTGAGTAAATCAAATCGAGAGATTGAGATAATAACTCCTTGAGTATTTTCTATTGATTGAGTCTAGTTGATTCTCTAGAAAAACAACTCGGAGTTGTCCATACAGATTGCTAATCAAAATATTGGGTGAGGTTGTTAGAACCCCGCTTTTTCAATTGGTATCAGAGCATTCAAACACGTTCAACACCTCATAAGTCTTTGTTTGTAAGCGATCTGACTCTATGGACAGAGGTGCTATCTCAATAAACGTACAACCAGTCTTCGATGACACTAATTACTTATGGTGGAAAATTTCTATGCGCGCTTTTCTTCAAGCACGTGATTTCCAATCATGGGTATATGTTGTTAATGGCTATAATGCTCCCGTGATGCAGTTGGAGATGTAAATGTTCCAAAGAATATTGCGGAATACACTCCTGCAGAGATTCTTGATGCAAAGAAAAACTCCGACGGTTTGAATGCAATTATACATGCCATTACCCCAAATCTCAGCACCACGTGTCTAATTGCACTAAGTCGCAAGAAGCTTGGGATATATTGGCAACCGTATTTGAAGGAAATACCAGTGAAAAGGAAGCTAGGCTTCAAAACCTTAGTTCCGATTGGGAAAACCTTCGTATGGCATATGAAGAAACATTTGATGAGTTTAATCACAAAGTGTCTGAAATTGTTAATACATCTTTTGCATTGGGTAAGACTATTCCTGAAAAGGACATTGTGATGAAAATTCTCAGATCAATGCCATCTAGATACGATGCTAAGAAGCATGCCATCGTTGAGGGAAATAACCTAGATAATCTCTCCAGAAACACGTTGGTTGGAAAGCTTAAGATATTTGATCATGAACATTCATCCAAATCTAAGGATGTTGCGTTCAAAGCACTAAAGGACACTAAATTACTTGATAAAAGTAAAAAAGTGTATATCTCTGAAGATTATCACTCTGAGACAGATTCATCAGATGAAGATCTTGACAAATTAGTCTCGATGATCACAAGAAAGTTTAGGGATCTTCTATTGAAGAGAAGTAAACGGTTCTCCAGAGATAAGCCTAAGGCATTAGTCAAACCTCATAATCGTGTTCCTCCTAAAAATTGGGATATTGATGAAACTGATGATGAGGATATGCCTCAGTGCTTTAAGTGTAAGGGATTTGGTCATTTTGCAAACGAGTGTCCAAATCGTAGAAAGTACACTAGGAACAAAGGTCTTTCAGAAACTCTTGATGAAATGTTTGATAGCTATGACTCCAATAAATATAGGAAATCAAGTGTTGCACTTCTTGGTGAAAATATCGATTTTGATAATTGTAGCAATACACATATCAATTTTGATATTCTTTCAGAAGATATAATCCAACCATTCTGGAAGAAAAGGTTGACCTTTTTCTTGGAAACTCTGCTTATAATGTTTCAGGATCCACTATGTTCCTAGCTGCTTGCACATTTCAGAAGCCTGACTACTATCCAAATGTGATGTGCTCATATTGTTCATTAAAAGGTCATGAACTCTCAAGGTGTTACAAGTTCAAACACAAGCAAAGACACATCAACAAACTTCAACGAAGAGCAAATCATCTAGCAAGAAAGCTTAAACTTGCTCAAAATACCGCAGAGGTATGCAAGATTTTATCTTCGTCTAAGAAGTTAGTTTCCAAGGAAAAATCAAGACCATTTGAGAAGAAAGTATGGTCAAACTATTTTGATAGACAGAAGCCTGTGGATTCTCCACAAGAGGAAATTGATGGACAAATTATAGTTCACCACAACGCAACTTGATTGTGTTGTTTTTAAAATCATGCCTCATGTGCCTGATCAAAAGAGACAATGATTGTGTACCTCTCAGGCTTTAGGAAAAGTTTTTTTGTTTTCTTTTCTTATGAGTATTTTTCCTTTTTATGTATCAAACAGAAGAAAGGGTACTATCGATAATTCTGCTCTTTATAGGGATAAGAGTTGATCGTCCATGAACCTGTTTTAGGTTTCGAACCCTACATCCCTTTTCCTTCTCTAAAACCTCTCTTTATCTTAAGACTACTTGTTGAGATAATTGTGAATTCCTCTCACAAACCCATTTGCTTATGGACGCTCCAAGAATGATATCTTCTGATGAAAAAGAAGGTAATCTGATTGTTAAGCCACCAATCATGAAGGAAAAAGGAAAATCTCCATTGCCTCCAACCTTGAAAAGAAAAATAAGGAATACGAGGAAGCTAAGAGATGTTCCTTCAAATTCTCAGAAGTTTTCTGATGTTCTTGAAGTGTTGAAGGAGTTGCGAAAGGAGATTCAACAAATAAAGGCTTTTGTGTATAAAACTCATGAGATTCAGAAAGCCCTGGTTCGACAACATCAACCAAGAAGGTTCATCATGTTAAGTGCATATTTTGCATATATCTAGTGTTGAATCCATGCTAGTAATTTCTATATATTCTTGCGAATTATTGTATATTACTCTTTTTTCTCTTATTTATGTTTTGCTAGGTGAATCGTCCAGAAGAAGTGAATTTGCACGTAATTGTGCAATAAAAGAAGCTAGATAGAAGTGGAGAAGGGACAAAGACCTAGTAGAGCTCGTTCAACTTTAGGACTTCTTATTATCATCTTGAAGAGGATGAAAAGACGAAGCCAATGACGAAAGAATGAGGTCAATCCGACAACATATGAAGAAGTAATGGGCGAAACAAAAAGCTAAGCTGTCGGTTGCAAAAAAATGGCAGTTAAATGGGAGGTGCTAAAGAAAGATATTGGAACTACTAGGGGACAAACAAGGTCACTAAGGGCACCCTACTTTACTACTAAGGGGGCGTCCATTCTGTTAAGAGGCAGCCCTAGTGTTAAAGGCACCAAATAACTCGTTCAGGGAACCATCGTCTTCTCCTCTCACGTACCGGAGAGTTATTCTTCAGTTCATCACCAGCTATGAAGATAAGATGCTGTGGCTGTGGGTTTAACAGAAAAGAAGATTGAATGGGAGCTGGGAACTGAATAGGGTTGCTTCCATTATCGAAAGAGATGAGTTACGAAACAATAACTCGAGAAAGATGGTGATGTGATATGCATGGCGCTGGCAGTCATGGAGAGTCTTGGTGATTGAGTATGATTGGCAGAGATATGGGCATCGATGAAGCTGAGGTTTAAGTGCTGCTTCCACTAATTAGGGTTGGTGTTGATTGATTATTGCATGAATGGAAGAAAAGAATGATGAGGAGATGCTACTGATGAGATTCGAGCTTGGCAGTGGACTCTCGCTACTTACATTACCAAATCGAAGGCAGTGGTATTCGAAGGGATTTATTGGAAGCGATGGAGAATAAGTATAACAGTGAGCAGTGGTTTATGATCTCGATGGAGAATTGGTAGTGACAATGGAGCAGCTCGAGGGTTTGCAGAGACAAAGAGTGCCGGAGTTTAAATGTTTGGCGGTAGTGAATGTTTTATGCAGCTGGGGTTGTTGTAAATGGTAAGGGAGTTGAACTCAAGTATGTGATGGCAAATACATGGAGTTTAAGAACTAGTTGAAATGGGGAAAGTTGCTGCCAGTATGGGAGATGATAAAGAAGCTGAGCTCGAGTCGATGGAAATTATCGGAGGTTGATTTATTTATTTTTTGTTGGAAGTGATACTGTTGCTGGTAGGAAGGAGATGAATTTGAGAAGTAGTAACTATCGAGATGCAGCTGGAGATGGAGCTGTGCTGTTGGGTTTTATCCGTAGAAGTAGTAGAGAATGGAGAAAAGATACATGAGAACTTGTGTATGGGAAGTCCTGGCCGTAATTGAAGCGAAGTTTGTGATAATTTTCATAGGAGAACTTGCGGCTGGAATACCTGTCCGTGAATAAAAGAAGCTTTCAGTTCCTTGTAACTGACAAGCTAATGATAGATGAAATAAGTAAATGGGCTGGGCTTCTTAGCTTTATGTACGGCCCATCATCTGATTATGGAATTTCTTCCATGAAACCAGCCTTGGCCGTGTGTTGCTTTTGGAAAATTGGCTAGGTTTCGGCAACCAATTTCGACCCGGATCGAGCACGGCCCGCTTCTACAATTGGGATACCTATATAAGAGATACTTGTTAACCTAATAAAAAATATCTACACATCTCATATAATACACTTTTGTTCTTCATTAATATTTTAGGGTTTACCCCATTAGGGGGAAACCGGGAAACGGAGTAACATGAGAGGATAAACTTTATTTGATTAGGATGAATTCAATGTTCCGTGCGTGAAGCTTAATTATTATACAAGTTTATTCGAAGTTTATCATATTATCGATTATTTTTTCTATATCTAGGGTTTATGATTTATTACTAGATTGCCCAAGTGTACAATTGGATTAATATTTTGATCATTCTAATGCTAGTAGAAGTTGGGTGATAAGTATAATATTCAAACAACTCTCTAAACAAGTAGAAATCGCGAGACCTTACAGAGGGATTCTATGGAGCAATTGCGAGTGAAGACAACATCAGCAAGTGAACCTTGAGCTAAGAGTTTAACTATTGGGATCAACCTAATTCACAAATCCTAAAGCATTCAGTTGGATTACACCTTGAATGAGCTACTACTTGGTGGTTCGGTTGGATAGAATCTGATATTGGAGATCTTCCGTATCCGTGGTATAAGGAGTTTTGGGGATAGCACTGAGCTAGCTGCTATTCTACGGTTGGTGATATATGATTCTTACGAAAGGTAAACGAGTATACCATGCAAGTCAACGTTTGGTAACGGCGAATGACTCCTAATCATCTTTTAATCTTATTATTATTATTATTATTATTATTATTATTATTATTTTATTATTTAATATTATTACATGAAACTAGTTGGAAGCCTAACAAGCTAGGCTCCAATGACATACTACTACATTAATTGAACAGGTTGCTGTGCTAGCCTACCAGCGAGCCTCATGGGTAACCTTGCCAAGGGGAGCCGAAGCGGGAGGGGGTGCGAGATTGTGTCACAAGGGGGGCAAACTAACACTACCTTCCATGTTAATTCCTGCAATATTACGCCATTGGGGACTTGAACCTGGGACCTCCTGGAACGCATGAAACTTCTGGGAACGGGGATGACCAGCTGAGCTACGGCCCGTTCAATCAAACCCCCTTGTCTTTTATTATTTTGCTGAACTAAATAACATATCAATTACACTGCTCTTCGTGGGAAAGATCTCTTACTACTGCTATATTATTATTTAATTAGTGGGAAATATATTTTGAATAATTTGTTGCACCTACGACACGCATCACATCGATATAAACTCCTTTCTTAACGAACCTTATGTTCCCATGGTTGTTGACGACAAGGAGTTCGGGGACGATAATGAATTCTTTAAAGGTCTTAATGTCTAGTAAATCTTCTATTTTTTTCTATTTTGTTTAGAAGAATAACTAGTGTTTTGGAATAGCCATTATTGTGATTACACATAGCTATATCTAATGGTTTTCATCTTCTTGTTTTTAGATTTTTTGGTTTAAAATTTCTAAGTTTGTTTGGAAGATGATGGTTGCAGTATTAATCTTTATGGTTTTATATATTGCAATATTTTGATGGGATATGTGTGTTTACGTCTGTGAACTTGATTGTCCCATATTTTGTCAAAAGTAAAGTCATTCGTGAATTGATATGCAAATATTGATAAAAGGATGAATAGACTATTGACAAACACAAAATTTAAGCCTATATTATCAATTATTGATGTAAGATAGGTTAAAATCTTTTGTGATTCAAGGATTATGTCTATTGTGTGTCATTGTGCAAATGGTGATGAAACATAGAATGAATCCTTGTGTTGTCCACGGTATAAATCCTTATTGATCCATTTTTTTATGTATTACCGTGAAGGCTCCATTGTGTATCTCATGTTGAGCACGATACAACTAAGTCGATTTCTTATTGGCATGGTAGGTTGTTCCATGAGATGTTATATGTTGAGCATTAAGAACTAAATTAATCAACTTGTGTGGTTGTTTAGTTTGTATTCCATAAGTTTTCTTATGTTGAGTACATGTACGGTTAAGGTTGTCATGTTATGATAATCTTAATCGGGGTTCCATAATCTCTTATGTTGAGCCCAAATGAAATAAATCAATCATCTAGTATGGTTATTTAGTTAGGAATCCATAGATTTCTTTTTGTCGAGTGTGGCCAACTGAATTGATTACTTTTGTGATTAGTTTAATTGTGTATCCGGTTGGATTATTTATGGGGTTTCTTGTGAATAATCTAATCGAGTTTTTTTTTTTAAGTCTCCATAAGTTTAGTTGTGTTGAGCATATTTATTCAAATTAATCTTGGTTCGCTTTGGTTAATTTGATTGAATATTTCTTGTTGGATTCCAAATTCATACTTGTATGTAATTTGTTGGGTCTAAAGAAATCCTTCTTTTCTTTTGAAATTAAGGTCACTCTTGTTGTTCCTTAAGAAATGACATATTATGGGGGAGAGTTCTTTTGAACTTGTTCTTAATTACCAAATCTTTGTGGGGAGTGCGGCTGTGAAATATTAGAGGGGTTATCTTGCGTCTTTATAAACTCCTTGATCATTTAGCTTCGGCTTTATGATTTCATCTAAACAAGATGATACATATTTACCTTTTGTCATGAAATGTCTCTTACGGAAATTTCATTAGGATCACGTTCTTGTACCTTTGCCAATTTTATTGACAAAAAGGGGGAGAATTAATTGTAGTTCACACTACAAATACATATTGTTTTCGGATCATTATGTAAGGGGGAGTGGTTTCCATGTGAGATGTAGTATTGACTAAGGGGGAGTAAAGTATCACCATAGTATTGTTGTTGAATTTGTGATGCAATTGGACTTTGACGTTATGTAATAATACTATGACACTTGTTGATGGTAGATTTTAGTTCAGGGCTAAAGTTGTAAAACCAATATTTGTGTGACCATCCTGCAGAGGATGAGATTATTTTATAAGTGATGAATACTTCCTCACTTCATTAATTCACCTAGAATGGAACATGTAGCAACCATCCCCCGAATATTCTGTGAATTTTAACATTATTGATTAATGCATAGAACGTCTTGTATTTCCTGTGTTGTTCCTAGCAGAACTCTCATTATTGGTGAGGCATGATGACTGATTGTTACTCGCAGCAGAGTAGCATGAATATCCAAGTACCAACAGTGAGGCATGCACGAAATACCCGTACAAGCTATAAACTCTCGGTGTGTTATACTAGCCCGATTGAGTGTGTAACTCTCGGTGTGTTATGCTAGCCCGATTGAGCACCTAGACTGTCTATAACAGTCTAGAAACGATCACGATTATCCAACTTCACCATCATGTTTGGATGGTCTAGATCGAATCCAATACCCCCAAGCAGGTATTGGAACATTCATTGCCGACCCAAATGCGGACCCCGCGTGATTGGCCTCCCAAAAGGGGCAGCATAGATTTCCAAACCGTCCAAACCAAGCATAATGGACAAAAAACCCTAAATTAGGGTTTGCGGCACATTAAATGTGTCGCAAAAATGATCTCAACCACCCATCTTCGCAGGCATAGATGTAGGGTGTAGATGTAGATTCAAAGGGCTCAGAGCATGTCAACACAATCACTGTGGGCCCGACTACACGCATGACCAATCGGTCAGGACCAACCATGATTGGTTGTCCCAATTCGTGCGCACCAAACCAAACATGATGCATGGCTGGCAAAACCCTAATTAGGGCTTGCAGCATCTTCTATTTGTTGCAAAATCATCCCAAGCGTCCATCTTCGCAGGCTTAAATGGAAGGCAAAGATGAAACATTGGGGAAAGCCGAACATGCTAACATGACCGCCGCGGGCCCGGCTTCATGACCGACCGATCGGCCAAAGCCAGCTTTGGACAGGCGCCTCAATTCGTGCGCCCAAACTAGCGTGGTCAACCTTCCAAAATCGCAAACTGATCTCGACCACTCAACTTCGCCAGAAAAATTGAGTGGCTTGGATCACGTTTCCATGGGACAGTCAGGTATAGCCATGAATACTAGCCTACCACCTACACGCCCTACCAAACGGCCGAGACCGACCAAGTTTGGTTTTCTCGAAACACGTGCCTTGAAGATGGCATATCCCGCCCTTTAGGAATCCTTTGAGGCATATGATTTCTGTCGCAAATCAATCTCAGCCACTCAACTTCACCGGTAAATTCGAGTGGCCTAGATCAAACTTTCGTCGGAAAGTGAAGCATGAACATGGACATCAGCATGTCGTCTACACGTATGCTTAGTCGGTCCTCCATGAAACGCCTCCCATTCTTGGATTCGACCAAGTTGAAAGAGGGTACTTGCGCACTCCTAAACCTTAATCCAATGGTCACAGATTAGGGTCGCAAGCCATCTCATCCGTCCAACTTCTCTAGCATGGACGGGTATCCTAGAATGGGAATTAGGCGACAAGTGAGGTATCATCGTGATCACTGTCCGCCACTCTTCCACATAATGTGATCGTCTAAGGTATGGCTCGCCCATGCAGCCTCCAAACGGTCACTCGAAGCAGGTAAGGCACGATGCTCAACATCGATGCTTCATATATGATGAATACATTCGATGCATAACATGCATAGAATACACACGATACTTTACAAGTATCGACTTCCTAAAGAACTTAGTTATTTAACTAGCATTACATGCTACTTTATGTGGGTCCCATGATCCACACACACGAGACATCAATTATGTCACAAACTGGGGGATACATACTGGGGTGTTGGTCTGGCAGTTTACAGCGTGCAGCGCGAAACACGCCATCACAAGAACGTGTCAGGAAGACATGGACGGTTAGTGATGATTGGAGAAATGGGAAAGATTGATCGTGTGACACTAACACACAACTCCACTACTCCATCACTCCACTTCCCACGAGAGACATGAATAAGGCTCAAGTGGCTTGTATAAATAGGTTCTCCTCCCTATTTTCACAACAGAAGAGAACAACACAACACAGAAACCAAGTGTTAATACACAATTTATTCAAACACCCAGAACATGCGTGCATTATTCGTAAGCCTGCTCACCTTTTCTGTTACAAGTCATAGGAAAGCCTACACCTTCACAATCTCAACACTTTCTTCGCTTCCCTCCCTAAGATCAACCCCATCTCCTTCACTTTGTGACCGAAACAAGTCTGGAACGGCCATTTCTTGGTTTAAGCCAGAATTGTATAGATTGATCTCTCGAATCAAAAGCACTCACCGCGCAGTGTATTTGTTTAGGGTTTTGATTCATTCCTCATCCACACACCCCAAATTACCAGACCCGGCATGAATAGTTTTCACTCATAAATAATTGGCGACCACAGTGGGAGATTAATCTCTCGGTTGCAATATCGATTTTCAAATTTCCAAATTCATTCTTCAATTCCGATTTCAAGATGGTGGAACTTAGGTCTGGATCAGCAATCAACCCTGAAGGAGATAGCGCCGACAACACTCTTGGTATCGCTGTCCCTGTCAGTGGAGCAGCTGTGCAGAACGTGATCTGTACATCTCGTGGAGACGTTTCCTCTTCCACTAACACTAGTGGAGCAGGGGATATTTCATTAGGCGTGACACCTACAATCACCAGAGCCAGAGCAGCCGCAAATCCCGGTATTTCTTCAAGTGTAACGCCTCCAGTCATCACCAGGGCAGCCGCCACTCCTCCATCAGGACGAGGGGTTGGAGGAGCAAGAGGAGGACTGATAGGTGTCTAAAACACCTTATTATTTATCTATTGTTTATGCTTTCTCTGCTAGTTTTCTTGTAAATTATGTATCTTATGTTTTGTTTTTGAGTATTTAGGTACTTTGGAGTCATTTGGATCAAAAGAAGAGGAAACATGGCAAAAGTGTCGGAGGCGGATTGTGTTTCATTATTTTCTTTTATTTCTTCATCACTGTCTGAAAAGGATGTCGGCTTTAGTGATGCAAATTTCTGTCTGAAAAGCACGACAACTTTAGTGATGACTCTCATTGAAAAGTATAAGTGAATATGAAAAATAAGGGACGGCTGCTATTAGCGGAGGAACTCGAAAGAATAAGAAAGCGTTCAATTGGATCATAAAGGGGAAAAGCTGTTATTTCCTAGGAGAACACTATCCGAAGAGTCAAGCCAAGGTTAAGGGTCGACCAGTTCTACAGGAGCACTAGAGACCGCTAATGTTAAGGGGTGGCTAGCTGTTATAGGGTACCCATTGGTGTGTCCCTTAGCCTATGTATTGGAGTGTCAATAACCACCCAATAATTTCTAACCCTAAATCTGAGAAACCAATTCTCAACTCAATCATTGTGAGTCGAAATTAAGGAAAGAAAGAAAAGCAGCAGTGCCCATCGTTACTGCTGAGAGAAATCTGGATCTGGGAAGATGAATCATAGAGATGGAGTCTATAGAGAAGAAATCATATCGAAATAAAATAAGGGTTACTGAGAACCAAAAGAAGAAATTCATAATCTCAGAAGCTAGGGTTTGGTGGCTGTGATAATGTGAATGGGTTTCTACAAAAGAATCAATTGAAGATGGTGATGATTGGTTGCTGTTGAATCTGAAGTTGTTGATCGAAATCAGTGGAAGTAATGGAGTTTGCTGGATTATCACCAGTGGTGGGTTTAATTTGTGAAAATGAACAAGATTCAGGTTCAAGCGATATGAAGTGGTTCTGGTTCAAGTTGATGTTGGTGGAGCTGCTGTTGCTGGTGTGGATGAATGGGTCTGATGAGTTATTAATCAGAGAAGAGAGAACAAGGGTTTAAATGGGTTCTTTGTGATTGAATGGTTTGTGGCAATGGTGGATAAGAAGTTAGGGTCTATGGGTATACTTGTATCAGTGCTATACAAGGTTGTTGCTCGGGATTGGCAGGATGATTTTGCAGCTGTGAGATAAGCAAGATGCATTGCAGATGAAGCTACGATTTAAATGTATATAAACTCAGTGGAGAGATTGCAGGTGTGTGTGTGTGTGCTGGAATGTATAAGGCAAAGATGGTTGATGCAGTATGTGGTGATATAAGGGGCATGGAGGTGGATATTCAGCTGGAATTTGCAGTGGTGGTGATGGCAAGAACATGAGTTGCAGTTCAGATTTAAGAAGAATGAGAAGGAAGTACTGACCTTGATGTTAGGTACTACAGATATTGCAGAATGAAGAGTTTTGGGGTTGGTTTATGTAACGCAATGAACTGGTGCTATGTCCAGGGTTCGATAGAATCAGGGAGTATTTAAGTTCTGCTAGTGATGAAAAGTGGAGTTGTGTGCAGTGATGGTGCAACTCAGGTAGAAATACTGGTTGAATATGGTGGTTATAAGCTCAAGTCCTGATGATAAGACAGTGGAGGTATTGGTTGTTCATTTGTGGTGGCTTAAGAAGTCTGATGATAAGAGATCGTTGGAGTTGGGTTCAGTAGAGCTCGTGATGCAATGATATGTGAAGACTTGGTAATGTTTCATTTATGAAACTCGAGAGCAGTTGTGCTCTTTACATGAGGAGTTGGTAGTTAGAAGAAACCAACAACTGCCATGAAGGAGTTTCTGCTGACATGGAAGAGTTCGTTGCTACTATTAACGAGAAAGAAGTGATGTTGTGCTATATGGAAGAACACTGTGGTATCACTGTGTATGATGATCAGTGGTGATCGAGCTCGATAAAGGCTGCTGTTAGAGCTCGAGTCCGAGGTTGTAATGGAAGTAGACTGTTGGCTGCTGCTGTTGACAGCCATTGGACTGAGAAGATGGAGCTGTATGTATTTGTAGATAATGAATGGTGCTGACGGAATATATGGAAGTGTTGCTCGAATTTGAGCATGGTAGTCGATGGAGTTTCGGTTTGTTGGGTCAAGCACTGTAAGAAGATGATGGTTGTTCGTTGATCGTAGATGGAGAAAGAGCTCGAACTAATGAATTCGAACTTGAGAATCTTGATCGGGTTTGAAGTCCGAGCATAAAAAAATGGCAAGAGGAGCTGTAGAAGAACATGATCGAAGTTTGCAGTTCATAGAATATCAAATGATGTTGTTGGATCCGTGAGACGAGAAGGAACTCAATAGTGACGAGATGAAGCTGTGATGCATTGGTAAGTTACAAAGTGGGACGGATCTTGACAGGCCAAGGACTAAATGGGCCATCATGGCTGGAACTGAAGCTGTAGAAGAACAGGGAAGGCACAGCCATCATGGTTGTGCAATGACTGCAACAAGCCTGGCCTGGACCTGTTTGACTCGGGTCAACTGACTTAGTTGACTCCGAGTTGACTCAGATGACTCCGAGTTGACCCGTTGACCGTTTGAATTTTCAGGTTGCCGGTTACTACTTTCCGATGCCGGATTCCGGCCAATTTCCGCCCAAAAACCCTGTTTTCCGGCGAGAGATTTTGGGACAGAATTTCTACACGGGTTTCTCTTACTTGTGGGTTGGGTGGATTTCCAACTAATGGACTTTGAAGACTAGACCTAATTTTGGAAGGGAGAAAAAGCTTCAAAAAGGAAAAGTTCTACGAACTTTTGGATATTACGTTTTATTCTATTCTTGGATCTTTTGCAGAGAACTACTTCTAGGGTTTGCTTTCTTTTATGTTTCATCTATTTTCTTTGAATATTATGATGATGAACTCCATTAATATGTGTAGATAAATACAACTGTTGGTTATGGGATAAAAGTTGATTTCTTCAAGAATGTTATTTGATTCTATGAATTAGTTTTGTCTCAATTCTATCGTTTATGATTCATTGTTTATATTATCATATGATTTGAATGCTAGTTTGGTTGAGTCCAGAATTAATTGGATTTGTTTTCATCTCTATAGATATATTAGGGTTTTCAATACGTAAAAGTTGTTATCTCTGATTTCTAGTAGTATCTTGTGGTTAATACTTGTAGTGAAACATCTTTTTAATCACATATGAATCATAACCTTTGTTAAAACAAATTAGTGATTTTACACGTTTGTTTGCATTGATTAGTCTTATTTCATAGAACTTATTGCTCTTAGGGAATTAAATCTAATTGTGCTTTTACACTTTAGGTTACTTTTTAAGAAGATTTCACAATAGCATCTTTAAATGTTGTTTGTGATAAAATCAGGAAATAAATGGGATACTCTTGCGATCAAGATATCCTAGGACTTTTGATAATTTTGAGATTAAATACCAATTCTAATTAAAGATGAAAAATACATGTTTGTGAATGATACTATCCCTTGACCAATATCTTCTCTTTATTGATTATTCCAATTATTTGCTTTGCTTTATTTAGTATTATTACTTTGATAAAAACAAAAACACATCTTGGGTTATTTGGTTACTTAAGAATCTAAAAATTGCATAACAACAATCGCCTCTCTGTGGATACGAACTCTTTCTTATCAAATACTATATTCATAATTAGTAAAGTGAGGAAGTGAATTATTTTTGACGCATACGACACGCATTAAATTTTGGCGCCGTTGCCGGGGAGGCATTCGGCTTGTTATATAGTTTTTAGTTTCTTTTTATGATTTCTGCTTGCATACTTGTTTTTCGTTTCTTTTCTTGTTTCTCACTTGTTTGCGAGAATTGTTTTTCAGGTACCTAATCCCTGGCTTCTAAAGATTGGAATTATCCAAGGTGCGGGATAGCTACTCAAAAAGGCACAATACTCCAACCAAGGCAAGGCACAACGGAAGAACACAACTTGGAAGTAGAACACGAGATTCCTTTTGAATAAAAAGGAGAAGAAGCAATGGGTGACGCTGCAAATCGTACACTCAAGGACTTGGCTTCGCACAAGTTGGATACACAGCGAGGTTGTAATCAAACTGACTCTACTTTTGAGATAAAGCTTGGATTGCTTAGAGAATTACCAAAGTTCCATGTCATGGTGAATGAAGATCCAAAAAAACTTCTTATGGACTTCCATACCATTGTCACGGCTATGCTTCCAGCGAATATGGAGGCCGATGGGGCTATGTTGAAATTTTTTCGATTCTCTTTGGAGGATAGTGCTAAGGATTGGTTATATTATTTGCCTCCCGGAAGTGTCACAACTTGGAATGGGTTGAAGAAACTCTTATTAGAGAGATATTTTCATGCATCTAAGGCTACTCAAATTCGCAAGGAGATTTTCCGAATGAAGCAAAATGTGGGAGAATCGTTATATGATTGTTGGGAACAATACAAGAGGTTGGTGGCAAGCTATCCTCATCACCAATTTAGTGACTCTATGATCATCCAATACTTCTATAAAGGATTCCAATCAAGTGATAGGAATCTTATTGACGCAGCGGGTGGTGGTGCACTAGTGAGCAAGACGGTGGCACAAGCTAGAGAGTTGATTGAAAACATGGCAGCAAACTCCCAACAATTCTTGAGTCGTGGTTCGGATGTGCTTCTTAGGAGAGTCAATGAAGTGAGCGAGGTAGAGGAACTTCGTCAACAAATGGGTAACATCACAGCAATGCTACAACAAGTTTCATCCTCAGTGATACCAAGTTCTCATCAAGGGTATGAAGAAGCTAATGAGCAAGCTAATGCAGTCTTTCCAAATCAGCAAAGACGGTATGATCCTTATTCCAACACTTACAATCCGGGATGGAGAGATCACCCTAATTTTAGCTATGCGAACAAGCAAGGAGCGGTTCAACAACCTAATTTCAACAATTCGGGTGGATTTCAACCTCAACAACAACAATTCCAGCCACATCAAATTTTGGCGCCGTTGCCGGGGAAACAATTTCAACAACAACAACAACAACCTCAAAATCAGGGGTCAAGTATGGAAGAGTTGATGAAATCTTTTATGCAAAGAACAGAGAGTACGATGAAAGAGTTGCAAACCCAAGTTGGTTCTATGGCTCTTGATTTGAACCAAATGAAGGAAAAAAATAGTGGAAAACTCCCTTCTCAACCTATCAACCCAAAAGGATATGTGAATGCAATTACGTGAGAAGTGGTACAAAACTTGTGACACCCGAAGTTACTGATTCGGGCAAGGTGGAAACACCAAAGGAACCTATTTTGGAGGAGAAGAAAAATGATTCTACCCAAACTTCTGAGGTACCTATTCCTAACTCTAAAACTCATATTCCTACTTATGTTCCTCATTTACCTTTTCCTCGCAGATTTGCAAATTCTAAGAAGGAGGCACTAGAAAAGGAGATTTTAGACGTTCTTAAGAAGATTCATGTGAACACACCACTCATTGATGCTATTAAGCAAGTTCCAAAGTATGAAAAAGTGTTGAAGGACTTGGTACCAATAAGCAAAGGCTCATAGGTAATGAAGTGTTTAGTGTGGGGGAGAATGCTTCGGCAATCTTACAACACAAACTCCCACTGAAGTGCAAGGACCCGGGTAGTTTTTACATTCCCGTCAAAATTGGTAACACTACATTTAACAAAGCAATGTTAGACTTAGGTGCATCCGTTAATGTTATGCCTTCATCTATGTATAATTCACTTGATTTAGGTCCTCTCAAAAAGGCTGAAATTGTGTTGCAATTAGCCGATCGCTCTAATGTATACCCAATGGGTATTGTTGATGATGTTCTTGTGCAGGTTAATCAACTAGTAT
This sequence comes from Papaver bracteatum, assembly GCA_023529315.1. Taxonomy (NCBI): domain Eukaryota; kingdom Viridiplantae; phylum Streptophyta; class Magnoliopsida; order Ranunculales; family Papaveraceae; genus Papaver; species Papaver bracteatum. The sequence goes on from JAJJWX010005130.1 coordinate 647,387, forward strand.
TTCCAGCAGACTTTTGTGTGTTAGAGATGGATGAAGTTTCACCGGACTCATCTCTTCCCTTTCTACTTGGGCGTCCCTTCATGAAAACAGCAAAGACTATTATTGATGTGGATAAGGGAACGCTGACCATGGAGTTTGATAGAGAACTAATATGTTTCAACATTTTTGAGACGATGAAATATCCTAGTGATGTCCACTCTTGCTTCTCCGTTGATGTGATGGATACATTGGCATAACAAATGTTTGAATTGAATGGTGATGATGCTTTGGAAACCGTTCTAACTACATCCATTGATAATGGTGTAGAGTGTGGTAATGAGGTCAAAGAAGCCATTGGTGATCTCAACTCACTACAAGGATGCCCGGAAAATCATAATATCTCTTTTATTTCTTTACCATGCAATGATGAAAAACTTTTACCTTCTATTGTTAAATCTCCAAAGTTAGAATTGAAACCTCTTCCTAGTCACTTAAAGTACTTATACTTGGGTGACAATGAAGAGTTACATGTGATTGTTTCTAACGAGCATAGTGAATTACAGGAGCAAAAACTTCTAAGGGTGTTAAGGAAGCACAAGACGGCCATAGGATGGACAATTGCCGATATCAAGGGTATAAGCCATGCCGTTGGTATGTACAAAATCCGTTTGGAGGACGATGCAAAGCCTACAAGGGAAGCGCAACGTCGTTTGAACCCCCCTATGATGGAAGTTGTGAAAAAGGAGATACTCAAGCTTTTGGAAGTGGGTGTTATTTACCCCATATCCGATAGTAAGTGGGTAAGCCCGGTACAAGTTGTACCAAAGAAATCGGGTGTGACGGTGGTGGAGAATGATGAGAATGAACTTGTCCCAACTCGTGTGCAAACCGGTTGGAGGGTTTGTATTGATTATAGGAAATTGAATGCCACTACTAGAAAAGATCACTTTCCATTGCCTTTTATTGATCAAATGCTTGAACGTTTAGCTGGACACTCTTATTATTGCTTTCTTGATGGCTATTCAGGTTATAATCATATTGTGATAGCGCCGGAGGATCAAGAGAAAACCACTTTCACTTGTCCTTTTGGTACTTTTTCTTATAGAAGGATGCCTTTTGGCTTGTGAAATTCCCCATCTACCTTTCAAAGGTATATGGTAAGTATATTTTCAGAATATGTTAAAAACATAATCGAAGTGTTCATGGACGACCTTAGTGTCTTTGGTGATTCATTTGACCTTTGTTTGAACAATTTGTCATTAATCCTTGAACGATGTGTTGAAACAAATCTTGTGCTAAATTGGGAGAAGTGTCATTTTATGGTAACTCATGGCATAGTTTTAGGCCATATAATATCTTCTAAAGGCTTGGAAGTTGATAAATCTAAGATAAACCTTATTCGTGATCTAACCCCTCCTACTACGGTGAGGGAGATACGCTCTTTTCTTGGTCATGCAGGTTTTTATCATAGATTTATCAATGGTTTTTCCAAGATAGCATCACCACTATGTACTCTATTGCAAAAAGATGTGGTTTTTAACTTTGACGAAAAGTGTGTGGCGTCATTCAATCGTTTGAAAGAACTTTTGATTTCAGCCCCTATCATTAAACCACCGGATTTGAGCAAGCCTTTTGAGCTCATGTGTGGTGCAAGTGACTATGCGGTTGGTTCGGTGCTTGGGTAGCGTATGGGGAAGATACCTCATGCCATTTATTATGCTTCTAGAACGTTAAATGAAGCCCAACAAAACTACACAACCACTGAAAAAGAGTTATTTGCTATTGTTTTTGCTTTGGAAAAGTTTCGCTCTTATCTAATTGGTACAAAAGTTGTTGTTTTTTATGATCATGCATCACTTAGGTACTTGCTTACAAAGAAAGAGGCGAAACCGAGGCTCATATGATGGATTTTAATCTTGTAAGAGTTTGATATTGAAATCAAAGGCAAGAAAGGAATTGATAACACCGTTGCGGATCATTTGAGCCGTCTTGCTGTAGACAATAAAGCTATCCCATTGCGTGAAAGTTTCCCGGATAAGCAACTATTCTCAATTGCATTTGGAGAACCATGGTATGCGGATATTGTGAATTACTTGGTGTCTAAACAAATCCCAAAGAACTTGTCTCGTGCTGAGAGGGAAAAACTTAAGAGGTTAGGAAACCAATATATATGGGATGATCCATACTTATGGAAACATGGCAGCGACCAAGTCATACGAAGGTGCATTCCCGAATCTGAATTTAACTCTATCTTGTCTTTTTGTCACTCATATGCTTGCGGAGGACATTTTGGGAGTAAAAGAACAACTCACAAGGTACTTGAAAGCGGTTTCTATTGGCCAACCTTGTTTAAGGATGCACATATATTTTGCACAACTTGTGATAGGTGCCAAAGGACAGGAAATCTAGGTGCCCGAAATCAAATGCCACAAACTTTTATTCAATTTATTGAAGTTTTTGATGTATGGGGTATAGATTTTATGGGTCCTTTTGTCAACTCCCATGGGAATTTTTATATCTTACTTGCTATTGATTATGTCTCGAAATGGGTGGAAGCTAAGGGCACCCCAACTAATGATTCTAAAGTGGTTTCAGATTTTGTGCAAGCTAACATTTTTGCAAGGTTTGGAATTCCAAGAGCCATAATTAGCGATGGGGGTTCTCACTTCAAAAAAAAGTTCTTACAAGGATTGTTGAAGAATTAAAATGTGTCGCACAAGGTTGCAACACCTTATCATCCCCAAACCAATGGACAAGCCGAGGTGTCTAACCGGGAGGTGAAATTTATACTAAAGAAAATGGTGAATCCGACAAGGAAAGATTGGAGCATGCGACTTAATGATGCTTTGTGGGCTTATAGAACCGCATAAAAGATACCTATTGCGATGTCTCCCTTTAGGATTGTGTACGGTAAACCTTGTCACTTACCCGTTGATATTGAGCATAAAGCGTTTTGGGCTATTAAGAAATGCAATATGGAGTTAGATGGTGCTGGAAAACAAAGAAAGTTGCAACTCCAAGAGCTAGAGGAGATTCGCAATGATGCATTTGAAAGCTCGCGCATTTACAAGGAGAAAACTAAGGAATTTCATGATTCTATGATTTCTAGAAAACAATTTTGTGTTGGGCAGAAAATGCTTTTGTTTAATTCTCTCTTGCAACTATTTCCGGGTAAACTAAGGTCACGTTGGATCGAACCTTTTGTTGTTACTAATGTGTTGTCTCATGGTGCAGTAGAAATTCTTAGCATAGCTACAGGAAAGGAGTTTAAAGTGAATGGACACCGGCTGAAACCATATTATGAGAACTTTACTTCCGAAGTTGTGGAAGGTGTGAACTTTGTGGAAGCACTCCCTCTGGAGGAGTCTTAGCAAACAAGGAGAAAGTCGGGCTGACGACTTTGAACCAAGCGCTAAGTGGGAGGCAACCCACCGGTTTTGTATCTTTACCTTTATCTTTTTATTTTTAAGCATTTTTATTTTCTTGTTTTTTCATATCATTTGCAGAATTTCCCACCTTGAACTTTCTTTGGATGATTCAATTTTACATTGAGGACAATGTAAAGTTTAAGTGTGGGGGAGCATTTATATGTTTGTATAGTGTGTTTTATACCTTTAGTAAAAAAAAATCAGAAAAATAGAAAAACCAAGAAAAAATTTGTGCTTTTTGAACTCCGAAATCTAGAAACTTGTGCCTTTAGGATGACACCATTAGTGGATGGAACCATTTTGATTGCAGGAGTTGAGGAACCAATTAACTAAAAGGGACGAACATAGATCAGAAATCACAAATAACATGATAGTTGTTACCATATCGCATTCTATTTTTATTTTTCCATATTTATCTATTGTTCTCTAAGTGTTTTGGTGGGTCACTAAACATCGACGTGTTATTACTGCTAGGATGAAATAGAGTGATTGAGTTACTAGAAAAAGAAAAAAAAGTGACCGACCAATTAGACCAAACTGAATAAAAATGACACTTGGATAGCAGTATGTGTGAAACGTTGTCCCTGTCTCCGCCGCCTAAACAAGCGTGGAATGCAGGATCCAAGGCAACTATCATGTACTTGCTGACAAGAAGCATGCGCTTGGATCCAAAAGATCTAATCATGATGTCTACAAAAAAAAAGTGAAAAAAAAAGAGAAAAAGGAAAAAAGAAAAGAAAAGTATCATATTGGTTGAATAAATTCACTCCTGGTTCCCTTGTATATGCTAGTGAGTTGATGTAGAATTCAAACCAGTAGATCCAATAGGATACATAGGTTCATCTTGGAAGTGACCTTCAGACAGATATGGGAAACATCGATCACTTGTGAATATTCGCCAACATCTACATCTATATCCATCTTCTTAATCTTTTCATTGTGATTGTGGTTTGTTAGTTTCCGAGTATTGTGGCTTGTTCGACTATCTAATTAAAGCTTTATTTACTAATATATGAATTGAATTTGCACAAGGTACCTCCTCATGTAATCATTTTGGATTCGTTCATTGATTTGTCATAAATAGACAGAGTTGGAAATATAGGTTTTGTAGGCAGACCTCTTGTAAACCTTCACGAGACTATAACTCGTCCACTAGGGACACCTAGGGGTTTAAAGGCTTGTTATTTATGCTAAAATTAACCGTAGCCTCGACGTCACGGAGTTGTATGTATTTGTTTTAGTTTGATTTGCTCGAGGACTAGCAAAGTCTAAGTGTGGGGGAATCTGATAGGTGTCTAAAACACCTTATTATTTATCTATTGTTTATGTTTTCTCTGCTAGTTTTCTTGTAAATTATGTATCTTATGTTTTGTTTTTGAGTATTTAGGTACTTTGGAGTCATTTGGATCAAAATAAGAGGAAACATGGCAAAAGCGTTGGAGGCAGATTGTGTTTCATTATTTGCTTTTATTTCTTCATCACTGTCTGAAAAGTATGTCGGCTTTAGTGATGCAAATTTCTGTCTGAAAAGCACGAAAAATTTAGTGATGACTCTCATTGAAGAGTATAAGTGAATATGAGAAATAAGGGACGGCTGCTGTTAGCGGAGGAACTCGAAAGAAGGAGAAAGTGTTCAATTGGAGCATAAAGAGGCAAAGCTTTTATTTCCTATGAGAACACTATCCGGAGAGTCGAGCCAAGGTTAAGGGTCGACCAGTTCTACAGGAGCACTAGAGACCGCTGATGTTAAGGGGTGGCTAGATGTTATAGGGTACCCATTGGTGTGTCCCTTAGCCTATGTATTGGAGTTTCAACAACCACCCAATCATTTCTAACCCTAAATCCGAGAAACCAATTCTTAACTCAATCATTGTGAGTCGAAATTGAGGAAAGAAAGAAAAGCAGCAATGCCCATTGTTACTGCTGAGAGAAATCTGGATCTGAGAAGATGAATCAGAGAGATGGAGTCTATAGAGAAGAAATCATATCGAAATAAAATAAGGGTTTACTGAGAACCAAAAGAAGAAATTCAGAATCTGAGAAGCTAGGGTTTGGTGGCTGTGATAATGTGAATGGGTTTCTGCAAAAGAATCAATTGAAGATGGTGATGATTGGTTGCTGTTGAATCTGAAGTTGTTGATCGAAATCAGTGGAAGTAATGGAGTTTGCTGGATTATCACCAGTGGTGGGTTCAATTTGTGAAAATGAACAGGATTCAGGTTCAAGAGATATGAAGTGGTTCTGGTTCAAGTTGATGTTGGTGGAGCTGCTGTTGCTGGTATGGATGAATGGGTCTGTTGAGTTGTTAATCAGGGAAGAGAGAACAAGGGTTTAAATGGGTTATTTGTGATTGAATGGTTTGTGGCAATGGTGGTTAAGAAGTTAGGGTCTATGGGTATACTTGCATCAGTGCTATATAGGGTTGTTGCTTGGGATTGGCAGGATAATTTTGCAGCTGTGAGATAAGCAAGATGCATTGCAGGTGAAGCTACGATTTAAACGTATATAAACTCAGTGGAGAGATTGCAAGTGTGTGTGTGTGCTGGAATGTATAAGGCAAATATGGTTGATGCAGTCTATGGTGATACAAGGGGCATGGAGGTGGATATTCAGCTGGAATTTGCAGTGGTGGTGATGACAAGAACAGGAGTTGCAGTTCAGATTTAAGAAGAATGAGAAGGAAGTACTGACCTGGATGTTAGGTACTACATATATTGCAGAATGAAGAGTTTTGGGGTTGGTTTCTGTAACGCAATGAACTGGTGCTATGGCCAGGGTTCGATAGACTCAGGGAGTATTTTAGTTCTGCTGGTGATGGAAAATGGAGTTGTGTGCAGTAATGGTGCAACTCAGGTAGAAATATTGGTTGAATATGGTGGTTGTAAGCTCAGGTCTTCATGATAATACAATGGAGGTATTGGTTGTTCATTTGTGGTAGCTTAAGAAGTCTGATGATAAGAGATCGTTGGAGTTGGGTTCAGTAGAGCTCATGATGCAATGATATGTGAAGAATTGGTGATGTTTCGTTTATGAAACTCGAGAGTAGTTGTGCTTTTGGCATGAGGATTTGGTAGTTAGAAGAAACCAACAACTGCCATGAAGGAGTTTCTGCTGACATGGAAGAGTTCGCTGCTGCTATTAACGAGAAAGAATTGATGCTGCGCTATATGGAAGAACACTGTGGTATCGCTGTGTATGATGGTCAGTGGTGATCGAGCTCGAGAAAGGCTATTGTTAGAGCTCGAGTCCGAGGTTGTAATGGAAGTAGACTGTTGGCTGCTGCTATTGACAGTCATTGGACTGAGAAGATGGAGCTGTATGGATTTGTAGACAATAAATGGTGCTGACGGAATATATGGAAGTGTTGCTCGAATTTGAGCATGGTAGTCGATGGAGTTTCGGTTTGTTGGGTCAAGCACTGTAAGAAGATGATGGATGTTCGTTGATTGTAGATGGATAAAGAGCTCGAACTAATGAAGTCGAACTAGAGAAGCTTGATCGGGGTTGAAGTCCGAGCATAAAAAAATGGCAGGAGGAGCTGTAGAAGAACATGATTGAAGTCTGTAGTTCATAGAATAGCAAATGATGCTGTTGGAGCCGTGAGATAAGAAGGAACTCAACAGTGATGAGATGAAGCTGTGCTGCATTGGTAACTTACAAAGTGGGCCGGATCTTGACAGGCCAAGGACTAAATGGGCCATCATGGCTGGAACTGAAGCTGCAGAAGAATAGGGAAGGCACAGCCATCATGGATGTGCAATGACTGCAACAAGCATGGCCTGGACCTGTTTGACTCGGGTCAACTGACTTAGTTGACTCCGAGTTGACTCAGTTGACCGTTTGACTTTTCAGGTGGTCGACGACTACCTTCCGACGCCGGATTCCGGCCAATTTCCGCCCAAAAACCCAGTTTTCCGGTGAGAGATTTTGGGACAGAATTTATACACGGGTTTCTCTTACTTGTGGGTTGGGTGGATTTCCAACTAATGGACTTTGAATACTAGACCTAATTTTGGAAGGGAGAAAAAGCTACAAAAAGGAAAAGTTCTACGAACTTTTGGATATTACGTTTTATTCTATTCCTGGAGCTTTTGCAGAGAACTACTTCTAGGGTTTGCTTTCTTTTATGTTTCATCTATTTTATTTGAATATTATGATGATGAACTCCATTAATATGTGTAGCTAAATACAACTGTTGGTTATGGGATAAAAGTTGATTTCTTCAAGCATGTTATTTGATTCTATGAATTAGTTTTGTCTCAATTCTATCGTTTATGATTCATCGTTTATATTATCATATGATTTGAATGCTAGTTTGGTTGAGTCCGGAATCAATTGGATTTGTTTTCATCTCTATAGCTATATTAGGTTTTTAAATACGTAAAAGTTGTTTTCTCTGATTTCTAGTAGCATCTTGTGGTTAATACTTGTAGTGATACATCTTTTTAATCACATATGAATCATAACCTTTGTTAAAATGAATTAGTGCTTTTGCATGTTTGTTTGCATTGATTAGTCTTATTTCATAGAACTTATTTCTCTTAGGGAGTTAAATCTAATTGTGCTTTTACACTTTAGGTTGCTTTTTAAGAAGATTTCACAATAGCATCTTTTAATGTTGTTTGTGATAAAATCAGGAAATAAACGGGATACTCTTGCGATCAAGATATCCTAGGACTTTTGATAATTGCGAGATTAAATACCAATTCTAATTAAAGATGAAAAATAAATGTTTGTGAATGATACTATCCCTTGACCAATATCTTCTCTTTATTGATCATTCCAATTATTTGCTTTTATTTAGTATTATTACTTTGATAAAAATAAAAACACACCTGAATGTTAAAAAGGCTACTGGGGATCTTGAAAAAATCCAGCAACGTATTGTAGAGGAAGGCTACTCGGATGTGCTGCACTTCACTGAGCTGGAGGCCTCTAATAAACTAGTATATGCTCTAAAAATCCAAAAATATTATTGGAGAGATAAGTCGAGACTCAGTTGGGTTAAGGATGGAGATGCTTGCACGAAGTTCTTCCACAAGTATGTGAAGATCAGAGCGGCCACCAACAAGCTCACTCACTTGAAGAAGAATGATGACTTGCTGACCTCTCATGAGGAAATCTCTAATCATGTTATTACTTACTTTAAAAATCTGTATGACAATGATAATGTGACTCCTTCCCCTAATTACATTGAGCATAACACTAGCAGCAAGGTTTCCCTGGAAGAAAATGTGGCGCTTACTGTTATGCCGGACAAGATGGAAATCAAAGCGGCAGTGGATGATATGAATGCAAATGGTGCTCCGGGGCCGGATGGGTTTGGTGGTATCTTCTTCACTTCTTTCAGGGATATAGTTGGTACATATGTGATCAACTCAGTGCAATATTTCTTCCGTAATGGGTGGTTAATGCAGAATGCAAACCCAAGTAATGTTATCATAATTCCGAAAGAACCAGGAGCAGACGTGATTGAAAATTTTTGTCCTATTAATCGAAGCAACTTTCATTTCAAAATTATTGGTAAAATTTTGGATGCTCATCTCGGCCCAATTGCGTCACAAATAATATCTCCTCAACATCGAGCTTTTCTGAAGAGAAGAAGCATATTCGACTGCATTGGAATTACGTCGGAGGCGATAAACTTGATAGACCACAAGTGCTTTGGAGGTAAAATTTCCCTTAAGTTCGATATTCACAAGGCTTTTGATACTCTAAACGGGGATTTTCTTTTGAAATCTCTTCAAGGTTATGGTTTCTGTGATAAGGTGGTTGAGTAGATTAGCTCTATCTTGCATTCTGCCAGACTGTCTGTTGTAATCAATGGGAAGGCTATGGGTTATTTCAACTGTAAAAGAGGTGTTAGTCAGGGGGATCCGTTGTCTCCTATACTTTTTTTCTTGGCTGAGGAGGCTCTAAGTTATGCTATAGCAAAGGCTTTCAGGCAGGGGCAAATTCATCACATATCTTCTCTGAGAGGTACGGTATTCCCTTCTCATGTCTTGTACGCGGATGATATCATGGTTTTCTGCAGAGGAACTAAAAGAGATATCAAAAACTTAATGCATATATTTGAGATGTATGGTCAAAATTCTGGTCAAAGGATTAGTGTAGCTAAATGTACAGTATACTGTAGTGCCCATGCTCACAACATAATTTCTCTTGTTGATTCCTCTTTTAATATCCCAATGAGAACTCTGCCGTTCCGCTACCTAGGTGTTCCAATCTTTCAAGGCAAGCCGAGAACTTCGCACCTTAGGGCTATATTGGATAGCATAAAGCTAAAATTTGCGACTTGGAAGGATAAATCGCTTTCGATGATGGGGAGAGTGGAGTTAGTAAAATCTGTCATAACTAGTACTACCCTGTATAGCTTTCATACTTACAAATGGCCTTGGTCTTGCATACAGATATTAGAGAAGTGGATTAGAATTTTCGTTTGGTCCGGAGACATAAATAGTATACACAACAATACGGTCGCTTGGGACAAGGTGTGTCTCCCTACAGCTGAAGGTGGACTGGGAATAAAGTCCATGAAATATTTAAATGATGTAGCACTTATAAAAATGACGTGGAATCTCATGACAGTTTACTCGAAATTCGGCTGCTTCATCAAGTCGCGCTTTGTAGGGGGAACTTACAAAAAGTCCTCGATTTGGCATGGCTTCAAAGAGCAATGGTCCATCATCAAAACAAATATGATTTGGCTGGTATGCAATGGGAACACAATTTATTTTTGGAATGACATATGGTTCACAGGTATGGATATTTCGATTGCTGAATACCTGGAGTTGGACAGCTCAAATTTGCAAAATCTGGTGGCGGACTTTATTGAGGAGGGTCAGTGGAGGCTGCCGTCTTACATGCCAGAGCTACAAGGTATTATCCAACAGATTATTAATGAAAATTCATTTGTTGTGCACATGGATGACAAGCTGGTGTGGAAAGATAGCAACTCAGGTGATATCAGCATAAAGGATGCTTATGAGTTTCACAGGCTTAAACAAGTGGAGCAGGCGGACTTCAAAGATCTTTGGGCAACAAAGATTCCTCCTCGTCGAGCTTGTACAGTGTGGAAAGTGTTGAACAACAGAATCGCTATAGACGACAATGTGAAGTTCTATGGTGCTGACACGGTAAACTGCTGCGATCTCTGCCCCAAGCCTTGCTGTGCTGAGTCTCAATAGCATTTGTTCTTCGATTTCAAGTTTGCTAACTCGATATGGAAGTGGATAATGCTTCTGTTTAATCATACGTTGGACTGCTCCGATATGCATTCGCTGTTCGCTTCTATCAGACGCTTCTCTGGTTGGTCGCAGACTAAAAACCTGCTTTGGATTGCAACGGTGAGCTCTATTTGGACTATCTGATTCTGCAGAAACTCCCTAAGGTTTGAGCAATGTCCTATACCTTTCAGTCAGGATATCTCTCAGTTGACTAAACTCATCGCAGAATCAGGAAAAAATGGTGGAGGGTACTCTTTCTATACCTCTGCAGATAAGGTTATTTTGGACACCTTGGGAATCACAAGGTTGGATCCTAAAATTCCGAAAGCGGTGGTGGTAAAATGGAAACTACCAGCTCATGTCTGGATAAAGGTAAACACGGATGGTTGTTCTATCGGAAACCCATGGCTGTAGGGCAGTGGTTTAGTCTTTCGAGATGATAAAGGGATGGTGCAGGGCTGCTTGGCGCAGAGCTTGGGTCTTACTGACTCTTTGCATGCGGAGCTGTGGGGAGTGATTTATGCTTGTTTGTGGGAGAAAACTACTTCTGCAGGTTTAGGTAATTTTGGGTGTGTGTGGATGAGAGGTGAATTTAAACCTTCAACAAATGTGCTGCACGATGAGCACTTTTGATTCGAGAGATAATCTGTAAAATTCTGGCCTAAACCGAAGACACGGCCGTTCCAGATTTGTTTCGGTCGCAGGTGAAGGATGTGAGGTTGATCTTAGGGAGGGAAGCGAAGAAGGTGTTGAGAGTATGAAGGTGAAGGCTATTTGATGACTTGTTAACAGAAGGTTGAGAAGGCTATCAAATGTTGCAGGCATGCTCTGGGTGTTGAATACGATGGTATTAACACTTGGTTTTCTGTGTTCTGGACTTGTGTTGTTGTTGAAAATAGGGCGGAGAACCTATTTATACAAGTCTTTTAGCCTAACCTTCGTATCTCGTGGGAAGTGGAGAAAGTGGAGTGATGGAGTGATGGAGTAGTGGAGTAGTGTGTTTGTGTCACACGACTAGGCTTGCCCACTTCTCCCATCATCACTAACCGTCCATGACTTCCTGACACGTTCTTGTGATGGCGCGTTGTGCGCTGCACGCTGTAAACCGCCAGACCGATACCCCAGTATGTATCCCCCAGTTTGTGACATGATTGATGTCTCGAGTGTTTTGGAAAACATGTAGCATGTTGTTGTAGCTTGGCAAGTCAGGATCGGGAAGCTTTCTAGCTTGGTGACCTTCGACGGTCGAGATTTTGCATCTTTGAGAAGAGGGGCAACCGTTGATCGTTGCACCAGAAACCCTAATTAGCGCTCCTTACTAGAATCGTTGTAGAATTCTAGTACATACTCGGATTTTGATGATCCGCCCCTTCATTCCATACGGAAAAGAATTTCCTATCTCCCTGCGCGGGAATATTTAGGTTTTAAGCTCGTTCGGGAGGAGAAAACAGCCCGAAAGAAAAACCCAGGAAGGAAATTGATACTTGTGAAGTATCGTGTTGTTTGTAGGCGCATATCGTATGCATACGGTGCATTAAATATGCTTAACATACTTGAAGCCTACACAACCTTGATGAAAAGATTGCAAGTTGAAGTGACTCAACTAGCTATGTTCAGGCGTTGTTCGGAGGTCGCATGAGCGGGACCCACCTTGGACGGTTATGCCATGGGGAAGTGTGGAGGATGGTGATCACGGTGATACCTTATTTTCCACCTAACTCCCTTCCTAGGCTATTCATCCAAGCATGCGAACTTGGACGGACGAGATTGATGGAGGAATAACCGTTGGATTAGGGTTTGGAAGGCTTGCGAGCTTCCTCTTTTACCCTAACGGTTTTATGCCTTGGGAGGCGTGCATGGAGTGGCCGATTGTCCCTGCATGTAGGTGGGACGCCACTATATACGTCCACACTAGATGGAAGTCAATCGGAGCAATCTGGGTCGCCCGTTCTAGCCTGCGATGACGGATGGCCGAGATTAGAAAGGATCTCGCATGCTGCCTTTGGGCACAAATTTCGAGACGGCTGGCTGCAATCTTTAATGTCCGATTGATTGGATGTGTATCCGATCCCACGGTGAGCATGTTGGTACTACCGGCCGATGGTTGGGACACCAAACCGTTCGTGTACGCCGGTTGCAAGTTGCTTGGTCGCAACTTGTTTAGCAAACCCTAATTTTAGGGTTTGTGGGTCCGCCGCTTCTCTCTAACGGTTTTGTGGTTTCTACGGCCCCCTTGGGGAAACCAATCAATCCAGGAGGAAGGTAGGATAGCGGTGAGCATGTGCATGCATGCTACTCGGTCCCGCGTGCGATATAGGCCGTCCAACTATGCCTGCGAAGTTGGACAGATGAGATCTATTTTTGAGTTTGTTTTCAGCAGGTGTGACTAACATGGGTAGTCTTGCATGCGTTCAACGGGGCTAATATAACCCACTGTCAGGTAGCCTACGAGTGTTTGCATGTCGAACACAAGGCTTTAATTAAAGCATTAATAGTAATGTTGTATACCTACAGAAAACCGGGATGGTTACTACATGCTCCGTCGGGATGGTTTCTACATGCTCCGTTCTGGGTATATTAAATTCACAGGATGGTTGCACATGCTTTGGTGAATTAATAAAGTGAGAAGTATTCGTCACTTGAATGGTTTTATTCTTTGCAGGATGTCAGCCTATTAAATTAGCTTCATCCTTTGCAGGGTGGCAACATATTAAATTTGGTTTTACAATTTTAGCCCTAAAATAAAATCCACCATCAATAATGCTGTGCGTTTGGCTAGTTCAAGGGGTATTGGAAAACTGTGGTTGGAATGTGACTCGATCTTCGCTCTGCAGGCCATCAAGAATCCGAATATAGTTCCTTGGAAACTTTTTATTCACTGGAAAAATTATATGGCTTTTGCAAAATCTATTCAGATGGTTTGCACTCATGTTTATCGAGAAGGAAATGATGTGGCAGATCTTCTGGCGAAGCATGGTGCGACGGGTGAATCTCAGTGGTGGTTGAATGCGCCGAACTTTATTAGGAAGAGTTGTGAATTGGATAATTCGGATTTTCCGATGTATCTCTTTCGTAATATGTAACTTGTAGTTGGGTGTTGTCTTTGTTTCCTTTTTGGTTTTCCTGTTGTTAACTTTTTCCTATTTCTCCCTTGTTCTTGGAGGTCAGGATGAGCCCCCCTCTTTCTTTTTGCTCTTTCAATAAATTGGTTTATGTTTAAAAAAAAAAAACAAAAAACAAAAACACACATTGGGTTATTTGGTTACTTAATAATCTGAAAATTGCATAACAACAATCGCCTCTCTGTGGATACGAACTCTTTCTTATCAAATACTATATTCATAATTAGTAAAGTGAGGAAGTGAATTATTTTTGACGCATACGACACGCATCAAGGACAACCCTCTATCACCATGGTGGACTTGATGGAAAGACAGGAAGTTCTTGCTAGAGCCCAAACAGATATGGCTGCGACCAAGAAAGAGGTATTTACTTTCCTCAAAACCCTAACCGAACGATATCCGCAGGGGCCACGACAGCCCCTGGAGCCAATGAGGAACGTGTTCGATGCACCCGGGGCATGTACTTCAATGGCGCATACCCGCATGAACGAGGAAACTCGTGACACTCATGAACGTCCAAGGGAAAGAGTCTAACCATCCAACTTTATTACGCGTGAGGACCTGGAGCGACTCCTCCGAAGGCGGGGCAAAGGAAATATGGCGGACATGCACCAACACCAACCTCCATACCCTCAGGATGTACAACAAATTCCTGTCCCAAGGGGCTATGTCTCTCCTCAATTCTCCCCTTAAGATGGTGCTGGTAATGCTCGTGAATATGTATCTCGATTTTTGGAATCTTTAGGAAAACACGAATACAATCATGTTCTCCGCCTGAAAGAGTTCTCGAAGACACTTATCGGAGGAGCATACACTTGGTACAATAGTCTTGCACCTAACAGTATATCCAATTGGAGTGAGATGGTCGACGCCTTCTACAGGAAGTATTTCTTTGTGTCAGAGCAGGTCACCTTTTCAGATTTGGGAAGAATCTTTCAACGGAATAATGAGCATCTGAACGACTTTGTCAATAGTTTTAGGACTCAAGCGTTGGATTGTCATGATCCGAATGTCACCGAACGCCAGCTGGTGGAGCTATGCATCAACGGAATGATTCCCATATACCGTGCTTTGTTAGAGAATTTGGGCTTCCTAACATTTTCGGAGCTTCATGAAGCCGCTAAGCGCTCCGCTACGACAGCCACAACATTGTTGGAAAGAACAAAAATTGTTCGGAATGAAGATGCGCGTGAAAATCGAGGAAGCAGGCGCCTCATCAACAATCAATATAATACAAGTCCTTCTGTGAGCTTGGAGAGCGAAGGAGGAAAGAGGAAAGCATCGGCAACATAATAGCCGCCCAAGTGTACAGCATCAGCACATACGACTCCATCTCGAAATAAAGCGGACAAATCTCCTGTACAATAATCCAGTGATACGGTTCCAAACTTCCTATTTCCCATGAATGAAGTGATAGAACTCCTGGAAGCATGGATTTAAGATGACACGATCAAGCTACCACCTATCATACGCCTACCGACCGAGGACAAGATGAAAAATCCCAAATACTGCCACTACCATAGGTTTGTCCATCACCCGACCAAAGATTGCAACAAGTTGAAGCAAATCTTCAGAGAAAAGGTGGAAGTAGGAGAAATCTAGTTAAGAAACGAGGGCATTCACATGGATCCTCTTCCCATTAGAAGTTGCATAATATCGGGGGATTCTGTACGCAAGACTATACAAAATATGATGGAGTGTTTGTGTGAAATCTTGTATCTCTCAAAAGGACAACATCAATACATGTTCACATCCCTCAATCATGTTGTGTCAGGAATGCATTTGTATCTGAAAAAGGAAGCAGTCTCGAGGTCACAGTATTTCCTTGAGGACACGACCAGCAAAGGGGACTGGGGACTCCTGACCATCACTCGTTTGAAGGATGTCGAATTCGACACATTGATTGATGCATCCTCCGAGTTCAACATCATCACTGTCAAGACTTTGAGGGCCGCAAGGATTTCAAAGCAAGAAGCTACCCGCAGCCCAACCGTGATTAGGAGATCAGAAGGAGAATTCAGAGACGCCTATGGATACATTGACTTCGAAGTGAAAATCGGTAATACTCTAACGCATGCTAAATTTTATATAGTGAAAGAGTATCCGAATTACGACATGATCTTGGGGAACCCATGGATACACGACAACAAAGCAGCACTAGGAGTGAGTCCTTTGCCGATTTCAATACCTGAAAGAATCTCCAACAAGCCGTCAAATCCTGATAATTATTTGTCGGCGTACCGACACCTTGTAAACGTGACACAACTTCCTGGAGAAAGCCCGAAGTCGTACCTTAAAAGGTTCTGAGCCCATGTAAGTCTCATCGAACAACCCTTTTTACATACTGTAAAACCTCTTCCAGCTGAGGCTTAAGGACTTGTTTCAATCAACAACCTAACCTCCACTAGGAGATGTGAGTGGGGTGCTGGTCCTTTCGAACGTTTTACTAAGAGCTTGGAAGCAGTCAAAGACAATGTGTCCCAGAAACAATATAATGTGCCAAGTCCAAATCCGTTTCAAATTGGGGATATGGTAGCAAAGAGGACCACATTTCAAGTTGGAAATGTGGCGGTGAGGATGACTGACCAATCTGATCCATCAGTGACAAAGGAAGATGAACCATATTTGGTAGCGGATGTCATCCTAGGCGGCTACTGCAATATCATCAACGCTGACAAGATTGAGGGTGTGACGATCCACTCACGATAGCTTAAGCCCTACAGTACCTAGAGATGATGTGCTACTCTTCCTCTCCAGCGTTCTTCATGATGATTTCTCCAGCATTCTTCGTGATGGTTCCTCCAGCGTTCCTCCAACAATTTCCCTTTCCTTGTTATTTTGTAATTCCTTCAAAAAATGATTGCAATACTTGCATTCATAATTATTAGGGTTCCAATTTCTCAATTAAAGTATTATTTTCTTTAGAAATTTTTACCCCTGGGCATGACACAAAGACCCAGGTTCGACCTGAGTCATCATTACCCACCAGATTAAACCAGAGAACCCTAAAAGGAAAACACTTCGCACCTATCGGGAAAGTTGGAGGAATAGAATGCATGCAAAGGAAAAAGGAAAGCGTCTTAAACAGTTTTTCCCATCCTACGTCAGAAGGGAGAGGACGAGATTACGCCAAGAGGGTGCGGACCGGTCCGTGGTATTTCATTATGGCATTACTTATCTTCTCACAAGGATCACGTACAATCATATGAAGGCACAATCACTATGATGCAGTCTTAATGAAGAATTTATCTCAAAAATAAGAAACTTGTTCAAACAAGTAAGCAAAAATAAGGAGAAAAGTATTCACAAGATCACAGGAAAATACTCAGAAAAGAAGAAAAGAGAAATAACAGGAAGATTCAGTTATCAAAGGTCGACCGTGTCTTCTCCGCCATTGAAGTCTGCCTCAACATCATCATGTGTCGCTACTTCTTCTTCCTCCAGGTCTACCTCAACCTCTGCTTCGGGTATTTCTGCAACCACGTTCTCCACAATGTCCCTAGTAGGGGCAATTTCCATATCTTCCTTAAGATCCACTGTGACATTGGAGATCGTGATAACAACTTTTGGGAGTTCGGGATCGTCCGTATCAGAATCAAGAATGATCATACCATCGTGGATCGTATAATCACCCATATCTTCCCGTGGAGGCTGTTCATGTTTAACTATTCGCCTTTTCATCCGTGCAGCGAACCTCTCAGCTCTTGCGCTTATCGGTGATCGTGACGCTTCCTCAAGCCTCCATTTTCCTTCCCTGTCGATTAAAGTCAGAAAATTATGAACGCGTTCTCGAGCGACACGAAGGTACAGAATTGGCATGCCCCGTATGGCGTGATCAGCTTCGAGAAGTGGAACATCAATTTTATCCATAACCTCCTCGAATGGACCATCAGTCTCGGGTTTATTCACTTCGAAGCTTCTTTCAGGGGAGATACCAGAGTAGTCCTTTCCAGCCGCCTCCATTCTGCAAAAAGGAGCTATGATTATATTAACAAAAGTCATCACCAAAAAGATCGAGTTATGCAATGGATATGGAGTAATACCTGAACAAAGAAAGGAAAAATTCTATGATGGGGGAAGACTCAATGTCTTCTTTATATTTCACGAGTTAACAAGATCCCGGAGAAAAGAGGAGTCTTCACTTACCGTCTGCAAAGGCTACAAACACGGGATAACAATCAGTGGATATTTATCGGATATTTGAAGGCAATCGTTGAAACGCATCTAGTCCAATAAACGGCCCAAATTCTATCCTGGGGACTTAATCATGACCGACTACGAGCGGGTCCATGTTCGAACAAAGCGGGCAAGGCTGGTATTAGATTTAAGCAAAGCTAGTATTAAATCACGTCACCAAATCATGAAGGCATTGGGCCGCGTCAGCAAGCGGGACCATTCAAGACCATGAAGCCGGTATTAGTCAAAGCCACAAGACGGACATAAGTTCGATGTTTGAGCAGGATGGGACCCACGTTTAATCAAACATGCATAACGATCCCGTATTTATTCACATGTATTATAACACGATCTTTCTATACTCATGAGGGTCGTGTTTACGAAATTCAAGCCAAGAATGACTTCCTCAAGGAATAAAAGAGGTTTACCAAAAACTAGGTTTCGCGTCAAAAATAAAATATGACGGAGCACTTACCTGACGAGTGAACAATGGCGGAGGAAGTCCGTCGACGTACGACAATAGCAGCAACTCGTCCAGCGACAGCAACACGCCTGGCAGCAAGACGTCCATTAATGGAGGATCGTGAGCAGGAGGAGCAAGGATGAGCACACAAAAAAAAATCGTGAGAGAAGAAAAGGGGTCGGTCCCTTTTTATAAACAAGAATTGGAAGAATCCCAATAGGATAAGGATTCCTCTTTTGATTGGATTCTTCTTTTAATTCAAATACCCAAAGAAGGAAACCGGTTCAACCCAGGACTCCATGCTTGCAACAACATATTCACATGTACGTTAATAGCGTATGATCAAGGCTTTCCGGGTAAGCTCCCCTCACCTCGCCCTCTTATGTTATATATGTCACCATCTCATGCCTACCCCCACAATAGTGTAACAATTATATGTTACGCAGGGGACTTAATGTTGATGGTGGATTTTAGTTCAGGGTTAAAGTTGTAAAACCAATATTTGTGTGACCATCCTGCAGAGGATGAGATTATTTTATAAGTGATGAATACTTCCTCACTTCATTAATTCACCTGGAATGGAGCATGTAGCAACCATCCCCCGAATACTGTGAATCTTAGCATTATTGATTAATGCATAGAACACCTTGTATTTCTTGTGTTGTTCCTAGCAGAACTCTCATTGTTGGTGCGGCATGATGACTGATTTTTACTCGCAGCAGAGTAGCATGAATATCCAAGTACCAACAGTGAGGCATGCACGAAATACCCATACAGGCTATAAACTCTCGGTGTGTTATACTATCCCGATTGAGCACCTAGACTGTCCATAACATTCTAGAAACGATCACGGTCATCCAACTTAACCATCATGATTGGATGGTCCAGATCAAATCCAATACCCCCAAGAAGGTATTGGAACATTCACTGCCGACCCAAACGCGGACCCCGCGCGATCGGCCTCCCAAAAGGGGAAGCATAGCTTTCCAAACCGTCCAAACCAAGTGGAATGGACAAAAACCCCTAAATTAGGGTTTGTGGCACATTATATGTGTCGCAAAAATGATC
This sequence comes from Papaver bracteatum, assembly GCA_023529315.1. Taxonomy (NCBI): domain Eukaryota; kingdom Viridiplantae; phylum Streptophyta; class Magnoliopsida; order Ranunculales; family Papaveraceae; genus Papaver; species Papaver bracteatum. The sequence goes on from JAJJWX010005130.1 coordinate 666,849, forward strand.
TCAACCATCCATCTTCGCAGGCATAGATGGAGGGTGTAGATGTAGATTCAAAGGGCCCAGAGCATGTCAACACAATCACCATGGGCCCGCCTACACACATGACCAATTGGTCAGGACCAACCATGATTGGTTGTCCCAATTCGTGCGCACCAAACCAAACATGATGCATGACCAGCAAAACCCTAATTGGGGCTTGCGACATCTTCTATGTGTCGCAAAATCATCCCAAGTGTCCATCTTCGCAGGCTTGAATGGAAGGCAAAGATGAAACATTGGGGAAAGCCGAACATGCTAACATGACCGTCGCAGGCCCGGCTTCATGACCGACCGATCGGCCAAATCCAGCTTTGGACAGGCGCCTCAATTTGTGCGCCCAAACTAGCATGGTCAACCTTCCCAAATCGCAAACTGATCTCGACCACTCAACTTCGCCAGACAAATTGAGTGGCTTGGATCACGTTTCCCTGGGACAGTCAAGTATAGGCATGAATACCAGCCTACCACCTACACGCCCTACCAAACGGCCGAGACCGACCAAGTTTGGTTGTTTCGAAATGGGTGACTTGAAGATGGCATATCGCGCCCTTTAGGAATCCTTTGCGGCATAGGATTTCTGTCGCAAATCAATCTCAGCCACTCAACTTCACCGGTAAATTCGAGTGTCCTAGATAAAACTTTCGTGGGAAAGTGAAGCATGAACATGGACACCAGCATGTCGTATACACGTATGTTTGGTCGGTCCTCCATGAAACGCCTCCCATGCTTGGATTCGACCAAGTTGAAAGAGGGTACTTGCGCACTCCTAAACCCTAATCCAACGGTCGCAGATTAGGGTCGCAAGCCATATCATCCGTCCAACTTCGTTAGCATGGACGGGTAGCCTAGAATAGGAATTAGGTGACAAGTGAGGTATCACAGTGATCACTGTCCGCCATTCTTCCACATAATGTGATCGTCTAAGGCATGGCTCGCCCATGCAGCCTCTAAACGGTCACTCAAAGCAGGAAAGGCACGATGCTCAACATCGATGCTTCATATATGCTGAATACATTCGATGCATAACATGCGTAGAATACACACGATACTTTACAAGTATCGACTTCCTAAATAACTTAGTTATTTAACTAGCATTACATGCTACTTTCTGTGGGTCCCACGATCCACGCACTCGAGACATCAATCATGTCACAAACTGGGGGATACATACTGGGGTATTTGTTTGGTGGTTTATAGCGTGCAGCGTGCAACGTGCCATCACAAGAACGTGTCAGGAAGACATAGACGGTTAGTGATGATGGGAGAAATAGGCAAGATTGATCGTGTGACACTAAAACACAACTCCACTACTCCATCACTCCACTTCCTCCACTTCCCACGAGATACGTGAATAAGTCTCAAGTGACTTGTATAAATAGGTTCTCCGCCCTATTTTCACAACAGAAGAGAACAACACAACACAGAAACCAAGTGTTAATACATAACGTATTCAAATACCCAGAGCTTTCTTGCATTATTCGTAAGCATGCTCACCTTTTCTGTTACAAGTCATAGGCAAGCCTACACCTTCACAATCTCAACACTTTCTTCGCTTCCCTCCCTAAGATCAACCCCATCTCCTTCACTTTGTGACCGAAACAAGTCTGGAATGGCCATTTCATGGTTTAAGACAGAATTGTATAGATTGATCTCTCGAATTAAAATCACTCACCGCGCAGTGCATTTGTTTAGGGTTTAGATTCATTCCTCATCCACACACCCCAAATTACCAAACCCGGCAGAAATAGTTTTCACCCATAAATAACACTCTATAACAATGATTGAGAATCGATGCTTTTCTCATTGTTATAGATACGGATTTTGAACAACGATAATTCTAAACTTACAACCTTTGGGATCATTGGATTACTTGGAAGTGACGAAGATTTCGAGTATTGTTGAAGATTAGACATGTGGAATATGAGCTACAAAGTTTATTTATATATTTTTTGTATTCCATATGTATTAATAGTTTTGCCACTAAAATTGACAAAGTGGGAGATTGTTAGATCACTGCTCGGTTGAACTCGCATGCATTGCTATATCAAGCATGTTTTTCAATGTTAGTGATCAAAACTATAAAGTCTTGATTTCTAGTCTACTATAGCTAAGGTCTCGGACTAGGATAGAAAGTGTAGTTGAGCTCAAGAACTCCATGGAAATCATCATACAAGACGAAGGACTACTCAAGGAACCGGTGGATCTTCATCGACTAAAAGTTATGTGGAGACTTGAACTTATCTATCACTCAAAAGTCTATCTACTCTATCTCCTATCTTGAGACAAAAGTCGTTTTACTATATAGACTAAAGATATACACATGTGATATTTCGAGATGAGTATATCTTATCTATTTATCGAAATGTGTGTTGGTAAAGCTTTCGCTTTAGCCAAGTTCATCTTTTCCTAGTGACGAAAGTCATGTTATGTTTCAATCACTTTCGAAATTGCTCTGACGAAAACTAGTTCATGAATAACAACTATATGACGTCCTCTGAGAATGTTTCAATGATTGAAATGAGAGTTTAGACAATATAACCACTAGGGGATATAAACATTGTTGTGGTAACACATATATGTATAAGTCCTTATGCACTTGAACCGAAGTTTGTGAACTTTGTTGATCAAGTGAAAACCAGAACTTGAGCAGTCAAACCAGTCCGCGAACTCAGTCCGCGAACAAGCGTAGTTCTCGAACCCGAGAATTTCTGCAGGAGTTAAAGCTTGGTTTCAGTCCGCGAACCCAGTCCGCGAACTGACAGAATTTCTCAAACCCGAGAATTTCTGCTGGAGTTTGTGAACTCCAACCGATTACTTAAGTCCGTGAACCCAGTCCACGAACTTGAGTGGTTATGTCTACAAACGATGTTCGTGAACTTATTTAAATTATCTAATGAATGCTTTTGCAAACCGTGGATTTATAGTTCATGAATCGATTCGAGTGAATCACATCGTTTTTGCTTCAATTGTGTCTTATGTAGTAAATAAGATCTCATAGCAATTGAACAACTCTCTAACTAGTTCATTTGAGTCATTTAGACTAGTTATGGTGAAGAAAAATATGGTTGATATGAAAGTTATCATTTGGCTAACCATTTGGTTGACTAATCTTGAACCAACTATTGTACACGTTTGGGTATGGTTACACAAAACCAAAATCTTCAAGTACATGTGTGTATGGAAAGCTAAGTTTTCAATCTAACGGTTGAGAGATATTAGCTTGTATCTAATCAGGTTTTTATCTAAAGGTGAATATTGAATGCTTTGTTACTAAGCTAACATTGATTGCAAATCCTGATTTGAAAGACTATATAAGGGAGAACTCTAACAACTAGGAAACCTAATCCCCACACATTCTGTGTGATACTAGTTTGCTAAGCTAGAGTCGATTCTCCTTTAACCTTTGGTTTTCTTCTTCTAAAACCAGGTTAACGACTAAAAGACTTCATTGGGATTGTGAAGCCAGACCGATACTACTTTTCTTGTAGTTGTGTGATCTGATCTTGTTGTTTCTATCGTACGAGTACAATTGTAATAATTGGCTTGAGATTTCTATCTCCGATAGGAAAGATATAAAAGTAATCACAAACATCTTCATCTCATCGTTTGTGATTCCCCAATATCTTTTTTCGCTGCGTCGATTAAGATAATTGTGAGGTGATTGATAAAACTGAGCTGTTCTTCGGGAATATAAGTCTTATTTTATTCATTGGTTCCTGTTTACCTTGATTTATCAAAAGACGGAATAAAACTCATAGGTTTATTCGTGGGAGATGAAGTTATCTATCTTGTAGACTTTTCTGTGTGAGACAGATTTGTTTGCTAAAGTCTTCTACTTTGGGTCGTAGCAACTCTTGGTTGTGGGTGAAATCAGCTAAGGGAATAAAGTACACAGTATCCTACTGGGATCAGAGGCGTAGGAGCATAACTGTACCTTGAATCAGTGTGAGATTGATTGGGGTTCAACTACACTCCAGTCCGAAGTTAATTTGGAGTAGGCTAGTGTCTATATCGGCTTAATATAGTGTATGTTTAATCTGGACTAGGTCCCGGGGTTTTTCTGCATTTGCGGTTTCCTCGTTAACAAAATTCGGGTGTCTATGTAATTTATTTTCCGCATTATATTTTTATATAATTAAAATAATACAGGTTGTGCGTTGTTCAATTGATTAGAATATCCGACCTATTGGTTGTTAATTTAAATCGATTGACACTGGATATTGGTCTTTGGTGCCATCCAAGTTATCTCTATTTGATTAGACTCGCGAATCATATTTGCTTGAGTAAATCAAATTGAGAGATTGAGATAATAAATCCTTGAGTATTTTCTATTGATTGATTCTAGTTGATTCTCTAGAAAAAAAACTCGGAGTTGTCCATACAGATTGCTAATCGAAATATTGGGTGAGGTTGTTAGACCCCCGCTTTTTCAAAGAAAATTTTCTAGAGATAGAATTAAATATTCTCAGACTTTCTTCTAGTGACTTTACTTTATCAAGAGAAGCTGCAAGGTCAGTCTTTAATGACTTTTCTTTTGAAAGAAGACTGAGTTCTTTGTCATTAGAACATTTTTGTTGAGAGTCATATCTTGCTTCAGCATCTGCAAGTCTTTTTTTCAATACAAAGAGATTTCGGAGAATATTGTCACGTTCAGACCTTTTTGTGCAAAAATCTTCTTCACGATCCTTAACGATAGATTTTAAGAGTTTATACCCACCATCATATCCTTTAAAGAGTTTTCTCAATTTTTTGTTTTCTTGACAAAGATGTGCCATATACTTACTCAGGCAAGTTGTTGACTTTTTTTATTTCAAAATACGATCGAAAAACTTGATATACTGAGAGACTTCCTCATCAATACTCTGTCCTTCTTCTGAATCACTGTCATCTGAAAGATCATCCAACTTTTCATCAAGATATTTTTTCCAGTCGAATGCAGATTCAGTCAAGGGACAGGCGATAGAGTTTTTTTCAGAAGCTTCAGGACTTTGTGACTCACATGAGTGACTTTGGGTTGATGTTTCGTTATAAGAGATAATTTTATCCATAAAGACAGATCGCCACAAACACATACTTTTTAGGTCTTAAACGTGTTTTCCTGCTCTGATACCAATTGAAAAAGTGGTGGTCTAACAACCACACCCAATATTTTGAATTAGCAATCTGTATGGGCAAACTCCAATATAATTTCTAAAGAATCAACTAGACAGTTAGACTCAATCGACATGAAAGTATATCAAGGAGTTTATATCTCTATCTCTCGATTTAAATCTTACTCAAGCAAACTACGAGTCTCAATTTAAATACAAGAGAGATAAACTTGGATGGTACCAAAGACCAATATCCAAGTGTCAATTAATTTAAATCAACAACCAAAAGGTCAGATATTCTAATTGATTGAACAACGCACAACCTGTATTATTTCAATTATATAACAAATATAATATGGAAAAGAAATAACACAGACACCAGAATTTTGCTAACGAGGAAACTAGAAAAACCCCGAGACCTAGTCCAGATTAAACGTACACTGTATTAAGCCGCTACATACACTAGCCTACTCCAAGCTAACTTCGGTATGGATTGTAGTTGAACCCAAATCAATTTCACACTGATCCAAGGTAAAGTTATGCTCCTACGCCTCTGATCCCAGCAGGATACTACGTACTTGATTCCCTTAGCTGATCTAACCTACTACTAAGAGTTGCTACGACCCAAAGTCGAAGACTTTAATAAACAAATCTGTATCACACATAAAAGTCTACGATAATAGATAAATCCGTCTCCAATGAATATACCTACGAGTTTTGTTTCGTATTTTGAAAAATCAAGGTGAACAGGAACCAATTGATAAACCATACTTATATTCCCGAAGAACATCTCAGTATTATCAATCACCTCACAATAGTCTTAATCAACGCAGCGAAAAAAGGTATTGTGGAATCACAAACGATGAGACGAAGATGTTTGTGATTAATTTTTATCTTTCCTATCGGAGATAGAAATCTCAAGCCAATTATTACAATTCTACTCGTACGATAGAAACAACAAGATCATATCACACAACTACAATAAAAGTAGTATCGGTCTGGATTCACAATCCCAATAAAGTCTTTAAGTCGTTAAACTGGTTTAGAAGAAGAAACCAAAGGTTAAAGTAGAATCGACTCTAGATATGCAACTATTATCACACGTAAGGTGTGGGGATTAGGTTTCCCAGTTGCTAGAGTTCTCCCTTATATAGTCTTTTAAATCAGGGTTTGCAATCAATGTTAGCTTAGTAACAAAGCATTCAATATTCACCATTAGATGAAAACCTGATTAGATTCAAGCTAATATTTATTAACCGTTAGATCAAAAACATAGCTTATTATACACACATGAAATGCACGTTTGTAGGCTTGTGAAAACCGTACCCAAACTTGTACATTAGTTGGTTCAAAAATAGTTAACCAAATGGTTAGCCATATGATAACTTTTATATCAACCATATTTTTCTTCACCATAACTAGTTCAAATGACTCAAATGAACTATTTAGAGAGTTGTTCAATTGCAAGGAAATATCATGTATTATACAAGACACAATTGAAGCAAAAATGATTTGATTCACTCGAATCGGTTCATGAACTATATAGCCACGGTTTTCAATAGCATTCCTTAGTTCATAAAGATAAGTTCACAAACATCGTTTTTAGATATAACCTACTCAAGTTCGCGGACTGGGTTCGAGGACTTAAGTTCCCGGATGGAGTTCACAAACTCCAGCAAAAATTCTCGGGTTTGAAAACTTCGCTAGTTCGCGGACTGAAGCTCGCGTACTTCTTCGGTTCTCTTGATCAACAAGGTTCGCAAACTTTGGTTCAAGGAATAAGGACTTATACACATATGTGTTTTCACAACAATGCTTATATCCTCCATTGGTTATATTGTCTAAACTCTCATTTCAATCATTAAAACATTCTCAGAGGACGTTATATAGTTGTTATTAACAAACCATTTTTCTTCAGAGAAATTTTCAAAGTGATTGAAACTTAACATGACTTTCGTTACTAGGTAAAGATGAACTTGGCTAAAGAGAAAGCTTTACCAACATATATTTCTATAAATAGATAGGAGAGGTATACTCGGCTCGAAATACCAAATATGTATAATCTTAGTCTATACATCAAAACGACTTTTGTCTCAAGATAAGAGATAAATAGACTTTTGAGTGATAGATAAGTTTAAGTCTCCACATACATTTTTGTCGATGCAGATCCACCAGTTCCTTGAGTAGTTATTCGTCTTTTATGATAATTTCCATGGAGTTCTTGAGCTCAACTACACTTTTTATCCTAGTCCGAGAACTTAGCTATAGTAGACTAGAAATCAAGGCTTATAGTTTTGATCACTAACATTGACAAACATGCTTGAGATAGCAATGCATGAGAGTTAGACCGAGCAATGCTCTAACACTAACATTAAGATGTAACCCACGGCCACTGCCTTCAGCATGAATTATCGAGAATACTTTAGCTACTTCCAAGCTATCACCAGCAATAGTACCATCATCAAGGTACCATGCATTGAAGTTCATATTGCACTGGATTGAAATCATGTTCACTAGAGAAAGAAGAACCAAAAATAATAATACAGGACCCAATAGATCCCCTTGTTATACACCAATAACAAATGACAAAAACAACGTCATTATAGTAGAGTCTTGCTGGTGAAGCATAGCAAAACTCCACCCATATGGATATACTAGGACATCTAAGTCTAACTTCCTTAATTAACGTGGTTCGATCAACCATATTAAAATCATTAGAGAGGTCAATTAGAAGCATATACATATTATTAAAAGTACCTTTAATCTCCTAGAGTCTGTTTGTAGAGTGAAGAATACCTTATGATCCACATGGAACCCCAACTTCAAACTGATGATCCCCTAGATATAAATACATGTCTTTACCAACTAATTTGGCAGCGATCTTTGAGGATAATCTATGCCATATTGTACCAACAGAAATAAGCCTAAGCCCACCTCCAGGCTTGAGAAGAGGAGTTAAGGGGGCACTCGTAATGTACTCCCCTAAAGCAGATGTAAATTATCCAGCCAACCATAAATTGACCACCCCAGTAATGGATGCTAAAAGCTCGTCACTCACAACAGCATATGTACCCATCAAAGCATCTAAAAGATGTTGAACCCTAAGCCCATCTCTGCCGCATGTTGTGCCTTTAGGAAATCTCTTTAAAGCATTAAGGATAGATTTAGAATTGACAGACAAAGAAGCAACTTCAACTGGCTCAGGGGGATAGATGGTGATGGAGCATTTGGGTGTTTCTGAGTGAGCTCTTGTAGAGTGTCTACAGTATCTGGAGCTATACCATTGGAAGATAAAACTTTAATAACAACAGTGTAGTGACCATGGCTCAATTTATTCTTACAGGCTTGCACATTAAGGTTATGCTTCTTCTTCTTGTTTGATTTTCTGACTTGCTGACGCTTCTGAGACTCAGCTAAAAGTTGTTCAATAATATGAACACACCCATCACTTTCCTTCCAATGCCACAAAGCTTGGTTGATATTATCAACCTGGAGCTTCTTTCTAGTTCTAGCCCTATATTCCCTTGAGTTCTTATGCATGTACAGATGTAAAGTACATATTGGCAATAGTAAAAGCTGCAGCCATGTTAATAAATCTGTAGGATTAGATAATACCTTATCCAATGCACCCTTTTAAGTCCGTGAAAAAAGAAGCCTGCAATGTGGGGGATGCTGGCAATGGTTATAAAATGCTTCTGATAAACAAGGTTCAACATATCCAAGTTGAGATCCACATCATTGAGAGCAACATCATCATCCTGCACAACTGCTGGAATTATATCAGAAGTTTCAGAAGGTTTAACAATTCCATAAATTAGGAATTCCACAGAATTACCACAAAGAAGTCCAGCAACGGCACCACCCACATGAGAAGTTTAAGATTTCTTACAAGCTTGTATATGCATACATGGAACATATAACCACATATACAACTTATTTAGGGTTCGTTCCCAAGCTTCATAAACTATTCTGCTAGAACTGATTCTATCTCTACAAGCATTTTTACATTCTGAATTTGGTAAATGTCTGTCATGTAAATGCATGTAAAAACCTGATTTGATGTATCCATTACTACCAACTCCGTTAGAACAACCATCAATTTTTTTGAAAGGACAATGAATATGTCCTTCATTGGATAAGGTTCATTTGTTGGTGCCCAGATTAAAGGGGGGAGGAACAGTGCCATTTTGAGATGATGATGTGGAAGAAGTCTAAGACAACGGCAAAGAACATGATGTAGAACCTGTGTCTTCAACATCATCTTTGTGTTGAATTCTCCTACATTATGAGGTTGAAGATCTGGTTATAGGCATTGATCTTCGAAAACAATAAACCCTGATTATCACTTCAACACCTCTTTCAAGCAGAACAAACCCTGACCAATTCAACATAATAATCTTCACAATGAAAATTCAAGGAATTCAGGGAAACAAGAACAATTAGGATTCAAGGAATGGGAGATTAAGAGTTCAAATTAGGCGAATCCCAATCGAAAACTTAAAATACCATTCATTAGACCACTAATTAAGGAAAAATAAGAGAACAACCACCACAACAAAATCTCCAAAACTTCTCAAAGAAGAAGTACTGAAGAAACCACTGAAGAAACCCTGCTAATGCAACAAAGCTTTCAACTTTCTACAGGGAACCCCAAAACACTAATTGCACAAAGAAGCAGCTTGAATAACCCTTTCTCAAAGACAAGAGAGAAATTGGAGTTTCTACACCCACTAAATATGCTAAACCAATCACACAACACAAAATCAAAACAATTGCTAAAATTGCTAACCCTGAATTTCAAATTCAAACACCCCTAATGATGTAACATCAATTACTCACACAAGAAACCAAATCTCAAAACCTTAATTCGAAATTTAAAACCTCTACCCAAATCTGCTACACCGAACACTTACACAAAGCAAGGAAACCACTTACAAAACACCAATTAATGGTGTGAATCCTCAAAACCCCAGAACACCACCCATCATCAATTAAAGAAAACTCCCACGGGTTTATAAATTAGAAGAAAGAAAAACCAATTGAAAACCCTGAATTCGAAATACAACATCGATGATTCTGAATCTACAAACCATAATTTCACAGAGAAGAAGAAAAATTGGTAAAGAAAAGAAAAATCTCTCGAGAGAGAAAAAGAAGAAAAATTGGTAACTAGTTGGAAGCATAATAAGCTAAACTCCAACAACATACTACTACATTAATTGAACAGGTTGTTGTGCTAGCCTAACAACGAGCCTCATGGGTAACCTATCCAAGGGAGCCGAAGCGGATGGGGGGGATGAGATTGTGTCACGAGGTGGGGGCAAACTAACTCTACCTTCCATGTTAATTTCTGCAATATTACGCCATCGGGGGCCCGAACCTGGGACCTCCTGGAACGCATGAAAATTTGGGGAACGGGGATTACCAGCTGAGCTTGGTACCCATTTTATTATTATTATTATTATTATTTATTTATTTATTTTATATAAATATTATATTAAAAATCAATATTACAGGGGATGGTGGGCAACCTAGCAACAAGCTGGGCGCCAACACCTTTCTACATAACGATCCCTAACCTATGAAAAAGAGAATTACCCATCTTGAAATTGGCATCATGACGAGCCATACAATTCCTTATTCGCTTCAGAAAAATTATGAAATCCATACCCAACTCACCAAAGGTGGAGAAAGCCAACACACCAAAGCCATAACCAAGAGAAGTGCAAACATTCAAATATTTATTGTTCTTGCGGGTGACAGCTGCTGAGATGACGTGCCCGGGGATGAAACTACTAGTTCTAGCGCTAGTGAAAGGGGAGACACCAGTGACATCAAGACAAACATCTCTGCCATCTTCCCAATTATGAGCCATAATATCCGCAGGCCGAAATTCTTTGCCATTGATAATGCCCAGATAAACCTCTTTCCTGGCAACCACCCCATCCCTATAACACATATCTGCTAGGATGTGTTTGACTAGATCATGTCTGAAATTGAGACCAACCTCACTATCACAATGAATAGTGTGATCACCAAAACTATCCATGGGCTTCCCACAACAAGAACATTTGCTGCCTTCTTCAAAGAGAGGTATAGCTAGCCGATATTGCAACACTGCACTGAACTGCCTAGGTCCCACAGCTTGATTAAGACCGGGTATCGGGGTTTCCTTAAGGAAATCCATGGCATGCTCAACTCTATTTCATTGCCAAACCGTAACCTCACGTGGAGAAAGAGTGAAACGAGAGGGCGCCTGCTCACGAACTGCACCAAAGTAAGTTGCTGCCAATGACTTCATGTACTGGGGGGCGGCATCACTAATGTTGAAATCCATGGAGGAAATCCCACAAGCTTGCTCGAAACTACGTAAGGCGTTATAGAAACCAGGGCAAATATCCGTAGTAGGGGGTCTTCAAGATTGAATGTTGAAGATTCATGGTATGTGCTTGCGAAGCCAAAAAACAATAGTGCATTGTATCTTCCATGGTAAGCACACCAAGACCCCCGTCCTTGATTGGGAGTGAAGAAAAACGCTGTTGGATTAAACCAAACCCAGCGCTATCACCTACGATTAATCGACGAAGATAATTCGTTAGATACCCATCAAAGCATTCCACAGCAGGTGATAACGACTTCAGACATGTTGTACGCAGCGCAAAATACAGCCTTGATACCCCGGTACAACTTCGTAAAAGAAGAAGTTCACTTTGATGGTTTTGTAACTCTTGAATTTTCTCCATGAGCTGTACTGTTTTATCAACTCTACGCATCACTGTGTTACAGCAAAAATTGGGGTCTAAACTAACCGGTCCCCCGAGCAATTTAACCCCACCTGTAGCCTTGCCAATGTGAGCAGGAAAGACACCGGAAGTATCCCTTCTCGGATCAAAAAAAGGCCAATATAATTCAGTCTTGGAAATATTAAGATGTAACCCAAAGATTGGACCATCTTCTTGAAGGATTTTCAGGGCTTTAGAAACTTCCAACTGGTCACATGCCAAAGTCCCATCGTCAAGATACCAAGAATGGAAATCTAAGGCACATCACGAAGCAATTTTCTCGACTAACGGGTGCAAGGCTAAGGCAAATAGCAGGGGACCAAGAGGGTCACCCTGCTGTACACCTTGAGTTGAAGAGAGGATATGGTCTCTATAATATAACCTGGCTGGATTCATGTAGCAAAATTCAACCCAGTGTGTAATTCTTGGACAACGAGCACGTACCTCTCTTATTATGGTGGATCGATCGACAAGATTGAAAGAATTCGCGAAGTCGATCAGCAGCATGGTCTTAGTGGCATCAGAACCGCGTAAATCGAGTAACCTGTTGGCTGAATGTAGGATACTCTCGCCTCCACAAGGAATACCAACGCTATACTGGAAGTTTCCAAGGTAAGAATTCAGGATTTTGCAGACTGAATTAGCAGCCATATTGGAGCACAACCTACGCCATATGGTACCCACGGCAATGGGTCTCAAAATTCCATCAGGTTTAAGCAGAGGGGTTAAGGGTGCGCTGGCAACGAATTCACCAAGCACTGAGGGACATCTTCCGGCAAGCCAAAGGTTCACTACTCCAGTGATCGATTGTAACAAGTCATCTGCAACGGAAGCACTAGCACCACTCATGGATTCAAGTAGATGTTGATCTCTAATTCCATCTCTACCACAAGAAGTTCCCTTAGGGAATCTTTTTAGTGCAGCCAACACGTCATTCGACTTCACAGAGAGAGCAGGCACTGAAATAGATTCAGCCGGAATAAAGGGGGGCTGAGCTAAGGGATGCTTATGCTCGAGTTCATGAAGTGTATCTGGAGTAGGTGGAGAAATGCCACTGGAAGATAAGATACGGATGTCCGCGGTGTAGTGACCATAACTCAACTTTATCTTGCAAGCTATTAGATGTTTACTCGAATTTTTCTTGCCTGGGGCACGTCGCTTTGTAGGTTGTTTAGTTAGGTCAAGCAGGTGTTGGTCTAATTTAAGGAAACCGTGAGGTTCCTTCCATGCTAACAAAGCCTTGTTGATCGCGGCATTCTGTAGCTTTTTTCGATTACCAGAACGTTCCTCACTCGGGATTTGCGGTTCGTACAAATTCAGAGTGCAGATCGGTAAAAGCAGAAGGCGTACCCAGGCCGCAAGATTAATGGGATTTGCAATAACAAAATCTAAATCATATTTCAAAGCTCGTGAGAAATGAAGTCTGCAGTGCGGAGGAATGCTGACTGTAGTATTGATTTGTCGATGTAGCATTAAGTTCAACAATTCGATATTAAGCCCCGCAACATCTTCATACCCTAAAGTAATTGGAGCAGCACCAACGTCCGTAGCTGGAGGCACACTGGCAGGCACAACAACATCTAAAGATACAACAGGTTTCTCTACTCTGTGAATAAGGAAATCTACACCAACACCATTAAATGGTCCAGACACAACATCTGCAGCATGAGACTTGGATTTGCAGGCCATCTTCCATGTATGAGTCGTCATGCACTTGGTACAAAGCCAACTTTGTAAGTCTTGCAGGATCCCTTCCCAGGAAGCATAGCATTGTGCATTGCTCTGGATTCTCTCCTTGCAGATCACTTTATCGTGCGCAGTAGGAAAATGTTGATCTTTAAGGTGACGAATCCATCCACTTATGGAGTAACCTAGACCCCCAGTTCCGCCCTGACAACCATCAAAGTTTGCAAATGGACAAGGGATTTTATCTGTCTGCGATGATGATGAGGTGGAGGCTGCCATGGGGGCTTGAGAATCCAAGTCGTTGTCATGAGTACGGTCCCCTGAAGCAGTTGCAGATCGCAATCGTGGTCTGGGAATTTGCTTAATCCCAACTGGAACTAGGGTTTTAGAAAAACCCTAAGAAAGCAAAAGATAAGAAGTGCATCAAAATGCTGTAAATAATAAACGGGAAGGAGGGAGGTGAATGCAGCGTTGAATCACAGACGAATGAAGGGAATACAACTGGTTTTCAATCACCAAGAGATCTCCATCGCTGGTCGCCGGAGCTTCTCTCTCCCGCCAAACTGAATTATGAAAAGGGGCCAGAAGGCTTTTATAAAGCAAAAACAAGAGTCAAATTAAAAGGATTTGGCAGGGAGACGCGCAACAAGTTGCGACCCAATGCCTAATTATTGTTATTATTATTATTATTATTATTATTATTATTATTATTAATATTATATAAATAGTTATTTTATTTTATATAAAATAATTATACATGGTTGGTTGGAAGGCGAGCAACAAGCTGAAGATACATTATTTATTTTTAATATTATTATTATTATTATTATTTTTAATTATGAAAAGGGGCCACGAAGGCTTTTATTATAACTCAATATCAAGATCAACATTACAAGCAATGGTAGGCAGCCTAGCAACAAGTTGGGCCCCAATACCCTTTTGCATGACGATCCCTACCCTATGAAAAAGAGAATTGCCCATTTTGAAATTGGCATCATGACGAGCCATACAATTCCTAATCGCTTCAGAAAAATAACGAAATCCGACCCCAGCTCCCCAAAAGTGGAAAACGCAAGAACACCAAACCCATATCCAAGCAAAGAGCAGACATTGAGGTATTTATTGTTCTTGCGAGAGACAGCTGCAAAAATGACATGGCCAGGGATAAAACTACGTGTCTTGGCGCTGGTGAAAGGAGAAACTCCAGTGACATCAAGGCGAACATCCCTACCGTCCTCCCAATTATAAGCCATAATATCCGCCGTCCGAAATTCCTTACCATTGACAATGCCCAAAGAGACCTCTTTTCTAGCAACCACACCCGCCCGGTAGCACATGTCAGCTAAGATGTCCTTCACAAGATCGTGCCTAAATTTAAGCCCAACTTCACTAGCGCAGTGAACGGCATGATCCCCAAAGGTGTCCATAAGCTTTCCACAAGAAGAACATTTGCTACCCTCCTCAAAAAGAGGGATGGCAAGCCGATACTACAGCACAGAGCTAAACTTCCTTGGTCCCATAGCTTGATCCAAACCGGGTATCGGTGTAGCTTTAAGGAAATCCAAGGCATGTTCAACTCTATTGCATTTCCAAACGGTCAACTCACGAGGAGATAAAAGAAAGCTAGCAGGTACCTGATCACGAATCGCTCCAAAGTAGATAGCCGCCAATGTCTTCATATGATGGGGGGCGGTATCGTTATAAGCATATCTTTGGCGTCGACTGAAACAGCAGGTGTCGAGATATCCTATGCTGGTATGACAGGCGGAGACGCAGTAGGGTGTTGATTCTGAAGAACATGCAGGGTGTCAGGGGTGTGTGGCGCAACACCGCTAGAAGATAGGATACGAATGGATGCAGTATACATTCCATAACTTAAATAAAGATATATTATTTATTTTTCATGTTATTATTATTATTTATTTATAAAGGACAAAAGAAAATTCATACATAAGGGGTAGGTGCCCAATAAAATCAAACAACTTCAGAAGAAATCCTAACCTGGGCACAAAAACTGCAACAAGAATAATACGGGGCTATACACTCTTCTCCACCAATCATCCCAGGAGATACATTGATATTTGACCACCCAATAAGAGATAAAAGAATATCAATAATATCGGTGGGATGGTCCATTCCGAACATCAACTGGATCAAGATTAACACGGATGGAGTATCCAGAGGTCACACAGGATTTGCGGGAGCGGGATTCATCTGCAGAGACTCCGACGCATGAACTTTAATAACTCTGTAGTTGCGGATTATCTCACAACTACACCCTCATAAGAATCCATTAAAATGATTCCTAAATCTAATTAAGTTGATATGAAACTAAGAATTAAAATACTAAAATTATAAAAGTGACACAAAGATTTTTACGTGGTTCGATCAATGTGATCTACATCCACGGTTCTTCACTAGTGATTGTATGTAATTACATGATTGTACAATTGAAACTCCATTAAAGAATATTTGGAGCTCTAGAATTTTTTGGGGAAGAAGATGATAAAGAAAATAAAATCTCTCATAACATTTTCTCTCTCCTCCTAAAATTATCTCTCCCTCTAAAAAAGACCTCCCTTTCTTCTCATGCCTAAATAGCTATTTATATGATTTTACAAAATGTTGACAATTAAACTGTCTCTCAACTTCGGACTTGAGAATTACCCTGCGAACCTTCGCAACTTCACTTTGCGAACTTCTTTTGCTTTCCTCGTGATTTCCTTTGCTCGCAAAATTTTCTTTGCTCGCAAAATGTATTTTCTCTCCACAATTTCGTAAGTTATCATTTGTTGTGATATTCCGCTCCTACATCTTGCCTCTTTTTTCTTGAATATTGCTTCAAGAGCGATCTTTAAGAAAAAATCCGTTGTTGTAGTAGTCTTTGATCTTGTTGATGAAAGAACGAGCGAAAGAATATCAAACTCAAAAAGTATATACTTGCCTCTATTCTTTTGCGAAGTTCTGAAGCTTTAAGAAGTAATTAGAAGTATCATCTTGCGAAGTATGAAGTATGCGAAGTATCTTGAAGAAGTATGAAGCATAAGAAATATAAAATATCCTTGAAGAAGTATAAGAAGTACTCAATCCTCGAAATATATAAGAAGTATGAAGTATCCTAAAGAAGTATAAGAAGTATTTAATCCTCGAAATATATAAGAAGTATGAAGTATCCTTAAGGAGTATAAGAAGTATTTAATCCTAGAAATATATAAGAAGTATGAAATATCCTTGATGAGAGTGATAAATATTGCCTCTGTTCATGTGAAATTATTATTCCATTTTTGCTGAGGATTCTTGCTGAGAAGATAAAGAACATAAAATATTTTCTTAGGTATCCATAGTTTCCTCTATTCTTTATCTATGAAGGAGAATCCTTGAGAAAATGTTGAATGATTAAATTGCGTCTCTATTCTTATCTTGCCTCTGCCTTAAGTGATAACCCTGCTAACTTCTGAATATTTCTGCGAATTTTTGAGTTTTTCTGCGAATTTCTGAATTTCTGAACTTCTGAATAGTGTTGTGAATAGTGTTGCGAATATAGTGTTACGAATAGTATTGTGAATAGTGTTGCGAATATAGTGTTGCGAATATTGAATAGTCCTGCGAATTATGAATGTTTCTGCGAAGTTTCGCGGTATTATCCTGTAAAATTTTGTAAAATACTTGTGCGAATATAATATTTATGTAATGATTATGTTATGAAATGTGTATGCGATGCTTTTATGATGCGAGTGTGATGCTTGAATGATGCCAGTATGATGCTTGTATGATGCGAGTATGATGCTTGTATGATGCGAATGATTATCTATTGCAATGTATATTTCAAGTTTCTGTTACTTAGCTCATTTTTCCGCAGTAAAATTGATGTAACTTTAAATTGCTTCAATTCCTGCACTATTAGTCTCGCATGATAAAAATATTAAAGATGCATAATCTCAACTTCATTTCAGTATATGTTCGCAAGCTTGTTTGCTTTCATATAATCATCTTCGCAACTTTATTTGCGTATCATCTTATATGTATCCGTCTTTGATTGCGAATGAAATCACCTCTTCTGGTATGACTTCGTGATATATATTCTTGTAAAGATTCTTCAATGATATTGATGGAATTGTCTTCTTTGTTAGGACTTCATGATATATATTCTCTTCAAAATTCTTCAATGATATTGATGGAATTGTCTTCTTTGTTAGGAATTCATGATATATATTCTTGTAAAAATTCTTCAATGATATTGATGGAATTAATTTCATTAATTGTTGTGGTCTTATCATGCCTTCCTAAGTAAAGGTCTTATTTCCACCTCTTTTGTAGCGACAAAATCGCAGCACGTTCTTACACTTTCATGCAAAAACCCATTGATCTTGCCTTATCTTTTTTGTATAGTATTTTAGCCTCTTCAGGAAGTGTTGCGACAATATGATAGGCCTAAATATTCTTGCGAACGTAAAGCCCCATGACATTGCCGTCTTGCGATGAAATCGCAGGACGTCTCTACACTTTCATGTAGTGACCCATTGATCTCATCTTAACTTCTTTATTATGTTCTGCGAGTTATTTTTTTTTTTTTTTTTTAGAAGGCTCGCAGAAGTTCAGTTGTTGCAAAAATATGACAAGCCTTTATGTTCTTGCGAACAAAAATCCTCGTGACATTTGCGTCTTATAGCACATATCAGCTCCCTAATGGAGGGTGCTGCCCTTTATCTTCCCCTTGGTTTCCCCTTCAAGGAAGCGTACATCGACCATACAAGGTTAGCTCTTCCCATCCGATTCTGCAAACAACCAGTTTTTGATCGCAACCTCTTATCCTTTTTGCCTATAGGGCTTATAGTTACGAGGTTGCACCCTATGGGGTATCTTTGGGCCAAGTGCATCATTTTCCAAGACTTGTCAAAAATGGCAGATGTGCTTCAAGCCCACTCGTCACTCTTGACTCAACCGTGTACCTCGACGCCTTGATCGTTTTCTGCACTTCTTGGGAAAGACAGTATGCCTTAGTCGCCCAACCTAAATCATGTTACATCTCGTAATATCGCGTAATGTCGCAAGATTAGGTGAGAATCCAAGGTGTCTAACCCGGATAGGTACCCCGTTATTGGGTTGTACCCCGTAAAGTTCCATGTACTCGGGTTCCTTGGTGGTGTTTCGGTGTCCCTGAGCCATGGTACCCCCTTAAATGACGCACTTTAGGACTTTGCCTCTTACGAAATGTTGCTTCGCGAACTAGGGTGTACGCCACAAAGGTTTGCATGTGTAAAATTTTCTGCGGCTCTCTTTCTTTTTTGGAGGCTGATCACAGATTGCGGTCTTTTGTTCGCAAATAAATTTTTGCGTCTTTCTTCAATGAAAGCTAATCGCAATTGATTTTTGGCGGTATTTTTTCGCCTTTTATAAGTAGAATCAAAATTCTTTTTATTCGTAAAAATTCATCGTAAATTTTTCATGTATATAAAATGTTGAATGTTTTCGTAAAATCTTTAGTATAAGAAGTATGAGAAGTATTCATATCGCATCTTTAAATTAAAATTGTTTTATAGAATTATATAAATTTAATTTTCTCTGTTTTTGGTAACTTTGAAGTCTTTGAAAAATTTTGAGATCTTTAAATTTTTGTGATGAATTTATTTTTGAATCTTGCGATTGTATCGCTTTTCACCAATCTAAAAAAAAATAATCTTTGAAATGTTTTGAAATTGTAGAAATTTTGCGAGTATATCGGTTTTAGTAAATAAATTCAAAAATATTTTGTCTTCCGTAAATAAAGTATTAAAGGGAATGGTACTTACCTTTTTACGGCTTGTTGTTGTCTCTTGCGAAGTATATGACTTGCCATTTCTTGCAAATAATCTCCCACTCTCTTCTTGCGAAATATCCAAAAATCTTGCGAAGTAAATCTTTGAATGAAGTAAACGAACATCTGAGAAGTGTTGGTGCTGCGAACGTTCGCAAGGGAAACATTTGCGAAGTGCAAAGAGTAGAAGTGTTGGTGCTGCGAACATTCGCAAGGTAAACATTTGCGAAGTGCAAAGAGTAGAAGTATTGGTTCTGCGAACATTCGCAAGGTAAACATTTGCGAAATGCAAAAAAAATTTGCGAATGGGGAGATTCGATCGTGAGTCCTCTAACTCATACTCTTCCTTGCTAACCATCAGTGCTGATTTCTATTTTGTGAATAAATGTGATCATGCTTTTCACTTAATGTGATCTTATGCTCTAGTATTTAATGCAAAAAATCTGCGATAGTTGGGATTCGACCGTGCGACCTCAAGTTTGTTGACTTCGCAGACAACCATCTCTGCTGGCTGCTGTTTTTCGAGCAAGGGTGCTATATGCTTCGCAATTCTAATACTTCCCAATACCTCACAATATTTCTGAGCTGAGTTAATGTATCCTTTAATTGTGTTAGTTTGGTAAGTTCCGTATCTATTATTACTCCTGCATTTCCCTTTGTGATTTATAACTAGAAGCCTGTCTTCGTCATATTACTTTTGTCAGCAAACTTCACCTGTTTGCAAGTTGGCTTAATCTTCTCAAGAACAATTTACTTCATGGGTATTGTTATTCTTCGCAGGTTAGTTCCTCATGATTTCTTTTTCAGATCTAATGGATGGTGCTGATTTCTTTGACTTACACACAGTGCTTCTGCTCGTACAAAATATTCTCCATCTCTGGCGGCTACACGGATGTTGTTTGTTTTAAAAAAATCCAAAATTTCTCTGTTAAACCCTCTTGAATGGGAGTTTCATTGGCTATTAGTAAAGCTTTGATGAAGTAAGTGTTAAATATTTCATAGGCAAAGTCCAGCCTCGTCTACTTAACTCCATTTAACTTTCTTCAACAAATCCATGCAAGAACCAAACTTCATTGACGCAACCTTAGAATCCAACTGTTAACAATTTATGGAACTATGTTAACAGTACCCATTCCTACTGCATGCATACAATTATTGAAGCCTTCAAATACATCACGCCGAAATCCCTTTGAAGCATCTCCATTGAGATTCACTCAGCTCACTTCATTCTTTATATTCTTCGCAGAAATTCATCTTCATTCTTTATGTTCTTGACAAAGTAAACTTCACAAGTTAGCCGTTGTTGATAATAAGGATCGCTAGTTCTTGTTCATAGTGTATTTCTTGTTGGGATTTATTTCAACCATGTTGTTTTGAGTCTGATCGCCACAAGTTGGCTTTTCGAGTCTCCACAAGCTGATACTGCGAAGTCGAATGGATGTAAATGATGATACTGCGAAGTAACAGTTGCAACAAGCCTTATTTTCCTACGAAATTGTAGACTCATTTTATCTTCAGGGGTTTGTTGAATTTTGGCTAGAAATATGAGCTGATGCATTTTGCATAATTATTGGTTCTATTCTGGCTCATTCCACTCATCTTTGCAGTCATTGGCCTGGATGATGAAGCGAAACTCAAGTGCTAAGTCTTTTCTTAGTTTATGGTTGCTGATGAGGTTCCAGTAAAGTTATCTTTAATTAAAGTTCCTACAAATGCAATTTTAGTTGTATTAATTCTGTGAACTTCCAATATTTATCACTATTTAAATAATCACTAAAATAAGAAATAATAGGAGATAAGTAAGATTAGAATTATCCCTTTTGTTTGTGCTACTTGAAGTTGTCTTCCAAATCCCATCGTCACTTTCTGGGGCTGCATTCTTTGCAATAGCTACTCTTGTAATATTAATTCCTCTACCATTTTGTCTAACCGTAGGAGTATCTTGATTCATACCCTGGCTGTAAGTCTTTTCTGCGATGTTTGCACACTGTCCGGAGAGTTCTTGCTAACCGTAATCATGTCCCTATATCAGATGGATATCATTGCCTTCTTTTCCTTCTTCGCCTGTATATCTTTCCCCCTTCTATGTTCGTTAAAGTTCATTGATCCATAGCGAACTTCGCAGAATTGTGTGTATGGATTGTTCATGCTTGTTTTTATGTTGTATGTCTGACGCATTTGCAGAAAACATTGGTTTGAGTTGTTGCATTTTCGTCTTCAGATATTTTGTTCCTTTAATTGCTTCAAGTAAACAATGACGTGTACAGTCTCTCTTCGCTGTTGAGCTGAGTTTTCTTCATCCTCCTTGTTGCTGGCTGATGTGATGTGCCAACCTCATGATCTGCGTTTTTCTTCGCAAAAGAGATTTGTACCTTCGCAGATGCTGCGAAATTCCCTTTCTGAAGTTGTTGCTTTCTTCACCATGTTCTCTTTTTCGCAGAAATAAACAAATTTCCTCATTCTTAATAGAGTAGTTGATGAGTTTAAAATGAGTTCTGCGAATTGATGACTGAGTTGAAGTTTAGTCTGGGGTTGATGGTGAACTTCGTCTGTTGCTTGACTAGGTGATCAATTCTTAAGTTTTCTTCGCTTTTCTGATCATGTTATTATTCCTCTCCTTCGGAGTAACAGCTGCAACAAATTTTTCTCCTTCCCTTTTCTTCTTTTCTCTGTTATTATCTTCCTGGCTGAATTTTGATGTTATATTTTCTTCATTCACGGTCCGTATAACTCGATATTATTACTCCCAATTGATTTGTTACGAATCATTTCAGTTTAGATTGGAAATTAATTCCATTCAGTTGTCTCTTCGCAGAAGAAAACTAATTTCTTCATTCGCTGTTGACAATTTGTGCTAGGAAACACACCCATCCATACATCGCCCTCTTTCTTAGTCTTTGGTATTGATGTAACTTTAACATTTCTCTATATCTCTCTAGATTTCTCTGTATTGCAGATGACGTTTGTTGCCGAAGAAAATTGAATTCATCACTAACAGTAGCCAGATTTCCTAAACTTTCTTGAACCAACAAGATTAGGTCCCTGTTTCTAGCGCCAATTATGTAGTTGCGGATTATCTCACAACTACACCCTCATAAGAATACATTAAAATGATTCCTAAATCTAATTAATTTGATATGAAACTAAGAATTAAAATACTAAAATTATAAAAGTGACACAAAGATTTTTACGTGGTTCGATCAATGTGATCTACATCCACGGTTCTTCACTAGTGATTGTATGTAATTACATGATTGTACAATTGAAACTCCATTAAAGAATATTTGGATCTCTAGAATTTTTTGGGGAAGAAGATGATAAAGAAAATAAAATCTCTCCTAACATTTTCTCTCTCCTCCTAAAATTATCTCTCCCTCTAAAAAAGACCTCCCTTTCTTCTCATGCCTAAATGGCTATTTATATGATTTTACAAAATGTTGACAATTAAACTGTCTCTCAACTTCGGACTTGAGAATTACCCTGCGAACCTTCGCAACTTCACTTTGCGAACTTCTTTTGCTTTCCTCGTGATTTCCTTTGCTCGCAAAATGTTCTTTGCTCGCAAAATGTATTTTCTCTCCACAATTTCGTAAGTTATCATTTGTTGTGATATTCCGCTCCTACAAGCTCTAGCTCAACCACTGGGAATTATGACTGCATTAACTTCCGAAACTTGGGCTCTTCTATTGGCCACAAGAACAGAAACAGAGAGGCAACGGCCAAGAGTTCTCTTTCAAACAGACTCAGAAAACCTTATGTGTTTCATAACTTCCTCTACCCCACCACCTTGGCACATAGCAGGAATTATTGAAGAAATAAAAAGTAAACTCCGACAGATCCCGCAAGCTTCTATTCAACACAACTACAAGGAAGGAAATCAAGCAGCCGACGGAATGGACAATCGTGCAGCAGATGGAAGCCAAATAGGAAATTCTTCAACCAAAATATGGGACCAGGCAATCCCATCTTTTATTAGTCACATTTTATTTCAAGACTTTGTGGGTACCACATACCCACGACAAATTGTAATCTAATTCCTTTTAATAATGCATGCTTCAAAAAAAAAGGGGGGGGATAGGTGCCCATTCTTCTTTTTCTTCTTCTTCTTCTTCTTATTATTATTATAAAAAGGTACCCCCATGGGTATATTTTTAAGAATCTAAGTCAACATTACACGAGATGGTGGGCAACCAAGCAACAAGCTTGGTGACAACACCTTTCTAGATAGCGATGCCTAGCCTATGAAAAAGAGAACCGCCTATCTTAGAATTTGGGTCGTGACTAATGAGGAAGTTCTTTAATCTACTTATAAAAGCAATAGTGTCTTCCCCTAGCTCCCCCAAGGTGGTAAAGGCCTATCTTATTATTATTTTTTATTTTATTTTATTATAAAGCAATTTTATTTAAAAACAAAGAATCAAAGTTTACATAGAGGTGGTTGGTAGCCGGGCGACAAGCTGGGCACCAAACCCCTTTTGGATAGCAATGCTTATCCTATGAAAAAAGAAAACTTCCATGACCAGAAAAAGCATCATTGTTTGCTAGATAATTTTTAAATCGTTTCAAGAAACAAATAGTGTCTTCACTTAGTTCTCCTAAAGAGTATTATTATTATTATTATTTTTATGAAAAGGACGCCGCAAGGCTTTTATTATAACTCAATATCGAAGTCAACGTTACAGGAGATGGTGGGAAACCTAGCAACAAGCTGGGCGCCGACACCTTTTTGGATAACGATCCCTAACCTATGAAAAAGGGAATTGCCCATTTTGAAATTGGCATCATGATGAGCCATGCAATTCCTAATTCGCTTCAAAAAAATTACAAAATCCGAACCAAGTTCGCCTAAGGTGGAAAAGGCCAGTACCCCAAACCCATAGCCGAGTGAAGAACAAACACTCAAGTATTTGTTGTTCTTGCGGGTAACAGCAGCAGAAATGGCATGACCAGGAATGAAGTTGCGAGTACGAGCACTAGTGAAAGGGGAAACTCTAGTGACATCAAGGCAAACATCCCTGCCATCTTCCCAATTATAAGCCATGATATCGGCTGGGCGAAAATCCTTGCCATTGATAACGCCTAAAGAAACCTCTTTTCTAGCTACCACCCATGCACGATGACATATATCTGCTAAAATATCCTTCACCAAATCATGTCTGAATTTGAGCCCGACCTCGCTTGCGCAATGGATGGCATGGTCACCGAAGGTATCCATAAACCTGCCGCAACACGAGAACTTACTACCCTCGGCAAAAAGAGGTATTTCCAAGCGGTACTGAAGCACAGAGATAAACTGCCTAGGCCCAACAGCCTGTCCAAGCCCAGGAATCGGGACTGCCTTAAGGAAGTCCATAACATGGAAGGATCTGTTACACTGCCAAACTGCAACCTCACGTGAAGAAAGAGCAAAGGTGGAGGGTACCTGATCGCGAACTGCACCAAAATAAATAGCCGCCAAAGACTTCATATAAAGGGGGGCGGTATCATTAATGTTGAAATCCGTAGAGGTAATCCCACAGGCTTGCTTAAAAAATTGTAAGGCGCTGAGAAATTCAGGACTGGGGACTGTGGTAGCAGGAATCTTCAAAATAGACTGCTGCAAATGTCGGGTCTGCACCTGAGAAGATAGGTAGCAGTACTTCATTGTATCTGAAATCCTAAGAATACCAAATCCCCCATCCTTGATGGGAAGTGTAGCCAATCGCTGTTGGACCTCCCCGAAGCCGGCACCATCTCCAACCACCAGGCGACGGAGATACCGCAAGAGATAGTCATCAAAACGTTCAGTTGCAGGTGCTAACGCCTTCGGGCATGTGGTACGCAAGGAAAAATATAACCTCGATACCCCGGTACAACTACGCAAGAGCAGGAGTTCGCATTGGGGATCATGCAGCTCTTGGATTTTGTACATAAGCTGTACTGTCTTATCAATTCTGTGTGTCACAGTACTGCAGCAAAAATCCGAATTTAAACTCACCGGCCCACCAAGAAACCTCACACCATCCTTGGGCTTTCCAATATTCAACGGAAAAGTACCCACAACATCTCGTCTCAAATCATACGAAGGCCAAAATAATTCGGTCTTTGAAATATTAAGATGTAACCCGTAGCCTGGTCCATCTTCCTGAAGAATCTTAAGAGCCTTGGATAACTCCATCGTGTCACCTGCTATGGTGCCGTCGTCCAGATACCAAGCATGGAAATCTAGACTACAATTGGAAGCAATCTTCTCCACGAGTGGGTTTAGAGCTAAGGAAAACAACAGGGGGCCAAGGGGGTCACCCTGCTGTACCCCTTGCGTAGAGGATAGGATGTGATCGTGATAATATAACCTGGCAGGGTGGGTATAGCAGAATTCAACCCAATATACAATACCAGGGAATCGAGATCGTACCTCTCTAATGATAGCAGACCGGTCGACGAGATTAAAGGCGTTAGAAAAATCGATCAGCAACATGGATTTTGTGGCGTCCGAACCACATAACTCGAGAAGTCTATTGGCCGAGTGCAAAATGCCTTACCCTCCCCCCGGAACACCTACACCAAACTGGAAGTTGCCAAGATAATTATTCAAGTTTTTACAGACAGAGTTGGCAGCCATTTTGGAGCACAACTTGCGCCAAATGGTACCCACTGCGATGGGTCTCAAACCACCACCAGGCTTGAGCAACGGCGTCAAAGGGGCGCTGGCAACGAACTCACCAAGAACATAGGGGCATTTGCCTGCAAGCCAGAGATTAACGACGCCAGTAATAGACTGCAGCACGTCCTCCGCAATAGCAGCGCTAGCTCCACTCAAAGCATCAAGGATATTCTGAGCTCTGAGGCCGCCTCTACCACAGGACGTACCCTTAGGAAATCTCTTGAGAGCGGCTAAGACGTCCTTAGAATTCACAGTCATGGCAGGAGACGAAATGTCCTCTGCGGGAATGACAGGAGGCCGAGCTAGGGGGTGTTTTTGTTGGAGTTCATGCAAAGTGTCTGGAGTCGGAGGAGCAACACCACTAGATGAAAGGATACGTATGGCAGCGGTGTAGTTACCATAACTCAGCTTCTTCTTACAGGCCGCTAAATGTTTGCTAGTTTTCTTCTTGCCTGGAGCCTATTTTTTTGAAGGTTGCTTAGTCAGGTCAAGCAACTGTTGAACTAGAGTGAGACAGCCAGAAGGCTCACTCCAAGTCATTAGTGCTTTGTTGATCACTGCTGTTTGTAGATTCTTCCTATTCCCAGAGCGCTCCTCACTCGAGTTTTGTGGTTCATACAGGTTTAAGGTGCAAAGCGGCAGCAACATAATACGTATCCAGGCCGCAGTGCATGTTGGTTTTGCAATAACAAAATTCAAAGCCAATTTCAGCGTACGTGAAAAAGACAGTCTGCAATGGGGTGGGATGCTAACCGTAGTTGGAATCTGTCTCTATAGCATTTGGTTGAGCATGTCCACAGTAAGCCCTGTACCACCATCATTGACTGGTTCACTTGGTGCTGAACTATCAGCTGCAGCTGGGAACACAGGATGAGGCTTTTCCACGCCAAAAATCAGGAAATCTGCACCAACACCGTTGAATGGCCCTGGTATGACGTCTGCAATATGTGATTTCGATTTACAAGCCATCTTCCATGTATGAGTGGTCATGCATCTGGTGCACAACGGCGTATTATTATTATTATTATAAAAAAATGGCATCCCATGGGTATATTATTAAGCAAAATCAAAATCAATATTACAAGAGATGGTGGGTAACCTAGCAACAAGCTGGGCACTAACACCTTTCTGAATAACGATCCATAACCTATGAAAAAGTGCATTTCCTATCTTAAAATTAGCATCATGTATAGCCATGCAATTTGTTAGTCTCTTCAAAAAAATTAGAAAATCCGTACCTTGCTCACCAAAAGTGGAGAAGGCCAACACACCAAACCCATAACCGAGTGAAGTGCAAACATCTAAGTATTTATTGTTCTTACGAGTGATTTTTGAAGATATGGCATGACATTAACTAGTTGTAAGCCTAACAATCTAAGCTCCAACAACATATTATTACATTAATTGAACAGGTTGTTGTGCTAACCTACCAGCGAGCCTCATGGGTAACCTAGCCAAGGGAGCCGAAGCGGATTGGGGGGATGAGATTGTGTCACAAGAGGGGAAAACTAACACTACCTTTCATGTTAATTCCTGCAATATTACGTCATTGGGGGCTCGAACCTGGGACCTCCTGGAATGCATGAAAGTTTAGGAAACGGGGATGACCAGCTGAGCTAGGGCCCGTTCTTCTTCTTCTTATTATTATTATTATAAAGGAGCCATAGGGGCATTTTATTAGAAAATAAAATGAGTTTAAATCACATCATTAGGTACATCAATAGGTGGGAGTCGGGCAACGATATGTGCTCCAACCCATTTCTGGATTGCTAAGCCTACCTATGAAAGAGTGAACCACCGACTTTTCTGTTAACATCGTAGTTAGACAAGCAATTCTTCAATGTTCTTAGAAAAACAACCATGTCCTCGCCTAATTTGCCTAGAGTAGTGAAGGCCAAGATGCCAAAGCCGTATCCATGAGATGTGCACAGGTCCAAATATTTGTTCCGTTTGTGGCTAACTGCAGAAGTAATAACATGTCCTGGAACGAAGCCGCGACCTCCTCCTCCAGAAAACAGTGATACACTGGTGACATAAAAGCAACTACTCAAGTCATTCTCCCAATTATACACCATAATGTCCGCAGGCTTTCGTCCGGAAGCATTATTTTTCAAAAATCCTAAGGAGGCCTCTTTCCTGGAAGCAACCCCTGATCTAAAACATATATCAAGGATGACATCTCGGACCAAGTCGTCACGGAATTTTAGGCCTACTTCGCTCGCACAATGGAGGGTGTGATCTCCAAAAATGTCCATGGTTCGGTCACAGCAAAGGCAAGTGTTGTCCTCGGGGAATATAGGTATGCCAAAGCAGTACTGGGTGATGGCTCTAAACTGCCTAGGACCGATGGATTGGTTTAACCCTGGGATGGGGAAACCTTCAGGTAGTCCATAGTATGGTATGACTTATTGATATTCCACAAAATTGCATCTCTTGTAGATAAGGTAAACTTGGAAGCAACCTCTTTCTTTACGACATCGAAGTACTGAACTGCCAGTTTTTTCATAGGCTGTGGGGAAGTAAAAGTAATTTTGAATGACCAGGAAAAAAGGCTGCATGCCTGCATGAACTTGGTGAGAGCATGTTGATAGCTGGAGCTTGGGGCAGAAATATCGGCGGAGTGCAGGATGGTACGCTGTAGTTGCTGCGTATGAATCTGAGAAGCCATGAAGCAGTAATGGCTGGTATCGTACACCGTGTATACACCTAGACCCCCGTTTTTAATAGGCAGGGTTGTTAATCTTTTTTGAAGAGGACCGAACCCTGATCCATCGCCAGTGATTAAGTGATGTAAGAATTGAACCAAGTGTTGATCAAAGTAAGATATGGCAGGCTGCAAAACTTGAGGGTCAGTCGTGCGGAGCGTGAAGTAGATTTTTGGCACTACAGTGCATTTACGCAACAACAAAATCTCACACTGAGGGTCCTTCAAGGTTTTGACACAGTCCATGAGTTTTACCGTTTTTTCAGCCCTTTGCATAACAATCTAACTGCGATATTGCATGTCTAAGCTTACTGGTCCCCCCTAGTATCTTCACTCCACCTGTGGGTCAGCTAATATTGATTGGAAAGACATCTTTGGCAAGAGACCTGGTATCTGTAGTAGGCCAGAATATTTTGGTCTTCCTAATGTTTAAATGCAGACCTTTTGCAGCACCTTCACTTTTTATAATGAAGAGGGCTTTGGACACCTCCATTGTGTCTCCAATGATGGTGTCGTCGTCTAAGTACCACGCATGAAATTCCAGAGAATATTGTGAGGCAATCATGCGAACAAGAGGGTGTAAGACCAAGGCGAAGAGAAGAGGGACTAACGGATCCCCTTGTTGCACACCTTGAGTTGAGGCTTATATTGCATCATTATAGTACAACCGGGATGGTCATGCATACCAAAATTCGACCCAACGTGATATAATGGGGCATCTGGCGTGAACCTCTTGGATAAATGTTGATCTGTCTACCAAGTTAAATGCATTTGTGAAGTCGATGAGCATCATAGTGAGGTTACTGTGGGTACCTTTAAGTTCGAGTAACCTGTTCGCAGAGTGTAAGATACTCTCACCTCCATAAGGGATACCGATACCGAATTGATAGTCACCTAGATAGTTGTCCATATCCTTGCAAACAGTGGAAGCCGCCAGCTTTAAGCACAACCGTCGCCAAATGGTATCGATAGAAATTGGTCGTAGTCCTCCATCTGGCTTTAGGAGTGGCGTTAGTAGGGCGATGGCGATGTACTCTCCGATAGAAGGAGGACATTGGATTGACAACCACAGATTAACGACACCTGCCATAAACGAAAGAAGTTCATCTGAGACTGCAGCATATTCTCCACTTAATGCATCTAAGAGGTTCTGTGCTTGGAGTCCGTCTCTTCCGCACGATGTTCCATTCGGAAAACTCTGAATGGCACACAGTATTTCTTGGCTGTCGACTGAAATTGGCGCAGCATCAACACTAGTTGAGGAGGAGAAGTGTAAGGGTGTTTCTTTTGTAACTCAGCAAGGGTGGCTTCAGATTCAGGTGCGACACCATTAGAAGAGAGTATTTGAATGGCAGCGGTATAGTGACCTTGACTAAGCTTCTGATAGTTGTCTAAAACACCTTATTATTTATCTATTGTTTATGCTTTATCTGCTAGTTTTCTTGTAAAATATGTATCTTATGTTTTGTTTTTGAGTATTTAGGTACTTTGGAGTCATTTGGAACGAAAGAAGAGGAAACATGGCAAAAGCGTTGGAGGCGGATTGTGTCTCATTATTTGCTTTTATTTCTTCATCTCTGTCTGAAAAGTATGCCAGCTTTAGTGATGCAAATTATGTCTGAAAAACATGGTGGCTTTAATGATACTAAGACATTGAAGAGAAGAAGTGGACTTGAGATGCAACAGGCGGCTGCAGCTGGTGGAAGAGCATTCATTTGGAGTATAAAGGGGCGCAATTGTCATTTTAGGGAAAAACACTATTTGGAGCCCGGTACTGGTTAAGGGGAAGCTCTTTGGAGGAGTACTAAACAAAGTCCAATCAGGGTTAAGGGGTGCCATCTGGGTGTCCCTTATCATTCAGGTTTAGGTGTAGATATCTTGGGTGGCTTCATATGTGGGGAACAAATAGCTATCCCAATGATTAAGCTAACCCTAAATCGAGAATCACTTTTCTCGATTTCATTTCATTCATTTCTCACCTGAAATCGAAAAACAGTAACAGCGACTGCGCTGTTAAATCCTAGAGATTGAGATCGAAATGGGAGATGTACAGAGATTGGTAATGAAGATGGGTTCGATTGGAAGAAGTAAAACAACAGCTACTAAAGAAATTGTACGAGTTTTTTCTGATAAAATTAATGGACGAAAGATCGAGACACAGAGAAGATTGAATTGCTAACAATGGGTTTGTGATAATTTAGGGTTCAACCCTGTTAATTAAGCTACATAAAGGAAGGAATTGGTGGTTAAAATTAGGGTTCGATTCGTCTCTGTGGTTAAAGAAAAGATGCAGCTGATGATGATAAAGAAATTGAAGATGGTTGTACAATGGGTTTTCACTGAATTTGGTAAAATGCTCGGGTTACTCACGAATGGTTTAATTTGTCTTCAATGAAGAATCAGTTGAGCAATTAGGGTTGTGTTTGTCAATTTGGGGGTTTCCCGTCTGAATAGTGATTTGAGATGGAAGATGAATGGAATAAATAGATGTATGCTTATGAGATGAATGAGGGTTTGCTTCTAAATCTGAGTTGATGGAAGAATGGGTTTTGGTTTGAATCTGTGGGAATGTTTGAAGATGGTTTTATTGGTGGTGGTTCAGAACAGATGGCATTTAAATCGTAGCTGTTGTAATGATGGAGTTTGTGAATTGAGAGAATGTAAAGCTAATTGGTAGTTGCAGCTATCTAAGGCAAAGGGTTAGTTTTGCCATTGGAGTGTGGGAATGATGCAGGAAAGAGAAGGCCAAGAAGGTGCAATGTCAGTGCAGCTGCTATTGAGCTGAGATGGCCTTGAAGAACTGGGAATTTGTGCAGTGAGTTGTAGGTGATGCTATGGTGTTGGTTGCAGGGAAGGTTGTGGTCATGAGGTAGTTGCAAGTGTGTTGGAGTTGGACAGCAGTTCTATGGAGCTGTAGAATTGGCAAAAAGGGAGGACTTGGCTTGTTGCTGTGTGGATTGAAGGCCTGATGTGGTACAGACTGCAGGTGGACTTCAGTGAAGCAGGTTATAGGGTCCTGAGTTGAGTATTACTGGGAAGTTGATGATGTTGCTACTGCTGATTTCTGTGAAGAATGGGTCTCATCTGGTATTTGGAATTGAATAGAAAGACGGGGCAACGGAAATGGCAGAGAAGGAAGAATCCGTAGAAACTGGTGGTAATTGCTACTGTAGGATTGCAGTGATGGTTGCAATGGTTGGTTGGTGACAGTGAGGCATTGGTGGTGATTGTCAGGGAAGTGCAGTTCAACAAGTTATGATGCCGAGAATGGTTTGCAGCCGAGACTACAGGATGAAACTGATGGTTGCATAATGGAGCAGTGAGAACAAGCTATGCAAGTCTGAATTGAAGTGGTTGTTTCTTCAGTTGTATCTATGGCCTGAGAAGATAGTGATGTTGTATGGGGTGTTGTCGGTATAGATGCTTGTGCTAATATGCAGTTGCAGCTGCATCTTAGATGGAAGAATATGCAGAATACAACTGCAATGGAACTAAGGCACTAGTGGTGATTTCTGGACTGAAATGGGAGTTACAGGTGGAGTTGGTGGTGGCTTTGAGCATGTGGTTCTGGTGATGAGGCATTGAAGAACTGAAGCTGCAAAGTATGTGAATTGCAGGTCAAATGGGGTTTGGTTGATATTGCCATTCATTGGCAGTGAAGGCTTGTTCAAGGTTGTCACTGAGGTGGAGGTAGCCTGAGCTGTGAAGTACAACTATGCACTGATGCTGCTGCAACAGATGAATATGCAACTGAATTGGTGGCTTGCAAGAAGGCACAGCCATCTTGGCCGTGAACTGCACTATAAGGCATATGCAAGATTGCAATGGCCTGGCCTGGACTGAGTCGGATCGTTGACTCCCTGAGCTTGACCGAGTTGTCCAGCTAGACCGTTGAACGTTTGACTTTTCAGGTTACCGGCGGCAACTTTCCGGTGCCGGATTCTGGCAAAAAAAAAAACCCAGTTTTTCGGCGAGCGTTTTTGGGACAGATTTTTTACACGGGTTTCTCTCTCTCGTGGGCCGGGTGGATTTCCAACTAATGGACTTTGAAGTCAAAACCTAATTTTGGAAGGAGAAAAAGCTACAAAAAGAAAAGTTCTACTAACTTTTGGATATAATGTTTTATTCTATTCTTGGAGCTTTTGCAGAGAACTACTTTTAGGGTTTGCTTTCTTTTATGTTTCATCTTATTTCTTTGAATATTATGATGATGAACTCCATGAATATGAGTAGCTAAATACTATTATTGGTTATGGGATAAAAAGTTGATTTCTTCAAGCATGTTATTTGATTCTATGAATTAGTTTTGTCTCAATTTTATCGTTTATGATTCATTGTTTTATTATCATATGATTTGAATGCTAGTTTGGTTGAGTCCGGAATCAATTGGATTTGTTTTCATCTCTATAGCTATATTAGGGTTTTCAATAAGTAAAAGTTGTTTATCCCTGATTTCTAGTAGCATCTTGTGGTTAATACTTGTAGTGATACATCTTTTTAATCGCATATGAATCATAACCTTTGTTAAAACGAATTAGTGCTTTTACACGTTTGTTTGCATTGATTAGTATTATTTCATAGAACTTATTGCTCTTAGGGAGTTAAACCTAATTGTGCTTTTACACTTTAGGTTGCTTTTTAAGAAGATTTCACAATAGCATCTTTTAATGTTGTTTGTGATAAAATCAGGAAATAAATGGGATACTCTTGCGATCAAGATATCCTAGGAATTTTGATAATTGATAGATTAAATACCAATTCTAATCATAGATTAAAAACACATGTTTATGAATGATACTATCCCTTAACCAATATTTTCTCCTTATTGATTATTCCTATTATTTACTTTGCTTTATTTAGTTTTATTTATTACTTTGATAAAAACAAAAACACACCTTGGGTTATTTGGTTACATAAGAATCTGAAAATTGCATAACAACAATCGCCTCTATGTGGATACGAACTCTTTCTTATCGAATACTATATTCATAATTAGTAAAGTGAGGAAGTGAATTATTTTTGACGCATACGACACGCATCAGCTTCTTCTTGCAGGCCTGGGCATTAGTTTTCCTTGGCTTCTTAGCGTTTTTCCTGCTCTTTTGAAGTTCCTTTTAACTTCTAGTATCTGGTGGAGTAGGGCAGTACAACCTTGGGGTTCGTTCCATTTGTCCAGGGCAATATTGATGGTGTTAGTCTAAATTTTCTTCCTGGCACCAGATCGTTCTTCCATTGCATTTTTAGGGATATAGAGACTGAGCGTGCAGATGGGAAGAAGCAGCAAATGAAGCCATGGACCCAAATCAGATGGATGTGCTATAACCTTGTCAAGTGCAGATTTTAAAGTTCTGGAAAAATTTAATCTACACTGTGAAGGGATATTGGAAGTTGTTGTAATTTGCTTCCGAAATAACAAGTTGAGCGTCTCAATAGACAGCCCTGCAAATTCATCATCATCAACAATCTTTGCACTCTGAGCACCAACGACAGGGTAGGTGAGGTAGGTTTGTCAAGATCGTATATTATAAAATCTGCTTCTCTACCATTGAAGGGTCCTTTCAGGATACCACTAGCGCATGGCCTCGACAGGGTCTCTTCCAAGAAAACCATAGAAAACAAGGGAAACAAAGCCTCATGCGTAATTAACGTAAAAAAAATTCCCAGGCTGTATACACACTTACCTCATTACGAATTCTGTCTCGGCAGACATCGATGGATGCTTTAGTCGGTAAATGTCTGTCTTGTATATGCTTGAGGATCGAAGTTTTGGCATATCCTTGGCCTCCTACACCATCTAGGCACCCGTCGAATTGTTTAAAAGGACAGCGGCATAAAGGATCATCGTCATCATCTGAGTCAATGCAGGGTGGAGTATAGTATGTGGATGAAGTCGAGACTTTAGAACACCCTGCATGAGAAGATGCAGAAGAACCCAAACTTGGGGGAATGGGAAATACTGCAGATGAAGATTGGGATGATGATGCTCGTGTCCTCGGAATATGAAGATAACTGCCTTAACCGTCACCAAATAGTGACGAAATGGGAGAATATGAAGATCAAGACCCCTCAGCAAAAGCATCACCTATTAGTTCTCCAGTAATACAGGAGGTGGAAGAGGAAGTGGATATATCTTTAGATGCCTTATCAGGAGTTAAGCCACAGAATACTATAAGGCTTCAAGGTGTGTCAAGGAATAACAAACCTATCACTATATTGGTAGATAGTGGAAGTACACATACCTTTGTGGACCTATATATTGTTAGATATAGTGGTACCTTTATAGAACCGACTGCACCCTTTCATGTAGCAGTGGCAGATGGTAACAAGCTCACTAGTGAAGCTAAGTGCCCTAAATTCTCATGAAGCATGCAAGGACACAAGTTTGAGTGTGAAGCTAGAGTTCTGGCATTGGGAGGCTGTGACATGGTATTGGGAGTAGATTGGATGAAGGGAATTAGCCTTGTCAAGTTTGATTTTAATCAGTTGACAGTGACATTCAACAGGGGAAGGGAGGAGATCATTTTGCAGGGAAGTTCTGAGGCTCCCAAGGTGTCTATGATGACATCTAAGACATGCCATAAATACCTCAAGAAGAGCAAATATGGAGTCACGGGGCATTTGTTTGCCATTACAGCCAAAGAGGTACAACTCACTACTCCTGAGTCTCTGCAACCCATTTTGAGTTCCTACAAATCATTTTTTCAAGAACCTAGTAGCCTACCTCCACAAAGATCCCATGATCATCACATCCCCCTCAAGCCACTCTCTACACCTCCCAACCAAAGACCCTACAGAATTCCATATGTACAAAAAGAAATTGTAGAACAATTGGTACAAGAAATGCTCAAGTCAGGAATCATTATGCCAAGTCATAGCCCCTTCTCATCTCTCATATTATTAGTAAAGAAAAAGGATGGAAGCTGGAGATTCTGTGTGGATTACAGAAGGTTGAATGAACTCACTGTAAAAAAAAAGTACCACATTCCAGTGATTGATGAATTACTTGATGAGTTGCATGGGTCACAAGTCTTCTCCAAGATTGATTTGAGAGCTGGTTATCACTAAATCAGGGTTTCTCCTTCAGATACTCACAAAACATCATTCAAGACTCATCAAGGTCATTATGAATTCCTAGTTATTCCCTTTGGGATGACTAATGCCCCAGCAAGCTTTCAAGCATTGATGAATGATGTCTTCCAACCACACTTGAGGAAGTTCATATTGGTCTTCTTTGATGATATATTAGTATATAGACCTGACATGGAAACACATGCTAAACACTTGGAAATCACTCTGGAATTACTCAAGGAGCATAGTTTGTTTGCCAATATGAGCAAATGCTCATATGGACAGACTTCACTAGAATACTAGGGCCACATTATCAGCGGAGAAGGAGTTGTTGTTGACCCTGACAAGGTGGAATGCATGAAGAATTATCCCATCCCAAATACCTTAAAGGAGTTGAGGGGATTTTTAGGGTTGACTGGGTACTACAGGAAATTTGTGCTGAATTATGGACTTATTGCCATACCACCGACTGAATTGTTGAATAAAAACAAGTTTCAATGGAGCTCAGAAGCCACCACTGCATTTGAACTATTCAAGGGAGCCATGACAACCACTACAGTGCTCATCCTTCCTGATTTCAACAAGCCCTTTGAGCTAACCACAGATTCTTGTGATTTGGGAATAGGTGCTGTACTGATGCAGGATAAAAGGCCTATTGCATTTTACAGTAAAGGAATGGGTACCAGATTTCTAGCTATGTCAACTTATGAGAAGGAGATGATGGCCATAGTTATGGACATTAGCAAGTGGAAATCTTATCTAATGAGCAACAAGTTCACTATCTACACAGATCATCAAAGTATTAAGTACTTCCTAGAGCAAAGAGTTAACTCACTTCTGCAACAAAAATGGCTAGCTAAATTATTGGGCTATAACTATGAATTGAAGTACAAAAAGGGGTGTGATAATAAGGTGGCTGATGCACTATCAAGGATCCATCACCCAGAAGAGGCTTCATGCAATGTTGTCTCTTAACTACAACCAGCTTGGCTGAAGGAAGTACAAGAAAGTTACTTGGAAGATGATGTAGCCACAGAATTACTACCAAGGCTGATGATAACAGGCAATAAGGATGGAGAGTTCTCTCTTGAGCAAGGAGTCATTAGATACAAGGGCAGAATCTTTGTTGGCAGCTCTGGAGAGTTAAGAGAGAAGGTCATGACAGCAGTGCACTCTTCTTCAATAGGAGGGCATTCAGGAGCAAGAGCTAGCTACCAGAAGGCCAAGTCCTATTTCTATTGGAAAGGCATGAAAAATAACATAACCTAGATGGTTCAAGAATGTGACACTTTCCAACAGCACAAGGGCTTCACTACCCTACCAGCTGGACTCCTACAACCCTTTCCAATCCCTGAGCAAGCATGGATAGACATTAGTATGGATTTTATCATAGGTTTGCCAAAATCTGATGGAAGGGAGCTTATACTGGTGGTAGTGGACAGGTATACCAAATATAGCCACTTCTTAGCACTCATCCATCCCTACACAGCAGCAATAGTGGCAAAGGTAATGCTTGACTCAGTCATTAAATTGCATGGAATTCCTAAGACCATAGTGTCAGACAGAGATAGTGTATTCCTAAGTAATTTTTGGCAGTGCATATTGAAAAGAATGGGAACTTCGTTGCACCTAAGTACTGCCTATCACCCTCAAACAGATGGGAAAACTGAGAGGGTGAATACATGCCTAGAAACTTATCTGAGGTGTATGACAAGCTACAAGCCTACCAAATGGGTGTCATGGTTATCACTAGCTGAGTGGTGGTTTAACACTAGTTACCATTCCAGCCTGAAGTTAACCCCTTTCGAAGCTTTGTATGGGTATAAACTTCCACAGTTTGGGATATCTCCAAAAAATGGTGGAATCAGTCTTGGTGCAGATGAGTATCTACAACATAGATTGCTCATGGGACAAATTCTTAAAGGGGTGCTTGAAGAGGCCCAACACAAGATGAAACAACAGGCTGATAAGAAGAGGATTGAGAGAGAATTTAAGGAGGGTGATTGGGTGTATTTGAGACTCCAACCCTACAGACAGTCTTCAGTGAAATTAAGGAAAAATCTTAAGCTGGATGCCAAATTCTTTGGTCCTTATAAGATACTTGAGAAGATTGGGAAGGTGGCCTATAAGCTGCAACTTCCACCAGATTCCAAGATCCACCCCACATTCCATGTCTCCCAATTGAAGGCCAAGCTAGGAGCTGGGTTTCTACCACAAACTACACTGCCCAAACTGAACAAAGACAAGGAGTTGAAGGTGAGTCCTTTGCAAATTTTGGATAGTAGGAACGTTAAGAAGGTGAACCAGAGCATTAACCAAGTGCTAGTACAATGGGAGAATTTATCAGCTCAAGATGCTACTTGGGAAGACAGGGACTTCATGACAAATCAATTTCCAAAGCTAATCCTTGAGGTCAAGGATTTGGAAGAGTAGAAGGCATTGTCAGGACCCTAGATAGTTGTTTCTTTTGTGTCTTGTTACTAGGTAGAGTAGATAAGGGCTATTCTGGGCTGCCCTTGTTATGGGCTGCCATTGTGTTAAAGGCACCCAGGGACATTTTGAATTGTACGGACCGTTACGGTCCCGTGCTTCTCACACGTGCGGGAGTGGGAAGTATCATCTTATCCTGAGAATTGTTGTTTAGGAAAGATTATCAAAAAGTAAATCTAAAAACTTCCTTGAGTTCTCTCAAACCCTTGTTCCTAGTTTTTGAGCTAATTTGTGAGGATTAATCCTTACAATCCACCGGCTTCTCGTAAGTAGTGAAACTGTTGTTTTGAGGGTCACAGTGTGATGAGTTAGTCCCCTGTGCCGGGCCTTCTGAAGCGGAGATTCTTCCTAAATCAGATGTCAGTTTGATGAAGAAATCGAGTATGTGGTTCATTGTATCCTTTATTAGATCCATGTTCCTAGTATGGATCTCTAAGACTTGTGCCAACCAATTAGAGTTGGGGCTTCTCCGTTTTCCGTGCAGTCAGACGTAGCGTTAGAGGGAGGAACATCGCCATTTGAAAGATTCTGGATTGGGTTTGGAGTAATTGAATTAGTCCTAAGATCGACCATCTTTATGAAAGTTTGAGGTTCCAACCAATAGAATGATCTCCCACTGTGGTCGCCAATCTGTAGAGGGGGAAATTTTTTTTGCTGGTTTTTACATTATTGAGGAGATGACCGTGCCGAGGAGACTCCTTGAACCGAGCAAAATGCTTAACCTAATACAAATGCACTACAAGAAGGGAGTGCTTTGAATTCGAGAGATCAATCTGTAGTACTCCGTCCTAAACCAAGACAATGGCCGTTACAGAGTAAATTCGGTCACAAGAGAGGATGGGTCGATCTGTAGGAGGGAAGCTGAGAAATTTGTGAGATCAATGGTGATCGAAGATAGTAGGTATGTTATGTATTCTGAAAATAAGATAAGTTCTGAATGATTGAATTTTCTCTGTTGAGAGTTGGATTATTAATCTCGTGTTGTCTGTTTGACGTGAGATTGTCCCTGTTTCAATCATGATTCAGAGATTTATTTATATTGCTAGAATTGTAAACACCATGATCCCATGATGTGTGGAAGTTGATGGAATCAAAGAATGGGGAAGTGGAAATCGTGTTAAAACCAGTTGCTCAACATGCGGAGACTTGGTTGATTTTCCATCAACTACTTTGTTAACTCCTCCAAATGATTGCACGACTTTCTCACAGTCTCATCGTGTATATGAAAACATGTGTCGTAGACCTCCAGACCAAAACCCTAGTTAATATCCCCCATGTGACACGATTGATGTCTCGTGTGATTGTGGAGTTTGCAGGGCAGACATGTATTTAGTTAGTCAGTTGCTGACTTCATGACTTCATGGAACGATGAGTCCTTGTGTTATTGAGTCGAACGTGATTTGAAAATGTTCTGAGACTCATGAATTGAACATGTATGTTGAGACAGGGATATAATACGCAAATGAGCAAATATTGCTCATTCGATGAATTGTTGAATATCGATAGTTGAACCAATATTCCTTGATTTGAGAAAGTATTGCTCATCTGAGCAAATATTGCTCGTTTGATGATTTACTAAATATTGATAGTTGAATCAATATTTCAATGCGAACAAATATTGTTGATCTGAGCGAATGTTGCTCATTTGATGAATATTGATAGTTGAACCAATATTCCTTGGTTTGAGCAAATATTGCTCGTTTGATGGAAAATTGGTAGCGTGACCAAAATAAAGTATTAAATCAAAATACTGGCAACTGGACCGAGTATAGTAAAATATTGGTCATGGGATCAACGTAAAATTATTAGTGTTTGAATCTGGAATTATGAACCTTGGACTCAAAACCCTAATTTGATCAATTGATGATTTATTGAAAATTAACCACAGAACGAAGAAGGACTAACTACATGGGACTATAGGTCGACCATGTAGTGTCCAGATGCTCACGTGAGCAAATATCAAGGTCTCCTGAAGACCGGTTGATTTGTTGATGAAAGGATGATTAAATGCTGGTTTAATCATTTATTAAAATAATGCTCGTCTGAACCTTAGGTGATAAAACCTAATTAATTATGAAGAGATAAGGGATCGACCAAGGGGCCATGAAACCATCCCTGGGTGGTCACGGGATCGAATGACGATCGTTTCATGAAGTTCCAGGTTGTTTGGAAGAGTTTTGGACCTAATACGAGCAATTGCGCAAATTAGGTCAAACTGTGAAAATAGATGGGACCGGCTTCTTGCAAGCCAAAGAGCTAACCTTGGTCATTCAAGGTAACATGCTCATGTCACCAGAATGTTTGTTTCTCAGTTCTGAGAATTTTGATATTTTCTGGTGTGCGTTTGAGCAACATTTTGAGAAAATATGAAGAAATCAGGGATTTTTGCTAAAACCGTCAAAAACCCTCATGAGATGAAGGAAAATAACAAAATGTGGGAATAATGAAGTGTGGAACCGGATATGATCAAAGCATGGTTTTATCATATATTATAATGGTGATCGAAGTGTGGAACCGGTCCCACGGTGTTTTCCCTAATTTTTATAATATATTCATGATTTTATGGAAATATGATAAAACCCAGGAGTTTGTTAAAACCAAGGAGTTTTGTTGAAATCAAGGAGTTTCCATGAGATGAGGAAAACATAAAAAATAATAATAATAAATTAAGGGACGTATGGGACCGTCTTGGGCATGGTTGGCCGGCTAGGGTCCGGTGAGTTTTCCCTAATTTTATGTATTATTTCATGATTTGAAGGAATTTTCATAATTTGAAGGAAACATCATGAAATCAAGGAATTTCATGAGATTAAGGAAACATGAAAAATATAATAATAATAAAATAAGATGTGTGGGGCTAGCTAGGGCATGACCGGCCGTCTATGGCCCGGTCTCATGGGTTTCCCTAATTTTATATTATTTTTCATTGGATCAAGGAAATATCATGGGATTAAGGAGTTTTCATGAGATTAGGAAAATAATAATAAAATACTGAGGAACCATGGTATGGAACCGGTCATGACTAGGGCATAGCCGACCGTCTAGCAGACACGGTCCCGTGACACCTTTCCCAATTTTATATTATTTCTTTGACGCGGAGGAAACACCATGAAACTGAGGAGTTTCCTTAAAACAAAGGATATTTGTTCAAATGACAGAATTTTCATGAGATCAAGGAAAATAATAAAAATATGATAAAATATAAAATTGGACGTGGGTTTGGTCACGGCATGACCGGACGGCCGGTAAACCCAATCCCCAGCGCCATGGTTAATATTTTATTATTTATTATTTTCTTTCCTATTTTGCATAGGTTCATCGTCTCGTCTTATTTTGAAATACTCGTTCGTGCGTTCAGGTGCTCGTTAGTGTATTGTTGCTAAGTAAACTTGCACCATTTTGGTTGGGCTTACTCAAAGGTATCTCAGATGCCCGTGTGTTTAATATTTATTACTAACCCATGGA
The DNA here is from genome assembly GCA_023529315.1 of Papaver bracteatum. Lineage (NCBI taxonomy): Eukaryota > Viridiplantae > Streptophyta > Magnoliopsida > Ranunculales > Papaveraceae > Papaver > Papaver bracteatum. Next base: position 708,607 of record JAJJWX010005130.1, read on the forward strand.
ATTCTGCTGGGAAGAACCATAAATTGAAGTAACGAAATATTATAAAAAATATTGAATATTTTTCAGAGATTCAGTTAATGAGTCTATTGATTTTAAGAATAATTAATTAATGGTTCTATACTAGTATGATCGTCTAGGAGCGTTAATTATTAATGAATTATGTGATATGAGCTTGTTGAAGCGTCATATTTCTTTTATATAGTCAGGGAAAACATTGTCCTGGAGACGTTATTGCTCTATACTAGCAGGCAAGCTGTCTAGGAACTGTCTAATCTTTCGATTCTATATAAAAGTAGTTACTGAAATTTCTCAGTATTCATAAGATATGCCGTTGTCTCAGCTAAGAGACTACACATCTACATGTGCTCTGAGTGACAGTATTCTCAGTCAGAAATTCATATGGCATGAGCATTCATGTGGCATGAGCATTCATTCTTTCAATAAGAGACATGAGCCTCAATGTTCATCTGATTGTTGGATCAGGAATACATATAATTATGGGTTTACGATTTTAGCCTTTGTCGAAAATCCACCATTTACAACACCAACAGCAGATTTAGGACTTTTTTTCTTCATATTGCTTGACCCAGTTGTTAATTGCTTTTCATTACCTTTAACAAAAGAAGATCCAGAAAGCTATCCCTCAACATTTACAAAAATAATTTGAAAAACTAATTTCCTTTGAGAATTTTCATCAATCAGTTAACATGCATGTTAATTTTTCATAAAATATCATTTATTTAGGAATTAGGGTTTGATTTCATAGCTCAAAGAGTAAAATCATGAGAGCGACTTGATGATTCAGACTAGTTTGTCTTCCTTTTCTAAAATCAAACATGCATAGGATGAAATCAATCAAAATCCTCACAACATAATCAAACCTGAATTTACCTTTTGAAATTCCTCTTTAGACAGAGATGAAGCAAGAACAATAGAAAGGGTTTCTTCAAAAGATCCAACTGAATGAGTTGTCCACTTCTAGATTCGGGGTTGAGTTTGATTTGGGAAGAAGGCTATCATATGTTAGAACTTAGATATGGTTTGGGGATAAATAAGAAAGAAGAGAAAATTGATAAGGAAGAGCGAAAATAAACAACTTCATTTATTACCCCTAATATGTTTCTAAATAACGAAAAAATACAAAGAAGGAAAAAAATAACGCAAAGATAATTAAGTCATTTCGTAATTAATGGGTAGGCGGGTAGGGTAGGTTAATTTCGATCTTTACCCACCACCATACCCGTTTAACGGTGGGTAATTTTTTTTTAACCGTCACCCTACCCATCAAACGGCGGGTAGGGTAGGATACGGGTACAACATGAACAAATAGGGTAGAAATGACGGATATGGGTAGGGTATGTGCACCCCTAATCAAGTGTATTCAGCAAAAAAATAATCAAGTGCGTAGTATCCTGCTGGGATCGGAGGCGTAGGAATATAACTGTACCTTGGATCAGTGTGAGATTGGTTGGGGTCCAACTACTGTCCAGACCGAAGTTAGCTTGGAGTAGGCTAGTGTCTGTAGCGGCTTAATATAATGTATGTTTAATCTGGACTAGGTCCCGGGGTTTTTCTGCATTTGCGGTTTCCTCCTTAACAAAATTCTAGTGTCTGTGTTATTTCTTTTCCGCATTATATTTCATTATATAATTGAAATAATACAGGTTGTGCGTTGTTCAATCAATTAGAATATCCGACCTTCTTGGTTGTTGATTTAAATTGATTGACACTTGGATATTGGTATTTGGTACCATCCAAGTTATCTCTTTTTGGTTATGACTCGCAGATTGTATTTGCTTGAGTAAATCAAATTGAGAGATTGAGATAATAACTCCTTGAGATATTTTCTATTGATTGAGTCTAGTTGATTCTCTAGAAAGTAACTCGGAGTTGTCCATACAGATTTCTAATCAAAATATTGGGTGTGGTTGTTAGACCCCCGCTTTTTCAGAATGTACCCTTGATCTTCATGCATGGTATTTGGACGATGGTACCCTTGTTGGTGATACCCTGGAAGTTGCTAAAGCTCTTAGAATTATACAAGATGAAGGACTTGCGAGAGGTTTACATCTTAACATCAGTAAAACTGAGATTTTTTGGCCATCTGTTGATCTAAGAAGGGACATGGTAGGATTTTATCCGGCAAATATCAGCAAGCCAAAAAAAGGAGTCAAAGTTCTTGGTGGACCTGTAAGTATGGATCTACAATTTTGTAGTAATATGGTTGTTGACAGAGTGAAGAAGACAAACAGGCTCATGCACAATATTAAGAAGCTGCAAGACCCACAGAGTGAGCTGCTTCTCTTACGTAGCTGTACAGGTGTGTCAAGACTCTATTTCACCATGCGCACTACTACTCCTTTAGCATTGCAAGCATCCAAAGCTCTATTTGATAAACAATTACTTCAGTATCTCCGATAACTGGTTGTTGGTGATGGTGCTGGTGATAGTTTTGGTATTATTCAACAATGACTTGCTACTATGCCGATCAAGGATGGAGGTTTAGGTGTTTACACTATGGCCGATACTTCCCAGTATTGTTTCCTGGCTTCCTGCGCACAGACTCATCACTTACATGGAATTATATTACAGGATAACACCACTTTTGACTCGAGCCAGAGATATCAACAAGCTCTCCAGGTATATACTCAAACTTGTGGTCCATCTCCTTCTCAATTTAACATCAACGATGCTGCCCCACATTTTATGAAATCAATGGCATGGACATACTTTGATGTGATTAAGAAGGAACTTCCCACCAAGTATTAACTATCTGCAAGGGATATTGCTCTTTGGAAATATAATAGAACAAATCATGCTATGGATTTTCTCAAAGCTGTTCCCATTCATAGGCTTAATCAAGCAGTCGGACCTCGTCAATTTCGAGCAGTTCTAAACTATAGATTGGGTATACCAATGTGTGAGGAATATAGCTTATGTTCATGTTGTAATCATTCTATGGATAAGTATGATGACCATGCTATACATTGTGCTAGTGCAGTCGGCATCAAATTTCGAAACGACTTGTTTCGTGATGTTTTGGCGGATATTTGTTACAAAGCCAGTGTGGCAGCTCGCAAGGAGGTTTCTATGGGTTTCTTGTCTGACTCCGCTCATGCCTTAAGGCCGGCAGATTTACTCCTATACAATTGGGAAAATAGCCGGGATATGTGCTTTCATGTCATGGGTGTCTCGTCGTTCACTAGTGCTAGAACTACTTCCTTCAACCCAGGACATGCTATTTCTGCGGCTGTTACTCGCAAATGTAATAAATACCTAGACAAATGCCTAACACATAGGTATGAGTTTGGTGTTTTGGATTTTTTAACACTTGGTGAATTGGGAGAAGATACTTGTATATTTTTGAGAAGGTTGAAGAATCCTCTTGCTAGTCAAAGATGCTAATTCCAAAGTAGGAGGTTCCCTTTTTCATTGTATTGGTATTACTATTCAGAAAGGTGTTGGTGCTCAGCTTGTTGCTAGGATACTAACAAACTCTTTGTAAAAATCTGACTTTGCTTGCTTTTCTATTATAAGCCTTATATTATTATTATTATTATTATTATTATTATTTTATTATTAATATAAAAAAGAAAGCAAACAAAGTCAAAGTTTACAAAGAGTTCGTTGGTATATTATTATTATTATTATCTTTTTCAAACAAATTATTTTATATTTATTATTACATGAAACTAGTTGGAAGCCTAACAAGCTAAGCTCCAACGACATACTACTGCATTAATTGAACAGGTTGATGTGCTAACCTACCAGCAAGCCTCATGGGTAACCTAGCCAAGGCAGCCGAAACGGCGGGAGGGGGGGCTGAGATTGTGTCACAAGGGGGGCAAACTAACACTACCTTTCATGTTAATTCCTGCAATATTACGCCATTGGGAACTCGAACCTGGGACCTCCTGGAGTGCATTAAACTTTGGGGAACGGGGATGACCAGCTGAGCTAGGGGCCCGTACTTATCATTATTATTATTATTATATTGAATTATTATTATTATTATTGGATAAATATTATTACATGAAACTAGTTGGAAGCCTAACAAGCTAGGCTCCAACGACATACTACTACATTAATTGAACAGGTTGATGTGCTAACCTACCAGCGAGCCTCATGGGTAACCTTGCCAAGGGGAGCCGAAGCGGGAAGGGGGGCGAGATTGTGTCACAAGGGGGGCAAACTAACACTACCTTCCATGTTAATTCCTGCAATATTACGCCATTGGGGACTTGAACCTGAGACCTCCTAGAACGCATTAAACTTAGGGGAACGGGGATGACCAGCTGAGCTAGGGCCCATTCTTTATTATTATTATTATTATTATTTGGAAAGGATGCCATAGGGGGATTTTATTAATAATAAAATTATAAATCAGTAGAGTCATCGGTATGGGCTTTTATTAATAATAATAGTAGGGCTTTTGTCATTTTATTTTTATTTTTTTATAAAAAAAAAACTTTAATCATACGAGGAAAAATCAAGGTGACAAGAGTTGGTTGGAAACCTATCAACCAGCTGGGCCCCCACTCCTTTCTGAATAATGATACCTAGTCTATGAAATAGAGAGCTACTTATTATTATTATTATTATTATTATTATTATTATTATTATTATTATTATTATAACAAAAATTTGATTACACTGGGTTTGATGGAAACCTAGCCACCAATTGGGCCCCAACACCTTTTTGAATAACTATTCCTAATCTATGAAACAAGAAACAACTAGAGTCGCAATTTGCGTTGTTGTTAGCAATGCAGTTCTTTAGGCGCTTCACAAATGTCACCGTGTCTTCACCAAGTTCTCCTAAGGTAGTGAATGCAAGAACTCCAAATCCATAGCCGTGAGTTGTATAATATTTTTTTTTTTTATGAAAAAGGTGCCAATACATGCTTATATTAATCATATAAAATCCTCAAATACATCACTAGTTTATTTATTTATTTATTTTTATACAAATAAAAATATTATAATAACATTTCATAAGAGAAATGAAAAAGGGAATTTTAATTTATAATTTTAATTTAATTTATTATTAAAAAGGGAATCAAATTACAGAGGTTTTGGTCGGCAGCCGAGCAACAAGCTGGGCACCAACCCCTTTCTGAATAACAACACCCAACCTATGAAAAATAAAATTACCTAAACCACTACCAGCGTCATTGTTTTCTAAACAATTCTTTATTATTTATTTAATATAATTGTATAAGACTGATTACAAAGGATTGGATGGCAATCTAGATACAAGCTGAGCCCCAACTCATTTTTGGATGGCTATTCCTATTCCATGAAATAAAAAATAGCCAGTGTCACAGTTTGCATTATTGTTGGCAATGTAGTTCTTAAGTCTCTTCAAGAATGTCACCGTGTCCTCGCCAAGTTCTCCTAAAGTTGTGAAAAAAAGAACTTTAAGCCCATAGTCGTGTGTCTCACATACATCTGAGTATTACATTAACCAGTTTGAAGCCTAACAAGCTAAGCTCCAATAACATACTACTACATTAATTGAACAGGTTGCTATGCTAGCCTACCAACGAGCCTCATGGGTAACCTAGCCAAGGGATCCGAAGCGGTGGTGGGCTGAGATTGTGTCACAAGGGGGACAAGCTAACTCTACCTTCCATGTTAATTCCTACAATATTACGTCATTGGGGGCTCGAACCTGGGACCTCCTGGTGCGCATGAAACTTTGGGAAACGGGGATGACCAGCTGAGCTAGGTGCCCGTTATTTATATATTATTATTATAAAAAAGGGAGCCACTAGGGGCATATTAATTAAAAAATCATAAAATAGGTACAATGCCGATGGAGGGCAACCTAGCAACAAATTGGGACCCTACACCTTTTTGAAAGGAAATACCTAATCTATAAAAAAAAAAAAAAAAAAACCTCCATCGACATTGTACCTTGTATTTAATTCTTTTGTTAATAAAAGCCTTTGCGGCGCCTTTTTTAAAATAATAATAATAATAAGAGAGAAAAACCTACACTTGAATGGTTGGTAATCGGGCAATAAGTTGTGCACCGACACCTTTCTGGATAGCCAAGCCTACCCTATAAAAAAGTAAACCTCCTACTTTGTTATTAGCATCATAATTGGCTAAGCAATTATTCAATCTCTTCAAAAAAAAAAAACGATAAACTCATCTCCAAGCTCTCCTAAAATGGTAAAGGCTAAGGCATAGAAGCTGTATCCATAAGTTCTGCACTTATCTAAATATATGTTGCGCTTACGACTAAGTGCCATAGAGATAGCACACCTTGGTGTAAAGTTGTGAATTCCTCCACCGGAAAAAGGCAAAACCCCAGTGACGTCGAAACATGTGTCTCTACCATTGTCCCAATTGTAAACGAGGATATCGGCAGGCTTAAGGGAACTGTCATCTACAAGTAGGAATCCTAAAGGAGCCTCATTCCTAGATGCAACACCTACTCGGTAAAAAATGTCTATAACAATATCTCTTATAAAATCGTGGCGAAACTTAAGGACAACCTCGCTCGCACAATGAACAGCATGATCTCCGTAAGCATCCATCACTCGACCACATCATGAAAAAACATGAACCTCAGGGAATAAAGGTATACCTAACCGGTATTGGGCAACTGCTCAGAATTGTCTCGGACCAAGTGTTTGATTAAGTCCAGGTATGGGAATGGTCTTCAAGAAGTCCATTGCGTGCACAATATGATTACTCTGCCACAATACTGCGTCCCTAGATTTCATTCCAAACTTAGATGGTAATTCTCTCTTAATAACGTCGAAAAATTATACTACTAATGCTTTCATAGGATGGGGAGAGTTAAAACTGATATTGAAGGAAGAGAGGCCACATGCTTGCATATATTTGCTGAGGGCAAGTTGGTAGTTGTGACTCGGTATTGATGTGTCAACAAAACTCAACATGGTGGATTGCAGGTGTTGCGTATGAATATGAGATGCAAAATAGCAGTAATGACTTGTATCAGCCATTGTATAAACACCAAAGCCACCGTAGATAATAGGCAAGGTAACCATTCTTTGTTGAAGAGGCCCAAATCCATCTTCGTCTCTTGTGATCAGATATTGAAGATATTGTATCAAGTGTTGATCGTAATGATCTATGACTGGTTGCAGAACTTGGGGAGAGGTAGTGTGCAGTGTGAAATATAATCTTGACACCCATGTATGATTGCGCAAGAGCAATAGTTCACTCCGTGGATCCTATAATTTCTTAACCGAGTTCATGAGGTCACTACACCAAATTCTGGATTTAGCAACCTAGATTAGCAACAGCGCTAGAGATGTTGCTAATTCGCAACTAAGAAAAGTAGTTGCTAAATTTTAGCAACATCTATTTTTGTTGCAAAACTCGCAACTGCTCATTTTCTGTTGCTAGTAGCGACTACGGAAAATTCACGCATGCCACTCATCTGAGTTCCAAGTAACACTTATTGTTATTTTTCTACCCAGTCAACTTAAACCATGTTGAATCAGACAGATAATTCCAACCTAACACCCATAATTTATATAACCCTAGACTTTAGAAAACTTATCCCTTCCTTATCCCTTCTATATTTTTTCTATTTTCATTCATTCTCTCTATTCGGCCGTAAGAAGAAGCCGTAAGAAGAAGAAGAAAAGAAGAGGAAGAAGAAGAGATGGGAGTAGTAGCTGGTGGTGAAGAAAAAGATATTGGTGCACAGATCGCACCTAGTGTATCATCAAACTTGAAGAAGTTTACAACTGGTGAAGAAGCTCTTATCTAAATCTCGGTGATTTAGTTTTCTAATTCAAATTTGATTTGATTTTGTTGTTTATTGGTTTGATTTTTTGTTGTTTATTGCGTGTTGGGAGAAATAAATGTATTGATTTGATGACGAATTTTGAAGCTTCTTAAACATAAACAGACTGGGAAAGTTGGGTTAGTTATGAGACAATCTAAGCCATTCAAGATATGTGCTAATCATCTAGGTTTGTTTGTTTTTTTGTTTCTGAATTGATTTTTGGTTCTATTTGAGGTGTTAATTTGATTTGTGAGATTCGATTTCAAGTTCAGAATAAGAAGGAAAGAATTGTGTGAAATCTGAACCCTAAATTCCCAATTTTAGGGTTTTTTTTTTTATATGAAGCTCTAAATGATTAGATCTTGATATCTTCATCTGAAGTTTCATGAGTTTCAATTTTGATTCATTCATGAGTATTGAAATGGGTTTTTGAGGCCAAATTTCATTATTGAAGAAGTTGAAACCTAAGTTTATATTAGGGTTTGTTTTATTTATGGATCAAATTGAGTTTTTGAGATCGAAAGATTGTTTTGAGCTTATTTTTTTTAACTTAAGAGCGAAGTTAAAATCAGATTTGTGATTGATTGGTTGGTATTTGAGATTTTGGGGGTTTTCAAAATGCTGCTTCTTAGTAGAAGTGGTTGTGTATAATTGATCTTCGAAGTGTTTTCCCTATCGTTTTCTCGTTTTCAATGAACTTCAAGCAGAAATTGGATAAGCAAGTGTTGATGATTATTTTTCTCTCATTCTGTTTGCTCTTATGTAACTTTTTCCTAACTCTATGTGAATTCTTTTACTCATTCAAAGATAATTACACAAATATAATGTCTTATTTGTTGAAGATTTATACTTATGGAACAAATTATTTTTGGTTTGGTAATGTTGTTGGATGTGTTTTCAATACTTCATGGAGAGAACTTGAATGACCAATGTAGATGGTGTCATTATGTTAACTGCATTCCTTCAAGAAGGTGTAGTTATAGTGTGAAAGCTTTGTTGTCGTGCGAGGTAAGCATTTAGGAATTTTAACTTTTAACTGTTGACAATGCGATGCAGTTTTCCCATACTTTGCAACAAGACAATAACAGTGACTCTAGAAACTGATGTTGTAAGATTTATACTTATAAAGCATAACAGATAAAGTGAATTTATTATAAATTCATACCAACACCAAGCACCAGCATTAAGAAATTTGGTACACATTAGCTACATCTTATCCCTCTGCACCAAAATATATGATTAGTTTGCGAAGTGTCACATTATGGGAAGTTGTACCATACTTTACCTTGAGATTGACTTTGTTGGGTTATAAATGACCAAATACACGTATGTTGCTATTTCTCATATAAATTTTGTTGATTCAATCTAATTTTTTGTAGACCATACTAATTCTGGTCGTACTTGTGCAGGTTAGTAAAAACTGCGAACCAAACGATTTTGACATGTAAAAGTAACGGGAAGTCTAGGGTGTACACTTTCACAAACTTATCAAAAGTGGGGATAAGGGACCTGTGCAGTGAGATATATATGCTACTAAACATGTTGAACATTTTATGATATTTTTAGTCATGACAATGTTGTGCTTTAGAAATTAAATAAAAAAACAGGTGGGATTTCTTTCTTTCTTTCTTGAAGGGAAAGTGTCACAGTATGCACTATCATTTGTCATAAAGCAATATAGGAAATCCATGCAGGGATGTTCATCCTAATTATAATTCTTTCCGGTGTTATCTTCATAGGAATACAATTAGAACAAGAGTTTGGATCCTGTAAGATCATTTCTGCATTCTCTTTATCCCAGACTGACAAGTTTGATACTGTCTAAGCATAACATAAAATTCTTTTTTTTTGCTTCTAGGTTGCAGTGAGGATCCTGGATAATCTACATATGCGCAGGTTCTACTGGTAGTTTGATGTCAGCGCTTTTCGTTCAAGATATCCCGGAAGTTGGGTCTTCTGGTGCTTTATTTGGTTTCCTTGGTGAGATGCTCTCGCGACTTATCAGGAATTGGAAAATTTAGAGAGACAAGGTCCTTTCTTTATTCTTTAACTTTCTTATTTATTTTTTTAGTGTAATCCCTTTCCTCATTGTCTTCTCACTTTCACTCTTTCGTTTCCTTGTATGAAAAAATGCAGTTCACATCATTGGTGGTACTATGTGGTTTGATTGGAATATTAATAGTGGAGATAAAGGTGAGAACAATATCACTTTTTTCCTTTGAATAGTTTGCTTGCTAATAAATAAGCTGCCAGAAGTCTCCCTGTAAGAAAGTAGCAATTCCGTTGTTAGCTTAGTAAGCAAATAAGCATGAATTTTTTTGTTTTTAATTCTATTAAACATATTTTTTTTTCCATATCTTCTATTCCCGTCATTATGTTTGTAGCAAAATACATAGCCGTAAGCATATTAGATCCATCTATCGAAATATGGGATCTCAACCTTATACGTAGAAATCTTATTTCTTCATGATTAGTTTTAATGGAATTCAATGTTTGAGTTCGTAAGTTGTGTCATGTTAGTAAATTGAACATGATATTTTGCAGGACCCATTGAGCATGCCAGAAGTGTACATCATCATCAAAGGTACCATTGAATCTAATGCAGAATGGGTACACCATATGCCTAGTAAGTTCTCTTTTCAACCCGTGGTTCTCCATATTCTACATTTTATCCTATTCCATGTTGTAGATTGTAACTGCAGTGATTAAAATGCAAAACACTTAAGTTGTTCTAAGGGTTTATACTTGGCTTCCTTACAAATATCACCGTTAGCTACAAGTTTGAAAATTATAGTGAATCATACTCATAGTTAGCAAACAATACCAAAGTGCTTTGTAAGCAAGCACTGATTTGGTGGGATTTAATGAATATTTAACGTTAGCTCTCTTTATGATTCTCCAGTGATACGAGTTAAAGGACTAGTTCAAGGGTTTCGATGTGTTCTCATTTTGCAGGCTCTAACTGAAGGTGAGAAAAAAACCTGACCAAATGTACATCATCAATCTAAAGGCATTGATTCTATTTTAGTTCTTATTTGTCTCTAAATTCTTATTATCAAGGCCATGGTATTACCAATATTGTCTTAGGATAATGTCATTACAAACCAAACTACCTCAAAAACACAATCTAAAAATCATCGCGAAGGAAGATATTGGATGGAAGAAATTAAATTTGATTGGAGCAGCATGGGAAGGTACTTCCAGTATTTGTATTTCCGTTATTTATTTATTTTGCCTTAGAGAATCCAACAATGTAGAGTTCATTTTCCTTTAAAACATTTTGTAAGATGTGATTTTAATATATATACTCGAATGATAATTCTTATTCTATCATGAATTTGTGTTGTGTTTCATAATTCAATTATGATTTCATGTTGAATATGAGGGTTATTTGATTGAATTCTCAGAATAGATAGAATCAGGGTAATGGGAAATGGGTGTTGCAAGATAAATTGGTAGGGTATGGGTATCGATTTTGACTAGGTCAACGAAGACTTGACCTTTTTTTTCTTTTTTTCTTGTTGCGAAATTTTAGTAACGGCGAAAATATGTTGCTAAATATGAACCAGAACAACTATATCATGTTCTAATAAAATATATCCTGGAATAACTCTAAAATTAGCAACAGAGTAGCAACAACTTTTTTCGGTTTCTATATTTTAATTTCGCAACAGCTTGTTTATGTTGCTACTGCCGTCGCTGACCGAAATTAGCAACAGAGATAGAGATGTTGAGAAAAACTGCGACAGGATGTTTATCAATGGCAAAAATCTGTTACAAGCCCAGTCAGCAATAGATCTAAGATGTTGATAAATGTTAAATTTGGTGTAGTGAGTGAATGGTTTTGTCAACTCTGAGCATTACCATATCATTGCTGTACTGGTTATCAAGACTGACGAGACCACCAAGCACTTTTACACCCTTCACAGGCTTGCCTATGGTGGATGGAAAAACCCCCTCTGCATGGCTTCTAGGATCTGTAGAAGGCCAGAAGATCTATGACTTTTGGATGTTTAAGTGCATACCTCTTGATCCACCTTCTTGTCGTATAATATCGAGGGCTTTGGTGACCTCCAGCGTGTCTCCGATGATAGTCCCATCGTCGAGATACCAGGAATGCATATCTAAGATACATTGAGAAGCAATATTGCAGGCGAGAGGATGTATAACTAATGCAAACAAAAGGGGGACAAAGGGGACACCTTGTTGCACCCCATGAGCGATGACAGAACATGCTGATTAATTATAGTATAATTTAGCGGGTTGAGCATAACATAACTCAACCCACTTTGAAATATTAGGACATCGAGTCCTGACTTCCCTAATTAGAGTTGTCATATCAGCCGAATTGAATGCATTTGAAAAATCCACAAGCATCATTGTAAGATTGGTTGGTTTACCTTTGAATTCCAGCATTCTGTTAGCTGCATATAGGATACTCTCATCCCCACAGGGAATCCCTACACCGAACTGATAGTTCCCCAAGTATTTAGCCATTTCCTTCCCAACTGACATTGCGGCGATTTTCGAGCACAGCCTCCTCCATATTGACCCAACTGCGATGGGACGAAGACCTCCATCAGGCTTGAGTAGTGGCGTAAGTGGAGCGCTGACGATATACTGCCCAAGAGCAGCAGGGAAACTACCAGATATCCATAAATTTACAACACCCGCAATTGAGGTGAGCAAATCTTCAGAAACTGCACTAGTCTATCCACTTAAGACATCCAATAAGTGCTGACCCCTAAGGATGTCTCGACCGCAGGCTATCCATTTGGTGTAGGTACTGAATATCGCAAGATAATAGTTCACGAGTATCGTAGTAAATAAAGGAGAAAAGAGTTATAAAATGATATGATGATAGAAGTAGCGCGGAGAAATATGAAGTTTTACGAGGATGGAATAATTGTGCGAGTATGAGTTACGATACTTCGCAACTCATATACAACTGTATAAGTTTTACTATAAATAGGAGTTCAAATGTAAAATTCGAGAGGTTCTTTTAGTGAGTGTTAGAAAATATCTTAGGAAAGAGAATAGAGAAAGTTGTAACTATTCTAGTTCCATTTAGATACTTCTTTGTAATCAATTGAGAACATTAATAAGAAAATTGTTATTCATCATCAAGAACTTCTTGAGTTTTTACTAATTCTATTGAGGGTGTAGTTGTAGGTTATTCTGCAACTACATAATTGGCGCTAGAAACAGGGATTTGAAGAATTCTGTACCGGAAAAAAATGACAAGAAGAAGAAACACATCAGAACCATTAACTGAAGTAAGAAGAAGTGTAAGACTCGCAGGAGGAGAAGCAAATATAACAGGAGAACCTAGTAGGAGAAGGAGTAATCGAAGAAATCAAGCTCAACAAATAAGAGATCACGATCAAGTGAGTATACACACTTGGAGAACTAATACACCAGAAGAAGAAGATAGAGAACAACAAATCAGAGAAAATGGGAGGTTGATGGGAGGAACAATTCTTGAAAGAGAAAGGGAGATGTTAGAAATATTGAGACAAGGAATCCAAAAAGAACGAATGATCGAAGCTGAAGAACGTGCCAATTTAACAAGACAAAATCAAGAATTGAGGATGGAAAATGAGATGCTACAAAGAAGGAAATCTCAAAGTGTTGCAAGATCAAATGTTAGAACAGAAAGAGAATGACAAAATTCACCGATAATCAATAATGAAAATAATATGCAAGAACAAGCGCAGAATCAAGGTGAAAGAAATCAATAGAATCGTTTCATTTTAATACCAAACCACGAACAAAATATGGAGAATTTACGAACAAGGCCAAATCCTAGAGAAAACAATCAGAATCGAGAGGAAGAATAGCAACTTATGGAAGAAACTGAGAGACAACAAGCAGTACATCAAAACAATCACGAGAATGGAGTAAGAAGATATGAAGAGGCTCGTAACAAAAAAAATGTTGAGTATGAAAGAATTAAGAGAAGAATTGTAAATCAACAAACAGAAATGGAGAGGAATGAACCAAACTCTCGAATCAGAGTACAAGCAAATCAAGAAGAAATAAATCACAGAAGAAGGAGAAATGAAGAAGAAGAAATTCCTGATATTCGCATGAGAAGAATAGAAAGGGAAGAACAAGAATTCCAAGATGCTCTGCAACTGAACAATTATGATAATTTGGAAAGAAGATATTTGCAAAATTATGCAAATGAAAACATTAATGAAGAATATGATAGAATGCGAAGGATCGCAAGGGAGGAAGCGCAAGAACGTAGAAGAAGAGAAGCTGCATTAAAAAGACCAATGGATGAGAATTCTGAGGCAAATGCACGAATCTTTCGAGAATTAGCAGAAATGAGAGGGATGATAAACAATAGAAGAGGAGGAGATAGAAGGCAATTAGATGAAGCAATAGAAGAAGCTGCGAGGACTCCATTTGCTAGAGAAGTACAATTGGGAGGAATTCCACCAAAATGCAATTTGCCCACACTTACCAGTATCTTTGATGGGACTTCATGTGCTATTCAGCACATTAAAGCATACATAAGATGCATGTTATAATGGGAGAATCATGATGTTGTGTTATGCAAGTATTTCGCATCAAGTTTAACAGGGGAAGCTTTAAAGTGGTTCGAAGGACTCCCTAAGAACACTATTACGTCATTCAGTCATTTACAAGAAACTTTCCTTGGAGCATATATCACAAATCACTCTTCACGGCTTGGTATTGAAGATGTATTTGGTTTAAAACAAAGAGTGGGTGAAAGTTTGAAGCATTTGGTAAGACGATGGAAGACTATGTGCAGTGATATGGCCGGGCGCGTGGATGAGAGATACTTGATTCTGTCCTTCATAAATGCGATGTTCATGAATCGAACAATTATATGTTCAAATCTTCAGAAGAAAGAATTCCATAATGATGACAGAGTTACGAGAATTTCAAGAAGAATACATTACACTAGAGGAAAAACAAAACAGTATGGAATCATATCCAGTAGCAAACACTAGAAATCAAGATGGAGGAGCAAATTTACTTCCCAAAATAATCAATGTAGTAGCAGGTACTTCGCAAACATCTTCACAAACTTCTTCGCAAATTTCAGAAGAGAAGAAAATCAATGATAGCCAGCCAAAAATGGTAGCAATGGGTAGTATAGATCAAGAAGAGTATGATAGAGAGAAGAATTTCTTATAATCGAATAGGAAATAACCAAATTCCAAGGCTAGATCAACAACAAGAAAATTATGGGGGACAAAGGCAAAATTATTTTGGACAAGGGAAACAGAGACAAAATTATAACAACGGTCAAGGAGGTCAAAGAATGGTAAGGGAAGAGATAAAGTTGCCACCTTTGAATACAAGTGTAGAAAAGATATGGCAAGCAATTATCCTGGTAGAGAATATACCAACTCCATGGAACATGGGAAAGGAACCACCAATGGGTCCAAGAAGTCATGAATTTTGTTCATATCATCATCTTCATGGACATTCTACAAATAATTTCCATAATATCAAGAGGATAATCTTCCGAATGATTGATCAAGGAAAACTAAATCAATTTTTACTTAAGCAGACACAGTCGCAACAATTACCACAGGCTCCAGCCATAACTCGTAGGGAGAACACAACAAAATAAAAGGGAGAAGAAATCCTACATATAGAAGTGGGGTCAAAAGCAAGGAATGTTTTCTGTAATTCCATTGTTCATTCATATAAAACCATAGAGGATTTTCATGATAATGTGTTAAGCAGGGTATATGCGAGGGATGGTGAAGGAAAGGAAGTAATGAACATCGCAAAAATTTCACGACTTGAAGATTGGCAGAAACGTGAAATTTCTTTTGAAGCCACTGAAATTCCAGAAGGTTGTGAAGCACATGATAATCCATTGGTAGTAAGATTAGCAATCTACATGAATATGGAGGAAAACGAAGATGATATGGAGGAAGAATCAATTGGTCTTAATAGGATTTTGATTGATACGGGAAGTTCTGTCAATATCCTCTTCTATTCCGCTTACAAAACTATGGGGGGAAAGATGCAGATTTAATACCTTCTACTTACAGAATTTATGGTTTTAATGGAACTGCCAACAAGCCAAAAGGAGAAGTGAGCATGCGAATTCCATTAGGTGGAATGCGAACTGAAATTCTGTTCTGCGTTGTTGATGTCGAATCACCATATAATGCTTTGATAGGAAGACCATGGCTTCATGGAATTCTAGACGTAGCATCCACTCTACATCAGTGCATAAAGTTTCCTCATATGAAGGGTATTGGAATTATCAAGGGTGATTGGGCTGAGGGAAAGAAATGTTACGATACAGAAGTAGAAGTTTGCGAAGGAAAAACTGCTGAGAAGGAAAATTGGAGAAAAAGAGCAAAGGCTGTGAAAAGAAGTGAAAATTTAATGGCAGAAGATTAAGGAAAAAGAGAATAAAGTTACGATGATAATCATACAAGAAATTTACGATGATAATAAGGGATTGTGATTTGTGAAGAAAGAAGAAGGAAAATAATAAAACAAAAAGGTAATCAGTATGTTTGCTCGTGGAAATAAGGTATGTGGCAAAACAAAATTTTTATTTCGTGATAAATTTTACGAATATTGTTTGCTCGCAGGAAATTGGGAAAAGTTACGAATTTCGAATTTATATTCCGATTAAAATTTCATTAATTTGCGAATAAAAGACCGCAACTGTGATCAGCCTCCAAAAAGAAAGAGAGCCATTAGAAAATTTTATACAGGCAAACCTTTGTGGCGTACACCCTAGTTCGCGAAGCTATATTTCGTAAGAGGCAAAGTCCTAAAGTACGTCATTTAAGGGGGTACCTATAACGTGGCTAAGGGTAACCGGAACACCACCAAGGGCCCTTAGTACATGGTAAAAATTTAGGGGTACAACCCAATAATGGGGTACCTATCCGGGTTATACACCTTGGATTCTCACCTAATCTAGCGACATTACGCAATATAAAATGCTGTGTAAGAAGATTTAGGTTAGGCGACTAAGGCATACTGTCTTTCCCAAGAAGTGCAGAAAACGATCAAGGCGCCGAGGTACACGGTTGAGTCAAGAGATCCGGGTGAGGTTGAACCACATCTGCCATTTTTGACAAGTCTTGGAAAATGATGCACTTGGCCCAAAGATACCCCATAGGGTGCAACCTCGTAACTATAAGCCCTATAGGCAAAAAGGATAAGAGGTTGCGATCAAAATCTGGTTTTTGGAAGAACCGGATGGGAAGAGCTAACCTTGTATGGTCGATGTACGCTTCCTTGAAGGGGAAATCAGGGGGGGAAGATAAAGGGCAGCACCCTCCATTAGGGAGCTGATACGTGCTATAAGACGCAAATGTCACGAGGCTTCTTGTTTGCGAAAACATAAAGGCTTGTCATATTTGTGCAACAAATGAAGTTCTGCGAGCCTTCTAAAAAAAAAAAAAAAAAAAAAAAAGAAAGAAAGAAAGAAAGAAAGAAAAGAATAAAGAACTCGCAGAACATAATAAAGAAGTTAAGATGAGATCAATGGATCACCACATGAAAGTGTAGAGACGTCATGCGATTTCATCGCAAGACGGCAATTTCATGGGGCTTTATGTTCGCATGAATATTTAGGCCTGTCATATTGTCGCAACACTTCCTGAAGAGGCTAAAATACTATTCAAAGAAGTTAAGATGAGATCAATTGGTTTTTGCATGAAAGTGTAAGAACGTCCTGCGATTTCATCGCAAGACGATAATGTCACGAGGTTGTATGTTCGCAAGAATGTTCAGACTTGTCATATTATCGCAAATACAAAAATTTACTACAAAAGAGGTGGCAAAATAAGACCTTTACTTAGGAAGGCATGATAAGACCACAGAAATTAATGAAATCCATTGCATCAACATCATTGAAGAAATTATACAAGAATATACATTATGAAGATCTGAAAAGAAGACAACTTCGTCAATATCATTGAAGAAATTTTACAAGAATATACATTAAGAAGTTTTGAAGAGAAGACAACTCTGTCAATATCATTGAAGAATTTTTACAAGAAGTCCTATCAAAGAAGATAACATCATTGAAGAATTTTCACGAAGACTTAACAAAAGATGCGATTTTGATAGTAATCAAATACAGATAAGTTCATACTCGTAAAATGTTACGAGAATTAAATACTTCTTATACTTCTCCATATATTGAATATTTTTCTACAAATTCAATACTATTTATACTTCTTCAAGAGTATATCATATTTATTATACTTCTTCAACGGATATTTAATTTTGCGAAGGTTAAGTACTTATTATACTTCTTCATACAATTCTTATACTTCTTCATATATTGGGCAATTCTTCATGAATTGGATACTGCTAATACTTCTTCAAAGATATTTTATACTTCTTATACTTCTTAAGGGTATTTCATATTTCGTATACTTCATACTTCTTATACTTCAAGGGGAGATTTATTATTTACCTCGCAACATTCCGCAAAAGTCAAAAGGATCATATTTCTTATACTTCAAAGGGAGGACTTTTTATTCATAATCACAATTAGACAAAACTTCGTAAGATAAATTGAGAAGGATATTTTAATACTTCCAGCAAGAGTTGATCATCTGAAGAGCAATAATAAGGGGAAAGGGAATACTAAGCTAAGTCTTTAAGATATATTATTTCTCTCCACATGATCAATTTATGCGAATAAGGGAAACAAACATCAAAGAAAGATTAATTCAAATTAAGCTTTGAAAAAGAAATTGTTGGATTGATTCAAAGTGCAATCAAGAAGAAAGTGTTATATTGAAAAGAAACAGAACAGACATACAAAAAAGAGTGAAGTTACAAAACAAATATACAAAAAAAGAGTGAAGTTATTTTTCAGGCGATCTATTCCCATCAAAATGATCTTCTTCTTCAACTTCACTATCATTTTCAACTTCACTTTCAGAGATTTCCAGATATGGAGTATCTTCAGGAATTTCTTCAGAAAGGAGCGTATGGTACTTCGTGAGAGGAATTTCATTATCTTCGCAAATATTGCGAGTCATCTTAGCTCGAAAACGCTTGACATATAAATTATGGTTATGCTGGGAAATTAGAAGCTGAGATCTCAAATCAGAAATTTTCTTATTACGATTAGCAAGGATAGTTTCCAGATCGTTATTCATCTTCGCATAATTTTCTAAAGCAAGGAGAGAAATTAAGGAATTGGTTAGCAAATTACGAAGGAAAAGTAACCAAAATAATTACCATCGCAAAGAATTTACCTTCTAGTTGCTTCTTATCATTACGAAGAGAAGAATTTTCAAGCTTTAATTTATTATTCTCCTCAAGAAGAGAAGAATTATCAATTGCGATGCTCACAGATTGTGAATTATCTTCGTGACGGGATATTAATTCTGCGTTATCAATACTTAAATCCTCTACTTTATGACGGAGATTTGAATTTTCAACCTCTAACTTCTTACAACGATTCAAAGTTTTCTTCTCAGCAATAGAATGACGTCTTTCCCAATCAGAAGCAGCTGCACAACTAACTCTTCCAACCTAAACAAGAAAAAAGGGGTTAGAAATCAACAAAATAAGGGAAATAAACAAGGAATAGAGAAGAAACTTACCATGCTACCTAAAGCATATAATGAAGCAGGAGAGACGAATCTTGAAATTCCTTTGAGGGAGTTATTATCAATTACAGTAGGAACTTTACAAGCCTTCGCAATAAGTTTGCGAGCATTCACTGTAGGAGAATTTCCTAATCCACGAGAAGAATGGAGGAAAGCCTCAGAGATGCTAACCATTGCTGAGGCAAAAGTTTCTGGGATACTATAATCTTCATTTCCACCTTCATCAACATCATTATCATCATCTCCTTCGTCAGAAAGGGTATCAGAATTAGAAATAATGTCCTTCTCAGGAAATTTATCATCTTCATCACCAAGATCTTCCTCAATGTTCTCATTAGAAGAAATTACATTGGAATGAGATTTGGTTGAGAGTTTCTTCTTTTTCCTCCTCTCGTAAACAACATCTTGAAGTTTTCTTTTTCCTTTGCGAAGAGCATCATCTTGACTACCAGAAGCTTGGGTAACCTTCACAGAATGAAGAGTTTGTTGTCTTGCAGTAAGCCTTTTAGAAGAAGTAGAACTCTTATTTTCACTCGAAGCAATCTCAGGAAGAAGTGGAACCTGCAAATTCAAATAAGGATAAGAAACAGAGGCAACAATATATTTTTTAGAAAAATACAAGAGTGTTTCTTACCTCATTTGAAATTAAAGGGTAACAAAAAGATAAGTAGATGGAAGTACATATATTTCTAAAAACCCAAGGTTGATAATAGCGGTTACGAAGGTTCGCAGGAAGTTCTACTATCCCAGAAATATAAGAACCTGATAATATTAAAGGGTACTTATACCAATCCTCATCATTAGAACGACGAGGTGTCTTATTATTTCCTGAAGCATAATCAATATCGTGCATGAGAAGATCATCTGCTACGATATTAGCTTTACGATGAAGACGAACACCCCAACGATTATCTTCTTTCCTCGCAGGAATTAGTGTGTAATTTTTGAAGAAACCCTCAACTGTATAATTCGCAGCAACAATTTCTATATTTTCAAATCCAGGTTTCCTAAGATCAATTGAATACAAAGATTTCCCAAAAGCGGCACGATTTTCGAATTCAACTAAGAGGCGAATACAATCACCAGTAAATTGGTAAATGGCACAAGAAAAATTGGGGTGGGAAATAATTTCATAGAATAGAGGAAAATTAACATCATAAAGAGGAAGAGGAAGACCTGCGAGGATTTGACCTCGTGAGATTAAAATTTTCTGATCATCCCAAACATAGTTGGTAAAGAGCTTCACACAGAGAGAAGATTTATTATCATAACCTTCAATCTCAGAGAGAATAAGGTCTCTATCAGCAAGTTCCACATTAATTTGTTCAATAGTTTTCTTCTTTGGTGCCATTGAATATAAGAGGGAAAATAGAAAGGAAAAAAGATAAAAGAGATTGCAGAGGCAGAAGTTGTGAAGAAGATGAATAAGAGAATAAAAAGCAAAAACAAAGGATAATATTTATAAGAGAGTTTGATGAAGATAAAAACTCATTAATACGAGTAAGCGTGAACGGTTGAAAAGAACGGTTACGAAGAAACGTGTCAAAAAGATAAGGGAAAAGTAAAAAGACGTTTTGCGAACTTGATGGGTGGTAATAACTACACTAAATTTACGAGAATAGGGATTCTCATGACATTTCTTCTTCGTAGAATTGACATGAGAAGAGGCAAGATGTAGGTACTGAATATCGTAAGATAATAGTTCACGAGTATCGTAGTAAATAAAGGAGAAAAGAGTTATAAAATGATACGCTGATAGAAGTAGCGCGGAGAAATATGAAGTTTTACGAGGATGGAATAATTGTGCGAGTATGAGTTACGATACTTCGCAACTCATATACAGCTGTATAAGTTTTACTATAAATAGGAGTTCAAATGTAAAATTCGAGAGGTTCTTTTAGTGAGTGTTAGAAAATATCTTAGGAAAGAGAATAGAGAAAGTTGTAACTATTCTAGTTCCATTTAGATACTTCTTTGTAATCAATTGAGAACATTAATAAGAAAATTGTTATTCATCATCAAGAACTTCTTGAGTTTTTACTAATTCTACTGAGGGTGTAGTTGTAGGTTATTCTGCAACTACATTTGGGGAAACTCCTAATTGCATCTAGCACTGCTTTACTATTTACTGAAACAGGCTCAGTCGTAATAACATCTGAGGGTATAACAGGTTGGGGCGCAGGAGGATGTTTTTGTTGCAAACCATGTTAAGTGTCGGAGTTAAAAGGCGCTACACCATTAGATGATAAGATTCGAATGGAAGGGTTGTAGTGTCCATAGCTTGAATTTTTCCTGCACGCTTCTACATTGGATTTATGCTTCCTTGTACATGCTTTCTTTCTTCCTTGTTGATTCTCCTTTTACACCTAAAGAATTTTATAAACCAAAGTAACACATCTGTTTGGTTCTCTCCATTTGGCCAGAGCATTATTAACTAAGGATGTTTGTAGTCTCTTCCTATTACCATACCTCTCTTCTGTAAAGCTTTTAGGAATATAGAGATTGAGAGTGCACACAAGCAAGATCTACAACCAAACAGATAAATCATTAGGACTGGCTAAAACCTTATCTAAAGCTGCTTTTAGGGTTCTAGCAAAATAGAGACGGGACTGTGGAGGAATGCTAGAGATTGTTGGTATCTGCTCTTGATAAAATAAATTAAGCATCTCCATGGACAATCCTAGAGAGTCTTCCTCATGCTCTGAGATAATTGGCTGAGAAGAATCTTCTTTCCCTGGTAAGTTAGAGATATGAGGTATGGGTTTGTCGACACCATATATCAGAAAATCTGCACCACGACCATAGAAAGGTCCTTGTAAAGTGCCACCTTCATGGTCTCGATATGGCCTTTTCCATGAGAACGCCTTGACGCGATAGATGTGGCTGGCATGGTTTGCCATTGGCATATGTGGTGTGGGAATTAGGGTTTGCCTATCGGAACCCTAATTAGTATTAAAAAAAAAGGTACCCTGGTAATTTTCTCCCAGATATATTAAAGGGTTCAATAAATATGTTTATGGTCATAATGATGTCACGTCAGTTGTGCGGTTTTACGATTTTAACCCTAATCTTAAAACCACCATTAATATTAAGTCCCCTGCTTAGCTCGGAACGGGAACATCATTGCGAGGTAAGCATAAGATGGTGACAGGCTAGGACAAGAAATCGAAACAACAAGCCGTGATAAGATGGTCTGGAAAGTCCGACTAACCTTTTTCGAGAGGTAAAGAGAGTTCATGATCCCGTGTTTGGCGGCTTTGCATAGCTTCTATTTGTGGTGTAGACCGTTAAGTGGTGAGATGATAATCGTCGGTTTAGTCTGTCTATTCGTCATCTTGGGTGGGTTAGGGGGCGTCATGACACTGTCATGGCGAGTTATCGGTGTTAGCGCGACATGTCATGGCGCGGATGTCTTGATATTACGGTGATGCAAGTGACGCATAATGATGACGCGTTACAGAGTTGCATGCCAAGTCAGAGTTCCGCCGTAATGGCGCATTGCGAAGCCATAATAGCGGTATACTGTATAGACCATTAAGTGTCGAGAATGACATGACCCTGCAGGTCCAGTGAAGCAAAAAGGTAGCGCTACACTGTAAAGACATTTGGATAAGGAATGAAGCTTATTGACCGACACAATAAGGCTTCATTGAGGAGAAGGCAAGACGAAGCCAAAGTGACAGATGCAACATGCAATGTTGGCATTAAGGCATATCCGTGGAATTGAGTTGGCCCAAACTCAAGGATGGTGCAATAGTGTAGAATATATCAAGAGTAGATCTATGGCGTTTGTTCAAGGTTGGCCAAAGCTTGAACAATGCAAACAAGTTGGTAATGCAAGAGTTGCATTACTGTTGTCAAGCTAATTGGCGAAGTGAAGTATATGTGACACATGAGTAACTAGAGTGAGCTTAAGGAGTTGGCCTCGACAAGTAAAGCCTAAAGAGTGTCCGTGCATTGTCTTAGAGTAATAAAAATTCAGGGCCAAGAGGGATGTACGTTGGTGCAAGTCAGAATCCAGTAGGCCAAGACAAGTGGCGCAATAAGGCTCAAGTGACGATTACAAGTTGGTTATGAACTTCACAAGCATTCCAATGACGCGTGATGAAGTAGAACGGTTATAAAGGAGTTTATAAACATGGGAGAAGAGTTCTAACCTCAATAGAACAGGTGTTGGATGATTGGCGCAAGTTAGGAGAGAACTGGTCAGTTGGCACAGTTATTGGCGGTTAACAGAACTTCTTTATGGGACAGATGGATGTCCCATGCGTGTGTAATGGTTATGCACAGATTTTCCAAGCAAAGCTACTGTATAAATAGTCCTAAGGCATGGGAAATTCGGTAGCTAGCATGTGTGATAGTAAGCTAACATATGTGAGAGTGTAGATTGCATATGTGAGTAAGTAGGAGAGTTTTTGTAATACTTAGACTTGGTTCAAGGAGTGAACAAGTCTGTTTAAGTCCCCAAGTGGGCAAGTATTGTATTTATTCCCTTTGATGCAATAAAAGGAGTTTATTGTGTCATGTTCTAAGTGTTCTTGGTTGGATGATTATTGTTGGTAAAGTATGGCATGAATTGAGTGCATTATGGGGTGCATTTGATGAGTTTAGAGAAGTGAAAGAAGGTTGTTAAGACTTCCATTGTTAACCTGAAGTGTTGTCTGTTTGCAAAGGTGAAAACTTATAAGGCTGAAGTGCAAGTGGGTGAAGCTTTATTCACAGAACCATTGTGCTGCCGGGTTACAATTTCGCAGAAAATTCCTAGGGCGTTTGAAGGTGTGACAATTCAGGTATCAGAGCTGTGTTTGGTGCACAGTTCGAGTGTATTTGTTGGATAATACACTAGTACTTATTTCTCTCGAAAGATGTTTTCCTGTAAGCAAGTAAGTGGCGCATTATTTTAAGAATATTGTATTAGAAATGAGTTCTAATGGCATGATGATCGACGAAGAACTACCGGGTTCGTTTGATCAACTTGAGGAGTATGGCAGTAATCTTGATGATTTTGTCATAGACATGGGCTGTGATGGCCTTGTAAATCCTCTTGTTTCTGAAGATAAGGGCAGGCTAGACCTACTTGAAGGAAGGACATCAGATTGGTTTAAAGAATTTGACGAAAGGGTAGGTGCAGTCGAGGACAAGGTGTCTGATGCAACCTTGTTGAATTATGAAACCAATGCTGAAGTGACTGAATTGAAGGAGAAATTCAGTGACATAAAGACCATACTAACAAGCTATGCGAAGCAAATGTCTGAGGAAGTGGAAAGCATTCGCGGGTTAATCAGTAACGGCATGTTTTTAGGAGGAAACGTGGATGGAGAAAGCTCAAGTCGAGTCTCCGAGCCAAGAATTTACGCAGGTTCCAGAAATGCTAGAGAAATTGAGAATTTCTTGTATGACGTTGAGGCATACTTTGAGGCGAATGGAACTAGGGAAGAACAAAAAGTAACTCTTGCAGGAAATTGCCTTGGTGGTAATGCAAAGGTTTGGTGGAGAACTATGCTGCAAGAAGATGAAGCAGATAGTTATGCCAATCCTATGTCATGGGATGACATGAAAGAAGGACTGAGATGTCAGTTCTGGCCGAGCAATGGTGCTTGGTATGCAAGAGAAAGTTTACGTAGGCTGCAAATAACGATTACACCACAGGCCTATGCTGAAAACTTCCTTGCATTGGTGCAAGAAGTACGTGGTATGAGTGAAGAATATCAGATGTTCCAATTTCTGGCTGGCGCAAGTTCGAGTGTAATTGCTGAACTTAAGAGGCGCAAAATCCAGAGTATCCAGATGGCTATTCCAATGGTAAGAGGGCTTACTTGTTTCACAATGACTGAAGATGTGCAAAGCTGTGAAGGTGAAGCCAAAAGGAAGGAAAAATATGTAGGCAGTAAGCGCAAGCATGAACCGAAGGAAGATGAATTATTCCCTTCAGCCCAGAAGTATAAAGGATGTTTCATCTGCAAAGGTTTGCATTTCGCAAGAAGCTGTCCACTCAAAGCACAAATTAATGTATCAGTTGGAAATGACTATGGGGGTCATTCCAGCAAGACTCATGAAGGCCGAAGTGAAGGTTCAAGGAAGAGACCACGCA
Source organism: Papaver bracteatum (assembly GCA_023529315.1). Lineage (NCBI taxonomy): Eukaryota > Viridiplantae > Streptophyta > Magnoliopsida > Ranunculales > Papaveraceae > Papaver > Papaver bracteatum. The sequence goes on from JAJJWX010005130.1 coordinate 734,072, forward strand.
GCGAAGTTGTCGCTCACTTCGACAAAGAAAGAAACTAAGCTAAGAACAAGAATAAGTGTTGATGTCTCCATTGGCGACACTTTGATGCCAAAACGAGAGTGATTTTGGCCTTGTTTTATGTAACTTGAGTTGTTGGTTGTTGCAAACTCTGTGTGTAGAGATTGGTTGTACAAACTTTTATTTGATTCTTCAAGTTTGTATATACTTTTCTTTGGTGTAAGAAAGTTGCTTTGTTAATGAAGTTTTAGCTTTCCAAAAGAGATCAGTTGATGATCAATCATGTAATAGTACATGGTCTTGTTGTGTAAGAGCAGTAATAAACGAGGGTGTTTTCGTTTATAAAGCCTTGCCTCTTTATTTACGATGTAAAACTAGTTCATGGGGAGATGCTGCAAGTAGCATACTTATCCTAACGTATGCAATAGCAATACAAGTTGAATTCTAATAAGCAAAGCATAGGACAGGGGTCCTAGTTGACGTAGAAATGATGTTGCTGTTTTGGGATTGCAAAATGGCACGACGGCAGATGGGTAGCGACAGTACAAGCAATGCATCAAGTAAAAAATCATTTTACCAACAAGCATGAGTTGGGTAGAACTCATGTCCTTAGAGAAAGAAACGCACACTTTCCAGACAATTAGCAATGCAGTTCGAAGAAGTATTTGGAGACATATTGTCTTTGAAGGCATAGCATATGGACAGCTAAAGGGTGAGCTAATGATATTTCCAAAGAGATAGTTAGTCACAGTTTTAAATGGGCTATGCAACTCAATAGTTTTGTTGCATGGAAGTTAAGCAAAGAAAACTCACCATTCCAGTTCGGGTATGCAAAATGGCATAAGTATAGAGTTTATACTTGGTGGCCACATTCATAGAAATGAGTTCTTGAATATTGTTTGCATAATCAGAGTTTGGTGAGGCATGAAGTGTTGAATTCGGGTGTCTAATACAAAGAGAACCCATGTTCACTTTGTGACGTGCTTAATGAGGAGCGTGAAGAACAACAGTTCAACGGCGGGTCGTCGACAAAATTGATTGAAAATGAAGCCAAGTCGTTTATAAGTCCTTGTCACGTTGAGTGAGATGCAAGAGGCAAAGTCGGGAAGCGATGGAAATGATCAAATTGAGAAGAATCACTCAGTGCGTACACTTAGGCGCAAATGATTCATGCGAAATTCAAGTACAATTCAGGGAATTGGCAAGAAAATTTTCGAAATGGCATTTGGGTGTTGATATACGGTTGTAGTGGGAGTTGGAACGTATGCGCAACGTGAAAAAAACAGTACAAGTCAGTAGGATCAATAGTAAAGCAGTAAATCTAATTGGTGGCATGTGGTACTAGGCATAAAGTTTTGGCAAGAAGGAATTCTAAATAAGTTTGTTGAATTCTGAGTGGCTCAGAAGTGTACAAGGCCAAAGAACAAGTATGTTGAGTATAGTTGGTTGCGTTCAACGAGGGAATTGAACGGATTAGGTGGGGGAGGTCTATTATGGCGCTGCAAGTGACGCATAATGATGACGCGTTACAGAATTGCAGGCCAAGTCAGAGTTCTGCCGTAATGGCGCATTGCGAAGCCATAATAGCGGTATACTGTATAGACCGTTAAGTGTCGAGAATGACATGAACCTGTAGGGCCAGTGAAGCAAAAAGGTAGCGCTACACTATAAAGACATTTGGCTAAGGAATGAAGCTTATTGACCGAAACAATAAGGCTTCATTGAGGAGAAGGCAAGACGAAGCCAAAGTGACAGATGCAACATGCGATGTTGGCATTAAGGCATATCCGTGGAATTGAGTTGTCCCAAACTCAAGGATGATGCAAGAGTGTAGAATAGATCAAGAGTAGATCTATGGCGTTAGTTCAAGGTTGTCCAAAGCTTGAACAATGCAAACAAGTTGGTAATGCAAGAGTTGCATTGATGTTGTCAAGCTAATTGGCGAAGTGAAGTATATGTGACGCATGAGTAACTAGAGTGAGCTTAAGGGGTTGGCCTCGACAAGTAAAGCCTAAAGAGTGTCCGTGCATTGTCTCAGAGTAACAAAAATGCAGGGCCAAGCGGGATGTACGTTGGTGCAAGGCAGAATCCAGTAGACCAAGACAAGTGGCGCAATAAGGCTCAAGTGACGGTTACAAGTTGGTTATGAACTTCACAAGCATGCCAATGACGCGTGATGAAGTAGAACGGTTATAAAGGAGTTTATAAACGTGGGAGAAGAGTTTTAATCGCAATAGAATAGGTGTTGGATGATTGGCGCAAGTTAGGAGAGAACTGGTCAGTTGGCACAGTTATTGGCGGTTAACAGAACTGCTTTATGGGACAGATGGATGTCCCATGCGTGTGTAACTGTTATGCACGGTTTGGCCAAGCAAAGCTACTGTATAAATATTCCTAAGGCATGGGAAATTCGGTAGCTAGCCTGTGTGACAGTAAGTGGTAGGCTCGGAAAGAGTACCTACTACTATGTATACTGCAAGTGCACGGCGTCTATTGTAGACATGGAAAATACAGGTCAATCCCACAGAGACTTCGTGGGTGTAGGAGTGATTCCAAAATATTACTAAACTGATTCAAATGATAGTAACACAATATTTCTTTTGGGTGTCGATACGACAAGATATTTTGTAATAAAAGAGTAATAAAGCAAATTGCAATATAAAGATACAATAAATAGATTGTAACAACTGATTAAGAAGCACTAGGGTGATTGAATTCACCACCTAATCCTATACTAAGGTAACACAACTCAGATTATGTTCTTGTACCTTCCCTTGAAGGCTGCAGGTGGATGATTTATCAACCATTTTCACTAACTCACCCCTAGTATAAGTTGTCTTCTTACAGTACAACTTATCACAGGTTCATTTGATCAAAAAGCTAACTTCTACTGATTTCACTTATTCTCCCCTAGTATCAACTGTCTTCTTACAGTACAATTGATCACAGGCTAATTAGCTCACTCCTAGTATCAACTAATTTCACTAGCTCACCCCTAGTATTAACTGTCTTCTTACAGTACAGCTAATCACATGTTAACTTGCTCAATTAACTAACTAATCATTCCTAAAACCATGAAGCACAGCAAGAACACAAACTTGAACTGAAATTATCTTAACATGAAATTAGGGGTTTCATCAACACCCTAGAAGAGAGTTTTAGAACATGAAAACAAATTGAACCAGATAAACTGGATATCCCTGGAAGAAGAGTTGGATCCTATTTATATAGGAAGACTCCCGACATATTTCCCCCGCGTGCATGATAATGTGCTGTGTTGGTTATTACTTTCTTCTTCTTTCTCTGGTATACCACGTGAAGTTGGAGGTGCACATGTGAAGAAAGTAATAAAGTCCTTCTTTTCTTTACTTTTTTTTTAATTCTCTTCTTTTGCTTTTGCATGTGAAGAAAGTTATCATCCATCACTGTGTGTCGATCTCTTCACCTTCACGTTCTCTTCATCTTCTTCAACAGTATCCACGAGCTTCACCATCGTTGTCACTGCCAACAACATGTGCTTCAGTTCATCATTAGCTTGAGTTCCTCCCCATCAACATCCTGTCATGACCGAGAAATCATCATCGTACCATTACCGAGCAAAGGTCAGCATCAACACATTCTCCAACCTTTGCATTTCATCTTGATCACCTTCACGTGCTTGCCTGTCATCTTGAGTTCTCTTTCATCACGTTCTCCTCTGCCATCATTGCCATCATCTCCCGACAACCCGTGCATCATCGTTGTTGAACTCCAACAGAAGCTCCACCATGATTCGATGCCAACAACTTCCCATGTCACTCCTAAGCTGGCAGCGACTCCATGATGTCCATCTTCATCTCGTCATTACACTGCCATGTCTCCTTGATCATCATCTTGTCGTGAACAGAACCCAGTAGCTCCGATCACCGGCCATGCATGAGAGCTTCACACTTCCATCGAGCTCACCATTGATAATCAACATCACAGCACCTTCCCTGTTTTGCAACAATGAAGATGAAGTGCCCGGAGTAATGAAGGCTGGTTCCTTTAACAATATTCAAAAATAGTGGCATCCCCTTAACCATAAGACTGAGTGCCTTTATCACTCCCTTGTTAAATGACTATTTTGCCCTTTTTTCTTGTTTTGCCCATAACTTCTTCATACGAACTCCGAATGACTCCGTTCTTTCGCCGTTGGCTTCACCTTATCGTGCTCTACACAATGAAAAGTAGAAATCTTGCATTTGAATGAGTTAAATTTGGTCTTTGTTCCTTCTTCACTCTTTAGCTAGCTTTATTTGGTACCTAGAAACACAAAGTTAATTAATACAAATATTTATTCTTGAAAATAGAGAAAATACAGAATTTTGGATAATATCTTATTTTAAAGCGCAAAAGATGAGTTAAATGCCAATAAAAAGGTGTAGAAATATGCAATATTTTGCACTCATCAAATACCCCCAAACCTGAATTTGACTTGTCCTCAAGTGAAACAGAAATTAAGAAATCCTAACTATACCATTGTCGCTAGTCTCTCGAATGCATTTAGCGTATGCACTAAGACTTTAAACCCCTAGGTGTCCCTAGTGGACGAGTTGTAGTCTCGTGAGGGCCTATCAGAGATGTACCCACAAAACCTGCTCCAACTTCAGAGCGTAAAAGAGTCCCAAGCATCCAAGGAGCTATGAGGACATAGAATTTTTGCATGCTAGTAACACGAAGTTATAACTACCAAAGAACGCATTCTCATCCTTAAGGGTTGAGCGAGAAATAACCATACCATATGAAAGAATTCGGGTTCGAGAATAATCACAAGCCTCGACTTCTGCCTCACCAATAGGGTTTTATGATAATTGCACTCAAAAAGATCGCTTTTTTAGTTCTCATGTGTACAGACAGGAATAAAGAGAGAAATCCTGCACACGTTGATGGTGGGAAGGAGAACCTTCCGAAATAATTTCTGGAGACTCCACAGAATTGTGGACAAAAAGAATCTTTTTCTGATGATCTCTAATAAAGGAAATCAACCATTAGAAAGTATGGGAGTACTCACTTACCTTCACATCCGATCGGCAATCAACACCACTCTCACAGCATCCATAGAAATGTCTTCAATCTTCGGTCTTCGGTCTTCAACTATTGATGATGAACTTCTGAACTTCAAAAACTTGACAATTCGTAACTTTTCTCTTCAATTTCCTTGTTGCTTGGAATTTTCTTCTTGAATTCTTCTTCTTTACCATGGTGGTATCAAAACTAAACTAATAAAATAAACTACAATTTTGTTTTTTTTTATTTTTTTTTATTTTTAACAATAATATGAAAATAACAACAAAAATAATGAAACTACTAACTCCATGGATGAAGGACTTTATCACTCAATTCTTCACGACTAGTATTGTCTTGATTTCATAAACTTCACTAATTCTCATCTTATTTTATTTTCTTTGCTCTTGTAAAATACCTCTTCAAATGTGTATATAATTCTGCTCTTTGTATTGTATTGTTGCATGTAAACCTTGGACTAATTCTGATGTGTTTCTATGGATCTGTTGATGTTGTTGAGAGAGAGTGATGCTAATTTCTCATCGAACTACAAGAAGGAGTTTTCATCTTTAGACGTCACCCTCATGATTGACAAAATTAGCACTAAAGAGATAAAAAAAAAATTGAGCTGAAAGTGGTGAGAAGTTGGGTAGCTCACCATTCTACCCGGAATTGACGTATGGTGACACACACTCTAAAAGATTTTTTTTAGAAAGTCACAAATTGAAGGTCGGTGCCTCGCTTGATGTAAAAATGGGTAGTCTCCATTATGGGTGATCACAATTCTACTACCGAATATCTTTGCAGCACCTAATTCGCCCTCCGGCATGGCTAAATCCAACTTTAACGCTCTAATAACCTAAGAAACCCGATTGTGTTCTCCAGTACTTCCAAGTTCAGCTATTTCGGTCAGACTCTCTATGTAAACATAGCTAGAAGCATACTAATGACTCTAACATCTCTAAAAGCTGGAGGTTTTATGCAAATATTTGCAAAAGATTTTTGAATTCTTTTTTTTTTTTTTGACAGTTTTACTTTCATTTAATTTCCAAATTCAGACAAGAAACTAGTCGGAAGCCTAGCAACAAGCTGGGCTCCAACTCCTTTTTTTTTTTTTTTTTTTTTTTTTTTTAATAAAAGACTAAAAACTATATATGCAAAACACACCCCCAAACCTAAATCTAACATTGTCCTCAATGTTTCAAAAGATGATAAGAACACATATCAAGAGAACAAGGAAGAGCAGATTTAAAGGAAAGAGATTACCCGATGCAGAAAGGGTGGTGCTAACCATAATTGAATGAATGATTTGAAAGCAAACAATATGAGCGCAAGACAAAAAGTTTGGTTAGCACACAAATATATCAACAAGATTCAAAATTTACCTACTAGATTATACAATGATGATTCACCATACACCAACAATCTAAAAAGTTGAGGATCAACCCAAAAGACAGAGTGCGGAAACATCAACAGCCTTACACAATTATAACAGGACAACAATGCAAGTGAGACTGCATATGTGAATGAGTTACCCCCAAACCTAGATTTTTCAACAGATATACTTTTGGGTACAAAATCTAACAATTTCAGGGGTGCATCATGCATAAGATCTAGTTCAAAGTGGATTTTGTCAGGGATGGATGGAGAGACATGAGTAAACTCTAATTGTGGCTCATCAAAGGTATTATATTTAGCTGAAAAATAGTCCAAGAGGACTTGAGAAGCACACAAATCTAATCCAAAGATTGGAGTTGTCCAAAAAATAGGTTTGACAACCTCTCGGCTGACATTAAGACAATCATGTTGTGACATAAGCATCGAATCATAACTCTCCAAGTTATTTTTATCTGTGTTACTATATGATTCAATTCCCCCTAAGTCAGAAACAAGTACAACATCATGCTCATTCTCATAAAACAAATCAATAAGCCCCAATTCACAATCATCACCTATAACTTCAGTTTCATGCATAGGAATATCACAAGAAACTTCACATTGTGACTTAGGCAGAGAATCAGACACATCAAAGTTATTTTCATGCATAGTATCATTGGTGTTTACAGAAGATTCAACATTTTCTAAGTCACTATCAAGTTGTGTAGCATGCTCATTTTCACAAAACAATTGCACAGGCTCAAGATCAGTATCATATGTATATGGAACAATAGAAGAAACATCATTCATTAAGGTCGAGGCATAAAAGTCTAATGTCTTTGAACCCAAAGGTTCGACAATATTTTCAGTAAAAACATGTTCTTCTAACATAACATCATCATCATAATCATCATAGAAATGCATTTCCCTATTCAAAATCGTAGTATTTCTAGTCCCTTCATTTAAAACAGGTTCATATGCAATATCAGTTGCACGAGTAAGACTAGGCATACTATTTTCACATTTTATTTCATTAGGACAAACAAACATTTCATCCTGAAATTCTTCCCTTCCAACATTTTGTAAATGAATCAGATTCATTTTTAATAATGCATGAAGTTGTTCCATGGAAGGAGAGTCTTCAACAGTAGGAAATTCAGAATCAATGCTATATGGTTTATTATGCAATAAATTCACTTCAAACCTAGCATTATTTTGTTCGATGAGCATGAGATTTTCCTCCACAGATTGAGAAGTACAAAATTGTTCAACTTCCCACTGTGGTGGATGATACATGTGTGCATGGTCATTAGGGTATATAAAAGACTGATCGCAACCTTGAAAAGGTTGATTATGGTCCCAATGACTCTCAACTTTGTAATCTGTTGGCATTTCATATTTTGGATTATCATGATATTCTCTAGATTGCCTAAAATCATGAAAAATATAGCAATTCTCAGCAGGATGGCCTAAGCCTCCACATAAGGTACAAGCATAGATTTCAGATTGCATTTCTAAAGCTGTGATTTTAGCTTCAAACTGATCCAATAATGATGACTGTGAGAGTTGGGCACTCTCAAGATGTTCATTTTCACACTGTGGTAGATGATACATGTGTTCATAGTTATTAGGGTTCATGTATTGATGCCCAGGACTGTGAAAATGTCCATAAAAATCCCTATAATTATTGACATCATGGTCTGTGGGAGGCTCATAATATGAAGCATGCCCGTAAGCAAGCTCTATAATGGATTTGTTTGAATTCCCAGTTGCAGACCAAAATCCTGACATGATCTCTAACTAGCACTAGGCTTGTTACAGAGATTGGGAGGTACATAGTGATATAACAATTCAGCAGCTACAGTTTCATGCATTATTTTTGCAAGGTTTGTTACACAGTAATAATTTTTTTTTTAATATTTTAATATTATTATTATTATTTTTAAATAAAATTAATGAAGAAAAAACAAATTAAAAAAAATAGAATACCACAAACAAGGAAGGGAAGTTCTATTCAATCGCAAAAGGAAGGGAAGTTCTATTCAATCACAAACAAGGATGACTCCACCACAGTAAACCTACTGATTTCTAGCAAACAAAAAGCATGATGGCTCCACTTAGATTGTTTTCTAAACCAGCTTCTAATCCTTCGAAAAGGAATTCGTTACAATCTGAGCAAACCCCTTTGGAATCAATCTGAGTTTAAGTGAATTGAATAGAGGCGAGGGAAGCTGCTGGAGCTTTGATACCCAAGGCCTCACCGTATTACAAGGCGGTGCAGTCACGCATTCAATTCACAGAAACCATCATGAACTTCGGAGTATGCTTAAATAGTAACCAATATTTTTCGATTGACTTTCCTACTAAGCTCGTTACCTTATATGTCTCATTTTATTCAAAATTTTAAAGCTTAGGTTCGCGTAGGTATCGTTTTCCTAAGGCGGGCAAGAAGAGAACGGTGATGAAATCCGAACCCTTATCTTGTATGGCCAATCCTTGCCCTTTACCATGAAATTAAAGCAGCCGTATTCAAGTCCTCAACATATATGCAAACGAAGGAATACAGTAACTCGCTAACAGGGGATTCGCGAGTGTTTCGACAAACTGACCTCCCGTACCAGACGGGGGATGAACCGTTTTGGTCGACTCGAGCCACAGCTCCTATGTCATGAACGAACCCGAGGGGCCGAGGTGATATTGTAATCACCGTCCTTCTCTGCACACAGTTTGATATTTAATACTACCCTTCCGTAGGGTTTAAAAATAAAATAATGTCCAAAGTCCAAGAAAAATGCAAAAGGGCTAGCGGCACAGCTTGTCGCTCGCTTGCCTAGTATGTAATTTTTAACTTTGTAATATTTTAATATTACTAGCTAATTTTACTTAAAATAACCAAATTCATATAAAGAAAAAGAAAATTACACAATAGAGAAATCTTAATACACTCTAAAATTAAATAAATAAAATAAACTCTCTCTCCCTTTTTTTTTATAAAAGAAAATCTTCTTCTTTCTCCTTTAGCTTCGCCTTTTACTCCAAGTCTTTTAAGTATTCACCAAAAGCTTTGGCAAATTTTCTTTCGCTCCAAACTCCAAATTCTGTAAGGAAAAGACAAAAAAACAAAAACGTAAAGAAGAACAAATAAATTTTCTACAGTATTTTTTTTTTTTTTTTTTTGAACAGTAAAGATAGAAACCTCAGCTACACCGTAACCGAGTCCCCGGCAACGGCGCAAAAAACTTGGTAGGCTCGGAAAGAGTACCTACTACTATGTATACTGCAAGTGCACGGCGTCTATTGTAGACATGGCAAATACAGGTCGATCCCACAGAGACTTGGTGGGTGTAGGAGTGATTCCAAAATATTACTAAACTGATTCAAATGATAGTAACACAATATTTCTTTTGGGTGTCGATATGACAAGATATTTTGTAATAAACGAGTAATAAAGCAAATTGCAATATAAAGATACAATAAATAGATTGTAACAACTGATTAAGAAGCACTAGGGTGATTGAATTCACCACCTAATCCTATACTAAGGTAACAAAACTCAGATTATGTTCTTGTACCTTCCCTTGAAGGCTGCAGGTGGATGATTTATCAACCATTTTCACTAACTCACCCCTAGTATAAGTTGTCTTCTTACAGTACAACTTATCACAGGTTCATTTGATCAAAAAGCTAACTTCTACTGATTTCACTAATTCTCCCCTAGTATCAACTGTCTTCTTACAGTACAATTGATCACATGCTAATTATCTCACTCCTAGTATCAACTAATTTCACTAGCTCACCCCTAGTATTAACTGTCTTCTTATAGTACAGCTAATCACATGTTAACTTGCTCAATTAACTAACTAATCATTCCTAAAACCATGAAGCACAGCAAGAACACAAACTTGAACTGAAATTATCTTAACATGAAATTAGGGGTTTCATCAACACCCTAGCAGAGAGTTTTAGAACATGAAAACAAATTGAACCAGATAAAACTGGATATCCCTGGAAGAAGAGTTCGATCCTATTTATATAGGAAGACTCCCGACATATTTCCCCCGCGTGCATGATAATGTGCTGTGTTGGTTATTACTTTCTTCTTCTTTCTCTGGTATACCACGTGAAGTTGGAGGTGCACATGTGAAGAAAGTAATAAAGTCCTTCTTTTCTTTACTTTTTTTTTTAATTCTCTTCTTTTGCTTTTGCATGTGAAGAAAGTTATCATCCATCACTGTGTGTCGATCTCTTCACCTTCACGTTCTCTTCATCTTCGTCAACAGTAGCCACGAGCTTCACCATCGTTGTCACTTCCAACAGCATGTGCTTCAGTTGATCATTAGCTCGAGTTCCTCCCCATCAACATCCTGTCATGACCGAGCAATCATCATCGTACCATTACCGAGCAAAGGTCAGCATCAACACATTCTCCAACCTTTGCATTTCATCTTGATCACCTTCACGTGCTCGCCTGTCATCTTGAGTTCTCTTTCATCACGTTCTCCTCTGCCATCATTGCCATCATCTCCCGACAACCCGTGTATCATCGTTGTTGAACTCCAACAGAAGCTCCACCATGATTCGATGCCAACAACTTCCCATGTCACTCCTAAGCTGGCAGCGACTCCATGATGTCCATCTTCATCTCGTCATTACACTGCCATGTCTCCTTGATCATCATCTTGTCGTGAACAGAACCCAGTAGCTCCGATCACCGGCCATGCATGAGAGCTTCACACTTCCATCGAGCTCACCATTGATAATCAACATCACAGCACCTTCCCTGTTTTGCAACAATGAAGATGAAGTGCCCGGAGTAATGAAGGCTGGTTCCTTTAACAATATTCAAAAATAGTGGCATCCCCTTAACCATAAGACTGAGTGCCTTTATCACTCCCTTGTTAAATGACTATTTTGCCCTTTTTTCTTGTTTTGCCCATAACTTCTTCATACGAACTCCGAATGACTCCGTTCTTTCGCCGTTGGCTTCACCTTATCGTGCTCTACACAATGAAAAGTAGAAATCTTGCATTTGAATGAGTTAAATTTGGTCTTTGTTCCTTCTTCACTCTTTAGCTAGCTTTATTTGGTACCTAGAAACACAAAGTTAATTAATATAAATATTTATTCTTGAAAACAGAGAAAATACAGAATTTTGGATAATATCTGATTTTAAAGCGCAAAAGATGAGTTAAATGCCAATAAAAAGGCGTAGAAATATGCAATATTTTGCACTCATCAGTAAGCTAACATATGTGAGAGTGTAGATTGCATATGTGAGTGAGTAGGAGAGTTTTTGTAAGACTTAGACTTGGTTCAAGGAGTGAAAAAGTCTGTTTAAGTCCCCAAGTGGGCAAGTTTTGTATTTCTTCCCTTTGATACAATAAAAGGAGTTTATTGTGTCATGTTCTAAGTGTTCTTGGTTGGCTGATTGTTGTTGGTAAAGTATGGCATGAATTGAGTGCATTATGGGGTGCATTTGATGAGTTTAGAGAAGTGAAAGAAGGTTTTTAAGACTTCCGATGTTAACCTGAAGTGTTGGCTGTTTGCAAAGGTGCAAACTTATAAGGCTGAAGTGCAAGTGGGTAAAGCTTTATTCACAGAACCATTGTGCTGCCAGGTTACACTTTCGAAGAAAATTCCTAGGGCGTTTGAAGGTGTGACACTTGACATGATGGGGCTATGGAATGGTGCGGCTTGAAATGGATCCACTGGCATTGGTCAGCTTAGCATGGAGGCCGCAGGTGTTGTGTGGCTAAAGTGAAGCCTCCAGTGTAGTATTGGTTTGGGGTAAAGCCGTTAGCGTAAACTCGACACAGGTGTTGGCATGACGTGGTCGCTGGTTTGATGTGGGGACATGGACTGTTGATACCGTGAAGATTTCCATTATGGTCCCGGTTTCCTCTTTTCTTGTGTAGCTTGAATTAGGAAAACTCTTCCTTTCTTCACAATCCGAGAGTGTTATGCCCATAAAAGGGGGCGTTACTCATTCTTCTCAGGTTACGTTGCCGGTTTTCCTCCCGAATCCCAGTGCTGGCGGCAGAAAAGTAAAACGCGGGCAAGTGTGTCTCAAACACATACTTCCACGTTTTCTCACCAAAACCTAATTATCTCGCACAGCCAGGCATGAGACTTTCCCTTATACTTGCTGGTAGAATAAGTTTTAGTTAAGACCGAATATCACGCATTAATTCACGGCTAGTAGAAAGCTTTCCTTTTCGAGATTGCACCGTTCTGCTGAACATAAGAGATGATATTGAATCTTTCATTCGTATAGTTCGTCCTGAAATTGTTCCCATCTTATTTACAGGTATCGTCTCATGTTTTCTTCTGGATTCCATCTTGTCTGCTTTCTTATGTATGTTGCCGGTTTAGATAGGGTGAAAGATTTCTCATTTTATCTGGTTTTATAGTGCATAATGGGATCTTCCAGAGCTAGCCGCACCTCTAACTCTTCGGAGAAAAACTTTAGAATAGGTGAAAACCAGTTTTATTCTCATGAGGATGCATTAGATAGAATAAAATCTCTGTTCCATGAAGCTGGAGGAATTATCCAGGATCTACCTTCTATCTTTCTAGGTGACGTGTGGGTGAGCGTTCACACCTTTTTGGGTTCGGTGAACATGGAGAAGGAATGGGAAGGTGATGAAGCGCCCCGGTGTGTTGATAAGCTTCAGTGTAGTAAAACTTATTCTCGGCCCAGTGCTAGGGCGGAAAGGACCGCTTCTAGGTTGAAACGACAGAAAACTGAGTCGGTGAAACTTTTAGGGGAGAGCCCACGTAACCTTTTTGTCCAAGATGATGTCACACTTCTCGATTTTGATACGGATAATGGGAAATCCTCCTTGAAAGGTCGCTAAGAAGACCTTCGAGGAAGACGTTGCGTTTGGTGAAACTAAAACACCCTTCGGAGTAGGCACCGAAACTGTTGACGACGACATTAGGGAAGTCATGATGGCATATGCTGGATCGGTTGTTGAGGCGGGGGTCGGGAAGGAGACGGGTGTTGTTGTTTTTGAGGCGGCTTCGGGGTGGGATGTTGAGGTTCCTACTGCTGATGCGGCTGTTGGATGGAACCTTTGCTACCCGAGAGATTGTTGGGGAAAGTGCTTGAAAAGCGTTTTGACCAAGGCAACTCGCGTGTCAGCTTTTGATGATTAGCTTATCCTTTTATTGTTTCTATTAGTTACGTAATCGTCCTGGTGCTTTGTAGATTCTTATTTACCTTCTTTGTATTCGTGGCGAAGTTAGGGTTTCACAAATTAGCATCTCGCTTGCGGTTTTCTCATTTTTGAATAAAGCTTCGTATTTGAAAGACCTGAATCTTCTTATAGAATAGGTTTTTCGACTTTCCAAGTCCTTACATTATTCCCTTTGGAATTTTGAATAATTGAATAAGGTATTTCTGGCACTGTTTCGGGTTTTTTTTTTTTTTAAAAACGAAACCCTAAAGAAGAACACAAACGGTGCATTCATCTTGGGGAAATATAAATATCAAGCGGAAGGAGAAATTTCTGAAGGAAATACTAAAGGGATAATGGCTGAAAGAGGGTAGTACAACTTTTTTTAAGGATTGAAAATCTTGAGCCATCGCGAGTGAACTATCACGCCTCCCAACTTGTCTGTGTTGATGAGCTTGCAATAACCTCCCAAAAGGACGTCTGCCACCTGATATGGCTCGTCTTCTTTTTTCTTGGGTGAATCGGTTCGAACAGTTATCTTTACCGTCATCTTCCCAACTTGAAACGAGTTCACTTTGACCACCATATCTCCGATTTGAAACGAGTTCAGGTGTTGTGTAACCGCTTGAATCTTGGTATCGTCGGTTTCGATGGAAGCTTCCAAATTCTTTGTAAAGCGTTTGAGTGGACCAGCGCCCCATTCACATCTCTTGACAGCGTCCGTGCCAGTAATCACACTGATTCCCCGTGACATAATAAGAGAACAAATGACTGGTTGTAGAGAAGATCGCTCGGCCAAACTTACTTGTGTTTGAAATCCACGGGTTAGCGCCAATATGTCATCTACAGGTGTCCAGGTTCCATCGATAACTCGTCGATGCGGTATCAAGTGGGACGGTTTGTTGGAGATTCTTTCGGGCGTTGACATCGGTAGAGGGGATGTTTCCAATTTTTCCTTGTTGTTGAGTACCCACAAGTGCCCCAATATCATGTCGTAATCCAGGTCTTTGACAATGTGGAATTTGCTATGCGTTATAGCGTCTCCCATATTGACCTCGAGGTTGATGTAGTTGTGCGTTTTCAAGGCTCCCCCTCTCGGGTTCTTAATTACGGATGGAGAATGGGTAGCCTCTTGTATTGTAAATCCCATAGCTTTCAGAGTCTTAAAAGTAACAATGTTGAAGTCAGAAGCCGTGTCGATTAGTGTGTTGTCGAATTCAATACCTCTTAAATAGGACGTGGTCAGCAGTCCCCAGTTGTCCTTTTCGATTTCGCTTGCTGAGAGAACTTGGGCTCTTGGCGTGGCTTCCGTGGAGGGAAAAATCCATTTTCCCGACACAACACGATTGAGAGCCGTGAAGATATCTTGGCGCTGCACCTTGAAAAGGTAGATAATTTCGCATACGTGTTGCATCATGGATCGCACAGTATCGTGCACGGAGTCCCCAGAGATTCCACAATTCCTTATTGGAAATGGGTCTCGATGTACTCCCTCGTTTCCTAGTTGAAGTTCCCCTGCTTCTATATTTTCCTTGAAGATATGCTTCAGTCTTTTGCAATCACTGGTTAGGTGGTGAACAAATCTGTGGTAGTGGTAGTATTTGGGGTTTGCCATCTCGGTCTCAGTCGGTGGCCGTCTGGGAGATGGTATTCTGATAACATCATCTTGAATCCATAATTCTAAGATATCGATCACCTCTTCAATGGGAAACGGGAAACCCATGGTATTTCCTTCAGCTTCGTGATGACGTAAGGGATCTTTAGCGGCGACCTTCCGTGGCGGAGTTGCTCGTCGTGCTGGTGCTTCGCGTTTAGACTGTTGGTCTGCAACTGGGGCCTTCCTTCTTCCTCCCTCATTTATTATGCTCACAGAGGAGGGACCAACATTTCACTGCTTGTTGATGAAATATCTATTCCCACGAGTTTCACGCACGTCTTTGGCTCAGGTTGGTCTAGTTCTTTCTAATAATGCTGGTGCTATCGTTGTTGATCGCCTGGAAGCTTCATGGAGCTCAGAGGATACCTGAAAACGCAGGTTTTCTAGCAAGGCGCGGTAAATGGGAGCCATACTGTTGATACATGAATTCACCAGATGTTGCTCGGTCACATTTGGGTCATGAAAGTATATTTCTTGAACCCTGAATCTCTTAACAAAATAATTTGGATGTTCGTTGTCTCGTTGGTACATCCTTCCTAGGTCCGAGAAGGTAACTTTTTCAGAAACAAAGAAGTACTTCTTGTAAAATGCGGTAACCATGCCACCCCAATTGAGGATGCTGTTTGGCGCGATGCTATTGTACCATGTGTATGCTCTTCCGGTAAGTAATTTCGAAAATTCCCTCAGACGAAGAACATGATTGTATTCATGTTCTCCCAAGGACTCCAAGAATCGAGAGACATGCTCGCGTGCATTTCCGGTTCCATCATACAGGGTGAATTGAGGAATATCCTCTTGGAATAGGAATTCTTTGTATTTTAGGTGGGTAAGGAGGTTGATGATCATGCATCTTGATTCGGTTTCGAAGAAGTTGCTCCAGATCTTCTCGTGTGACAAAATTGGATGGCTGATTTCTTTCTAATAGGGTTCTGGATTGAATCTCCTCGTCTGCGGAGATGCGTTCTACCGAGGTGCTGGTGCCGGGGGTGTTGGAGGCGTTTCTAAATGGCTCTGGAGGGCATGACTCATGTGGAAGTCGCTCTGTCAGGGCTTTGAGAAAGAAAAGTACTTCTTTATATGTAGAAACCATATCCGTCTAGGCTCTAGCGAGAGAACCTCTTGTTGTTTCATCAAATCAGCGATGGTGATGTAGGGTTGGCTTCCTCTGGTTCCTATAGTTTCTCATCCCGTTGGTGGGGTAGTCGGAGTCTTAGTGGAGGTTGGAGGCGCCATGCTTGATGAAGTGTTAGGAACGGTAGCAGTAGCTCTGGCCCTGGGGACTGGTGGCGTCACGCCTGAAGGAGCGCTTTCAGTACTGCCAGGATTAGTAAGTTGCGCAGGGACATTAGAGGCGGCAACAGCTCTGTCCCTGGTGATCGGCGGTGTTACACCTGAAGGAGTGCTTTCGGTGTTACTAGTGTCAGTAGATGGTGTAGTGATATTGTTGGAAGTAGCGTTAACACTAGGGACAGATTCTGCGTTGGTGTTCTCGGCAGCTGATCCGGATATGAGTTACACCATGTTGGAGTTGTATGTGAAGGGTGATATCAGAAATTTGGAGAGATCAATCTGTACAAGTCCGTCCTAAACCAAGAAATGGCCGTTCCAGACTTTCCTCGGTCACAAAGCGAAGGAGAATGGGTTGGTTTTGGGGAGGGAAGCAAGGAAAGTGATGAGACCAGAATAGTTGATTTCTGGAAGAGTAGTTGTTTTCTACGACTTGTATCAGAAAGTGGGAAGCTAACAAATGGAAAGCTATCAAATGTTTTCTGAGTGTTGTATGCTCCTAACCGAACTTGTTGTTTGGTGCAAATAGGTCAGACCTATTTATACAAGTCGAAGTGAAACGTACTCTGGTCTCATTAAGGAACGGAAAAATGAGTGAGTAAATAGGAGGAGGTGGTAATACTTAATGCATGGAATTGATGTTCCATAAAAAAAGAGTGTTTCATCATTAACTCCCTGTATTTACTAACCGCCTCATCCTTATGACACTTCCTTATAACGGGCGTAGTGTGATGAGTGCCAAATATTGCATATTCATACACCTTTTCATTGGCACTTAACTCATCTTTCGCGCTTCAAAGTCATATATTATCCCAAATTCTGCATTTTTACCATCTTCAAGAATAAATATTTGTATTAATTAATTTTGTGTTTTTAAGTACTAAATAAAGCTTGGAAGAATTGAGAAGACAAAAGAGAAGAAAGTTGGAAGTGTTGCAACCCGTTCGCGCATTAGTGGCAACCTGTTTACAATACATGGGATTAAACTACCCATAATCCAAAACCCATGATCCAAAACCCAAGACCCAAATCCATTTCCACCTCACCACCATTGGATTCCAAAACATCCACCTCACCCCATTGGATTCCAAAACATCCACCTCACCCCATTGGATTCCAAAACATCCACCTCACCACCATTGGATTCCAAAACATCCACCTCACCCCATTGTATTCCAAAACATCCATCAAGTGAGAAAACATGTTTTGTTGAGTAAATAATTGCCAAAATTCGAATCCAAGTGAGAGAGATATTTTTGTGTATAAATAGAGAGGGTTGTTGTGTTGAAAACTCATCCAAGAATAGCTTGTTCATGTTAGTTTATCAAATTTAAGTTTTGTTGTAATGTTCTTCATGTTCTAGTTTCATTTACTAGGGTTTAGATGAAGCCCTAATCTCATTGGTATGTATTCATATCTTGTATCTTGTTCTTGAAAGTTTAGAATTGTTTAAAGATATAATTTAATCCAAGTTTTTCAACATCTTGCTCTCACAATGTATGCCATGTATCCATTGTAGTTAGAATATCTCTATGTTGATTATGCTACAACTCATGCTTAACCAAATATTGATCTTTAGATTAGTTGTGCTTAATTAGACAATTAATGCTTTGGAGAAATACTTTAGTTGTGATTAAATTATCCATTGGAGAAACACCTTAGTTATACGGTAGACTTGAATCTACTATAAGGACAAGAATAATATTACAAGTTGAATGCATATCATAGGTTATTGGTGGATTTGAATACCCTAGTATCCATATTATCATTGTTTACATATCTTGTTATTTGCATCTTTTACTTTTATTATTTCAGTCACTTGAAAATCATATCGTCGGATCGACAAAATCAAACCCCTTTTGGTTACTCTCTGAATCAGGATTTAGAATCAACTTCTACACTCTCCAAGTCTCTGTGGTTCGACCTGTGCTTGCCCTGTGTTGCTTGTCGACACTGTGCACTTGCAGTATACACAATAGTAGGTATCTTTCCGAGCCTACCAAGTTTTTGGCGATGTTACTGTAGCGTATTCAGGAACACCAAAAAAAAAAGTCGAAAAAAAAAGGGCCCTCCCAGAACAGTCGCATAAAACTGTCGCACTTCAACAACAGTTATTCTCTGTGTCACTGTTAAACAACGACAGTTATTCTCTGTGTCGTTCTTCGTGTTCTTCAGAACGACAGTTCTGAAGCGTCCGTTCTTCGTGTTCTTCATCTGTTACTGCAGCAACGATAGGTCACTGTTACTGTAGCAACAATAGTTCACTGTTACTGTAGCAATGCAACTATTCACAGTCAATTTTACACTTTTTTTTTTTGATTTTATTTGATTTTGCTTTTGCTTTAAAACTTCGAAACCCTAACTACCTCTTTTGAGCTCAACAGGTGCCTGAGTAGCTGTTGTAAAGGCGAAGGAAAGGAAGCGAAAGAAAGCGGAAGAAGTTTTTATTTTAATAAAAAAAAAAAAGAGTTTATTTTATTTATTTTTAGTTTGTATTAGGATTCCTTTACTCTTGTAATTTTCTTTTTCTTTTTCACTTTATTTTGGACTTTGGACTTGGACATTCTATTTTTATTTTTTATTTTTAAACCCTGCGGAAGGGTATTATTAAATATCAACTGTTTGCAGAGAAGGACGGTGATTACAATATCACCTCGGCCCCTCGGGTTCGTTCATGACATAGGAGTCGTGGCCCGAGTCGACAACAACGGTTCATCCCCCGTCTGGAACGGGAGGTAAGTTTTTCGAAACACTCGCGAATCCCTTGTTAGCGAGTTACTGTATTCCTTCGTTTGCATATATGTTGAGAAATTGAATACGACTGCTTTATTTTCCTAGTAAAGGGCAAGGACTGGCCATACAAGATAAGGGTTCGGATTTCATCACCGTTCTCTTCTTTCCCGCCTTAGGAAAACGATACATACGCGAACCTAAGCTTTAAAATTTTGAATAGAACAAGACATATAAGGTAACGAGCTTAGTAGGAAAGTCATTTGAAAAATATTGGTTACTCTTTAAGCATACTTCGAAGTTCATGACGGTTTTCAGTAAATTGAATGCGTGACTGCGCCGCCTTGTAATACGGTGAGGCCTTGGGTATCAAAGCTCTAGCAGCTTCCCTCGCCTCTATTCAATTTACTTAAACTCGGATTGATTCCAGAGGGGTTTGCTCAGATTGTAACGAATTCCCTTTCGAAGGATTAGAAGCTGGTCTAGAAAACAATCTAAGTGGAGCCATCATGCTTTTTGTTTGCTAGAAATCAGTAGGTTTACTGTGGTGGAGTCATCCTTGTTTGTGATTGCATAGAACTTGACTTCTAGGTGAATGGTTAACATGATTGATGTGCTAGCTAGGCTATGATTGTGTCTTTTAGAGACCATACACGCCGACTAGTTAGAATCAGTCAAGAAGAGTTAATTGAAATACATAGTTCTGAGGCAGACAGTCCAAACCCATCAGAAACAATGGGAGAACCAGTAAACCCAGTCCGTAGTCTAAAGGACTACATGTACCCAACGAGGACAACCCAGTCCTCGTGCATTGTCTTACCAGCTATTGATGGACAATTTGAGCTAAAGGCAAGTATCCTCAATATGTTGCCTAAATTTGAAGTGGTTGAAGCTGAAAATCCCTACCACCATGTGAGAGAGTTTGAGGAAATTTGTGGGACTCTTCGGATCAACCAAATGACGGATGAGCACCTCAAAATGAAACTTTTTCCTTTTTATTTGATAGACAAAGCCAAGACTTGGTTGTGTGCTCAACAGCCACAGTCATTTCATACATGGGATGCTCTTACGAAAGAGTTCTTCAAAAAGTTCTTCCCAAACCATAAGACTACGACAATTCGTCAAAGTCTGAATAGTTTTGTGCAATTAGAGGAGGAAACTTTGGCAAAATATTTGGAGAGATTCAATGAATTATTGCTCCAATGTCCTCGCCATGGTTTTGAAAAATGGAGACTTGTGCAAATTTTGTATGAAGGTTTAGATGTCAAGAACCGAACTACAGTTGAGACCATGTGCAATGGTAAATTTATTGAAAAAACTGCTTATGAGTCTAGGGATTTCTTAATCGAAGTCACTGAAAAGACTCAGCAGTGGGAATCCCCCCGTGAACCAAATAGGATTACCCTTGCATCCAATGTTCATAGAATTGACTCTGACTTCGAAGGAAGTGCAAAGATGGCATCCTTGGCCAGGAGAATAGAAAAGCTAGAGCTAGAAAATAATGGAAAAACTAATATCCCTACTCTCCGTAGTCAAATTGAAATGGCCACTTGTGCCGCATGCCATAGTTCAGACCATCTAGTGGACACTTGTCCAGACCTCCATGCATTTCAAGAGTCTAAAACCGAGGAAGCCAATTTATTGTACCAAAGGCAAGAGAACAACCCATATTCTCAGACCTACAACCCAGGGTGGAGAAATCACCCTAACTTTTCATGGTCTAAGGGGCATGTGCAAGGGGGAACATCAAATAATAACCAAGGATACCCTTATCCTAGAAACCCCCAAGTGCAACCACATTCTCAGTACCCTGCAGAGAAAAAGCCTAGCTTCGAAGAAAGTTTCGGTTTGTTGACCCAAAATTTGGTACAACTTCAAAAGACCACAGACCAACGTTTTTCAAGTCTAGAACTTAAAATGGGTCAAATTTCTGAAGCATTGAATGAAAGAGACAAAGGCAAACTTCCTAGTCAACCCCAACAAAATCCAAAAACTGTATATCAGGCAGAAAATTCAACTCGAAATGAGGCCTCCAATAATCAAGTAAATGTTGTCACCACTCTTCGTAGTGGTAAAGTTGTTGAAAACAATGTAGGTGTACCACAGTCGAGTGAGTCTACATCAGACTCACCAGTGCATAAAATACCACAGAAAACACCTATTGTTGAAAACAAATCTGAGCAACATAAGAATTCCCATAATTCTAATGTCTCTACACCATCTCATGTACCTGTTACTCCATTCCCACAAAGATTGGTGCAACAAAAAGAGAGTACACAGTACAACGAGATTTTAGAAATGTTCAAACGAGTTAACATCAACATCCCATTTCTTGATGCAATCAAGCAAGTCCCTGCTTATGCTAAATTCCTTAAGGATCTATGCACACAAAAGCGAAAGCTTCATGTGCATAAGCGTGCTTTTCTCACTGAGCAAGTGAGTGCAATCATTCAAAGCAACACACCACCTAAGTTTAAAGACCCAGGTAGTCCAACTATCACATGAAAAATAGGTGACCATACGGTTAAGAAGGCGTTGCTAGACTTAGGGGCAAGTGTGAATTTACTGCCATATTCAGTATATGTGCAGTTAGGTCTTGGAGAGTTGAAGGAAACACCTATAACTCTGCAATTGGCGGACAGATCCGTCAAAGTGCCACGTGGTGTGGTAGAAGATGTTTTGATTAAGGTTGATAAATTTTACTTTCATGTGGACTTCATCGTTTTAGATACTCAACCTGTGCAAAACCCTGACAGTCACATTCATGTCATTTTGGGACGTCCTTTCTTAGCGACGTCCAATGCAATCATTAACTGCCGTAATGGAGTGCTGAAGTTGTCATTTGGTAATATGACTGTGGAGTTGAATGTTTTCAATGCTAGCCAACAACATTTAGATCTTGATGATGATAATGATGTGCATGAAATCAACATGATTGAAAGTTTGATTCAGGAGTCGCTACCTAGTAGCATGTCTGTTGACCCTTTGGATGCTTGTTTGAGTAATTTCAACCTGGATCTGTTTGATGATGAATACATAAGTGAAGTGAATACTTTGCTTGAATCCACACCACTCATGGACACGTCTAAGTGGAAATCTAGAGTGGAACCACATCCACTCTTGGAATCCAAGTCTGTTCCATCTCTTGTTGAGACACCAAAGCTCGAACTGAAACCATTGCCTGATACTCTTAAATATGTTTTTTTGGGACCTTCTAATACTTTTCCTGTAATCATTTCATCTGCCTTAGATACAAAACAGGAAAGAAAACTTTTAGAAGTGCTTAAGGATCATAAAGAAGCATTAGGATGGACCATCTCGGACCTTAAAGGCATAAGCCCCACTGATTTCATGCACCATATAAACCTTGAGGACAATGCCAAACCATCTAGGGAGATGCAAAGGCGTCTCAATCCTAACATGAAAGAGGTTGTTAAGAGTGAGATCATAAAGCTTCTTGATGCGGGTATCATATACCCAGTTCCTGATAGCAAGTGGGTCAGTCCCATTCAAGTGGTACCCAAGAAGTCTGGCATTACTGTAGTTCAAAATGAGAAGAATGATCTTGTCCCCACCCGTGTAACTACAGGGTGGCGAGTTTGTATTGACTATAGGAAATTGAACACAGTAACTAAGAAAGACCATTTTCCGCTGCCCTTCATTGATCAAATGCTAGAAAAGTTATCGGGACATAGGTACTATTGTTTCTTAGATGGCTATTCAGGCTACAACCAAATTCACATAGCACCTGAAGATCAGCATAAGACCACATTTACTTGTCCGTATGGAACATTTGTTTATCGTCGTATGCCTTTTGGGTTGTGTAATGCACCTGCTACTTTTCAAAGATGTATGATGAGCATATTTTCAGACATGATAGATGAGTTTCTTGAAATCTTCATGGATGATTTTTCTGTCTTTGGCTCTTCTTTTGATGAATGTTTGCATCATCTTACTCGTGTGCTTATTCGGTGTAAAGAAAAGAATTTGATCTTGAATTGGGAAAAATGTCATTTCATGGTTGACTCAGGCATTGTTCTAGGGCATATCATCTCAGAAAAAGGCATAGAAGTAGATAAAGCCAAGGTTGATATCATTCAACACTTGCCTCAACCTCGCTCTGTGAGGGAGGTTAGATCATTTTTAGGCCATGCTGGTTTCTACCGTAGATTCATCAAAGATTTCAGTAAGATCTTAAGGCCATTGTGTAATCTACTCAGTAAAGATGTTGCATTTGTGTTTGATGATGCTTGTGTGCATGCTTGGGAGGAGCTCAAAACTCTTTTAACTTCGGCCCCTATAGTCCGACCTCCTGATTGGAAATTGCCTTTTGAAATCATGTGTGACGATCTCGATTTTGCTGTTGGAGCTGTCTTAGGTCAGCGAGTTGACAAACAACCCTATGTGATCTACTATGCTAGTAAGACACTGAATGAGGCACAAATGAATTATTCAACAACCGAAAAAGAGATGCTAGTTGTTGTGTTTGCATTAGATAAGTTTAGATCTTATTTGATAGGATCTAAAATCATCATATATTCTGACCATGCCGCATTGAGATATCTTTTATCTAAAAAAGATGCCAAGGCTCGTCTAATTCGATGGATACTCTTGTTACAAGAGTTCCACCTCGAAATTCGAGATAAAAAGGGTCAGAGAATGTTGTTGCTGATCACTTATCTAGATTGAATGTCGAGTCTACTGATGAATCAGAGATTATTAGAGAATCTTTCCCAGATGAACAACTGATGCTAGTTTCTGAAATTCCATGGTTTGCCGACATCGTGAACTACCTTGCTACAGGTAGGATGCCACTTCATTGGTCTAAACAAGACCGGTCTAAGTTCTTGGCCGAAGTGAAACATTTCCTATGGGATGACCCATATCTGTTCAAATACTGCCCTGACCAAATCATTAGGAAATGTGTCCCCAACTCTGAACAAAGGGATGTCATCTCTTTTTGTCATGATCAAGCATGTGGAGGCCACTTTAGTGCAAAGAAAAATGCTGCAAAGATCTTGCAGAGTGGTTTTTACTGGCCAACATTGTTTAAGGATAGCCATGAATTATGTATTTCTTGTGACCGGTGCCAGAAATTGGGAAGTATATCAAAACGAAACATGATGCCCTTACAACCCATTTTGATTGTTGAGCTATTTGATGTATGGGGCATTAATTTCATGGGTCCATTTCCTAGCTCTGAAGGAAAGTTGTACATTCTTGTTGCTGTTGACTATGTTTCTAAGTGGGTAGAAGCAATTGCAACCAAAACTAATGACCACAAGGTGGTACTTTCGTTCTTAAAGGAAAACATATTTTCTTGATTTGGCACCCCTAGAGCTATAATCAGTGACGGTGGTTCACATTTCTGCAATAGGCATTTTGAGTCCTTAGTCCGTAAGTATGGCATAACTCATAAAGTTGCAACCCCATATCATCCACAGGCCAGTGGCCAGGTAGAGGTTTCAAATAGGGAGATTAAGCACATTCTAGAAAATACGGTTAACCCGTCTAGAAAAGATTGGTCTTTAAGATTGAATGATGCTTTATGGGCCTATAGAACTGCATACAAGACCCCCATTGGTATGTCCCCTTACAGACTTGTGTACGGTAAAGATTGTCATCTCCCTGTAGAGTTAGAACATCGTGCATATTGGGCTGTAAAGAAATTGAACTTTGATCTAGATAAAGCTGGCACCCAAAGGAAGCTTCAACTCAATGAGTTGGAAGAGTTAAGAAATGATGCATATGATAATGCAAAAATGTACAAACAAAGAATGAAGGTGTTCCATGACAAACGCATTTTGCGCAAGTCATTCACTCCAGGCCAGAAAGTTCTATTGTATAACTCACGACTGCACCTTTTTCCAGGAAAATTACGTTCTAAATGGACAGGCCCGTTCGTGGTGCGAACAATTTTCCCCCATGGGGCTGTAGAACTAGAAGATGTAACAACCAAGAATGTCTTCAAGGTCAATGGGCAGAGACTGAAGCCGTTCCTTGAACCAATTCCACCTGAGATTGAAACAACTCATCTTGCTGATCCGATCTATGTGGACTGAAAAGTTCACCCCTTGTACATACCACAGATATCTTCCCTGCTGGTTGCTTTAGACATACTCCACTGTCTTTGGTTTGGCATCTGGTAACCTCTTTCCTTCGAATCTGTTTTGTTCTCATGGTTTGTTGTTGTTTCTATCATATTTTGAAACATTGAGGGCAATGTTAGATTTAGGTTTGGGGGAGTATTTGCATATGGCATTGTGAGTCTTTTCTATGACCAGCTGTGTAGCGGGTCTTGCATTTTTTTGTTTTTGTTATCTTCTATGACCAGCTGTGTAGCGGGTCTTTTGTAGGATCCTTTGTAGTCTTTTGCATTCTTCTATGACCAGCTGTGGAGCGGGTCTTTTGTAGGATCCTTTGTAGTCTTTTGCATTTTTGTGTTGTTGTTTTCTATGACCAGCTGTGTAGCGGGTCTCTAAAAAAAAAAATGATGACCAGCTGTGGAGCGGGTCTTTTGTAGGATCCTTTGTAGTCTTTTGCATTTTTGTGTTGTTGTTTTCTATGACCAGCTGTGTAGCGGGTCTCTAAAAAATAAATAAAAATAAATAAAAAATGATGACCAGCTGTGTAGCGGGTCCCTAAAAAATTATTTTGTCTCGGATCTTGTGTTTGGTATCTGATGATCAGCTGTGTAGCGGGTCAACAAAAAAAAAATATTAATTAAAAAAAAAAATGATGATCAGCTGTGTAGCGGGTCTTAAAAAAAAAAAATGGTCACAAATTATCAAGGTTCTACGAAATTCCGAAATTCATCATCCACAGTTGAAGACCGAAGACGAAGGCATTTCTATGGATGCTCTGAATTTGGAGAAGGTTTTGTGGGTACATCTTTGGTAGGCCCTCACGAGACTACAACTCGTCCACTAGGGACACCTAGGGGTTTAAAGGCTTGATGCATACGCTAAATGCATTCGAGAGACCAGCGACAGTGGTATAGTTAGGATTTCTGGATTTCTGTTTCACTTGAGGACAAGTAAAATTCAGGTTTGGGGGTATTTGATGAGTGCCAAATATTGCATATTCATACACCTTTTCATTGGCACTTAACTCATCTTTCGCGCTTCAAAGTCATATATTATCCCAAATTCTGCATTTTTACCATCTTCAAGAATAAATATTTGTATTAATTAATTTTGTGTTTTTAGGTACTAAATAAAGCTTGGAAGAATTGAGAAGACAAAAGAGAAGAAAGTTGGAAGTGTTGCAACCCGTTCACGCATTAGTGGCAACCTGTTTACAATACATGGGATTAAACTACCCATAATCCAAAACCCATGATCCAAAACCCAAGACCCAAGACCCAAATCCATTTCCACCTCACCACCATTGGATTCCAAAACATCCACCTCACCCCATTGGATTCCAAAACATCCACCTCACCCCATTGGATTCCAAAACATCCACCTCACCACCATTGGATTCCAAAACATCCACCTCACCCCATTGTATTCCAAAACATCCATCAAGTGAGAAAACATGTTTTGTTGAGTAAATAATTGCCAAAATTCGAATCCAAGTGAGAGAGAATTTTTGTGTATAAATAGAGAGGGTTGTTGTGTTGAAAACTCATCCAAGAATAGCTTGTTCATGTTAGTTTATCAAATTTAAGTTTTGTTGTAATGTTCTTCATGTTCTAGTTTCATTTACTAGGGTTTAGATGAAGCCCTAATCTCATTGGTATGTATTCATATCTTGTATCTTGTTCTTGAAAGTTTAGAATTGTTTAAAGATATAATTTAATCCAAGTTTTTCAACATCTTGCTCTCACAATGTATGCCATGTATCCATTGTAGTTAGAATATCTCTATGTTGATTATGCTACAACTCATGCTTAACCAAATATTGATCTTTAGATTAGTTGTGCTTAATTAGACAATTAATGCTTTGGAGAAATACTTTAGTTGTGATTAAATTATCCATTGGAGAAACACCTTAGTTATACGGTAGACTTGAATCTACTATAAGGACAAGAATAATATTACAAGTTGAATGCATATCATAGGTTATTGGTGGATTTGAATACCCTAGTATCCATATTATCATTGTTTACATATCTTGTTATTTGCATCTTTTACTTTTATTATTTCAGTCACTTGAAAATCATATCGTCGTATTGACAAAATCAAACCCCTTTTGGTTACTCTCTGAATCAGGATTTAGAATCAACTTCTACACTCTCCAAGTCTCTGTGGTTCGACCTGTGCTTTCCCTGTGTTGCTTGTCGACACTGTGCACTTGCAGTATACACAATAGTAGGTATCTTTCCGAGCCTACCATAGTGTACGCCGCACGTTGTAAACCGCCAAACCAATACCCAAATCG
This sequence comes from Papaver bracteatum, assembly GCA_023529315.1. Classification (NCBI taxonomy): domain Eukaryota; kingdom Viridiplantae; phylum Streptophyta; class Magnoliopsida; order Ranunculales; family Papaveraceae; genus Papaver; species Papaver bracteatum. Next base: position 761,708 of record JAJJWX010005130.1, read on the forward strand.
GATCCCCCAGTTTGTGATATGTGTTGATGTCTCGAATATTTTGTGGAAAACATGTAGCATATTGTTGTTGCCTGGCAAGTCGAGCTTAGGAGACTTGCAGGCTTGGTGACCTTGTACGGTCTTGATTTTGTATCTTAAGAGGAAAGGTAGTCGTTGATCGTCGCACGCTCTCGCTTTTTTGTGGCCGCATAGGGAAGGCCAGCATGGTGGCGCGGCAAGGTTGGTATGCCATTAGCATGGCATGCCTTGGCGCGGTTTGGCGTGGCCAAACTAGGATTTTGGTCCAAAGGTTAACATGTGTTGTCTGGTAATCTTGGACGGCTAGGATTTTCTCCTTGGATTGAAGGGCAGTCGTTGATTGTTGCACGCCTTCGTTTTGGTAGCCGCATAGGGAAGGCCAGCATGGTGGCGTGGCTAGGTTGGTATGACATTTGCATGGCATGCCTTGGCGCGGTTTGGCGTTTCCAAACTAGGGTTTCGGGCCAAAGGTTACCATGTGTTATCTGGTAACCTTGGACGGCTAGGATTTTCTCCTGGGATTGAAGGGCGACCGTTAATTGTCGCACGCCTTTGTTTTGGTATCCGCATAGGGAAGGCCAGCATGGTGGCGCGGATAGGTTGGTATACCATTGGCATGGAATGCCTTGGCGCGGTTTGGCGTGGCCAAACTAGGGTTTCGGGCCAAAGGTTACCATGTCTTGTCTGGTAACCTTCGACGTCTAGGATTTGCTCCTGGGTTTGAAGGGCGACCGTTGATTTTCGCATGCCTTCATTTTATTATCCGCATAGGGAAGGCCAGCATGGTGGCGCGGCTAGGTTGGTATGCCTTGGCGTGGTTTGGCGTGGCCAAACTAGGGTTTCGGGCCAAAGGTTACCATGTGTTGTATGGTAACCTTGGATTTCTAGGATTTTCTCTTGGGATTGATGGGCAACTTTTGATTATCGCACGCCTTCGTTTTGGTAGCCGCATAGGGAAGGCCAGCATGGTGGCGCGGCTAGGTTGTTATGGGGCCATGGAAATGTGTGTTTGGCATGGCACGGTGGGGCCAAGGGCTTGGCGTGGACGGCTTGGCATGGTGGGCCAATGGTTTGGCGTGGACGGCTTGGCATGGTAGGGCCAAGGGTTTGGCATGGACGGTTTGGCTTGGCATGGTGGGGCCAAGGGTTTGGCATGTCGTTGGCACATGATGCGGCTAGCATGGCTAGGGACAAGGCAAGGTGTATTTGGCTTGGCATGGTGGGGCCAAGGGTTTGGCATGCCGTTGGAAAATGGTGCGGCTAGCATGGTTGGCATGCCTTGGCGCAGTAGATGTGGCTAGCATGGTTTGCCATTGGCACGGTGGTGCGTCTAGCATGGTTGGCATGCCTTGGCGCGGTAGATGTGGCTGGCATGTTTTGACATTGGCACAGTGGTGCGGCTAGCATGGTTGGCATGCCTTGGAGCGATAGATGTGGCTGGCATGGTTTGACATTGGAACGGTGGTGCGGCTAGCATGGTTGGCATGCCTTGGAGCGATAGATGTGGCTAGCATGGTTTTCCATTGGCACGGTGGTGCGGCTAGCATGGTTGGCATGCCTTGGCGTGGTAGATGTGGCTGGCATGGTTTGCCATTGGCACAGTGGTGCGGCTAGCATGGTTGGCATGCCTTGGCGCGATAGATGTGGTTGGCATGGTTTTCCATTGGCACGGTGGTGCGGCTACCATGGTTGGCATGCCTTGGCGTAGTAGATGTGGCTGGCATGGTTTTCCATTGACAGAGTGGTGCGGATAGCATGGTTGGCATGCCTTGGCGCGGTAGATGTGGCTGACATGGTTTGCCATTGGCACATGTGGTGTGGGAATTAGGGTTTTTTATATCGGAACCCTAATAAGTATTTTAAAAAAAGGTACCCTGGTAATTTTCTCGTAGACATATTAAAGGGTTCAATAAATGTGCTTATGGTCATAATGACGTCACGTCAGTTGTGCATTTTTACGATTTTAACCCTAGGCTAAAAACCACCATCAACAACACTATATATGCTTATATCCATAGGTGGTTACGTAATCTCAACACTATATTTCAATCATTGAAACATTCTTCTGTAATTTGAATAGTCGTTAGACATAAAGAATCGACTACCGTCATTAAAGATATTTTCAAGATTGAAACATCATCATGATTTTCATCACGGGTAATGATGAAAGGTGGTTAAAGTGAAAGCTTACTAACACATATTTCTAGAAAAAAATAGGCGAGTAAACTCGGCTCGAAATAGCAAATGTGTATGTATAAAAACTATCATACTTATACGACTGTTGTCACAAGAGTAGGAGATAGATAAAATTTTGAGTGTTAGATAAGTTCAAGTCTCCAATACATTTTTGGTCGGATGAAGTTCCACTGGTTCTTGAGTAGTTCTTCGTCTTCATAAGATAATTTCCATGGAGTCTGGAGCTCAACTATACTTAACTATCCTAGACCGAGACTTAGTCATAAGCAAACTAGAAATCAAGACGTATAGTTTTAATTACTAATATTGACAAACATGCTTGAGATAAATACGCATGCGAGTTCGACCGAGCAATGCTATAACAGCTTCCACCATCTCATTTCTTAGATTGTCCGGAAAAACTGGAGGAATGCTTGCTGGGATGTCAATGATGTAATCATTGAACATGTCAAAAGGGTCATCATAAGAGACAGTAGAGTTTCTAATCATATAAGGATTAGCAAGGATTTTGTTGTCCTCTCCATGAGAGTGCACAGAGGGAACTGGGAATAAAGATTTAAGAAGAGTAGCAGAGATATTAGAAGAGCTATTTTCAGAAACCAAAACATGGAAAATACTATGGTTATCAGTCTCCAAAAATATCTCACCATCTAAAGCTAAGCCTCCATCCTGAATAACAATAGCATAAGCACCTTGACCCCCTTTAGACTTTTTCACATTCTCTTCTACATCAGTGGGAACTTTTCTCTTGTACTTCCTCTTCTTTCTGAAAAAGCGGGGGTCTAACAACCTCACTCAATATTTCGATAAGCAATATGTATGGAAAACTCCGAGTTATTTTTTAGAGAATCAACTAGACAGTTAAACTCAATCAATAGAAAACACTCAAGGAGTTATTATCTCAATCTTTCAATTTGATTTACTCAAGCAAATACAATTCGCGAGTCTTAATCAAAGAGAGATAACTTGGATGGTACCAAAGACCAATATCCAAGTGTCAATCAATTTAAATCAACAACCAATAAGGTCGGATATTCTAATTGATTGAACAACGCACAACCTGTATTATTTCAATTATATAACAAAATATAATGTCAAAAAGAAATAACACAGACATCAGAATTTTGTTAACGAGGAAACCGCAAATGCAGAAAAACCCCGGGACCTAGTCCAGATTAAACATACACTGTATTAAGCCACTACAGACACTAGCCTACTCCAAATTAACTCTGGGTTGGACTGTAGTTGAACCCCAATCAATATCACACTGATCCAAGGTACAGTTATGCTCCTACGCCTCTGATACCAGCAGAATACTGCGCACTTGATTCCCTTAGCTGATCTCACCCACAACCAAGAGTTGCTACGACCCAAAGTCGAAGACTTTAGTAAACAAATCTGTCTCACACAGAAAAGTCTACAAGATAGATAAATCCGTCTCCCACGAATAAACCTATGAGTTTTGTTACGTCTTTTGATAAATCAAGGTGAACAAGAACCAAACAATAAAACCAGACTTTTATTCCCGAATAACAGCTCAGTTTTATTAATCACCTCACAATAAACTTAATCGACGCATCGAAGAAGATTATTGAGGAATCACAAATGATGAGACGAAGATGTTTGTGATTACTTTTATATCTTGCCTATCGGAGATAGAAATCTCAAACCAATTATTACAATTGTACTTGTACGATAGAAACAGCAAGATCAGATCACACAACTACAAAAAAAAATAGTATCGGTCTGGCTTCACAATCCCAATGAAGTCTTTAAGTCGTTAACCTGGTTTAAGAAAAATAAAACCAAAGGTTAAAGGAGAATCGATTCTAGCTTAGTATCACACAGAATGTGTGGGTATTAGGTTTACCATTTGCTAGAGTTCTCCCTTATATAGTCTTTCAAATCAGGGTTTGCAATCAATGTTAGCTTAGTAATAAAGCATTCAATATTCACCGTTAGATGAAAACCTGATTAGATTCAAGTTAATATTTCTCAACCGTTAGATCGAAAACTTATCTTGTCATACACATATGTACTTGACGATTTTGGGTTTGTGTAACCGTACCCAAACGTGTAAAATAGTTGGTTCAATATTAGTCAACCAAATGGTTAGCCAAATGATAACTTCCATATCAACCATATTCTTCTTCACCATAACTAGTCCAAATGACTCAAATGAACTAGTTAGATAGTTGTTCAATTGCTATGAGATCTCATGTACTACACAAGACACAATTGAAGCAAAAACGATGTGATTCACTCGAATTGATTCATGAACTATAAAGCTACGGTTTTCAATAGCATTCCTTAGATTATTAACATAAGTTCACGAACATCGTTTTTAGACATAACCACTCAAGTTCGCGGACTCAAGTTAACCGGTTGGAGTTCATAAACTCTAGCAGAAATTCTCGAGTTCGAGAACTTCCGTCAGTTCGCGGACTGAAACCGAGCTACAACTCCAGCAGAAATTCTCGAGTTCGAGAACTATGCACGTTCGCGGACTGAGTCGGCTGCTCAAGTTCCGGTTTCACTTGATCAACAAAGTTCGCAAACTTCGGTTCAAGTGCTAAGGACTTATACATATATGTGTTACCACAAAAAAATTTATATCCCCCAGTGGTTATATTGTCTAAACTCTCATTTCAATCATTGAAACATTCTCAGATGGCGTTATATAGTTGTTATTTACAAACTATTTTTCGTCAGAGAGATTTTCAAAGTGATTGAAACGTAACATGACTTTCGTCACTAGGTAAAGATGTACTTGGCTAAAGCGAAATCTTTACCAACACATATTTCGAGAATTAGATAAGCGAGATATACTCAGTTCGAAATATCACATGTGTATATTCTTAGTCTATATAGTAATATGACTTTGTCTCAAGATATCACATGTGTATATTCTTAGTCTATATAGTAATATGACTTTGTCTCAAGATAGGGGATAGAGTAGATAGACTTTTGAGTGATAGATAAGTTCAAGTCTCCACATACCTTTTAGTCGATGAAGATCCACTGGTTCCTTGAGTAGTCATTCGTCTTGTATGATGATTTCCATGGAGTTCTTGAGCTCAACTACACTTTCTATCCTAGTCCGAGACCTTAGCTATAGTAAACTAGAAATCAAGACTTTATAGTTTTGATCACTAACATTGACAAACATGCTTGAGATAGCAACGCATGCGAGTTTGACCGAGCAATGCTCTAACACTTTCTTTCTCGTTCTTTAAGATTGATTGTGAACCCAAGTAGATTGCTTACCCTGTTCTGATATTCTCTTGCCTCATCCATTCTTCTAACTGCTTCCTCAATATCCACCACATGAATATTATCTTTCGGAACCAAATACCCCCCCCCCCCCCAAGAGGATATCACCATTTGAGCAGCTTACTCTCTTAGTCTTTCCTTATCTTTCGATTTTTTCAACACTGCTTTTGCCTTGCCTTTGATACGATTTCGTGCCTCCACCATTCTCTTGTCCTCACTAGCTCTTTCAGCATCAACCACAATTTGAGCAGCTACCATATCTAACTCAGAATTATTTCTTCCCTCCAAACCTGACCAATTAGGATTACCTTCCTTAGAGCATTCACCTGACCCTCCCTCCTTAGGATTAATTTCATCAATAGAACCACGAGCCAATTCTACTGCAAAGGCATTGATTTGTGCTTTGCTTACTCCATGCATACTCATATCTTCATGTCCACTGTGACCTGTTATATGATGTTCTTCTTCCACATGATCAACATTCTCTTCAACATTAACTAGCTCCTCAATTATCATCACATCTCCTTCTACACAAGTTTCCACACGATGATACAAAACCCTACACAATACATAAATCCTCCAAAGCATGACATTATAGTTAACAGATATCCATGCTTCCTCTTCTTGAGCCCTTACTAACAGCCTCCTTGGTAGAGTACCCGTTACATTGATCTTGATCAACATCTTAATAGTTTTATGATATGGAGAGATCCCATTGGTTCAACAAACCCACACAATTCACCAATAGCTGCTTCCATGGCTCTATAAGCCGCATAAGTAAGAAACTGATTCAAGATTCTACATAAAAACACTATGAATAACTCATAATTCATGTTTATAGCAGCACCAAACACAAACCCTTGATTTGGTATTTCAATTAGGACCACCAAGTAGCCATCTAAACACCATGGACCATCATCCTTAATTATCATAATATCAATCTCCGATCCAAATCTGTATAAGTGAACATTTAGTCTTGCTCCAAATTTCTTAATAATAACTTCTTTGAACATCGACCACAAATCTCTAACCAAATTCCTGACTCTGCTAGTTGATATAGTTACAGGGCAACAAATCCTTCCTAGCATACATAAAGTAAAGTCTTCATTTTCTTTCTCCAACGCCATATGTTTGTATAGATAAACAACTGGTTCTATTGCACTTTCAAGGTTAAGATTGTTCTTTATATTAACAGCTAGATTGTGAACAATATCAAAAAAATTGTTTGAGGTGTTTGAGGAAGTAGCCATAAGCATAAGATTTCCCTTTGAATCTCTCTTTTTTATATAGCTATATTTATACCTAAATAGTTTGGTACTTCTGACGATTAGGTTATCCACTAATTTAAAAGACACCCATTGAGAGATTATCAAGACCAAGTGAAGTATGGTCGAATATCTCAAATCTAAATAGGTGAGGTGAGGCATGGAGACGATCTAAACAGATCAAAGAAAGGAATAATAAAAAAACAAGGAGGACAGAGGCGGAGAGAAAAAGGAATCTAGTTTGAGAAGAACTAGACAGAGAAGAAGGAGAGACCAAATACACCAGAAGGAAAAAAAGAAAGATCAACAAACCTTTAGGTACAAACTAACAAGGACCCCAACTGACAGTTCAATGAAGAATCACTGCAAACCTGTAGAACAACCAACCAACAACCCTACCAACCCAATAAGGTGATATAAAATTAGAATGATCAAATTTTAGATCACTTACCTGCTCAAGATGATGAAATCTACTCTTAAACAACCACAAAGGGAGAAGACGCAATCAAATAATCTCTCGAAAATCTCTCAGATTAAAATTGGAACACCGAAAATCACTCTAAAACCTAATTTTGACTTAGGTCAACGACCCAAAAAAACGTCGACAAACGAACACTGTTACAGACTCTCTCTATCCCCTCTTTTTTAAAGTGGTCACAAGAATGCATTGACTCATTTTGTATACATTTACTGGGTTGTAATTTTGGAACTACTGTTATAACCAAAAAGACTTTAAAGCCTAGTTATTCCATTGTTCTTTTATACCTTTGTTTTTGCCTCCTGTTTTCTAAGTTGTTATTTACCGGGTTTCTTCAACACTGTGAAATGGTCTTTGCAACGTAGTCGCACAATTGTTGAGCATCAAGAAAATGGAAAGCTTCAATTTTTCTGTCACGTGTTAGTTTGTTCAGGGACCGCCGAACCGGTTATTGGGCCGACCGACCGGAGGGCCCGTAGGGAGGGAGTCCCTTTTATGGCCACTTTTTTGTTAAATGAAGAGTAACGTAAATGTTCAATTTCATAAAAAGATTGAGAAAGAATATTCCTTGCAGATTCCCGTCACATTTGGTTACTTTTTCACTAGACAAGATTATCCCTCTCTTTTAGTCCAATTACTATAACTCTTTGTGTATCCTACTTTTTCAGGGGTATAATTGGAAAGCCAATTTTAATATAACATATATAAAAATCCGTGTCTTAGAATTTTACAAATTTTATCTCGTTAGAAAGGTTGTAAAAAAATCTACGCAACGACCACAAACAACAATATCAAATTTAAACTTCATCTTCAGATTCTTTTTTGGTCGACCCTTCCACCGTAGCAACGGTTGTACTAGTATCTTATATGCCCCCTCCTAGCCAAATGGGCTTAACATTTTTTTCTTTCTTTCTTTTCGCGGAGTTATTATACTGTAGACAATCTATTCAAGAAGTATGTAGATGGGCGCAGATTTTAAGTTGTCCATTTTGGATTTCTCTGACACTGCACTTGGCATTTCAGTTTCACATTACTTTCCACTTGATTATTCCTGGGTCAGGGAATGCGCTAAATTTCTTACGCACAGATGAGGAATCGGTCATAATGTTAGATATTAATCGATAACTTTTGATCCTACATTTTCTCCATCCAGTAACTGAGTTAGTTGCAAGGACGGACTAGGAATTATTCTCAACAGGGCTATGGTTACACTACAAAAGCCAGCATCTCCACTGTACTCACTTATAATGTACACTGTTTAAAGTAACATAAGCACTACCTCACTCGGTTCATTTAGGGTGCGTTTGGCACGGACGGAGTTGAGGGTGGAGTTCGGTCAACGGAGAGAGTCAAGGGTGGAGTTCAACTTATGGAGTTTGGCATGGAGTCAGTTCCAATTCTAAGTAGTTGAAACTCCATTATAGGATGGAAAATCAAATACCACCCTCCCCATGGAATTTTAAACTCCACTCTTTCAACTCCATAGGTTGACCATATTGACATTTGGTTTTCTTTTTCTTTTCTGTTTTTTAATTTCAACAATCTTTGATTTCTTACGATTATAATATTTTTTTACGATTAATATATTTTTATTTTATAGTATTACCTTAATAATATTATTTTAAACAAAATTAACATTATTATTACTAATATATTTCTTATTTTATAATTTAAAAGTAATATTTTATTTTAAAATATCAATTATTATTTTTCATTAAAATTGTATTTACTTAAAATATAATTATATATATTTGAATATATAAATTGTATTTTGTCTCATATTTAAAAGGAAAAGGAATATTTTTAGTTAATAAATATAAGTAGTATTAATTAACTATTATTTTATATTAAAATATCAAATAAAAATCCTTTATAATTACTTATTTAATTTTAAATAAGTAATTATATTATAAAATATTATTCAATTTTATACTTACTTAAAATACCGAATAGACCAATATTATTATTTGAATATTTTATTATAAAATCTATTTTTAAAATATATAAATTTTTGTCATAAAATCTATTTTTGAATATATTTGAATATATAAATATATTTAAAAGGAAAAGGAATATTTTTAATTAATAAATATAATTAGTATTAATTAATTATTATTTTATATTAAAATATCAATTTAAAATCCTTTATAATGACTTATTAAATTTTAAATAAGTAATTATACTATAAAATATTATTTTATATTATATATTATTATTTAATTTAATACTTAATTAAAATATCAAATAGACAAATATTATTATTTGAATATTTTATCATAAAATCTATTTTTAAAATATATAAATTTAATTTTAAATCATATTTAAAAATAAAAAATAAGTTTTTACTAATGAATACCCAATTAAAAATATTAATTTATTTATAAAAAATTAAATTACTTTAATATTATTTTGATTTTTTGAATCATTACTTTAATTTTATAGTATTTTATATAGTTTTTGGTAAATAATTTTATTTTACTAATTAATTTTTTATTAATTACCTAAAATTAATAAAAGATAATTTAAAAAAAAAATCAGTGATATTCGAAATAACTTACTATGAAATCAAATTTAAACAAATAAATATTCAAAAAATAGAAATATAATCAATTTTATTCATAAACATGCCAAACACAAAAATTTGAAAGGATGGAATTCATTTTCTAGGTAGTTTGAACTCCAGGTAGTTAGAACTCCCTAGAATTCAAACTCCTTCCGTGCCAAACGGACCCTTATAGAGGATTTATTTGTTCATTTTCACGTACAACAGACTCCAAAATGACCAAACCCCTACAACATGCATACCTCTCAGAAAACCAGAATGCAGCTAAAAGAAGCCAAACACCAAAACACACAAAAAGGCACGAGAGAAGAAGACTACGGCATTTTCTTCTGTGAAGTGTGCAACTCTAGAGTAGACCCATACATCTACATCAAAGCTTCTGTACACCATCCATGACCATCATCCACAGTTGGCAACTTTACTTCAAGGAAAGGGTGCACAGGTCGCCCTACTCCAGGCATTAATATCCCTGCAAAAACTCTAAGAACATTCGAAGCATCAATATCCATGCAAATACTAATTTCTGGTGATCCTTTCGGCGCTGGAGGTATTCCCACAAGCTTAAAGTATCCTAAAAGATGACTTTCTTCTACCCTCATACACGGCTATTAGCGCTTCAGTTTGGTTTTCATGAGCTGTTGTAAATATCAACTCCTTCCTTGCTGGCATAGTAGTGTTTCGATGTATGATAGGCACAAAGTTACTTCCATCAGCACGAATACTGAGGCTTAGTGGAGTAGCTTGTATGGTTAGCAGATCCAAAGCACCCAATGAATCATTAACCCCTGAAGCCACAGCCCCTTCCAGAGCAGCACCACAAACAGCAGCTTCAAGTGGGTTCATACCAAGATATGGCTCCTCCTTATTGCATAAGCCCAGAACAAGGCTCCGTATCTTGGGTATATAAGAACACCCACCAACAAGTATTACATCACTTATCTCCAACATGTACTTTTGCATCGTTCATACATTGCCTTACCAAGTTCTCACATTTCCCAAAAACTTCCTGGTTTATCTCCTCGAATTCTGCACGAGTCAGTATCCTGTTGATGTTTATGCCATTTTTCAAATCAACTTCTACTCGGACACCATCTTGGGATGAAAGTCTGTGAATGGCATCTTGTGTTGCAATTCTAAGCAGAACCATTGATTTGATCTCGCTAAGTCCATGGCTGGAGAGGAGATTGTCTAAATTAGGCAACAGATGGCGCATCACATTCTGAAGAATGTCTTCTCCTCCAACCACAGTTCCTGATAATGCTTTTATTTGGGAAACACCACCAGCAGTGGCTGTCACACAAACATCACAGTATCCTGCACCCATATTAAAAATAAGCGCAAGTTTCTCACTGCCGCTCCCCATGTTGTCATGTATAAGCTGTTGTTGTTGTTGGGCATAAAGAAGTGCCACTGAGGTCGGTTCAGGCATTAATCTGAGTACATGTAGACCTGCCATGGCACAAGCTCGCTCAATCCGTGTGAGTTGAAACCGACTAAACGAAACCGGGATAGTGAGAACAACATTCCGAACAACTCGTTTCAGTTGAAGTTCAGCCATGGCCCTCAATTCTACCAGAAACACCGCAAGAACTTCTTCAGGTGTTGTTGACCTCCAAATATTATTTACCAAGGCTGCAATGAAGGGCCGGACACCAATATTCAGAGTCTGTACCAGAAAAGGTACCGGACACCAATATTCAGAGTCTGTACCAGAAAAGGTAAGGTTTTGCTTAAATGAACAACCGGATCAGTGTCTGCTCTTCCAATTAATCTTTTCATGTTGAAAACTGCAGAACCAGATAGCATTTCATCCTCATGAGATAAGTGTGCACTTTCTCCACCAGAAGGGATATCATCCCTAAAGGTGACATATGACCGCATCATTTTTTGGTTCCTTGAATTTTTAAGGAGCTGCACCTCCGGCCCATTCCACAAAGCAATACTACATTGTGAAGTTCCAATATCAATCCCAATTGCTAATTCAGGGTAAACAGATGTTGGTTTGTCTTTTCCAGTTGTTTCGCTATCAGATGCCACTGTGCAAGCTTGCTCAGCCATTCATGCTAAAAAAGTTAATTAAAACGTAACCACCTCAGATTTTGTGAGAGGGTACTACAAGAGAACCACCAATTTAAAATGTAACCATTCAAATTCAACTATAAAAAAATATGTGAAGGTTTAGTTAGATCTCATATCAAGCTACATTCACATCATCTTAGTTCCCAAGCCTATACAATCAAGCCGAAAACTGTAAAACGTCGAAAGAAAATCCAATTACAAAAAAGAAAGAATGACGATATAAACTCCAAGGAACCCACAGAAATGCTTTTCTGTAAAGCTTGAAACCCCAACTTTCCTAACTTGTCCTAGTGGCAACTAACAACTAACAACTAACAATTGCATCAAAACTTAAATTACTCAAGGCAACGGTGTCCTCTCCCCCTTTAAGCTAAGGAAATAAGAGATTCAGCATAACATCATAGCTAAGGGTCTCAATCACTGCCAGTTTTGACCTCACGTGTATCAACATTCAGCCTTTTCCACCCAACTAGAGAGGCATCTATAGGCTATTAACATTTCAGTGGGAAACAAACATTCCTAAAATTTGAGGTCATGGTGAATGACTAGACTAAATTTATTCCTCTTTAGAAGGTTTAAAGAGAGATATTCATTGTTAATCTCTTTATAAAAGCTCAATCAAAGTTATCAAATAAACCACTAACATAGAAGATTCATCAACTTATTCCTCTCCAGGGGGGATTAGTTATATTTAGTATAACTAATGCCCTAAGCAAATCTTAAATTGAAAAATATATGCGATTACTACACAAAATAAATCTTAAATAATGCCCAGAGAAATAACGATATAATTGTTTAGTTCTAATTCAAACTGGAAAATCAAAGTTGGATCATGACTTACTTGTGCTTATTGATAATGGTGAAACCTGTTGTCGCGAACGAGCTCAGAGAGAGATGGAACTGAAATGACAGAGATTGTAAAATTAAGAAGGGTGAGGGAGTAAAACAATGAGGGTCAAAGGGGGAGGTCATTCTAGAGCTTCCTAGAGACTAGAGAGCTCCTTTTTTCTAAAAAAAAAAAAAAGAGGTTCCGGAAAGCTCATGAGTGTTTGAAATTAGACACGCGGCAATATAAATTCCTTGCAGGTATGCATTTGGATTTTGTACAGTTCCCCGGGAGAATCATTAGGATAGGAGCAGCATAGCTGCATAGTTCTTGAGTGGGAGACTCACATGGGCAAGCACAAGTAGGGAGAATTCCATTCATATGTGTACATAATAAAGGGTTACAACTATATTTATAGATTTTACATATTTGGTGTATGTTTGTACCAAAAATTACTTTTAGGCACAAAACACGATTGATTTGATGATGATGATGGAAATTAGGGTTGGAAAACGAATTGAAAGCAAATAAAGGAGACACGAATTTGACGTGGTTCGGCGAGTGATGCCTATATCCACGGAGAAATCCCGTAAGGGGGACATTGTATCGATATGAGGATTACAATATCATGTATGGTTAGCTAACCTAGAATTCCATATCCTCTTAGGGTTTAGGATACATGTATTTATATAGTTTATGTAAGCCCTAATTATGATATAAACTTCATGTGCAAGCAACTTGGCAACAAGACTTCTGGAAACTTCTGGAATTTCTTTCACGGGATTGATTAGCGGGCTCTCCGTCCATTTTATAGATGGTACAAACAATGCCCAAGTAATAGGGTCCCACTAAAGTGGACATCTACATGAGAAATTATCGTTTATAACACTCCCCTTAGAAAACCATTGTCAGGAAAATCCGAAGGGACAAAACCTGGATTGAAGGGAAAATAATACAATTATGAGAAAACTTAGAAAAAAGTTGGACACGCATATGTAGCCTCGTTAAAACCTTGACAAGGAAAACTCAACGGGACAAAACCTTGACGAAGGAAAAAGAGTACAACATGATAGTCCAGTAAAATACCTTTTTGCTCCCCATGATAAGTACTTCAATTAAATCTTGGCTTGCAAATCTTTCAGTTGAGACTTCCCAATTTCGATGACGTATTTCTTGAATGCGTATAATCGTTGTGCTTTCTTGATGAAAATTGCTAGTTGATGAAGTCTTATTTTGTGTTAGTCTTCTATAGTAGTGTTCTCGAGTCTTCATACTCCTTTAAATACATTCAGGATTGTGTCTTTGATTGCTAGCTTCTCGAAGATTGACAGAAGTCCTTGACGTAGTTTCTTTAGCAAAGGCCAAAATGTGAACGTATTACAGTACGTGGACAAAACCGTATTTTTGATTAAACGGTAAGTGGTTCAGAAGGACATTCAAATTCCTAGGAGATGGTTATGTTGATTTGGTTTAATCAAATGTGAACATCCACAAAATAAACGAAATTATACAACTCCCCATTGGATGACCATCATGTTAAATATAATTGTCTCACTAAAACCTTTCCAGTAAAATCCAAATGGGGAAAATATATAGACGAAGGGAAAAAAGCACGATAAAAATATTTTAATAAGAATTCATTGTCGGAGAAATATTGCCTCGTTAAAACCTTGTCAGGAAAACCACATAGGACAAAACCTGAAAGGAAGGAGAAAGAGAACAACTTTTGACGGTTTATGGATGCTAACTCAACTATACGAATATTACAAAAAGAAACCATCAAAATAGATCTTTAATCTTTCTCTCTCTATCTCTCTCTATCTATATATATATATATATATATATATATATAGATATAGATATAGATAAAGTTTATGCAAGCATAATCTTCAAGTTGCAGATTTAAAGAAAAAATGATATATATGCTGCAAAAGCGTGGATTTCGGCGTTTTTTAAGGACTCTTCAAGAGACCTATAAAGTTGATATCATCAACTAATCCGAATTTTGTTACTTTGCAGAACTTTAAAAGACACTCAAAGGACAGTTAAACCTGATAAGATTGAGTCAAGTGGTTGCTTTTATATAATTTGTATCCTTCAAGGATTACAAATTGAATATGTTCTCCAACCATATTTTCTTGTGTGGATGAAATATGAGTCCTTTAAGATTATCACTCCAAGTATATTATATAAGGAGAACCTAAAATGAGAGTAAGTAATAGAAAGCTCTGAGGAATGGGCGAATACAGAGTTAACTCGTTTTTCCTTCAACTTTTTCAATCTCCAATCTTCCAATTCATTTGCATGTTCATGATATAAGTTCCAAAAGTTAAATCCGATCATGTTTTAAGATACCCATTGTCTTAATTTATTTCCCTAGCAATCGTTTCTTTGTATTTCAGGATTTGATCTTCTAAATCTTAGGCAATCTCTGCAAATTGAGATAAAACAGGAGTCGCCCTTTTGCTTTAAAATTCCATCAAAACCCTTATTCCTCTTCTAATCAATTTTATCAATCTTCTCTTCAATCTGTTTTTTCTTTTTATGATTGTTTTAGGTCTTTCTTTTGTTCTTTTTTCAATTGATTTGTTTCTTCTAAGTCTGATCTTTCCTTTAGTTTATTTTTTCCCTAATTCTTAAAATAGAACTCGTGTTCTTCCCTTAATTTTAATCAAGTCAAATCCTTTTCTCTTATCATTTTTCTTCTTCCAGTTTTTTTTTCTTAGAGTTCCCTGAACTTCTGTTTCCCGGTTATTCACCATGTTTCTTTTCAAATCTTATATGTTTATTTTTTCATGTGTTCTCTTTTATTGTTTTTCATGGGAAAGGTGGTTGGAGCTGATGCTCAGTTGAGACAAAATCAGGTCAATTACTCTCTTTCGAGAAGTGTTGAGGGATTTTTTTTCCCAATTCAACGTTTGGACATGGCGGCAAAATTTCAGACTATGCATGTAAGTTTATTTTAGATCCAAGCTACAATAGCCAATTTAAATCGGTTCAAACTCTGTTTTAGCGTTAAAAGCTTTCAAATATACAATTTGGGTGATTCGTTGATGTTTGTGTACAAAAAGAAGGAAAACTCCACTACATCTTGTATACTCATATCAAAACCAGAAATAATTTTTACAAGAAAGTTGGGTTTAATTTTAATTTCTCAAAAATACCTTAAAAAGGTAGAAATCTTGATTGGGTGGTCATTACAAATGGTCTTAGGACATCAAATAAAAAAACATATAAGGAAGTTTACATATCTAAGGGAGTAAGAAAAGGAATATGATCTCTATTAAGGAAAATTTTGAAGATGTATATGCTAATAAAGTTTATGAAATCGAAAATACTATAGTGAATGAAGTAATCTTTAATGTTAGCTTGAGGAAAGTAATTGTAGTTACCTAAAATCAGTGAGAGGCTAAAGTAGGATTCTAGGGTTTTTGAAAGTGAGTTACGGAGGTTGAGCACGAACAGTCTTCGCCTAAACCACGCATAACGGCCGTTCAAAGGTTGCTCCAGTCACAGGGAAGAGGCTTAGGGAGGGAAGCAGATGAAGAGAGGGAGAGATCAGAGAATTATAGGGTTTGAATTTGAATTGCTCTGAGTTGTTGAGAGAAAAGTTATGTGTTAGCTTGGAGAAATAAATGACCTATTTATAGCTGAATTCTCTAATCTTAGGTCGATGGAGATAGGGATTGCTTGTCGTTCCGTGCAGATCACTTCTCTTGTATCTTCAGGAATATATAGAGATAAACTAGGTTGGATTTATCTTATTATTCCACCGCCTCTACTTTCTTCTGCAGTGAGAAGTAGGCTAGGTATTTCTCACACGTGTCGTAGACCGCCATACAAAAACCCTAATTGATATCCCCCCATTTGTGTGAAGCTGAGTCAGCCTTTATGGTGATGTATTGAGAGACAAATATTCTATTTAGCCAAGTTGGCCAAGATAGAGAGATATTCTTTGATTTGTGAGAATGACTAGGTTGAGTCACGTGAAAAGGCATGGAATGCCTCAGGAATCATGTGCATGGTGTGAGATGAGCTGAGATTGAGATCCCTCTCTCCATGGCCGGTCACATATGTCATATGGAGGTCGTATTATTGTTTGTGGGTCCCTTTGTTGAGCATGCGGATCTCAAGAGATCTTATCAATGTTTTTGGATATACATGTATAGTTATGGCCCAATTTACTAGCTGTGAGTGTGTTTGAGAGGCTGAGAAATAGGCTTGAGCCTTAGGTAAGGTGTGTGCCTATCATGGGGAATATTCGGCCATGTATGGGATTTCCCGAGAGATTTGAATCTCACTGAGATTTTGCGGATAGATGTGCATTTCTCCGGGGTTTTGAAAAGAGATATGAATCTCTTTGAGATTTGAAGGAAAGATGTGAATCTCTCCGGGATTTTGAGTAGAAATGTGAATCTCTCCGAGATTTTGCAGAGAGATGTGAATCTCACGAGATTTTGCGGAGAGATGTGAATCTCTCCGAGAAATTTGTGGAGAGATGTGAATCTCTCCAGGATTTTGAGAAGAGATGTGAATCCCTTCGATATTTTACATGAATCTCTCCGGGATTTTGAGGAGAGATGTGAATCTCTCCAGGATTTTGCAGACGGATTCAAATCTCTATGAAGATTTTATTGACGGATCTGAATCTCTCTGTGGTCAGCTAGGATTCGTCCTGAAGAGAGAGAAAGGGATTTGCGCGCCCAATTAATATCTCTACGATATTTTGGGTCACTTTTATTTGACCATTGTATCTTGAAGATATGTGCTAGGAATCAAATGTATCTATATGATTGGGCCGACGGGACCAGTGTATCTTGAAAGGATATTTTAGGAGTCTGTCGAAATGGACCGGAGGCAGAATAACCAGTGTATCTCGCGGGGATGTACTAGGAATTATTCAGAAGCCTCAGTAAGTCGAGTCAGAGCCTAGAGTAGACATGACCAATGTATCTCGCGATGATGTACTAGGAATCAGTCCTTGATCTCAAATAGGGTGAGTCATGCTTACAGGAAACATGTATGTCTCTATTCTGGGTCATAAGTCTGTCGGGGAAGTTTTTATGCATCTACAGATCCTACATGAACAACAATATCTCGTCAAGGGTGTATACTAGGAATCATGGCATCATAATCAGCCGCGTCTAGCGAAGGCATGCTGGAATTGCGGCTGTTCTGGTTCATAAGTTTGTCGGGGAAATTTTACGCTCTACAGAACCGACGCGACCAATAGTATCTCGTCTAGAATGTGCGCAAGGAGTCACGGCATCACGACCAGCAGTGTCTCGCGAGGACGTATACTAGAAATCGTAGCTATGAGTGCCTAGAGGACCAAGGGATTAATCTCTCCTGTGAGGGTTGAGTTTTGTCTATGTTCTTGAAATGACACTTTGACCCTTATCCAAATTTCACTATCTACAGTAACAAAAAACAATTTTCCAACTCAGGACATCATTAAGGAAAACATAATTGGATACTACAAATGAGGATCTGGTAGTGTTAAAAATAAAATGAAAATTTGGAGAATAAAACATTCAAATTGGGATAACTTTATGAAACAAATGAGGAAAAAATGAAATATCATTGAGAGAGTGAAAAAAAAAAATCAGTAGGAAAAGGTAAATGTTGGAGGAGATAACAAAAGGGTTCTTGAAGAAGGGACTAAAAAGGTTATTGGAAATTGTCAAAAAAAGAAAGGAATCTCTCATATTGACATGATTGTTGATCCTGAGAAGAAGAGAAATGTTAATTTCGAATTTATTAGTATGAAGGGGTTCAACTTACAGTTTGGGATATTTTATGAAACAACTAACACCACTTTCAACATTCAGCTTGGGAAATATACTAAAACAAAAATTTGCGCTTCTAGAAAGGGAGTAATATATGAGGAGGCCATTGCTGGGCATCAGGAAAATACCATTAATCTCCTAATGATTTCCGAGGTTTGCAATATCTATAGTCAGTTTGTTTTTAAAAATCAAATTATTGTTTTTTGCTTGATGTCTGATGCGTGTCGTATGCGTCAAAAATAATTCACTTCCTCACTTTACTAATTATAAATATAGTATTCGATAAGAAAGAGTTCGTATCCACAGAGAGGCGATTGTTGTTATGCAATTTTCAGATTCTTATGTAACCAAATAACCCAGAGGTGTGTTTTTGGTTTTATCAAAGTAATAAAACTAAATAAAGCAAAGTAAATAGTTGGAATAATCAATAAGGAGAAGATATTGGGTTAAGGGATAGTATCATTCACAAACATGTATTTTTCATCTATGATTAGAATTGGTATTTAATCTCTCAATTATCAAAAGTCCTAGGATATCTTGATCGCAAGAGTATCCCGTTTATTTCCTGATTTTATCACAAACAACATTAAAAGATGCTATTGTGAAATCTTCTTAAAAAGCAACCTAAAGTGTAAAAGCACAATTAGATTTAACTCCCTAAGAGCAATAAGTTCTATGAAATAAGACTAATCGATGCAAACAAACGTGTAAAAGCACTAATTCGTTTTAACAAAGGTTATGATTCATATGTGATTAAAAATATGTATCACTACAAGTATTAACCACAAGATGCTACTAAAAATCAGAGATAACAACTTTTACATATTGAAAACCCTAATATAGCTTTAGAGATGAAAACAAATCCAATTGATTCCGGACTCAACCAAACTAGCATTCAAATCATATGATAATAAAACAATGAATCATAAACGATAAAATTGAGACAAAACTAATTCATAGAATCAAATAACATGCTTGAAGAAATCAACTTTTTATCCCATAACCAATTATTGTATTTAGCTACTCATATTCATGGAGTTCATCATCATAATATTCATAGAAAATAGATGAAACATAAAAGAAAGCAAACCCTAGAAGTTGTTCTTTGCTAAAGCTCCAAGAATAGAATAAAACGTTCTATAAAATTGTGTAGAAAACTTCGTTTTTATAGCTTTTTCTCCTTCCAAAAATAGGTTTTGTCTTCAAAGTCCATTAGTTGGAAATTCACCCGGCCCACGAGAGAGAGAAACCCATGTAAAAAATCTGTCCCAAAAACGCCCGACGGAAAACTGGGTTTTTGACCGGAAATTGGTCGGAATCCGGTACCGGAAAGTCGCCACCGGCCACCTGAAAAGTTAAACGGTCAACGAGCTAAATCAGGTCAACTGAGTCAACTCGGAAAGTCTGCCGAGTCATTGCTGAGTCAAACAAATCAGAATCTGAGTCAGAACTGAATCAGATCTGAGTGGGATGAGTTGGTCTGGTTGTGAAATCTTGCACATGGCAAACTGTCCACGGCCAAGATGGCCCTCTTCTAACTGCACTGCACAACTACCATTTTTAGCTTATTCTTGCGCCATCTGAGAGGCACCTCAATCATCCCTGTATCGCCTTCAACTCCCCTGCAAACCCATTCTCATAGCAACATCACCACAACGTCATATTCAGTGTACCATTCAGTTCATGCTGCACTTGAGTTGCAATCTCAAGCCATTATTCCGCCCTGCAAAAGCACACAACACAGCTCCATAACCACATCACCATCTCTTTCTTCTGCAATTCGACTACAGTAACCATCTTGACCTTGCCAATTCAGCTGCTCAACACAGCACCATCGTTGCATCTTCCTTAGGCCAATTCTTGATTCTTGCGGCATCACAGTCCATCCATTGCCAGCAACAGCATCATAGCCTTGAACCAAACACATCTTTCACACCATAACTCAGCTGCCACTCAACCCCTATGCACCAGTAATCATTCTCCATGATCAATATCATTAACTGCATCTGTGCCTGCCTCTAACTCCTTGTCAATTGAGTTAACTGCATCACTATCTCCATCTTGCTCCAATTCCAACCCAGCAATCCAAGCCTCCACTGCATTTCAACAAAGCCAACCATCTGCAACATAGGTAATTGAATGACTGCAATAAACATCTCCACCAACAGCAGCTCAGTCATTGCATCATTTCTTCAAGCTCACTCCAACTTCAGTTCAAGTCCATTAAAACTGCTCCTGAGTTCAATTTCTCTTCATGCCCACCAACAATTCCCTGGCAAGCAACAACAGCACCCCTATCTCCTGCTTGTTCAACTGCTATTCACAGCCTCCCTGCAACTGCAGCTGCTTCAGAACCTTCGTCATTTCAATCTAGTGCAACTCCTAACTTGAGCAGCATCCATTCCACCTGAATCATTGCTTCTCAACACCAAGAGCTCAATTCAACCCCAGCTGCACTTTCAACCTTGTCACAGCTTTTTTATAACAAGTTCTAACCATTGCGCACAGCCATTAAACCAAGGATTAACTGCGTCAAGGAAACTGTTCAATCACAGCTGTAACTGGACACTTTCTCGGTCGTACCAAACCCAATATTCCAAACCCTTATAATCTCAAACACCAGCCAAACACTCGAACCACTCTTGAGTTGTGAAGAAACAATCTTTCAGGCATTTTTACAAGCACCTAGTATACATTTTCTAGTAGTGAAATATATAACTTCTCTGCTGAATTCTAACCTCATTCAATCTCCTTCCCTGCACATTTTCATTAAAACACAACTTTAACACAAACCCGTTCAATCAAACTCGCACAACCAACTCAGTTTTCTATCATTCATCCCACCACGGATATCACCAGCTCGAGCTCCATCTGCAGCGACCCAGACTGTCATCACTTCTACTGTTACTTGGATTGCCTCACTCAACCCTGAATCAAAATCAACATTTTATTTCTCTAATCTTCATCTGAGCCCGATTTGAACAACACCCATTCTCAGATTTACTTTCTTCAGTTCATGAACATCTCACAGCACCAGATCCCAACAATTTTAATCAAACCCAACAATAATTCCTCCTTCTGAGATTTATCAATTTCATCTCCTCACTGATTCTAAATATTCATTTGAACCTCAAATTCACCTTCAACCCACCAACCGATCTACTATCTGGGCAACTCGATTTCTGGTTTCCCACATGAAATGATGTGAAAACCATCTCTCAATTTCAGCGTAAATGATTAAGAGAAGATATCCTTCTCGATTTTAGTTGTGGGAGTAAATAAGGTAAGTGGATATATCCACCCAGGTGGAATGGATAAGGGTCAACCAACCAATATAATGTTTGTCGGTTTCAGCTAACCGACAATTCAATTCGACTCAATGGTTAGTTCTGCGAAACTGACACTTCATTCTTCACTTCCTTCTCGCACACCTAGCCCGCTCCAAGTATAGCTCACTCGTACATTGACCGCTTTGCCCCTTTATGCTCCAATTGAACGCTTTCTCCTTCTTTCGAGTTCCTCCGCTAACAGCAACCGTCCCTTATTTCTCATATTCACTTATACTCTTCAATAGAGTCATCACTAAAGTTGTTGTGATTTTCAGACAAAATTTGCATCACTAAAGCCGACATACTTTTCAGACGAAGATAAAAGCGAATAATGAGAAATAGTCCGCCTCCAATAGCATTTGCACCTTTTTCCCTGTTTCTTCTTCTTTTGCTCCAAACGACTCCAAAGTACCTAAATACTCAAAAACAAAACATAAGATACATAATATACACGAAAACTCGCAGAGAAAGCATAAACAATAGATAAATAATAAGGTGTTTTAGACACCTATCAAATTCCCCCACACTTAGACTTTTCTAGTCCTCGAGCAAATCAAACAAAATAATTATAAAACATACATACAACTCCGTCTCGTCGAGGCTACGGTCACTTTAAGCATAAATAACAAGCCTTTAAACCCCTAGGTGTCCTTAGTGGACGAGTTTTAGTCTCGTAAAGGTTTACAAGAGGTCTGCCTACAAAACCTATATTTTCAACTCCGTATATTTGTGATAAATCAATGAACGAATCCAACGTGACTACAGGAGGAGGTACCTTGCACAAATTCAATTCATATATTAGTAAATAAATCTTTAATTAGATAGTCGAACAAGCCATAATACTCGGAAACTAACAAACCACAATCACAATGAAAAGATTAAGAAGATGGATATAGATGTAGATGTTGGCGAATGTTCACAAGTGATCGATGTTTCCCATATCTGTCTGAAGGTCACTGCCAAGATGAACCTATTCCTATTGGATTGAGCTACTTGGTATGAATTCTACATAAACTCACTAGCATATACAAGGGAACCAGGAGTGACTTTATTCAACCAATATAATACTTTCCTTTCTTTTTCACTTTTTTTTCACTTTTTTTTTCTTTTTTTTTAGACAACATGATTGGATCAAACTGGATCCAAGCGCATGATTCTTGTCAGCAAGTACATGATAGTTGCCTTGGATCCTGCATTCCACGCTTGTTTAGGCGAAGGAGACAGGGACTACATTTCACACATACTGTTATTCCCAAGTGTCATTTTATTCGGTTTGGTCTAATTGGTCGGTCTTTTTTTTTTTTTTTTTTTTTCTAGTAACTCAATCACTCTATTTCATCCTAGCAGTAATAACACGTCGATGTTTAGTGACCCACCAAAGCACTTAGAGAACAATAGATAAATATGGAAAAATAAAAATAGAATGCGATATGGTGATATTCCGAGATATGGTAACAACTATCATGTTAATTGTGATTTCTGAGCTATATTCGTCCCTTTTAGTTAATTGGTTCCTCAACTCCTGCATTCAAAATAGTTCCATCCACTAATGGTGTCATCCTAAAGGCACAAGTTCTAGATTTCGGAGTTCAAAAAGCACAAATTTTTCTTGGTTTTTCTATTTTTCTGATTTTTTTTTTAAAAAAAAGGCATAAAACACACTAAAACAAACTATACAAACATATAAATGCTCCCCCATACTTAAACTTTACATTTTCCTCAATGTAAAATTGAATCATCCAAAGAGAGTTCAAGGTGGGAAATTCCGCAAATGATATGCAAACCAAGAAAAATAAAGATAAAAGCAAATGCATAAAAATAAAAAGATAAAGGTAAAGATACAAAACCGGTGGGTTGCCTCCCACTTAGCGCTTGGTTTAAAGTCGTCAGCCCGACGTGCTCCTTGTTTTCTAAGACTCCTCCAGCGAGAATGCCTCCACAAATTTCACACCTTCCACAACTTCGGAAGTAAAGTTCTCATAATATGGTTTCAACCGGTGTCCATTCACTTTAAACTCCTTTCCTGTAGCTATGCTACGAATTTCTACTGCACCATGAGAAAACACATTAGTAACACTAAAAGGTATGATCCAACGTGACCT
The DNA here is from genome assembly GCA_023529315.1 of Papaver bracteatum. Taxonomy (NCBI): domain Eukaryota; kingdom Viridiplantae; phylum Streptophyta; class Magnoliopsida; order Ranunculales; family Papaveraceae; genus Papaver; species Papaver bracteatum. The sequence continues at coordinate 785,626 of JAJJWX010005130.1, forward strand.
TAATTTACCCGGAAATAATTGCAAGCGAGAATTAAAAAAAAGCACTTTCTGCCCAACACAAAATTGTTTTCTAGAAATCATAGAATCATGAAATGCCTTAGTTTTCTCCTTGTAAATGCGCGAGCTTTCAAATGCATCATTGCGTAACTCCTCTAGCTCTTGGAGTTGAAACTTCCTTTGCTTTCCAGCCCCATCCATCTCCATATTGCATTGCTTAATCTCCCAAAACTCTTTATGTTCAATCTCAACGGGTAAGTGACAAGGCTTACCGTACACAATCCTAAAAGGAGACATCCCAATAGGTGTTTTTTATGCGGTTCTATAAGCCCACAAAGCATCATTAAGTCGCATGCTCCAATATTTCCTTGTTGGATTCACCGTCTTCTCTAGTATGTATTTCACCTCTCGGTTCAACACCTCGGCTTGTCCATTGGTTTGGGGATGATATGGTGTTGCAATCTTGTGCGACACATTGTACTTCTTCAACAATCCTTGTAAGAACTTGTTTTTGAAGTGAGATCCCCCATCGCTAATTATGGCTCTTGGAATTCCAAACCTTGCAAAAATGTTAGCTTGCACAAAATCTGAAACCACTTTAGAATCATTAGTTGGGGTGGCCTTAGCTTCCACCCATTTCGAGACATAATCAACAGCAAGTAATATATAGAAATTCCCATGGGAGTTGACAAAAGGACCCATAAAATCAATACCCCATTCATCAAAAACTTCAATAAATTGAATTAAAGTTTGTGGCATTTGATTTCGAGCACCTAGATTGCCTGTCCTTTGACACCTATCACAAGTTGTGCAAAATATATGTGCATCCTTAAATAAAGTTGGCCAATAAAAACCGCTTTCAAGTACCTTGTGATCTGTTCTTTTACTCCCAAAATGTCCTCCGCAAGCATAAGAGTGACAAAAAGACAAGATAGAGTTAAATTCAGATTCGGGAACGCACCTTCTTATTACTTGGTCGCTGCCATGTTTCCATAAGTATGGATCATCCCATATATATTGGTTCCCTAACCTTTTAAGTTTGTCCCTCTCAGCACGATACAAGTTCTTTGGGATTTGTTTAGTTACCAAGTAGTTCACAATATCCGCATACCATGGTTCCGCAAATGCAATTGAGAATAGTTGCTCATTCGGGAAACTTTCACGCAACGGGATAGCTTCCTTGTCTATAGCAAGATAGCTCAAATGATCCGCAACGGTGTTCTCAATTCCTTTCTTGTCTTTGATTTCAATATCAAACTCTTGTAAGAGTAAAATCTACCGTATGAGCCTCGGTTTCGCCTCTTTCTTTGTAAGCAAGTACCTAAGTGCTGCATGATCAAAAAAGACAACAACTTTTGTACCAATTAGATAAGAGCGAAACTTTTCCAAAGCAAAAACAATAGATAATAACTCTTTTTCAGTAGTAGTGTAGTTTTGTTGGGCTTCATTTAACATTCTAGAAGCATAATAAATAGCATGAGGTATCTTACCCACACGCTGCCCAAGCACCGCACCAACTGCATAGTCACTTGCATCACACATGAGCTCAAAAGGCTTGCTCCAATCCGGTGGTTTAATGATAGGGGCTGAAATCAAAAGTTCTTTCAAACGATTGAATGCCGCCATACACTTCTCATCAAAGTTAAAAACCAAATCTTTTTGCAATAAGGTACAAAGTGGTGATGCTATCTTGGAAAAATCCTTGATGAATCTACGATAGAAACCTGCATGACCAAGAAAAGAGCGTATCTCCCTCACCGTAGTGGGAGGGGTTAGAGCACGAATAAGGTCTATCTTAGATTTATAAACTTCCAAGCCTTTAGAAGATACTATATGGCCTAAAACTATGCCATGAGTTACCATGAAATGGCACTTCTCCCAATTAAGCACAAGATTTGTTTCAACACATCGATCAAGGATTAGTGACAAATTGTTCAAACAAAGTTCAAATGAATCACCAAAGACACTAAAGTCATCCATGAACACTTCGATTATGTTTTCAACATATTCCGAAAATATACTTACCATACACCTTTGAAAAGTAGCTGGAGCATTGCACAAGCCAAAAGGCATCCTTATATAAGCAAAAGTACCAAAAGGACAAGTGAAAGTGGTTTTCTCTTGATCCTCTGGCGCTATCACAATATGATTATAACCTGAATAGCCATCAAAAAAGAAATAATAAGAGTGTCCAGCTAAACGTTCAAGCATTTGATCATAAAAGGTAATGGAAAGTGATCTTTTCTAGTAGTGGCATTCAATTTCCTATAATCAATACAAACCCTCCAACCGGTTTGCACACGAGTTGGGACAAGTTCATTCTCATCATTCTCCACCACGGTCACACCTGATTTCTTTGGTACAACTTGTACCGGGCTCACCCACTTGCTATCGGATATGGGGTAGATAACACTCACTTATAAAAGCTTGAGTATCTCTTTTTTCACAACTTCCATCATAGGGGGGGTTCAAACAACGCTGCGCTTCCCTTGTAGGCTTTGCATCGTCCTCCAAACGAATCTTATGCATGCAAACGGCAGGGCTTATACCCTTGATATCAGCAATTGTCCATCCTATGGCCGTCTTGTGCTTCCTTAGCACCCTTAGAAGTTTTTGCTCCTGTAATTCACTAAGCTCGTTAGAAACAATCACAGGTAACTCTTCATTGTCACCCAAGTATAAGTACTTTAAATGACTAGGAAGAGGTTTCAATTCTAACTTTGGAGATTTAACAATAGAGGGTAAAAGTTTTTCATCACTGCATGGTAAAGAAATAAAAGAGATATTATGAGTTTCCGGGCATCCTTGTAGTGAGTTGAGATCACCAAGGGCTTCTTTAACCTCATTACCACACTCTACACCATTATCAATGGATGTAGTTAAAACGGTTTCCAAAGAATCTTCACCATTCAATTCAAACATTTGTTGTGCCAATGTATCCATAACATCAACGGAGAAGCAAGAGTGGACATCACTAGGATATCTCATCGTTTCGAAAATGTTGAAACGTATTACTTCTCCATCAAACTCCATAGTTAGCGTTCCCTTATCCACATTAATAATGGTCTTCGTCGTTTTCATGAAGGGACGCCCAAGTAGCAATGGAAGAGACGAGTCCGGTGAACCTTCATCCATCTCTAAGACACAAAAATCTGCTGGAAATACTAGTTGATTAACCTGCACAAGAACATCCTCAACAATACCCATTGGGTAGACATTAGAGCGATCGGCTAATTGCAACACAATTTCAGCCTTTTTGAGAGGACCTAAATCAAGTGACTTATACATAGATGCAGGCATAACATTAACGGATGCACCTAAGTCTAACATTGCTTTGTCAAATATAGTGTTACCAATTGTGACGGGGATGTCAAAGCTGCCTGGGTCTTTGCATTTCAGTGGGAGTTTGTGTTGTAAGATTGCCGAAGAATTCTCCCCCACACTAAGCACTTCATTACCTTTGAGCCTTTGCTTATTGGTACACAAGTCCTTCAACACTTTTGCATACTTTGGAACTTGATTTATAACATCAATGAGTGGTATGTTCACATGAATCTTCTTAAGAACGTCTAAAATCTCCTTTTCTAGTGCCTCCTTCTTAGAATTTGCAAATCTGCGAGGAAAAGGTAAAGGAGGAACATAAGTAGGAATAGGATTTTTAGAGTTAGGAATAGGTACCTCAGAAGTTTGGGGAGAATCCTCATTCTTCTCCTCCAAAACAGGTTCCTTTGGTGTTTGCACCTTGCCCGAATCAGCAACTTTAGGTTGCACAAGTTGTGTACCACTTCTCAACGTAATCGCATTGACACCCTCTTTTGGGTTAATAGGTTGAGAAGGGAGTTTCCCACTATTTTGTGCCTTCATTTGGTTCATCTCAAGAGCCATAGAACCAACTTGGGTTTGCAACTCTTTCATCGTGCTTTCCGTTCTTTGCATAAAATATGTCACCAACTCTTCCATACTTGACCCCTGATTTTGAGATTGTTGTTGTTGTTGAAATTGAGATTGTTGAAATTGTTGACGCGGCTGGAATTGTTGTTGTTGAGGTTGAAATCCACCCGAATTGTTGAAAGTAGGTTGTTGAACCGCTCCTTGCTTGTTCGCATAGCTAAAATTAGGGTGATATATCCATCCCGGATTGTAAGTGTTGGAATAAGGATCATACCGTCTTTGCTGATTTGGAAAAACCGCATTAGCTTGCTCATTGACGTCTTCATACCCATGAGAACTTGGTATCACTGTGGCTGAAACTTGTTGTAGCATTGCTGTGATGTTTCCCATTTGTTGACGAAGTTCCTCCACCTCGCTTACTTCATTGACTCGCCTAAGAAGCACATCTGAACCACGACTCAAGAATTGTTGGGAGTTTGCTGCCATGTTTTCAATCAACTCTCTAGCTTGTACCACCGTCTTGCTCACTAGGGCACCACCACCCGCAGCATCAAGAAGATTCCTATCACTTGATTGGAGACCTTCATCGAAGTATTGGATAATCATAGCGTCGCTAAATTGATGATGAGGACAGCTTGCCACCAATATCTTGTATCGTTCCCAACATTCATATAACGATTCTCCCACATTTGTCTTCATCCCGCAAATATCCTTGCGAATTTGAGTAGCCTTAGACGCAGGAAAATATCTCTCTAGAAAGAGTTTCTTCAACCCATTCCATGTTGTGACACTTCCGGAAGGCAAGTAGTATAACCAATCCTTAGCATTACCTTCCAATGAGAATCGAAAAACCTTCAACATAGCACCATCCGCCTCCATATTTTCTGGGAGCATAGCCATGACAATGGTGTGGAAATCCATAAGATGCTTGTTTGGATCTTCATTCACCAATCCATGGAACTTTGGTAATTCTCTAAGAAGTCCCGGCTTGATTTCAAAAGTGGAGTCGGTTTGAATGCAACCCTGATGTATATCCAGCTTGTGAGAAGCTAAGTCTTTAAGTGAACGATTTGCAGGGTCACCCATTGCTTCTTCTCCTTCTCCTTCTTCTTCAAAAGGAATATCGTGTTCTACTTCCAAGTTGTGTTCTTCCGTTGTGCCTTGCCTCGGTTGGAGTATTGTGCCTTTTCGAGTAGCTATCCCGCACCTTGGATAATTCCAATCTTTAGAAGCCAGAGATTAGGTACCTGAAAAACAATTCTCACAAACAAGTGAGAAACAAGACAAGAAACAAAACACAAGTATGCAAGCAGAAAAATAATAAAAAGAAACTAAAAACTAGATAACAAGACGAATGCCTCCCCGGCAACGGCGCCAAAATTTGATGCGTGTCGTATGCGTCAAAAATAATTCACTTCCTCACTTTACTAATTATAAATATAGTACTCGATAAGAAAGAGTTCGTATCCACAGAGAGGCGATTGTTGTTATGCAATTTTCAGATTCTTATGTAACCAAATAACCCAGAGGTGTGTTTTTGGTTTTATCAAAGTAATAAAACTAAATAAAGCAAAGTAAATAGTTGGAATAATCAATAAGGAGAAGATATTGGTTAAGGGATAGTATCATTCACAAACATGTATTTTTCATCTATGATTAGAATTGGTATTTAATCTCTCAATTATCAAAAGTCCTAGGATATCTTGATCGCAAGAGTATCCCGTTTATTTCCTGATTTTATCACAAACAACATTAAAAGATGCTATTGTGAAATCTTCTTAAAAATCAACCTAAAGTGTAAAGTACAATTAGATTTAACTCCCTAAGAGCAATAAGTTCTATGAAATAAGACTAATCGATGCAAACAAACGTGTAAAAGCACTAATTCGTTTTAACAAAGGTTATGATTCATATGCGATTAAAAAGATGTATCACTACAAGTATTAACCACAAGATGCTACTAAAAATCAGAGATAACAACTTTTACGTATTGAAAACCCTAATATAGCTTTAGAGATGAAAACAAATCCAATTGATTCCGGACTCAACCAAACTAGCATTCAAATCATATGATAATAAAACAATGAATCATAAACGATAAAATTGAGACAAAACTAATTCATAGAATCAAATAACATGCTTGAAGAAATCAACTTTTTATCCCATAACCAATTATTGTATTTAGCTACTCATATTCATGGAGTTCATCATCATAATATTCAAAGAAAATAGATGAAACATAAAATAAAGCAAACCCTAGAAGTTTTTCTTTGCTAAAGCTCCAAGAATAGAGTAAAACGTTCTATAAAATTGTGTAGAAAACTTCCTTTTTATAGCTTTTTCTCCTTCCAAAAATAGGTTTTGTCTTCAAAGTCCATTAGTTGGAAATTCACCCGGCCCACGAGAGAGAGAAACCCATGTATAAAATCTGTTCCAAAAACGCCCGCCGGAAAACTGGGTTTTTGACCGGAAATTAGCCAGAATCCGGTACCGGAAAGTCGCCACCGGCCACCTGAAAAGTCAAACGGTCAACGAGCTAAATCGGGTCAACTGAGTCAACTCGGAAAGTCTGCCGAGTCACTGCTGAGTCAAACAAATCAGAAGCTGAGTCAGAACTGAATCAGATCTGAGTGGGCTGAGTTGGTCTGGTTGTGAAATCTTGCACATGCCAAACTGTCCACGGCCAAGATGGCCCTCTTCTAACTGCACTGCACAACTACCATTTTTATCTTATTCTTGCGCCATCTAAGAGGCACCTCAATCATCCCTGTATCGCCTTCAACTCCCCTGCAAACCCATTCTCATAGCAACAACACCACAACGTCATATTCAGTGTACCATTCAGTTCATGCTGCACTTGAGTTGCAATCTCAAGCCATTATTCCGCCCTGCAAAAGCACACAATACAGCTCCATAACCACATCACCATATTTTTCTTCTGCAATTCAACTACAGTCACCATCTTGACCTTGCCAATTCAGCTGTTAAACACAGCACCATCGTTGCATCTTCCTTAGGCCAATTCTTAATTCTTGCGGCATCACAGTCCATCCATTGCCAGCAACATCTTCATAGCCTTGAGCCAAACACATCTTTCACACCATAACTCAGCTGCCACTCAACCCCTATGCACCAGTAATCATTCTCCATGATCAATATCATTAACTGCATTTGTGCCTGCCTCTAACTCCTTGTCACTTGAGTTCACTGCATCACTATCTCCATCTTGCTCCAATTCCAACCCAGCAATCCAAGCCTCCACTGCATTTCAACAAAGCCAACCATCTGCAACATAGGTTATTGACTGACTGCAATAAACAGCTCCACCAACAGCAGCTCAGCCATTGCATCATTTCTTCAAGCTCACTCCAAATTCAGTTCAAGTCCATTAGAACTGCTCCTGAGTTCAATTTCTCTTCATTGCCACCAACAATTCCCCGGCAAGCAACAACAGTTTATCTTCAACTGCTATTCACAGCCTCCCTGCAACTGCAGCTGCTTCAGAACCTTCGCCATTTCAATCTAGTGAAACTCCTAACTTGAGCAACATCCATTCCACCTGAATCATTGCTTCTCAACACCAAGAGCTCAATTCAACCCCAGCTGCACTTTCAACCTTGTCACAGCTTTTCTATAACAAGTTCTAACCATTGCGCACAACCATTAAACCAAGGATTAACTGCGTCAAGGAAACTGTTCAATCACAGCTGTAACTGGCCACTTTCTCGGTCGTACCAAACCCAATATTCCAAACCCTTATAATCTCAAACACCAGCCAAACACTCGATCCACTCTTGAGTTGTGAAGAAACAATCTTTCAGGCATTTTTACAAGCACCTAGTATACATTTTCTAGTAGTGAAATATATAACTTCTCTGCTGAATTCTAACCTCATTCAATCTCCTTCCCTACACATTTTCATTCAAACACAACTTTAACACAAACCCGTTCAATCAAACTCGCACAACCAACTCAGTTTTCTATCATTCATCCCACCACGGCTATCACCAGCTCGAGCTCCATCTGCAGCGACCCAGACTGTCATCACTTCTACTGTTACTTGGCTTGCCTCACTCAACCCTGAATCAGAATCAACATTTTCTTGCTCTAATCTTCATCTGAGCCCGAGTTGAACAACACCCATTCTCAGATTTACTTTCTTTAGTTCATGAACATCTCACAGCACCAGATCCCAACAATTTTAATCAAACCCAACACTAATTCTCCTTCTGAGCTTTATCAATTTCATCTCCTCACTGATTCTAAATCTTCATTTGAACCTCAAATTCACCTTCAACCCACCAACCGATCTACTATCTGGGCAACTCGATTTCTGGTTTCCCACATGAAATGATGTGAAAACCATCTCTCAATTTCAGCGTAAATGATTAAGAGAAGATATCCTTCTCGATTTTAGTTTTGGGAGTAAATAAGGGAAGTGGATATATCCACCCAGGTGGAATGGATAAGGGTCAACCAACCAATACAATGTTTGTCGGTTTCAGCTAACCGACAATTCAATTCGACTCAATGGTTAGTTCTGCGAAACTGACACTTCATTCTTCACTTCCTTCTCGCACACCTAGCCCGCTCCAAGTATAGCTCGCTCGTACATTGACCGCTTTGCCCCTTTATGCTCCAATTGAACGCTTTCTCCTTCTTTCGAGTTCCTCCGCTAACAACAACCGTCCCTTATTTCTCATATTCACTTATACTCTTCAATAGAGTCATCACTAAAGTTGTTGTGCTTTTCAGACAAAATTTGCATCACTAAAGCCGACATACTTTTCAGACGAAGATAAAAGCGAATAATGATAAATAATCCGCCTCCAATATCATTTGCACCTTTTTCCATGTTTCTTCTTCTTTTGCTCCAAACGACTCCAAAGTACCTAAATACTCAAAAACAAAACATAAGATACATAATTTACATGAAAACTCGTAGAGAAAGCATAAACAATAGATAAATAATAAGGTGTTTTAGACACCTATCAATGTCTTTTGCTTGTAAATGTATCCTTAACTTCTTTGCTAAAACTCCCCTTTCCTTATCATTTCATCATTTAAAATTTTCTATGAAATACGTTGTAATTTACTTTGATTGCTTATTACATGCTCTATTTCCGTTTAACCATCATTTGTTCATCTCTCATGTTTTGATGGATGATAGAGTTGTTGGTTATGACTTTAAGGTGTTATCTTGGAATATGTAGGGTATTAGATCACATTTAAAACAAGATCATTTAAACCATCTCAACAAAACCCATAATTTAGACATGATTTTCTTATCCGAAACTAAAACTCAAATTTATGTTGTATATTTTTTTCCCATAGGATGCAAGTAAAAGATTGGTCCATAGTCCCTTCAATTGGTCGTTCCGGAGGCTTTTCCATCGCTTGGTTTCAGGGAGTTTTCGCTAAACTTATTTCCTTTAAAGATAATGTGTTTCATTTTCAAGTTATTAAAAATAGTTTAAGTATAAATATTTATTTCATTGATGGTGCCCTTGATAATAATATGAGAATAAAACAATGGGACTTCATATCTAGCCCTTGGGATATTATAGGTGACATGAACTTTATTATGCATAAGGATGATAAGGATGGAGGTAATGACCCTTCGACTAGTAGCTTTTCTTATGTTTATAGTTGCATTCAAAAACATGGTCTTGTCGATATGAATTTCACCGGTCTTCCCTTCACTTGGACAAATAAGAGAACGGGAGAACATAACATACAAGAGAGAATTGACCGAGTCCTTGTGAATCATAAATGATTAGAATACATACCTAGATCAAATACCAGACATCTTAATAAAATAGTTTCATATCATGGTCCTATCATGTTAGAAACCTTTCCAATATGAGAAAAAAAATGCCTTACAAATACATTTGGAGAGAACATAAATCTTATAATCACATGATTCAAAATTCTATTGAGCATTATAGAAGTAAAACTAGTAACATAAATATTATTCTCAAAAATATTGAAAATGATCTTAGAATATGGAATAAGTCTGAAATTGGTAATATTTTCAGAAATATTTCTAATATCCTAAATGAGATAGAGTTTGAAAATAGAAAACCATATAACTTGGAGTCGAAAAATAGGATTATATTTTTACAAAACGAGTTAAAATATACTGGGGTCAGCATGTTAAAGAGAAATGGATAAAGGAAAATGATCATAATACTAAAAAATTTCACCAAAATGCTTCGGAAAGAAAAGGATAAACAATATTCATGCCCTTAGAGACAATAGTGGTATATTGATAGAAGGTCAACAAGCTTTAAGTTCTTAGCCGACTAAAAACTTTAGTGATATTGCTCGATCAAATGATGATGATATTGATCTCATATTTAGCAGCATTATTAAACCTAGCATCACTCTTGAGAATAATAATAAACTCTGTTCTATACCTGATGAATTAGAAATAAATGAAGCATTATTTTATATGAAATCTTAGGGAGCTCCTGTCCGGGTGTGTTTTCCCCAGGTTTTTACCCAAAACCACTAGGATCTTCTCAGTGGAGACATAGTTAATTAGGTGCAAAAGGTGTTTAGAGATCAAAAGTTTAACCAACAGATTAATCATACCTACGTTTCTTTGATTCAAAAAAATAATCTACCAAATGCCCTAATGATTTAGGCCAATAAGATTGAGTAATGCCTTATATACAATTATTGCTAAGATTATAGATAATAGGTTAAAACCTCTGCTAGATAGTCTCATTTCAAAAAATCAGTCGGTTTTCATTCCTAAAAGGCAGATTACGGATAATATAATAGTTGCTCATGAAATTTCGCATACTATGAAAACTAGTAAAATAAAAAATGATTATATATGGCCCCGAAGCTTGATTTGTCAAAAGCTTTCGAAAGACTTGAATAAAATTTTATTATTAATGTGTTTAAATACTTTGGTTTTTCTAATGAATTCTGAGATTTGATTTTTACTTGCATTTGTACTGTTTCTTACTATGTGTTAGTTAAAGGATCTCCGGGTGAAACCTTTACCCACTAGGGGTATTAGGCAGGGTGATTCTTTATCACCAACTATTTTTATTATGTGTATGGAAGCTTTGTCGAAAGTTCCTCTGCATGCTGGGATGATTGGAAATATTACAGGTGTGAAAATCAATAGGAATTTTTGTGATTCAAGGATTATGTCTATTGTATGTCATTGTGCAAATGGTGATGGAAACATAGAATGAATCCTTGTGTATTCCGGAATAATTGATCTTCCCTGATACATATTTTTTGTATTACTGTGAGGCTCCGTATTATGTCTTATGTCGAGCACTAGACAACCAAGTTGATTATTTTTGTGATTAGCTTAGTTGTGTTCCGTAAGGTACTTTATGTCGAGCATATTGAAATAAATTAATCATCTTGTGTGATTATTTAGTTATGACTCTGTAAGTTTGTCTTATGTTTGAGCATTTTCGACTGGTTTGGTTGTTTTTATGATTAACTTAGTTATCGCTCCATAGATTTTCTTATGAGAGTATAAACGATTAAATTGATTACTTTGTGATTAGTTTAATTGTGTATTCCGGTTAGATTAGTTATGGGTTCTCTTGTGATTAATCTATTCGAGTTATTAAGTCTCCGTAAGTTTACTTGTGTTGAGCATATTTAGTCAAATTAATCATGGTTCGCCTATGGTTAATTTGATTAAATATTTCTTTTTGGATTCCAAATACATACTTGTATGATTTTTGTTGAGTTCAAAGAAATCCTTCTTTTCTTTTGAAATTAAGTTCGCTCTTGTTGTTCCCCTGGGAATGACATTTTATGGGGGAGAGTTCTTTTGAACTTGTGCTTAATTGCCAAATCTTTGTGGGGAGTGCGGCTGTGGAATACTATAGCTTGATGAATGCATTTATCTTCGGCTTTATGATTGCATCTAAACAAGATGATATACATTTACTCTTGGTCATGAAATGTCTCTTACGGAAATTTCATTAGGATCCCGTTCTTGTACATTTGCTAATTTTACTGACAAAAAGGGGGAGAATTAATATGTAATTCATACTACAAATACATATGGCTTTCAGATCATTATGTAAAGGGAAGTGGTTTCGATGTGAGATGGAGTATTGACTAAGGGGGAGTGACGTATCACCATAGTATTGTTGTTAAAGTTGTTATGCAATTGTACTTTGACGATGTGTAATGATACTATGACACTGTATAACAATAATTGAGAACTCTTGTTTTCTCGTTGTTATAGATATGGATTTTCAACAACGATGATGCTAAACTTACAACCTTTGGGATCATTGGACTACTTGGAAGTGACGAAGATTTCGAGAAATGTTGAAGATTAGACATGCGGAATAGGAGCTACAAAGTTTATTTATATATTTTTTGTATTTTATATGTATTAATAGTTTTGCCACTAAAATTGACAAAGGAGGAGACTGTTAGAGCATTGCTCGGTCAAACTCGCATGCGTTGCTATCTCAAGCATTTTTGTCAATATTAGTGATCAAAACTATAAAGTCTTGATTTCTAGTCTATTATAACTAAGGTCTCGGACTAGGATAGATAGTGTAGTTGAGCTCAAGAACTCCATGGCGATCATCATACAAGACGAATGACTACTCAAGGAACCAGTGGATCTTCATCGACTAAAAGGTATGTGGAGACTTGAACTTATCTATCACTCAAAAGTCTATCTAATATATCTCCTATCTTGAGACAAAAGTCGTATTACTATATAGACTAAGATTATACACATGTGATATTTCGAGCTGAGTATATCTTGCTTATCTATTTCTCGAAATATATGTTGGTAAAGCTTTCGATTTAGCCAAGTTTATCTTTACCTAGTAACGAAAGTCATGTTATGTTTCAATCACTTTGGAAATCTCTCTGACGAAAAATAGTTCGTGAATAACAACTATATAACGCCCTCTGAGAATGTTTCAATGATTGAAATAAGAGTTTAGACAATATAACCATTGAAGGATATAAGCATTGTTGTGGAAACACTAAAATGTATAAGTCCTTATTGCTTGAACCGAAGTTTGCGAACTTTGTTGATCAAGTGAAACCGGAGTAGTACGTGAACTTCAGTCTGCGAACCCAGTCCGCGAACTTGAGTAGGTTATATCTAAAAACGATATTCGTGAACTTATCTTAATAAACTAAGGAATGCTATTGCAAACCGTGGCTTTATAGTTCATGAATCGATTCGATTGAATCACATCATTTTTGCTTCAATTGTGTCTTGTGTAATACATAAAGATCTAAGCAATTGAACAACTCTCTAACTAGTTCATTTGAGTCATTTAGACTAGTTATGGTGAAAAATAATATGGTTGATATGAAAGTTATCATGTGGCTAACCTTTTGGTTAACTATTGTTGAACCAACTAATGTACAAGTTTGGGTACGGTTACAAAAGCTTAGAAACGTGCATTACAAGTGTGTATAACAAGCTATATTTTGGATCTAACGGTTGATAAATATTAGCTTGAATCTAATCAGGTTTTCATCTAACGGTGAATATTGAATGCTTTGTTAGTAAGCTAACATTGATTGTAAACCCTGATTTGAAGACTATAAAAGGGAGAACTCTAGCAACTGGGAAACCTAATCCCCACACATTTTGTGTGATACTAGTTGTTCTAAGATAGAATCGATTCTCCTTTAACCTTTGGTTTACTTCTTCTAAAACCAGGTTAACGACTTAAAGACTTCATTGGGATTGTGAAGAGAGCCCGATACTACTTTTATCATAGTTGTGTGATCTGATCTTGCTATTTCTATCATACGAGTATAATTGTAATAATTGGCTTGAGATTTCTATCTCCGATAGGCAAGATATAAAAGTAATCACAAACACTTCGTCTCATCGTTTGTGATTCCACAATATATTTTTTCGTTGCGTCGATTAAGACTATTGTGAGGTGATTGATAAAGCTGAGCTGTTCTTCGGTAATATAAGTCTGGTTTTATCAATTGGTTCCTGTTCACCTTGATTTATGAAAAGACGGAACAAAAACTTGTTGGTATATTTGTGGGAGACAGATTTATCTATTACTGTAGACTTTTATGTGTGATACAGATTTGTTTATTAAAGTTTTTGATTTTGGGTCGTAGTAACTCTTGGTTGTAGGTGAGATCAGCTAAGAGAATCAAGTGCGCAGTATCCTGCTAGGATCAAAGGCGTAGGAGAATAAATATACCTTGGATCAGTGTGATATTGATTGGGGTTCAACTACAGTCCATACCGAAGTTAGCTTGGAGTAGGCTAGTGTCTGTAGCTTCTTAATACAGTGTATTTTTAATATGGACTAGGTCCCGGGGTATTTCTGCATTTGTGGTTTCCTCGTTAACAAAATTCTGGTGTCTGTGTTATTTCTTTTCAGCATTATATTTCGTTATATAATTGAAATATTACAGGTTGTGCGTTGTTCAATCAATCAGAATATCCGACCTCTTTGGTTATTGATTTAAATTGATTGACACTTGTAAATTGGTCTTTGGTATCATCCAAGTTATCTCTCTTTGATAAAGACTCGCAGATTTCTATTTGCTTGAGTATAGATCAAATTGAGAGATTGAGATAATAAAATCTTTGATATATTTTCTATTGATTGAGTCTAACTGTCTAGTTGATTCTCTAGAAAAGTATATTGGAGTTTGTCCATACAGATTGCTAATCGAAATATTGTGTATGGTTGTTGGACCCCCTCTTTTTCACCAACAACAGACATGTACGGATATGTTCACCGTTGGCCCAACGTGGGACCCACATGGCCGGTATCCCCAAAGGAGAAACATTGCCAGCCAAACCTCTTGGCTAAAGTTTCACGTGCATGACCGGCCCAAAACCCTAATTAGGGTTTGCGGCATGGTATATGTGTCGCTGATTGATCACGACTATCCATCTTCACCAGCTCGGATAGAGGGGTAGATATAGACTAAGGAGGACTATGGAGCATCAACGTGATCACTGCGGGCCCACCTATGTGTGTGACTGACCGGAAAAAGTGGAGCAGGACCAGAGGCCTCAAAACGCGTGCCCCAAAGGTGGCATGACATGGCCCCCTAAAGTCTTTTGCAACATATGATTCCCATCGTAAATCGATCACGACCACTCACCTTTGCCAGACAAATTGAGTGGCCTAGATCGTACCTCCGCGAGACAGAATGGTATGGACATGTAAACCAGCAAGCCGTCTACACGCATGCCTGGTCGATCCCACTAAAAACATCCTCCATTCTTGATTTCGGTCAAGCTGAAGAGTGATGCTTGCGCACCTCTTTAAAACCCTAAAAATCATCAACGGTCGAAAATATGTGCCGTAGGTCATATCGTCCGTACAACTTTGCCATCTTGGTTAGGCATCCTAGGCTAAGAGTTAAACGGCCAATGGGGTACCTTGTTGATCACCGCCCGTCACTCTACCACAAGGAGTGATTGGCCAAGGGATGGCCCGCCCATTGATAAGCACGAAAGTGCGACGCATTTTTACCCATAAATACATTAACTGGGACTCATTTTATCACTAATTAACTTGTTTGTAGGTGTTTTTGGGCAATAACCATTGTTGGGAAAATCGGCTCGAAAAGTTACTCGGAGAACCCCGGGAGGACAACTGCTAAACGGACTCTCATATTGGATAAGGGGCACCTCAATTACTAAGGGACATCCATTTACAGGGCAGTACAAATGGCACCCATCAGTGGATAAGGTGAGGTCATCTTCAAGAATTCAAATTCAAGTTCTGGCGGGAATTATTTTTACAGCGGAACATATTTTAGGGTTTGATTTTGGAACGATTATGGAGAGATTCAATCGTTGAATTCTCTTGGGTTAGGATTTAATGGACTAAACAGGGCGTGTATGGGTATTTTATTCGATCAACTTGGGCTGGATTTTTAGTATAAAGTGAAACAGGGAAAACAGGGAAAATGTTAAATGCTCGATAGATACTCGATATTCTGGTAGTGATTTGAGAGATTTTCTCTTGAAGATTCTCTAAGATTTGTTTGTAAATATCATGTGACACGTAAACAGGATTGGTGGGCGCGTTAATATGGGAAACAATGGGCTGTGTACGTGGATTTTACAAAACATAATTTGAAGATATAAGGAGACTCTGCTGGTGTTGTTCTCGGAAGATACGAAGAAGATATTATCCTGGTACTGTATTCTGCATTAATTCGGGGAGATTTGAAGATTCAGGACACGTGATGAAGAAGATTTCACGATTTGATAAACTGGGAAAGAATATATTCACGGCTCTTCTCTGTGATATTTCTGGTTATATTTGGAAGAATGGCGTGTGGATTAGACGAGTTTCTCTCGATATTCTACGAAAAATCAACGTGTTGGAGTATGCTGGATGAAGAAAAAAATAGCGTGACAGAGCTGTAAAGGAATATTATTCCCATTATATCGCATAAAAATAAAGGAGTTATTACAAGATTTTGGGGAATTTACTATCGAGATTTCAGTCTCTACTTTGTATAAAAAGATTGCTTGAAGTTCAGAGAAGGAGATCGAGAGTTGGGGAGAAGAATAGAGTATTGCATAGAAGATTTTTCTACTGCTGTAGAAAAGAAGAAGAAGAACAGACTACACTTGTAGTCTGTCGTTTAAAACTGTCAGTGCTTCTTCCAAGAACGACAGTTTTCTGCGACAGACCAAAACAATTGCTTTCTATAATAGTAATTGTAACAGTTTTGTAACGGCTTTACAGCGTTGTGAAACTCAGTTTTCTTATTGTAGGAGCGGAATATCACAGCAAATGATAACTTACGAAATTATGGAGAGAAAATACATTTTGCGAGTATAGAATATTTTGCGAAGATAAAGAAACCACGAAGAATGTTTTACGAGTAAAGGAAGTTCGTGAAGTAAATTTGCGAAGGTTCGTATGATGATTCTTTGATCCGAAATTAAGGGAAATATTAGTTGTTTTCCAATGTGTAAAATCATATAAATAGACATTTAGGCATGAGAGGAAAGGGGGAGACACATTTTGAGAGAGAGGATAATTTTAGGAGGAGAGAGAAAATGTTAGGAGAGATTTATTTTCTTTATCATCTTCTTCCCCAAAATTCTAGAGCTCCAAATATTCATTAATGGAGTCTCAATTGTAAAATCATGTAATTACATACAAATCACTAGTGAAGCACCGTGGATGTAGATCACATTGATCGAACCACGTAAAAATCTTTGTGTCTCTTTATAATTTTAGTACCTTAACTCTTAGTTTCATATCAAATTAATTAGGTTTAGGAATCATTTTAATGGATTCTTATGAGGGTGTAGTTGTGAGATAATCCGCAACTACATAATTGGCGCTAGAAACAGGGAAAGATTAAATGGATTTATCCTTCCTGTAACTTGTTGGATCAACAATTTTGTTTCATAATTGGTCCCCTTCTCTCTCTAGAAAATTCAATTTTCTTCCCCAATTTCACTTTCTAGAAAATTCAATCTGAAACGGTAATGGCGTCTTCCAGAAGTAGATCCAATAATGGAGTAGAAAACGGATTTGAAGGTTTAATATCATCTTCAGGGAGATGTTATGGTTCAATCAACTAAGTCTGCATCTCAGCTAGTTTAGATCAACGAAGAAAAATGATGTTATGAAGAATTAAAAAGCTGCGAAGATGTAAAGTGTACAGCTGAGAAGAAGCAAATTATTGGAAGAAATTACTTCGTCACAAACATGGTTGCTCGTACCAGGTATTTTCTATGCGAAGTATGTATTGAGATTAACAACAAACTACTACGTAAAGTTTACTTCGTCGAGCCAGCAATCCACCTGAAGCCTCCTCAAAGAATAAAACGGATCATACTCATCAAAGTATCTTGAAGGATTACATTCAGAAGGGCACGAGTGAAACGATCAGGAGGGAGAAGTCCTGAGAGGTTAACCTGAAGGAAGAAAACAATAGTAAAATATCAACGTCAATAGCTTTCTATTAAACTGTCCGCCTGCGAACTAACATTAATTTTTGCGAAGTTGCTATTTCTCCTCTAATTTGAAGATTTGTTCCTCGTAAATATTCAGTTTGCGAACGTTCGCAGAATCAACACTTCTACTTTTTACAGCTCGCAAATATTTACCTTGTGAACGTTCGCAAGACCAACATTTCTACTCTTTTACACTTCGCAAATGTTTACGGTGCGAACATTCGCAGCACCAACACTTCGCAAATGTTCGTTTACTTCGCAAAAGTCCGCAAAGCAGCAGAATTCTATTTCGCAAGAGTGGGCTTGAATAATTGGTATGATGTGAGAACATGCAAGATGATGCTAGCTTCGCAAGCAAATCTCATACTTCGCAAGAGACAACAACGACTCACATAAAAGCTAAGTACCTCTTTCCTTAAACATTTTACTTGCAAAAAATAAAAGATTTTTGATTTGATTTATAAAGCGCGATACAATCGCAGAATTACAAAGATTTCACAATTACAAAAGAAATTACAAAGATCTCAAAATTTCACAATTACAAAAGAAACCGAGAAAAACATCTCGCACAAATAAATTTATATATTTCTCTTGAAAAATTTACTTTATTTCCAATGATATGATATTCGACATGGAGAGTAGTAGCTGGCAAACCTTTATAGCGTATACTCGTAAGAGGCAAAGCACCTCAGTGCGTCATATGAGGGGGGTACCTATTAGGATCATTTCCATGGAAAAATATTTATCAAGAGAGATGAAATAGATAATACAAAGGAAATCAAAACAAACAAAAAGATTTTGAAGTAGCATATAAATAAAAAATAAGAAATTTTGATAAAAGAAATGTTGAATACTAATCTAAATTTTTATTTTCATTACAGCATAGCATGAGGCAAAGAACATGGAGTGAGAGTTCGCATGATGGGTTCGCAATATTTCTTACATTTAGAGGATTAAGTACTTCTTAAGGATACTTCATACTTCTTATATATTTTGAGGATTAAGTACTTCTTATACTTCTTCAAGGATACTTCATACTTATTATACTTCAATGGTTGATACTTCTTATTTACTTCGCAACATTCCGGGACTTCGCAAAAGAATAGAGGCAAGTATATACTTTTCAAGACTAGTATTCTTTCGCTCGTTCCTTCATCAACAAAGATCAAAGATTACTACAACAACGGATTTTTTCTTAAAGATCGCTCTTCAAGCAATATTCAAGAAAAAAGAGGCAAGATGTAGGAGCGGAATATCACAGCAAATGATAACTAATTATGGAGAGAAAATACATTTTGCGAGTATAGAATATTTTGCGAAGATAAAGAAACCACGAAGAATGTTTTACGAGTAAAGGAAGTTCGTGAAGTAAATTTTCGAAGGTTCGTATGATGATTCTTTGATCCGAAATTAAGGGAAAGATTAGTTGTTATCCAATGTGTAAAATCATATAAATAGCCATTTAGGCATGAGAGGAAAGGGGGAGACACATTTTGAGAGAGAGGATAATTTTAGGAGGAGAGAGAAAATGTTAGGAGAGATTTATTTTCTTTATCATCTTCTTCCCCAAAATTCTAGAGCTCCAAATATTCATTAATGGAGTCTCAATTGTAAAATCATGTAATTACATACAAATCACTAGTGAAGCACCGTGGATGTAGATCACATTGATCGAACCACGTAAAAATCTTTGTGTCTCTTTATAATTTTAGTACCTTAACTCTTAGTTTCATATCAAATTAATTAGGTTTAGGAATCATTTTAATGGATTCTTATGAGGGTGTAGTTGTGAGATAATCCGCAACTACACTTATCTTTTCACCTCTTGTAAGCATTTTTGAGTAATAAAAATGAATTTTGAGCGTGTCTACAATATGAGGAGTTAAACCCCTACACTGGGTCGATGGATGAATCCGAATTTCATATATGGGTGAATTTATTTTATTCTTTTTATGACTTTTTCACTTACTTTAAATTGATATATGATTTTAATTAATTAGTTATCATTTTATTTGATGGGTCATGCTTTCTTAAATGTTTGATGTCCCATGCTTACGATTTATAACTAATATTTTGAGAATCTACTTTGGCAAAATAAGAGTCGATGTTATTTTATTTATTGAGCGATAATTGTTGAGAATAAATAATTGAGCCTTATGATATGAATTCGGTGGAATCCTAGACCCAGTAACTCTCTCGCATTTGTTTATTATTTTCGTTAAACCTTTAAATTTAATCTTCACAAGTCTGAGAGTTCGAATTTTATTTACTACAACAACAATTAAAAATCTTATTATTTTTGGCGCCACCGACGCGGACTTGTTTTTAGATTAGTTTTTAGGTTTATTTTTATTTTTTGTACAGTATTTTCATTTCATTTTAGATTCTCTTATTTCCTTTCTATGCGTTTGTTTTTGTATTTCTTTTCAGGGACTTTTTGAGGACGACTGCTTTTTCTGAGGAGACGTCACTTAAGATGACATTGGAAGAATATAAGCGTAGAAATTCAAATTATCAGGCAACTTCATCTGAGATGACGCTTGCTGAATATAACCATAGGCAACGGTATGGAGTTTCTGCTCCACATGAGGTAAGTGAAAAATCGCCTCTAATGATATATGAGAAGTATTACAAATACACACCACTTAGTTTGGAACAAAGATTGAGAATTCTGGAATGCCAAAAATTATTTAATGATGATGATGATCAGTCTTGTAGTAACTCTCTGTTCCAGACAGAATTTGTGGATGACCCTATGGATGATTGTGTAGATGATTGTCCTAATTCCATAGATGAATCTATCTCACAAGATAATTCACCGAACTTAGAGGTTGTTTCTAGTCCCCTAGACTTCCGAAAGTTACCTAATTTAGGGTCAGAATTATGTGCTTCTAAAATTTTGTTGGATTATTTTGCATCTAAATACCCAGAGGATTTGCCTATTTCTAATACCGTGCATGAGCCAGTTGAAAATTTCCCACTCCCAATAGTATCCCCATATTTTGTTAATATTCACCTCCATGTGAAGTAAAAACTAGGTTTGGGGGTAATCCTCTATTTCTGACAGTTTCAGTATCCCCATGCATGGAATTGATGTTCCATTAAACCCTTAACGTATGGAATTGATTTCCCAGAGCGTTTCACCATTAACTCCCTATGTTTACTAACCGTCTCACCCTTATGACACTTCCTTATGATGGGCGTAGTGTAGGCCGCACGCTATAAACCGCCAAACCAATACCTAAAGAGGATCCCCCAGTTTGTGATATGTGTTGATGTCTCGAATGTTTTTGTGGAAAACATGTAGCATATTGTTGTTTCCTGGCAAGTGGATCTTGGAATACTTGGTATATTGGTGACCTTCAACGGTCGAGATTTTGCATCTTAAGAGGAAAGGTAGTCGTTGATTGTCGCACGCCTTCGTTCGTTGGTGGCTGCATTGGGAAGGCCAGCATGGTGGCGCGGATAGGTTTTCATGCCATTGGCATGGCATGGTGGCATGTCCAAACTTAGGTTTTTGGGCCAAAGGTTACCATGTGTTGTCTGGTAACCTTGGATGGCCAGGATTTTCCCCTGAGATTGAAGGGCAACCGTTGATTATTGCATGACTTCACTTGGGTAGACGCGTATAGAAGGACAACATGGTGGCGCGGCTAGATTGGCATGCCGTTGGCATGACATAGTTGCACGACCAAACTTAGGTTTTCGGGCCAAAGGTTACCATGTGTTGTCTGGTAACCTTGGATGGCCAGGATTTTCTCTTGAGATTGAAGGGCAGCCATTGATTATTGCATGCCTTCACTTGGGTAGCAGTGTAGGAAAGGCCAGCATGGTGGCGCGGCTAGATTGGCATGCCGTTGGCATGTCATGATGGCGCGGCTAGGTTGGCATGGCATGGTGGCGCAGCCAAACTTAGGTTTTCAGGCCAAAGGTTACCATGTGTTGTCTGGTAACCTTGGATGGCTAGGATTCGATCCTGGGATTGAAAGGAAACCGTTGATTATTGAACGCCTTCATTTTTGGTAGCCGCGTAGGGAAGTCCAACATGGTAGCGCGGCTAGGTTGGCATGGCATAGTTTTGCATGGACAAACTTAGGTTTTCTGGCCAAAGGTTACCATGTGTTGTCTGGTAACCTTGGATGGCTAGGATTCACTCCTGAGATTGAAGGGAAACCGTTTATTGTTACATTCCTTCGTTTTTAGTAGCCACGTAGGGAAGGCCAGCATGGTGGCGCGACTAGGTTGGCATGGGGACATAGAAAGGGTTGCGGCTTGCATGGTCGGCATCCCTTGGCGCGGTAGGTATGGCTGTCATGGTTTTCCATTGGCACAGGGGTGCGGCTAGCATGGTCGGCATGCCTTGACGCGGTAGGTGTAGCTGGCATGGTTTTCCATTGGCACAAAGGTGCGGCTAGAATGGTCGGCATGCCTTGGCGCGGTAGGTGTGGCTGGCATGGTTTTCCATTGGCACAGTGATGCAGCTGGCATGGTTGGCATGCCTTGGCGTGAAGAAGTGGCTGGCATGGTTTCCCATTGGCACAGTGGTGCGGCTGGCATGGTTGGCATGCCTTGGCGCGAAGAAGTGGATGTCATGGTTTGCCATTGTCATAGTGGTGCGTCTGGCATGGTTGGCATGCCTTGGCACGAAGATGTGGCTGGCATGGTTTGCCATTGGCACAGTGGTGCGGCTGGCATGCCTTGGCGCGGAGATGTGGCTGACATGGTTTGCCATTGACACAGTAGTGCGGCTGGCATGGTTGGCATGCCTTGGCGTGGAGATGTGGCTGGCATGGTTTTCCATTGGCACGGTGGTGTAAGAATTTAGGGTTTGGTGTACGAAGGTAATGTCGGTCAATACTAAGGGTTCTGTCGTGGAACATGACACGCGTAAAAAAAAGAAGGAACCCCGATAATTCTTACGTAGGCATGTAGAATGATTCAATAAATGCGCTAGTGGTCCTAGTGACGTCATGTCAGATGTAAGGTTTTACGATTTTAACCCAAAGCTAAAAACCACCATCAACACTATCTCACAAGATAATTCACCGAACTTAGAGGTTGTTTCTAGTACCCTAGACTTCCAAAAGTTACCTAATTTAGGGTTAGAATTATGTGCTTCTAAAATTGTGTTGGATTACTTTGCATCTAAATACCCAAAGGATTTGCCTATTTCTAATACCGTGCATGAGCCAGTTGAAAATTTCCCAGTCCCAATAGTATCCCCATATTTTTTTTTATACTCACTTCCATGTGAAGTAAAAACTAGGTTTGGGGGTAATCCTCTATTTCTGACAGTTTCAGTGTCCCCATATTTTCATAACATAATTGTGAAGCTGTAGTTTGTAAATACTGTATTATGGTTTGATCCCCAAATTTTCAGGCTGTTAATTTTTGGGGATCCGTTTTTGTACATTGTAGTTGGTATATTTATTTTATTTTTTATGTTTTTGTTTACTTTTTCCATATTATGAATTTCCCATCTTGATTTTTATGTTGGATGACTCAATTACATTGAGTACAATGTAATGATTAAGTGTGGGGGAGTGGTTATTAACTTTATATTTTTATTTTTCAGGATTTTTCTTGCATATTGTGACCAGCTTGTAGCGGGTCTAAAAAATAAAATAAAATAAATAAATAAATAAATAAATATATATTATGACCAGCTGTGTAGCGGGTCTAAAAAAAGTTGTTATGAGTTTTAGGGTTATGATCAGCTGTGTAGCGGGTCTTTTGTTTTTCCTTGCATGTTATGACCAGCTGTGTAGCGGGTCTAAAAAAACAAAACAAAACAAAAAATTGTCGCGGGTCCTGTGTATGGCATTTGTCATGACCAGCTGTGTAGCGGGTCTAACTCTCTCTTATTATATGACCAGCTGTGTGGCGGGTCAATTTTCTGTTTTGCTCGAGGACTAGCAAAATGTAAGTGTGGGGGAATTTGATAAGCACGAAAGTGCGACGCATTTTCACCAATAAATACATTAAATGGGACTCATTTTTATCACTAATAAACTTGTTTGTAGGTGTTTTTGGGCAATAACCATTTTTTGGAAAATAGGCTCGAAAAGTTACTCGGAGAACCCCGGGAGGACAACTGCTAAACGGACTCTCATATTGGATAAGGGGCACCTCAATTACTAAGGGGCATACCATTTCCAGGGCAGTACTAATGGCACCCCATCAGAGGATAAGGGGAGGTCATCTTCAAGAAAAGAAGAAGAACAGACTACACTTGTAGTCTGTCGTTTAGAACTGTCACTGTTTCTTCTAAGAACGACAGTTTTCTGCGAAAGAACAAAACAATTGTTTTCTATAATAGTGATTGTAACATTTTTTTAACGGCTTTATAGCGTTGCGAAACTGAGTTTTTTTTTTATCTTTTCACCTCTTGTAAGCACTTGAGTAATAAAAATGAATTTTGAGCGTGTCTACAATATGAGGAGTTAAACCACTACACTGGGTCGACGGATGAATCCGAATTTCATATATGGGTGAATTTATTTTATTCTTTTTATGACTTTTTCACTTACTTTAGATTGATATATGATTTGAATTAATTAGTTATCATTTTATTTGATGGGTCATGCTTGCTTAAATGTTTGATGTCCCATGCTTACGATTTATAACTAATATTTTGAGAATCTACTTTGGCAAAATAAGAGTCGATGTTATTTTATTTATTGAGCGATAATTGTTGAGAATAAATAATTGAGCCTTATGATATGAATTCGGTGGAATCCTAGACCCAGTAACTCTATCGCATTTGTTTATTATTTTCGTTAAACCTTTAAATTTAATCTTCACAAGTCTGAGAGTTCGAATCTTATTTACTAGAACAACAATTAAAAATCTTATTATTTTTTCCAAAAATTGATCGAATTTTGAATAGTGGTAAGAAAGGTTGTCGTTCACTCATATTTGTTGAGAATTTGTTTTAAGACTTAATAAAGAAAATAAGGAAAATATATACAAATATGGTGATAAGACGAAGAGACGCTGAGATGCAGGATTTCACTACTTTTCATATTGTTGTGGTTCAGTCATTAACTGTAGACAATATAGCTCAAACAATAGAAGTCGTGACTCTAATTCTTTGCCAAAAACATATTTCATAAAACATTATTTGTAAGATGTAAGCATGACGCATCAAAAGTAATTAAAACTAAGCATGCGACATCTGACAAAATGACAAGTAATTAAATGAAATCATAAAACAATTAAATCTATGCAAAAAGTCAATAAAAGAATTAATTCATTTACCATAATCATGAAAAGTTTCTTCCTCCGTTGTCCCAGTAATGGGGTCTAGCTTCTCATGATGCAAACACACTCAAAAAGATAACTTATAACTCAAATGGTGTTTTTATTGGGGAAATAGTAGAAAATAGAGATTTGCATTGGTATAAGGGTGTTGCAAAAGCCACTGTTACAATGAACGATAAAACGGAAGTGCAGCAGTCGCTGACAAACTGTTGCAACTGAAGAGAAATACGACAGTATTTAACGACTGTCCTGGATAGTGCAAAGTTATTCGTGTTTTCTTCTTCATGTAGCAGCATAGAAAACTCCGCAACTTCCTATTCTATGCTTTGTTTCCTCCCCTACTCTCCATCCCCTCTCACTGATATCCCAACACCTATTTATAAGCCACGACAACTCCAAATCTCTCGAGTAATTGCAACATATTTTTTATTATTCTCCATGCAAGATACGTGGTATTTTTTTTCTTCCTTTTTTCACCTCTTCACGCGCCTTACAGGTGCACACTCTCCTTATTTATCTTTGACACGCACCAAATTGTTGCTCGAGTCAGCAAACATGCTCAGAAATCGTTCAAACTCGTGCAATCCCGTGAAATAACTCTCCCATGCACGGACCGCCCTGTTTTCATCTCTTGAATTATCTACCCAATTTCAATCGAAACAGTCGATCATACCACGCCTGTTACGCCAAATCAATACTTCCTAACCAATCTCAGCCACTGAATCTTTCTATATCACCCCTAAATATCGATTCCAACATCTGCCTGTGTCTGTCACATTTTCCCGCCAAAATTGGTTTTTTGAAATGAAGAAGAAAAGTGCCCCTTAACCGAACCGGGGGTGCGAATAGCAGCTTCCTTGAGGAGGTGCCTGGGGTGCCCTTATCCAAAATGAGGGTGCCTTTAGTACTTTTCTCTAGAAGTCCAAATATCACTTTTCGAGCAACTTTTTCCACACAAGTGTAATTCTCCAATAACACCTACAAAAACACAAAACATTATAATAAGTACAAAATCGAGTACCAACATAGAGAACATTGAGGACAACTTAGACACAAAAATGTGTCTATCACCCATGCGGCCTCCAAACAATCACTCGAAGATGGTTGGGCATGCAGCTATTTTAAGACGCTTAATCCGCGAGTTACTCCGTTAAGCTCTAAAACAGCGATGCTTCATACATATTGATTGTATTCGATGCATTACATGCATAAAGTATACACAATAGTTCATGAATATCGATTCCCTAAATAACTCAATTATTTAATCTAGCACCGTATGCTACTTCCCGTGGGTCCCACAATCCACTCATTCGAGACATCAAGCATGTCACAAACTGGGGGATACTTATTTGGGTATTGGTCTGGCGGTTTACAGCGTGCATCATGCAACGCGCCATCACAAGAACGTTTCAGGAGGTATGGACAGTTAAGATGATGAGGGAAGTGGGCTAAGACGTGATCGTGCAATCACCCACACGACCCCACTACTCCATCACTCAAATTCCTCCACTTTCTACGAGATGAGGGTTTATGCTCAATGACTTGTATAAATAGGCCATTTGCCTATTTCCAAACAACACATACAAACACAGAAAAAACCAGGTGTTGTCACAGTATTCAGAAAGCACCCAGAACTGATAGCTTACATTGTGCAAGCCAGTTCAATATTCTGATACAAGTCATAAACATCCAACACCTTCATAATCTGAACACCTTCTTCGCTTCCCTCCCTAAGATCAACCCCATCTCCTTCACTTTGTGACCAAAGCAAGTCTGGAACAGCCATTTCCTGGTTTAGGCCAGAATTGTATAGATTGATCTCTTGAATCAAAAGAACTCCCATGCAGTGCATTTTTTTAGGGTTTAGATTCGTTTCTCATCCACACATACCCAAATTTACCAAAAACCGCAGAAATAATTTTCACCCATAAATAATTGGCGACCACAGTGGGAGATTAATCTCTCAGTTGCAATATCAATTTCCAATTTCCAATTTCATTTTTCAATCCCGTTTTCAAGATGGTGGAACTTAGGTCTGGATCAGAAATCGATTCCGATGGAATTAGCGTTGACAACACTCTCGGTGTCGATGTCCCAGTCAGTGGAGTTGCCGTGCATAATGTGATGTCGCCTTCTCCACCACCAACACCAGCGGAGTGGGAGATATTCTAGTAGGCATGACACCTCCAATCACCAGAGACAGAGCAGTCGAAAACCCATATATTTATTCAAATGTAACGCCTCCAGTCATCATTAGGGAAACTGCCACTCCACCATCAGGACGAGAGACCGAAAGATACAGAGGAGGCCAACCCCTATTTCCAACGGTGTATCTGATGGCATAATTGGAAGAATCCCAACATTGATCGAGTTAGCACGGGTACATGAGATTCACATGAAGAACATGGAACCGATCAAAAAAAAAATGACATACTCGATCTCCTCACAAGATAACATCATATATGAGATGTTCTCATGTCACGGAGATTTCTACACTGGGGACTAATCCTCGCAACGATCCTCCTCAAGTCAATAGTTTCACTATGAACCAGAGGCCGGTGGATCAGGAAGCGGCTTTTCTAGTGGAAAGTTTATGCGAACTTTTACACCTCTCGAAGAATCAGCAGGCGGAGACGTTTGCTGCAATCAACCAGATAGACCTGGATGTGCATTTAACTCCTTTGCGTCCAGAAGCCTCAAAAACACCAGAGATGTCTGTGAATAATGTTACATTTACATAAAAAGACACGATGGTGGAAGAAGGTCGCAACCAGGACCTGCGCGTTAATGCACGCATCAAGGATTCAGAGTTCAAGAGGGTCCTCATCGACACGGGAGCATCTTAGAATGTGATTACTCTCAAGACACTCAGGACGTCCAAGGTTCTCCCAAGCAAGATCGTGCGACAACCTACCACCAAACCAACACGTACAAGATCGTCCCCTTGACATATCACCAATTCTTGAAGACTATGCTGAATAAAGAAGTCCTTCGTATTCCTGCATCATTGTCTCCTTACGCACCAATATGTGGAGTGGAATCATTTGAACCAAGAGAAGCTCTGCGCGTAGAATCAGACAAAGTTTATTGCATCCCACTGCCCATGTGGGCATCAATCAAGGAGGATGATCGACTTTCATCATTGAAGGCTAAGCCCCATAATGCATCTTTGATACCAGACAGAGCTTCAGCATGGCAACAACCACTACAAAGAATATTTCGTCCATGTGATGTTCCAAGCATCCCAGCATCGCATCCAAGAGAGTACAATAAG
Source organism: Papaver bracteatum (assembly GCA_023529315.1). NCBI lineage: Eukaryota > Viridiplantae > Streptophyta > Magnoliopsida > Ranunculales > Papaveraceae > Papaver > Papaver bracteatum. The sequence goes on from JAJJWX010005130.1 coordinate 813,999, forward strand.
CTTGTATCGAATCACGGAGGCGTGGATTCAAGGTGGTACAATCAAAGTAAGCTACACTTGGGGACTGAAGCTTACTTCAGTTTTAGAAGTTTAAACGCAGACACTGCCTTACCAGCGAATGCAATGGAAGCACATCTTCCATGAGAAAATAAGCTCAGGGTAATTACATATGGGGACTTCTGTCATGCTGCTAAGTAACTATCCTTAAACTGCCTAGCGCAGACAGAGCTAAGTAACTATCCTTATACTAAATGTTTTATATCTATTAGGCATATCAAATAAATTTAAATCTCTTAGTGTTGAGACGTTTAAATTCCTCAACACTCACTACTTTATTGCCAGGAAAACTGCCTCAACACATTTCTCCTCTTAGTGTTGAAACGTGAAAAATCCTCAACACTCACCATTGTGTTGCTAGGTAAACTGCCTTAACACATTTTTTCCTCTTGGTGTTGAGATATGCAAATTCCTCAACACCACTATTGTGTTGTTAGGCATACTGCCTCAACACATTTTCCTCTTAGTGTTGAGATGTGCAAATTCCTCAACACCGCTATTGTGTTGCCAGGAAAACTGCCACAACACATTTCCTCCTCTTGGTGTTGTGATGTGCAAATTCCTCAATACCATTATTGTGTTATCAGGCATACTACCTCAACACATTTTCCTCTTGGTGTTGAAACGTGCAAATTCCTCGACACCATAATTGTGCTTCCAGGCAAACTGCCTCAACACATTTTATCCTCTTGGTGTTGAGATGTGCAAATTCCTCAACACCACTATTGTGTTTCCAGGCAAACTGCCTTAACATATTTTATCCTCTTGGTGTTGAGATGTCCAAATTCCTCAAAACCACTATTGTGTTGTCAGGCATACTGCCTCAAAACGCCCTCCTCTTGGCGTTGAGATGTACAAATTCCTCGACACTACTATTTTGTTGCCAGGAAAACTGCTTCAACATTTTCTCCTCTTGGTGTTGAGATGTGCAAATTCCTCAACATCACTATTGTGATGCTAGGAAAACTGCCTCAACACATTTTCTCCTCTTGGTGTTGAGATGTGCAAATTCCTCAACACCACTATTGTGTTGCCAGGAAAACTGCCTCAACACATTTTCTCCTCTTGGTGTTGAGATGTGCAAATTCCTCAACACCACTATTGTGTTGTCAGGCATACTACTTCAACACATTTTCCTCTTGGTGTTGAGACGTGCAAATTCCTCAACACCACTATTATGTTGTCAGGCATACTTCCTCAACACGCCATCCTCTTGGCATTGAGATGTATAAATTCTTCAACACCACTGTTGTGTTGACAGGCAAACTGCCTCAATACATTTTTCCTCTTAGTGTTGAGACGTGAATATTCCTCAAAACTCAACACTGTGTTGCCAGGAAAACTTCCTCAACACATGTTTCCTCTTAGTGTTGAGACGTGAAAATTCCTCAACACTCACCACTGTGTTGCCAGCCAAACTTCCTCAACACATTTTTCCTCTTAGTGTTGATACGTAAAAATTCCTCAACACTCACCATTGTGTTGCCGGGAAAACTGCCTCAACATATCTCTCCTCTTAGTGTTGAGATTCCTCAACACTCACTACTGTGTTGTCATGCATACTGCCTCAATATATTATAGTGATGACGGCTTCACCACCTCAACACTCGTCTTTGTATACAAGGCTCGCTGCACCAACACTACATGACACCAGTACTCCGTGGCCAAGACAGAAGTGCGCCAGCACAAAGATTGCATATTGCTCATGCCTCTTCCCAAAGGTCAATCGAATTTTCCTGGTAATCTTCTCATGTCTTTCCCTTTCAATTTTTCATCCTTGTATGTCAGCATCTCATGTTTACCCCACAATAATGCCACTGTTACGTGCTAAGCAGGGGACTTAATGTTGATGGTGGATTTTAGTTCAGGGCTAAAATTGTAAAACCAGATTTAGTGTATCGACATCCTGCAAAGGGTAATGCCATTTGATAAACGATGAGCGCAGAAATTATCTCGTTGTATTTATTTGAAGCAATTCAATAAATATACCCAGAATGATGCATGTAGCAATAATTCCAATATTTTGTGAATTTATAGCATTATTAATTAATGCATGAATTGCCTTGTATTTCATGTGTTGTTTTCAATAGGACTCTCTGTTAGAGCAATGCTCGGTTGAACTCGTATACGTTGCTATCTCAAGCATGTTTGTCAATATTAGTGACCAAAACTATAAAGTCTTGATTTCTAGTCTACTATAGCTAAGGTCTCGGACTAGGATAGAAAGTGTAGTTGAGCTCAACAACTCCATGGAAATCATCATACAAGATGAAGGACTACTCAAGGAACCAGTGGATCTTCATAAACTAAAAGGTATGTGGAGACTTGAACTTATCTATCACTCAAAAGTCTATATACTTTATCTCCTATCTTGAGACAAAAGTCGTATTACTATATAGACACATGTGATGTTTCGATCTGAGTATATCTCGCTTATCTATTTCTCGAAATGTGTGTTGGTAAAGATTTCGCTTTCGCCAAAATCATTTTTACCTAGTGACGAAAGTCATGTTATGTATTAATCATTTTGTAAATTGCTCTGACAAAAAATAATTTGTGAATAACAACTATATAACTCCCTCTGCGAATGTTTTAATGATTGAAATGAGAGTTTAGACAATATAACCATTGGAGGATATAAGCATTGTTATGGTAACATATATATGTATAAGTCCTTATTGCTTGAACCGAAGTTTGTGAACTTTGTTAATCAAGTGAAACTGGAGTAGTACGTGAGCTCAGTCCGCGAACTCAACATACAAGTTCAGTCCGTGAACTCAACATACAAGTTCAGTCCGTGAACTGGCGTAGTTCTCGAACCTGAGAATTTTTTGCTGAAGTTTGTGAACTCCGTCCGCGAACTTGAGTAGGTTATGTCTAAAAACGATGTTTGTGAACTTATCTTAATAAACTAAAGAATGCTATTGAAAACCATGGCTTTATAGTTCATGAATCGATTCGAGTGAATCACATCGTTTTTGCTTCGATTAACTCTCAGCAAGCAAGTTTTGATGATAGAGAAAGCACTTTTCTCGCTCGATAAAAATGCTTTGAGGCTAATTTAGCTGCTGCTCTTGATAAAAGTTCAGTACTAGTTAAACCAAATTAACCACTATGCTAGGAGCAAGTAAAAATCATCGTGATACACGAGGTAAAATTTGCGAAGCCTAGTGATTCTTCTCAACAAAAGGTTTCCACTGATGGAAAAAGTGAAATACCTTCACCGGAAGTTAAAGTTCAAAAGAGAAAAGTATTCAACATCCAAAGTCAACACACACGGATCGAGGTAAGAACATTCCTTGTGTTTGTCACTATTGAGGAAATAAAGGTCACCTGGAAAAGAGATGTTGTATCCGTATAAGGAATGAGAAACTTCATGACGTTCTTTTTTGGGCATCACAAGAAGTTGTGAAACCAAGATCATATCTTAAGACTAATCCTATTAATGTTACAGGTTATAACTGTCCAACCTTTAGGCAAAGGAATCAGTGCTGTGATCAACCTAGATTTGCCTATAAACTTCATACGAAGCCTTTTCACAATCGTAATAGTTATCAAAAATAGAAGACAAGATCTGATGCTCCCAATTGGAGAAAGACTAACTTGCAAAAGAATAGTCAATCCAATTATCTTTCGAGAAATCTAGAAGAGAGTAATGGGAAGAAAGTTCCAGTTGTTCCTAAACGCACTCAGAAGTGGATACCAAAGAAAGTTGATGATGTTTTGAGTGTGAAAAAGAATGATCTCCCAGAAAATTCCATGACTATAGAGAAGGCAGTATCAATGATGTTGGAACTTAAAAAATTCTTTGGAAAGATGGATTTGGATGTGAAAGGTTCTAAAAGAGATCTCTTTCATGATAATCCAAAAGTCACTTGTGGTGAGCAAGACATTGTTCACCTCAACACAACTTGATTGTGTTGTAAGTGCATCCTCACCAAGGAATGCCCTGCAATGTATACGGTGAGGGAAGCACAAGAATTGGGGCACACAGATTATGATCGGTAAGGATGTAGAATTCGAATGGATTCTTCTAAAAAGGTATGTTTATAAACTTGAGCAAGATTTATGTTTTTATTTGCTTAAAGTACTTATGATGATTCATGTACCTTTCTTATCGTTCATTTCTACCTAACTTGATATGTTTTTAAGGTTCTTAAATGTTTAGGTATGAAAACAATAGTTCGGGATATTTGGAATTCATGGTACACATACCAAGTATGCCTAACATCATTTAAAACCAAAATCCAGGGGCTTAAGTTCGTAAACCCCGTCTGCATACTGCTCCAGGATACAAAAATTCGTTTGCAAACCCGTATGCATACTTGACGTCGATACTCGGTAAACTTGTTTTGGCTGTAACGTCTTCATCCGAACTCGGGTTGACCTCATTATTTTTGCACTCTATTCCTCTTTGAATTCTATTCAAAATGGAGATGAGAAACCTTTAATTTATATGAGTTAAGGTTGGTATTTATCCTGTCTCTTGTTTTTGAGTATTTTGCTCCGTTTCGTTTCACTTGTTCCACTTCTCTTGAACTTGGGCACTTGGATTCTTAGAGTACTAATCTTCTAAGATAATTTGTAGCTTTTATAAGAATGTTGTTTGAAAATATTTTTATATGCCTTTGGTATCTATTCTTGGTATAAATCCGGGCGAAAAAGATTGATTCTACCCTCTAAGGACAAATCATCTTATATGTGCATTACGAGTTTGTCTTGATGCCTAGGAAACTTTTTATGACAATTTATTCTTTTTTTTGAGAAGGATTACTAGAGTTTGGAATATCAATTATTGTGATTTCACATAGCTATGTCCAACGTTTTCATCTTGCAATGTTTTTAGATTTATTCTAAAGTTGATTTGGAAGATGATTTTTGCAGTATTAATATTTATGGTTTTATATATTGCAATATTGTTATGGGATATGTGTGTTTATGTCTGTGAACTTGATTGTCCCATACTTTTTCAAAATTAAAGTCGTTCGTGAATTGGTATGCAAGTATTGATAAAAGAATGAATAGACTTTTGACAAACACAAAAGTTTAGCCTATATTGTCAATTATTGATGTTAGATAGGTTAAAATCTTTTGTGATTCAAGGATTATGTATATTGTGTGTCATTGTGCAAATAGTGATGGAAATATAGAATGAATCCTTGTGTATTCCGCAGTAATTGATCTTCCCAGATCCACAATTTTTGTGTAAATACTGTGTTGTTCCATTAAGTGTCTTATGTTGAGCACTAAAACAACAAAAGTTGATTACTTTTGTGATTAGCTTAGTTGTTGTTCTGTAAGGTACTTTATGTTGAACATGTTAAAATAAATTAATCATCTTGTGTGGTTATTTAGTAAGCACTCCATAAGTTTTCTTATGTTTGAGCATTTCTTGGACTGAGTTGGTTATTCATGATTAACTTAGTCATTGCTCTATAGATTTTTCTTATGGCAAGTGTGACCAATTAAATTGATTAATTTTATAATTAGTTTGGTTGAGTATGGCAATTATATTATTTGCGAGAGTTTATTGTGATTAATCTAATTGATTTCTTAAGTCTCCATAGGTTTACTTGTGTTGAGCATATTTAGTCAAATTAATCTTAGGTTCGATTACGGTTAGTTTGATTGAATATTCTTTTTGGATTCCAAATTCATACTTGTATGTGATTTGTTGAGTCCAAAGAAATCCTTCTTTTCTTTTGAAATTAAGGTCGCTCTTGTTGTTCCCTTGGGAATGACATTTTATGGGGGGAGTTCTTTTTGAACTTGTGCTTAATTGTCAAATCTTTGTGGGGAGTGCGGTTGTGGAATATTATAGGGGTTATCTTGTATCTTTATAGACTCCTTGATGAATGCATTTGGCTTCGGCTTCATGATTGCATCTAAACAAGATGATATACATTTACCTTTGGTCATGAAATATCTCTTACGGAAACTTCATTAGGATCCCGTTCTTGTACCTTTGCCAATTTTATTGACAAAAAGGGGGAGAATTAATATGTAGTTCACACTACAAATACATATGGTTTTTAGGTCATTATGTAAGGGGGAGTAGTTTCCATGTGAGATGGAGTATAGACTGAGGGGGAGTGAAGTATCACCATAGTATTGTTGTTAAAGTTGTGTTGCAATTGCACTTTGACACTATGTAATGATACTATGACACTGTATAACAATGATTGAGAACTCTTGTTTTCTCATTTTTATAGCTATGGATTTTCAACAACGATGATGCTAAACTTACAACCTTTGGGAACATTGGAGTACTTGGAAGTGACGAAGATTTCGAGTAATGTTGAAGATTAGACATGTGGAATAGGAGCTACAAAGTTTATTTATATATTTTTTGTATTCCATATGTATTAATAGTTTTGCCACTAAAATTTACAAAGGGGGAGATTGTTAGAGCACTGCTCGGTCGAACTCGCATGTGTTGTTATCTCAAGCATGTTTGTCAATATTAGTGATCAAAACTATAAAGTTTTGATTTCTAGTCTACTATAGCTAAGGTCTCGGACTAGGATAGAAAGTGTAGTTGAGCTCAAGAACTCCATGGAAATCATCATACAAGACGAAGGATTACTCAAGGAACCAGTGGATCTTCATCGACTAAAAGGTATGTAGAGACTTGAACTTATCTATCACTCAAAAGTCTATATACTTTATCTCCTATCTTGAGACAAAAGTCGTATTACTATATAGACACATGTGATATTTCGAGCTGAGTATATCTCGCTTATCTATTTCTCAAAATGTGTGTTGGTAAAGCTTTCGCTTTCGCCAAGTTCATTTTTACCTAGTGACGAAAGTCATGTTATGTTTTAATCATTTTGGAAATTGCTCTGACGAAAAATAATTTGTGAATAACAACTATATAACTCCCTCTGAGAATGTTTTAATGATTGAAATGAGAGTTTAGACAATATAACCATTGGAGGATATAAGCATTGTTATGGTAACATATATATGTATAAGTCCTTATTGCTTGAACCGAAGTTTGTGAACTTTGTTGATCAAGTGAAACTGGAGTAGTACGTGAGCTCAGTCCGCGAACTTAACATACAAGTTCAGTCCGTGAACTGGCGTAGTTCTCGAACCTGAGAAATTTTTGTTGAAGTTTGTGAACTCCGTCCGGGAACTTAAGTCTGCGAACTTGAGTAGGTTATGTCTAAAAACGATATTTGTGAACTTATCTTAATAAACTAAGGAATGCTATTGCAAACCGTGGATTTATAGTTCATGAATCGATTCGAGTGAATCACATCGTTTTTGCTTCGATTAACTCTCAGCAAGCAAGTTTTGATGATAGAGAAAGCACTTTTCTCGCTCGATAAAAATGCTTTGAGGCTGATTTAGCTGCTGCTCTTGATAAAAGTTCAGTACTAGTTAAAGCAAATTAACCACTATGCTAGGAGCAAGTAAAAATCATCGTGATACACGAGGTAAAATTTGCGAAGCCTAGTGATTCTTCTCAACAAAAGGTTTCCACTGATGGAAAAAGTGAAATACCCTCACCGGCAGTTAAAGTTAAAAAGAGCAAAGTATTCAACATCCTAAGTCAACACACACAGATCGAGGTAAGAACATTCCTTATGTTTGTCACTATTGCGGAAATAAAGGTCACCTGGAAAGGATATGTCGTATCCGTATAAGGAATGAGAAACTTCATGACATTCTTGTTTGGGCATCACAAGAAGTTGTGAAACCAAGATCATATCTTAAGACTAATCCTCTTAACGTTACAGGTTATAACTGTCCAACCTTTAGGCAAAGGAATCAGTGCTGTGATCAACCTAGATTTTCCTATAAACGTCATACGAAGCCTTTTCACAATCGTAATAGTTATCAAAAAGAGAAGACAAGATCTGATGCTCCCAATTGGAGAAAGACTAACTTGCAAAATAATAGTCAATCCAATTATCTTTCGAGAAATATAAAAGAGAGTAATGGGAAGAAAGTTCCAGTTGTTCCTAAACGCACTCAGAAGTGGATACCAAAGAAAGTTGATGATGTTTTGAGTGTGAAAAAGAATGATCTCCCAGAAAATTCCATGACTATGGAGAAGGCAGTATCAATGATGTTGGAACTTAAAAACTTCTTTGGAAAGATAGATTTGGATGTGAAAGGTTCTAAAAGAGATATCTTTCATGATAATCCAAAAGTCACTTGTGGTGATCAAGACATTGTTCACCTCAACACAACTTGATTGTGTTGTAAGTGCATCATCACCAAGGAATGCCCTGCAATGTATACGGTGAGGGAAGCACAAGAATTGGGGCACACAGATTATGATCGGTAAGGATGTAGAATTCGAATGGATTCTTCTAAAAAGGTATGTTTATAAAATTGAGCAAGATTTATGTTTTTATTTGCTTAAAGTATTTATGATGATTCATGTACCTTTCTTATCGTTCATTTCTACCTAACTTGATATGTTTTTAAGGTTCTTAAATGTTTAGGTATGAAAACAATAGTTCAGGATATTTGGACTTCATGGTACACATAACAAGTATGCATAACATCATTTAAAACCAAAATCCATGGGCTTAAGTTCGTAAACCCCGTCTTCATACTGCTCCAGGATACAAAAATTCGTTTGCAAACCCGTATGCATACTTGACGTCGATACTCGGTAAACTTGTTTTGGCTGTAACGTCTTCATCCGAACTCGGGTTGACCTCATTCTTTTTGCACTCTATTCTTCTTTGAATTCTATTCAAAATGGATATGAGAAACATTGAATTTATATGAGTTAAAATTGGTATTTGTCATGTCTCTTGTTTTTGAGTATTTTACTCCGTTTCGTTGCACTTGTTCCACTTCTCTTGAACTTGGGCACTTGGATTCTTAGAGTACTAATCTTCTAAGATAATTTGTATCTTTTATAAGAATGTTGTTGGAAAATATTTTTATACGCCTTTAGTATCTATTCTTGGTATAAATCCGGGCGAAAAAGATTGATTCTACCCTCTAAGGACAAATCATCTTATATGTGCATTACGAGTTTGTCTTGATGCCTAGGAAACTTTTTATGACAATTTATTCTTTTTTTTGAGAAGGATTACTAGAGTTTGGAATATCAATTATTGTGATTTCACATAGCTATGTCCAACGTTTTCATCTTGCAATGTTTTTAGATTTATTCTAAAGTTGATTTGGAAGATGATTTTTGCAGTATTAATATTTATGGTTTTATATATTGCAATATTGTTATGGGATATGTGTGTTTATGTCTGTGAACTTGATTGTCCCATACTTTGTCAAAAGTAAAGTCGTTCGTGAATTGGTATGCAAGTATTGATAAAAGAATGAATAGACTTTTGACAAACACAAAAGTTAAGCATATATTGTCAATTATTGATGTAAGATAGGTTAAAATCTTTTGTGATTCAAGGATTATGTCTATTGTGTGTCATTGTGCAAATAGTGATGGAAATATAGAATGAATCCTTGTGTATTCCGCAGTAATTGATCTTCCCAGATCCACAATTTTTGTGTAAATACTGTGTTGTTCCATTAAGTGTCTTATGTTGAGCACTAAAACAACAAAAGTTGATTACTTTTGTTATTAGCTTAGTTGTTGTTCCGTAAGGTACTTTATGTTGAACATGTTAAACTAAATTAATCATCTTGTGTGGTTATTTAGTAAGCACTCCATAAGTTTTCTTATGTTTGAGCATTTCTTGGACTGAGTTGGTTATTCATGATTAACTTAGTCATTGCTCTATAAATTTTTCTTATGGCAAGTGTGACCAATTAAATTGATTAATTTTGTAATTAGTTTGGTTGAGTATGGCAATTATATTATTTGCGAGTTTTTCTTGTGATTAATCTAATTGATTTCTTAAGTCTCCATAAGTTTACTTGTGTTGAGCATATTTAGTCAAATTAATCTTAGGTTCGCTTACGGTTTGTTTGATTGAATATTCTTTTTGGATTCCAAATTCATACTTGTATGTGATTTGTTGATTCCAAAGAAATCCTTATTTTCTTTTGAAATTAAGGTCGCTCTTGTTGTTCCCTTGGTAATGACATTTTATGGGGGGGAGTTCTTTTTGAACTTGTGCTTAATTGTCAAATCTTTGTGGGGAGTGCGGTTGTGGAATATTATAGGGGTTATCTTGTATCTTTATAGACTGCTTGATGAATGCATTTGGCTTCGGCTTCATGATTGCATCTAAACAAGATGATATACATTTACCTTTGGTCATGAAATATCTCTTACGAAAACTTCATTAGGATCCCGTTCTTGTACCTTTGCAAATTTTATTGACAAAAAGGGGGAGAATTAATATGTAGTTCACACTATAAATACATATGGTTTTTAGGTCATTATGTAAGGGGGAGTAGTTTCCATGTGATATGGAGTATCGACTGAGGGGGAGTGAAGTATCACCATAGTATTGTTGTTAAAGTTGTGATGCAATTGTACTTTGACACTATGTAATGATACTATGATACTGTATAACAATGATTGAGAACTCTTGTTTTCTCATTTTTATAGCTATGGATTTTCAACAACGATGATGCTAAACTTACAACCTTTGGGAACATTGGAGTACTTGGAAGTGACGAAGATTTCGAGTAATGTTGAAGATTAGACATGTGGAATAGGAGCTACAAAGTTTATTTATATATTTTTTTGTATTCCATATGTATTAATAGTTTTGCCACTAAAATTTACAAAGGGGGAGATTGTTAGAGCACTGCTCGGTCGAACTCGCATGTGTTGTTATCTCAAGCATGTTTGTCAATATTAGTGATCAAAACTATAAAGTCTTGATTTCTAGTCTACTATAGCTAAGGTCTCAGACTAGGATAGAAAGTGTAGTTGAGCTCAAGAACTCCATGGAAATCATCATACAAGACGAAGGATTACTCAAGGAACCAGTGGATCTTCATCGACTAAAAGGTATGTAGAGACTTGAACTTATCTATCACTCAAAATTCTATCTACTCTATCTCATATCTTGAGACAAAATTCGTATTACTATCTAGACTAAGTTTATACACATGTGATATTTTGAGCTGAGTATATCTTGCTTATCTATTTCTCGAAATGTTTGTTGGTAAAGATTTCTCTTTAGCCAAGTTCATCTTTTTTACCTAGTGACGAAAGTTATGTCATGTTTCAATCATTCTGAAAATCGCTCTGACGAAAAATAGTTTGTGAATAACAACTATATAGCACCCTCTGAGAATGGTTCAATGATTGAAATGAGAGTTTAGACAATATAACCATTGGAGGATATAAGCATTTTTATGGTAACACATATATGTATAAGTCCTTATTGCTTGAACCGAAGTTTGCGAACTTTGTTGATCAAGTGAAACCGGAGTAGTGCGTGAGCTCAGTCCGCGAACTCAGCATACAAGTTTAGTCCGCGAACCCAGTCTGCGAACTGGTGTAGTTCTCGAACCCGAAAATTTCTGCTGGAGTTTGTGAACTCCGTCAGGGAACTTAAGTCCGCGAACCCAGTCCGCGAACGTGAGTAGGTTATGTCTAAAAACGATATTTGTGAACTTATCTTAATAAAATAAGGAATACTATTGCAAATCGTGGCTTTATAGTTCATTAATTGATTCGAGTGAATCACATTGTTTTTTCTTCGATTGTGTCTTGTGTAGTAAATGAGATTTCCTTGCAATTGAACAACTCTCTAACTAGTTCATTTGAGCCATTTGGACTAGTTATGGTGAAAAGGAATATGGTTGATATGAAAGTTATCATATGGCTTACCATTTGGTTAAATATTGTTGAACCAACTAATGTACAAGTTTGGGTATGGTTTTCACAAGCCTACAAACATGCATTTCATGTGTGTGTAACAAGTTATGTTTTCGATCTAACGGTTGATAAATATTAGCTTGAATCTAATCAGGTTTTCATCTAACGGTGAATATTGAATGCATTGTTAGTAAGCTAACATTGATTGCAAACCCTGATTTGAGAGACTATATAATGGAGAACTCTAGCAACTGGGAAACCTAATCCCCACATATTCTGTGTGATATTGGTTTGCTAAGCTAGAGTCGTTTCTCCTTTAACCTTTGTTTTTTTTCTTTTAAAACCAGGTTAACGACTTAAAGACTTCATTGGGATTGTGAAGCCAGACCGATACTACTTTTCTTATAGTTGTGTGATCTAATCTTGTTGTTTCTATCATACGAGTACAATTGTAATAATTGGCTTAAGATTTTTATCTCCGATAGGCAAGATATAAAAGTAGTCACAAACACTTCGTCTCATCATTTGTGATTCCACAATATCTTTTTTCGTTGTGTCGATTAAGACTATTGTAAGGTGATTGATAAAGCTGAGCTGTTCTTCGAGAATATAAGTCTGGTTTTATCAGTTGGTTCATGTTCACCTTGATTTATCAAAAGACATAACAAAACTTGTAGGTTTATTCGTAGGAGACGAATTTATCTATTACTGTAGACTTTTTTGTGTGATACATATTTGTTTATTAAAGTATTCGACTTTGGGTCGTAACAACTCTTGGTTGTGGGTGAGATCAGCTAAGGGAATCAAGTGTGCAGTATCCTGCTAGGATCAGAGGCGTAGGAGCATAACTGTACCTTTGATCAGTGTGAGATTGATTAGGGTTCAACTACAGTCCAAACCAAAGTTAGCTCGGAGTAAGCTAGTGTATGTAGTGGCTTAATACATTGTATTTTTAATCTGGACTAGGTCTCGGGATTTTTCTGCATTTGCCTCGTTAACAAAATTCTGGTGCCTGTGTTATTTCTTTTCCGTATTATATTTTGTTATTATTTATATGTGAAAATGGTTTCTGCTGAATTTGGTAATTGCAGGTGTGAAAGTGAGAAACAATCTAAACCCTAAAAAATATACTGTAAGGGAGTACTTTTAGATTCGAGTGATCAATTTGTACAAGTCCGGCCTAAACCAAGAAATGGACATTCCAGACTTGCTTCGGTCAAAAAGTGGAGGAGAAGGGTTGGTTTAGGGAGGGAAGCGAAGACAATGTTGAGGCCAGAATAATTCTGGAAGAGCAGTGCTTGACTTGTATCAGAAGGTGTGAGCTTTGAGAAAGCTAACAAGAGTTGCCTTTCTGAGTGTGGTATTTTCCCTGACCAAGAACTCGTGTCTCTGGTGTAAATAAGTAAGCCTACTTATACAAGTCCAAAAAAAACGTACTCTGGCCTCTTAAGAAAAGAAAACGGATGAGTTAAATGGGAAGAGGTGGTAACACCTGATATTGATGGGATTTGATGGAATTGATGTCCCATAATGAATGAGAATCTCACCGTTGCTTCTTGCATTTACTAACCACCTTAATCTTATTACACTATCTTGAAATGGGCATTTGTGTATGCCGCACGCTATAGACCACCAAACCAAAACCCTAATGAGCATCCCCCAGTTTGTGTTGATGTCTCGAATGTTTTTGGAAAACATGGAGCATGTTGTTATGGCTTGGAAATTCAAGCTAGGAAAACTTGCTAGCCCGGTGACCTTCGACGGTCGAGATTTTGCATCTTGAGAGGATGGGAAATCGTCGATCATTGCGCGCCTTTATTTTGGTAGTCGCGTAGTGAGGGCCAATGTGGTGGCGCGGCTAGGTTGGCATGGCATGGTTTGGCATGGCCAAACTTAGGTTTTCAGGCCAAAGGTTACCATGTGTCGTCTGGTAACCTTGGATGGATATGATTTTCTCATGGTATTGAAGGACAATCGTTGATTATTGCACGCCTTCGTTTTGGTAGCCGTGTAGTGAGGGACAATAGGGTGGCGCGGCTAGGGTGTGTTTAGGCTTGGCATGTGGGGCCAAGGGTTCGCCTTGGGCATGGCTAGCTTTTACTAGGTGCGATTTTTGCTTTGGCATGTGGGGCCAAGGGTTTTCCATGGGCGTATGGCATGGCTAGGGCCGAGGCAAGGGAAATTGGCTTGGCATGACATGACTAGCATGGCTAGGGCCAAGGCAGAGTGCATTTGGCATGGTGCGGCTAGCTTGGCTAGGTTTGGTTTGGCTTGGCATATGGGGCCAAGGGTTTGCCATGGACGTATGGCATGGCTAGGGCCAAGGTAAGGGAGTTTTGGCTTGGCATGGCGTGACTAGCGTGGCTAGGGCCAAGGCAGAGTGCATTTGGCATGGTGCGGCTAGCTGGAATAAGTTTGGTTTGGCTTGGTATGTGGGTCCAAGGGTTTGCCATAGACGTATGGCATGGCTAGGGCCAAGGTAAGGGCGTTTTGGCTTGGCATGACGTGACGTGACTAGTGTGTATAGGGCCAAGCAGAGTGTGTTTGGCATGGCGCGGCTAGCTTGGCTAGGTTTGGTTTGGCTTGGCATGTGGGGCCAAGGGTTTTCCATGGACGTATGGCATGGCTATGGCCAAGGTAAGGGCATTTTGGCTTGGCATGACGTGACTAGCGTGGCTAGGTCCAAGGCAGAGTGTGTTTGGCATGGCACGGCTAGCTTGGCTAGGTTTGGTTTGCCTTGCCATGTGGCACCAATCGTTTTCCATGGACGTATGGCATGGCTAGGGCCAAGGTAAGGGCGTTTTGGCTTGGCATAACGTGACTAGCGTGGCTAGGGCCAAGGCAGAGTGCGTTTGTCATGGCGCGGCTAGATTGGCTAGGTTTGGTTTGGCTTGGCATATGGGGCCAAGGGTTTTCCATGGACGTATGGCATGGCTAGGGCCAAGGCAAGGGAATTTGGCTTGGCATGTGGGTCCAAGGGTTTGCCTTGGGCGTATGGCCTGGCTAGCTTTGGCTAGGTACATGATCAAGCAAGGGTTTTGGGCCAAAGGTCGTAAGGTGACCTTAGACGACCAGGATTTGCTCCTGGGATTAAAGGGAAACCGTTGATTGTTGCACGTCTTCACTTTGGTAGCCGATTGGGGAAGGCCATCATGGTGGCGCGGCATGAGGGGCCATGGCGAGATGTGTTTGGCATGGCGCGGTCGGTGTGGCTGGAATGATTTGCTATTGGCACAGAGGTGCGGATAGCATGGTTGGCATGCTTTGGTGTGGCTGGCATGATTTTCCATTTGCACAGAGGTGCGACAAGCATGGTTGGCATACTTTGGCACAGTTGGTGTGGATTGCATGATTTTCCATTGGCATAGAGGTGCGGCTAGCATGGTTGGCATGCTTTGGCGCGGTCGGTGTGGCTGGAATGATTTTCTATTGGCACAGAGGTGCGTCTAGCATGGTTGGCATGCTTTGACGCGGTTGGTGTGGATGGCATGATTTGCCATTGGCACAGAGGCGCGGCTAGAATGGTTGGCATGATTTTTGCGCGGTTGGTGTGGCTGGAATGATTTGCCATTGGCATAGAGGTGCAGCTAGCATAGTTGGCATGCTTTGGCGTTGTTGGTGTGGCTGCCATGATTTTCCATTGGCACACGTGGGAATTAGGGTTTGGCTTGTCGTACCCTAATTTGAAAAATATACCCCGGTAATTACTTTAGAGACACATTAAAGGTTTCAGTAAATGTGCCTAGTAAATTCTTGTTGCTTTAAATATTATGACATCACTGTCTGCTAGGGTTTAGTGTTTTACGATTTTAACCCTAAACTAAAAACCACCATCAACATTAAGTCCCCTCCTAACTCGGAACAGGTACCTTGTTTCTAGGTAAGCATATGATGGTGACAGACAAGGACGGAATCGAGGTGTAAATTATTGAAAAGATGGTCAGGAGAATTCGACTAACCTTTTTGAGTGGTAAAGAGAGTTTTGGATTCTTGTGTTGGCAGCCCTACGTAAGTTGTCCTGATAATGCAGATCGTGGAGTGGTGAGACGAAATTTACCGGCTTGGTCTGGTCGTACATATCCAAGGCAAAGGGGCCGCGGTCTTGGAAGGTGGACGCAAGTGGACGGCTTGGCTCGAGGGGCCGAGAGGTGGCGTGGTCTTGGTAAGGCAGACACGCGTGGATGATAGGGTCGCGTCAGTGGAGCGACAACTTGGAAGGGAGGGCCGCAGCAATGGCATGGTGGAACGTTCAAGGACGGCTAGGCGTGGTGGGGCCGCGGAAATTGCATGAGCGGTCTTGGGCATGGAAATTGGTCTTTGCGGGACCGGTTTCCTCTTTTCCATTCTTGGCTCAAAATAGGAAATCCTTTCTTTGTTCACACGTACCATGTATATATAGAAGGAGGGCCGGATTCTCTTTTTTTTTTCACGCCTATTTATTCCTCCCAACCGTGTGACAACAGTAAAGCAGAGCATACGAGCAAATCCCAGGTATGCCTTCCAACACTTCTCTTTAACTCGTTTTTTTTTCTTTTGTGCTGGTGTAAACCCTAGTTGTAGGCGTACCTTTTCATGACCTTGTAGAAATGTTGGCGGGAATCTTAGGTATTTTTGCCCGAGCTTGTTGTAACACTTAGGAATGATTACCATAGTAATGTTGACCGCCCCTACTCACTGTGCAAGGTAGGCACGTGATAGTAATTTCCATGTCTTCCCACGAAAACCTAATTTTTAAGGTTTGCTCCTTGTTTTAGTATGTCCGTGTGCATGGTTCCCATGGTGGGGCGCATATCCTTGGTTGGATAATAATTCCATGCTACAAGGTACGGCCTTGAAACAGACTGGCTTGCGTCTTGGGTGAAAAAATAACTTTCGTGCACTTTCCGTAATAATTTCTCCTCGTATTGTTCCGTTGTAGTTGTTTGGAAAGCGGAAGTACTGTGAGGGAATCTTTGCTATGACGCCGCTTGAGAAAAATTCTGCTATACCGAAGGACATTGGTAACTCCAAGACAAACGTGGCTGATGAATTCTTCACAATAATCTCTGCCAGGAGAAGTCCTCTTAAGCATGTGCCGCTGCTTCTTACCGGTCCATAAAGTGAGGGAGGGGATTGGTCGGTTCCTCTCGGGAATGTGATACGGTTTTATCTTCATAGGAAAGAGTATTCCGCTTCTTTTATTGATTTCAAAGCCCCAGTGAGTCCATTGCGTTCCTTCGAGAAATGGATGCGGTTCATGATGAGCCAAGAGCATGTAAGAACTAATTTGACCAAGGAGAAGATCGTTGATGCTGTTGCGGCTTCCGCAGTGCTTCAGATTAGGAAAGATATTCCAGGCTTGGTCACTTTTGTTTCCATATGGTGTCCAGACACCCACATGGCCGTATGTAGATGGGGTGAAATGACTATTTCCTTGGAGACTGTGGTTTTACTGCTGAACCTTCCCGTAGTTGGAAACCTTGATATTAAGTTTTCCTCAGGTGAAGAAGAAATGCATGCCGCCCTAGTTTCGAAATCAAGAGGATTCGTTTCGGAAAGAAAATGAGACGAAGTGCTTCTATGACTGGTGGGTGTCTCAGTGGTTTCCTGACTTGTTAGAGTCGAACCGGAAGAACAATACACTTCATGTTGTGGCGTTCTTGGCTCTTTGGCTATCCAGATATATTTTTGATGACGGCTCGGGCAAGAAATAGATAAGACATGGACTTATTAAGTTTTCCATAAAATTGGCAAAAGGTGTCATTCTCCCCATTGGCGGTATGTTTCTTGGTTATCTGTATGCACACTTAGATCAACTGGTTTCGGACATGCGTGCCTCGAATGGCTACATGAAAGTAGATTTGTATGTTCATGCCTCCTTTCTCCAGGCGTGGATATGGGAGCATTTCGATAAGTATGCCCCGAAACCGTTGGTTGTACTTCCCGAGTCTTGGGGTGGCTCGAGGATACTGTGCTGGTTGAACAGGTACCCCAAGACTGGTTCGAACCTGGTCGGACCTCTTGACATCTCGTACACAGTTGATTTTTGTCTATGGACTCCGGTGTATGGGTATATAACTCAGGTCACTACCTTTGCTCCTGCTCCAAACATGTCGTTGACTTCTGATAAAGAGGACCTGAGTGTCGGAGATATAGTGTCCATGCGTAGTTGCACGTCTGGCTATATACCGTCTTTATTTCGAGGATCATGTCAGGAAGTATCTTATAATATTAAGCGAGCATATCGGCATATGGGTTTCGACCAAGGGGTCCCTCTCGTTCGTCAGCTAGCAGCTCCAAAGGATCCATTATCAGACGTTCTTGATGCTAGTGCTCTTGCGCCAGGCAGAAGCCTCCCTTTCTTGCTTTCGGAACTAAATCCGTCGACTACCTCAAAGTATAACGCATTCTGGCAGAGTGAATTCCTCGTCATCCAGGAATTTTTGAAAGCCGTAGTGGAGAACACTCGTGGTAGGCCTTCCGCCGAGATTTTAGCAAAACATCCGTTGTTGAGGGATACTTCTTTAACCAAAAGGAAACCTGTCGGTATGGACGTGGACAGTCCCCAAGTGAAGGAACGAAGGTCTAAGAATCATGCTGGTGGTCTTCAGTCGGGTCTGCAGGCTCTCCCGACTTTTATCTCCTCCAATATGCGAGTACGTATAATTTTCTTCCTGACTTAGTCGAATTACATATGTCTCTATCTTATTCTTGAGTGTCTATCCTTGTGCCTTCCCAGGTTCTCAGCAGCGTGAACTCCTTTGCTAAACTTGCACGTAGTCAGAAAATAGCACCTCTTGAGACAAAAGGCAGCGATGCTGAGCCTACCCATGACGGAGGTGAATCCAAGAAGAATGAAATCTCAGAGACCAGAAATGGCGGGAGTAGTTATTCCGATAGCAGTGATGAATCTTCTTCTAGTCAGTCTGAAATCGAATTGGTGAGTCCCCTCCATGTTTTTATTCTTTCCCCCTTTTTTTTGCAGTAAAACTAAATTTTGATTTTAGGAGGAAACCGTTCATGGGGATGATCTTGAAGTGGAAGACCACCAGAGCAAAGACGTAAT
Source organism: Papaver bracteatum (assembly GCA_023529315.1). Classification (NCBI taxonomy): domain Eukaryota; kingdom Viridiplantae; phylum Streptophyta; class Magnoliopsida; order Ranunculales; family Papaveraceae; genus Papaver; species Papaver bracteatum. The sequence goes on from JAJJWX010005130.1 coordinate 832,832, forward strand.
TGTACTTCCTACTGCGGAAACTGCACCAACTAGCGATTTGGGCATGGAGATTCATCGTCCCGAGGGCGCTTCCGTGACTCAGGTGGAGGAGAGCACTTCAGGGGGTGAAATTGTAGTTAGGGATCCCCTGCCAGTTGCTAATTTAGTTATAGGTGCCACCTTCAATCCTCCGTATCTGGCCCCTTTTCCAGGTCATGTGTTGATTGGTGGATTTAGCGTGCTAGCTAAACATGCGACATTGTACACCAAGATTTGGGAAAGCTACGTCACATTGTTACGACTAAGAATATCACCAGTCGCCATGCGTTGATCAAGTGTGTGGAGGAAGCCTTGTCTTAGATTGATGAGATGTGCAGCATGACTGGTCATACAGTTTCTGAGGATATAATCTCGAGCTGGAAGTTCCATCGTGACATGTGCATGGGCTTCGAATTCAACGTTCCTTGGTTCATTGAAGGTCTATCTAATGTTGAAAGGTCGTTGGCACGAGCAGTTGAAGGTCCTTCCGTAGACATGATGAAGATGCAGGAAGCGGAATTCAAGAAGTTGTGCAGTAAGCTGAAATTTAAGAGGGCGGCTCTCCAAAGCACGAGGGAAGCCTTTGCTAAAAGGATCAAGCCGCTGTCGGAAAACTTCCCTTGAATATATATCTGTCTTTTGGACCTCTTATCCTTAGGTATTTTTTTTAAGGCAAATGAGACGCCTGGTTTTTGGTTTTTGACTTTCTGATTTTCTCGGGTTAATAGATAAATGCTACCTTGACGGTTTTGGATTATATATTTTATTTTTTTGAATGAAATGTTTAGAATTGAATCGTCTTGGTTATGATTGAAAGTGACACAGACATCTCAGGAAAAACCTTAGAACCGTGTGTTGGTAGACGACATGGGGTAAAATATGTATCTTGTCTTGAAAACTTGAAATAGAAAACCATGTATCTTGTCTAGGTAAAACTTACCCGGTTTTTATGTCTCCTGATGAAAAGTGAACCTTCCGTGTGTAAGACCGAGTTTTATGGGAAACACCACCATGGAAAGTCCCCAGTTGTTACTGAGCCGTCTGATAACCGAGTCGTTGATCCTTGGGAGGATCGTCTGCTTCTATCCTCTGGGAAGTCCCCAGTCATTACTCGGTTTTTAGGTCTCCTGATGAAAAGTGAACCTTCCGGGTGTAAGACCGAGTTTTATGGGAAACACCGCCATGGAAAGTACCCAGTCGTCACTGAGCCGTCTGATAACCGAGTCGTTGATCCTTGGGCGGATCGTCTTCTTCAATCCTCTGGGAAGTCCCCACCCATCCCTTGTCGTGTCATGACTGATAATAGAGCCGCCGGGTAACTGAGTCGGAGTGGATCATCTTCCTCTACCATCTTGACATCTGGGTCGAAGAATGAGATCAAAAGTCAAAAATTGACATTATAACCGAAAGATCGAACCTCCCGCTGTGGTCACCAATTCTTTACAGGTGAAAATGGTTTCTGCTGACTTTGGTAATTGCATGTGTGAAAGTGAGAAACAATCTAAACCCTAAACAATGTACTGCAAGGGAGTACTTTTAGATTCGAGAGATCAATCTGTACAAGTCTGGCCTAAACCAAGAAATGTCCGTTCCAGACTTGCTTTGGTCACAAAGTGGAGGAGAAAGGTTGGTTTAGGGAGGGAGGCGAAGAGAGTGTTGAGACCAGAATAATTCTGGAAGAGCAGTGCTTGACTTGTATCAGAAGGTGAGAGCTTTGAGAAAGCTAACAAGAGTTGTCTTTCTGAGTGTGGTATTTTACCTGACCAAGAACTCGTGTCTCTGGTGGAAATAGGTAAGCCTACTTATACAAGTCCAAAAAGAAACGTACTCTGGCCTCTTAAGAAAATAAAATGGATGAGTTAAATGGGAAGAGGTGGTAATGCCTGGTAATGATGGGCTTTGATGGAATTGATGTCCCATAATGAATGAGCGTTTATCCGTTGCTTCTTGCATTTACTAACCGCCTTAATCTTATTACACTATCTTGAAATGGGCATTTGTGTATGCCGCACGCTATAGACCACCAAAACAAAACCCTAATTAGAATCCCCCAGTTTGTGTTGATGTCTCGAATGTTTTTGGAAAACAAGGAGCATGTTGTTGTGGCTTGGAAAGTCAAGATAGGAAAACTTGCTAGCCTGGTGACCTTCGACGGTCGAGATTTTGCATCTTGAGAGGAGGGGCAACCATCGATCGTTGCTCGCCTTTGTTTTGGTAGCCGCGTAGTGAGGGCCAATGTGGTGGCGCGGCTAGGTTGGCATGTCATTGGCATGGCATGGTTTGGCATGGCCAAACTTAGGTTTTCGGTCCAAAGGTTACAATGTTTCGTCTGGAAACCTTGGATGGCTAGGATTTGCTCCTGGGATTGAAGGACAACCGTTGATTGTTGCACGCCTTCGTTCTGGTAGCAGCTTAGTGAGGGCCAACAGGGTGGCGTGGCTAGGGTGTGTTTAGGCTTGGCATGTGGGGCCAAGGGTTCTCCTTAGGCGTGCTAGCTTTGGCTAGGTGCTATTTTGGCTTTGGCATATGGGGCCAAGGGTTTTCCATGGGCGTATGGCGTGGTCAGGGCCGAGGCAAGGGCGCTTGGCTTGGCATGACATGACTAGCTTGGATAGGGCCGAGGTAGAGTGCGTTTGGCATGGCGCGGCTAGCTTGGCTAGATTTGGTTTGGCTAGGCATATGGGGCCAATGGTTTGCTATGGACGTATGGCATGGCTAGGGCCAAGGTATGGGCTTTTTGGCTTGGCATGGCGTGACTAGCGTGGCTTGGGCCAAGGCGAAGTGCGTTTGGCATGGAGCGGCTAGCTTGGCTAGGTTTGGTTTGGCTTGGCATATGGGGCCAAGGGTTTTCCATGGACGTATGGCATGGCTAGGGACAAGGTAAGGGAGTTTTGGCTTGGCATGACGTGACTAGCATGGCTAGGGAAAAGGCAGAGTGCGTTTGGCATGGCACAACTAACTTGGCTAGGTTTGGTTTGTCTTGGAATGTGGTGCCAAGGGTTTGCCATGGACATATGGAACATCTAGGGCCAAGGTAAGGGCATTTTGGCTTGGCATGACGTGACTAGTGTGGCTAGGGCCAAGGCAGAGTGTGTTTGGCATGGCGCAGCTAGCTTGGCTAGGTTTGGTTTGGCTTGGCCTGTAGGGACAATGGTTTCCCATGGACGTATGGCATGGCTAGGGCTAAGGTAAGGGCGTTTTCGCTTGGCATGACGTGACTAGCGTGGCTAGGGCCAAGGAAGAGTGCATTTGGTATGGCGCGGCTAGCTTGGCTAGGTTTGGTTTGGATTTGCATGTGGGGCCAAGGGTTTTCCATGGACGTATGTCATGGCTAGGGCCAAGGCAAGGGCGTTTGTCTTGGCATGTGGGGACAAGGGTTTTCCATGGACGTATGACATGGCTAGGGCCAAGGTGAGGGCGTTTTAGCTTGGCATGGCGTGACTAGCGTGGCTTGGGTCAAGGAAGAGTGCGTTCGGCATGGCGCGGCTAGCTTGGATAGGTTTGGTTTGGCTTGGCATGTGGGGCCAAGGGTTTGCCATGGATGTATGGCATGGCTAGGGCCAAGGTAAGGGACTTTTGGCTTGGCATGACGTGACTAGCATGGCTAGGGCCAAGGCAGAGTGCGTTTGGCATGGCACGGCTAGCTTGGCTAGGTTTGGTTTGGCTTGGCATGTGGTGCCAAGGGTTTGCCATGGACATATGGCATGGCTAGGGACAAGGTAAGGGCTTTTTGGCTTGGCATGGCATGACTAGTGTGGCTAGGGCCAAGGCAGAGTATGTTTGGCATGGCGCGGCTAGCTTGGCTAGGTTTGGTTTGGCTTGACATGTGGGGCCAAGGGTTTCCCATGGACGTATGGCATGGCTAGGGCCAAGGTAAGGGCGTTTTGGCTTAGCATGACGTGAGTAGCGTGGCTAGGGCCAAGGCAGAGTGCATTTGGCATGGCGCGGCTAGCTTGGCTAGGTTTGGTTTGGTTTAGCTTGGCATGTGGGGACAAGGGTTTTCCATGGACGTATTTCATGGCTAGGGACAAGGTAAGGGCGTTTGGCTTGGCATGTGGGGCCAAGGGTTTTCCTTGGGCGTATGGCGTGGCTAGCTTTGGCTAGGTGCATGACCAAGATAGGGTTTTGTGCCAAAGGTCGTGAGGTGACCTTAGATGGCCTGTATTTGCTCCTGGGATTGAAAGGCAACCGTTGATTATTGCACGCCTTCACTTTGGTAGCCGCGTGGGGAAGGCCAGCATGGTGGCGCGGCATGAGGGGCCATGGCGAGATGTGTTTGGCATGGCGTGGTCGGTGTGGCTGGCATGATTTACCATTGGCACAGAGGTGCGGCTAGCATGGTTGGCATGCTTTGGCACGGTTGGTGTGGCTGGCATGATTTTTTATTGGCACATAGGTACGGCTAGCATGGTTGGCATGCTTTGGCGCGGTTGGTGTGGCTGGCATGATTTGTAATTGGCACATAGGTGCGGCTAGCATGGTTGGCATGCTTTGGCGCGGTTGGTGTGGATGACATGATTTGCAATTGGCACAGTGGTGCGGCTAGCATGGTTTCCATGCTTTGGCGCAGTTGGTGTGGCTGGCATGATTTTCCATTGGCACAGAGGTGCGGCTAGCATGGTTGCCATGATTTGGCGCGGTTGGTGTGGCTGGCATGATTTGCCATTGGCACAGAGGCGCGACTATCATGTTTGGCATGCTTTTGGTGCGGTTAGTGTGGCTGACATGATTTGACATTGGCACAGAGGTGCGGCTAGCATGGTTGGCATGCTTTGGCGCGGTTGGTGTGGCTGGATTGATTTTCCATTGGCACAGAGGTGCGGCTAGCATGGTTGGCATGCTTTGGCGAGGTTGGTGTGGCTGGCATGATTTGAAATTGGCACAGAGGTGCGGATAGCATGGTTGCCATGCTTTGGCGCGGTTGTTGTGGATGGAATGATTTGCCATTGGCACAGAGGTGCGGCTAGCATGGTTTCCATGCTTTGGTGCGGTTGGTGTGGCTGGCATGATTTGCCATTGGCACAGAGGCGCGACTATCATGGTTGGCATGCTTTTGGCGCGGTTGGTGTGGCTGGCATGATTTGACATTGGCACAGAGGTGCGGCTAGCATGGTTGGAATGCTTTGGCGCGGTTGGTGTGGATGGCATGATTTTCCATTGGCACAGAGGTGCGGCTAGCATGGTTGGCATGCTTTGGCGCGGTTGGTGTGGATGGCATGATTTGCCATTGGCACAGAGGTGCGGCTAGCATGGTTGGCATGCTTTGGCGCGGTTGGTGTGGCTGACATGATTTTCCATTGGCACAAAGGCGCGGCTAATGTGGTTGGCATGCTTTTGGCGCGGTTGGTGTGGCTGGCAGAGGTACAGCTAGCATGGTTGGCATACTTTGGCGTGGTTGGTGTGGATGGCATGATTTGCCATTGGCACACGTGGGAATTAGGGTTTGGCTTGTCGTAACCCTAATTTGAAAAATATACCCCGTTAATTACTTTAGAGACATATTAAAGGTTTCAGTAAATATGCCTAGTAAATGCTTGTTGTTTTAAATATTGTGACATCACTGTCTGCTAGGGTTTAATGTTTTACGATTTTAACCCTAAACTAAAAACCACCATCAACAGTTATATAATTGAAATAATACAGGTTGTGCGTTGTTCAATCAATTAGAATATCCGACCATTTTGGTTGTTAATTTAAATTGATTGAGACTTGGATATTGGTCTTTGGTACCATCCAAGTTATCTCTCTTTGATAATTACTCGCAAATTTTGTTTTCTTGAGTAAAGATCAAATTGAGAGATTGAGATAATAACTCCTTGAGATATTTTATATTGATTGAGTATGACTGTCTAGTTGATTCTCTAGAACGTAACTCGGAGTTTGTCCATATAGATTGCTAATCGAAATATTGGGTGTGGTTGTTAGACCCCCGCTTTTTCACTCTCATTATTGGTGCGGCATGATGACTGATTGTTACTCTCAGCTGAGTAACATGAATATCCAAGTGTCAATAGTGAGGCGTGCACGAAATACCCAAACAGTATATACCATTCTCTGACAAAGAGAATCTCGTATCGGCGTGCTTATACTAGCCCGATCGAGCATATTTAATTCCCTATGGGAAATCTGGACTGTCTGTGTCAGTCTCAGAAATGATCACGGCCATGCAAGTTGGCCGCATGATTTAACCACCCTAGACGAACCCTAACAGGAGAAGGCGATCACCGCAATGACCACCAGCGGGCCCGTTTATGCCCTGTTCGGTCGAACACATGTTATGCCCCCAAACGGCCACCGAACGCCGGCCCTGAAGTAGGATGGTCGAGCTGGTATGGAGTGGCTCGTGCTGTTTGTAGTGGCTCGTACGAGCAAGGATGTCAAAGACATTCTCAAAAGAAGTCACGACCGCTCAACTTCGCCTGCCAAGTTAGATGACTTAGATCGTCCCGCGATTGATTGGTGAAATGCTGGTATGCACATTGGCGGGCCCACTTTTCACCTACCTGATCGACTTTCTCACGACCTAGCCCTAGAGCAATGAACGCTTGCTCGAAGTTTGGCTGACTGTTAAGTGCATATTTTGCATATATTTATTGTCGAATCCATGCTAGTAATTGCTATATATTCTTGAGAATTATTGTAAATTACTCTTGTTTTTCTCTATTTGTGTTTCATTAGGTGAATCGTCCAAAAGAAGTGAATTTGCATGTTATTGTGCAATAAAATAAGTTAGCAACAAGTGGAGAAGGGCCAAAGACCAAGTGGAATATGTTCAAATATACGAGTCCTTGATATCATCTCGAAGAGGACGAAAAGACGAAGCTAAGGTCGGAATAATGGAGTCAATCCAACGTCGTATAAAGAATGTAGAAGCATCTGAAACAAGCCGAAGATGTCGCATAATTGAGAAGCTACAGAATTATTAAAGGCACCTGCAAGAATTACTCAGGGAAGCCACGGATTAGGAATTGAACTGTCAGTCCTGCTAGATGGACAGTAGAACTATTTATTAAGGCACTGGATTTATTCTCTCAGGGCATTTTCATCTTTTTCAGAGAACAATAATGGTTGATTCTTAACAACCATTCATGGCAGTGACTAAAATGAATAGTGGCAGTGATGATGGCATGCAACGATGGTGGTTTTAAGTCGAATAATATACTGAGCTTGGCAGTGAAGTGGCAGTGGTGATGGCAGTGATCACGAGAAGTTGCTGGAGATGCTGTTGTGGTTTTCCGGTGACGATGGATGATGATAATCGGTAATGGAGATGAGTCCAGGGGAGAGCTGTATAGGGATAATACCTTCGCCTACCATTGATGCTGGTGATGATCAACATTGATGATGACTGAATGAAGACCTAGATGGGCAGAGGAGGTTTCGCAGCACTGAAGGAAATTGGTTGTCGTTGTTTGTTTATCGAAGATGAAAGAACTTGAGCTATGTTGATACGAGGCTCGTGACGAGAAGCAAAGGAGCTGTTGGTTTAGTAGAGAAGGAGAAGGAAGCATTAAAAATATTGCTGTTAATGGAGTCTATTTCGGTGGTTCCTGTGGTCGAATAAAAGAGACAACTCAAGTTAAATTGTAGATAGAGGTTGTTATAGCTACCATGAACGGTGGAGGCTGGTTAATGAAGAAGAGCTCGATAAACCAGGGACCAAGTCTTGCCGAGTTACCAATGGCTCTTGTGGCTGTGTATGAGCAGCTCGGAGATAGGCCATGGCTGACGTTGGAGAGTTGGAAGTAAAACAAAGACGTGCAACTAACAAGAAATGAATAGAGAACAGTTGCCGGAGAGGTTGAAAAATTAATTGAAAGCTTCAAGAGTTGTTACGGCTAGAAAGCTGCAGTCGTAAATCAGCCGAGAAAACTAAAAGAAAGTAAGCAAAAGATACAAGAGAATATACGGACAGAATGTCCTAGATGTATAAGAAAAGAAGGAATACACTGTCAGTTCCGTAGAACTGACAGGCCACTAGTTGCAAGCTAGAGAATAATTGGGCTGGGATTTACTGTTCTGATCGAGCCCATTTGAGCTGATTTCTCATGGCCAGGTTTTGGGGCGACTTTTTTATGGAATTTTATCAAGTTTGGCAACCAATTTAACACGGAATTTGGCACGGGCACTTTTACTACTTGGACAGCTATAAAAGAGGCTTCTTAACCTAAGTTTTGAGATCTAATATATCTTTACATCTCATAATACTTTTGTTCTTCATAAAATATTTTAGGGTTTACCCCTTTAGGGGGAAACCGGGAAACGGTGTAATTATGAAAAGCTAAACTTTTATTGATTGAGGATGAATTCAATGTGCTAGCGTGAAGCTTTATTAGTTATATAAATCTATTCGGAGTTTAAATCACATAATCGTTTTTTTTCACTATTTCTAGGGTTTATGATTGATTAATTAGATTGTTTGGAGTGCACGCTAGATTAATCTTTTGATCATTCTATTGCTAGTAAAGGGTTAGGATATCCGTGTAATTGTTGAATAATCATTACACAAGTAGAGAACGCGAGACCTTGCAGAGGGATTTTATGGAGCAATTGTGTGTGAAGACAACACTAGTAAGTGGACCTTGCGCTAAGAGTCTAACTGCTGGGATCAACCTAAGTTCACATAACTTAAAGCTTCCGATGGGTTACACCTTGAGTGCGCTACTATTTGGTGGTTCGGTTGGATAGAATTTCATATGCGAGCGCTTCGGTATGAAGTTACATAAGGAACTTTGGTGATAGCACTGCGCCAGTTGCATTCCTACGGTTGGTGATGAATGGTTCTTACGAAGATAGATAAGTATACTATTGATTCAACATTTGGTAACGGCGAAGGACTCCTTGATCATCCCTTTTATCTTATTCTCTTTTTATTTATTTCATAAACCAACCCTGTTTTTACTTTGTTTTGCTATCTAAATAACATATCAATTACACTGCTCTTCGTGGGAACGATCTCTTACTACCGCTATATTACCAGTTAATTAGTGAGAAATATCTTAATTAATTTATTGTGGTTACGACACGCATCACTGACGTGATGCTTAAAGGGGTCGCAGAAATCCCACTAATGTTTTAAATCGATCACAACCATCCAACTTTGCCAGCATGTTTGGATAGCTTAGATCACACCTAGGACCATCAGACAGGTACAAATATGTTCATTGTTGGCCCAATGTGGGCCCCGCATGGTTGGTCTTCCCAAAGGAGGAGCATAACCTGTCAAACCTCTTGGATAAAGTTTCACGCGCGTGACTGGCCCAAAACCCTAATTAGGGTTTGCGGCATGGTATATGTGTCGCAGATTGATCACGGCCATCCATCTTCACCAGCTTGGATTGAGGGTGTAGATATAGACTAAGGAGGTTCAAGGAGCATCAACGTGATCACTGCGGTCCCACCTGTGTGTGTGACTGACCGTCCCAAGTGAGCATGACCAGACGCATCGAAATACGTTCCCCAAAGGTGGCATGCCATGGCCCCCCTAAATTCCTTTGTGGCATATGATTCCTGTCGCAAATTGATCATGGCCACTCACCTTTGCCAGACAAATTGAGTGGCCTAGATCGTATCTCCGCGAGACAGAATGGTATGGACATGTACACCGGCAATCCATCTACACGCATGCCCGGTCGGTCCCACCAAAAACATCGTCCATGCTTGATTTCGGTCAAGCTGAAGAGTGATGCTTGCGCACCTCTTTAAAACCCTAAAAAATATCAACGGTCGCAAATATATGTCGTAGGTCATCTCGTCCGTCCAACTTTTCCAGCTTGGTCAGGCAGCCTAGGATAAGAGTTAAACATCCAATGAGGTACCTTGGTGATCACTGCCCATCACTCTACCACAAGGAGTGATCGGCCAAGGGATGGCCTGCCCATGCGGCCTCCAAACAATCACTCGAAGATGGTTGGGCATGCAACTATTTTAAGACGCTTAATCCGTGACTTACTCCGTTAAGCTCTAACACAGCGATGCTTCATACATATTGATTGTATTCGATGCATTACATGCATAAAGTATACGTGATATTTCATGAATATCGATTTCCTAAATAACTCAGTTATTTAATCTAGCACCATATGCTACTTCCTATGGGTCCCACGATCCACTCATTCGAGACATCAAGCATGTCACAAACTAGGGGATACTTACTGGGGTATTAGTCTGGCAGTTTACAGCGTGCAGCGTGCAACGCGCCATCACAAGAACGTGTCAGAAGGTATGGACGGTTAAGATGATGAGGGAAGTGGGCTAAGACGTGATCATTCAATCACCCACATGACCCCACTACTCAACTTCCTCCACTTTCTAAGAGATGAGGGTTTGCGCTCAATGACTTGTATAAATAGGTCCTTTGCCTATTTCGAAACAACACAGACAAACACAGAAAAAATCAAGTATTGTCAGAGTATTCAGAAAACGCCCATAACTGATAGCTTACATTGTGCAAGCCAGTTCAACATTCTGATACAAGTCATAAATATCCAACACCTTCATAATCTCAACACCTTCTTCGATTCCCTCCCTAAGATCAACCCCATCTCTTTCACTTTGTGACCGAAGCAAGTCTGGAACGACCATTTCTTGGTTTAAGCCAGAATTGTATAGACTGATCTCTCGAATCAAAAGAACTCCCGTGTAGTGCATTTGTTTAGGGTTTAGATTCGTTTCTCATCCACACACACCCAAATTTACCAAAAACCGCATAAACAGTTTTCACTCATAAACAATTGGATTGTGTATTCTATTCTAATGACATCCATTTTTATCTCTTGCATACATGATCTTGAAAGATTCCATAGATCACCAACTTGCTTATTAATTAACTCAATCACAGAGAGGATTAAATAAGCAAAAGCTATATCTATACGTGGATGGACAATGGAAGCTTAAGAAAGTGTTTGTCTCACTTTACCGTGAATTTTTATTGTTTCTTTATATATATTATCTAATTGATTATATTATCTTTATTCACTATGTAAATATATATGTACGGGTGATTAACTATTTCGAATAAGTTTATTTATTTCTTCTCTAATTTTTTATAGAAATAAAAATAAAATTCATCGAAAGAGGTTTAAATAGTTTATATTCCTTTATTGAAACTGTAATCACCAAAAATTGGTATTTTCTTTCTTCTCTAATTTTTTCATAGTGAAAAGAAAAATAAATCCATCGAAAGATGGTTTACACAGTTTCTGTTCCGTTATTGAAACTTTAATCACCACAAATTGGTATTATCTCAATCTAAATACCTTTACGGTAACTAATCACATGCATGATTCATAAACCTCCGGCCAATTAAATTTGGTATCTTCTTCCATTTAAATAAGATCATGTGATTTTTATATCTGGTTTCTATTCATTCACAAGAAACCATTAGTCTAACACAAAGTGGATTTTTTTTAGATGACTAAAAAGATAATTTTTATTTTATTTTTTCGATGTGATTTTCATGAATCAAACAAACAAAATGGTATTGGTTTTCTCCATAGCCTATATGAGATGCTAATAAAGTTCGGTGTTTTCTACTAATACCGTTGGTTTCTATTTCTTACCGGAAACCATGGATTTTTCTAAATTCAATAACAAAAATGATTTTTTTTCCTTAAAAAGAATCATATAAGATAATTAATTTGGTTTGTGCCTATAGATCCTAATGATATAAAGGTATTTTTAGTATGATATTAACAATTGCAAACACTAATTAAAAGATAAATTGTTGCATTCTTGAGGGATATTGAACAATTTATTTTCCTTATGGTGAATCTCCAAAATTCGAAAGTGTTCTACTTGTAGTTGGAATACGGTTGGACACTAAATATCAATGGGTGCGCACCCGTCTTGCTAGCTAATATTATTAGTCCTTGTAGTGACTATATTGATATTAATTAAATTTTATTTCGATAAAGAAAGTGTCTGTAATTTCATTGTAAATCAATATCTCATTGACCCTTGAGATCACGAAGTTCTGGGAGATTTGTTTGCATATTTTCAATGCTTTTGGTTTTGACATACAATATTTATTTTTGTTCCAAAAGTAATCCATGATTGATGGTAAACTTGTATGTTTATTAAGACTACATTTTTTTAATGCTGAATTAATCGGATAATACTTAACGAAACTTGTTTTCGTGTATGAGATAAAATTATTTCTGTCATAATCAGGGGGAGATTATATACACTATCAGAAGCAAGTGTTAGTAAACTTAAAATTTATATTTATTTCTCCCTCGTCATGATTAAATCAATGAAGGCTTCCATTATAAAATTGACGTGAAATTTCTCATATTGCTTTTATATAAGCTTTTGCCTCTTAAGAGTAAAATCTAGTCACATCTAGAAGATAGGCAACGTTTCTATAAGAGGCTACAGGTAGTGCTCCAATCGAGTCTACCAAACTATTGTTCATGTTATCAAATATAATATCTTCTCACTTGAAAATGAGGAGATTATAATGCCCACGGGAGATGGTACCAGTTATTGTGTGAATTTTTCAAGATATGCATACACTTGAGAATTGTGTGGGATCGTAGTAATCTAATGATTGTAGAATACTCATTTCCCTTACCTACTGAAATAACAACTTTTAGTGGTAATTGAACCCCTCCGCAGAAGAGTAGCCATAAATGTGATTGGTAGGCATACAATCTAAATTAAGTTGGATTAATTTCTGGATTAACGCAATTTTGGATCCAAACTTAACACCTTAAACATGCCAGTCCTATTAATTACAGGTTGGTGTAGTCATAATGCATCGTTATACGAGAATTAGTTGTAAAAAACGATTAGAGGGTTTTTTTTTTGTGACCCTAGGATTAGTTCAATAATTGTTCTCCTTATATAATGTATGTACTTTTTTTATTTTATGAAATACAAACTCCTTAAACTAAGCGAAGAAACTTACACTGTTTTTGTTACAAAGTTTTTCTATCCAAATTATCTTCCTATTACTATCCCAGTTAAGGGAATTTACATATAAATCATTGAATCTGTTTAGATATTTTGCTAATTTGTCTGTTATTCTATTACAATCTCTTTTTTTGTAGTTGGAAGAATAGTTGTTAAAAGAACAACTGTTTTCCAAAGCTTTTCGCAAAAAGTTGTATCTTTGCCAGCCGGTTACAAAGTGATTCTTCTTTAAGATGTTGATGACATTCAGGTTGTCAGTGAGGAAAACAAGTTTTTCACAGCCGTAATCTCTAGCCCATTCAGTTGCTTCTTTATTCTGCACTTGAACACCATCATGTACCTCCCGCAAAATGACATATCTCTCCATCATTATTCAGCATCACAATACCATAAGCAAACTTTTTTAAGTTCTCCTTACAAGCAACATCGGATGAAATGTAAATTATATCTTCTTGTGGGATAGATTTTGTATGTTTACAACCAGGATGACTGCAGTCACAAATAGTCGCTTTATTTTTCTTTTCTTTATCCATGGTTTCCTGAATAAACAATTTAGCAAATATTTCTGAATCAAAACGATTAAATATTTTGGATTGGAAGCAATAGAGTCAAACACAACTCTACACCTATACTTCCATATAAACCATAGGATATATGCATAGGTGTCTCTATTTTTATCTTTCAACCAATATAAACACCATTCTTTAAAACTTGAGTTGGCAGCATCATAGTAAATGTGATCCAAAGAAAGGCCTCTCCAGAAAGCTTTTGCAAAAACACAATTAGTGAAAATATGATCAACGCTTTCATTTATCAAATTGTTACACATTAGGCAATGAATTTCTATGGGTATGTATCTACCAAATTTCTCTCTAACAGGAAAACAATCACTTAGAGATTTCCATAATAGAATTTTAACTCTAGGTATCACATTTAAATTCCATATATTAAACCAATCCACTCTATTATTGTTATGATTCATATTTCAAAGAAAACTATAAGCAGACTTTACAGAAATCTCACCATCTCTTGTGCCAATCCATTTTTTATTGTCTTTACCATCCTTACTACTAAAGGGTTTTACCATTCTTATTTCATTAATCGATACATCATCAAACAAGTCATTTATGAGATTAAAATTCCACTTACATTGTTCATTTATTAAACCAGAATCTTTGTTAATTTCAAAAATATTTAGATTCTTTTTTAGTTTAGGACAAGCACCACAAGGCAACCATCTATCAGTGTAGATTTTATATGTCAACTCCATTTCCTATTTCCCAATAGTGGTTGTCTTTAATAACATCTAAACCTTTACAAATGCTAGTCTAGACACAAGATTTCACTGATTTTTTCTTATAATTTATAGGGTCGGTATTGTGAAAATACTTGTTCCTAATGATTATATTATAAGTGCATAATTCATATGATTTTAGTGTCCATTCCATACTTGTTTTAGTTATTATTCTTGCATATTTTCGTATTATTACTCTTGTTTTCTCTTATTTGTCTCTATTAGGTGAATCATCCAATATAGAGCTACAAAGTGCTGAAAATATCTAGGAAGAGAAGTATTCCAAGTATCCAAGTGCCCAAGTCCAAGAAAAGTGAAAGAAGTGCTATGAAAAGGAGCAAAACGCTCAAAATCAAGAGAAGAGCCAAAGAACGATCTTAACTCATTCAAATTAAGGATTTCTCATCATCATTTTGAAGAGAATTTAAATATAAAAAGAATTCAAGAAGAATGAGGTCATTCTGAGTCCGGACGAAGAAGTTGTGGCCAAAACAAGCTTTTATCGAATACCGAAGACGGTAAAGTATGCAAACGGGTACACATACTTAAGTTCCGAAACTTTCTGCTGGAATTTGTGGTACGCATACTTAAGGAGTATAAAAATGTGTATGCATACTTTTGAAGGTCTAAGGTCACGTTTGGGGTCGTTATTTCGGGTCGGGTTCTTGAACCGAACTAAATACGTGAAGACCAAGCAATGTAAACCTATAAAAAAGGTATTAGGTTATGAAAAATTATATCATATCATTAGGTCACGAAATTGTAAGTCTTGGAGAGAAGAAACATCGAGAGCTAGGGTTTCGGAGCGATTTTCAATCGTAACATTATCTCTTAACTTTTCTCATATGTATATCATGGATGTTTCTACATCCATGAGTAGATAAACACCTATTATTTGAGGATGAATTCTAAGTTGTAAACAAGATTTGAGTTATTATATTAATCTACTTTTAAGTTCTTTATATGATTATCGTTTGTTAGGAGATAAGTACTTGTCGAATAACCTTAACACAAGTAGAGAACACGAGACCTTACAGAGGGATTCTGTGGAGCGATTGTGTGTATAAACAACACTAGAAAGTGGACCTTGATCTAAGAGTCTAACTACTAGGATCAACCTATAAATTCACAAAAGATAAAGTATTCGACCAAATTACACCTTGAGTGAGCTACTACTAGGTGGTTTAGACGAATAGAATCTGGTATTGGAGAGCTTCCGTACTCAGTGATAAAAGGAATTTCGGGAACAACACTGAGCTAGCTGTTATTCCATGGTTGGTGATAAACTATGATTAAATGACGAGTAGGTAAGTATAATAACTCATTGACGGTTTATTAACAAAGAAGGATTCCTTGATCATACCTCTCTCTATTGATTACAATACAACTTTATTTGCTTTGATTATTTATTTTGTTCACAATGTAAAACAAAACCCCATTTGTGACACTTTGATAACTAAAACTTACTTCTCTTCGTGGGAACGATCCTTACTTCCATTATATTACCAGTTAATTGTGTGGAAATAAGATTATTAATTTGTTGAGCCTACGACACCCATCATTATACTCCATAGTTTGTCAGGTTTTTTTATAAGCCTCTAACCAAGTCTAGTGAGAAGTGCAAGATTGAATTTGTGAGGGTTTTTAATACCCAAACCTCTACTAGCTTTGCTTTTGCAAATAAAATCCCAAGATTTTATATAGATACATTTGTTTTCTTTCTTTTTTTGCCACCATAATTCTCTCCAAATAGCATTAAGTTTATCAATGGTCTTTTTAGGTAGGGAGAAGCACATCATTTGATACATTAGCATAACACTAGTCACAGAACTGATAAGGGTTGTTCTACCAGCTTGAGAAAGTAATTTAGCTTTCCAACCTTGATCCCTACTATAAACTTTATTAAGCATGTTTTGATAGTTAAAACTCATAGTTCTATTAAAGAAAAGAGGTGTCCCTAGGTAAGTATCAGTTTTTGTAATTCGACTAACTTTAAGGATTCTAGCTAACAATTTACAATGTTTGTTCTGGACTTTTTTACTAAAATATATGCCGTATTTTTGATAATTTATAACTTGTCCAGATGAATCGCTGAAATTTTTTAAGACACTAAGAAGGTTTCTAGCTTGAACAGTACTAGCAGAAGTAAAAAGGAAAAAGTCACCAGCAAATAACAAATGTGAAACAGAAAGACAATTCCTATTGATTTTCACACCTGTAATATTTCCAATCGTCCCAGCATGCAGATGAAGTTTTGACAAAGCTTTCATACACATAATAAAAATAGTTGGTGATAAAGAATCACCCTGCCTAATACCCCTAGTGGGTTTAAAGGTTTCACCAGGAGATCCTTTAACTAACACAAAGTAAGAAACAGTACAAATGCAAGTAAAAATCAAATCTCAGAATTCATTAGAAAAACCAAAGTATTTAAACACATTAATAATAAAATTTCATTCAAGTCTTTCGAAAGCTTTTGAAAAATCAAGTTTTGGGGCCATATATAACCATTTTTTCTTTTACTAGTTTTCATAAATATGCGAAATTTCATGAGCAACTATTATATTATCTGCCTTTTAGGAATGGAATCCGACTGATTTTGTGAAATGAGACTATCTAGCAGAGGTTTTAACCTATTAGCTATAATCTTAGCAATAATTTTATATAAGGCATTACTCAAACAAATTGGCCTAAATCATTAGGGAATTTGGGAGATTTATTTTTTGGAATCAAAGAAACGTAGGTATGATTAATATGTTGGTTAAACTTTTTATCTCTAAACACCTTTTGCACCTAATTAACTATGTCTCCACTGAGAATATCCCAGTGGTGTTGGTAAAAACCTTGGGAAAACCCACCCGGACCAGGAGCTCCCCAAGATTTCATAGAAAATAATGCTTCATTTATTTATAATTCATCAGTATAGAACAAAGTTTATTATTATCCTCAAGAGTGATGCTAGGTTTAATAATGCTGCTAAATATAGGATCAATATCATTATCATTTGATCGAGCAATATCACTAAAGTTTTTAGTCAGCAAAGAAATTAAAGCTTGTTGACCTTCTATCAATATACCACTATTGTCTCTAAGGGCATGAATATTGTTTATCCTTTTCCTTTCCGAAGCATTTTGGTGAAATTTTTTTTAGTATTATGATCATTTTCCTTTATCCATTTCTCTTTAACATGCTGACCCCAATATATTTTTTCTATAAAATACCATAAACTTATCTCGTTTTGTAAAAATTTAATCCTATTTTTCGACTCCAAGTTGTATGGTTTTCTATTTTCAAACTCTATCCCATTTAGGATATTAGAAATATTTCTGAAAATATTACCACATTCAGACTTATTCAAGATTTTAAATTCATTTTCAAGATTTTTGAGAATACTATTTATTTTACTAGTTTTACTTCTATAATGCTCAATAGAATTTCGAATCATGTGATTATAAGATTTATGTTCTCTCCAACATTTCATGTATCTGTAAGGCATTTTTTTCTTCTCCTATTGGAAAGGTTTTTAACATGATAGGACCATGATCTGAAACTATTCTAGTAAGATGTATGGTATTTGATCTAGGTATGTATTCTAATCATTTATGATTCACAAGGACTCGGTCAATTCTCTCTTGTATGTTATGTTCTCTCGTTCTATTATTTTTCCAAGTGAAGGGAAGAATGGTGAAGTTCATATCGACAAGACCATGTTTTTGAATGCAACTATAAACATAAGAAAAGATACTAGTCGAAGGGTCATTACCTCCGTCCTCATCATCCTTATGCATAATAAAGTTCATGTCACCTATAATAGCCCAAGGACTAGATATGCTGCTAATATTAGATATGAAGTCCCATTGTTTTATTCTCATGTTATTATCAGGGGCACCATCAATGAAAGAAATATTCATACTTAAACTATTTGTAATAACTTGAAAATGAAACACATTATCTTTAAAGGAAATAAGTTTATCGAAAACACCCTGAAACCAAGCGATGGAAAAGCCTCCGGAACGACCAATTGAAGGGACTATGAACCAATCTTTTACTTGCATCCTATGGGGAAAAAAATACAACAAAAATTTGATTTTTAGTTTCGGATTAGAAAATCATTTCTAAATTATGGGTCTTGTTGAGATGGTTTAAATGATATTGTTTTAAATGTGATCTAATACCCTGCAGATTCCAAGATAACACCTTAAATTCATAACCCACTGCTCTATCATCCATCAAAACATGAGAGATGAACAAATGATGGTTAAACGGAAATAGAGCATGTAATAAGAAATCAAAGTAAATTACAACATATTTCATAGAAAATTTTAAATGATGGAAAGGGGAATTTTAGAAAAGAAGTTGAGGATACATTTACAAGCAAAAGACATCAAGAAAAAAAACAATAATTTGATTTTTAAAAACAAACTAACTATAGATATTGCAAACCTCAGAAATCATTAGGAGATTAATGGTATTTTCCTGATGCCCAGCAATGGCCTCCTCATATATTACTCTCTTTCTAGAAGAGTAAATTTTTGTTTTAGTATATTTCCCAAGCTGAATGTTGAAAGTGGTGTTAGTTGTTTCATAAAATATCCCAAACTGTAAGTTGAACCCCTTCATACTAATAAATCCGAAATTAACATTTCTCTTCTTCTCAGGATCAACAATCATGTCAATATGAGAGATTCCTTTTTTTTTTTGACAATTTCCAATAACCTTTTTAGTCCTTCCTCCATAACCTTTTTGTTATCTCCTCCAATATTTACCTTTTACTACCGATTTTTTTTTTGTCACTCGCTCAATGATATTTCATTTTTTCCTCCTTTGTTTCATAAAGTTATCCTAATTTGAATGTTTAATTCTCCAAATTTTCATTTTGGTTTTAACACTACCAGATCCTCATTTATAGTATCCAATTATGTTTTCCTTAATGATGTCCTGAGCTGGAAAATTGTTTTTTGTTACTGTAGATAGTGAAATTTGGATAAGGGGCAAAGTGTTATTTCAAGACCATAGACAAAACTCAACTCTCACGGGAGAGATTAATCCCTTACTCCTCTAGGCAATCATAGCTACGAATTCTAGTATAGTCCCCGCGAGACACTGTTGATCGTGATGCCGTGACTCCTTGCGCACATCCTCGACGAGATATTGTTGGTCGCGTCTGTTCTGTAGAGCATAAAATGTCCCCGACGGACTTATGAACCAGAACATCCACAATTCCAGCATGTCTTCGCTAGACGCGACTGATTATGATGCCATGGTTCCTAGTATACATCCTCGAAGAGATAATGCTGGTCATGTAGGCTCTTTAGATGCGTAAAAACGTCCCCGAAAGACTTATGACCCAGAGTGGAGACATACATGTCTCCTGTAAGCATGACTCACCCTATTTAAGATCAAGGATTGATTCCTAGTACATCATCACGAGATGTACTGGTCATGTCTACTCTAGGATCTAACTCAAATTACCGAGGCTTCTGAATAATTCCTAGTACATCCCCGCGAGATACACTGGTTATTCTGCCTCCGGGCCCTTTCGACAGACTCCTAAAACATCCTTTCGAGATACATTGGTCTTGTTAGCCCAATCATATAGATATAGTTGATTCCTATCACATCTCTGCAAGATACGTTGGTTAAATAAAGGTGACCCAAAATAACGTAGAGAAATTAATCAGGTGCACAAATCCCTTTCTCTCTCTTCATGACGAATCCAAGCTGACCACTGAGAGATTCGGATCCTCAATAAAATCTTCATAGAGATTTGGATCCATCTGCAAAATCCTGGAGAGATTCACATCTCTCCTAAAAATCCCGGAGAGATTCACGTAAAATCTCTGAGAGATTCACATCTCTTCTCAAAATCCTGGAGAGATTCACATCTCTCCGCAAAATCTCGGAGAAATTCATATCTCTTTGCAAAAACCCGGAGATATTCACATCTCTCCGCAAAATTTCCTAGAGATTCACATCTCTCTGCAAAATCTAGGAGAGATTCACATCTCTACTCAAAATCCCGGAGAGATTCACATCTTTCCTTAAAATCTCAAAGAGATTCATACCTCTTTTCAAAACCCCGGAGAGATTCACATCTCTCCGCAAAATCTCAGTGAGATTCAAATCTCTCGGGAAATCTCATACATGGCCGAATATTCCCCATGATAGGCACACGCCTTACCTATGGCTCAAGCCTATTTCTAAGCCTCTCATACACACTCACAGCTAGTAAATTGAGCCTTAACTATACATGTATATCAGAAAACGTTGATAAGCTCTCTTGAGCTCCGCATGCTCAACGAAGGGACCCACAAGCAATAATAAGGTCTCCACATGACATATGTGACCGGCCATGGAGAGAGGGAGCTCAATCTCATCTCATATCACACCTTGCACACGATTCCTGAGGCATTCCATGCCTTTTCACATGAATCATCCTAGTCATTCTCACAAATCAAAGAATATCTCTCTATCTTGGCCAACTTGGATAAATAGAATATTTCTCTCTCAACACATCACCACAAAGGCTGACTCAGCTTCACACAAATGAGGGGATATCAATTAGGGTTTTGGTATGGCGGTCTACGACACATGAGAGAAATACCCGACCTACTTCTCACCGCAGAATATAGTAGAGGCGGTGGAATAATAAGATAAATCCAACCTTGTTTATATCTATATATTCCTAAAAATACGGGAGAAGTGCTCTGCACGACACGGCAAGCAATCCCTATATCCATCGACCTGAGATTAGAGAATTTAGTTATAAATAGTCATTTATTTCTCCAAGCTATCATATAACTTTTCTCTCAACAACTCAGAGCAATTCTTATTCTTATTCCTATAAAAAGATTAAAAATAATATTAACAGCAAAATAATGAGGCCTAGCTAATGTAGTTATGGGTATAATTTGTTGTACTGACGTGCTTATCAAATTCCCTAACACTTATACTTCGTAACAGATTATGATCACCTGCAATGGCGGGATTACAAGAAAGCCAAGAAAGTACAAATCAACTATGAATGCCAACAACAGACACTTGGATCAACAACGAATGTATCTTGTCTGCATACCTAATTTCTTTAAAATACATTTTGGTTTCCAGGATTATTTTTTTGTTTTTTAGTGAAATGGATATCTCGTTTTTTCTTTCTTCATGACGATACATTAAAAATGGGTAGAGATGCATATTAGCACCAGGAAAGAATATAAAGCGTAACTTATTCGGGCTTAAACCAGAGTGAAAATCCCCAAATATATATATCTTTTACTACCTATTTTAAACCTGGCTTGATTGGGGTATACCCAGATTAATTGGGGTATACCCAATTTTAAAGGGACATTTTTTGTGGGTTTTAGGGGAGGCCTAATAGGTAAGTTACAAAAATACTCTTATCCTTTAAAAACCTATTACCCTAAATCAGTTTTAATTTTTATTTTCATTTCATCTTCTTCTCTTCTTATCCTCCACAACCCTACCCTACCGGCTCCATCACCCCCACCACCACCAAAACTCGTCGATCAATTCGTTAACATCGTCGATTTGAAAACTCCGATTAATCTTCATCAATGGATCCACCACGGAAGAAGGCAACTCGTATGAAAGAAACTAATAGCAAACCTAATGAATATAACCCTGGAATTGCAAGTTTGGTTGCTAAGAAAGTGAAGAAAAAAATGGTTGAAGAAGAAGGAATTGAACCCGCTGAAACACGTGAAATGGTGTGCTTAAGAAAGTAAGGGCTTGTTTAAACTCACTCTAGTACTTCAATTTCATATTTGCATGTCAAATTAGGTCAGAAAATTCGAATTTGTGAATTTCCAGTTGCCACGCCGGCAAAAAAATTTTATCGACCCTTCCGGGGTTTCATAGTTAGGGTTTGGTCGGAATGGTATAAGCTTGAAGAACCTGCCGGCTAGGTAGCTTCTGTAACTGCTACTAGCAGCGCCGGCAGGTAATTCAACTAAATACATGCCGGCGTTATTTTAGTTTTAAGGAAGCCGACATCTTATTCGTTTTTCACCATGCTGGCTACTTTTCTTTGAATGTCTCCTGATGCCTAGAATATTTTTTCCCGGAAGGGTAGTTTTTAAAATCATGCCGGCGCTTTGTCGGCCGGAAATGTATGGTTAATGGACCTTGACGACATGTTTAGTGAAAATTCCTTGTATTTATTGTGTAAATTTGTTTGTTGGCCGGAAGGCTATTTTGATGACACCCTGCCGGGTGTGGCTTATCCGGTAAGCATATTTTGGTCGACCTTTCCGGCTATGTGTCCGCCGGATAGGTTGTTTTTGTAAACACTGCCGGCTTTTGATTTTTTTTTTCTGAATTATTTTTGTTCAGATTGCGAACGGCAAAGAAGAAAGCTTCTCTGAAAGCAGCTCTTAGTAGTCCTCCTTCAAAACCTCCTCGTGTTATTGATAAACTCTTGTCTTCAAAACATTGAGGGGCATATGTTGAGCGGGGAACGTCAAAGATCATTATAAGAAATAATTCAGAACCACCATCTGAACCCAGTGATTCAGACGACACTCCAGATGAAGACCAATCAATTCCATTTGGTAGAAGAGGTGATGATGATGATGTTGATGAAAGAATTCCGGCTGCTGGAGGAGGCAACAGTGATGATGATGATGATGGTGATCAAGACATGCCACCTGTTGGAAGAGGTAATGATGATGATGATGGTAATAGAGATAAAGGTAAGAAAACCGTCGAAGAGGAAATTGTTGAAGAGGAAGAGGACCAAGAAGAAGAAGATGGAGATGGAGAACAAGTTGTTGAACCCACCGAAGCTTCAGGGTCAACTTCAACCGGAGCGAGGAAGAGGGTGATCACTAAACCACAGAATTCTCACATGCCTTCCGAACACTTGATGGTTAAACTGAAAAAAGATGAGGACCCAAGGGGGACCCCAAGAGGTTGTGGCAATGTTCTTTTTGGATACAAAGACTCATGGGCATGTACGATCCATAATACTATCGTAAGTAATCTTAATCCGTCTTTGTTCTTTATTCAAGTGTGTAACTACAATGGAATTAAATTTGCGTCAAGTGTTTGTATATCTTTTTATTTTTTTTTATTTTTTTGGTATTTAGGATCACAAGAATGCCATCCGTCTCATGAGGCGCCAATCTTCGTGTTCAGTGGCTCATACTTGGGATCTTGACAAGGAATGTGAGGATGTGAAAGTGATTGTGAGGAACTCCGGGTTGATGCCTGCGATTGAGAGTTCGAATATTAATCTTGATAAAGTTACCATCTCTGCATTCTGTGAAAGGTTCTACGGAGAGACTGATACCATGTTATTCCCGTTCGGTGAGATGGCGATAACTCCCGATGATGCTCAACAAATTCTAGGCCTCGAGGTTGAGGGAAAAGCTGTCTGTGAGGGGATGGATAATTCGATATCTTTCGAGAAGATTTACGATTTGAGCAAGAAATTGTTCGGTTGTAATCAGGTTAAGACGGAGGCTGTTCTTGACATGAAGGATGGTCGTCTAACCAAGAATTTTAATACGAAGAGGTTGAGGGACACATTATGGGATACACAGTCAATCCTTGACATGGAAGGAATGGTGAACCCGGTGCGAATCAATGTTGCCGCGGCCGGTTATTTTCTATACGTCCTAGGAAAATGTATCTTCCCCGACAGTTCCGGAAACCAAGTGGAGGCCGGTTACTTGCAACTATTGGATCCCTTAAATAAGATGCGTGAGTATTCTTGGGGTACTGCAGTGGTCGCTTTCTTGAACAATGAGTTTACAAAATGTTCTAGGGCACTCACTAAGCAAGTTAACGGAAACACATGTCTCTTCCAGGTAATTTTATTGTCTAAAACATTTATATTACCGAATATTCTCGTAAGATAAGGCTCTTACTAAAAAAAAAATTTCATAGGTTTGGATATATGAGCACTTCCCTTCCTTGTTCAAATACAGCTCATACATCAAAGTTGATGAGAGTATTGCGGTTAATAGGCCAAGAGCGCAAAGGTACACTTTTAAGGGTACTCAGGATAAGGAAATGCCGCAACAGCTTACGAAACTCTGAAGTACCATCGACGAATTGACTGCGGAGGGGGTGATTTTTGATCCGTATCGGGATGCTAGAAATCAAGGCTTAATCCATCCTAGAAATAAAGTTTTTGCATTATACTATGGACCCTTGATGACTGTGTTTGAAGGATTTTCAATGTACGATCCACATCGGATTATGTGACAATTGGGTTACGTCCAAGAAGAACCTCATTTCGATAAAGATAAGCCGTTCTTTACTGTGAACCGGGATGAGTGCACCACATCCCAAAAAACAATTAACGTCTCTTACGCTCCACCACCGGCTCAAGAACATTGGGACAATAGACGTGGCCGTAACATCGATGTGAGTCTTTTGGACGAGGTGACCAACGGTCATGAAGCTACTGAGAAATACATGGCGTGGTACTTGGAATGGGCTCGTCCTACTGTGATTAGGAAAATGACTGCTGAAGAACTGGCTCTAAATATGAAGTTGGAAGCGAAAGACCCATCAACATTGCTTATGTTCTTTGTAAGTATATTTAGAGTTGCTCTTACTATTTTAAGATTGATTGCATTACCGAATCATTCTATTCATTGTTTGTTTTTTAATTGAAAATAGAAGGAGCATTTGAAGACCTTTGGGAAGGTGTTGTTGTGCGCGAGAGAAAAAGGACAACCTTTGTCGATTGAAGAGCAAAGCAAGTACATTGACTATGTTAACAGTGTTGGAAATGATGATGCCAATGAAATGTTCAAGCAACTTGAGGCTCAAGTAAAGGCTGAACAAAAATCTAGGAGAGAAGCACAAGCCAAGATGAAGGATGATAAAAAAAGGACTCGTGGTGGTGAAGGTAGCAACAGTGGTCGTGGTGGTGAAGGTAATTCTCCAAAACGGGGTCGTGCTCGTCGTGGACGTGGTCGTAGTCAATGAATGCTTTCGTAGTTCATTTCTTTATGTTATAGTGGACAAATGTTTAAGTTAATGGTGTGGACAAATGTTTTTTTAAGGTTTATGGGACGTGTTTTCATTTTGGAAAAAAAGTGTTGGATTTCTAGTTGTTGAATGAATGGTTTGTTTTGCTTTGTAAAATTTTAATACATAAGCCGGAATGTTTTTTTAAATTTACCGTGCCGGGTGTCCCAGGGCCGGCATGGTGGTGAACTGTCTGAGTGCCGGCCCTGACAAAGGAAATTATGTAGTTATCAGAGCCGGCATGTATCAAAATGATAACCCTTCCGGCTGAATTGTAGCCGGCAATGCATTGACCCGATATAGTTCCGGCGGTTTTGTTGCAAAACAACTTTTCTCCTGATGCCTAAAATCTTACACGACCGGCATGGTAACAAATTTAAGACCCTGCCGGTCTGGTTTTGACTTGTACCTCGCCGGAGGAATCAAAATTCAATTTTTTGGCAAGTACAATTTCATTGATTGACTTGTACTTGAGCACTATAACGGCCAAATTTGGGCACAATCCTATAAATACACTACTTCTCTCTACAAAAAAACACACAACTATTTGCATATACTCTCGAAAGCTCATATCATCATACGCTCCATCTAAATCACTCAATATCTCTCTACAAACAACAATGGTATCGTTTGATTCAAATGAAGATTTGGAAATCACCAAAGCTTGGTACGGGGAAGATCGACTTAGACGTCAATCCTCCGAAAGGGAGGATTCCAAAACATTTTGGGCTAGGGTACACAACAAATTTAGCGGCGAGTTTGGGAATCATAATGCAAGAAGTATTCAACAAGTCCAAGCTAGGCACCTAGTAATCGAAAATGCGATACTTGCTTTTTTAGCTCTCCAACCTCGGATTTTTAACACTCGCCCCTTCACCTTGTCCATTGCACAATTTGTAAGTAATTTTGTGGTTTTTTTTACGTACCCCATGTTGTGTTATCTTCCAACAAAACACCACTAACAAATGTAAGCTTGTTTTTATAGCACGAAGCCGTGAAAGCGCGCTACTCGGAAGTAAAGGGGGAAGCATTCGCATTCGATGCAAGCTATCACTTCTTGGCCGATAGAATCCCGAAGGATAACCCGGACTACTTGGATGCGGTATCGTCTTCGTCGGAGGAAGATTGATGGTTTTATAAGTTTTAGTGTAGGTTTTGTGGGTATACCTATATGTAAGCCCTCATGAGACTATAACTCGTCCACTAGGGTCGCCTAGGGGTTTAAAGGCTTGATGCACATGCTAAGTGCATTCGTTTTTATGTTTCAATCAATGTAGTAACCAAAATTGCACGAATAAAGTGAATTACATCTTCCATAGTTTTTGTTTTCTGTTTGGCATAAGTAAAGGTCGGAAATGCTATAAATCCATAACCTGCTGGCCACATGTCAGCCGGCATGTAAAAAAATTATTTGCATGCCGACGTTATGACCGCCGACATTGTAGGAAGATTTACCATGTCGAACGTAAAATTATGTTCCAATATACTCGGCGTTTTCTTCAACCAAGAGAATGCCGGCGCATAAAAGCCGACAATTTATTCAAAGGGAACCACGCCGGCTCATAAAAGTCGGCAGGTTATTCAAAGTGGACTCTGCCGGCTACACTTGTCCGACACCTTATTCAAACCATGACTTTGCCGGCCTCTGAAAATTTTCAAAACCAAATTTTTTTGATCGAAATCGAAATCATAAGACAGATGAAAGGTTTAATCTACTGATTTTCAAAATTTTAATTTAAACTCAATTAGTTAACTTAATCAGAGTTTTAGTGTTAATTAACAAAGGGCATATTAGTCATTTAGAAAATACAAGGTTAAGGGGTGGCTTGGTTTTACTTCATAATGACCTTATTTTGTCTTATTGGGTATACCCCAATTAATCTGGGTATACCCCAATCAAGCCAGGATTTTAAACTTTTCTCATAAACATATCTAATCTTATGCTCAAGTCAGGTTCAAAATATTGACCAAGCCCAACTAGCTAGCTTATCAAGGACTCAAGCACCTCTCATATAAAATTTATAGTTTTAACATATTATCATTTTCAGTACTAGGATTTTATTTAACAATATTTGCGCTAAACTCTTTTAAAAAAATAGTACATCTCACTTTACAGAAAGATAAAAAACATAAGTACTTGAGAGCCTAGTTAGCAATTCGATGAAATTCGCTAAGGTTTTCCCTATTTCCCACCCCTATTTTTCCTATTTCCTATCCCCTTTCACTTTCTAAACTTAATCTACTTTTCAATTTTGCTCTTTTCCTATGTACCATACATAAAAGTCAAACTAATTATGACTATAATTATTTCCACTTTTATTTGTCTTCTTCTTCCTTACCGATCAAAAAATTAAGTTAAAAACCCTAGGTTATCTATAAGAATTAGATTGCCATTAACC
The DNA here is from genome assembly GCA_023529315.1 of Papaver bracteatum. Lineage (NCBI taxonomy): Eukaryota > Viridiplantae > Streptophyta > Magnoliopsida > Ranunculales > Papaveraceae > Papaver > Papaver bracteatum. The sequence continues at coordinate 860,459 of JAJJWX010005130.1, forward strand.
TAAAAATAATTATTATGAAAGATTCCGTTATGAAAATCTAGGAAAAAAATCGGAACCCTATTTGAATTGAACATCCAAAAAAATTATATCAATCCTATCTTATGTGACCAAGATTTAGAGGTCAGTTACATAATCAATGATCAATGATCGATGTTTTTGTTTTTTTAGTGCCTCCTTTGTTTGTTTTTTTTTAACTGCATTTATGACTTGTCCAATATTCCATCGATCACCTTCAATCTTTATGTTTTACTACTTCTAATTCAATTATTAGTGAGAGCTATCTGTGAATCCTCTTGTGAGCCATTAATATATCTAGTGGTGGTGCGGTTCAGGTCTTAAGGTATTCAATTTAATATGCCCAAAACTACCAGACATGAAACCATAAAAGGATCCGTAAAATGATCACGCCACTATTCCTATTTTAGTACCGGTATCGAAGTAATTAGAGGCTACATTAATGTAGCTAGGGTCCCCGAGGACAAGTGGTTTTTATAGATTTGTCACTATGTTGCCTGCACGAAGGGAAAGCAGAAAACATGAGCTTCCTTAAAGTCCATGAATGCAAGTTACTTGGTGGTTGAAGGTGGCGGTGGACTGTGGAGGTGGGGAAGAAGGTATAATGGTCAGTAAAAAGATATAATGGTCGGTGGTGGAGGTGGAGAATAATCTTAAAGTTAGTTTTTTTTTTTGGTTTGGTTGTTGAGTGATTTTTGTTGGGCGTAAATAAAAGTCAAAAGATAGGATTTAGGATTTAAGAAAATTTATGTGGGTGGTATATAGGATTATTGGGGATGGAAATTTATGTGGATGGGAAATAGGAAAAGAAAGATGGGAAATAGGGAAAACCTTCGCTAACAATATCGGTGTGGTGCACTTTTTGAATTATTCAGAAGACTAATTCGTTGATTTTGTCCGGCTTTCTAATTTGCACAAAAAACTGTTCACATAGAGAATGGAGTTTTGGTTGGTAAACAAATGCCTTAACCTCAGACCCATTTTCCATTACTGTATTTGTTGTACATATATTGTATATATTCCGTTTAAATCAGCACTCCTCTTTCATCTTCCTGGACGATTTTTATCTCTACTTATCTTTGCTTCAGTATTCTACTCGATATTAATCTACTATATCTTAATTTAGTTAAACTCCCATCAAACTCTACCCTTATTTTCATTCTAAACGAATTCGTCTCTCCATGGCTTCATCCTCCAACCAGCCAGAGATGAAGAAGATTGTTAAACATGTGGGTAGTTTACTTGAGGAATAACCTCTTGAATCAGTAGAACTACCAGAGGATTAAGAAGAGACAATAGATAATTGGAAAATAAGCTTACTCATTAAAGTGGTAAATAGAAGATAATACGACATTACAAGATCTGTTAAAGAAAGCTTGGAAACCTACTGGTTCATTAAACGTCTCAGTATTTGATCAGGGAATCTACAAGATAAATTTTGAACATATTTGTGATATGGGTGTAAGTACACGTATTTATCTCCCTCACCACGTGTACTAGCAAGCCCACGTGGAGGCCACGTCTCCACGTGGATGACACGTAAGGGCACCCGAAGGGTCTAGATGGTGTGCCATCTGTCAAGTTCAACAGTCAAAGATGGAGGAGAATCAAAGGAAGGTATCCCCACATAATACCAAAGAACTACTCTGCTGCACTTTATCTCATCACGAGGCAAGATATGATCGACGGCTAGGGAAAGTCCAACTGACACAGACGTGACAAGGGAATACTGACACCGCCTGGCGCGAAGGGTACGTGTCCTTTGACCCACGACAAGAACGAGGATGGGCCAGCGTAATGGGCATAGGAATCGTAGAAGGCGCGGGATGATAAAGAGGTTCGCGGACTGTGCATAGAACACAAGAAGATAAGACTACAACAGCTCTTTTCCAGTGGTCCCCCTTAGACAAGCTATATATATCCCCTCCTAATACGAGTGGGGGGGGGGAACATTTTTTGGGAAGAACTAGAGAATAGGAGAGAGAAACTAGAGAGAAGTAAGTATGAGCATCAACCTTCGGATTCCATGTATCACCCAAAGTCTTTCGACTGTTCTTGTAATCATTTACCACATAGTGAATACCCCCCAGACCTGTGGATGTAGGCCTTAGAGCTGAACCACATAAATCCTTGTCTCATTTACATTTCGTAATTATCTATCCTTATATGCGTATGTATTTCTTAGATCTATCGTTACGGATGTTGATGAGATCATGACAAACCCGCGGGTTTGGAATCAATGAATCCACATCTGTCCAAGCATCTCATACTATATTCTTACTGTAGTAGCAGGATTTCCCACACTACACCCCTATTAAGATCCTATAAAAATCTAAGTGAAACTAGTTGAAGATTAAAGAATTAAACGACACTTTTATTATTTAAATCTCATAAATGTTTACAGAAAATATTCAAACTCAGAATTACAACTTTCTTTTCTGGTGTTTCTCTCTCCTCAAGATTTTCTCAACTCTAAAAAATACATCATCATCCTCTGGACTTACCTGATCTCCTTATATAGGAAATTACATAATGGAAGACAGCTAAGCTTTCCCCTTCTTTCGGATCTATTCTGCGATCTTATCGTGGCAGTTACATTGCTTATTTTCGCCATCTTTCATAATCCTCGTGAAACAACATTCTTTTATCATGCTTCTTCAATTGTCAACTATCTTGATGCTTTCTCATATTGCTCACCAAATTTCATTGGAGAATTCTCACGACGCTCTCGTGAAAGATGTCATTCTTGTAGTGGGAGTATTCAACCTTCTCGTGGAAATATCGTTCTTATCACGATAATATCGTTGTGACGATATTCTGGTACTACATCTTGCCTCTTCTCATGTCTTTTCTGCGAAGAAGAAACGATCATGAGAATCCTTAACTATCGCAAGAATATCTGAACTTTTTTCTCCGGCAATATTACGCTAATTCAGCTTTCCTTGTTAACACGTGTTGTAAACATGTCCTTTTGTATTGACACGTCTCACATAATTTACTCCCTTCTTTGCCTATAAAAGGAAGAGTCGAATTTCATTTCTAGTTTTCTTCTCTTAACTCTCTTTCTTCTTTACTTAGTTTCTTTGCTTTTTGTTCTGCAACTTCTTCTCCTTCTCATTCTTCTGCTACTGTATTAATGGAGTCCTCGAGGTATATTTTTGATCATGGTATTTTCTTAGATCAAACTTTTTATTTATATTCTTCGATCTTCTCTTACTTAATTCTTTATAACCCCATATTATGTACTCTTCAGCGGAGCTGCATCTATTTCCCAATCCTCGAATCAAAAACCTATTATTCATAAGAGGAAAAATTTGGAAAAAGGAAAGAAAATTATGCGAGCAATAAGGTAGTAAGAAACACATTCTATTTCTTAATAACAATATTGTTGCCTCTGTTTCTTATCTAGATTATTGTTTTCAGAATGACGAGGGTAATGCTAATCCTCCTAAAAGATCTCGCCAATTAAATAAGACCTTTGGAAGTAATTTCGTCATTCCTCCCTTAATATCTGCGAAAGCTTCACCTACACCTGTGCAATCTGATCTTCCTCCTTCTTCTGGCGAGAAGCTCTCTTTACCACTGCCTCTACTGGTCCTTCACCAATTCAAATTGCAGAACCCATCATACCTGAAACTCCCTCTAGCCCTTTACTTCCTACAAATGTTACTTTCCCGAAAACTCCTCCTTCTGATGATACAACCATTGCTAATGACTCATATCATCAAATTGTCCTCACTTCCTCTATTTCACCTTCTACATACCTTCCTTCATCAAATGAGACCATCGCAGGAATTGATGTTGCTTTCAAGAATTTATCTAACATTCTAAATAATGCTAGAGATTCTTCTACTGATTCTCTCCAAAGTGGATTTTGCGAAACTCTGCTCAAATATTTTGGCTTAGACAATTCTGTTTCACGAGCTTCTCTAGAGAATGAAAATGCTGCTTTGAGAAAAAGTCTTCAAGATAAGACTTCTGAATGTGAAACTCTAAACCACAAGCTCAATAACTCTGTACTGGATCGCGAGAATCTCACTAGAAATATTGATGAGCTAAAAAGTAAGCTTCTTTTTGCCTCTGTCCTTTTATCTTTTTATTCTATTTCCATATTCTTCGTACTTAATCCTCCCTTTAAATTCTTGGTTTATATATTAGTTTCCAACCGAAATCGTTTCATCGAAAAACTTAAATCTGAAACCATAGCTGATGAAGCTCGCATTGAAAGAGATTCTTGGATGGACCAGCATAGTAGATTAGATAATCTTTATACGTATTCAGTTGATCAAATAAGAAATCTCACAAATGAGAATAATCAATTATTGCAAAATCACAGTTTTCTAAACAACGAGGTTACTCGTCTCTCATATTCGTTATCCAAGACTAATTTGTCTATAGAATCTTTGTCAGACAAGAATAGAACTTTATCTCAAGAGAAACACAAATTATCAAGCTTGTTGGCGATCTCCTCGCAGAAAGTAAACAATCTTCAAGGGATATGTGATGACCAAAAGCAGTCTCTCCTCTCTCTTAAAAATAAACTTGACGAAGTAACTGAATCATCTGCCGCTGAAATAGACAAACTTATCAAGGGTAGACTAACTCTTAGTTTGAATGCCAGGAAGCTTCGAGATGAATATTCCCAACTAAAGGAGTCTCATTCCTCATTGTCAAAAGAAAATTCATAATTACGCACCAAAGAAGAGAACATGAAATCTCGTGTAAAAGGCATAGTTGGCGACAAATTTGATGATGCTATGAACCAATGGGAGAACTGCCTCTTTTCATTAATCCAAAACTTAACTTCGCAAAAATAAGGTAGTCAATTATGACTGCCTCACTTGTTGATTTCCCTTGTCACAATTTATGTTATATTTCACTTGTTGATATTCTCACGATATATTTATTTCTATAACCTTTCATTATTTTGTTGCTCGCAGAATCTGAAAAAAGCCTTCATTCTACTATCACCAATCTTACTAAGGAGCTAGACAGTGTTCGCAAAGAAAACAAGACTCTTCTTCTCAACCTTTTAGAAATTCGTGATAAATCAGAAATAAGACTTGATTATCTTGAGTATTTCAAGAATATAGAGATCAGAAATCGTGACAAAGGTTTCCTTCGCCAAGTTCATCTTAGTGCTGAAGTTCTCATGAACGAAATTTTGATCTCCAATTATCTTTCTCCTGTATCCGTTCTACCTTTGAAGGTTGACGATGATGAAGTCCCTCCTCATATGGATAAAGATTTAGAATATTCCTCTTCTGAAGGAGATGTTGAAGAAGACGCTGAAGAAGAAGATGATCAAGGAAAAGAAGAAAACCCTCTAAAAGAAGGAGAAGATCGTAACAAAAAGAACTCTCGCGATGATGTTCGCGATGAAAGAAATATTGGTGATGATAACAATCCTGACAATTCTAAATCTGGCGAGACTACCGCTTGAAGCTTGAGTTCTATTTTTAATTTCTTTTTTCTTCTTCTTTCTCGCAAATGATATAACCTTTTTTGAACTATAATATTCTCAAGAAACTTAATGAAATCCTACATATTTATTCCCTTTCTTGCCTCCTCATTAAATTTCTTGAGACTTGTTGAATTCAACTTGTTTCTTGTGATAAAGAAATCTTCCCTGCATGCTTAACAAAGAAGAATTAATTTTTGAGATTATTCTATTGGTCTTATTTTGCCTTCCTAATTAAAGGTCTTATTTTGCCAATTTTTTCTTTTTGCGACAAAATCGCAGGACGTCTTTATACTTTCTTGTATTGACCCATTGATCTTGCCTTATCTATATTTCTTTATTATATTGTGACAATATGACGAGTCTAAGTTTTCTCGCGAAAACAAAGCCTCGTGACATTGCCGTCTTGCGATGAAATCGCAGGACGTCTTCACATTTGCATGTAAAAACCCCTTGACCTCATCTTAACTTTTTTCTCTTATGGATTTTTTCCTCTATATAATTTACGCGACAATATGACAGGCCTAAATGATCTTGCGATCTTAGAGCCCCATGACATTGCCGTATTAAGACACTTATCATCTCCCTAATGGAGGGTGCCGCCCTTATCTTCCCCCTGGCTGCCCCTTCAAGGAGGGCACATCGTCCATACAAGACTAGCTCCTCCCATCCAGATTTACCAACAACCAGTTGTTTTCGCATCCTCTTGTCCTTTATGCCTATATGGCTTATAGTTACAAGACTGCACCCTATGTGGGGTTTTCTTCAGGCCAAGTGCATTGTAGCCAAGACTTACCAAAGATGGTCAGGGTAGGTTCGTCCGTCCCGGGCATCCTTGGCTAAACCGTTTACCTCGGCGCCTTGATCATACTCTGCACTTCTTGGAAGAGACTCTCAGTCGTCCAACCAGGGTATAACCTTATAAAGCTGGAAATCCAAGATCTCTCTCCCGGATAGGTTTTCTTTATCCCCTACATCTGTATGACTCAGGTTCCAGTAGCGGTATAACCTTATCCCTGAATCATATAAAGAGATTCCCCCTTTATAACGTGCTTGTAGGTCTTACATTTGACTCTTATGAAATTGTACTCGCGAACTAAGTTGCACGCCATAAAGGTTTGTATCATTCTCTTAATCTCTGCGAAATTTCATTCGCGTTTCTCGCGATATTGCTCACATAATCTTTAAAATAAAAATAGTCACTGATAATAACCTTTAATTATGCCAATATTTCTTACCTTACAGTATTTGTCACTGATAATACCTTTTCAAAAATAGTCTATTCCATGGTCTATCAAGTCGTTGGCCAACATCTCTTCCTTCATGATCCATTAATTTGTATGCCCCATTTCCAATTATTTCTTTAATTAAGTAAGGTCCATCCCATTTTTTCGCCAATTTTCCACCATTCTCTCGCTGATATCTCGGTGTCTCTCGCAGAACTAAATCACCAATTTGGAATTCTCGATTTTTGACACGTTTGTTGTATTCGCGAGCTCACCTTCGCTGGTAGTTTTCCATATGCTGTAGAGTCTTCTCCCTTTTATCTTCCAATTCATCTAGTTTATGTAAAATCATACCAGCACTTAAATTCCTTTCCCACGCTTCTCTTTTTGTTGTAGGAATAGCAACTTATGTTGGTAATACAGCTTCAACCCCATATGTTAAACAAAAGGGTGACATTCCAGTAGCCTCTCTTCTAGTGGTGTTTTAGGCCCATATTGCATTATGTACTTGCTCACACCATGATTTGTGATACCCTTCTAATTTCTTTTTCAAAATATCTGCGATCGTTTTATTAGTTGCCTCAGCTTGACCATTTGCTTGTGGGTATAAAGGAGTAGATTTTCCACACTTTATCTTAAATGCATTGAGTAGTAATTCTATGTTCTGTCCTTCAAACTGCTTTCCATTATCGACATCAACTGTCTTTGGTATTCCAAATCTGCAGATGATATTCTCGAATATGAATGTGAAAATATCTTTATCACGAATATGTTGTACAGCTTTTACTTCTCCCCATTTTGTGAAATAATCTGTAGCCACAATGAGGTATCTCCTTTGTCCAGAGCCAGGCACAAATGGTCCCACAATATCTAATCCCCATTTTTCGAAGGGCCGTACACTTGTTGAGGATGATAGTGGTGCTCCTGGTGCATGTATCTTTTTTCCAAATCGCTGACATTCTTCACAACGCCTTGAATGTTGTTTCGCATCTTCATGCATGTAAGGCTAGTAATACCCTTGCATATTCGTTCTATATGCCAAAGATCTACCTCCGCTATGATTACTAGCATCTCCACTGTGCAACATTTTTAACACCTTTTCTCCTTCCTCCCTTGTCAAACATCTTAGCGATGGTCCATTAAACGATCTGCGATATAACACTCTGTCTCTTAACTCATAATTAGTTTCCCTGCTTCTTAGCTTGTGTGCCTCCAGTCTATTTCTTGGAGTTTCTCCTTTCGCCAAATAAGCAAGAAGTTCCGCTCGCCAATCTTTGTTTCTCTCTTTTGCTTCTATTTCGCCATTTTCTACAATCATCACATCTTTCTCTCCTTCTTCGTCAATTTCGACGGAATTACCATCCACATCTTTGTCTTCTTTATTTACTGAAGGTAATAAGAGTGTTTGAATTTTTATGCATCTCGCAAGTGGGTTTGTCATCATGCTAGATATGAAGTCAAAAGCATCCGCAAGCCGGTTATATTTCCTTGATATGTGCCTCCATTTTATCTTTGGAATTCTCGCAGATAATTCTTCCACGAGTCTCTTGTATTTCTTTAAAGAAGGTTCATTTGTTATATATTCTCCAGTTATTTGACGAATAACCAATTGAGAATCTCTTGTGATTCTAGCATTTTCCAACTTCATTTCTATTGCAAATTTCAAAGCGTGGATAACAGCCTCATATTCTGTCTCATTATTAGTGGATGTAAATTCTAACCTAAATGAGAAAGCTGTTTTTTCTCCTTCTGGTGAAATAAAAACAACTCCAATCCCATTTCCTTCTCCATTAGATGATCCATCCACTAATATCTCCCATCTATTGGGTTCTGTCAATAATTCTTTTGGATCTCCATGTTCTTCTTCTGCCTCCATCATTTCTTCCACAACTTCGTCATTTTCCAAAGGAAATTCAGCTAAGAAATTTGCGATGACTTGGGATTTTGGCGAAGATAGAATTTCATATTTGATATCGAAATGTCCCACTTGTGCATTCCATCTTTCTACTCTTCCTGATCTTTTTGAATTCTTCATTACCGATTCAATTGGCACTTTTGTTAACACCTTGACCTTATGTGCTTGAAAGTAAATGCGAAGCTTAAAAGTTGCATGTACCAATGCTAGGATTAATTTCTCAATCTTTGAATAATTTTTCTCTGCTAAATTGAATGTTTTACTAATATAGTAAATTGGTTTCTCTATCCCAAAGATCTACTAAAGCAATACCACACTTAGCGTATATGCCGTTGTCGCGAGATAAATTAATAACTCTTCTCCTGGTTCAGCTTTCTGTAAAATGGTTATATCCATTAAATGCTCTTTTATTCCCTGAAAGGCCTTCTCACATTCATCTGTCCATCTGAATTTTGTTCCCTTTTTGAGTATATCGAAAAAAAACTTGCATTTATCAGAGGATCGCGAGATGAATCTTCCTAACGAGGCTAACAACCCATTCAATTTTTGCACATCTTTTACTGTAGCTGGTGTGGGCATATCGCGAATCGCTTGCACTTTTTCTGGATCAACTTGTATTCCTTCCTTTGATACAATATACCCCAGAAACTTTCCTGAAGTCACTCCAAAAGTACACTTGTCAGTATTTACTTTGATATTAAATTGCCGCATTTGTTCAAAAATCTCCTTCAAATCTTGTACATGATCTTCAGCTTCTTTGCTCTTGATTAACATATCATCTACATATACCTCCAGTGTTTTGTGGATCCACTTTACAAATACCTTCTCCACCATTCTTTGGTATGTTGCACCAGCATTTCGTAATCCAAAGGGCATTTTTGTATAACAATATAACCCTCTTGGAGAAAAAAAATGCAGTATGTTCTTGATCTTCTTCAGCGAGAGGGATTTGGTTGTATCCTTTATATCCATCTAACGAAGATATTCTTGCATTTCCCGCTGCTGACTCAACCATTTGAGGAATATCTGGTAGTGGAAAACTATCTTTAGGACAAGCTTTATTTAAATCGGTAAAATCTATGCAAATTCTTATTCCTTTATTCTTCTTTGGGACCACCACCATATTTGAAATCCACTCTGGATACTTTGCTTGCCTTATTATTCCTGCATCAAGCATCTTCTGTAATTCTTCTTCTATCTGAGAATGGTATTTTGTTGCGATTTTTCTTATTCTCTGCTTGAACGGCCTTACATTTTTGTTGATTTCTAATTTATGACATGCTACCGATGGATCTATCCCTGGCATTTCATCCATGCTCCACGCGAAAATGTCTTTGTATTATCGCAAAAGATTTATAGTTCTTTCTTCCTCGTCTATCTCCATTCTAGTCCCAATTTTCAGTATTTTAGGTTCTTCTTCACTCCCAAAATTTACTTGTTTTGTTGGTTCAGCTGAAGTATAACTGGCTTCTGGTGCTGGTGTTTTTATGATTCTCGCACGTTCATCACCTTCTCGCGAAAATTCATTGGGTATCCTTTTTCCCTCTTTTGCTCTTATCATGTAAATTTTAAATTCTTCTTCTTTTCTTGTTTCTCTCATCAATTTTCTGCGAGCTTTTCGATGTTTAGGACGTTCTTCACAATTTTTTACTTCAATTTGATAGCATGTTTTCGCAAGATCTGTATCTCCTTTAATTTCCCCAATTCCGCTAGGCATATGGAATTTGATGCGTTGATTTAAGGTTGACGCTACAGCTTTAATTGCGTGTATCCATGGTCTTCCCAATATCATGTTGTATGGTGATTCCATATCCACCACGCATAGTGTTACTTGTGTTTCAATTTTTCCAAGTGGTAATCATACTATTATTTCTCCTCTTGGTTTTGTTATAGATTTTCCGAAACCATGAATATGATATGATGAAATAGACATTTCTTCATCCTTAAACCCCATTTTCTTAAAAGCATGATAGAACATTATATCCACAGAACTTCCTGTGTCAACTAGAGTTCTATTTATAGCCCATTTTTCTACAGATTTTATTGACTTTTCCTTCCTTATTGGTATCATGGGTACCGTAATCACCAAAGGAGATGTATGATTTAGATTTTCTTCTAAAACTTCTGTTGCTGTAAATGTAATTTCCTGCTTTTCCAAATTCTTTAATAATGTCATTTTCTCTACCATCATAATTTTTCTCCCTTCAAAATCACGTTTATGTATCCTCCCCTTAATATTTTCATGAAATTTATCGATCATTTCTCTTGACACTAATTCATACTTCAATTTCCTACAATTTTCTTTAATTCTAATCATTTTTCTTCTGAATATTTCACCAATCTTCTTCAAAGTTTCCTTGATCTTGAATAATTCATGTCTTCTTTTTTACCTTTTCTTTGATTTTTCTAATTCAACGTTCCCCTTAGTCGGCGCCAAAATATAGTAGCAGGATTTCCCACACTACACCCCTATTAAGATCCTATAAAAATCTAAGTGAAACTAGTTGAAGATTAAAGAATTAAATGACACTTTTATTATTTAGATCTCAGAAATGTTTACGTAAAAATATTCAAACTCAGAATTACAACTTTCTTTTCTGGAGTTTCTCTCTCCTCAAGATTTTCTCAACTCTAAAAAATACATCATCATCCTCTGGACTTACCTGATCTCCTTATATAGGAAATTACATAATGGAAGACAGCTAAGCTTTCCCCTTCTTTCGGATCTATTCTGCGATCTCATCGTGGCAGTTACATTGCTTATTTTCGCCATCTTTCGTTATCCTCGTGAAACAACATTCTTTTATCATGCTTCTTCAATTGTCAACTATCTTGATGCTTTCCCATGTTGCTCACCAAATTTCGTTGGAGAATTCTCACGACGCTCTCATGAAAGATGTCATTCTTGTAGTGGGAGTATTCAACCTTCTCATGGAAATGTCGTTCTTATCACGAGAATATCGTTGTGACGATATTCTGGTACTACAATTACTTTAATGCATGCATTCAGTACATGCGGAGATTGGTTGTGAACACGTTGATGCCTACGTGATTTTCGTGTTCACAATTTGGCGCTAGAAACAGGGACTCTTGTCCCGGTAAAAAGATTTATCTTTTACTGCGATTTTATAGCCTCTTCATCAGAAATTTTACTTCGAACATAGACAAATCTGTGTTTAAACTCATTTTTCACACACATATATATTCTTTGTATTTTCTACTGACAGATCTGGGCCTTTTACGACTTTTAACTAGCAGATCTGTGTTTTGGGCTATTTCTCGCACATATTTGTGACCAATGTATTTTCTACCAACAGATCTGGGCGTTTTATAACCTCTAACCGACGGATCTATATTTTAACTAATTTTTTATACGTATTTTCTACCAATAAATCTGAGTTTCATAACAACCCATGGACCTTATCCCAACTGATTCCGCACATCTACCTGTGTTTTTCATACTATTTGCAAAACCAGTAGTTTGAATACACTCTTTTGCCACTAGAAATCAAGCTTATGGATGCCATGAACTAACAACTAACCCGTGGACCTTTTGTCTCGGTTTACCTCCATGCTCTCTCTGCAGAATATTACAATGGAAAAGAACAAAGATATAGGGAAGGCAAAGGTACCTTCAAAAGATGCGCCTAGGACTATGCCAATAGTAACAAGGAGCAAACAGACGGGCGAAAGACTCATAGACGAGGACAAGACGCAGAATAGAGCGGAAGGAATATTACTCTTAGAGGCGGGCATCATTGCAATGGAAGAACAGAAGGCTGCGGCGGCAAAAGCTGCTACACCTAGTGTAATAGCTTCTCAAGCGGCAATCTCCAAAGTGACAACTACAACCAGACCCACTGAGCCCCGAGAAGCAGCAGTAGGCTCAGTAATCCAGGACCCTCCTTACGGGATGCCTCCGACCAATGAACAAAATGCACAACTGCAAGCAGGACACCAAGGAATGATCGAACCGGTTGTACAGCTGGTGGAAGAAGTCAATATCGCAGCCCCCGAGGGACAAGCTAAATTACAGACAGGAACGCCAAATCAAGAATCAAACCAGTCTGCGCAAATATTGGCAGAACTAGAAGAGCTAAAAAGGAATCAGAAGACATACGCGGACGCGGTAGCCTTACTAGCTCAAGAGAACCAGCAATTTAAAGAAAAGATCCTCCAAAATGCGGAGCTAGAAAATCAGCAGGGCGAGACTAACTATGCGATACAGAATAGAGACCGGAGAATGACCCTCGAAGACGTCCCTGTGGCAGTCAACCAAAGGGGAATACCTCGAAGAGGTACGCGTAACAGCAGAAGGTCTGACCCAGACTATCATCCGGAGACTTCAGACTACTACGATGAATAGGAGGCCACGTTACCACAACCTACGAGGAGAACGCAGTCTTCCATTCAGGACGTGCACTATTTGGCAATAGAGAGTCTTCGTGCAGAGATGCTAGCATAGATCAACCAAATCAAGACCAGGCAAGGAGGTGGAAGACTAGAACAGGTTATGAAAGAGGCTAGCACTACCCCCTTGGCGCGGCAGTTGGCTACGGCTACCATTCCGCAGAAGTGTCCGGTCCCATCCTTCGAGTATTATGACGGGTCCGCGGATCCCGCCGCCCATCTACGATATTACAACAGGGTAATGTCCAGGTGGGACTACGATGAAGCTATACTATGCAGATACTTCCCTTCAAGCCTAAAAGGATCCGCGTTATCCTAGTTTGATAACGTCAAACCAGGGTCCATTGATTCTTATGATCATCTCACCGAAAAAATCTTGGCCACCTACATGTATAACAAGGTTGTGAACACATGAATGGACAAGCTCTTCTCGCTTGCAATCAAGTACAAGGAGTCCATTCGAGAATACATGGATAGGTGGCACAAGATATGTCAAGCCATAGGACATGTGGATCCCGTGGTGAGTATTAACTGTTACAAATGGGGACTGGAAAGGATGAGCCCATTGTTTGTCGAAATCCACGGTATCATCCCCGCCACAGAGGGAGATTTGAGGATAGTCATCGAAAAACATGTAAGGTTGGAAGAAATTCAACGGGAGAACCCGAGAGCGCAGGCTCAACGACCTCCACGGACCAATTCCGCGGAACAAGCAAGCGGATCAAGAGGACACCAAAGGGACCAGAAAGACGACCACAAAAGGAGTGGTAGAAGGTTCGAACACCAAGTCTACACGAAGCTCAATACCAGCTACTCACGCATCTTAAAGGAGATCAAGGACCGCGAAAACTTGGACTGGCCTTGGTCTAAGGGGAAGCAACCACCGGCTTCGGAGAAGTCCAAAGAATACTGTGATTTCCACTGCTTCAACGGGCACCCAACAGAGAAGTGCAAAAATCTCAAGATAGTGATACAAAAGATGATAGATGCAGGGTATCTCAAGAAATATATAGAAAAGGCTGGAACGGAAGACAGAGCCAAACGCAGCAAACATGTCCAATTACTAGAAGGCAACCGCACAGTGAATACTATATCCTTCTCAGAAAGCAAAGAGCCAACCCTAACTGCACAGATAGGGAAATGATTGAGGAAACAATTTGAAGACTATTGTGAGCTTTACAATTTAGATGGGAAAGAAGTGGAAGATCACGAAGAATGGATGGACGCACCCCTAACCTTCGAAATCGAGGACATTGAGGATGACATGGAAGACCACAACGATCCTTTGATCCTCACCTTGCCAATTGCAGGATGAAACATAAAGAAAATCCTCATCGATGGAGGGAGCTCCGTAAATGTCCTGTTTTACGATACCCTCAAACGTATGGAGATTAATGACGAACAACTCTCGACCTCGCACCACACCATCCATGGGTTCAATGGTATGGCTACGAAGCCTCTCGGAGATATTTTTTTGCAGGTGGATGCAGGCCCCATGAAAGTTGACACTCGTTTCAGTGTGGTAGACGCGCCTTCACCCTACAATGCCATTATTGGACGGAGATGGGTCCATGTAAGGATTTACCTTACAAATTAGTTAAACAGCTTGGGAATAAGGGTTAGAAGGGAATAGAAGAACTCAGAGAAGAAAACTTAGATTTACTTTTTCATAAACAGCTCAACCACAAGTTCAGGATAAGTACCTCTCCTCACCCCACTCGTGTGAGTAGCACAGGACCACAACGGTCCGTACAATTCAAAACATAACTGGGCGCCTCTAACTGCAAGTCAGCCCATTACAAGGGTCAGCCCAAGAGTTTATCCCTTAACATACTTCCTAATAATAAAAGCAATTAAGATAATTTAAACTCAATTAACTAGGGTCCTGACAATACCCTCTACTCTTAAAAATCCTTGACCTCAAGGATTAGGTTTGGAAATTGGTTTGCCATGAACTCCTTGTCCTCCCAGGTAGCATCTTGAGTGTCCGAGTTCTCCCACTGCACCAGCACTTGAGGAATAATATGTTTACCCTTCTTCACTTTCCTACAGTCCAGAATTTGCAGAGGAGATACCTTCATTTCTTGGTCCTTGTTCAACATGGGCAATGTAGTTTGAGGAAGTTTCCCTGCTCCTAGCTTGGCCTTCAGCTGAGAAACATGAAATGTTTGGTGAATTTTCGACTCAGGTGGGAGTTGCAGCTTGTAAGCCACCTTTCCAATCTTTTCCAATATCTTATAGGGCCCAAAGAAATTAACAGCCAACTTTAAATTCTTCCTTAGCTTTACTGAGGTCTGCCTATAAGGTTGTAGCCTCAAATACACCCAGTCACCTTCCTTGAACTCTCTCTTCAGTCTCTTCTTGTCAGCTTGTTGCTTGATTCTGTGTTGAGCCTCTTGAAGCACTTCTTTTAACAACTGCCCCATAGCTTGTCTCTGTTGCACATAGTCATATGCACTTAAACTGATTCCAGCAAGGGTTGAGCTAACACCAAATTGTGGAGGGGCATAACCATACAAAGCTTCAAATGGAGCGAGTTTCAGACTGGTATGATAACTGGTGTTATACCACCACTCTGCCAAGGATAACCATGATACCCACTTGCTAGGTTTATAACTGGTCATACATCTTAAGTAAGACTCAAGGCAGGAATTTACTCTCTCAGTTTGCCCATCTGTTTGGGGGTGGTATGAGGTGCTCAAGTGTAGAGAGGTTCCCATTCTTGTCAGTAGACACTGCCAGAAATTGCTTAAAAAGATACTGTCTCTATCTGACACTATTGTTTTTGGAAGCCCATGAAGTTTAATGACCGAGTCAAGCATTACCTTTGCCACTGTTGCTGTTGTGTAAGGATGACTCAGTGCCAAGAAGTGGCTGTACTTGGTGTATATGTCCACCACCACTAAGATCACCTCTCTTCCTTCAGATTTTGGTAGGCCAGAGATAAAATCCATGCTGATATCTGCCCATGCTTGCTCAGGAATTGGCAGTGGTTGCAAGAGTCCTGCTGGAAGGGTAGTGAACCCCTTGTGTTGTTGGCATATGTCACACTCTTGCACTATCTGGGTTATATCTTTCTTCATTCCCTTCCAATAGAAATAAGACTTAGCCCTCTGATAACTGGCCCTGGCACCTGAATGTCCCCCTATAGAGGATGAATGTATTGCTGCTGTAATCTTGTTCCTCAGTTCTCCTGAGTTGCCAATGTAAATCCTCCCCTTATATCTAATGATTCATTGCTCCAGTGAATACTCTCCATATTGGTGGCCCTCCACTATAAGTATTGGCTGCAACTCATTAGCTAGAGAGTCTTCAAGGTAACTCTCTTGTACTTCCTTCATCCAAACTGGTTGTACTTGAGAAATGGAATTGCAAGCTGCATCTTCTGGAAGCTGTACCCTTGACAATGCATCAGCTACCTTGTTGTCACAGCCCTTCTTATATTTCAATTCATATTTATAGCCCAATAATTTAGCTAGCCACTTTTGCTGCAGAAGTGAATTAACTCTTTGCTCCAGAAAATATTTTATGCTTTGATGGTCAGTGTAGATGGTGAATTTGTTTCCCATCAAATAGTGCTTTCATTTCCCAACTGCCATGACTATGGCCATCATCTCCTTCTGATAAGTAGACATGGCTAAAAACCTAGCACCCATTCCTTTGCTAAAGAAGGCAATTGGTTTTTTCTCTTGCATCAGTACAGCTCCTACTCCCAAATCACTAGCATTTGTGGCTATGTCAAATGGCTTATTGAAATCAGGAAGGATCAGAACTGGAGTGCATGTCATAGCCTCTTTGAGTAGCTCAAATGCACTGGTGGCTTCAGAGCTCCATTAGAACTTGTTCTTCTTTAACAATTCAGTTAATGGCCTGGCTATCAATCCATAATTCTGCACAAATTTTCTGTAATATCCAGTCAATCCCAAGAATCCCCTCAGCTCCTTAAGGGTCTTTGGAATGGGCCAATTCTTCATACACTCCACCTTAGTAGGATCAGCAGCAACTCCTTCTCTACTGATAATGTGCCCCAGGTATTCTAAGGACTTTTGACCAAAGGAGTATTTGATCTTTTTAGCAAACAAGATGTGCTTCTTAAGTAATTCCATAGTCAGCTCCAAATGCTTGGCATGAGTCTCCATGTTAGGGTTGTAGATTAAGATATCATCAAAGAAAACCAAAATGAACTTCCTCAAATATGGTCCAAAGACATCATTCATTAAGGCCTGGAAGCTTTCTGGTGCATTGGTTAATCCAAAAGGCATGACCAAAAATTCATAATGCCCTTGATGGGTCTTAAAGGCTGTTTTGTGAGTGTCTTGAGGAGAAACTCTGATCTGGTGATAACCAGCTCTCAGATCAATCTTGGAGAAAATATGTGACCCCTGTAACTCATCTAGAAGCTCATCAATCACTGGAATTGGATATTTATTCTTGATGGTGAGATCATTTAGCTTCCTGTAATCAACACAGAACCTCCAACTTCTATCTTTCTTTCTGACTAACAATATGGGAGATGAAAAAGGACTGTGGCTGGGCATTATAACACCTGATTTGAGCATTTCTTGTACCAGCTGCTCCACCACCTCTTTGTGCACATAAGGAATTATATATGGCCTCTGATTTGGGGGGGTAGAAAGTGGTTTTAAGGGTATGTGATGATCATGCATTATTTTAGGAGGGAGGCTCTTGGGTTCACTGAAAACTGAATTGTAAGTATTTAAAACAGGTTGTAATAACTCTGGAGTATCAGTGGGTACCTCTCCAGCTGTGATAGAAAATAGATGTCCCATTACCCCATGCTGACTCTTCTTGAGGTATTTTTGGCATGCTTTTTCTGTCATCATTGTCACCTTTGGAGCTTCAGAACTTCCCTTAAGGACAATCTCTTCAGTTCCTCTATTGAAGGTTACAGTTAGCTGTTTGAAATCAAATTTGACTGGGCTAATACCCTTCATCCAATCTACTCCCAACACAATGTCACATCCCCCCAATGCCAAAACTCTGGCTTCATATTCAAACTTATGCCCCTACATACTCCATGAAAACTTAGGGCATTTGGCTTCACTAATGAGTTTGTTTCCATCAGCTACAGCTACATGGAAAGCTGATGTGGGTTCTATGAAGGCACCACTGTATTTAACAATTTCAGGGTCTACAAAGGTGTGTGTACTACCACTATCCACCAATATGGTAATGGGCTTGTTATTTCTAGATACACCTTGAATTCTAATAGTTTTTTGAGGTTTAATACCTGACAGAGCATGTAGAGATATCTCCACTTCTTCCTCACTTTCTTGTATGACTGGAGAAGCTTCTTCTGAAGTACCATGATCTTCATCTTCTCCTACTAGTATATACAGCTGTTGTCTGACACATTTGTGCCCTGTAGTGTAGACTTCATCGCAATTGTAACAAAGTCCCTTGTCACGCCTGGACTTCATTTCAGCATAAGTAAGCTTCCTAATGGGTGGTAGACTTGAGCTGACCATACTCCTTGGAGAGGGGGAAGTTAGTTTTGGCGATGTCACAAAGCTCTTGCTGCTACTTCTACTTGGAATAGAAATGGGAGGAGGCCTAGAAGATGCCTTTGCCTTTCTGATAGTCTTCTCAAGAATAGCTTCCTGCATTCTAGCCAGGTACATAGCTTGCTTAAGGCTAGTTGGAGAGAACATTTGGACTGCAACCCTCAACTCTTCCTTCAAACCACTCACAAAACTCAAAGTGAAGTAGTCTTCCATCAGATGTTTATTCTTGGCCAGCATAAGAGCCTTTAATTCTTCAAATAACTCTTGATACTCTAACACAGCACCCTCTTGACTTAGCTTATTGAACTCTCCAACGATGTCATCGTGACCTAACTCTTGAAATCGAAAATTAATATCAACAACAAATTCCTCCCATAATATGATGTACTTCCCTTCTTGGTAATCTTGGAACCATACATCCGCTCTTCCATCCAAATATAGTGAGGCTAACATGACTTTTTCCTCCTCATCCATAAGATGTAGTTGGAAAAATTTCTTACACTTACGAATCCAAGATCTAGGATTATGTCCATCAAACCTAGGAAATTAAATTTTAGGCTTGTGGTGATTATTAAGCTGAGAAAAAACTTGACGATTACCTTGAGGTTCGCTGTTCTCTCCTTGCTTGTTTCGAGAGTGAGAATCTTTAGGCGTTTCCAGTACTCCGTCACCCATTTTGAGCTTGCTAACGATCCGATCTTCCATAGATCGCATCTCAGTTAATGAAGCGGAAATACTACCTTGGGCTTCATCAAATTTCTTCACAATCTCTTCATGGCTCTTCATCAGAGTGTTAAATTTCTTATGAAGATCATCAAGGTCTTTCTGATTAACCATGGTTCACAGGCAACACAGATCGACAGCTGTTGATACCAATTGTAAGGATTTACCTTACAAATTAGTTAAACAACTTGGGAATAAGGGTTAGAAGGGAAGAGAAGAACTCAGAGAAGAAAACTTAGATTTACTTTTTCATAAATAGCTCAACCACAAGTTCAGGATAAGTACCTATCCTAACCCCACTCGTGTGAGTAGCATAGGACCACAACGGTCCGTACAATTCAAAATATAACTGGGCGCCTCTAACTGCAAGTCAGCCCATTACAAGGGGCAGCCCAAGAGTTTATCCCTTAACATACTTCCTAATAATAAAAGCAATTAAGATAATTTAAACTCAATTAACTAGGGTCCTGACAGTCCACAAGCTTAAGGGAGTCGCAGCCACCAACCATCAATGCCTTAGGTTTCCTACCCCCTTAGGAGTAATGGAGATCAAGGGTGATCAAGCTTCCGCAAAGGAATGCCAGGCAATGTAAATGCAACTCAACAATGAAGAAGGCGAGAAAAGAGGAACTCGTAGGGCTCGAAACAAAGAAATATCAAAGGACAAAGCCATCAATGAATACCTAGAAGAAATCTCAGGGAAAAGCTTATCCAAGGAGCACTCCGTAGGAAACGCGGAAGCATCAACATCAACTGCTAACCAGGACGCTCTTGCGAACAAATAACCCGAACCTGCCAAATAGCAATTAAAGAAAGTTCCTCACCTTGGGGAACCAAAACCCACATTCACACCCTTGGAGGCGGTGAAGGAAGTTAACATCGGGACAGAGGAGAGCCCAAAGAAGATCAAAATAGGAACTCTAACGGATGAAGAACGCGAAGCCTCTCTGGTGAAACTGCTTAAGGAGTACGCGGACGTCTTCGCGTGGAAACTATATGACATGCCCGGAATATATCCAAAGATCGTACAACATGAGATGCGCATTAAACCTGGCACACCCCCGGTAAGACAAAAGGTGCGAAAGGTGGTCACGGAGTATCACAAAGCAGTGGAAACGGAGCTGCGAAAGATGTTGGAGGCTGGTTTCATAAAAGAAGTCAAATATCCTACTTGGATCTCTAACATGGTGATTGTACCAAAGAAGAATGGTGGGGTCAAAATCTACATCGACTTCACCAACTTGAATAAAGCGTTCCCCAAGGACAGTTACCCACTACCCAACATTGATCAACTAGTCGACGCAGTAGAAAGATACGAAGAGCTATCATTTATGGACGGATATGCCGGGTACAATCAACTATTTTTAGCAGAAGAAGATCAGCAACATACGGCATTTTACACACCCCACGGCCTCTATTGCTACGTAAGGATGCATTTCGGACTCCGGAATGCGGGAGCAACATACCAAAGGATGGTCGATGCTATTTTTAATCCGTGGATTGGTGGAACCTTAGAGGTCTACGTTGATGATATGCTCGTAAAGAGTAGACTGAAGAAGAACCATCACCAAGACCTGAGGGACATTTTCGAAG
The DNA here is from genome assembly GCA_023529315.1 of Papaver bracteatum. Classification (NCBI taxonomy): domain Eukaryota; kingdom Viridiplantae; phylum Streptophyta; class Magnoliopsida; order Ranunculales; family Papaveraceae; genus Papaver; species Papaver bracteatum. Next base: position 881,327 of record JAJJWX010005130.1, read on the forward strand.
CTATGAGAAAGCACAACATGAAGGTAAACCCGGAGAAGTGCACCTTCGGAGTAACATATGGAAAATTCCTCGGATACCTGGTGACAAAAAGGGTCATTGAGGTAGACCCCGCAAGAATCCGAGCCATAGTAGACATGCCATCCCCAAAGAACCTGAAAGAAGTACAAAAGCTCAACGGATCCATAGAAGCTTTGGGAAGGTTCATCTCGAGATCCTCGGATAAATGCAAGTTCTTTTTCAACATACTAAATAAGGGAACGAAGTTTGAGTAGACTGCAGAATGCGAAGAAGCCTTCCTAGGCATCAAACAGTACCTAGCGGAGATCCCTATCCTTTATAAACCGGACCCTGACGAAGTATTGGCATTATACATCGCAGCAACAGATGATGCGGTAAGCGCAGTACTTGTCAGGACCCACACAAAGGAGGAACAGCCAATCTACTATGTCAGCAAAACCCTGAACTCCGCGGAAAGAAACTACACAAGAATCGAACAACTGATTTTAACCATCGTATGGTCTACCGTGAAGCTGAGGACGTACTTCTTGACGCATGACATACGTATCCCATGTCGAGCACCATTAGAAGCCATCCTCAAAGGGGCAGGAAAGGTAGGACGCATAGAAAAATGGAGCACACTCTCAGAAATCCCAAGTGCTGGCGGACTTCCTAGCAGACCTACCTTTGGATAACGAAGAAGAAGTGCGCGTACAAGGATGGAGAGCCGTGGGCACCCCAGATATTGAAAAGCAATAGGAGCCAAATGATATTCTTGAACCAGTGAACCCACGGCAATGGGAGGTCTTCGTAGACGGCTCCAAAAATAGAGAGGGCGCGGGTATAGGCATCGTTATCACCACACCCACAGGGGATAGGGTCGTGCACGCATTCAGATTGGAATTTGAAGGCCACACAAATAACATCGTAGAGTACGAAGGAGTGGTCCACGCTCTCCTCTTGATAATCGATATGGGGATACAAGAAGTACGGTTGACAAGTGACTCACAACTAATCATCCGACAGATAGGCTACGAATACAACGTGTACGACGAGACACTAATGGCATACATGGCTTTGGTGCAAACGTTGGTTTCCCAAATACCAAAAATCAAGTTCCGACATCTACGTAGGAAGGAGCTTAGGCACGCAGATGCCTTGGCATATATATCAGCCATGCTCAAGAACGAGGATGTCAAAGCAATCAAGGTAACAAGAGTGTACGAACCATCCATCAAGCTCCAAGAGATGTGCGCGACTAGCCAACGCAAATCTATGGAGGAAGATATCTCCGACGAGGATATCGGAGAGCTCATATTCGACGAATTCCAAGACAATGATATCATGCAACAAGCAGATGAGGACGACGATTACAGTCGGGAAGAAGATTGGAGAGCCGAAATCCATTCTGTCCTCCAGGAAGGGAAACTACCCCAGGACACCAAACAGGCTAGGAAATTACAATCTAAAGCAGGTATGTACGAGCTGAGAGACGGAATCTTATACAGAAAATCATTCCTCGGGCCACTTCGTCGCTGCCTGTCCCGATCCGAGGGGCATGACATCCTGAAAGACATCCATAGAGGAGACGCGGGGAATCACAGCGGAATGAGATCACTTGCGGATAAGGAAAAGACGCAGGGCTACTACTGGAAAACCATGATCCGAGACGCGGACAGAATGGCGCAAAAGTGTGAGGAATGTCAAAGATTCGTCAAGCCAATCCACGCCCCAGCCACAAAGTTGAACTCTGTGGACAGTCCGTGGCCCTTTGAAAAATGGGGCATCGACATAGTGGGCCTGCTTGTATCGGGAACCGGGAAAAGGAGATTCCTAATAGTGGCAACGGATTACTTCAGAAAATGGGTAGAAGCCAAGTCACTGGCAAGAATTCGTGATTCAGACGTCTTTACTTTTATTTTTCAAAATATCATTTGCAGGTTTGGCATCCCCGCAGAAATAGTCTCCGACAATGGTAAACAGTTGCAAGGAAAGAATATCAACTTGTTGTTCGACACCTTCAAAATTCGAAAAAACAAATCCACCCCTATATACCCGCAGAGCAATGGACAAGCAGAAGCCATAAACAAAACTTTGGCACTTATCCTTAAAAAACAACTAGACGAGTACAAGGGGCGGTGGTGTGAGCAGTTACATAACATTCTGTGGGCATACAGGACAACTCGAAGATCGGCAACGGTACTCACGTACGGAGCAGAAGCAGTAATCCCCACGGAAGTTCTACTACCAACAACAAAGACAGAAGCATGGGAGAAGAACCTCACCACGGACATGATGTTAGAAAAGCTTGATGATCTCGAAGAAAGGAGAGAGGCCGCACTACAAAGAATGGAAAACTACCAGCGCAGGCTGGCCAGAGAATATAACAAAAAAGTAAAACTTAGGAATTTTGTAGAAGGGCAGTATGTGTTAAGAACCATTCCCCAATACCAGCGAGAAAAGAAATGGGGAAAATTAGCACCAACTTGGGGCGGACCCTACGTAATACACGACATCGCAAGAAATGGCTCCTACTATCTGCGTAATTTGAAAGGGGAAATACTCAGGCATCCGTGGAACGCAAAATATCTCAAGCCATACTACCCGTAATCTATCACCTTCGTATGCATTTCAGAAGAAGAAAATTGACTTACAAGTCCGCATGTTTCTATCTCTGATGGAGGAATAGCACGCCTCAACTTTTAAATCAATACAAACTTTCATCTTCAGGTGTCGTAATTCTACTCATTACCCATACGCGTTTCGATTTGCTCAATACCCATAACCAATACCATATGAGACACATGTATATACCCATACACATTTCAATTTACTCGATCTACTCAATACTCATATACCACTCACATACCCATCCGTACATAAGGAGATCAACAAAAGAACAAAATATGAATGTACATTGAAAACCATTCCACATCTTAATAAAATGTCAACACTATCGTTACCCCGTGGACGTAGGCCTTAGGGTTGAACCACGTAAATCCTTGTGCAGTTACTATTATTAAAAACCTGTATTATACATTAATAAGGGGAATGTACCGCACAAAGCGTGGACCATACCCACTGCAATATACCGGGAACAACCCGAACAAAGCATACATATGCAATCTCTCGTAACTCCCCCATAAGTGTCTATAAGTGTACGACCAGGGGGTGACTTCCCACGGAACGAGATATCCAAGCAACGTTATAAGCCGCGATACCATTGAACGCCGGCTAGACCCCCACCGTTCAGTAATCCTCTGGCCTAGGAATTAGCTGAATGGGGTGACAGGTCACAAGACAATTCCGAGGATGCAAACCTACGGAATTGCATAAACACTACACTTTCTCAAATCCTATAAATCAAGATCCGTGGATTGCAAAACCAATCCCGTGGATTACAAAATCTACGGAACTACTTAATTACAAAATCTACGGAACTACTTAATATATTAACTTGATCTATAAAACAAATAGATGCGAATTCAACAAAATACGAGTTCAGATTTGGACGCTAAAGTTTGATCTATTACACAACAGTTGATTACGAACCTAGCAATAAAAGTAGCAAAAACGCCAAGAATATTAAGCAACTGAGATCAATACCCAGCATACTAGATATGACCTACTGAGAAGGAGCACCATCCGCTGGTTTCTCCTTTAACGACGAAGGAACACTACCACCAGATGAAGGGCTGGAGGAGCCTGAAGGGAGCGTGGGCACGAGAAGTCGAGTATAACTCTTGCTTATTCCATGGGTCTTCTTGAGATCCAACTCAATCTCACCAAGAGTCCTGTTAATCTCATATGCCAACTGATTATGAGCCACAAAGCCTATAGATACGCTCTTCATCTCAGCTTGATTTAGGGAAATGGAAAGATGGTCCGCCTTTTGAGTATCTTGCTTCAGTGTTTCCTCTTGAGATGAAGCCAGACCCCGATGGTAGTTGACTTGGCCTTCCAATTGAACTACCTTAGCCTGAGCTTCGGTAACTTGTCATTCGCAGCCTGAAGCTGTCCTTGGAGCTCTGCGGATATTAGAAGAGGACAGTGAGTCACGACAATTACGACACAAAGCACACTCGATGACAGAGACATATACCTTCACAATGGTTAACCGCGGAATCCCTTGCTTCTGCGGCATAATCATATTCATTTGATAACCTATCATAATCTACCTGCAGAATATTATGAGCGTGCTGACTCGTGCTTAGGTCATCTCGAAGCATTGAGTTTGAATGATGATATCGGTTGACCTCATCATTCTTAGATTCCAACCCCTTGTTAATATGGTGCATAGTCACCTCTAAGATTTTCTCATACTCAACCTGACGAGCCACATCAGCTCGAGATGCGGATAAGGCACTACTAAGAGCGCCAGATTCCGCCCTAGCGTCATCTATCTCCTTGGAAAGACGTTGCATATAAGACCGCACATCAGGGGGATGAGAAGAACGCGCTTTCCGCAGCTCCTCTTCCATATCATTAAGCTTAACTTCTAAAGTGGAAATCTGGCCGCGGGCTTTCTAAAGATTATCCAGCGTCCATAAAAGAGCCCCGTTGAATAAATGACGATCATGGTTATTTTGATTTTGCAGATCTACCAAGAAAAACTTTTTCCTACGCCATTCTTCAGCCATAGCGTTATGGACATCCGCGCGAGCATTCCATTTCAATGATTCGCTCTTGAGTTTTTCAACTAACTCAGCGATACGACTTTTTTGACGAATTCTCTCACCCCGAAGCCACATCAGCTCAGGGATTCCACCCACTGAAGATAGTACAGCGGAGGGAGGGGAGAATAAAATAACTCAGAACATATATGGGACATCTAATAGGCAGGGGAGAATAGGCACAGACCTGAAATAGACGAAGAATTATTCTCAGCCATCTCCAACTTGCCCTTAACCAAAGCTAGCTCAGAACGCAGCCTCGCTTCTTCCGCGCCCTGGTGTTCCTTGCGCTTAAGAAGATCCTTCAGCTCTGCTATTTCCTCATATTTAACAGAGGACGCGGCTTCAGCGCTCGAAAGCATCCCTTCACGATGGCGGGGTTTCGCTTCTAACTTAAGAGACTTAGCCTTGAAGAGCTGGTAAAGATTATGGTTACAATACTCACTCCTCATCATCTACGAATCAAAAAGGGAAGTCAGTTCACATAACACATCTAAGTAAAATCAAGATTAGAAAAAACAGGACAAACCTCCAATAACCGCTGCTGAGGATAACCGTACTGGTACCCATCAGCGATGGCCATCATACCAGCAACAGTAGAGGGTGGATTCACCACAAGATCAATCCCGCTGGCCACAAGATTCTTGTCCCATTCCTCATCTACCACCTCCTCAGGGATTAGCTCCATATGCTGACGAGTAAAGGAATCCGAACTCTTTTCCCCTTCAACTATAGGGGAAGGGTGCGGCACGACAAGCAAGTCCTTCTCTTTAAGCCAACCCAAAATAACATCATCGCCATCCGCAATCAAGGATTGCGAGAAATCATCGGAGGAGGAATCTGCGGACTTCCCATCAAGTGAAGCACCAGCCTTTCCTTGCACCGAAGCCCCACCAGCAGCGGAGGAAGCGCCAACAAAACCCTCGGGGTGAACCACCAAAACCTCAGGATCTGGTCCGCGTGTTGATCCACCCACGCATCTACCTTTAAATACATCCCAGTCATCACCAGGGGGAAGCATATTGAAATCCGAGACAAGCCCCATAGCTGCGGCCATATCAAAAGATTGCTCCCCGGACAAAACATTACCAAAAGAAAACTTACCGTAAGCACCCCCGTCCTTGTCGCTAATAACCTCAAGAGAAACTCCCTTGCCCTTGTCTACGACGGTCCGCTGCAGACCAACCTCCATATCCGTGGCTCCACTTGAATTAGCTCCACCAGCGGCCTGATCACCAGCGACCCCATCAACAACGCCACCACTAGTGGCCTGATCACCATCACCTCCACCGACGCCCCCATCAGCGCCACCAACACTATTTCCTTCTTGAAAGGGTGGATAAGTCTCAATCCGCTCTTCCTCATCGGAAACATCCTCATCAACATTCACTGGACTGTTCACATCCTCAAAGTGCGTAGAATCTTTGGTGGGAGAATTTGACGATTGTTTGGGATTAATCTTTTTATTTCTAAGCACCTACAAGACATAATAATAAAGAGTCGTGGGTATCTCCTTTCCTTGGCATAATCAACAATTACTTAAGAAAAGGAAGGGGCATATATACGAAGAAAACAAACACACCTTAGCAACATTAGCATTCTGCGGAGGAAGGTTAGCGTCAGAGATATCCTCGTCATCCGCGTCATCAACATCACGAATGTAAGCAAAATCCATACCTTCGAAATTCATCTACCAAGGGTAGTAATGGGCATAACGAGAAGGAGAGGGTTCGCGGTAGGAACTATCAACAGTAGGCTGCCAACCATGGGCTCCGGGGACCCAACCATAGGCCCACGGACCAACCACTTCGAGAACAGTAGAAGACCACTCGTAGTCATGATCACGCTTGATTCTCTCATCAGCAGGAATAGGAAGACCTTCAGCACCAGGAATCCTCGTCATCTTGGAATCACTTACTTTGCTCAAAAGGCGAATTTCCCCCTTAACAGGAGCAATATTTCGCAGATTCACATACCACGGCTTACGTGTCTTACTATTGACATAATCCCCGAAGGACTTGTTGAAATTTTCAGGTGTATACCACCCTTTCTCCTCTTCTAAGTTGGGGGTATAGCAGGTCATCATCGTTTGCCCTTTGCTACGAAGGTAGCATTCTCGGAGATGACGAAGATAATTTCTCGTCAACTGCTGCACCCCACGATTACAACTTTTCTTAGCAGTATCACGGCTGGACAAGACCCGGTAGTAGAAATCATCACCAGCTTTATACAAATGCAACATCAAACCAGCTTCGAAAGCACCCACGGTCGTCAATAGATGAAAGGCATCATACTGATAATTAGCGACCATCTCATAGGTTATATCTTTATCAGGGGCATTAAAGCGTACATGGAAGTGCTGAAGACCGTGCTTCACTTTGAAGGCTTCAAGATCGATGTGTCTGAAAGTAAACTTCGTGTTACCCAAAGGTAAAGGACGAAAAGTAACCGCAGAATCATCCTCGTAAGCGTCTCCCGTAGCATCTTCCGCAGAGCCCGCTACCTTCTTCTTAGGAGGAACTACATCTCCCAAAGATTCTGTCTCCACAGCCTTCCTCTTCGGAGGCTGAGTCTTAGATGACTTGCCCAAGCTAGGCGCAGATAAAGGCGAAGGAAGATTAGTCCGAGGAGGAGGCATGGCACGGAGAGGCTGCACATCTAGAAGTTCAGTACGCGGATTCTGCTGTTTGCTAAGAGACTCATCTCTAGGACGATTCGCGGCGCGTCTGGACCCTTGCGGCAGATCACCTCTTTTGAACGAAGGCCTCTGACCAGAGGACGAGGACGTTCGTCTATCCCGAGGATTACCCTGAATAGGAGGAGGCGAAGTTCCACCCCTAATATTGGAATCTCTCCGAGGATATCTATGAGGACTCGGCGGAGGAGTTTGATAGGGAACCCGCGGACGATCAGACATATCTGCGGACACAAACACAAATAGAAGAGCAAGTCAGGGTCAAGGAGGATCGAAAAACAAGAAAATCTCAAGAACAATAGCGAATGTGAAGAAAACCCTAGGGTTCATCCACAACCATTTAAGCTCTCAAACTACTACTCAACTCAAAAGAAGGAAAAGAGAATCAAAACCCAGCCGGTAAAACACACGGCTCAGCAGCAGCAACTTTCAATTCCATGATAAGCATGAGATTAAAACCCATCATGATTTATTACCAGAAAATCAAGAACTCAACAGGGGAAAAAATGGATAATAAGCTAGAGGAAAAATCCTACCTGAACTTCAGTGATTAAACGAAACAGCAACAGCGAGGGCAACAGCAGCAACGATGACAACAGTAGCAGCGACGGAGACAGCAGCAGTAGCAGCGGTAATGGCTGCAGTTAAGAAGATAAAGAAGAAAATGGGGCAGAGAATAAACAGGGAATGTGAATTTAATTCACATTCCCTCGTCCTATTCTATTTTATAGGACCAAAAGAAGCCGCCCGTTATCCAAGGGGCAGTTATGACCGGACATGGGAAATGTGCACAATTAATACCAATAACTCCTTTTTAGGAGAAGTTATGAGGGGAGAGATAAAAACGTACCACACGATTCTTCTTCCAACTATGGATAGGCGCCCAGTCACAAGAAGAGGGGCAAATTGTAAGTAAACGTATTTATCTCCCTCACCATGTGTACTAGCAAGCCCACGTGGAGGCCACGTCTCCACGTGGATGACACGTAAGGGCACCCGAAGGGTCTAGATGGCGTGCCATCTGTAAAGTTCAACAGTCGAAGATGGAGGAGCATCAAAGGAAGGTATCCTCACATAATACCAAAGAACTACTCTGCTGCACTTTATCTCATCACGAGGCAAGATATGATTGACGGCTAGGGAAAGTCCAACTGACACAGACGTGACAAGGGAATACTGACACCGCCTGGCGCGAAGGGCACGTGTCCTTTGACCCACGACAAGAACGAGGATGGGCCAACGTAATGGGCATAGGAATCGTAGAAGGCTCGGGATGATAAAGAGGTCTGCGGACTGTGCACAGAACACAAGAAGATAAGACTACAATAGCTCTTTTCCAGTGGTCCCCCTTAGACAAGCTATATATATCCCCTCCTAATACGAGTGAGGGGGGGGGAACATTTTTTGGGAAGAACTAGAGAATAGGAGAGAGAAACCAGAGAGAAGTAAGTATGAGCATCAACCTTCGGATTCCATGTATCACCCAAAGTCTTTCGACTGTTCTTGTAATCATTTACCACATAGTGAATACCCCCCAGACCTGTGGATGTAGGCCTTAGAGCTGAACCACATAAATCCTTGTCTCATTTACATTTCGTAATTATCTATCCTTATATGCGTATGTATTTCTTAGATCTATCTTTACGGATGTTGATGAGATCATGACAAACCCGCGGGGTTTGGAATCAATGAATCCACATCTATCCAAGCATCTCATACTATATTCTTACTTTAATGCATGCATTCAGTACATGCGGAGATTGGTTGTGAACACATTGATGCCTACGTGATTTTCGTGTTCACAATGGGTGTAGCTATTTCTGGGTCTCCATGGGAAATCAACGATAACTTATTAATCATTTAAAAGCGTGAACCAGACAAACTTCCATCAGAATAAAAATTCCTGTTTGTTGATTTCACTATCCAATTGCATGGCCTCCCTGTTAGTGCCTTGATTGCAAGGAATGCTTCATTCATTGCATCTAAAGTAGATACTCCATATCCAATTGAACCAGAGGAAACAGCCAAATGGGGTAGATATGCACGTGTCAAAGTGAAGCTATATATTCTAAAGGAAATAAAAAAGGAGATTTAGGTTACTTTGGCATCCAAGAAAGTTGTCATGGCTTAAACCAAATATGAAAAACTTTCTAAAGTCTGCTTCACTGTGGATTTTTTGGGCATTTGATGAAGCAATGTCCTGTCCTCTCAAAAGCTTGTGAAAGATTTTTCGAAGAAGGCTCGGAAGAATTCATTAAACAAATGTCAAATAAAAGAAATGCCAGATTCTCTAAGGAAGAAATCAAAGCCAATTCCAAAACCAAAATGTCAAGTATTTCAAAAAGCACTGAAAATTCAAAAATCTCCATTGCCAAATCTTCAATCATTACCCAACAAGAAAGTCAATCATCCAACTCAATCAATGGTCCACAATCAATCACCCCATTCATCACCCGCACTCTCAATTGAAAATGTAACGGATGAAACTGTAGTCATCACCCAATTGCGCCGTAATAGTAGCCATGTTGCTGCCAATACGGTCATTAATCGACCTCTTCAAGAAAATATCACTTCCATTACTCACCTTAATTCTGGTAAAAAATCAAAACCCATATCCATTCCTGAATCCATACCTGCAATGGACCAGCCCATCAATCTAACTCCTCAAAATGCCCAAACACAGGAGTCAAATACATAACTCAATAACCAAAATTCATATCTGGTTCAGAAAAATCATAACTCGTTTGATCTTCAACCGGATTTATTAAATAACACCACCGAAGAAGTATCCCTAAATAATCAAAACACCATCTTCTCTAGTATAATCCCTAAAAATACTCATACCAATCCAGAAACTTTGCCCAAATTTAAGATAAAAAAAATGGAAAAGAAAAGCTCGTATTCTCTCCAATTCCTCTATTATTATAAAGTGAAAAATACTAGAACCACCCTACTATATGGGTTCAATATTTTCAAGCCCCACCAAATGGATCATACACTGTCAACTCCATTCTTTCACATTTTGATATTTTTAGGCCCAGAAATTTAGTTTTCCGGGCCTGTTAATAAAAGTTTTATTTAAAATAATTTTTATAATACCAAGAATACCCTTTAGTATATAAATGCAATAAAACTAGGCATCTGTTTCATTTTCGGTTTCATAATCTAATTTATTTTCTCTCTCCACTGCTCTGCAAAAAGAAGAATCGAGATTCACTCGATGAAACTCGAAGAAAACTTGAGGATTTTAGAATTGTTGCTTCGATCAATATCATTTGATCTGATTTTAGAATTGTTGCTTCGATCTATAATCCTTGTATCATTTGCTTTGATTTGAACTGTTTAGTTTCGATTTTTGTTTAAGAAATATTTTTAGGGTTTGTAATCAACCCTGATTTGTAATTGCTTATGGTTGATTCAAAAAAGTTCATGTAAGATTCGAGTTAATTTTAGGTCCGTTTAGTTCTGATCTAGTCTTTTTTTAGGTTGATTTTATTCAAATCGGGGAAGAAGAAAAACATCTGGATTATTTTTTGATTTAAGAAACATGATTTTTCATGAAGCAATCGATTCATGTGTTTTGAATCTTGGCACGTTGATTTGATTCAGGTAATTATCATCTTAATTAACAACTCCAATCAACAAATATTTTATCATTTCATTTTCTCCCTTTCTTCTCTCTTCTCTGCAACTCACATAGATTTTAGGTTTGAAGAAATTTTCAATCTCGTCTTGACGCGATTTGGCTTTCATGTTCATCATCTTAGTATAAGTTCCATTTTCACTGAAACCAGATCTAAGATTTATGTCATAATTGAAGATTTTTAAGATCTAGATATTCAATCAGATATCCTGTAATTATCATCTTAATAACGACTTCAATTAGTTTTCATCTTATGATTTGTTAATTTGATCAACTGTTCTTTTTTATTCATTTGAATAGGTTAAAGTTTTCATGTTTTAATCTAATCTCAGCTAGTTTTTCATGGAGACAATGATATTTTATTCTTTGTTATAGTAGTTTAATATTTTTTTCCGCTTTGTTCAGGCATGAAGGAGTGGAAGTTATATGTCCAGAAGGAGGTGACACAACGGATGCAGCAGTAGAAGCTACTAAAGGAAGATTGAAGCCAGAGGTACGTATGACTTGGCATCTGTTTTCTCTTTACCCTTTTTGGCAATTCCATGGGTATTATGTTTTTGTATATCTTTTTTATTTTTTCAAATGAGTTATTTGTTGCTTCCTTTGCAGGAACAAAAAGGTCTATGGAACATGGCGAATAAGTACATTGGAAAAGATATTATGTATTTAGGGATTGTTCCAATCTCGTATTTAGAACCAAGAAGCCAGCTTCAGAGAGTGGCAGAGGTGAATGTTAGCTATTGTTTTGAATGTTGATATACATAATGCTACTCCGTATCAGTTGAAAGTTATCAATTAATCTCTGCATTATTTCCCTTACAGACGATGGAGTCCTCTCATTTGTTGGGTCAAGCAAATGAATGCGAGGATCCTTATATGCAACTGGTGTACGCTTGTAAGTGCTACGTTCATATTTTCCTCAAGAATTGTTCTGCTACATGGAAGTATTGATAAGCTTTGATTATTTATTTATTTTGGGTCACTTGTTTAGAATTATTGTTGATAAAATTCGCATGAAATATCTAAATCATTTCTGTCCGTCAGTATTGGTGTCTGTTTTTCATGCAGTAGTCCTAGAAAGTAAAAAATGAGGTGGCCTTGGCTAAGCATCCACTAACTCTTATCATATCCTTTTATGGTCCATTTATAATTGTTCTTCGTCTAACCAAAGAAAACCAAGAAAATATCATTCTTTGTTTTGTTTTGATTTTTTTTTTTTTTTTTTGGTTATGAGTCTTGGTCTACTGAAGTACTGTCACATTTAATGTTTACTTTGATTTTCGAACTGATTTGAGCTCATCTTTAGTGGATTTTGTTCTTGGCAGATTGGTTGTGCAGTTCTATTGACTATGTCTAGTCATGTACTATAAGGCTATTTGATCAGTTTTGGCTGATAATATCTTTGCTCGAAGAAATACCTGTTAAAAGAAATGTGGTGGAATTCTTAAGAGGTGCTGAAGCAGCAATACGCGTTAACTTTAATGGTAAGAAAATCCTTTGGGCAATAAATTGAATTAATTATCAGTTTCCATCTTCTTCTTTTTTGTTTTTCATTCATTTTTGGAAAATGTAAAATAAGGAAACGACCATAAGTTTTAATTCCTCAACGCTTTTTATCTATTTTTAGTTCTACCTATTTCAAGCCAAAAAATTGGTGGAATTCGAAACGAAATCACATGTTCTGTGCATTTTTGCAAATACCTCTTCCTGAAGCTCGTGCTGTGAGAACTGGGTTTATTCTATATCAAGACTTGCCTGATAAATCATGTAAAGCAACAGGTTCCTGTCCAGTAACAGTACTTGTTACAGGGAAGAATGAATCTCTTGGGAAAGGTATATCTCAAGCACTCCTCTTTATTACGGTTTTTGTTTTTTTCTTTTAACGATATATATATATATATACATATATATATATATATATATATATTTGTTTGTATTCCTAATCTATTGTGTTATCAGGTGTCATAAAGAACCTATTCAATACTGCACATTTGAACTTTTCTCCTCGGGTTAGTTTTGTTTTGGTTTATAATTTGTTTCATCGTTACGGTAACATATTGATTTGATTCGATAGAAATGATTATAGTAGATTCGAAATGTATAGGACAAGTTTCTAGCTTTTTAATATTAGCAGTAATATTAAGTTCATTCATTAGAATTGAAACTGACTTTGTTATTTATGTCGATTTTGCAAACTTTCAGAGGCAGGTTTCCATGAATTCTTCAACTCCTATTGATACAAATGATCTTCTCCTGGTTAGTTTCTCTCTCTCATTCTCTTTATCGTTAGGATGAAAACTGTGGGTTGCGAAAATAAATGATTTATTGGCTTCAAATTAATTAGGCAAAACTGAAATTTATTGGTTTCAAAGATTTTAATGTTGGGTTTATTGACTACGATCATCATGTTTATTTTCGGAACTTGCAGGGGGAACGGGAACATATACCTAGTTACATAAGAGCTGTCAAAAAGATGATTTCAAAGTACGAAGTAATTAAACCCCAGTGCAAACATAAAGCTACAATTCTTATTCTTCTCCAAACGGCGTCCGTTAATGATATAGCAGGTACGCTTATTGTATCCGAGATCTATTGCTCCTTTTTGTTTATCACCTTATTTCACTTTCTTAAGTGTTTGCTTACCTTAGTAAATTGTGAAATGCATAGTAGCTTAAATATCTTTGACATGATGTTCCCGATTCCACAATAGGTTAAGGTTTCATTTAAGTGTGGTAGATCTGTCTTGGTTACTAATGTTATGCTTTTACACTTAAATATGGATTAACCCGCCCTGCGTAGTCTGAACTATTTTATTAAGTTATTTTTGTTGCCCTCCATGATAATATTGCTTTGTGTTTTCGTGATGTATCATTTCAGCATCTTAAATTTTATATCAATTAGAACTCTTGACTTGGTATAGAATATTTCATAATCCCTTCGCATAGAAGATGGATTTTAGGCCGCTTTAGGTGGTTTAGGAATCGTAAACATGCTAATTAGATGTGTAACTTATAGATACACATGCTAAATGGATGTGTATCTACTAGTTACACATGCTAATTAGATGTGTAACTTATAGATACACATGCTAAATGGATGTGTAACTACTAGTTACACATGCTAATTATATGAGTAACTTCTAGGTACACATGCTAATTGGATAGGATATAAAATCTATGGTTTATTGTATGGATGCTGATGTTGTACTGGACACTGTACGTGTAGTGAAATTTGCTTTAATTTTAATTAAAACATGAACTGATAATTGCATACAATTGAAATTATAATCTTGTTTATTTAATGATGGTTTTTTTTCTTGGTTTTAAATGATTTTGGTAGATTGTGTATGCGCTTGGTGATAATTACGAGCACCAGAACAACTTGGATTGGCTGCAAAAATGTTTGAGAACCTTTCAGACTATTGGTAAATCACTTACTCTTAATCTTTTCTAATATGTACTTTTTCTAAACTAATTCAGATGATTTTACACGTCTTGATTGGACTATCTTATGGTAGATTTTTGATTGGATAATAACTCTATTTGGAGTTGATTTCACTGGTTAAAGGGGAATCTGCTGAGCACTAGGTGACTTCATTTATTTCTGTGTTATCTTGTTATTGTGGTATGTTTAATTCATTTATCAGAGGCGATCTCTTTGACAAAACATCAAGTCTTGATTGAATATATCCATTATTACTAGATATACATTGTCTAGTATGTATGAATTATGGGTCCACCATGTTGACACCGTGTTAGGTAACTTAGGCTTAGCCAAAAGATTTAACACTGTGCGTTAGGTAACTTAGGCTTGCAAGTTTATGATAAATGGCATATGCCATGTGTAAGTATAACTCCTAGTTACACTAGTCAAATGCATGTGTAACTGAAATTTACACTAGTCAGATGCATGTGTATCTCCTAATTACACATGTCATATACATGACTAAGAACCGAATTCCGTCTTACTAATTTTATTCCTTTCTGCAGGTGAGCATAATGCTAGTTATATGGATGTGTAACTAGTAGTTACACAAGCTATATGGATCTATAACCACTAGTTACACAAGCTATATGGATGTGTAACCACTAGTTACACAAGTAGGATGTATGTGTAACTAGAAGTTACACATGTTATATGCTTATGTAACTCCTAATTACACAAGTAGGATGCATGTGTCACTCCGATTTACACTATACAGATGCATAAATATCTTCTAGTTACACATGCCAATTATGAACAAACCTTGTAACCAAAAAATTACTCATGCCAGTTACACAAGCTTTATGGATGTGTAAATGCTAGTTACACATGCTAATTGGATGTGTAACTATAAATTACACATGATAATTGAATGTGTAATTGTGAGTTACACATGCTATGTGGATGTGTATCTGTTGCATATGCTTATATTATTTTTTATTGTTTGGTTGCCCTTGTATTGTTTTTTATTATGAATTGCAGAGTGTTGTTGCTGGTGGTATTTGAGCTGGAGGTAGTGCGAGTGGTGGAGAAATAAGCGGAGGTGTCATTTTAAGTGGTGGTGGTGGATTTGCAGACTGTAATTAGGTTTTTACAACAATCACCAATACTACCTTGTAGATAAACGGACAAATTATTGTAAATGAAAAATAAAGTAATACAATACATGTATTTTATGATGAATAACTTGTAGATAACCTTACATATAACATGTGTACTAAAAAGTTACACATGCATATGGATGTGTAACTTGTAGATACACATGCCATACGCATGTGTAACTTCTGCGTACACGTGTAACTACAGAGTACACATATATGTACAAGTGTAACTTTGCATTACACATTTTATATGAATGTGTAACTTCTGGATACACATGCCATATGCATGTGTAAGTTCTGTGTACACATCATGTTGGTGGTGGTCGGCAGTGGTGGCGGTTCTGTGTACACATCATGTTGGTGGTGGTCGGCAGTGGTGGCGGCGCCGCCGTCGGCGGTGGTCGAAGGTGGTTGCCGGAAGCGGTTGGCGGCGGCGGTGGTCGGATGTGACTGGCGGTGGTGGTTGGTGGCGGCGGTGGTCAGAGGTGGTTGGTGGCGGCGGTGGTCGGAGGTGGTTAGTGGCGGCGGTGGTTGGTGGCGGCGGCGGTCGGCGGTGGTTGGTGGCGGCGGTGGTCGGAGGTGGTTGGTGGTGGTGGAGGTCGGAGGTGGTTGGCGGCGGTGGAGGTCGGAGGTGGCTGTGGTGGTTGGGGGTGGTTGGAACATCATCACATAATATTTTAATAATTTTGGGCCTAAATTTAAATTTTATTTAATTATGGGCTTGACAATATGCATAAGGGTATCAAGGTCTTTTAATAATTTGGATTTCTTTTAATTAAGGGTCTCATATTGTGGGTTATCCATGGGTTGGGCCTTAGCCTAATTTTCCCTAAAATAAATCTTCCTCTAATCGGTTCAAAAATACCTTCTGATCCAATGGAATGTGACCCGCCCTCAAAAATTCCAAATATGAAACGAGATGTGGTGACTATCCCTGAAAATCCACAAGGATCATGTTAGTCGTGTCTTGGAACTGTTGTGGTCCGGGGAATGACACGACAGTCCAAACTTTGAAATCATTCCTCAGAGCTTGCCATCCTTCAATCTTGTTTTTCTATGAAACACTGGTAAATGAGAGGAAAAACAGAAGAATAAGTAACTCTCTTGATTTCAGACATTTTTTTATATTCCTGCTTGTGGTCGAGTGGTGGATTTTTAGTCCTTTGGAAAGACAATATTGATCTATCAGTTTCATATGCTTATACAAATATCATTAGATGTACTATAGACAGACAAATCCACTTACCTGAATGAGAGTTTCTATGTGTATATGGTCCACCTGCACATCAGGATAGAAACCAATTTCTGCAGAATATGTCTACTACGTTAGCCTTTATTTCTAATCCATGGTGCATTATTAGTGATTTGAATGTATTGGCATCAAGAAGGGAGAAACATGGGGGTTCCTCTTCTTATGTAAATTGTATAGAGTTTAAGGCATTGTTGAGGGATAGAGATATTATGGATTTGGGATATATTGGACCTACATACACATGGTCTAACTGTGCCACACAAGATGAACCAATATTTGAGAGGCTAGATAGAGCCATTGATAGCTTCTCATGGAGATTAATATTTCAAGATGATGTAGTACATCATTTACCAAGAATTTCGTGTGACCATACTCCTATTCTCATGAACATTATGAGGAAGACAAAGAAAAGATAAGGTTAGTTCCAATTGGAGTATTTCTGGACCTCCCATCCTCAATTCTTAGAAGAAACTCAAAGCTCTTGGAACAAAGATTGAGTATCTACATTCACAAAGCCTACAACTCTAGGCAGAGACTTATACAAATGGGAAAAAAAACGTTTGGTCATATTACAAGGGAATTGGAAGCAGAGAGACAGAAATTGTGTGAGTTGCAAGGAAAATCCCAATTGAGAGACATTAGAAATGAAGATAATGAAATTCTAAGAAGGATTGAAGTGTTATCAAAGAGATAGAGAATGTTTTGGGAGCAAAGAAATCATTCAAACTGGGTTCCTAAGCATGATAAGAACACAAAAACCTTTCACATGGCTATGGTAGATAGAAAAACAAAGAACCACATTATTTCTCTTAATAATGTTGATGATAATTTGGACTTCTGATGCTGATTCAATCAAGAGTATTCTCCTTAGCCACTTCCAGCAAATTTTCTCTAAAGACCAAAGTGTATGTCCTCCTAAATATCATCTTATCAATCTTAATACGGTCTCTTCATTACACTATAATATCATTGTTGTTGTCCCTACTAGTGATGAAATTCTTCATACTCTAAAGAACATGGGGCCCTTAAAGGCCCTTGGTCCTGATGGGTTCCCAGTCCTCTTTTACACCAAGTACTGGCACATTGTTGGGTCTGTGGTCACTAATCTTATCCAAGATGACTTCAGATATTGTTCTATTTCACCTAAACCTAATCACAGTAATCTAGCCTTGGTCCCTAGCTTCAAAAATCCAGCCTATCCTAATAAGGTTAGACCTACTTCCTTATGAAATGTCCTCTACAAGGTCATCATAAAAATCATTACTTGTAGACTCAACACCTACCTGGACAAGCTTATTGATAAAAACCAATCTGTATTCATACCAGGTAGGCAGATCCTTGATAATATCGTCACTGCCAAAGAACTTGTGCACTCCATGAATCAGTCTAATTCCTCTGTAGAGTCCTTTGCACTCAAACTTGACATGAGAAAAGCTTGCGTAAGAGTGGATTGATCTTTCTTGAGTGATGTTCTTAGAGATTTTGGTATAAATTATCATGCCCGTGACCTTATCATGAGTTGTGTGAAAATTTCCACCTTTTCCATCAAATGAAATGGGTATCCTGAGGGTTTTTCAGATTTAAGAGAGGAGTCAGACAAGGTTGCCCCCTCTCTTTCCATATTTGTTTATATTATTCTCTCAAAGTCTAACCTATCTTATGAAAAAAATGGAAAATGAATCTCTTTATTCAGGTTACAAGATCAATAGATGGGCTTCTCATGTTTCTCACCTGATGTTTGCAGATGATGTGATGTTGTTTGGCACACTGGATCAAAAACCGTAAATTCTGTCTCTGTCATACTTCAAGAATACGCCACATGGTTGGGACAACAATCCAATTAAAGTAAATTTACCATCATCTTCAGCAAAAAGTCCCTCCTGAAAGGCAAGATGAAATCACTAGTCTGTTGGGAGTTAGAAAGATGAATAAGTATTTGGGTTTTTAGATCCTTAAACCTAGTACTAGAATGGCTTCTCATGATTATTATTTTTGATAAATTTGACTCTAAGCTTTCTAGCTGGAAGAAGTATTTTTTAATTCATGCAGGAAGAACTGTATTAATTCAGTCAGTTCTATCCTTATTACCCCTCTACTACATGGCTACTACAATTCTGCCTAAACCTGTGATCAACAAACTCAATCGAACAATCAGAAACTTCTGGTGGGGGCATTCCAGAGACGAAAAAAGACAACACTACATCAAATGGGATTGGTTCATAACTTGTAAAGAAAAAAGGAGGACTAGGGCTCAGGTATTTAGAGAAACTGAATCAGTCATTGGTAGCTAAACTGGCGTGGAGGTTTCTGCATGATTTTAACTCTATTTGGGGCAACATCTTGAAGGCAAAGTACTTGAGAAATACTTGCTTTTGGGGAGCAAAAAACCATCAAAACTGTTCTAGTATATGGAGTGCAATTCTAGATAGTAGAGATCATCTCAAGATCGGCTGTATTTGGCTAGTGAGAGACGACACAAAAATTAACACTTGGTCGGATCCTTATATTAAGAATTTAGCATTCATATTTTATACATAATGGTTGGATCTTGAACGACATGATAATCACAATACGCATAGATGTGTTAAACTGATTACCTGATGAAGCCATTGATTGAATCCAAGAAATCTTTCAAGGCTGCAATTACCTATGTGAAATAGAGCACAGTGGAAAACTGGTTTCTCCTTCTTCACCTCTCTCTTTCTATTTATTTTTTTATGTAATGAAAATAATTTCATCTCTCTCTATACGATGGTTATAGAGTTTCTTTTATAGGTAGAAGGAGGACCAAGGTTCCTAGGCTTTAGAGTTAGCAATCAATCTCGACCGTCCATCAAAGAAGAGATATTAGGAAATAATCCCAGAAATGGTAACCGACATAATTTAGCAATAATCTAGATTACCAAGATTATTACATGGGCCAAAGGGAATATTTTATTTTATTCATATAAAATATTCTTACATTCTCCCACTGGTCCATGTGATAATTGATTTAATGGTTAATCATAGAAAACATAAGTGCGCATAATTTCTAAACGAAATTTAATGGTTAAACATAATACCTTGATCAAGCAAACTACTCATGTGAGTCATGGCGGTCGCACGTTGTCCTGTTATCAACATGTTTCCTTCCATGTACCACAACACAAATAACTTACTTAACTAGGCCTTAAATTGGGATGTCATAATGGTCCACTAATGTCTTTTAAGGAAAGACTATTTCTGTTAACATTTATCCATTCACATAAGTGTATACAAAAGTGGATACAGAAATAAGTTCAAAATAACAACAATAATAAGATCTCAATATGTGTTCAAACATAAGCAAAAGTCTAAGTGAAACTAATTGTTTGTTACTCCCTCAAGACCCATGTTTCCAACATGTTCCAAAAAAATTCTTAGGAGGTAACGCCTTCGTAAATGCATCTGCAATCATAAGTTTTGTGCCTATGTGTTCAATGAACAACTTTTTCATCTGAACAGCTTGTTTCACGCATAGGTACTTTAGATCCATGTGTCTTGAACCCTTAGTATATCTAGCGTGCTTTGAAAAAAATACTGCTGCGGAATTATCACAGTAAAGTTTCACAGGTACGTAGGAAAAATTTAAGTCTCCAAACATTGAAATGAAATTCCGCATCCATGAACAGTGATTTGTAGCCTCATAACATGCTACAAATTAAGCTTCCATTGTTGAGCCGGTGAGAATAGACTCTTTTTCACTTTTCCATGATATTGCTCCTCCAGCTAATAGGAAAAGATATCCAAAAGTGCTCTTTCGAGTATCATTACATCCCATGAAATCGGAATCTGTATAGCCAACCAAATCAAATTGATCTGATTTCGTAAATGTGAGGCGATGATCCTTCGTTCCTTGCAGGTACCTTAAAACTTTCTTTGCAGCTTTCCAGTGTTCCATTCCAGGATTCACAAGGTATCTTCCGAGCATACCAACTATATAGCTGATATATGGTCGTGTGCAAACTTGAGCATACATTAAACTTCCCACCACAGAAGCATAAGGGATTTTAACCATTTGTTTACGTTTCATTCTTAGGACAAAAATTGAGTCCAAACTTGTCTCCTTTAGAAACCAGAACAATACTTGGCTTACATGCACTCATCTCAAACCTCTCTAAAATTATTTCGATATATGCTTTCTGTGAGATCGATAATGTTCCAAGTGATCTATCACGGAATATTTCTATCCCAATCACATAAGAAGCCTCACCCATATCTTTCATTTCAAAATTCTTCGATAGATATTCCTTTGTTACATGTATAAGGCCAAGATCACTACTCGCAAGTAGTATGTCATCTACATACAATACCAAAAATATGAACTTCCTCCCACTGATCTTGAGGTATATACATGGATCTACAACATTTTCTTCAAACCCAAATTTTAGAATGGTTTCGTTGAATTTTAGATACCATTGCCTAGAGGCTTTCTTAAGTCCATAAATTGATTTCTTAAGTTTGCAGACCATGTGTTCCTGTCCTTCTAGGACAAAACCTTCAGGTTGACACATGTAAATATCTTCCTCAAGCTCACCATTAAGAAAAGTTGTTTTCACATCCATTTGATGTAACTCAAGGTCATATTGAGCTACTAATGCCAGAATAATTCTGAGAGAGTCTTTCTTTGACATAGGAGAAAAAGTCTCTTTGTAATCAATGCCATCTTTCTGAGTGAAACCTTTGGCTACAAGTCTAGCTTTATAACATTGAATATTGCCATTAGCATCGTGTTTGGTCTTAAATACCCATTTACACCCGATTGCTTTGTGTCCTTCAGGAAATTCAAAGTATTCCCAGACTCCATTATCATCCATCGATTTTTTCTCTACTTTCATAGCACTAATCCATTTATTAGAATTACTACACCTGATAGCTTGTGAATAAGAAACTGGATCTTTCATAGTCCCTAAATCAAAATCCGATTCTTGTAGATAAACCACATAATCATCAGAAATAGCCATTTTCCGTTCTCTAGTAGATCTTCTTAAGGCCAGTTCTTGTGATTTTTCTACAATTTCTTCATTGGCAATAGTCTCATCATGAAACTCCGGTGCCGTTATTTGTGTTTCTCCCTCATCATTCGGTTCTACAACTGAAGGAGTCACAATATCTGTAGAAATCTGAGGTAAAGGGATTATTACTCTGATTTATTGAACAGATTTTTCTTGCACTGGTGTACTCACACTAACTTCGCCATCCTTAATGAATTTTGCATTTCCAATTTCAACAATTCTCATACTATGGTTAGGACAATAAATAATATACCCCTTGGATTTTTCAGGAAAACCAATAAAGTAACCACTAACAGTTTTCATATCCAATTTCTTTTCTTTGGGATTATAAACTTTCGCTTCTGCTGAACAACCCCAAATTTCCAGGTGTTTTAAACTAGGTTTCCAGCCCTTCCACAGTTCAAAAGGAGTCTTTGGAACTGCTTTGCTTGGAACTCTATTTAAAATGTACACATCATAACGAAGAGCATACATCCACAAACTTAAGGGTAAACTCGCATGACTAATCATGCTTCTAACCATTTCCATTAGAGTACGATTTCGCCTTTCTGCTACACCATTATGCCAAGGTGAACCTGGCGTTGTGTATTGAGCAACAATTCCAAGCTTTTGAAGAAGTAAAGCGAAAGGTCCAGGATGTTGTCCTGTCTCATCATACCTTCCATAATACTCTCCACCCCTATCAGACCTAATGATTTTCACCTTCTTTTCTAATTGCCTCTCAACTTCAGTAATGAATTTCTCCACAGCATTCACAGCTTGAGATTTATCATGCAATAAGTAAAGATAACAATAACGTGAAAAATCATCAATAAAGGTGATAAAATATTTTTCTCCTCCAAAAGTTGGAACGTCGAAGGGTCCACAAATATTTGTATGTATTATTTATAGGAGTTCGGAACTTCTTGTGGCACCTTTCTTTGTGTGTTTTGTCATCTTGCCTTTAATACAATCCACACAACTATTGTAATCAGTAAAATCAAGGTTCTGTAGAATCCCATCTTTTACCAATCTTTGAAGCTTTTTACGAGATATGTGTCCCAGCTTCTTATGCCACAAGAATGAGGAATTACCCTCAGCATGTCCATTTCTATCATTATGATGCATAGTTAAATAGGTTCCTGGTATTGATGATGATGATAAATTTAACTTGTAAAGACCATCAAAAAGATAACCAGAACCAATAACTTTAAAATCTTTAAACAAACTTAAACATGCATTGGCAATTTGAATTTGAAAACCTTGTCTATCAAGTTGAGAAACTGAAATTAAATTGCGAGAAATAGTTGGAACATAAAGAGTGTTTTCTAAATAAAGAAAGTATCCATGATCTAGAACCAAACGGTAGGTGCCTACAGCATTAACTGGGGCTTTATTGCCATTGCCCATAAAAAGGAAGTTTTCATTCTGGTTTGTGAGTTGGATTGAAAGGTATCCCTGCATCGAATTAGAAACATGAACATTAGCACCAGAATCAAACCACCATGATAAAGAAGATTCTTTAACAGTCAAATTTGTTTCAAAATAGCTTACGAATCCCAAAGGATTACCTTTCTTTTCGAACCATTTTTGACGCTTAATGCAATCTTTTTGAAAATGACCAGGTTTCTTACAGAAACGACACTTATTGTCATCTTTCTTTGCCTTCTTCTTTTTAGGTTGAACAAAATTGTTCTCTGGTGCTCTCTTATTGCCCTTTGCAGGCTTACGCTTATTGTTCACTCCTCGGTTGACAGAATGTGCTTGATTAAGACCTTGCTGGTTTAGCCTAGCTTCCTCTTGAACCAACATGTTTCCCAGTTCATTTGCAGTCCACTTTTCCTTAATAGTGTTGTAATGCACTTGAAAGGGGGCATATTGTGGTGGTAGCGAGTTGATAATGAATTGGACAAGAAAGTTCTCATCCACAGTTAATTTAATCTCAGTTAGCTTGGCAGCAATGCTACGCATTTCTATCACGTGCTGGTGCATTGACCTTACACCAGTATACTTCATGGTGGTAAGATCAGCCATCAATTTCCCAGCTAGAAACTTTTCTGCAGTCTGAAAGCCTTCATTTATAACTTCCAAAAAGTTCTTATCACTTTTAGGTTGTTTGGGAAGTGATTCTTTGATGTTTGCTTCAATGTGCATTCGCATCAGCTGTATGCTCAGCCTATCACTTCTCTCCCACTTTTTCAAGAGATCCTTATCTTCAGTGGAAATCTTATCATTTATAATTGGATTTTCAATTTGGAGAGCAAGATCAATATCCTGCACACCCAAAGTGAACTCAAAATTCTCTTTCCATTCGGAGAAGTTGGTGCCATTGAAAAATGGGATAGATGAAGTATACGAATGAAAAGTCTTAGAACTAGAAGCTGTAAAACATGACAAAGATATACAAAGTCATACTCACATACATATAAATTAATAAACTCCTGTGGGTAGAATCTTAATTAAAACAACAATCATGTCATAAAGTCATAAAAAAAATAAAAAAATTACACACATATAATCAAGCAAAGACAAACATCTGTGGACATTTTTCCTTTCATGATTACATACATAATCATAATATTTATTCAAACATGTTAATTAGAGTTACCTGTGGGTAACCTTTCATTCTAATATGTATGATTAAATGGTTAATTTCTTTATGTTTATATATACAAACACTTGAATAAACATCTCCTGTGGGTGATAGTTATTCTTATGTGATTGCACAAAACGATGTAGACTTACAATGACATGTTAATATAACATAATACTTTAGTATCACTATGATGATAGCTAAAGAGCATACAATTCAAATATTTTAATAACCTATACATATTCAAGTTAGGCTATATTTGAAATAAAAATTGTCCAAGAAAAATACATCATGTGAAAGTCAACATCGGAAGTCAAACGATTAGTCAAAGTCAGTTATGCCGAAGTTAAACAGGCAAATGACTATTTTATTATACATGAGTCTAACCCATACAGACGGTGACTTTGGTATCTAATTCTTGATTCACATTTTGTTGGCTTTAAAAAAAATTTAAATATTATATAATGCCATGGGGACAAAAATTAAAGCCATTGGGGCCACCTACTCAAGATCCACTATCTGTGAATTGTTTTGGCTGATTTATTATGCCACTTATGGCTCAAACCCATTATGAGTCATATCATCAGGTTGGTCAAACAAAACAGTCCCACATGAATTATTTAACAGTCCCTTGTTAACATTATTTAATACAAATAATCATATAGAAAAAATCAAAAGTAATAGAAAAAGCAAAAAATGCTTTTCCAAACTGTTTTCTAAACGGATCAATTGATGTTAACATTATTTAATAAAAAGAATCAAAAGCATTAAAAAAATGTTTTCAATACCAATGGAAAAAAAAACAAACTTTGACTCGGCTTTTATCATTTCTTACACTTAATTAATCAACTAGTGCTCTGCTCACTTATTATAAAAAATGATCAATCTCACTTAGTGAGCGGACTGTAGGAGAATCTTAATCATTGTTCTTCTTGTTGTTTTAATTAAGTATCATCATGACGAATCCTAAGTTTAAAAAAAACAGCACATTCAGTCCTTTCTTGGTTAAAGAAAATTATTGTCACGCATGGGATTGGCTTTTCCCTCTTTCTTTAACGTTTCAGTTTCCTTACATTGGAAGAAATAATGGAAGTTATCATTTTGTCGATCATTTTCTTTTACAACGTTCGAAATATGCTGTCGCGCATGGGATTCTTATTCCATTTTTTTTTCTAACGTACAAATTTTAGTTATAACTATAAATTCGAGTGATGACTTCAGTTTGGTGTAAGAACTGAAAACAATTTTTCTACTACTCCGTTTTTCAGAAACTAAATTTTCCTTATAGAAATGATAGTGCTTTCATTTAATCACTTATGCAGCTGTCCCTAATCTTCAGTAGAGACTTATGAAGCAACGCAAAATTGATCAAATCATCAAGACTTATGAAAAAAAAATCACAAAGAACTCTCTGATGAATTCATAACATGATTAAGTGACTGTTAATGACGGTTTTCATGGAGGTTAATTATCACCGAAAATCATAGTATCTTATCAAATACGATGAATTCATATCACACAATTTATGCATATAACATCATAGAAAATCATATAGTTCTAAACCATACTCTGATGCCAAATATTAAGAATTTAGCATTCATATTTTATACATAATGGTTGGATCTTGAACGACATGATAATCACAATACGCATAGATGTGTTAAACTGATTACCTGATGAAGCCATTGATTGAATCCAAGAAATCTTTCAAGGCTCCAATTACCTCTGTGAAATAGAGCACAGTGGAAAACTGGTTTCTCCTTCTTCACCTCTCTCTTTCTATTTTTTTTTATGTAATGAAAAAAAATTCATCTCTCTATACGATGGTTATAGAGTTTCTTTTATAGGTAGAAGGAGGACCAAGGTTCATAGGCTTTAGAGTTAGCAATCAATCTCGACCGTCCATCAAAGAAGAGATATTAGGAAATAATCCCAGAAATGGTAACCGACATAATTTAGCAATAATCTAGATTACCAAAATTATTACATGGGCCAAAGGGAATATTTTATTTTATTCATATAAAATATTCTTACACCTTGGATTCCAACTGTCCAGGGATTTAAGCCATTACTGGATACTAATTCACCAAGTAATATCCAAAAAGTTGTGGATCTCATAATTCCAGGTGAAGGGAAGTGGAATACAACACTTTCGACCATTTCACTGCTCAGCAAATTTTGAAGATTCAAAACCATAACAATTCTTCTGAGGACAAACTTATTTGGTACCATACTCCACATGGTAAATTTGCTACTCAGTCCTTTCAGAAACTGTTGAGCAACAATGCAGGTGAGTCATCACTCTCTAATAATCACTATTTCCCTTGGAAACAATTCTGCAACAAGAAAAATTTAGCACCTAAGATCCAAATCTTCCTATAGAGAATAATTCATGACGACACTGGTGTGTTAAACAAAATTGGGAAATGTATAGAGGGGGTACCTAAGGAGTGCAGATGTTGTAACGCAGATGTCGAAACAGTGGACCATGTGTTTTTACAATGTCCCCTAGCTCAAGCTGTCCTTTTTGCTGTTGGAATATTTTCAACCGCGCTACGAAGGGGTCCCGGGGGCGTATTTTTGTCGATCCGATGTCAATCCAGGGGAGACCGTTGGGGTCTAGGGGCAACGTTGGAAGAATTTTTGATATGCAATTGTTTTGGACAAGTTGGAAAAACGTTTCCGTAAATTTCTAAACTCAATGAGACAATGTGTCGTTGATGAAGAGACGCATCTCTTTAGAAGAGAAACCTGTTGGTGAAAAGACATGTCTTTTCCCAACAGATGCAAAAACCCCTATAAGTAGCATCTCCCAAACCCATTTCGATATCATCTTTTGGAAAACTCTTTTCTCTGTTTTCTCTCTTCTTCTAAAGCATCATCAGAACCTTCTTTTCATGTGTTCTTGATTGGGTCAAGGGGTGCAAACCTTGAATCCAATTTTCGGTTGTAGGGCTTTCACTGTATCCTGAAGGCAGTATTTCACATACCTGTTGCAATTGCCAACTCGTTGGAAGGGTAGAAATATTTGTCTAAAAGAAATCACCAGAGCCTTGAAAGCTTTTGAGTACAACCACAGTCTGTTTTTGTGTTTCATCTCCATTGCAGCCCGGTAAGTTTTTTTTCCAACATTTGCTTCTCCATTAAATCTAAGATTGTCCAACCCTTCCACAACAAACGTTAAAGATGTCATTGCTGATTGGATTATGAGAAGAATTGGAGATGATTATTTTTATATGGGTGCTTGTATCCTTTGGACTATTTGGAAAGCCATAAATTCTCTGGTGTTTGAGAATCAGAGACCTTGTATTAAAAATATCATCAGAGGTGGTCTGTTTGGTTCAATAGATACAACTATATGGATGAAGAACTGCATGAACCTTCTATAGGTATGAGTCAAGAAAAACCTGGATACCACCCTGGCAAAACTACATCAAAATTAATGTGGACGATGCTGTGAAAGAACCTAAATCTGCTTGTGTTGTGATTGCTTTTAATTCAAATATTGGTACTGTCATGTGCGGCGGCTCCTCCAGTTTTCAATAGAGCAACCCCCTTGTAGGCGAACCTAATGGTTTTATACTTGCCCTTTAACTTGCAATAAAAGAAGACTACAGCCATATCGTTGTAGAATGCGACTGTCAGAGAGTCACTAACATTCTTAATGGTCAGAACCCAACTATTCCCTGGAGGATCCTAAGGACTATTGAGCAGATCTGGAACATCAACGTAAGTTTTTCAAGTGTGGAATTCAACTTCGTTTAGCGTGGAGCTAACTCTTCGGCTCACAAACTCGCAAAATATGCTACTCAAATATTTAGCATAATGTCCAAGACTAATGTCCAAGACTGGTGGACAGCTTCTCAAATATCTTCTTCTCTGAACATCTCCGAGCTATCTGGAAACTAGTTGTTTTTTCTTTTTTGGTTCTTTGTTGTTTATTCCCTTTTTACTATAATTTTTTTTCTGTGTAATATGCACCGAATTATTAGTATCAAATTCATATAGCTAACAAGAATTACACACGCATTTCCACATCTATATCGAATTGTGTATGATTTTGACCGAGTTTTCAGTTTACCTAGCCGGGTAATGTGCACACCTTTATTGCCGGTCGCCGGATTGCTACCTAGGCTATGCGCCGATTGTCGTAGAGTGTCCAATTTAATAGAAGTGAAAAAAACTAGAACCCCCTACTATATGGGTTCAACATATAGAAACCTCCATAAATGGATCCTTCATTGTCAACTCCATACTTTCAGAAAATGCTTCTACTAGGCCCAAAATATCAATTTTTCTTCAGATCTGGCTCATAATTAATTATTCCGAATTTTAATAATGGCAACATTACCCTTTAGTATATATACAAGAGGAATATCAAAAGATATTTTTCATTTCTCAATTCTATTTCTCTTTCTTCTCCATTCTCTTTCTCTCCCGGCTCCAGCGATTTCAGATCTGTGAAGAAGAAGACGAATCGATTCAATCGATTTCATTTGATCTAGGTTTTAGTCGGTTCTAAGATGCATCAGGTTAGGTTTTTTTCATTGGTCCGACTGTTTTTTTTTGCAGATTTTGAATCGAATTTAAGTTTCAGTTGATTCGAAGCGGCAGAAATCATTTTCGATTATGTTTTTGATTAGGTTCATCATTCTTACCTTTCTTAGTTCGATTAGGTTTTTGATTTTTATTTTGATTGATTCTGTTCAGATCGGAGAAGAAGAAGAACCTGATTTTTTTTTTGAATCAATCGAAGATCTGCAACGTAGTTTTAACCTTAATTATTTACTTTTTGTGCAGGTTCAACAATGGAGTAAGAAGATCCTCAACAGCAGCAGAGATCATTTCCGCTTTGACAAAAACTAATGAAGAATTTTCTTATAATGATAATTCATTTGAAGATTTGGTACGAGCAAGATTTGAAAATCAACAAGATTTCTCATGTTCTTTCTTGACTCAACAAGTTTTAAATCTAGGTATACATTTAGATTATTGTTGTTCTTGTTGTTGTTGTTGTTGACAATGTTTTGGAAGATAAATTGATTGAACACGGTTCCACTGATAATACAATTTCTCACAAGCTTGTTGTTGATATCAGTCTTTTTTACTAGATGTGAATCATTATTAATTGAAAATTGTTTTAAAGGGAAGAACAGATTCTCATGAGAACACAGGGGTTATGATTACCAGTAATTATAGAGTGACTAATGCTCATTAAAATTATTTATGTATTGTGTTGACTCCCCAATTTAGCACCTTCCATGGAAAATATCAGTCTTATGCTTCGAAGCCGAATACAAGGGAAATTCTTTACGGAACAATTAAGTATTTCCATATCCTTTAAATCAGCCCACAAACACTACTCATACCCATTTCATTACCCATTCAAACCCAAGATTTCTTGCTATCACATTGAAGAGGAGGAAAATACGAAGTCAATGACGAAAGAACGGAATCATTCTGAGTTTGTATGAAGAAGTTATGAGCAAAACAAAACTCAGAAGAAGTTAAGGGGCAGTCAAGTTTAAAGCAACCACTAGAGGGAGTCAGGTCTTTTACAATAGAGGGGTGCCAAAATACAATAGTACTAAAGGCACCCGATTTATTACTAAAGGCACCTGATTTATTACTAAGGGCACTTCTTCTACTTCCTCATGAAGAACATGAGTGTTTTTAATGGTGGTCATCATGATGATCACGATGGTGATGGATTTTGATCAACAATGATTGTTGATTTTGAATACATCACTAGCTTCCCGGGGACGATAGGGAGCTTGGGTAGGAGCCTGATTTCAAATCAATCATGTTCTTGATGTGGTGAACAGTAACATTTGTGTGAACAGTAACTGTACGTTGAACAATAACCGTACAATGAACAGTAACTATGGGACCCGCATGTCATAATCATTTTTGTTAAATTGCCGCACACAATTTTTTTTTTTTTTTTTTGAAGCTAAAAAGATTATTTATCGAAAAGGAATTAGGTACATGCATAAGTTTTATCTTCGTTCAACTGATCTATAATCTCCACAGGAGAAGAAACAGACCAAGAGGAAGAAATAACTTTTTCTCTAGCAAATTTAGAAAGGATGTATGCTACCTTATTTCCTTCTTTTGGAATATAAGAACATTTCCAACAGCTATAACGCAATTGAAAAAATTGAAGGAAGACGAAGAAGAAGGAAAAGAAGAAAGAAAGGACGGAAGAGGCGGCTGATTTTTTTCTCCGCTTCCCATTAGATTTGCGGATTAGGCACAGTGATTCATTGGCTATAAATAGATATCAACTTCTCATTCAAAAACAGAGACTCAATAACAAATTCTCATATTAAACACTTCTTCCTTTACTTTTCTTTCGCTTATTCTTGATAGAAATATCAAATCAAGTATTGTCTTTAAGTTCTTAAGAGATTAGCATTAAATTGCTGGTACTTTAATTACTTTCAACATATTTAACGGAAGCAAGAAATCGTTATAATAATTCCTTTCAAGTTTCTATATCATATTTCAGGTTAATTGTCTTTAAGTTCTTAAAAGATTAGCATTAAATTGCTGGTACTTTAATTACTTTCAACATACTTAACGGAAGCAAGGAATCGTCATAAGAATCCTTTCAAGTTTCTATATCATATTTTAGGTATATTAATTGCATATCTCTTTGGTAAATTATGTAGTCATACGGGAACAAAATGGTTTTCCATTTCGTAGTAACACTGTGACTACTCTCCGCGTTACATAAAAAAATTATGTTTTATTATTAATTGTACAAGTGGGATAAATCAAAGTGTGGGTATAAAGCGGAATTCCCTCCCACATTAGACCCATTGTCTAAATAATAAGGTTTGCATTAATCATATTCCATTGAGCTAATCTACAGGTTAATTGTTTAATTTTGAAATTTTATCCAAATTTCAAATTTTGAATGCGAAATTAATTCTAGTTCTAAAATATGGACCTGAAGTTGAATTAGAATATTCAACAAAGTTTCTCCAAAAAATTCTTATAATGCGGCTCTATCGTCGACCTAGATTTTACATGATCTTTATCATGATTAGGATTTCCTTTAATCTTTTACTATCAGATTGATTTGGAGTCGAACTAGATTCTAAAAATTTAGGAGTTGGCCAAAGCCCCCTTTGGATACCAAAAATATTTGTCACTATGCATCACTATTCACCAGTCACTATGCATCACTATTCACCAATCACTATGCATCGCTTTTCATCACTATTCGTTATTATGCATCACTATTTATAAACATTCCCATTTAATCATTTAGTAGAGGCCAATCTTATGATTGGGCGGTTGATGGGTGCCTAACACCTTCCCATCCCGTACTAGAATCTCCTTACCCAGACTCTTTGATAGCAGACCATAAACATGTAAGTCATAACTAGTTTTGTTTTCCCGAAATAATTCAAATTAGTTAAAGGGTCCTGACTCCCCTTAGTCAGGTGGCGACTTCAAAACATCTCTCTTTTCCTTGCAGAGTTATCCCTCTTACTAACGAACTAGTGAGAAGCTACCTCTGTCTGACCTTGTGCGGTGAACATCCGCGAACGGATTCGCACATAGACTTCCCCCTTTTACAAATTAGGGACAAGTAATAGACCGACTCTCGACCCGTGCACAACCCTCGATTTCTACATATTTTATGTATCATTTGAGTGAATATGCACGTCATAATTCCTTTTGAACAATGAAAATATGAAATAATAGGTGCAATGGTTTTGTAAGGAAGTGATGTTGATCCAACTTTTTTTGGATTTTTCAATTATAACCTGTAATGGTGTATGAGGACTTGCACTTGGATGTGGTTTAGAATTGGCAATAGTTAGTGATTTCTGCTAAGCTGCATTTTTGTAGTAATTGATTTATTGAACCTTTTGTGTTGCAAATTCTAGTGTACTTGTAACTATGATAGTTAGAGTGACTTGTCATCATGTTGGTTGATTGTAACAGGGATGTTACTAAAAGTTCAGCTTGGCTTGAAGCATAATATCAGGAATGCATTCGTCATTGCTCATGGTTTGTATCCTTTACTGACCTTTTTTTGGATGTGTAGCACTTAGTTACACATGCTAATTAGATGTGTAACTTCTAGGTACACAAGCTAAATTAATGTGTATCTACTAGTTACACATGCTAATTAGATGTGTCACTTGTAGATACACATGCTTGTAAGTACATTCACGAACATAAAATATATTTTTTTATATTAACTTGTATATACATGAGTTACCTGTCATGTTGGTTTAAGTCTTGTTTCACCTAGTAAATTAAGTTGCGCAGAATCTAAAAGAAGTTGCACTAGCATCTGCTAGTTATATACCTTATAGTATGCCGCATTTCAGTTGATTAAGTGTTATTTGATCTTATTTATTGGGTAGTGTCCACTGTTTAAGAATAGAAAGTAGCTCTATCTGATCCCTTTTTCTAACGCTGATGAAGATAACATATATGCTCTGAGTACACAAGCCATATGGATGTGTAGCTGCAGGTTACACAAATAATATGCATGTGTATATGCCATTTACATAAGCTATTATAAGTACTCTGTAATCATTATCAGTTGTTTATGCTGCTACTGATCATTTATTTTCTTCATAGTCCTTGGTTTTCATATATTATAATTAAAATATCTACGGTATGAGTCAGGATGTGTATCTACTAGTCAGGATGTGTATCTTTGATGAAATTTATGTTGCTATAATCGTGTGTATCTACTAGTTACACATGCTAGAAAGCATGTGTATCTTCTAGTTACACATGCTTTTAGGATGTGTAATTGATGGTTACACTTGCATTTTTGATGTGTAATTGCAGATTACACATGAATTTAAGTATGTGTATCTGCTGATTACACTTCCTTAGATGATTATGCTCTAAAGATCTACATTTCAAAAGGTAAATAATATAGATCTGCTTACTTTTCATTTTGTATTCTGCAATTGATGTGCTTATTGACTGTCTAGTGAAGGTCAATAACTATCTGAGTAAACAGAATGGGAAGAAGTCAAGTGGTGTTGTTAACCGAGAAAACAGTGGAGACACCAACGGTTTTCATAGGTCATGTGCTGCTATAGACCTAGCTCAATGGTTGGGTAGGTGTGGTATTCCGCAATGGGTTTTGAAGATGAACAATGATCTCACAGTCAAGATTTGACAGTTCAACGGATTATCAATGAGCTCACAGTCAAGGTACGTCCTTACTCTAAAGAGTTGAAATTGCTGTGACAATTCCAGTTTAATATTTTAGCTTCTATCTCATGTTCTCATGCACCTGTTGATATTTCTGATACTCTGCATCATAAATTTATCATGATTTAAAACTAGCAATAATCAACATTACTTGTTTCAAATAGCAAATTTCTTAGATATACATCCCTTTCTGAAATGTGTATGACTCCCTATTTCACGCCATGTTTCTTGTGGTTCCAGGTATATGAAACTCATGGACGTTTAGCTCTAGAAGCTGGGGACTTGCTGGAGTTTAATCAGGTTGGCTACTGATTCTTTTGTAAGTTATTTGACTTTTTTTGGATGTGTAACTATTAGTTACACATTCTAATTAGATGTGTAACTTCTAGATACACAAGCTAAATGGATGTGTAGCTACTAGTTACACATGCTAATTAGATGTGTAACTTATAGATACACATGACAATTGAATTGAATAGCATATAAGGAAATACTTTTCTTGTACAATGATTATAGGAATTGAATAACTTCAGCTTGTCAACTACTATTAATATGCTTGCTCGATCTCTATAATCTACATGCAACTTTGTAACTAGTTGTACCACTATCACAAAATTTGGTATTAGGCTTCATTGATGCATGAACATAAAGTTGTTTGGACGGCCATTCGTAGTCATTAAGACCAAAGTGAAAATTGCATTCATAGATAAGGATAATCATATAATTCCCCCTTGTTATGACTAATGGCCATGATCATTGTTGTTCATCTGAGGTGTCTTTAATGTCCATTTT
Source organism: Papaver bracteatum (assembly GCA_023529315.1). NCBI lineage: Eukaryota > Viridiplantae > Streptophyta > Magnoliopsida > Ranunculales > Papaveraceae > Papaver > Papaver bracteatum. The sequence continues at coordinate 915,768 of JAJJWX010005130.1, forward strand.
TTTTTGATGTGTAGCTATTAGTTACACATGCTAATTAGATGTGCAACTTGTAGATACACATGTCAATTGAACAGTTGTTATTATTCATTTTTGGGCTCAGAGAGTCCCAGTTCGATATTATATCATGAGCATCAATTAATTAATATGTCCCTGAGGTAGTTAAAAAATTAGTGCTTAGTCAAAAGTACTTTTGATTTGCAGAACACTGATGGAGAGTACGTTGAAAAGTGGGACAACCCTAATTGTAGACCACTATTCTTACTTAGGGGTGGTTTTTTCATCTACTAAGGGTCTAGATATTGAATGGTGTAAAGTGATTCTCGTTAGAAACTCGACATACACAAGCTTGAGATTTTTTTACTTATGAGATGACTGCAAACTCATTATATGTCACAGGGATCAGAGAAAGGTTTGCTGGCTCCAGATCTAGCAGCATACCTTGCCATACCACCCCAGGTGGTTCCTAACTATTGCTAGTTTCTATTTACCCTAGGCGTTTTTTGATGAAAGTTATTCTAGTAATGAGCTATGCAAATTCTAGGATTTGTGTGGCGTGATAATCTCGCAATGTAGTCCCCTCTATTTAAATAGGAGCATAACTGTTCGTTTCATACCTGATAAGAGTTTAGGAGGGGTGTTTTTTGTTGTGCTTTCTTGCATGTGTTTTGTCCTGATTAAAATGCATATCCATATGGAGATGGATTACCTTCTTTTTGTAGAGTCTGTAACTCTGTAAGGGTGAACTATTAAGTTTTGTATACTTGCTCTAGTTTGTTCAGTTATGAGATAGATTTGATTGTTCTGTATCCACTGGTTTTTGATTTTTAGATGTCCTGTTTTATTCATTTGTATGAGAAGTGTTCTAGCTGCTATGGTACTGATATAATTTGCTTGTCATGTAGTTACTAAGAAGGCTGATCCCAAGGTGTTGGCTAACAAAGCTGCCAAGGCTGTCTAAGCTGGAGCATCAACCATTAAGAAGAAGGCTAAGAAGATCCGCATATGTAACTTCCAATTACACTAGATAGATGCGTGTGTAACTTTTAGTTACACATGCTAAGAAATTATTGTAAATAAATCTTAAAGTAATACATGTATTTTTTTTATGTTTTCTTTTTGATGTCTATTTTTTTTCTTTGTAACTTTGCATTACACATGTCATATGCATGTGTAACTTCTGGATACACATGTCATATGCATGTGTAACTTCTGTTTACACATTCACACTATACTTTAATAATTTTGGGCCTGGATTTAATAAATTTTGGGCTTAAATTTAAATTTTATTTAATTTGGGGCTTGACAATATATAAAGAACCCTATTTTGGGGCAGACCCAAATTTTTTGGGGCATACATATAAGACAAAAACATGGGTTCCAATAGTATTTCAAGGTGGCCCTTATCCTTAAATTTTCAAAAATGCTAAAGTACCCCTCATTTGATTAGTGTTTAATTAGTAATAATTAAAATTAATTAATTGGTAATGATTAAAATTAGTTTAGTGTTAATTTATGATAATAATTTTTTGTTTAAAGATAGTTTGTTAGTGAATAATTTTAGAAAAAGAAGAAGGAGAGGAGGAATTTTTTTTTTCTTTGTTTGTGATCTTTGTGATTATTGAGAGATGTGTGATACAAATTCGAGTGAAGAAGGTGAATCTTCATCACGTAAAACTAACATATCAATGTCCGTTTTGTGGCTTGAATTCACCAAAAGTTTTGATTTTTGTATGTAATTAGGCGCAACAGAGTTAGGTTCGGCAGATAATTTGTATGCCGAACCTTGATAAATAAGAACAGTTCGGTTTGTACGATTGAATTCTTTATAAGCCGAACTATCATAGAATTATTTTCGCACCAAATAAATTCCATGGTTCGGCTTAAAGAGGATGTGCTAATGAGCAGAACTTCAAAGATCGGCTTTCAAATAGTATTGCGAATGAGCCGATCCCAACCCCAAACGATAGTGACGTCTACTAATGGAGAACATCAATGTCCAAATTAAACTCATTCAAATCAATGATATATTATCGTCATCTTCAAGAGAATGAAAAGATGAAAACAACGCAAAAAGAATGAGGCCATTCCGACATCGAACGAAGAAGTTATGGCCAAAATAAAATCTAAAATCTTGAGAGTACAGAGATAAGTTCGGCTGATAACTCATCATCACGAGTTAGCCGAACCTGGAGCCTACAAAGCAAGATTTTCGAAGTGTTTACAGAGATAAGTTCGGCTTAAAAGTAATCTAATTGAGTCAGCCGAACCTGACAACCACCTGGGGTAAATTTCATTTGTTAGGTTCGGTCGGGAAAGGTTGGCAAGGTATTAGCCGAACACAAAGGTTCGGTGCAATCGATTTTCAAAACATAAGCCGAACTGTTCTTCGCCTGTAAAAAAAAAAAGAAGTTCGGCTGCTAAATTTCAGCCGAATACTACTCTGGAACATCCAAAACCAAGAGGAATCATCGATTACATGTCACAAATCAACGAAATACGAAAAACCAAGCAATGGGTTTGTGGGAAATACCTTTCTATGTGCAATTTTAAAGAACCAGGCTCTATTTCTCGCTCTCCAACACCAATCAATCCACTATCCTCTTCATCGCCATTTTTTCCAAAAACCCTTGATTGAGATGCTACAGAAGCAATACCAGGATTCAGCACCATATTTCTAGGGCATCGCTTAACATGAGGTGTCATTAATGTGTTTAATCGGGAACTTAATCGAACAAAGAAATTTTCAGAATTTTGTTTGTGTTTTTGGAGAAGAAGAGTGAGAGAGAAGGGTTAATTAGTAATGGTTAGTGGGTGGTTGGTTAATTAGTGGGATGGGTTAATTAGTGGGATTGTTTTAGGATTAGAATTTAATTAAGTGGAAGGGTAATAATGTAATTTAAACTGGGAAGGGGTATTATAGTAACTTAACAACCATTAGGATAAGGGTCACCCTTGAAATACTATTGACACCCATGTTTTTGTCTTATATGTATGCCCCAAAATTTTTGGGCCTGCCCTAAATTAGGGTTCTATATAAAAGGGCATGAATGTCTTTTAATAATTCGGGTATAGATTTAAACTTTTTTTGATTAAGGGCCTCATATTATGAGTTATCCATGGGTTGAGCCTTAGCCTAATTAATAGAATCGGGCTGCATCGGGTCAGGTCGGGTCCGAGGATCGGGTGAGATTTGCTCGGCGCTAGGTATGGGATAATTTGGTATAAGTTATATTACAGGGACCAAAAACAGGGACCTCGAAAAACAGGGACCTAGAAAAGCGAAAGTAAGATCCAGATAGAGAAGAGAACGTTTCCAGGCAGCAGTCATGACAACCATTCGAAGATTTTGTTGCAACGATCTTCTCCGATTTACTAATGTCAATTTCGATCATCTTACCGAAACGGTAAGACATTAATCAACTCTCCCTATCTCCTTTTATCTAGTGTCTAACATGTGATTGTGTTTTTGCAGTTCAATATGTCATTCTACATGACATACTTAGCAAGATGGCCTGATTATTTTCATGTAGCTGAAGCTCCTGGAAATATAACCATGGGTTACAGTAAGCCCCTGATTCCTCCTTTATTTTTGTTAATATTTTTGCCCTAAATTAACACTGTCAGTTGACAATTATAGATTTATACAGTTATTGAACTAGGGTTTGAGGAAATGTGTGGGATTGAATTAGAGTTTTCGAAGTTATTGAATTTGAGTGGGTATATTGCCATAAGGGCATTTGTTAATCAGATTGTAGCTGTCTGTTACATATTAAGAGGGGTGTGACATTTGCACAGATGGTTATGACATTGGTTTGCTTACCTTGTTTAACTCGGCAATTGAAAATTCATGTGAGTTATTTCATTCCTTGAAGAGATTAATGCTTGTGTGTCGTTTGTTTTGTTATCGTCTATGACAACAACATGATGAGAAAAAGTCTGGATAATTGTAGTGTACTATACTGTAAAAACAGAAAGCATTGACAAAAGATTCACTATGGGTTGACGCAAAAGAAGTAGTTTATTGATCGTTTACATCATAGTTAGCAAATGCATGTCTCTATAAGGCTTTGGTTTGCCAACTAATAGAAACTGGGTCATCTTGATGGCTTCTGCTAATTTAGACGGCTGAAAGTTGCTTCATATGCAACATGTAGACTTTAGTCATCTTGTACTTAACTTGGAATCATCTTTTTTTCTCGTTAAGTTTTGCTGCAAACCCATTAATTGCCCTTTTGTTGTCTGTAAGAATTAATAATTATTATCAATGTTAATGTGCTTATAGTTATGGGGAAAGTTGAAGGACAAGGCGAATCTTGGCATGGCCATGTAACTGCAGTTACTGTCGCTCCGGAGTATAGGAGGCAGAAATTAGCTAAGAATCTCATGAGCATGCTCGAGGACAGCAGTGACAAGATGTAAGTCTTCCATTTACTTCTGAATTGTCCATGCCTAGGATGAATTAAGGTTTCCCTATTATCTTGTGTTTTTTTTTTCCTTTGTTTGATTTAGATGTAACTTTGGGAAATTCAGTTAGTGAACTAGGGTTAACCCGATACGATCTCGATGCTGTACTGTAATCTTTTGTCTACTAACAGAATCCTTCTTTGGCAGTGACAAGGCCTACTTTGTGGACCTCTTTGTGAGGGCATCCAATGGACCAGCCATAAAGATGTATGAAAAGGTATGCATCAACTTGCAATATAATATTGGATAACTTGTGCTGTGCTTCTGGAGTGTTTCAAAATATTTTGCCGTATTTTGCCGAGTAGTTTCATTGTACTTCTGCCCGAACACATGCTCACATGATCAGCATTTTCTTTGTTCCTCCCCAGCTTGGCTATATAATCTATAGACGGGTGCTGCGGTACTATTCTGGTGAGGAAGATGGATTGGGTGAGTTATCATACTCTGTTGACATAGCCGTGCTTGTTTTCACTTCACCAACACCTATAGTTAATCAACAACCCTAATTCTTTCCTGCTCTTTTGGTTCTCATTTTCAGACATGCGGAAAGCTTTATCACGAGATGTTGAAAAAAAGTCTGTTATTCCCCTCAAAAGACCAGTTACTCCTGAGGAACTGGAATATGACTAGTTATTGTGGTGTTTCAGATGTCCATGTTTATTAGCTTGCATTTCTCTCTTGCTATGAACATGTAACCTGAGCTCTAAAACTGGCTTTGAATTGTGTTGTTTATGCTTCAACACATTGTAGTAATATAGTTTGTATAAACTTGTGACAGATATATTTACCTAGTTTAATGGTTTATCAATAATAGCGACCTCTCATCCTTAGTAATTTATGTTGTCCTGGTCAAGTACCCAACCAGGACAACAAAGGTGTAATTTTTTTTGATAAGTTTGTATGCTCTTTCCCTGATCATTAGAGATTCAGAAACATTCTTCAAAAGAGCTTGGAGTGAATTGGTTGACAAAATGTTGGGTGTTGGGAAAGAATGCAGCAGCATAGTTTGCTCTACAGATAGTAATTGCTCCTTAAAACCCTTCAGATCGAGTTTACTAAAACACATTAAAAGTAAAATAAATAGGTAGGCTGAGCTGCAGAGATTGTCAATAAAGGAAGCATGAAATGTAGTTATGCTAATCAAACCAGGGGAAGCATGAAATGTAGTTATGCTAATCATGTGTGCCTTGGTTATGTAACTTGCTGATGGTGTTTATGGTAAAACAGGAACCAAGTCACTTATAACAAGATAAAAATGCATTTGGATCAAACCAACATGCAGGAATAGTGGAACTTGTTGATGGCTGATTTAAAGTCTGTAACGGTGCTTGAGAAGTCTGAACATGAAGTAATATGATTTGTCACAGGTGATAGGTCTATAGCTTTGATTTTTTTTTTTTTTAGTTCTTACTTTACTCTTGCATTTTCAGCTGAAGGATGAAGTTCGGACACTCTGGGGTGCTGTTAAGAAGGCCTCGTAGATGAAGACTTGAGATGTTATTATTTCCCTAAAAGAACAGGTATAACAATTGAATTCGAGCATGGTCCTATTTTCTAGTTGAGTCTCAACATTTTGACTTGACATGGAGACTCAATACCACTTATGTTCATCAAATTCTTTACTGCTTGGTAACTTGCAATTGTTTAGCAGTAAAGAGGTACCTCGTAATTTCATTTAGTGGGATAATATAGCTGGTACCCGGAAATATCAAGTCTACTACTATTAAAATAAAGGGTTATTTAACGTTTAGTACCCAGTAAATGTTCAACACCTAGCTTTGGTACCCAATATTTGACATATTAAGGGTTGGTACCTTGACCTACCATTGACTGTTAAAGACAAACCATTGACCTAGATGTTAACTTTTAATTTTAATTATTAATACAAATTAATAAATTACAGGGGTTTACTCAATAAATATTTTTATTTTTATTGATTTCCAAGGAGTTTAATGAATTTGCAAAATATTATGTTACTTTTACACGTTTACGGTAGTTAATAATATCTGACCCTATATGTCAGTTGTAGTAAATCTTCCTAGTTAGCAATTACATTATAGGAAGCAAGAGAATGAAGGTTCGAATCCCATCATTCACATTTTTGAAAAAAAAAACATTAATATCCTGAAATCGGTGGGTTATAGAGTATTGGATCGGGTGGGCTTTGGGCAAAAGTTAGAAAGTCCGTAACAACAGCTGCCGCATTTGAAAAAAAAAAAAAAAAACATTAATATCCTGAAATCGGTGGCTTATAGCAAGGTTTGAAAAACGGGTCACGGGCACTAGCCGTGACCGTTATATAGGGTTTTGACGGGTGTGAGAACGTTGGGTTAAAAACACGTTTTTTGTACGTTTTTGCATAAAAACGGGCGTTATAACAGTTAAATAGAAAATTAAAAATAATTATGATCTGAATTTCCTATGTAACGGATATAACGTGCGTGAAAACGTTATAACATGCCTAAAAAATGTTGTGACCATTCATTTTTAAATTTCGCCCCACTAATAGATGACCTATATCACTAAACTACCATTTTAATTGATTATTGTTAGTATAAGAAATATGTATAATTCGATAGTCATGTTTATATTCTTTACGTATGTGTTTTAAAATACTTTTAACTATACAAATTACAAAAGTTTGATAAAAATCATACGGTATAGCCACTAAAATTTTGTCGGCATCAATTATCCAATTTAAAAGAGTGCATAACCTATCTAAGTAGACTTGTCCCTTGTTGATGGTGGTTTTTAGCTTAGGGTTAAAATCGTAAAACCCTAGTCAGACAGTGACGTCACAGAACTTGAGTAATAATGTCTCCACTAAGCGCATTTATTGAACCCTTTAATATATCTGCGAGAAACTTACCAGGGTACATTTTTTTAAAACTAATTAGGGTTTCGATAACCCTAATTCCCACACCACATGTGCCAATGGCATGCCGTGCCAGTCACACCTCCGCGCTAAGGCATGCCAACCATGCCAGCCGCATGACCGTGCCAATGGAAAACCATGCCAACCACATCTCCGCGCCAAGGCATGCCAACCATGCTAGCCGCACCACTGTGCCAATGGCAAACCATGACAACCATATTTACCGCGCCAAGGCATGCCAACCATGCTAGTCGCACCACTGTGCCAATGGAAAACCATGTCAGCCACATCTACCGCGCCAAGGCATGCCAACCATGCCAGCCGCACCCGTGCCAATGGCAAACCATGCCGGCCACATCTACCGCGCCAAGGCATGCCAACCATGCTAGCCGCACCACTGTGCCAATGGAAAGCCATGCCAGCCACATCTCCGTGCCAAGGCATGCCAACCATGCTAGCCGCACCACTGTGCCAATGGCAACCATGCCAGCCACATCTACCGCGCCAAGGCATGCCAACCATGCTAGCCGCACCACTGTGCCAAAGGAAAACCGTGCCAGCCACACCTACCGCGCCAAGGCATGCTAGCCAAGCCAACTGCACCTTGCCTTGGCCCTAAACGGGCTAGTCGTACCATGCACCAATGGCATGCCAAACCTTTGGCCCCACATGTGACAATGACATGCCAGCCACCTTGTCGCGCCATACATTGTTGGCCTTCCCCATGCGGCCACCAAAACAAAGGCCTGCAACGATCAACGACCATCTCCCCATCTAAGATGCGAATCTTATCCGTCCAAGGTCACCAACCAACGCATGGTATCCTTTGGCCCAACGCCAAAACCCTAGTTTTGGCCATGCCTAAATCGTGCCAAGGCATGTCGACCATGCAACATGTGCCAATGGCATGCCGTGACAGCCACCTTGCCGCACCTAACCTATACCATGCCGTCCTTCCCTATACGACTACCAAAACGAAGGCGTGCAATAATCAACGGCCACCCTTCAATCCTAGATGCAAATCCTAGCCGTCCAAGATCGCCAACACATGGTAACCTTTGTCCCAAAACCCTAGTTTTTTCCACGCTAAAGCCATGCCACCATGCCGCTGGCTACCAACACCCCTCTTGAGATTTTCCCGAGTTTTACTTTCGGGCTGTTTTTACCTCCCGAACGAGCTCAAAGCCTAAATATTCCCGCGTTGGAAGATAGGAAATTCTTTTCCATGCAGAATGGAGGGGCTGACCATCAAAATCCGAGTCCGTATGAGAATTCTACATCGATTCTAGTGAAGTGCGCTAATTAGGGTTTCAACATACCAAACCCTAATTTAGGCAAAGCCGCGGGCGCTTCCCTTCCAAAGCCATGCCGGCCCTAAACCATGCCGCTGGCTACCAAACGAAGGCATGTGATGATAAACGGCCACCCTTCCATCTAAGATGCAGATCTTAGCCATCCAAGGTCACCAGCTAACGCATGGCCACCTTTGGCCCAACGCCAAAATCTTAGCTTAGCCACGCCTAACCATGTTAAAGCCATGACCGGTCATGCTTTCATGCCACTGGATACCAAACGAAGGGTTGCAATAATCAACGGCCACCTTTCCTCTTGAGATGCAAAATCTCAACCATTGAAGGTCACCACGCAAGTCTCCCAAGCTCAACTTGCCAAGCGACAACAAACATGCTACATGTTTTCTACAAAAATATTCGAGACAACAACACGTGTCACAAACTGGGGATGCTCATTGGGTATTGGTTCGGCGGTTTACAGCGTGCGGCGTACACTACGTCCGTATAAGAGAGTGTCATAAGGATGAAGATGTTAGTAAACACAGGGAGTAATGGTGAAACGCCTTCTTTTATGGAACATCAATTCCAGGCGTTACCGGTTACCTCCTCCTCCCATTTACTCACCCGTTTTCCATTTCTTAATGAGACCAGAGTACGTTTCATTCCGACTTGTATAAATGGGTCTTACCTATTTCCACCGAACAACAAGTTCAGGTCAGGAGCATACAATATTCAGAAAACATTTGCTAGCTTTCCATCTGTTAGCTTCCCACTTTCTGATACAAGTCATAAAAAAACGACTCTTCCAGAATCAACTATTCTGGTCTCAACACTTTCTTCGCTTCCCTCCCCAAAACCAACCCTTCTCCTTCACTTTGTGACTGAAGCAAGTCTGGAACGACCATTTCTTGGTTTAGACCGGATTTGTACAGATTGATCTCTCGAATCTAAAGTACTCCCTTGCAGTACATTGTTTAGGGTTTAAATTCGTTTCTCACCCACACACCCGAAATTACCAAAATCAACAGAAACCGTTTTCACCCTCAAACATCCCTTTATTAGATTGCAAAATTTCTAACAAGTAGTCAAGGTTTTAACTTTTAACTCATCAATAAATAGGGTACTAATTTCTAAAACTCAATCATTGAATGCGTAAAATAGAGTAAACTAGGCATGTGCATGACCAGTCAGGTAGAGTCATCAACCCATTAATAAATTCGATCTAAATTTCCACTTCTGATCATATCATCACATCCAAGACTCCCAAGACATGTACCCCACTTCCATTGGATCATGATGCATCTATAGTTTTTATCCCATTTCATGTTTTAACCTTTAAAAAATAAGTGGACTTGGTTCACTTGAAATTTTAAATGATCCAATTTAGGGAGGCAAAGAACATGTTGTATCCTTTGGATACTTTTTTCTTTTCATTTTCCATCTTCTTTATGTCGTATCCAATTAGGGGAGCCAGACAAATCATGATTTTACTATTGTTTTTTCCTTTCTCTTCTTTACGTTCACCCTTTAAAACCAAACATTCTATAACCCTGCTTCTTCCACGGAGAAAATCTTCCTTCCTTTGTGTTTTGAAATTTCCTAGTTTCAGCTTTCAAGTTTCAACTACAAGTTTAAGAGGTAATTTTAATATTTTTATTAAATTGTCATTTAAAATAAGTATTTAACGATAAATTTATTGTTTGTTTCTATGTAGTTTATTTATAAGAAAACTTGATTTTTTTTCTTCATGATACCGGATGTTGATGCTGATGTCGAATGAGATCTTTGAAGTTTGAACTTTAAATTTGAACTATACAGGTACTTTCTTATATGAACATTCAAGTTAGTAGTGTAGTTTTTTTTTCCTTTCTTTTGCAATGTTTTCATCATTTTTCCCATGTTGTACATATTATATATATATATATATATATATATATATATATTGTAATTTAAGATGTTGACATAAGTTTATAATATAGTTTTAAGGAAATAACAAAAGTTCAAATAAAGGTCGGAGGAAGAAAAAATAAAGACACATATGAATTTAATTAATCAATAAAATCTATGCAGAAAAAAGGATTAAACTACTGTAATAACATTTCATATGCATGAGTTTAAGTTTAACACTATAATTGGCCCAATGTTGAAATTAATTAATTAATTAATTAGCATGATTACATGATGAAATCAATTAGCATGATGTTAGTGTTTACGCTAATAATAATAAAATATTCATACATGCACGCTAAAAGTTGTGAAATTTAAATAGCAGGATGTTGATGTCCATGTTAGTTAAAAACTAATTGTCTTCATGATTACCTAGCTACAAAATAGACATATAGAATTTTCTATTTGTGGACACAATTTAAATATAGGCCAAGAATAGTACTAGAAAAATTTAATATATGTCACTGATTTATAAGAATTTTTTTCTAGTTACAGAATACGATGGAAGGATCGACATCCACGCAATCTTCCAAACGAGATATTTTTCATGCATATTGAACTGTAATGGCTGATGGTAAAAAGTTAAAAGTGTAATTTTTGTGAAAAAGAAATATCTTCTGGTATTTCACGCATAAAATTGCATTTAGCACAAGAAAGAGGTACAGTTTCCCCGTGGAGACAATACACAAGGTTATGAGAATGCGAATCCATATGATTCACGTTACACTTCCGATCGCTCTGACATATGAACGAAGGATATAATTCTAATATTGTGAACAATAATGAAGTAGGTAACAATAATGATGATACTAAAGGAGGTTATGATAATGATAATGACGTTATTAAGATGATGATACTTATGCAAATGAAGATATCCAGTACCCCACAACGATGACTATGATGTGGAAAGGAACCGTTAAGAAAATGAAGAATACATGAATAAATCAGAAAAGGTGGTGGTCGTAGTTGGTTCGCGTAGCTTTCTAAATGATGAATACTAGTTTAACAATCCTATGTTTTTTAAATTTGAAGTTTTTAATCTTGTAGTTACTTTCCTTGTATCATTTAAAAAAATTTAATTCGAAGTTTTCAGCTTTCAATTCATAGAAATTAAAATAAAAAAAAATGGTAAGAAAGTTATTTACACGGTTATAACATGCGTGATAACGGGAAAACAGTTCTAAAAAACGCACGTTAAAATGTTATTTAGAAGAAAAAACATTCAAACTAATTTTAGAAAAACGGTTATAACGTGTATGAAAACTGAAAACGGTACTAAAAAACTGCCATTATTTCCTATTTATCAGCATTATAAAGGCGCGGGGTTAAGGGACCCTCACGGCCACGGTATATGGATGTGACCGTTTTAACAGTCATTTTTCAGTAAAAACAGGTGTTTTTCAAACCTTCGGTTACAAAGTAGATATTGGCTTTGAATAGTATTGGATCGGGTGGGCTTTGGGAAAAAGTTAGAAAGTCTGTAACAACAGCTGCCGCATCAAACTGCCGAATGATTACGAAATTTGTAAAATTCACGAATTATTGGACAAGGCCACAAAACATGCGTAACTAGTTCAGAGTTAGGGTAGTTCGAGCATATTATTCGGGAACGACGGACTCGGAATAATTCGTGAATAAATGCTGAATTGCTAACTAGGGTAATGTCATTAATCGAAAGTTGAAAATATTTTAATCGCACAACGCGAGATCAAAATTGAAGTCGCAACTTCACGACTGTCGGATGTTCAAGATGTGACATCACCAAACCAGGGACTTAACCACAGTTATACATCGGAATCTTTGGAAACAATTGCCACATCAATCAACTAAACTGAAATAAATCATTACTTGATACATACGAACAGGAAAAAAAGAATTGGATTATGAAATGATGAAAGTCCAATGAAGCAAAGACAGTACTATTAGCACCACTACTACAATTTCTGGTCGTGATGGTGGAAAAAAAAGATTTGGATTCTGAAATGACGAAACTCCAATGAAGCAAAGACAGTACTATTAGCACCACTACTACAATTAATGGTCGTGATGGTGGAAAAGCAATTTCCCGTTAAATCTCTTTGATCAAAGTCTAAAATACCATGATATAAACCGGAGCTATCAAACACGAAAAATAACCATCGGTTGACTGTGGAAGCAGAAATGGATTAAGAAGTTGTACTAGATTTCATTATTAAGTTGTTAATCTATAATTAAGGAAAGAAAACATTGTTTGATAGAAAACAGATTATTGGAATTGTATATCTTAAAGAATGATCCCTTTACAAGTAATGTGGAACTCATCTATTCCTGCTTGTGGACTAGCTAGGTAGACAGTAGAGGTGAATCAATTGACTTACTGCACGAGTTGCAGACTATGATCACAAGATGGCAGGACAAATATATACGATATTTATTTGAAAAATTCACCCATCTAACTGTGGTTAAGTCCCGGTTAAATGATGTCACATCTTGAGCATCCGACCGTCGTGAAGCTGCGATTTCAAATTTGATCTTGCGCTGCGGGATCAAAATATTTTCCACCGAAAGTTAGGAAAGTTCTTGCCATTGTCATCAATGATAAGGTTAATAAAGTAAAAACATAGGTTCTGTCACATAATTGATAACTTAGTTAAGTCAACGAGTCAGCTTGACGGTCAACGGTAGGTCAAGGTACCACCCCTTAGTATTTCAAATATTGGGTACCAAAGCTAGGTATTGGACGTTTGATGGGTGCCAAACGTTAAATAATCCTAAAATAAAACTCAATACAGGGGCTTCACATTCTAATAGAGAGGATTCACATCAATTCCTAGTGACTAAAAAATTGGTTATGGCGTGTCTTGATATAATATCAAATGTCTAAGTTACCCTCCATCTAAAATCAAAAGCTAATTCTAATTCAAAAATCTGCTCCTCTTCTCCTCCCCCTCCTCCTCTTGCTTCTTCTTCTTCTTCTTCTTCTTCTTCTTCTTCTTCTAAACTTCATCTCCTACATCAACCGTAAATCCTTCCCTTTTTTTTTCAATTGAAATCATTTCATCCTCTTCGATTAATCGGCGATTCGAAGAACTTATAATCGTCGGTTGAAGTCTCTATTAAATATGCGCAAGAAGCAAATTGGTAGAATTGATGGTAATCAACAAACCGATTACGTTTGAAATGGTTAGATGGATTGAAATCAATAGAAAAAAAAAGAAGATTTTAGAACCATTTATGGTGAGTTTAATTTCCCCAAGAAAACCCAACCATGACTGATTTACAATTGGGTTCTTCCAAAGAAAAAAAACTCCAACCGTAGTTGTTTTACAGTTGGAGGATTTTCCCCAGTTACAGTTGGGTTCGACCAAGACTAAACCTATCGGTAAAAACAAAAACCCGATCGTAACTGGTTTCCAACCGAAAATGTTTTACAATTGGGTTTTTCCTAGTTACAATTGGGTTCGACCAAGACTAAACCTAATCGTGAAACCAAAAATCCAACCGTAACTGGTTTACAATTGGGTTTCCCCAATTTTACCCAGTTACGGTTAGGAGTTCATCATCACCTAACCGTAAATTTGTCTTACTGATGCAGGGTTATAGGATTGATACAAAAACTGAACCCTAAAAACTTCTGTAAGTTCTTTAACTTTTTATTATGCATTAACTGGCTCTAAAAAACATTCAATGAACACTTAAATATAACCCTAAGACTTGCAAGCTAAGAAAAACATATGGAGTGATAAACCTAAGAGAACATACGCCTTTACTAGATGCTAACAATTCGCAAAACAAAAATGGCTAACCAATAGACTTCTCCTGAAATAAAAACTCTACTTACGGAACTGAACCATTGTTGGGTCTCGGGCTTCCAAATAGGCCAAGACCTGTTCTTATACTTCATCATTCTCCCCGGCGCGAAAATAATTCGTCTCTGAATTTTGTTCTTCATCTTCAGCATTATCACCATAATAAGGAATAAGATGCTTAACATTGAACACATCAGTTGTTTTCAAGTGACTTGGAAGGCGAAAATGATAGGAATTTGAATTTATCTTCTCCAGCACTTCTAAGGGTTCAATCTTACGAGGACCAAGCTTGTTGTACTCGCCTGTAGGGATACGATCCTTTGTAAGGACAACCCAAACATGATCGCCAACTTCAAACTCAAACAAATGACGATTCCGGTCTGCTGCAATCTCATACTTCGCATTAGTCTCAACGAGTCTCTTGCGAGCATTAGTATGAATTGATCGCTGTCGTAGGCGTAAAAAATAAATTATATTTTATTACTACTCAAAATATATAATATAGTAAGGAAAAGAAAGGATCGTTCCCACAGAGAGGACTAGGTTTCCAATATGATTCGGTTTCTTATGTGAAGCAAGGGGAATTTTTCTGATTTATGTAACTATAACAAATATAAAAGCAAGTAAAGAAAAGTAAACAAATAAATTCAAAGATGTGAAAGCATTGGTTAAGGATTTCGTTTTCATTCACAAACATATTCTTGTCCTAATAATTAGAATTGATATTTAATCTCTATTTTATCAAAGGCCCTAGGATACCTTAATCGCAAGAATATCCCACTAATTTCCTCTTGTCATCAACAAACACATTAAAAGATGTGAGTATGAATTCTATCTAAGAGAACATCCTAACGTGTGAAAGCACTAATCAAGTTTAATTCCCTAGATGCATTAAGTTCTATGAAATCAGGCCAATCAATGCAATTGAAATACATTGCGTAAATAATTTAACAAAGGTCACGATTCACTTGTGATTACTAGGGTGTATCACTACAAGAAATATTCACAATTATGCTACTTGTATTCAAGGATTATCACTTTTACGTATAATAAACCTTAAACTAGCGATAGATATGATTACAAGTTCTACCAATTTGCAACTTGACAAAACAAACAAACAATCAATCATGTTGTAAAACGTCAATCATACAACTATATTTTCAGAGAATCGTGAACGATAAATATGAGACAAAACTAATATATTGAATCAAAGAATCATGTTATGTGAAATCCAATTAATCCATAACTAATGATAAGATTAAGCACTCATGTTAAAGGAGTTCATCACAAGAATAAAAATAAGTTTCATGTTTCTAAACCCTAGAACAAAAGTAGAAGCAAAGATCAAAAGATATCTCTATATCTCTCTCTTTACTTTTATAGTATGTCCAACTTCCAAGTCTAGTCCACCGGCTAAGCTAGTGATAGACACATTTTTGTGTCTGAATTGTCCTCATTGTCTCTATTGTTAGTCTCGATTTTTGTACTAATTTTGGTGTTTTTATGTTTGTGTAGGTGTTTTTGGAGAAATACACTTGTGCGGTCAAAAAGTGTTATTTGGACCCTGGGAGAAAAGTACTAAAGGCACCCTCACTTTGGATAAGGGGCACCCACTAGTTATTCGGCACCCAGGACGTTGGATAAGGGCTAACCATCTTCTTCATTTCAAAAATTCTGTTTTGGCGGGAAAACTGGTTATTCACGGGACAGAACTAGGGTTGGGTTTTTGGTGATGTTCTAGAGAGATTCAATGGCCGATTTTTGGTGGGATGAATTGACTGAGCATTACAGGCCTGGTATGGTCGATGTTTTCGACTGAATTTGGCTAGATAATCGTGTGGGAGAAAACAGTGAGTTCGTGTACGGAGGAGATGGTCAAGGGATTACAGCAAGCTTAGTCGTGTGATGCACGTGTTTGGGTGGATTCTGGTCGCTCGAGTAGCGTGTAGTAGCTAAAATTGGATAGTATGCACGTAATTGACTTCTGCAGATTCGTACAGGAAACAAAAAAAATAAAAATAAAAATATTCTTTAACTGCTGGAGTTATGAAGATTATCCGGAGTTATTTCACGTGATTTCTTGGACCTGTTGGCTATAAATAAGACGCTGGAGTATCATAGAAAGGTCATGGAGAGTTAGGGGAAGAAACACATCACAGAAACTCGAGTTACAAAATTATTTTCTGTTGCTGCATGAGGAAGAACGTGAAGAACAGACCCTCCAAGAAAGTCGTTTATCAACAGTGATAACGACAGCCAAACGAGGGTCGTATAGCTACAACGATGCTTTATTTTTATCGTTCTCTTGTGACACTGCTTGTAACAGCGAGTTGTAACACACTTTCACCATTGCAAAGTCAGTTCTTTTATTAATTTCTCCAATAAAACACCTTTTTGAGCAATGAAAAATTCCTTTGAGTGTGTTTTCACAATGCGGAGCTAATCCCCAACACTGGGACGATGGAGGAATCCGAATCTACACGTGGGTAATTTTAATTAATTCTTTTTATGACTTTTTTCACTAATTAAAATTGAATTATGATTTTGATTAATCAGTTGTCATTTCATTTGATGGGTCATGCTTTCTTAATTGTTTTGATGTCCCATGCTTAAGATTTACAATTGATATTTTGAGAATCTACCTTGGCAAAAATAAGAGTCCATGTTTTTATTTGTTGAGCGATAATTGTTAAAAGAATTAATATTTGAACCTTTTGTTATGAGTATGGCCGAATCCTGAGTCCCAGAAAACTCTTCATCACGTGACAATTTTGTATATATATTTTAATCTTATCTTAGTTTTATTAAATCTAAAATTCTTTGCTTTCACAAGTCTCACGAACCTTTTACTACTACAACATCATTCATAAATACCATCATTTTTTGGCGCCGTCGACACGGAGCTTGTCTTTAGGCTAGAGTTTTTAGATTTTTATTCTTTTTTTTTTTAGATTTTTATTTGTTTTTACTTTATTTGTTCTTCTTTACGTTTTTGTCTTTTTACTACAGATTTTGGAATTTGGAGCGAAAGAAAAATTTGCCAAAGCTTTTGGTGAATACTTAAAGTTTGGAGTTCAAGACAAAGCGAAAGGAGCGAAAGAAGATTTTTTTTTTTTTTTTTTTTAATAAAAAGAGAGGAAAAAAAAAGAGTTTATTTCTTTAGATTGTATTAGGATTTCTTTATTCTTGTAAAAATTTTTTTAGCACTTTACTTTACTTTTTTTGGACTTTGGACTTGTACATTTGGACATTCTTTTATTTTATTTTTGTTAAAACCCTATGGAAGGGTAGTTTAAATAATAAACTGCACAGGGAAGGACGGTGATTACGATATCACCTCGGCCCCTCGGGTTCGTACATGACATAGGAGTCGTGGCCCGAGTCGACTACAACGGTTCATCCCCCGTCTGGAACGGGAGGTAAGAATTCTAAACACCCGCGAATCCCCTGTCAGCGGGTTTACTAGATGATTTCGTTTGCATATATGTCGAGGAACTGAAAAAGGCTGCTTTAATTTCCTAGTAAAGGGCAAGGACTGGCCATACAAGATAAGGGTTCGGATTTCATCACCGTTCTCTTCTTGCCCGCCTTAGGAAAACGGAACTTAACGCGAACCTAATCCTTAAAATTTGGAATAGAACGAGACCGATAGGGTAACGAGCTTAATAGGAAACTCGTTCGAAAAATATTGGTTACTCTTTAAGCACACTTCGAAGTTCATGATGGTTTCTGTAAGTTGAATGTGTGACTGCGCCGCCTTGTAATGTGGTGAGGCCTTAGGTATCAAAGCTCCACGCAGCTTCCCTCGCCTCTATTCAACTTACTTTGACTCGGATTGATTCCAGAGCGGTTTGCTTAAACTGTAACGAATTCCCTTTCGAAGGAGTAGAAGCTGGTCTAGAAATAATCTAAGTGGAGCCATCATGCTTTTTGTTTGCTAAAAATCAGTAGGTTTGTTGTGGTCGAGTCAGCCTTGTTTGTGTTTGTGTAGAATTCCCTTGCAGTTAGGATGTCAAATTGGTATTATAATAGCCATCACAATGAATATGAATATCCAACTGAACAATATGGACATTACTCTTTTTATGACCATAGTGTGAATAGTGGTTGGGAACTCCAATCTTTTGAAGGTTATGGGTCATACCATGGTGAGCCCAATTACTATCCACACGTGCATCAGTCTTACGAGCAAGAAGATTATAACACTAGTTCTTTGTCTCTAGAGGATACAATCAAACTTTTGAAAAGTAGTCCTTTTTATGATCCTTCTGTTCCTACTCCTTCTTTAGAAGAGTCCCTAAGGAAGTTAACTGAGTCGACACGTAAGTTATCTGAGATGAATGGTATAGTTATGGATGAAAGAACTACAATGAGCGAAACTTCTTTAGAAGATACCCTCAAGCGGATAGCTGAGACGAACGAAATAATTGCTCGAAATAATCTTAACTTTCAATACAGTGTTTCCAATAATACCCTAGAAAATGAGGATAACTTTTATCAAGATAATGAGGATAGAATTGGTAACACTACTTGTGTAGATGAGGTTCAACCATTTTCATATTTTTATAATGATGATTATGATAGTGTTGATGAAGAATTTGAACTGAGTAAGCATAGTGATCAGGAATTTGTTACTCCAATTGAGCTTAATAATGATAATGTTTCTAGTTCAAATCCAAATAATTTTAATAATTATTCACCTATTCAAAAGGACGAGGATTTGACTAGAGATACCACCGTTTTAGACAATGTAGTATTTCCTTACGCTTAGGAAGCCAATGATGGTTTAGAGGAACGAGTATATTTTGAGTCTAGCGATTTAGAAACAATAAACTTAGAAAAACAAGATGAACTCGTAGAGATGAGTGAGGATGTACCTGACTTAGAAGAATCAATTGACCATTTTCAGGAATCAGATGACCTTGAAATTAGGGAAGTTATAACTAGTCTTTCTAAAGACACTGAAAACTCTAAGTTTGGGGGTGATTATCATTCTCCACGTGCCTTAACTCTTATAAAGGTCCCTAACTTGGGACTTGACATATGTGCCTCAACCATTTTAAAAGATTATCTTCATAAACTTTTTCCTGAACCTAGTTATGTCCATAAAGAAGTTCAGTTGTTAGAAACCCATCCTCTGGTCGATGTGGTTAACCCAGGCTATGATACCATGATTGACTTTGTTTTCCCACCAAAAAACTTCCTTCCAATTGTGGGAACTTATGATTTTCAGATGTGTCAGTTATTAAGTTTTGAGACTAAACCTAATTACTTTAGAAAATTAGGGTTGACACATTTGCTTAAGAATGACCACCACTGTGGTCAAATGTATGAGTCAAATCTGATTGACTTAGAGGATCCCTAGTTATTCAGGTTATTTTTATGTTCTTCTAAGTTCTAAGTTGAGTATTTCAAGACCCTTGAACCTGATCTTCAGGATCCTTCCTTTGAGGAAATCCATCCGATGAAAACTTTTTATCTAGACCCTTTTATAGAGCCTGAACCCGAACCACAACTAGATATAGTTATCTTAAACGAAAAAAATATATAGGGGTGTGTTGGATATCTTCCTGGTCTGTTATAGTCTCCTCTTCTTGTGGGTAACACTTTTTGATCCAGATGACCCACAGTTATTCCGGCTACTACTCTATGATTCTTCGAGGTGACTAATTCCTTCTGATGTCTGGCTGAAGACTTTAAACTTAGCACTTCTTGGGAGGTAACCCAATATTCTTGCAACACGGTAATATCTTTCCTTACTCTCTTCTTCAAGTGGTAACAGTTTCTCCTTGTCCATGCTTTTAATTTCATCTTTAGAACATTGAGGAAAATGTTAGATTTAAGTTTGGGGGTATGAGAGAAACTTTTTAGTTGCACTTTTGAAACTTCTAGCGTCACATGGTATCCGTTTAGCTAAGTTTACATACTGTTTCTCACCGAAAAGATAGAAATTGGAATGCTAGGGATAACAACCTATTGAGACATTAGAGAAAAAGACATTGAGATCCTTGAAATTCAGGAGGGAACTTGTTCCTTTTAGAGGGTAACCGTGATGGACCTAACCATCCATGATGGAAAGGCAAGTAGGTCAGGAAATGCCAGAAAGACAAACCAACCTCACAATGTAGTCTTAGTTACTGGATTACAACTCTCTCTCGGTAGAAACTTATCATCATCAACAAACGGAGCGACATCAAAATCTATGAAGAAAGTTGAAGACGTTTAAGGTTTAGAAACAACAATAGAAAATCAGAATTCAAAATCAAGGGTTACAAGAAGTTATAAGAGCAAGAAAAATCAAACGATATAAGTTCATGATACCAAGACATTACAAGTTGCGGAGATCCAAGTGTCAAATTCCTTATGTGATGGCCATGTAAATTTTTGTCTTGTTATTACTCTACATCAAAAACAAAAAAAAATGAAAAAAAAAAAACAAAAAAAATGAAAGTTTAAATTTTAAATTTTGTTCAATAAGGCCATAAGGAAGTAGAAATCTATAAGGAAGTGAGTAATCGAAGAGAAAAGTTAATTGTAAAGGTTCAGGAGTTATCATCAACAGTTGAAGCCGAAGACGTTGTTTCTACTGAGCACTATGAGAGAGTCGAAGAAAACATACATTTGGTTGCTTTGTTAGTCCGCTTTCAATCTGGCACAAGATCTTTCTAGCACTGGTTTAACTCATCACACGTAATTAGTCCAGCTGTGTAGCAGATGTCCCTCTCATCTTTTTCTCTCTCCTAATCTTATCCAGCTGTAAATCAGCGGACGCATCTTACAATGTTTATCTAGCTGTGTAGCGGATATCTCTTTATCTAGCAGTGTTGCGGATGTGTCTTCCCTTTACTTTAGTCAGCTTTAGAGCTGGCACCTTTTCTTTGGCATGCTAGTTACTTGGAGATAGGTTGAGAATATGTATGTCCTCATAGCTCTTTGGATACTTGTGACCAATTAGAAGTACAGGTTTTGTGGGTACACCTCTGGTAAACCCTCCGGAGACAACACTCCGCCGCTAGGGCCTCCTAGCGGTTTAACGGCTTGCTGCACGTGCTAAGTGTAGTCCTTTTATTTTCTAGATTAGATTTGCTCGGGACTAGCAAATAATAAGTTTGGGGGTATTTGATAGACACATTTTTGTGTCTGAATTGTCCTCATTGTCTCTATTGTTAGTCTCGATTTTTGTACTAATTTTGGTGTTTTTATGTATGTGTAGGTGTTTTTGGAGAAATACACTTGTGTGGAAAAAGTTGCTCAAAAAGTGTTATTTGGACCCTGGGAGAAAAGTACTAAAGGCACCCTCACTTTGGATAAGGGGCACCCACTGGTTATTCGGCGCCCAGGACGTTGGATAAGGGCTAACCATCTTCTTCATTTCAAAAATTTTGTTTTGGCGGGAAAACTGGTTATTCACGAGACAGAACTAGGGTTGGATTTTTGGTGATGTTCTAGCGAGATTCAATGGCCGATTTTTGGTGGGATGAATTGAATGAGCATAACAGGCCTGTTATGGTCGATATTTTCGACTGAATTTGGCTAGATAATCGTGCGGGAGAAAACAGTGAGTTCATGTACGGAGGAGATGGTCAAGGGATTACAGCAAGCTTAGTCATGTGATGCACGTGTTTGGGTGGATTCTGGTCGCTGGAGTAGCGTGTAGTAGCTAAAATTGGATAGTATGCACGTATTTGACTTCTGCAGATTCGTACAGGAAAAAAAAATATTTATTCTTTAACTGCCGGAGTTATGAAGATTATCCGGAGTTATTTCACGTGATTTCTTGGAATTGTTGGCTATAAATAAGACGCTGGAGTATCATAGAAAGGTCATGGAGAGTTAGGGGAAGAAACACATCACAGAAACTCGAGTTACAAAATTCTTTTCTGCTGCTGCATGAGGAAGAACGTGAAGAACAGACCCTCCAAGACAGTCGTTTATCAACAGTGATAACGATAGCCAACGAGGGTCGTATAGCTACAGAGACGTTTTTTTTTTATCTTTCTCTTGAGACACTGCTTGTAACAGCGAGTTGTAACACCCTTTCACCGTTGCAAAGTCAATTCTTTTATTAATTTCTCCAATAAAACACCTTTTTGAGCAATGAAAAATTCCTTTGAGTGTGTTTTCACAATGCGGAGCTAATCCCCAACACTGGGACGATGGAGGAATCCGAATCTACACGTGGGTAATTTTAATTAATTCTTTTTATGACTTTTTTCACTAATTAAAATTGAATTATGATTTTGATTAATCAGTTGTCATTTCATTTGATGGGTCATGCTTTCTTAATTGTTTTGATGTCCCATGCTTAAGATTTACAATTGATATTTTGAGAATCTACTTTGGCAAAAATAAGAGTCCATGTTTTTATTTGTTGAGCGATAATTGTTAAAAGAATTAATATTTGAACCTTTTGTTATGAGTTTGGCCGAATCCTGAGTCCCAGAAAACTCTTCATCACGTGACAATTTTGTATATATATTTTTATCTTATCTTAGTTTTATTAAATCTAAAATTATTTGCTTTCACAAGTCTCACGAACCTTTTACTACTACAACATCATTGATAAATACCATCAGCTAGCTCTCAAATTCCCGCAAGAAGTTAGGCCCATAGTTCGGAGTCCATCAGGTCCACCACTTTTTATGCATGTTAATTTCACAAAACTGACAAGGCAATTTAGCCTCAACTATCACCCCATGCTTCCACCAATAATCAGCTCCATCCCAGCACAATACTTATTCAATCTTAGACCACCAACACATTCTGTAGCTTCTCCTAACTCATGAAGCAGCCTAATCCATTTCCTGCAAAACACTCCAGTACCTCAATCATAGCTTGCAACCAACAACAATTAGCAAGCAATCCCATATAATAAACCTGCAATTTCAACTCCATTCGAGTCAAACATACAACATCACTGCTTCCCCGAGTTCATCCCTGGCAGCATCATTTCACAGTACTTTCTCTTCTTTGTATTTCTATAATTCCTGCGATTTCAACTTGAGCTATAACCAACCCATCTCTGCAATTCAGAAACAACAACCAACTATTTTCTCAATTTATCTCAGCTTCCGAGTCCCTGCAATCTCTGATTCCAACACAAGCATACACATTCAATCACAACCTGCGACATCCCTACCAAAACCAATGGCAGTAAACACTATTTGCTTCGCCATTTGGCACTTCCATTTCAACCGCGGCTTCTCATATTTAAGCTTCTGCCACACCAATTGCAGCAACATCAAAACTCCAAGCTTCAGTTGTAACCTTCCTTGATCTCCACCAGTGCCTTACTGCCACCAGCCCAAATATTGTGCATCACAGACCTGAACCCATACTTTTTCTGCCTAGCCATTGCCATCACTTCCATTATTATCAGCACCAGCAACTCCATCTGAGCTGCACCATTTTGCATCCCCTGAAGTATTATTCCCTGTAATTCCTCTACAGCAGACAACATTCCCTTGCTACTTAACTACAACAGCAAAATTCAACTAATCCCAGCCACATCTCTTGCAATTCAGTAACTGGAACCTGTAATTCAACCAAGCTGCCATCCATTCCCTGCCAACCTGTAGTTCCTAAATATTCATCTAAAACAACACCAATTGGAACTCCTTTATCCTGAAGCTAAAACACCAATATTACCTCAAGTCACAAACCATCAGCAGTTCCCATCTATTCTGAATTTCTCAGATTCATTCTCGCAACAGATTCAATACCTCCACAGTTTTGTTCTTCCATTTCCACACAACAACAACTTCATCTTCTCTTGCACCTTCTTAAACTGTGAACATCTCTGCGAATCCAGCTCAACCCCATCGAGAAGACACCAACATCAGTCATCAAATTCCATCCATCGCTCCATTTCCTATACTATCCAACTCGAGCTCAAAACCTTATTTAATATCTCCCATTCATCCATTATACCCTTAAAGCTCAACCCCAGCAGCAGCAAGTTCTTAACTCAACATGTTTAATATCTCATTCTCCATCTCAGTTGCACATACACAACCAACACCATCCTAACTCATGAAACCACCAAAGCTATGGCAGCAACTCCATCTACAGCTGAATCTTATGTTCACCTGCAATTTCCCTGCAAATTCAATCACTCGGAAGCAACAACAAAACTATATCCATTAATAACATCTGGACCTGACTTATAAGCCTTCATAGCTTCAATATAATCTCTGTCATCGATCACAACAACAACAACATCAACAACTCTGGCTCAAACCCTTGAATTATCATTTTTCTAGCACAAAATCTTGGGTTTATTCAAAGCAAACTTAAATTAAACCCAAACCCACTTCTGATTCTTCATAAATTCTCAAATTCTTGCTATTTCTCGTCCATTTAAGCTCTCCACTCAAACCCCAGATTCTATTTCTTGACACCTAAATCACCAGCAGAAACACCCATCTCTTCATTTCAAAGTGAACCCCCAATTCCTCATTATCTTCTCAACAAAACCCTAATTCAAACCAACACCAGCTTACTACCTACTTCAAATTCGAATCAAATCCAAGGTCCAAATCCATCCAGCTTCCAACCCCCTTCATTCTTCTGCAACAACAACATCATAATCTTCAACTCCATCGGATTTATTCTCTGCCATCATCCGTCCCTCTCTCTGCATTGAGAACAATGATTGAGATACACCGTTATCTCTGAAATATGGGTAGTAATAACAAGTATTACTACATGCACCCAATGTTCTGATAAATGCTACCCATGTACTGTTTAACCTGTCAGTCTCAGAAAACCGACAGTTCATCCTTCACTCCTTGAGTAATATTTAGATTGCTCCGATTATCGTCTGGGAATTTATCTTTATTGTCATCCTCACTCCAAATGAATGTTTTCTCCTTCTTTTGCTCCCAAGGACTCCATTGCACCTAATAACTCAAAACTAAACATAAGAGATGCAATTCACAAGGATAATAACAAAGAAAGCATAAATACTAGATATAAAATTAGGTGTTTAAACTCTTGCATCTCTTGCTGGAATCTTCTTCAAGTCAAGAACGGGAGCTAACTCCAACGTTGACCTCGGGTTGTATCCATACACTATATAAAAAGTACTAAATCCAGTAACTGACCTATTAAAAGCAAACTCAGCCGGAAAAAATTATTGATCCCATGATTTAGTGTTATAGCCTACCAAACTTCGTAAGAGGTTACCCATCGAACGATTGATAACTTATTTTTGCCCATCGATTTGCGGGTAATAAGAGGTACAGAAGTTCAAACTGGTCTGCAACATCTTCCATAAACTCCGCCAAAAATGTCTTAAGAATTACATGTCTCTGTATGAAATGATAGAGGATGGCAACCCATGCAGTCGATAAACATCTCTAAAGAACAATTGAGCAACGTTTACTTCGTCTGTTGTCCGCTTGTAAGCAATGAAGTGTGGCATCTTCGAGAACCTGTCAACCATGACAAATATAGAATCCATCCCTCGATGAGTTTTAGGTAAACTCAGGACAGAGTCCATGATAATGTCAGTCCAAGGTGTTTTTGGAACTGATAACGGAAAGTATAGACCTGCATTTGTGGCAACCCCTTTTGAAACTTGAAAAAAATGGCAACGACGGACAAATCTTAAAAAGTGGGGGGTACAATAACCTCACCCAATAATTCGTTTAGCAATCTGTATGGACTAACTCCAATATACTTTTAAGAAAATCAACTAGACAGTCAGACTCAATCTTAATAAAAAGTATATCACAAAGTTATATCTAAATTTCTTGATTCAATCCTTACTCAAACAAATAGAAATCTGCGAGTCTAATTGAATACAAGAGAAATTAACTTGAACGGTACCAAATACCAATGTTCAAGTATCAATCAATTTCAATCAATAACCAAAGGTCGAATTTCCCAATTGATTGATTCAACGCACAACCTGTGATATTTCAATTATATAACAAAATATAATGCTGAAAAGAAATAACATAGACACCAGAAGTTTTGTTAACGAGAAAATCGCAAATGCAGAAAAACCCCGGGTCCTAGTCCAGATTGAACACACACTGTATTAATCCGCTACATACACTAGCCTAATACAAACTAACTTCGGTATGTATTGTAATTGAACCCCAATCAATCTCACACTGATCTAAGGTACAGTTGCGCTCCTTATGTCTCTGATCCCAGCAGGATACTACGCACTTGATTTCCTTAGCTGATATCACCTACAACTAAGATTTGCTACGACCCAAAGTCGAAGACTTTAATAAACAAATCTGTCTCACACAGAAAAGTCTACAAGAATGGATAAATCTATCTCCCACATAAATACCTAAAAGTTTTTTTTTCCGTCTTTTGATAAATTAAGGTGAATAGGAACCAATCGATAACCCTGACTTATATTCCAGAAGAATAGCCTAGAATTATCAATCACCTCACAATAATCTTAATCGACTAGCGAAACAAGATATTGTGGAATCACAAACGATGAGACGAAGGTGTTTGTGACTACTTTTCTATCTTGCCTATCGGATAAATTAATCTAAAGACAATCTTACTATTGTACTCAAATACGATAGAAATAGCAAGATCGGATCACACGACTACAGAGAAAATAGTTGGGCATGGCTTCACAATCCCAATGAAGTCTTCAAGTCGTTAACCTATTGGGTCTCGGTAGAAACCTAAGGTTAAAGGAGAATCGACTCTAGCTTATATAACTAGTATCACACATGAGGTGTGGGGATTACCTTTCCCAGTTTCTAGAGTTCTCCTTTATATAGTCTTCAAATCATGGTTTGCAATATAAGTTACCATAGTAACCGTTAGATGAAAACCTGATTAGATTCAATCTAATATCTTTCAACCATTAACTTAGCTTGTTATACACAAATAAAATATACGTCATTTAGGTTTGTGTAACCATACCTAAACGTGTACAAGTCGTAGGTTCAATAGTAGTTAAGCAAATGGTTATCCATATGTGAACTTTCATATCAACCTTATTCATCTTCACCTTTACTAGTTCAAATGACTCAAAAGAACTAGTTAGAGAGTTGTTCAATTGCTTAGATCTCATAGAAGTATACAAGACATAATTGAAGCAAAATCGATTTTGATTCACTCGAATCGATTCATGAAATTTATATTCATGGTTTGCAAATATGCATTCCTTAGTTTATATATATTTAAGTTCACGAATAAACCAATTTTATAAAGTAACACACTTAAGTATGCGTACAGGTATTCGTACTTAAGTAACCGGATTTGAGTTTGTTTTGGTTCCCAAACTTAGCAGAAAGTCACGGACGTGAACTCTCCGCTAGTATGCATATGGGTACGCATATTTAGGTAACCGGATTGAGTTGGTTTTGATTTCCAAACTCAGCATAAACTCACAGACGTGAATTTCCGCCAGTATGCGTATGTGTACGCATACTTACCAGTCTCCATCAACCATTTAGTATACACACAAGTATGCATACATTTGATTCTCGGTTTTGGACTTATACACTAATGCGCGAACACATTATATGCTTATATCCAAGGATGGTTACATTCTATAAACTCTCATTTCAATCATTGAAACATTCTTAGAGTATGTTAAATAGAGGTTATTCACATACTATTTTTCATCAAAGCAATTTTCAAGATATTGAAATAACCAACATGACTTTAGTCATTTGTAAAGATGAACTTGGCCAAAGTGAAAGCTTACTAACACATATTTTGAGAAAAGGATAAGAGAGATAAACTCGGCTCGAAATATCAAATGTGTATAATTGAAGTCTATATAGCAATACGACTTTTGTCTCAAGATAGGAGATAGAGTAGATAGACTTTTTGAGTGATAGATAAGTTCAAGTCTCCACATAACTTTTCGTCGATGAAGTTCCTGTAGTTGCAGAATAACCTACAACTACACCCTCAATAGAATTAGTAAAAACTCAAGAAGTTCTTGATGGTGAATGATAATTTTCTTATTAATTCTCTTAATTGATTACATGGAATTATCAAAATGGAACTAGAATAGTTACAACTTTTTCTATTCTCTTTCCTAAGATAATTTCTTACAATCACTAAAAGAACCTCTCGAATTTTACATTTGAACTCCTATTTATAGTAAAACTTATACAGCTGTATATGGATTGCGAAGTATCGCAATTTATTCTCGCAAAATTATTTAATCCTCGCAAAACTTCATATTTCTCCGCGCTACTTCTATCATCGTATCATTTTATAACTCTTTCCTCCTTCATTTATTACGATACTCGTGAACTATTATCTTGCGATATTCAGTACCTACATCTTGCCTCTTCTCATGTCAATTCTACGAAGAAGAAATGTCATGAAAATCCCTATTCTCGTAAATTTAGTGTAGTTATTACCAACCATCAAGTTCGCAACACGTCTTTTTACTTTTCCCTTATCTTTTTGACACGTTTCTTCGTAACCGTTCTTTTCAACCATTCACGCTTACTCGTATTAATGAATTTCTATCTTCGTCAAACTCTCTCTATTTATAAATATTATCCTTTGTTTTTGCTTTTTATTCTCTTATCTTATTCATCTTCTTCACCACTTCTGCCTCTGCAATCTCTTTTATCTTTTTTCCTTTCTATTTTCCATCTTGTATTCAATGGCACCAAAGAAGAAAACTATTGAACAGATTAATGCGGAACTTGCTGATAGGGACCTCATTCTCTCTGAGATTGAAGGTTATGATAATAAATCTTTTCTCTGTGTGAAGCTATTTACCAACTATGTTTGGGATGATCAGAAAATTTTAATCTCACGAGGTCAAATCCTAGCAGGTCTTCCTCTTCCTCTTTATGCTGTTAACTTTCCTCTATTCTATGAAATTATTTCCCACCCCAATTTTTCTTGTGCCATTTACCAATTGACTGGTGATTGTATTCGCCTCTTAGTTGAATTCGCAAATCGTGCCGCTTTTGGGAAATCTTTGTATTCAGTTGATCTTAGGAAACCTGGATTTGAAAATATGGAAATTATTGCTGCGAATTATACAGTTGAGGGTTTCTTCAAAAATTACACACTAATTCCTGCGAGGAAAGAAGATAATCGTTGGGGTGTTCGTCTTCATCGTAAAGCTAATATCGCAGCAGATGATCTTCTCATGCACGATATTAATTATGCTTCAGGAAATAATAAGACACCTCGTCGTTCTAATGATGAAGATTGGTATAAGTACCCTTTAATATTATCGGGTTCTTATATTTCTGGGATAGTAGAACTTCCTGCGAACCTTCGTAACCGCTATTATCAACCTTGGGTTTTTAGAAATGTATGTACTTCCATCTCCTTATCTTTTTGTTACCCTTTAATTTCAAATGAGGTAAGAAACACTCTTGTATTTTTCTAAACAATATATTGTTGCCTCTGTTTCTTATCCTTATTTGAATTTGCAGGTTCCACTTCTTCCTGAGATTGCTGCGAGTGAAAATAAGAGTTCTACTTCTTCTAAAAGGTTGACTGCAAGACAACAAACTCTTTGTTCTGCGAAGGTTACCCAAGCTTCTGGTAGTCAAGATGATGTTCTTCGCAAAGGGAAAAGGAAACTTCAAGATGTTGTTTACGAGAGGAGGAAAAAGAATAAACTCTCAACCAAGTCTCATTCCAATGTAATCTCTTCTAATGAGAATATTTAGGAAGATCTTGGTGATGAAGATGATAAATTTCCTGAGAAGGACTTTAGTTCTAACTCTGATACCCTTTCTGACGAAGGAGATGATGATAATGATGTTGATGAAGGTGGAAATGAAGATTTCAGTATCCCAGAAACTTTTGCCTCAGCAATGGTTAGCATCTCTGAAGCTTTCCTCCATTCTTCTCGTGGATTAGGAAATTCTCCTACAGCGAATGCTCGCAAACTTATTGCGAAGGCTTGTAAAGTTCCTACTGTAATTGATAATAACTCCCTCAAAGGCATTTCAAGATTCGTCTCTCCTGCTTCATTATATGCTTTAGGTAGCATGGTAAGTTTCTTCTCTATTCCTTGTTTATTTCCCTTATTTTGTTGATTTCTAACCCCTTTTTTCTTGTTTAGGTTGGAAGAGTTAGTTGTGCATTTGCTTCGATTGGGAAAGACGTCATTCTATTGCTGAGAAGAAAACTTTGAATCGTTGTAAGAAGTTAGAGGTTGAAAATTCAAATCTCCGTCAGAAAGTAGAGGATTTAAGTATTGATAACGCAGAATTAATATCCCGTCACGAAGATAATTCTCAATCTGCGAGCATCGCAATTGATAATTCTTGTCTTCTTGAGGAGAATAATCAATTAAAGCTTGAAAATTCTTCTCTTCGTAATGATAAGAAGCAACTAGAAGGTAAATTCTTTGCGATGGTAATTATTTTGATTACTTTTCCTTCGTAATTTGCTAACCAATTCCTTAATTTCTCTCCTTGCTGCAGAAAATTATGCGAAGATGAATAACGATCTGGAAACTATCCTTGCTAATCGTAATAAGAAAATTTCTGATTTGAGATCTCAACTTCTAATTTCCCAGCATAACCATAGTTTATATGTTAAGTGTTTTCGAGCTAAGATGACTCGCAAGATTTGCGAAGACAATGAAATTCCTCTCAAGAAGTACCATACGCTCCTTTCTGAAGAAATTCCTAAAGATACTCCATATCTGGAAATCTCTGAAAGTGAAGTTTAAGATGATAGTGAAGTTGAAGAAGAAGATCATTTTGACGGGAATAGATCGCCTGA
Organism: Papaver bracteatum; assembly: GCA_023529315.1. Lineage (NCBI taxonomy): Eukaryota > Viridiplantae > Streptophyta > Magnoliopsida > Ranunculales > Papaveraceae > Papaver > Papaver bracteatum. Next base: position 946,847 of record JAJJWX010005130.1, read on the forward strand.
AAAATAACTTCACTCTTTTTTGTATATCTGTTCTGTAACTCCACTCTTTTTTGTATGTTTGTTCTGTTTCTTTTCAATACAACACTTTCTTCTTGATTGCTCTTTTAATCAATCCAACAATTTCTTTTTCAAAGCTTAATTTGAATTAATCTTTCTTTGATTGATTGTTTCCCTTATTCGCATAACTTGATCATGTGGAGAGAAATAATATATCTTAAAGACTTAGCTTAGTATTCCCTTTCCCCTTATTATTGCTCTTCAAATGATCAACTATCGCTGGAAGTATTAGAATATCCTTCTCAATTTATCTTACGAAGTTTCTTCTTATTGTGATTATGAATAAAAAATTCTCCCTTCGAAGTATAAGAAATATAAGCCTTTTGACTTTTGCGGAATGTTGCGAAGTAAATAATAAATCTCCCCTTGAAGTATAGGAAGTATGAAGTATACGAAATATGAAATACCATTAAGAAGTATAAAATATGTTTGAAGAAGTATTAGCAGCATTTAATTCATGAAGAATTGCCCAATATATGAAGAAGTATAAGAATTATTACTCATTGTATGAAGAAGTATAATAAGTACTTAACCTTCGCAAAATTAAATATCCGTTGAAGAAGTATAATAAATATGATATACTCTTGAAGAAGTATAAATAGTATTGAATTTGTGGAGAAATATTCAATATGTGGAGAAGTATAAGAAGTATTTAATTCTCGTAACATTTTACGAGTATGAACTTATATGTATTTGATTGCTATCAAAATCGCATCTTTTGTTAAGTCTTCGTGAAAGTTCTTCAATGATGTTATCTTCTTTTATAGGACTTCTTGTAAAAATTCTTCAATGGTATTGACGAAGTTGTCTTCTCTTCAAAACTTCATAATGTATATTCTTGTAAAATTTCTTCAATGATATCGACGAAGCTGTCTTCTTTTTATATCTTCATAATGTATATACTTATATAATTTCTTCAATGATGTTGATGTGATGAATTTCATTAATTTCTGTGGTCTTATTATGCCTTCCTAAGTAAAGGTCTTATTTTTCCACCTCTTTTGTAGTAAATTTTTTGTATTTGCGATAATATGACAAGTCTGTACATTCTTGCGAACATACAACCTCGTGACATTATCGTCTTGCAATTAAATCGCAGGACGTTTTTACACTTTCATGTAATAACCCATTGATCTCATCTTAACTTCTTTGTTTCATTCTGCGAGTTCTTTTTGTATGCTTTCCTTTTTTCTTTTTTTTTTTAGAATGCTCGCAGAACATCATTTGTTGCACAAATATGACAAGCCTTTATGTTTTCGCAAACAAGAAGCCTCGTGACATTTGCGTCTTATAGCACGTATCAGCTCCCTAATGGAGGGTGCTGCCCTTTATCTTCCCCCTGGTTGCCCCTTCAAGGAAGCGTACATCGACCATACAAGGTTATCTCTTCCCATCCGGTTCTTCCAACAACCATCTTTTGATCGCAACCTCTTATCCTTTTTGCCTATAGGGCTTATAGTTACGAGGTTGCACCCTATGGGGTATCTTTGGGACAAGTGCATCATTTTCCAAGACTTGTCAAAAATGGCAGATGTGGTTCAACCTCACCCGGCACTCTTGACTCAACCGTGTACCTTGGCGCCTTGATCGTTTTCTGCACTTCTTGGGAAAGACATTATGCCCAACCTAAATCCTCTTACACCACATTTTATATTGCGTAATATCGCTAGATTAGGTGAGAATCCAAGGTGTCTAACCCGGATAGGTACCCCATTATTGGGTTGTACCCCTAAATGTTTACCATGTACTAAGGGTCCTTGGTGGTGTTCCGGTTACCCTTAGCCACGTTTATAGGTACCCCCTTAAATTACGTACTTTAGGACTTTGCCTCTTACGAAATATAGCTTCGCGAACTAGGGTGTACGCCACAAAGGTTTTCCTGTATAAAATTTTCTGCGGCTCTCTTTCTTTTTTGGAGGCTGATCACAGATTGCGATCTTTTATTCGCAAATTAATGAAAGTTTAATCGCAATATAAATTTTGAAATTCGTAAATTTTCCCAATTTCCTGTGAGCAAACAATATTCGTAAAATTTATCACGAAATAAAAAAATTTGTTTTGCCACATACCTCATTTCCACGAGCAAACATACTGATTACCTTCTTGTTTTATTATTTTCCTTCTTCTTTCTTCACAAATCACAACCCCTTATTATCATCGTAAATTTCTTGTATGATTATCATCGTAATTTTATTCTCTTTTTCCTTAATCCTCCGCCATTAAATTTTCACTTCTCTTCACAGCCTTTGCTCTTTTTCTCCAATTTTCCTTCTCAGTAGTTTTTCCTTCGCAAACTTCTACTTCTGTATCGTAACATTTCTTTCACTCAGCCCAATCACCCTTGATAATTCCAATACCCTTCATATGAGGAAATTTTATGCACTGATGTAGAGTGGAAGCAACGCCTAGAATTCCATGAAGCCATGGTCTTCCTATCAAAGCATTATATGGTGATTCGACATCAACAACGCAAAACATAATTTCAGTTCGCATTCCACTTAATGGAATTCGCATGCTCACTTCTCCTTTGGGCTTGTTGGCAGTTCCATTAAAACCATAAATTCTGTAAATAGAAGGTATTAAATCTGCATCTTTTCCCCCCATAGTTTTGTAAGCAGAATAGAAGAGGATATTGACAGAACTTCCCGTATCAATCAAAATCCTATTAAGACCAATTGATTCTTCCTCCATATCATCTTCGTTTTCTTCCATATTCATGTAGATTGCTAATCTTACTACCAATGGATTATCATGTGCTTCACAACCTTCTGGAATTTCAGTGGCTTCAAAAGAAATTTCACGTTTCTGCCAATCTTCAAGTCGTGAAATTTTTGCGACGTTCATTACTTCCTTTCCTTCACCATCCCTCGCATATACCTTGCTTAACACATTATCATGAAAATCCTCTATGGTTTTATATGAATGAACAATGGAATTACAGAAAACATTCCTTGCTTTTGATCCCTCTTCTATATGTAGGATTTCTTCTCCCTTTTCTTTTGTTGTGTTCTCCCTGCGAGTTATGACTGGAGCATGTGGTAATTGTTGCGACTGTGTCTGCTTAAGTAAAAATTGATTTAGCTTTCCTTGATCAATCATTCTCAAGATTATCCTCTTGATATTATGGCAATTATTTGTAGAATGTCAATGAAAATGATGATATGAACAAAATTCATGACTTCTTGGACCCATTGGTGGTTCCTTTCCCATGTTCCATGGAGTTGGTATATGCTCTACCAGGATAATTGCTTGCCATATCTTTTTTACACTTGTATTCAAAGGTGGAAACTTTATCTCTTCCCTTACCATTCTTTGACCTCCTTGACCGTTGTTATAATTTTGTCTCTGGTTCCCTTGTCCAAAATAATTTTGCCTTTGTCCCCCATAATTTTCTTGTTGTTGATCTAATCTTGGAATTTGGTTATTTCCTATTCGATTATAGAAATTCCTCTCTCTATCATACTCTTCTTGATCTCTACTACCCATTACTACCATTTTTGGCTGGCTACCATTGATTTTCTTCTCTTCTGAAATTTGCGAAGAATTTTGTGAGGATGTTTGCGAAGTACCTGCTACTGCATTGATTATTTTGGGAAGTAAATTTGCTCCTCCCTCTTGATTGCTAGTTTTTGTTACTGGATACGACTCCATACTGTTTTGCTTTTCCTCTAGTGTAATGTATTCTTCTTGTAATTCTCGTAACTCTGTCATCATTATGGAATTCTTTCTTCTGAAGATTTGAACATATAATTGTTCAGTTGCGAACATCGCATTTATGAAGAACAGAATCAAGTATCTCTCATCCACGCGCCCTGCCATATCACTGCACATAGTCTTCCATCGTCTTACCAAATGCTTCAAACTTTCACCCACTCTTTGTTTTAAACCAAATACATCTTCAATACCAAGCCGTGAAGAGTGATTTGTGATATATGCTCCAAGGAAAGTTGCTTGCAAATGACTAAATGACGTAATAGTGTTCTTAGGGAGTCCTCCGAACCACTTTAAAGCTTCCCCTGTTAAACTCGATGCGAAGTACTTGCACAACACAGCATCATGATTCTCCCATTGTAACATGCATCTTATGTATGCTTTAATGTGCTGAATAGCACATGAAATCCCATCAAATATACTGGTAAGTATGGGTAAATTGCATTTTGGTGGAATTCCTCCCAATTGTACTTCTCTAGCAAATGGAGTCCTCGCAGCTTCTTCTATTGCTTCATCTAATTGCCTTCTATCTCCTCCTCTTCTATTTTTTATCACCCCTCTCATTTCTGCTAATTCTCGAAAAATCCGTGCATTTACCTCAGAACTCTCATCCATTGGTCTTTTTAACGCAGCTTCTCTTCTTCTACGTTCTTGCGCTTCCTCCCTTGCGATCCTTCGCATTCTATCATATTCTTCATTAATGTTTTCATTTGCACAATTCTGCAAATATCTTCTTTCTAAATTATCATAATTGTTCAGTTGCAGAGTATCTTGGAATTCTTGTTCTTCCCTTTCTATTCTTCTCATTCTTCTCATGCGAATATCAGGAATTTCTTCTTCTTCATTTCTCCTCCTTCTATGATTTACTTCTTCTTGATTTGTTTGTACTCTGACTCGAGAGTTTGGTTCATTCCTCTCTACTTCTGTTTGTTGATTTATAATTCTTCTCTTAATTCTTTCATACTCAACATTTTGTTTGTTACGAGCCTCTTCATATCTTCTTACTCCATTCTCGTGATTGTTTTGATGTACTGCTTGTTGTCTCTCAGTTTCTTCCATAAGTTGTTGTTCTTCCTCTCGATTCTGATTGCTTTCTCTAGGATTTGGCCTTGTTCGTAAATTCTCCATGTTTTGTTCGTGGTTTGGTATTAAAATGAAACGATTCTCTTGATTTATTTCACCTTGATTTTGCGCTTGTTCTTGCATATTATTTTCATCATTGATTATCAGTGAATTTTGTCCTTCTCTTTCTGTTCTAACATTTGATCTTGCAACACTTTGAGATTTCCTTCTTTGTAGCATCTCATTTTCCATCCTCAATTCTTGATTTTGTCTTGTTAATTTGGCACGTTCTTCAGCTTCGATCATTCGTTCTTCTTGGATTCCCTGTCTCAATGTTTCTAACATCTCCCTTTCTCTTTCAAGAATTGTTCCTCCCATCAACCTCCCATTTTCTCTGATTTGTGGTTCTCTATCTTCTTCTCCTGGTGTATCAGTTCTCCAAGTGTGTATACTCGCTCGATCATGATCTATTACTTGTTGAGCTTGATTTCTTCGATTACTCCTTCTCCTACTAGGTTCTCCTGTTATATTTTCTTCTCCTCCTGCGAGTCTTACACTTCTTCTTACTTCAGTTAATGGTTCTGATGTGTTTCTTCTTCTGTCATTTTTCGTGTACAGGAATTCTTCAAATCCCTGTTTCTAGCGCCAATTATGTAGTTGCAGAATAACCTACAACTACACCCTCAATAGAATTAGTAAAAACTCAAGAAGTTCTTGATGGTGAATGATAATTTTCTTATTAATTCTCTTAATTGATTACATGGAATTATCAAAATGGAACTAGAATAGTTACAACTTTTTCTATTCTCTTTCCTAAGATAATTTCTTACACTCACTAAAAGAACCTCTCGAATTTTACATTTGAACTCCTATTTATAGTAAAACTTATACAGCTGTATATGGATTGCGAAGTATCGCAATTCATTCTCGCAAAATTATTTAATCCTCGCAAAACTTCATATTTCTCCGCGCTACTTCTATCATCGTATCATTTTATAACTCTTTCCTCCTTCATTTATTACGATACTCGTGAACTATTATCTTGCGATATTCAGTACCTACAGTTCCACCAGTTCCTTGAGTAGTTCTTCATCTTTGTATGATGAACCCCGTGAAGTCTAGATCTCAACTACACTTTCAATCCTAGTCCGAGTCTTAGCTATAAGTAGATTAGAAATCAAGACTTATAGTTTTGAAAACTAAACTTAACAACAAGATTGAGATAGCAACGCTTGCGAGTTCGACAGAACAGTGCTCTAACAATCTCCCCCTTTGTCAATTTTAGTGACAAAACTATCAATACATATGGAATACTGTAGATGGGGAAAAACGGTTTGCTGGTTTTTTTTGGGAAGTGAAGAGACGAGTGTGTCGAGATTCCTCGAACAGGGGAAACTGCTCAACCTCACACAAATTCACTGCAAAGGGAGTGATTAGATTCGAAAGATCAATCTGTAGGACTCCGGCCTAAACCAAGTCAATGGTCGTTCCAGAGTCAATTCGGTCACAAAGAGGGAGATGGCTTGATATGTAGAAGGGAAGATGAGAATTGTGTGGAATCAGTAATGATCAAGTATTGTGGATGTGTTGAAGGTTTCAGCAAATTGAAGATGTATGCATGAAGATGTAGGTTTCATGAAAGTTGTTTTATAAAACGTATGCTTGTTTGTTTGATAGTTTAGGAAACGAGTAATAATCACTAATATGAAAGAGATACATGAATTCTTAGGTAGATATGGTTTAGTATCAGTAGATAAAATTTTGTTTATGAGGTTTCATGAAAAACAAAATTTATTTTCAAAGCATGAACTTTCACAAATACTTTTGGGAACGTAGGTTCATAGTAAAACTAATAAATAATGATTCCTAGAGTTAAAGGAATTTTTGAAAAGACCTGTAGTTCATGATAAAATTTATTTGAGAGCTTCCGAAATTTTATTTGGAATATGTTGACTTTTACAAAAATAGAAAAGACCCTGGTTTCGTAGACGAATGCTCGTTTGAGCAAAAAAAATTATATATAAAACTTACATGAGTTGTTAGCTCACGGATTTTTTAATTTTTTATTTTTAAAAATTATGCAACTTATTCACATTTTAAAAAAGAAAAAAGAAAAATCAAATTTTGATTTATGAAAAATTGTTGAGAGCAAATAATATTTCCATGAGTTGATGAGTTCGTAGTATATGTATGAGTTTGGTGATTTTATAATGTACGTACACGTAAAAAATCAGTGAATGTTCACATGGAAGATTATGTGAATTATTTATGGTTTTGTGGAAAAGTCAGTGTCGACTCTTGAATGATAGATTTTGCTCGTTTTTGCAGGTTTGAAAGAACGAGCAATTTTTTACATTGTTATCACAAAGTTCGTGAAACTGTAAATAGGTAAGAGTTAAGGATTACCATTTTTGTCGTTAATCCAATATCAGTATATCTGTAATTGTGTGCTTCCGATTCCAGATAATGACTTCCAGCAGCGATTATGATTATTCCTCTAGCTCTTCTGACGAGGATTCCAAGACTTCCAAAGCCAAAGGTCGAGCCAAGATGGACCTTGCTGCGGAAATGAGATGCGGGGACCGTAGAGTCACTCGGGATGAACTCTTGAAAAGAAAGGATGATGATGACATGTTATCCAATTATCGACAACGAAGAGACCGGATTCAACGTAGGATATTAGCAGCTAAGGAAAAACTCTGATCCCGTGCTGATGGTGTAGCTTCGGATTCGGATGCTTCAGAAGATGAATCTGTGTGGGTGCCACCAGAGCGCAAAATCAAGCCAGACTGGCGTACCAGAGAGATTGAGAGACTGATCCAAGATGACCTTGAAGCTGAGCGTAAAGAAGATGATTACTGGGAAATGATGTACATCGATCCCGATATTCATCCGGACTTTGACAATTGCCCTAAGAATGATTCTGATGAAGAACTCGAACAGGATTCCGCGAAAGACGATGATGATGAATCTGATAATTCGGACAAATCTGATGATCCCGACGAATCTGACGATTAATCTTGCTCATGAATTTCTTTTGAGATTATTTATTTTTCGTTGAAGTAGATATTTTCTGGTTATTTGAGCAGTTTGGCTGTAGAGACGTTTCTTTAGATATTATTTTTAAACTGTAATCCCTTGTCGTATCTCTTTTCCGAATCTTTCTCATATCTCCAGTCGATGGAACCATGTTCACGTGGAAAATAGTTATCCACGGGGTGCAATTACGTGAGCTGTCTAGGAAACACATGGCCTACCAGACAATCAATCCATAGTCGTAATGAGGACTACACCTGAACCGTCAGTCCCCAGTATTGTTACGCTTCTCTCATCTGTCATGCATCTTATTCGAGATTTAGGGTTTCAGTAGAAATCGCAATAAACTTGTTTACCCGTTATGGGATAAGCATCCATGCTTTAACTCACAATACTTGGGGTTTTTATTTAAACAGTTGACCATCTTCTACGTTTGTGTATTATCAAAAGAAATTTTGATCACAATCCTACCTCTCATCACCATGTCCAGAAGTAGTGTTTCTTCTAGAAGTGAATCTCGTGCCAAGCATGCTGTGGCAGTATCCATCTCGGTGAGTTATTTTTTATCTTCGTTCAATTAGGATGATTAATTAAAATAAAATAATTTGTCGTAGGATAATCAGAAGAACCAGCATTCTTCTTATAGATTAAGGCCCAAACGGACTATTAAATCTCCTTCCCGGTACAGGTCGGCTCATGCTGATGCTGGGGAGTCTGTAAGTAATTCCATAACTCTTCGACTAAGGGTTTACCATGCTCAATGGTTAACAAAAATAAATACTCCTTTGTTTCATCGCAGGTTGATGTTCGTGTTGTTGTTGATGCTAGAAAAATGAAGAATGGGAAATCTGTGGTTGTGGTTGATGATATCAGCAACCGTGTCGACGAGACCTCTACTGATTTCGTGGAGACTGGGGTTAGAGTTCACGCTCTTGAGTATCCAATGGATGGACTCCCATTTGAGGCTACCATGATTAACACTTGCCCGGGTAATGAAGTGATTGGTGGATTCGTCATTCCCAAGTGTCACGCCCCTTGTACTCCAAATTTTGGAGAAAGTACGGGCATATTTCTATGACCGAAGTATGGAAAGGATTTTTACCAACCGTCCTGACTACAGTTGCAGGGTTGTTACCGATCATTAAAGAAATGAACCAGATGCATATGCGAGATGTCAAGAATCATGCACTGCACCAATGGGATGAGATGATTTCAAATTGTGAAATCCTGCAGTTCAACATAGGCTGGCTTCGTCATCGGCTCGAGATGATCGAAATTCACAAGGAGACGGCTACTGCTGATGCGACGACTGCCGCAATGGGAGAGGAGAAGGAACTTGCCTTGGAGTCGGCGAGAGTTGAGAAGGTGGTACAGGGATTGAAATGAAAACTAAAAATTTCCAGAAGAAGCTTGACAAGGTTTTCTATAGAGATTATCCCCTGTTGGATGGTTTGCTCTGAATGAGCGTTTGCGAGAAATATTTTTTTATGTAGGTTTGAGATTTTATTTAGAATAAAGTAGATGATTGAAAGATTCTTATGAGATGCATTATATACTTTGAATTTTGAATGACTGAGCATACTACATATTATTTTGGAGAAAACAGAAATTACATTTAGAAATTTGATATTTGATGATCGTTCAAGCATAATACGCCTTGATCCATTTGCCATTGATGATGTTTACTTCGACTCCTCCATTAACAACAAAGATTTTATAATATCCGCTAGACACTGCCTTGATAACTACATAAGGCCCTTCCCACTTAGGAGAGAATTTAGGGGCGGACATGTCTTGCTGGATATGTTTTTCTTTTCAAAAACAAATATCCTACTTGAAATGTTCGAGGCCTTACCATTTTGTTGTATGCCTTGGAAATTCTCTATTTGTAGGTTTCCACATACTTTTCTACCTTGGTCCTTCTCGATTCAAGCATGTCTAACTCAGTAATCCTTGAATTATATACTTCGACTTCATCTCATTGCACTCCACTGGATGCCACGTTTCTTGCAGAGGGAATCTTGATCTCATCTAGGAGGATTGCATCAGTGCCATAGATAAGAGAATACGGTGAAGTCCCGATTGAACTCCTTGGTGTGGTACGGTAGGCCCACAAATCCAGGGGTAATTCCTCATGCCACGTTCCTGGATTATAATGAACCGTTCGACTGAGAATCCGGATCAAGGTTTTGTTGGTACTCTCTGCTTGCCCGTTTCCTTGGGGATAGTATGGCGTGGAGAAAATATGTTTGATTCCATATTCCTCGAGTAATTATGCAACATGTTTGTTGGCGAAGGGAGTTCCATTATCTGTGATAATGTGCTTAGGAACGCCGAATCTGCATATGATGTACTCTTTGATGAAGGAAGCAATTGTGACTCCAGTAGTGCTTCGAAGAGGAATAGCTTCAACGCATTTGGTAAAATACGCCGTTGCTGCGATAATGTATTCATGCTACTTCGAAGATGCCAGATTGATTTTTCCAATGATATCCAGTCCCCAAATATAAAAGGGCTGTGGATTGCTCACAGAATATAATAGGAGACAAGCAGTGTGGATGAGGTTACTGTGAACTTGAAATTGATGACATCTCCGAATGTAGGCGGCTGCATTATTTTCCATGTTTGGCCAATAATATTTCTCATGGTTTTGGAGAAATAATTTCTTATTTCCTTGGTGTTCACCTTCGTACTTCTCTTTCAATATTATAGGAATTTCATGTTCATCTAAGGACCTCAGGAGGTTCCCACCAAAGCTTTTGCGATACAAAATCCCCTTCAGGTACACAAAACGTTTGGCCCTTTGAATGAGTTTGATTGCTCCATTCTTATCCGATGGAAGATCATTGTCGCGAAGATACTTTATGTAAGGTTCTTTCCAGTCCCCAGTATAAGGATTTGTTAGAACCTTCGAATGATGAGGTGGTGTTTGACAATTGGGACAGGATCATTGCAGCATCCTCGACTGAGCTTCCATAGAGGGCCAATAGTATCCAAGCCTATGAAGTCTTCTGTAGAGCGTGACCACTAGGGTTTTCCCACATATTTCCTCATGTACGCGCTTGAGTTATTCACTGGCTTGTTCATCTCCAAGGAATCGTGATAGGGATCCATCAGGGTTGTGATAATATAATGCTCCGTGCAACAGGAAAAAGTTTTTCAACTCCTTGAGGCCAATTTTCCCCTCCGAAAGGGTTGTCGATAATCAATTTATGAATGATAGGCGCCTTCCAGTCGCTCGATTGATCATCTTCGACTTGAGCAAGCCAGGTAGATGATACAGAGCATCTTTGTACAGTGATGGATTTCTCTGACCCTTCAAATTGTAGTTTGGATGCTAGAGTTGCTAAGCAATCAACATGTCTATTGTTGGTACGGCCAGTATGGATAATTGTTGCATCATAAAAATGAATTAATAGTCGTTGTGCCTCGGTCCTGAATGGATCAAGTGTTATTTCTTTGAGAGAGTATATACCATTTATTTGATTGACCAGCAACTTTGAGTCTCCTCTGATTTCTAAGTACTTTGCTCCGGCTTTCTTGGCTAAAGATAACCCTAGGAGAAAAGCTTCATGTTCTGCTGAATTGCTGGTGCAGTGAAAATCCAACTTAAATGAATGTGAGAAGACTTCACCAGATAGAGATACTAGCACAATGCCCACTCTACTAGTATCATTGCTCGGAGTGGCATATGCATCAAAATATAGTAGCCATATTTCTTCCTGAATTATTGAAATTTTTGGAAACTCACATGGCACTTCTTCATACAACATTGTGATGCCTTCTCCAGGAAAAGCAGCAAGTAAGTCTGTAACTGCTTTTTCTTCGATTGCTTCTGGAGGGACGCACACTATGTCAAATTCTGACATTTGAAGTAGCCATTTTGCTAGTCTCCCGATCAAAGCAGGTTTCGACAGTAAGAACTTTATGGGATCATCTTTGGACACCGGCACGACCCTGTTTGATAGTAGATAATGTCCGAACCTCTGAATTTCATGAACTAATGCTAGACAAGCCCTTTCATCCTTTGGATATCGGAGTTGAGCATCCCTCATTGTGCGACTGAAGTAGTAGATTGGACGTTCGATGCCTTCTTCATCCTCTTTGGCGAGGAATGCTCCAATTGCGACATCGCTGGAGGTTGTGTAAAGTATCAGTGGTCGTCCTTGCACTGGAGATTTAATGATAGTAATATTTGTTTTTTTTTCTGAAATGCTTCTTGTTGAACGGCTGTCCATGAAAAATCTTCTCCTTTATTCAACAGAGGAGTGAATGAAGCAATGAGTTGAGTAAGTCCAGGAATGAAACGCCGAATATAGTTAACTTTGACCATGAAACTCTGGAGTTCTTTCACATTTCGTGGAGGAGGCATGGTAGTAATCTCTTTTTTTTTTTCTGGATTGACCTTGATTCCTTCTGCAGTGACTAAGAATCCAAGAAACTTTCCGGAAGAAACACCAAAAGCACATTTCAGAGGATTCATCTTCAGTTTGTATTCTCTGCATCTTTCAAAGACTTTTATTAGAACATCTAGGTGGGATGCCCGAGTCTTCGATTTCACCACCACATCGTCAACATAGTCTTCTACTTACTTGTGCATCATGTCATGAAATATTACAGTCATGGCTCGCTGATAAGTGGCTCCTGCATTCTTCAAGATGAAAGGCATCACTGTGTAGTGGAAGTTTCCAATGGGAGTTTGTAATGCAGTCTTGTTGGCATCATGCTCATATATCTTGATTTGGTTGTATCCGCTGTATCCATCCATGAATGAAAACATGTCATGACCACTGGTTGCATCGACGAGCGTATCAATGTTGGTTAAAGGAAAATCATCCTTCTGGCAATATTTATTCAGGTTCCTGAAATCTACACAACATCGGATTTGACCATTCTTCTTCTTTACTGGGACAATATTTGCTAGCCATATTAGATATTGAATGGGTTTGATAAATCCTATTGTCAGAAGTTTCTAGATTTTTCACCTTGATTTGTTTGTCAACCTAGTGTATGAATTTTCTGGGCGATTGCTTGATAGGTTTGGAATCAGGTGTAATGTGGAGATGATGAGTGACCAATTTATCATCTAGGCCGCGAATCTCTTCGTACGTCCCGACGAAGATATATTGATACTCTTTCAACAGGTGGATCTATCCTTCTCATTCCTCAGGTGAGAGAGAAAAATTGATTAGAATTGGCCTTGGGTTTTCATCCGTTCCGATTTGATAGTCTCAAGGTCATCGGTTGTGGAGTCCGTGCCATATTACAGTTATCGTGGTGCATATTGAATTTCTTCATCGGGTGATTGCTCATTCTGGAATGATTCTTCAGGGCGGGGAGACTTTTCATCGATATCCCCTGTTAATTTCTAATCTTTTCGACAGAGATAAATGACTCTCCCTTTCGCATCATAATCAGTAATAAAGTTGGAACTTTTATGAGCCACACCTTGACCCTGACGACGCTTGAGCGGTGTGGTGGATGGTTTGACAGATTTAACATCCGTTGATGATTTGTCAGTTCTCTCAATGGATTTCCAACTTAGGAGCGGAGTATCGTATATCTTGTTTGGAGGTTTGGGAGTGCTCTTTGGTGATTCCACTGAAGCTGCAATGTGGACGATTTTGTCTTTGAGCAAAGCTTTCATACATTGATGGTACGTCGAAGGAACGACCTTATTATCACGGAGCCATGGTCGACCGAGTATCATGTGATAATCAGGATCTTTCTCGATCACGTGGAACTTTATAGTAGATTGAATCGGTTCTACTTTCAGATCCACATAGATGTATCCGTATGTGTGACTCTAGGTTCCTTAAAAACCCATCATTAATATGGGATGATGAACAACCTTGCTTTTTGGAATCTTAGCATCCTTGAGAGTCTACATAGTAATAAGATTCGTAAAAGTGCCTGTATCGACGAGGACTCTCCTGAATTCAGAATCCTTGATTGAAGCAGTCATGAACAGGGATCGGTTATGTCCTTCTTCCGTCATTCGGTCCTCCTCAGTGAAGGTGATGTTGTTGGTAGAAGGTTCAAATGCCATGGATACTTGTTCAACCACCGGAGATGATAGAACTATTCGTGTATCAGATGATATTTCATTGAGTGCGGTAAAAGTGCTCATACGCTGATCTCTAGAGAAATGTAAGAGTTCACATAGATTATTAATTAAGCGTGAGACCTCCTGTTCCACTGTCTTTTCATAAGTGGTGAAGCTGTTGGCCCGAGGATAATCATCAATTGATGGATCCTCCATTGGAGTCGGGATTCCTTGAGCAAGAGCATTGTTCAAATCAGATGCCAGTCTGACGAGGAAATTCAATATGTTGTTCATCGTCTCTTTCATCAATTCCATTTTCCTTGTATGAATCTATTGTACTCGTGCCAACTGGTTTAGGGTCGGGATTTCCATGCCAATTGTGCCATTAGATGGAGTGTTAGGAGGAGGAACATTTTTGTTTGAAAGATTTTGACCGGAATTCGGGATAGTTGAGTTAGACCTAAGACCAACCATCTTGTGAAAACGTGAGGTTGCAACCGAGAGATTAATCTCCCACTGTGGTCGCCAGTCTGTAGATGGGGAAAAATGGTTTGCTGGTTTTTTTGGGGAAGTGAAGAGACGAGTGTGTCGAGACGAGTGTGTCGAGACTCCTCGAACCTGGAAAACTACTCAAACTTACACAGATGCACTGCAAAGGGAGTGCTTAGATTCGAGGGATCAATCTGTAGGACTTCAGCCTAAACCAAGTCAATGGCCATTCCAGAGTCAATTCGGTTACAAAGAGAGAGATGGGTTGATCTGTAGGAGGGAAGCTGAGAATTATGTGGAATTAGTGATGATCAAGGATTGTGGATGTGTTGAAGATTTATGCAAATTCAAGAAATTCCTGAACGTGATTTCTGTGAATAAGTTTTTAATCGAGTTGTTGGCGGATGATAATTATTATCTGTTATCCTCGATTTGGACTTATTTATATTGCAAGAATGATGAACACACTAATCCCTGTAAGTGTGATGGTTTCTTGAGTGAAAGAGTGGGAAATGGGGAGATCGTGGTAAAGTCAATTCCATGTTGTGTGAAGACTTGACTGATCGTTCACCCACTACTTTGCTAACACCTTCAACCATTTGCATGACTTACGCATATTTCTCGTCGTGGATGAATCCACATGCTGTATACCGCCAGACCAAAACCCTAAGTGATATCCCCCCATGTGAGGTGATTTATGTCTCACGAATCCTGGAGTCCGCATGACAGATGTGTATTTTAGTTTGTCAGTTGTTGACTGATTAGACAATGAGTCTAGGTTTTGTTGAATCGAGCATGTTTGACAAATGCTCGGAAATTCATGAATGTTTACGTTGCTCGTCTGAGAAAATATTGTAAATTTGAAGAGTTGTTGAATATTGATGAGTTACTGAATATATGTGGATTATTCGAGCAACTGAGCAGGTATTGCTTGATTCGACGAATTACTGATAAATTATTGAATATTGATAATGGGATCAATATTCGAGCAACTGAGAAAGTATTTGCTTAATTCGACGAATTACTGATAAATTACTGAATATTGATAGTTGACCAATATTGGAGCAATTGAGCAAGTATTGCTCAATTCTACGAATTACTGAATATTGATAGTTGTATATATTCGAGCAATTGAGCAAATATTGCTCAATTCGCCAATTTTTTTTATTTATTGGTAATGTGACCCAATAAAATATTAAAAATATTGGTAGATTACCGAATATTTCATAATTAATCCGCGTGTTGCTTGACGGATCAACATAAATTTATTTATTGTTTTAACTTGCTCAAAATAATGATTTGTTGAGTGTTTGTTCGAAAACCCTAATTTTTGATCAATTGCTCATTAATCGACGAATTGCTAAAAATAAGTCATGAGCGAAGGAGGGACCGACCACATGATACTATGGACATCCATGTGATGCCCAATTTCTCGAGTGAGTGTGCACCAGGGTCCTGAGTTGGCCAGTCGGTGAAGGAATGACGATTAAATGCCGGTTTCATCATTTATTGAAATATTGCTGGATTCAACATTAGGTGATAAAACCTAAGTATGAAGAATGGGGGACCGACCAAGAGAGAATGAGACCGGCTCTTGATGGTCACGGGACCAGCTGTTGGTCGTTTGAGCAATCCCCAGGTTGGTTGGAGAGAATTTGGGCCCAATATGAGAGATTGAGTAAATTAGGTCAGAATTATGAAAACGTGTGGGACCAGCTTTGTGCAAGCCCTAGGGATGACCCTGGTCGGTCAAGAAGGCATGCACGTGTTACCATTGTGTCCGTGTTTCCGTACTGAGAGTTTCAGTATTTTTTTATGTGCATTTGAGCAACATTATGAATTTTCAGAAGAGTTTCATCTTGACTGAAATTCTTGATTTTGTTGGAATGATCATGTATGCTCAATTGATCAATATTTTGTAATTATTAAAATAAGAGTATTTTAACATTTAAAATTGTTGTGAGAGGCTAGCCGTTCGTATGACCATGTTGGGATTTGAATTTTCATGATTTGAGCAAAATTTGAGAAATTATGACGAAATCATGATTTTTTTCTCAAACCAAGGAGTTTCATGAATTGAGGAAAATAATAATTATAAAAGACTAGGGATTTCAAGGTGTGGGACCGTCCACGGTTAGGGCATGGCCGGCCGGCTATGTTTCCCGGTCCCACAATACTTTCCCTAATTTTATATTATTATTTTTCATGAAACCGTGATGTTATGGAGAATCCATTAGTTTTTGTTGAAACGGAGGAGTTTCATGAAATTGGGGAAATAATAATTATAAAAGGCTAGCAATTGTAATGTGTAAGACTGGCTACGGGTTGGGCATGGACGTCCGGTTAGGTTTCCCGGTCTCGCACAACTTTCCCAATTTTATAATATTATTTTTTCATGAATCCATGAAGTTATGGAGAATCCATGAGTTTTGCTCAAACAAGGAAAGTTGTTAAATTGAAGGAGTTTTTCATGAGTTCATGAACATAATAAAATAAGGAAAAATAATGGGAGAGGCATGGGACCATCCACGGCTAGGGAATGGCCAGCCGTCCAGTGGGCCCGACCCCATAGACGCCCCCTCATTATTTTAATATTATTTATTGTTTTCTCCTGTTTTGTGTAGAATTCCTCATTTGTCCATATTTTTGAATGCTCGTTTGTGCATCCGGGTAATCAGTCGCGCATCATTGTCGAGTACAATTGCACCATTTTATGGGGCTTACTCAGTGATAGTCCAGATGCCCGATTGTTGAGTATTTATTACTAATTTATGAAATTCGGTAGAGAATGATTCATGAAACTGAGTAATAAAAATGATTATTTGTTTATTATCAATCCATAGGATCAGCCGTGGATTCGGCGATGGATTCAGAATAATAAAGTGAGTATTACCATTCCGTGGGATCGTGGATTCGACCATAGAATCAGAGTAATAGAGTTGTGTATTACCATTCCATGAGATCAGTCGTGGATTCAATCATGAAATCGGAGTAATGAGGTTATCTATTACCATTCCATGAGATAAGCCGTGGATTCGATCATGAAATCAGAGTAATTAGATAAAATAGATTATATTCTAGGAATTCAGTGGTGAATGTCATGGTAGAACTAATATATTGCAGAAGGGATATTAGCCAGTTAAAGCGTCATACCCGTTCCGCAAGGTGCATAGTCAGGAGATGGCTGATATCCTGAAGGCGTTATTGCTCTCAATCTTACGTAGAACCGCCCAATCGTTCTTCTATGTAGAGGGGGGGGGGGGGGGTCTCTCCTATAGTCAGGGAACAGTGAGTATCACCGACGTCTTGAAGTCGTTATTTCTCTCAATCTTATGGAGAACCGCCCAATTATGTTATTCTACATAGAGGGAACAATGAAATGCCATGGATCGAAAGCTCAGCTAGTGAAGGCTTTTCGAAATATATGGATTCGTAAAATATGAATCGTCATATGACTGAAGCCGTATCAGAAACATGCAGTATCATGATTTTACGGTTTTGACCTTTATTAAAAATCCACCATCAACGTTAAGTCCCCTTCTTAGTGAGGGACAGTCATGTTCCGCAGTAAGAATTAGATGGTGATTTTAAGTCGACGAGATCGGTGGTTGAACTCAGCCGTACAAAGGAAGTTTTCAGAATCCTCAATTTGCTCCAATGGTGTCATGTACGAGCAAATGCACAGAAAAGGACTCTGATAACATGGTAGAGTGTCATCTCGTGAGTACAGAGAGATGAGACACTTCTGATTTGGGCACCCGAAGGCTTAGGTCTTGGTCAATTTAGGATTTACGGGCCGAGCCCAAAAAAGGAAACCCATGTTTTATTAGGTTTTGGAAATAAAATTAATATAAAAGGGAAGTAACCCTAAAATTTGTTTTTGTTGTTTTTTTTTTTGATTGATTGATCGACCAAACACTTGCCTTTTTTCCCTTCTTTATGCAAGCAACATCAAGAGAAGAAAACAAATTCTCCGGACTTCAGTCGCCGCCGACTGCCGTCAATCACCGTCCGGACAAAATCCGGCCGACACCGACCAGGTGAGTCCGAGTTTTTTTTTGTTGTTGTTAGTTGGTGATATTTTCATGAGTTGTTCAAAACAAAAGTTCATATATATGTACGAAGATGTAGGTTTCATGAAAGTTGTTTTAGAAAACGTATGCCCGTTCGTTCGATAGTTTAGGAAACGAGCAATAATCACTAATATGAAATAGATACACGAATTCTTAGGTAGATATTGTTTACTTACAATAGATGAATTTTTTTTTATGAAGTTTCATGAAAAACAAAATTTATTTTCAAAGCATGAACTTTCACAAATACTTTTGGGAACGTAGGTTCATAGTAAAAGTAATCTAAAGTTAAAGGAATTTTTGAAAAGACCTATAGTTCATGATAAAATTTATTTGAGAGCTTCCAAAATTTTATTTGGAATATGTTGACTTTTACAAAAATAGAAAAGACCCTGGTTTCGTAGACGAATGCTCGTTTGAGAAAAAGTTTTTTTTTATATATAAAACTTACGTGAGTTGTTTGAGCCAAGATGGACCCTGCTATGGAAATGAGACGCGACGTGCCCCTCAACAACCGTAGAGTCACTCGGGATGAACTTTTGAAAAGAAAGGCTAAAGATGACATGTTAGCCGATTATCGACAACGAAAAGACCGGATTCAACGTAGGATATTAGCAGCTGAGGAAAAACTATGATCCTATGCTGATGGTGTAGCTTCGAATTCGGATTCTTCAGAAGATGAATCCATGTGGGTGCCACCGAAGCGCAAAATTAATCCAGACCGGCGTACCCGATAGATTGAGAGACTGGTCCAAGATGACCTTGAACCTGAGCGTAAAGAAGATGATTACTGGGAAATGATGTACATCGATCCCGATATTCATCCAGACTTTTCCAATGGCCCTAACAATGATTCTGATGAAGAACTCGAAGAGGATTTTGCAAAAAACGATGATGATAAATCTGATAATTCTAACAAATCTGATGATTAATCTTGCTCATGAATTTCTTCTGAGATTATTTATTTTTCGGTGAAGTAGATATTTTCTGGTTATTTGAGCAGTTTGGCTGTAGAGACATTTCTTTAGAGATTATTTTTGAACCGTAATCCCTTGCCGTATCTCTTTTCCGAATCTTTCTAACATCTCCAGTCGATGGACCCATGTTCACGTGGACAATAATTATCCATAAGGTGCAATTACGTGAGATGTCTAGTAAACACGTGGCATGCCAGACAATCAATCCATAGTCATAATGTTTACTACGCCCGAACTGTCAGTCCCCAGTATTGTTACGCTTTTCCCATATGTCATGCATATGATTCGAGATTTAGGGTTTCAGTAGAAACTACAACAGACTTGTTTACCCGTTATGGGATAAGTATCCATGCTTTGACTCACAATACTTAGGGTTTTTATTTAAACAACCGGCCATCTCCTGCCTTTGTGTATTATCAGAATAAATTTTGATCACAATCCTACCTCTCATCACCAAGTCCAGAAGCAGTGTTTCTTCCATAAGAGAATATCGTGCCGAGCATGCTGTGGCAGAATCCGTCTCGGTGAATTACATATCTTATTTTATCTTCGTTCAATCCGGATGATTGATTAGAAGAAAATAATTTGTCGTAGGATAATCATAAAAACCAGCATTCTTCTTATATCTTGAGGCCCAAACGGTCTGTTAAAGCTCCTGCCCGGTATAGGTCGGCTCATGCTGATGATGGGGAATCTGTAAGTAATTCCATACCTACTCGACTGAGGTTTTACCATGCTCAATGGTTAACGAAATTAAATACTCCTTCGTTTCATCGCAGGTTGATGTTCGTGTTGTTGTTGATGCTATAAAAAAGAAGAATGGGAAATCCGTGGTTGTGGTTGATGATAGCAGCAACCGTGTCAACGAGAACTCTACTGATTTCGTGGAGACTGAGGGTTAGAGTTGACGCTCCTGATTATCCAATGGCTGGACTTCCATTTGAGGATCCCATAATCAACACTTTCCCGAGTAATAAAGTGATTGGTGGATTCATCATTACCAAGTGTTACTCCCCCTGTACTCCAAAATTTGGAGAAAGTACGGGCATATTGCTACGACCAAAGTATGGAAAGGCTTTCTACCAACCCTCCTGACTACAGTTGCAGAGTTGTTATCGATTATTGAAGAAATGAACCAGATGCGTCTGAGAGATGTCAAGAATCATGCACTGCACCAATGAGACGAGATGATTTCAAATTGTGAAACCCTACAGTTCAACATTGGTTGGCTTCGTCATCGGCTCGAGATGATCAAAATTCATAAGGCGGCTGCTGCTGCTGATGTAATTTCTGCGACCACTACCATATTGGAGGAGGAGAAGGAAGTTGCCTTGGAGTCGTAGAAAGTTGAGAAGGCGGTCCAAAACTTGAAAATGAAAACCAAAATTTTTCAGAAGAAGCTTGACAAGGTTTTCTATCGAGATTATCCTTTGTTGGATGGTTTGCTCTGAATGAGCGTTTGAGAGAAAGATTTTTTATGTAGGTTTGAGATTTTGTTTAGAATAAAGTAGATGATTGAAAGATTCTTGTGAGATTCATAGAATACTTTGAATTTTGAATGAATGATCATACTTCATATTCTTTTGGATAAAACATAAATTAAATTTCGAAATTTGATATTTGATGGTCGTTCAAGCATAATACGCCTTGAGCCATTTGCCATTGATGATGTTTCCTTCGACTCCTCCATTAACAGCTAAGATTTTGTAATATCCACTAGACACTGCCTTGATAACTACATAAGGCCCTTCCCACTTAGGAGAGAATTTGGGGGAGGACATGTCTTGCTGGATATGTTTTGCTATTTTCAAAACCAAATCTCCTACTTGAAATGTTCGAGGCCTTACCATTTTGTTGTATGCCTCGGAAATTATCTGTTTGTAGGTTTCCACATACTTTTATACCATGTTCCTTCTCGATTCAACCATGCCTAACTCAGCAATACTTTAATTAGATACTTCAGATTCATCCCATTGCACTCCACCGGCCGCCGCGATTCTTGCAGAGGGAATCTTGATCTCAACTGGGAAGATAACATCATCGCTGTAGATGGGGAAAAACGATTTGCTGTTTTTTTCGGAATTGAGGAGACGACCGTGCGAAGGAGATTCCTTGAACCGAGCGAAATGTTCAACCTAACACAGATGCACCACTTTGAAGGGGGTGCTTTGAATTCGAGAGATCAATATGTAGTACTCCGGCCTAAACCAAGACAATGGATGTTCCAGAGTAAATTCGGTCACAAGAGAGGATGGGTTGATCTGTAGGAGGGAAGCTAAGAAATATGTGGAATTAATGGTAATCATAGATTGTAGGTGTGTTGTGAATTCTGAATAAGATAAGCTCTGAATGATTGAAATTACCCAGTTGAGAGGAATTGATCAATTGATGAGTGAGGCGTGAAATCGTCGTTGATTTCATTTCTTCCGTTGTCGTTTCAATCATGATTCAGAAACTTATTTATATTGCTAGAATCATAGACACCATAATCCCATGAAGTGTGACAGTTGATGGAGTGAAAGAGTGGAGAGATGGAAATAGCGTTTGAAACCAGTTGCGCTCATCGTGTGGAGACTTGGTTGATTTTCCACCCACTACTTTGTTAACTCCTTCAACTGATTGCAATACTTGCTCACATTTCATCGTGTGTTCGAACACACATGTCGTAGACCGCCAGAACAAAACCCTAGTTAATATCCCCCCAAATGACACGATTGATGTCTCGTGGTTAATTTAGTCAGTTGTTGATTTCATGACTTCGTGGAACGATGAGTCCACGTATTCGCTTAGTTAAACATGATTTTGTAAAATGTTATGCAACTCATGAATCAAGCGTGTCTGCTAAGACAGTGATAGGATCCTCACGTTGAGGTGAGAAAGTGTTGCTCGATAATTGTTTTAATATTGATAGTTCCAATATTCGTTGATTTGAGTAAATATTGCTCATCTGAGCAAGTGTTGCTCATTTGATGAATTATTGACAGCGTGACCAAAATAAAACATTAATTAAAGTTCTGGTAGTTGAACCGATCATAATTAATAAGAATACTGATCACGAGATCATTCCAAAATTATTAGTGTTTGAATCTGGAATCATGATCCTTGGATTCAGAAACCTAATTTGATCAATTGATGACCAATTGATGGTTTATTTGAAAATTAACCATGGAATGAAGGAGAACCGGCTTCATGGGACCGTGGATCGACCATAAATTTCTCATATGCTCGCGTGAGCAAAACCCAAGACTTCCTTGAAGAGTTGGTGAGTTGATGAAATAATGATTAAATGTCGGTTTAATCATTTATTGAATTACTGCTGGGTTCAGTATTAGGTGATAAAACCTAATCAATTATGAAAAGGCGTGGGACCGACCAAAGGGTCATGAAACCGGCCCTAGGTGGTCACGGGATCAAATGATGATCGCTCCGTCAAATTTTGAAATTATTTGGAGAGTTTTGGACCCAATACGTGCAATTGCGCAAATTAGGTCAAATTGTGAAAACACGTGGGACTGGCTCATTGCGATCCAAAAACCAACCCTGGTTGGTCAAGGTAACATGCTTTCGTCGTTGAGACATCCGTATCTCAGTCTTGAGAATTTTGATATTTTCTGGTGCACGTTTGAGCGACCATTTGAGAAAATATGACAAAATTAGGGTTTCTTGATAAAACCGTCAAAACTTTATCAGATGAAGGAAAATAATGAAAAGGTACAAGAATTATAAAGTGTGGGACCGGTCATGGCCAAGGGAGCCATCCCACACGTTTTTTCATAATATTTATAATATTTTTCATAATTTAAGGGAAATATGATAGAACGAAGGAGTTTTGCCAAAACTAAAGAGTTTTTGTTGAAATCAAGGAGTTTCCATGAGATGAAGGAAACATAAAAAATAATAATAAATAAAATAAGGGACGTGTGGGCGTGTGGGACCGTCTTGGAGCATGGTTGGCCGGCCAGGGCCCGGTCCCGTGGGTTTTCTCTAATTTTATGTATTATTTCATGATTTAAAGGAATTTTCATAATTTGAAGGAAATATCATGAAATCAAGGAATTTCATGGGATTATGAAAACATGAAAAATATGCTAATAAAAAGTGGGACGTGTGAGCCACCTAGGGTTTGGCCGACCGGCCATGTCCCGTGCACACGTGTTTCCCTAATTTTTATTATTTTTCATGGGACCAAGGAAATATCATGAGATTAAGGAGTTTTCATGAAATTAGGGAAATAATAATAAAATAATAAGGAACCATGAGGTGTGGGGATGGCTGGGACCAAGGCATGGCCGGTTGGCCAATGGTCATGCCCCCATCATGTTTTCCCTAATTTTATATTATTTCCTCCGCGCGAAGGAAGCACCATGAAATTGAGGAGTTTCCTCAAAACAAAGGATATTTGTTCAAGTGAAAGATTTTTCATGAACTCAAGGAAAACAACAAAAATATGATAAAAATATGAAACTGGTATGGGATTGACCACGACACAAACGGCCGGTCAGTGGGTCCATGCTCCCATCACCTTGGTCAATTTTTTTTTTTTTTTTTTTATCCTATTTTGCATAGGTTCATCGTTTCGTCATATTTTGAAATACTCGTTTGTGGGGTGATTGTTAATGCATCATTATTGAATACACTTGCACCATTTGAAACAGGGCTTACTCAGAGGTAGCTCTGATGCCCGTGTGTCGAATATTTATTACTAACCCATGGATTTCTGCTGGGAAGAACCATGGTTTGCGTAATGAAATATCATCGAAAATATTTGAATATTTTCAGAAATTCTGCGGATGAATCCAAGAATTTAGGAATAATTAATTTATGACTTTACACTAGCAGAGCAAGTTGTCTAGGAGCATTAATTATTCTGATATGAGCTTGCTGAAGCTTCATATCCTTTATATAGTGAGGGTAAACTCGTTGTTTGTATCCTGAAGACGTTATCGCTCTATACTAACAGAGCAAGCTCTCTAGAAGCCGTCCATCCCATGATACTAAATAGAAATAATTACTGAAGTGTTCAATATTCATGAGATATAACGTTGTCCAGCTGTGAGACTACATATCTACATGTACTCTGAGAGAAAGTATTCTCAATCAGAGAATTCGATGAGAGACCCGTGTCTCAATACTCACGTCTGACTGCTGGATCAGAGGTTTGTATAATTATGGGTTTAAGATTTTAGCCTTTGTTGAAAATACACCATCTAAATTAAGTCCCCTGCTTAGTGAGGAAATCCGTGTTCCTCAGTCAGCATTGAATGGTGATTTTCCGGTCATAACAGTATAAGTAATTGAACTCAGTCGTAAATTAATATGTTACCGGATTTCGATCATACGAGCGTACCATGACTTGAAAGATGATTCCAGTAGCATGATAGAATGTCGTTTGATGAGTATAAGTTGGTGTTGAACCACTGATTTGGATGACGAGACCTTGGTCGTTTAGGATTCGCGGGCCGGGCCCAATAAGGAATTCCTTAGAAAATTAGGTTTTGGAAAGAAAGTTTGATATAAAAGGAATTGTTTCTCTCTTTTTTTCCCACGACCAGCAGCTCCCATCACCTCATCACCTTCATACTCGTACACAGGATAGGAAGGAAAACAATTTTCCGGAGCTTCAGCGTCGCCGCCCTTGCCGCCACCGTCCGGCCGTTTTCCGCCGGCGCCGACAGGTACGCGTCCAAATTTTTTTTTTTTTTTGATGGTTGTTAATTCTCATGAGTTCTATGGGTTGTTCACATATTTATCATGATAAAATTATATACCCGTGTATATATAATTGTGGGTTTCGTTTTTGAAAACGTATGTTCGTCTGATCGTTAGTTTTTGAAAACTAATAATAATCCTTGATTTAGAAGGGGTTTTCCTTCATATATGAATATGTAGGTTCAGTGATAAAACTATGTTTATTAGCTCTCATGCGAGCCAAAGTTTTATCATGAAAAGTGAATTTTCACAAAACCGAAGTAAAGTCTTCGTTTTATGGAATAATGATGATACGAAGGAAAGAGCATCTCTCGTTATGTATATATGAACTTGTGTCCAGTGATAAAATTTTATGTATGAGATTTCAAGTAAATCAAAAATTTATCATGTAATGCGTGAGTTTTCACAAGATTGAAATAAACCTTCGTTTCAAATACGTACAAAGGAAAAGAGTTTTGTAAAACCATGGTCGATTCATGGATTTTTTTTTTTTGAAGCCGTGGAGTGTCCACAATTTATTTTCATGACCGTGGCTCATGTTAAAAAAATATTTATTTATTTTCGTGAATAAATAAACGTTTTGTTCATATATACATATGCAAATATATATTATTTTCTCTAAAATCAAAACTTGAGTTTTGTGCACTTAGAGGTAAACAACTATTTATGATGAAATAATGTTTTAGTTTTCATAATTCTATGGTGAATGTTCACACTGTAGAAATATTCATGATTTTATGAAAAATCTAAGTTGTTCGTTTTTGTAGGTATCGAAGAAACGAACGATTTTGAAGTATTAACCATTGCATTACTATCACTACCGTTAGTGGAAGCGTAAAAAGATAAGAGTTAAGAGTTACCATTTTTTCCGATGGATTTGTTTGCAAGTTGGTAATATTTTGTACTTTTGATTCCAGAAAATGTCTAACAACAACAATTATTCTTCTTCCTCTAGCTCTTCTGATGAAGATTCCAAATTTCCCGCATCGAAATTTAAAGCCTATCAGAGTGAGGGACCGAAGTCTGGTGTACCCTTGAATGAGCGGAGGGTCACTTTCGATGAACTCAAGAAAAGAAAAGCTGAGGATGATGCAAAAGAAGCTCGTCAGCGTGAGAAGGATCGGATCCGGCGCAGAATGCAAAGGACTAAGGAGAAAAATCAATTCTTGGACGGGAGGCCTGCTGACTCTGATGCCGATGATTCTGAAGAAGAAATATGGGAGGTACTCGGGACCTGGACTGATTAATGTGAAAGAGAGTACAAGAGGACCATGAAGCAAATTGGAGCTGAATCGGAGGAAGATTCAGATTCAGATGATGATTCCGAAGCTTATTCTAGACCCGTCGACACTAATTCTGATGATGAGAAAGATAGTGATGACAACTCGGATGACAAGAAGGGAAGTGATGACGAATCTGACAATGAGTCTGACGAGTAGTTTCATTTCTGTCTTCTTTCCTTCTTTGAAACATTTGAATGTTCTTTAGGATTCGTGGTAGATATTTCTTCGATGATTCGAAAAAAAATTCTTCTGATTTATAATTTTTTCTTTGAATGAGAACACACTTTTATTAATGTTGATTCTTCTGAGCAAATGAACCAATGTTCGTGCCTTGAAATTCATCATGACCTTCTATTCGCCTTAGTGATTTCTGTTTGTAGAAGGTATTGAGAGATACATGTTGCATGGGCTGAGAGAATACGTGTTACACATGAGTCTGTGTAACCTTGGCCATGTGCGCCAGTCCCTAGCTGTCTTTCCTATATATCTTTAGTGTTGCCCTTGTTGAAATCTTAGGGTTTCAGTAAAACCCGCAACTGAATTGATTATCCTTAGGAGATAAACCTCTACTATGTCTAACATATATCTTCAAGACTTCGAGTCTATCGTCTACGCAGATATTTCTTTCATTCCTGAGTTAGTTTTATCGTGCAGAGAATTCTTGATCATACCTTGTTATCGTCATGTCAAGTAATGGTATTTCTTCTCAAGATGATACTCAGTCGAAGCGTGAAATAGCAGCGTCCGTCTCAGTAAGTTCCACCCCGGTTTATCTTTGCCTGATCAAGATGATGATTTGATCATTAAGAAAATGACTTATTGCAGGGTAATCATAAGAATGCTTCTTCTCGGCCCAAGCAAACTGTTAGAGCTCATGTCCGGTACATGTCGTCTCGTACTGAGGCTGGATCGTCCGTAAGTAATCTTATAACTCATGAGATTATACTGTGCTCTATTGAAATTAAATACTCCTTCGTTTCATTGCAAACGGATGTTCGCGTCATTGTCGATTCCAGAAGAAGGAGCGGGAAGTCTGTGACTATAGTCAAGGTTGAGGATAGCACCTACCGAGTCCGTAAAGATTCTGTAGAGTCCGTGGAGACGGGAGACATCGTTCATTCCCGTGACTATCCTATAAATGGACTCCCATTTGAAGACCCTTTGATCAATACTTTCCCGGGCAATAAAGTGGTTGGCGGGTTCGTCATTTCCAAATGTCATGCACCTTTGTATACTTAGATCTGGAAGAAGTATGGCCATATTTCCACCACAGAGGTATGGAAAAGCTTTCCTCCAACTCTCTTGACCACGGTAGCTGGAATGTTGCCAATTATTGAGGAAATGAACCAAAGGCATTTGCGAGATGTCAAAAACCATAAGTTGCATGAATGGGATGAGATGATCTCGAACTATGAGACATTTCGGTTCAATGTGAGCTGGCTCCGTCGTCGACTTGAGATAATCAAGATTCATAAGGCAGCAGAGGCTGCTGAGGCAATTTCCATGACTACTACTTTATTGGAAGAGAAGAGGATATTGGCTATGGAATCTGCTAGGGTTGAGAAGGAAGTCGAGGATCTGAGGTGAAGACCAGGACCTTTCAGAAGAAACTCGACAAAGTTTCTTACAGGAATTATCCATTGATGGATAGTTTGCACTGAGTGAGCATTTATGATTGTTATTTTTGAATTAAATTTCTGGCTAGGTGGAATAATTGATCATGGCATAAATGGATTTTGCTCATTTATGAAATGTTTAATGAACAAAGGAGAATTTGAATTCTCTTCCGAAGAATGAAAATTACATTTTGAAAATGTTTGCAATGATGAAAAGGTATTCGTTTTCTATGGATCAGGCGTAATATGCTTTGAGCCATTTTCCATTGATTATATTTCCTTCCATGCCTCCATCGACCTTTAAGATTTTGTAGTATCCGCTAGATACTTCCTTGATAACTACATATGGTCCTTCCCATTTTGGAGAGAACTTGGGAGCAAACATGTCTTGTTGAATGTGTTTTGCTGTCTTTAATACCAGATCTCCTCCTTGAAATGTTCGAGGTCTTACCATTTTGTTGTAGGCTCTGGAGATTCTTTGTTTGTAGGTTTCTACATGTTTTTCCACCATAGCCCGCTTCGATTTGAGCATGTCTAGTTCAGCGACTCTTGAGTTAGACACTTCAGCTTCATCCCATTGTATTCCACTGGATGCTGTGATCCTTGCTGAGGGAATTTTGATTTCTTCTGGTAATAGTGTGTCAGATCCGTAGACGAAAGAATATGGTGAAGTTCTGATTGAGCTCCTTGGCACAGTTCGATAATCCCATAAAGCCATAGGCAACTATTCATGCCAGGTTCGGGGGTTATCATGAACTGTTCGACTGAGAATCCAGATCAAAGTTTTGTTGGTGCTCTCTGCTTGCCCGTTTCCCTGGGGATAATACGGTGTAGAGAAAACTTGTTTGATGCCATATTTTTCGAGAAATTCTGTAACATTCTTGTTGGAGAAAGGAGTTCCATTATCAGTGATGATGTGTTTAGGAACACCGAACCTGCATATTATGTACTCTTTGATGAAGGCTGCGATCGTGACTCATGTGGTGCTTCGAAGAGGAACGACTTCAACTAATTTGCTGAAATATTCGGTTGCAGTGATGATGTATTCATGCTGCTTCGAAGATGCTGGATTGATTTTCCCGATAATGTCCAGTCCCCATCTATAAAAGGGCCATGGACTATTCACATAGTTCAATGGGAGACAAGGAGTGTGAATGAGATTACCATGGACTTGGCATTGATGGAATCTTTGAACGTGCGCAACTGCATCATCTTTCATGGTCGGCCAGTAATACTTCTCATGAACCTGGAGAAATAATTTCTTCTTTCCTTTATGCACTGTATCATGCATTTATTTCAGAATTGTTGGGATTTCATGCTCGGCTAAGCATCTCAGTAGGTTTCCACTAAAACTTCTGCGATATAAGATCTCATCGAGGAAAACAAATATCTTAGCTCTCTGAATGAGCTTGATTGTTTCTTTCTTTTCATGTGGCAACTCATTGTCTCAGAGGTACTTGATGTAAGGATCCCTCCAGTCCTCAGTGTGATGGGAGGTTAGAGCTTCCAAGTGATGGGGAGGCGTTTGACAGTTGGAACATTACTTTTGCAGAGTTCTTGATTGAACCTCCATGGAAGGCCAATAGTATCCCATTCTTTGAAGCTTTCGGTAAAGTGTTACCACTAGCGTCTGCCCACAGGTTTCTTTATATATGTGCTTGAGCTGCTCGTCTACTTCGTCAAGTACAAGGCATCGTGATAAAGACCCATCATAGTTTTGATATTATAACGCTCCGTGAAGTAAGAAATAATTCTTCAATTCTTTGAGACTGACTTTCCCTTCTGAAAGAAAACTGCTCAATTCTTGAATAATAAGTGCTCGCCAATCATCTGCTTGAATATCTTCAACCTGAGCAAGCCATGTAGATGAAATAGCACGTGTCTGCATAGTGATTGTCTTCTCTGCTCCTTTAAATTGAAGCTTAGAGGCGAGAGTTGCCAGACAGTCAGCATGCCTATTGTTGGTTCTCCCAGTATGGACGATCGTTGCATTAGAGAAGTAGGTTAACAGCCGTTGGGCTTTAGTTATGAAAGGAGCCAGTGTGATTTACTTAAAGGAGTACGTTCCATTCATTTGATTGACCAGTAGGTTTGAATCTCCCCTTATCTCGAGATGTGTTGCTCCTACTTGCTTGGCCAGGGATAATCTCAATAAGAAGGCTTCATATTCTGCTGAATTATTGGTGCAGTGGAAATTCATCTTGAATGAATGTGAGAAAACCTCGCCGGATGGAGAGGCATGCATTATGCCTTCTCCCCTAGTGTCGTTTCTAGGGGTGGCGGAACCGTCAAAGTACAGAAGCCATGTCTCTTCTTTGATGATCAAGATGTCTGGAAACTCACCAGGTACGTCTTCATGTGGTACTATTGCATTATCTCCCGGAAAAGCAGCGAGTAAGTCTGCTACTGCTTTCCCTTTGATTGCTCTTGGTAGCGTACATGCTATGTCAAATTCTGACATCTGAAGTAACCATTTTGTTGGTCTTCCTATCAAAACTGGCTTTGATAGTAGAAACTTTATAGGGTCAGCCTTGGAAACAATCACGACTTTGTTGGATAGCAAGTAGTGCCTAAATTTCTGGATTGCATGCACTAACGCCAAGCATGCTCTTTTAGCCTTCGGGTATCGAAGTTGAGCATCTCGCATTGTACGACTGAAGTAGTAGATCGGCCGTTCGATTCCTTCATCGTCTTCTTGAGCAAGGAGTGCTCCGATAGCGACATCACTGGATGCCGTGTAAAGTATCAGTGGTCGACCTTGCACTGGAGAATTTATGATAGCAGGTGATAACAGTATCTTCTGTATTTTCTGGAATGCTTCTTGTTGAACGGTTGTCTAGGTGAAGCTTGATCCTTTCTTCAATAGAGGGGTGAACGAAGCAATAAGATGAGTTAATCCAGGAATAAAGCGTCGAATAGAATTTACCTTGCCCATAAAACTTTGGAGTTTTTTCACACTACGCGGATGAGGCATGGCGGTAATAGCTTTCGTCCTATCTGGATCGACCTTGATTCCTTCTTTCGTGACCAGAAATCCTAGAAACTTTCCGGAGGAAACACCAAAAGTGCACTTCAGAGGGTTCATTTTTAATTTGTATTCTCTGCATCTTTCAAAGACTTATCTTAGAACTTGGAAATGAGATGCTCGAGTCTTCGATTTTACCACGACATCATCAACATAGTCTTCCACTTGCTTGTGCATCATGTCGTGGAATATGGCAGTCATGGCTCGCTGATAGGTAGCATCGGCATTTCTTTAATCCAAAAGGAATCACTATGTAGTGGAAGTTCCTAATGGGAGTACGAAATGCAATCTTGTTGGCATCATGCTCGTACATATTGATCTGGTTGTATCCACTGTAGCCATCCATAAATGAGAACATACCGTGACCTCTAGTTGCATCCACGAGCATGTCGATATTGGGTAAAGGAAAGTCATCCTTTGGACAACATTTGTTCAGATTCCTGAAATCAACACAACATCTGATTTGAACAATCTTCTTCTTGACGGGAACACCATTTTCCAACCATGTTGGAAGTTGAATAGGTTTGATAAACCCTACTGCTAATAATTTCTGAACCTCGACCTTGATTTGTTCTTCGACTTCGTGTCTGAACTGTCTTGGCGGTTGTTTGACGGCTTTGGAACCAGGGGTAATATGTAGATGATGAGTAACCAATTTACCATCCAGACCAGGCATTTCTTCGTACGTCTACGCGAAGATATCTTGATACTCTTTTATTAATGCTATTAACTCCTTCCGTTCCTATGGTGACAGTGCTGAGCTAATTAGAATCGTCATTGGATCGTCCTTCGTTCCGATATTGATCATTTCGAGATCATTAATGGTGGAGTCAGTGTCATCTTGTAATTGTTGAGGAGCATCTTGAATCTCTTTTTCGAGTAATGATTCATTCTGACATAATTCTTTGGAGCGGGGAGACTCTTCATGATTCTCCCCTGTTAATTGCTAATCCTTGTGCCGATAAATGATTCTCCCGTCCGCATCGTTACTGGTGATGAACTTAGATTCATGAGTTGAAATCTGATCCTAGCGGCGCTTAATAGGTGTAGCAGATAGCTTAGTCGTTGTGATGCCTGAGGACGATGTCTTGTCTGTAACCTTTTCGATGGACTCCCAATTTGGGAGTGGAGCACTGTAAACCTTATTTGGAGGTATGGGGATGTTCTTCTGGGACTCAAGGAATTCAGCGTCATAGACTGGGGCGTAAGGAGATGATGAAGCCGCAATGCGAAATTTTTTGTTGTTAATTAAAGCTTTCATGCATTGATGGCATGTTGAAGGAACCACCTTGTTGTCATGAAGCCTCGGTCATCCAAGTATCATGTGATAGTCATGCTCTTTATCGATCACATGGAACTTGTCTTTTGATTGAATAGGCCCCACATTCAGGTCTATGTATGCATATCCATATGTATGGATCTGGTTTCCTTCAAAACCTGTCATAAATATGGGATGACGAACGATCTTGTTCCGTGGAAAATTGGCCTCCTTGAGAGTCTTCATGGTGACAATATTTATAGAAGCTCATGTATAAATGAGAGATCTTTTGAATTCAGAGTCTTTGATAAAGCCGGTTACGTACAGGGCTCGGTTATGTCCTTCGTCTGCCATGCGGTCCTCTTCTCCAAAGGTGATGTTGTTGATTGAATGCTTAGACATCATGAATGTTTCTTAAACTGCTGGAGATGAGGGAACTAATGGTACCTCAGATGATATATGGTTGAGTGTAGCAAACGTGTCCGTTCGCTGCTTCCTGTAAAAGTGCAAGAGTTCACATAAGCCTTCGACTAACTGTGTTACCTCCTGGTCTACCGACTTCTCATAAGTAGTGAAACTGTTGATTTGACGGTCATTGTATGACGAGTCAGTCCCCTGCGCTGGGACTTCCGAAGCGGAGATTCTGCCTAACTTGGATGTTATCTTGATGAGAAAATCGAGTATGTGGTTCATCGTATCCTTTATCAGATCCATGTTCCTGGTGTGGATCTCTAGAATTCGTGTTAACTCAGTTAGAGTTGGGACTCTTCCGTCTTCCGTGCTGCCAGACATAGCGTTAGAAGGAGGAGCATTCTTGTTTTGAAGATTCTGGATTGAGTTTGAAGTAGTTGGGTTAGTCCTAAGACTAACCATCTTGTGAGAGCTTGAGGTTGTAACCGAGATAATGATCTCCCACTGTGTTCTCCAATATGTAGATGGGGAAAAACTATTTTCTGGTTTTTTCGAAATTGAGGAGACGACCGTGAGGAGGAGATTCCTTGAACCGAGCGAAAAATTCAACCTCACACAAATGCATCGCTGTGAAGGGGGTGCTTTGAATTCAAGAGATCAATCTGTAGTACTCCGGCCTAAACCAAGATAATGGTCGTTCCAAAGTAAATTCGGTCACAAGAGAGGATGGGTTGATCTGTAGGAGGGAAGCTAAGAAATGTGTGGAATCAATGGTAATCAAAGATTGTAGGTGTGTTGTGAATTCTGAATAAGATAAGCTCTGAATGATTGGAATTACCCAGTTGAGAGTAATTGCTCAATTGATGAGTGAGGCATGAAATCGTCGTTGATTTCATTGCTGTCATTGTCCTTTCAATCATGATTCAGAAACTTATTTATATTGCTAGAATTGTAGACACCATGATCCATGAAGTGTGATAGTTGATGGAATGAAAGAGTGGAGAGATGGAAATAGTGTCTGAAACCAGTTGCGCTCATCGTGCGGAGACTTGGTTGATTTTCCACCCACTACTTTGTTAACTCCTTCAACTGATTTCACGACTTGCTCACATTCCATCGTGTGTTCGAACACACGTGTCGTAGACCTCCAGACCAAAACCCTAGTTGATATCCCCCCAAATGACACGATTGATGTCTCGTGGTTAATTTAGTCAGTTGTTGATTTCATGATTTCTTGGGACGATGAGTCCATGTATTTGCTGAGTTAAACATGATTTTGTAAAATGTTCCGCAACTCATGAATCAAGCGCTTCTGCTGAGACAGTGATAGGATCCTCACGTTGAGGTGAGAAAGTGTTGCTCGATAATTTGTTTAATATTGATAGTTCCAA
Source organism: Papaver bracteatum (assembly GCA_023529315.1). Taxonomy (NCBI): domain Eukaryota; kingdom Viridiplantae; phylum Streptophyta; class Magnoliopsida; order Ranunculales; family Papaveraceae; genus Papaver; species Papaver bracteatum. The sequence continues at coordinate 980,991 of JAJJWX010005130.1, forward strand.
TATTCGTTGATTTGAGTAAATATTGCTCATCTGAGCAAGTATTTCTCATCTGATGAATTATTGACAACGTGACCAAAATAAAACAATAATTAAAGTGCTGGTAGTTGAACCGAGCATAATTAATAAGAATACTGATCATGAGATCATTGCAAAATTATTAATGTTTGAATCTGGAATCATGATCCCTGGATTCAGAAACCCTAATTTGATCAATTAATGACCAATTGATGGTTTATTTGAAAATTGACCATGGAATGAAGGAGAAACGGCTTCATGGGACCGTGGATCGACCATGAAATTCTAAGATGCTCGCGTGAGCAAAACCCAAGACCTCCTTGAAGAGTTGGTGAGTTGATGAAAAATGATTAAATGCCGGTTTAATCATTTATTGAATTACTGATGGGTTCAGTATTAGGTGATAAAACCTAATCTATTATGAAAATGTGAGGGACTGACCAAGGGGTCATGAAACCAGTCCTGTGTGGTCACGGGATCAAATGATGATCGCTTTGTCAAATTCTGAAATTATTTGAAGAGTTTTGGACCCAATACGTGCAATTGCGCAAATTAGGTCAAATTGTGAAAACACGTGGGAATGGCTCATTGCGAGCCAAAAAGCCAACCCTGGTCGGTCAAGGTAACATGCTTTCGTCGTTGAGACGTCCGTGTCTCAGTCCTGAGAGTTTTGACATTTTCTGGTGCACGTTTGAGAGACCATTTGAGAAAATATGACAAAATTAGGGTTTTTTGATAAAACCGTCAAAACTTCATCGGATGAAGGAAAATAATGAAAAAGTGAAAGAATTATGAAGTGTAGGACCATTCATGGCCAAGGCATGGCCAGCCGGCCAAGGGAGACATCCCACACGTTTTTTCATAATTTTTGTAATATTTTTCATAATTTTAGGGAAATATGATAGAAGAAGGAGTTTTTCCAAAATTAAAGAGTTTTTGTTGAAATCAAGGAGTTTCCATGAGATGAAGGAAACATAAAAAATAATAATAAATAAAATAAGGGACGTGTGGGCGTATGGGACCAGCTTGGAGCATGGTTGGCCGGCCAGGGCCCGACCCCGTGCGTTTTCCCTAATTTTATGTATTATTTCATGATTTGAAGGAAATATCATGAAATCAAGGAATTTCATGGGATTATGAAAACATGAAAAATATGCTAATAAAAAGTGGGACGTGTGAGCCACCTAGGGTTTGGCCGACCGGGTCATGGGACCCAGGAAATATCATGAGATTAAGGAGTTTTCATGAAATTAGGGCAATAATAATAAAATAATAAGGAACCATGAGGTGTGGGGCCGGATGGGACCAAGGCATGGCCGGTTGGCCAATGGTCACGCCCCCATCATGTTTTCCCTAATTTTATATTATTTCCTCCGCATGAAGGAAGCACCATGAAATTGAGGAGTTTCCTCAAAACAAAAGATATTTGTTCAAGTGAAAGGTTTTTCATGAACTCAAGGAAAACAACAAAAATATGAAACTGACGTGGGATTGACCACGTCACAGTCGTCCGGTCAGTGGGTCCATGCTCCCAGCACCTTGGTCAATTTTTAATTATTTGTTATTTTTTTATCCTATTTTGCATAGGTTCATCGTTTCGTCGTATTTTGAAATACTCGTTCGTGCGGTGATTGTTAATGCATCATTGTTGAATACACTTGCACCATTTGAAACAGGGCTTACTCAGAGGTAGCTCTGATGCCCGTGTGTCTAATATTTATTACTAACCCATGGATTTCTGCTGGGAAGAACCATGGTTTGCGTAATGAAATATATACGAAAATATTTGAATATTTTCAGAAATTCTGCGGATGAATCCAAGAATTTAGGAATAATTAATTTATGATTTTACACTAGCAGAGCAAGCTGTCTAGGAGCATTAATTATTCTGATATGAGCTTGTTGAAGCTTCATATCCTTTATATAGTAAAGGTAAACTCGTTGTTTGTATCCTGAAGACGTTATCGCTCCATACTAGCAGAGTAAGCTGTCTAGGATCCGTCCATCCCGTGATACTATATAGAAATAATTACTGAAGTGTTCAGTATTCATGAGATATGCCGTTGTCCAGCTGTGAGACTACATATCTACATGTACTCTGAGAGAAAGTATTCTCAATCAGAGAATTCGATGAGAGACCCGTGTCTCAATACTCACGTCTGACTACTGGATCAGAGGTTTGTATAATTATGGGTTTACGATTTTATCCTTTGTCAAAAATCCACCATCTACAATCTCCATAGACAAGAGAATACGGTGAAGTCCCGATTGAACTCCTTGGTGCGATACGGTAGGCCCACAAAGTCATGGGTAATTTCTCATGCCACGTTCGTGGATTATCATGAACCGTTTGACTGAGAATCCGGATCAAGGTTTTTTTAGTACTCTCCGCTTGCCCGTTTCCTTGGGGATAGTATGTCGTGGAGAAAATCTGTTTGATTCCATATTCCTCGAGTAATTATGCAACATGTATGTTGGCGAAGGGAGTTCCATTATCTGTGATAATGTGCTTATGAACGCCGAATCTGCATATGATGTACTCTTTGATGAAGGCAGCAATTGTGACTTCAGTAGTGCTTCGAAGAGGAATAGCGTCAACTCATTTGGTGAAATACTCCGTTACTGTGACAATATATTCATGCTTCTTCGAAGATGCCAGATTGATTTTTCCAATGATATCCAGTCCCCAACTATAAAAGGGCCATGGACTGCTCACAGAATGTAATGGGAGATAACGAGTATGGATGAGGTTACCATGAACTTGGCATTGATGACATCTCCGAACGTAGGCAGTTTTATCATCTTCCTTGGTTGGCCAATAATATTTCTCATGGATTTGGAGAAATAATTTATTCTTTCCTTAGTGTTCACCTTCGTGCATCTCTTTCAAGATTGTAGGAATTTCATGTTCAGCTAAGCATTTCGGGAGGTTCCCACCAAAGCTTTTGCGATACAAAATCCCCTCCAAGTAGACAAAACGTTTGGCCCTTTGAATGAGTTTGATTGCTCAATTCTTCTCCGATGGAAGATCGTTGTCGTGAAGATACTTTATGTAAGGTTATCTCCAGTCCCTAGTATGATGGATTGTTAGAACCTCCGAATGATGAGGTGGTGTTTGACAATTGGGACATGATCCTTGCATCATCCTCGACTGATCTTCCATAGAGGGCCAATATTATCCAAGCCTTTGAAGTCTTCTATAGAGCGTGACCACTAGGGTTTTCCCACATATTTCTTCATGTACGCGTTTGAGTTGTTCACTGGCTTCTTCATCTCCAAGGCATCATGATAGGGATCTATCAGGATTACGATAATATAACGCTTGTTGCAGCAGGAAAAAGTTTTCCAACTCCTTGAGGCTAATTTTCCCCTCCGTAAGATAATTGTTCAATACATGAATGATAGGCGTCCGCCAATCGCTCGATTGAGCATCTTCGACTTGAGTAAGCCAGGTAGATGATACATAGCGTCTTTGTACAGTGATGGATTTATGGGACCCTTCAAATTGTAGTTTGGATGCTAGAGTTTCTAAGCAATCATCATGTCTATTGTTGGTACGGCTGGTATGGATAATTGTTGCATCAGAAAAATGAGTTAATAGTCATTCTGCCTCGGTCCTGAATGAAGCAAATGTTATTTATTTGAGAGAGTATACACCATTCATTTGATTGTGTAGGATCAGAATATCGCAACAGCAGTACTCCTGCGAAATCAGCATCAAAGTACACTGCGAAGCCGTCGCAGGTTGACTAACAGAAATGACGTAACAGGTGACGACAGCTTAAACACGAGAAAAGTATGATGATCCTGCGAAATTTAGAATATTTGCGAAATTAACACTAGAATGCTTGCGAGAATATCGCAAGCCAGATCTGAAAGTAAGGGACAACATAGCTGTCATCCATTATGTAATACACTATATAAAGAGTTGAATAGGCTTAAGAAAGGAGAGATAATTTTTGGAGATGTAGTTGCGGGAAATCCTACACTACACCCCTCACAAGAATTCATAATAATCAACAGATATTTGAAAATTAAGAACAACACTTTTATTAATTAATTCTCAGAAATATTACAAGAAATGGAAGAAATCAAGAATACAACCGCTCTCTTAAACTTTCTCTCTCCTCAAAACTTTCTCAACCTTCTAAAATTGATCTCCCCCTCCTGAATCTGTTAGTTCTCTTTACATAGGGTAAGTACACAGTGGATGACAGCTAAGCTGTCCTTTTATTTCGGATCTAACTCGCGATATTCTCGCAACAGTTATAATGTTTATTCTCGCAGATTCTATAATCTTCGCAGGATCGTCATGCTCTTCTTGTGTTTCAATTTCCGTCATCCGTTATGTCATTCTTTCAATTTTTGCGAGTGTCGCAGAAGAGCTCGCAGAAATGATGTTATAAATCTCGCAAGAGTATTGTTGTGGCGATATTATGATCCTACATCTTGCATCTTCTCATGTCTTTTTTGCGAAAGAGAAAAGATTATGAGAATTTTATTTCTTTTTAATGCTGCAGTTATCCCTTTTTCAATATTATTCTCCCGACAAAGCCTCGTAAATTAAGTATAACCGCCTACACGTACCGAATATTCCTCTTTTTACCGGTATCTTCATTATTATCCGGTCACCATCCTTTTGTCTATAAAAGGTATAATCTAGTACATAAATAATCTTCTTCTTCTTCTTCTCCGTCTTCCTCGTCTTTTCGTTTGCTTGCACTTTTTTCCGTCTGCAACTTTCTTCCCCCAAAGATTCATCTGCTACTGCTTTCATGGAGTCATCAAGGTATATGTTCTTTTGATATTGCTAAACTCAATCCTGCTTACGTTTATCAAAATTATCTGATTTGTCTTTATTTGATGAGTTAAAAGGTATAAATTTTCTATCTTTGTATTTAATTTTCCTATGTTAATTGTTTTTCTTCTTTTCATACTCCATTTTCTTAAAATCCTTTGTTCGCACATTAAACCTTAAATCAGAATCGATTAATGAGGATATTCAAAGCTGAATCCGTTGCTGAAGAGATTCGTGTTGATAGAGATTCTTGGATGGACCAATATAACTGATTAGATAATCTTTATATGTATTCCCTTGATAAAATAGAGAACCTTACCAAAGAGAACACACAACTAGCTCAGAAACAAGATCTATTAAGTAATGAAATATCTCGCATCTCTTATTTGTTAACCAAGGATAATTTAGCAATGGAAACTTTATCATACGAAAATTAGATTTTATCTCAAGAGAAGTGGGATATTTCAAATAAGGTGGTGATCTCCTCGCAGCAACTAAGTACTCTTCAAAGAATGTATGATAACCAAGAACGATCTTTTCATTCGCTAAAAGATGAACTTAAGGAAGTAACTGAATCATCTATCACTGAGAAAAATGCACTCATCCGAGGTAGAATAGATTTAAATATAAAGGTAAGCTAGCTTAAAGAAGAATACTCCAAATTAGAAGAACCCAACTATTCATTAGCAAAGGAAAATACTTATCTCCTTTCTAAAGAAGAAAGTATAAAATCTCGCCTAAAAGGCATAGTTGGAGATAAATTTGATGACGCCATGGACCATTGGGAGAATTCTTGCCTGTCACTAATTCAAAAATTAACTTCGCAAAAAAAAGGTAGTCATTTTGGCTGCCTCAACTGTTAATTTCTCTATTAAATTTCTTTATAATTCTTCTTGCGAAATCTTCGCCTAAATATCTTTTATGTTTACTCTTGTTTTTCGCAGAATCTGAGAGGAGCCTTCTTTCAACTATTTCTGTTTTGAATGGTAAATTGGCTAAAGTTTTCCAAGAAAATGGATTGCTTGCTGCTCATCTTGCCCGTTTTCACGATCGAGAAGAAAGAAGATATGACTACCTAGAATATCGAAAAGACATGGAGATCAGAAACCGTGATAGGGATTTTATTCGCCAAGTTCATCTTAATGCTGAAGTTCTTGTGAATGAAATTTTGTTGTCAAATTCTCTTCCCCCTACATCAATCAAACCTTTAGAAGTATATGATGATGAGATTCCTCGTCCCCCTGATGATGATCATGAATATGAAAGTAGAAAAGAAGATATTTCTCAAGAAGATTCATTAGATAAAAAAAAAATCCCTCCTGAAGAAGCAGTTGTTGGTGGTAAAGCAACAGTTGGCGAGAAACCAAATGATGAAGAAATTCGAGGTGACCATAATGAAAGAAATACTGGCGAAGGTGATAACACAAGCAAAGATAACGAAGCTGGCGAGGCTAACACTGAAGCTTGAGTTCTGCTTTTGTTTTCTTGAGTTGTCTCTTCTTTTTCTTTTTCTTTTTCTTGCGAGTGATGTACTTTTATGCAACTTTAGAATTCAATTATGCTTCTATCATTTTAAGTACTTGCGAGAAAGATAATGATATTCAATTTATAAATTCCCATACTTTCCCCTCATTATCTTTCTTGGTATGAACAAATCTTTCCTGCATTATTAAAAGAAAATAGTTAATGTTTAGAATTATTCTGCTGGTCTTATTTTGCCTTCCAAGTTAAAGGTCTTATTTTGCTAATTTTTATTTCTGTGACAAAATCGCAAGACGTTCTTACATTCACATGTAAGAACCCATTGATCTTGCCTTATCCTCATTTTGTCAATTTGTTGCGACAATATGACATGCCTAAGTTTCCTTGGCGAAAACAAAGCCCCATGACATTGCCGTCGTGCGATGAAATCGCAGGACGTCTTAACACTTTCATGTAAAAACCCATTGATCTCATCTTACATTTTTCTTATGGCTTTTTGCCTCTATATATTTGTTGCACAAATATGAAAAATCTTGATACTCCCGTGGGTAAAAAGCCTCATGACATTTGCGTATTAAGACACTTATCAGTTCCCTAATGGAGGGTGTCGCCCTTATCTCCCCCCTGGTTGCCCCTTCAAGGAGGCGTACATCGGCCATACAAGACTATCTCCTCCCATCCGGTCTTAACATCAACCAATTGTTTTCGCAGCCTCTTATCCCCTTTTCCTATGTGGCTTATGGTTACGAGATTGTACCCTAGGTGGGTTTTTCTTCAGGCCGAGTGCATCATAGTCAAGAATTGCCAAGAATGGCCAGGGTAGTTTCATACGCCCCAGGCACCCTTGGCTCAACCGTGTACCTCGGTGCCTTGATCATATTCTGCACTCCTTGGAAGAGACCCTCAGTCGTCCAACCTAAATCATAAGTTCAGGTTGAAAATCCAAGGTACCTCCCCCAGATGGGCTTCATCGACCCCAAATCTCCATGACTTAGGTTCAAGCAGCGGTATAAACTTATCCCTGATCCATGCCAAGAGATACCCCCTTATATGACGTACTTTAGGTCTTATATTTGCCTCTTGCAAAATTTTATCCGCGAACTAGGGTGTACGCCATAAAGGTTCGTCCCATTCTAATATTTCTCTTGCGAATATCGCTATTTCTTATAATCTTGAATAATCTCGCAGCTGCGATAAAAATTTCTTTTATTCATTTCTTCTTTGTTTCATCATATATTATATCACCATCTAGCCTCTCTCAGAATTTGTTACTGGTAATATATTTTTAGATATAGTCTGTTCCATGGTCTACCAAGTCTTTGACCAACATTTCTACCCTCCGGATCCATCAATTTATATGCACCTGTTCCAACTATCTCTTTAATAATATATGGTCCATCCCATTTTCTCGCCAACTTTCCACTATTTTCTCGCTGATAACCTGGTGTTTCTCGCATCACTAAATCACCTGGTTGGAACTCACGTGTTTTTACACGTTTGTTATACTCGCGAGCCAACCTCCGCTGATAATTTTCCATATGTTGTAAATCTTTTTCTCTCTTCTCTTTTAACTCATCAAGTTTACTTAGAATCATACCAGCACTAAGATTTTTTTCCCAAGCCTCTCTTTTTGTTGTAGGGATATCAACTTCTGTTGGCAGTACTGCTTAGACACCATATGTTAGACAAAAAGGTGACATCCCAGTTGCTTCTCTCCTAGTTGTATTATAGGCCCATATTTCTTTATGCACTGTTCACACCATGCCATGTGGTGTCCCTCTAATTTTTTCTTTAATATATCTGCGATTGTTTTATTGGTTGCCTCAGCCTGCCCACTGGCCTGTAGATAAAGAGGTGTTGATTTTCCACATTTGATCTTTAACGCATTAAGTAATATTTCTATGTTTTATCCTTCAAATTGCTTTCCATTATCAGATACCAACTGTGCAGGAATTCCAAATCTACAAATTATATTTTCAAATATGAATGTAAAAATATCTTTATCACGAATGTGCTGTATGACGTTAACTTCTCCTCACTTTATGAAATAATCTGTAGCGACAATCAAATATCTTCTTTGTAAAGAACCGGGTACAAATGGTCCCACAATATCCAAACCCCATTTTCCAAAAGGCCATACACTTGTTTAAGATGACAATGGTGCCCCTGATGCATGTATCTTCTTTCCGTGTCGGTGACAATCTTCACAACGTCTTGATAGTTTCTTCGCATCTTCATGCATATATGGCCAGTAATAGCCTTGAATTTTTGTTCTGTATGCCAAAGATCTTCCCCCAATGTGATTACCAGCGTCTCCACTATATAACATTTTTAACACCTTTTCTCATTCTTCCCGTGTAAAGCATCTAAGTGATGGCCCATTAAAATATTTGCGACATAATATTCCATCTCTTAATTCATAATATGTTGCACGACTTTTTAACTTGTGTGCTTCTAATCTATTTCTTGGTGTTTCTCCTCTCGCCAAATATGCAAGAAGTTCTATTCGCCAATCTGCAATATTTCCTCTTGGTTCTTCTTCGCCACTTTCTATTATCATCACATCTGCCTCTTCTTCTTCTTCTTCTTCTTCTTTATTGATTGAAGGTGATATAAGTGTCTGAATTTTTATACATCTCGCAGCTGGATTTGTCATCATGCTGGATATGAAAGCAAAAGCATCTGCGAGTCTATTATCTTTTCTTGATATATGTCTCCATTTTATTTTTGGAATTTTTGCTGACATCTCTTCAACAATTTTCTTGTATTTCTTCAAAGATGGTTCATTTGTTGTGTATTCTTCTTTTATTTGGCGAATAACCAATTTCGAATCACTGGTAATTCTAGTATTCTCCAACTTCATTTCTATTACGAATTTTAGAGCATGTATTACAGCTTCATATTCCGTCTCGTTATTAGTGGATGCAAATTCCAATATAAATGAAAAGGCCATTTTTTTCTCCTTCTGGCGAGATAAAGATAACTCCAACTTCATTACCTTCCCCGTTTGATGATCCATCCACCAATATTTCCTACCTGTTGGGTTATGTTAACAGATCTCTTGGGTCTCCATGTTCTTCTTCTACATCCATCATCTCTTCCACAGCTTCATCATCTTCTAGAGGAAACTCTGCTAAGAAATATGTTATAACTTGTGATTTTGGCGAAGATAGTCATATTTGATTTTGAAGTGTCCTACTTGTGCATTCCATCTCTCAACTCTGCCTTATCTTTTTGAATTCTTCATTACTGACTCAATTGGCACCTTTTTTAATACTTTTACTTTATGTGCTTGAAAATATATGCGAAGTTTAAAAGTTGCATAAACCAATGCCAGAATTTGGTTCTCAATCTTTGAGTAATTTTTTTCTGCGGTATTAAATGTTTTGTTAATGTAATAAATTGGTTTTTCTATTCTTGTATCCACTCGCAGTAACACTGCACTTAATGCGAGCGAAGTTGTCGCAAGGTATATCAATAGTTCTTCTCATGGCTCTGCTTTTTGTAAGATAGATATGCCCATTAATTCCTTGAAAAGCCTTTCCAAATTCATCTGTCCACTTGAATTTTGTTTTCTTCTTGAGTATACTAAAGAAATGCTTGCATTTATCTAATGATCGCGAGATGAATCTTCCTAGCGAAGCCAAAAGCCCATTCAACTTCTGTACATCTTTTACTGTTGCTGGTGTTGGCATGTCACGAATTACTTGTACTTTCTCTGGATTAACTTGTATTCCTTCTTTTGACACAATATATCCTAAATGTTTTCTTGAAGCCACTCCAAAAGTACACTTTTCGGGATTCACCTTGATGTTAAAGTGTCGCATTTGATCTAAAATCTCCTTCAAGTCCTGCATATGGTTTTTAGCTTCTTTACTCTTGATTAACATGTCATCTACATATACCTCTCATGTTTTATGGATCCACCTCGCAAACACTTTCTCCACCATTATTTGATATGTTGCACCAGCATTTCGCAAACCGAATGGCATCTATGTATAGAAATATAACCCTCTTGGAGCAAAGAATCCGGTGTGCTCCTGATCTTCTTCAGCGAGAGGAATCTGATTATATCCTTTATACCCATCTAATGAAGATATTCTATCATTTCCAGCTGCTGATTCGACCATTTGAGGAATATCTGGTAATGGAAAACTATCTTTAGGACAAGCTTTGTTTAAGTTAGTAAAGTCTATACAAATTCTTATCCCCTTATTTTTCTTTGGAACCACCACCATATTTGCAATCCATTCCGGGTATTTTGCCTGCCTTATAATTCCCGCGTCAAACATTTTCTGTAATTCTTCTTCTATTTTAGAATGGTATGTTGTTGCGATTTTTCTTATCTTTTGTTTAAATGGTCTTACATCCTTGTTAAATTCTAACTTATGACATGCAACTGATGGATCTATTCCAGGCATCTCATCCATACTCCACGCGAAGATGTCTTTATATTCTCGCAAGAGGTTAACGGTTCGCTCTTCCTCATCTGCATCCATCTTAGTTCCAATTTTCAACATCTTAGGTTCTTCTCCAGTTCCAATATTTACTTCCTTTGTTGGTTATGCTGCGGTGTAGCTGGCCTCAGGTTCTCCCATTGGTGTTGATGTTTTCATAACTTTCGTAGGTTTATCTCCTTCTTGCGAAATTTCACTGAGTATTCCTTTTCCTTCTTTTGCTCTTATCATGTAAACTTTAAATTCTCCTTATTTCTTTGTCTCTTTCGCCACTTTTCTGCGAGCTTTTCGCAGCTTTCCACGCCTTTCATAATTCCTCATTTCAGCTTGATAACACAGTTTTGCATGATCGATATCTCCTCTAATTTCTCCAACTCACTAGGCATAGGAAATTTGATGCATTGATGCAATGTTGATGCTACAGCCTTGATTGCATGTATCCATGGTCGCCCCAATAGCATGTTATATGGTGATTCCACATCTACCACACATAATGTTACTTGTGTTTCAATCTCTCCTAGCGGAATTCGTACCACTATTTCTCCTTTAAGTTTTGTTATAGATTTTCCAAAGCCATGAATATGATAAGTTGAACAAGACATCTCTTCATCCTTGTATCCCATTTTCTTAAATGTATGATAAAATATTTTATCTACAGAACTTTCTGTATCCACCAAAGTTCTATTCACAGCCTAGTCTTCCGCAGATCTTGTTGATTTTTCCTTTTTCATTCGTATAGTGGATACCGTGATTACCAAAGGAGATGTATGATTCAAATTTTCTCTTGGTATTTCTGCTGTTGTGAATGTGATTTTCTGCTTTTCCCAATCCTTCAGAGGTGATACTTTCTCCACCGTCATAATTTTCTTTCCTTCAAAATCTCGTTTATGAATCATTCCTTTAATATTTTCATGGAATTGGTTGATCATCTCTTTTGTTATCGTATTACACTCCAACTTCCTGTAATTCTCCTTGGCTTTAATCATTTTTCCTTTAACTATTTCACCAACTTGTTCGATCATCTTCTTAACTTGAATACTAATCTTTAATCTTATTTTTTCTACCATTTTCAACTTTTAATCCCTGTTTCTAGCGCCATTATGTAGTTGCAGGAATTCCCACACTACACCCCTCACAAGAATTCATAATAATCAACACATATTTGAAGATTAAGAAAAACACTTTTATTGATTAATTCTCAGAAATATTACAAGAAATGGAAGAAATCAAGAATACAACCGCTCTCTTAAACTTTCTCTCTCCTCAAAACTTTCTCAACCTTCTAAAATTGATCTCCCCCTCCTGAATTTGTTAGTTCTCTTTATATAGGGTAAGTACATAGTGGATGGCAGCTAAGTTGTCTTTTATTTCGGATCTGACTTGCGATATTCTCGCAACAGTTATAATGTTTATTCTTGCAGATTTTATAATCTTCGCAGGATCGTCATGCTCTTCTTGTGTTTCAATTTCCATCATCCGTTATGTCATTCTTTCAATTTCTGCGAGTGTCGCAGAAGAGCTCGCAGAAATGATGTTATAAATCTCGCAAGAGTATTGTTGTGGCAATATTCTGATCTTACAGGAGAGTTGAGAAAGTTTTAAGGAGAGAGAAAGTCCAAAACAGTGTTGTATTTTTGATTTCATTTCCTTCTTGTAAAATTTCTAGATTTAATTAATAAAAAGTATCGTTATTGATCTTAAGAAATGTGTTGATTGTTATGAATTCTTGTGAGGGATTATTGTAGGATTTACCGCAACTACATAATGGCGCTAGAAACAGGGATTGGTTGAAGGAATTCTGATTAAATTGTGATTTGAAGGAATTTGGAATAATTGGTGAAGAATTTCATATAATTTTCAACAATTCATTAAGATTGAAAAGATAGCTAGAAGAAGAAATGCTTCAAGACAACCAAAAACCGTTAGAATGAGTAAGAGGCTTGTTGGAGAAGGGAGAAATGAAATTGGGGAATCATCTAGAATAAACGCAAGAAACAATGAAGAAAATCAAGTTCAACAACCAACTCAGCGTATACCAATACAAAATAAAATTGTGGATTATGATAGAGTGAGTGTACACACTTGGCGATCAGATTCAGCAGAAGAAGTGGAAGAAGGGAAATAATTAAGAAATGGTAGACAAGAAGAGAGAGATACCAGGAAGCAGTTGGAGGAATAATTCATGGAGATGAAAGAATTGAAGCATTAGAGGCATTGAGACAAAGAATATATAAAGAGAAGAGGTTATAAGTAGAAGAACGTGCAAATTTGACAAGGAAAAACCATGAGCTGAGAATGGAAAACATGAGATTACAGAATAGGAGGTCAAGAAGCACTATAAGATCAAGTTCAAGACCAATTAGAAGTGAGTAAGATGAAATTCGCCTATGACAAATATTGGAGAAGGAAATCGAGAGGAAATACAAAATCCAAGTGAAGAACGTTGCGAGAGAAGAGAAATAATTGAAGATCGTTACATTCCACATGGTGAAATTCAACATAACAGACAAAATGAAAGAAATTTGGGGAATGGATTATGTCAACAACTAAATAATCAAAATGACAAAGAAGATCAGGAAGAAGAAAGGAGGATGTTACATGGAAGAGAAATTCAAAAAAACCAACGAGGAATTGAAGATGAAATTGAGAGGCATTATGCTGAACAAGCACGTTTGGCTGGTGAAAGAGAAAGGCTACGAGCAAAAGTGGAGGAACAAGATATCCAAGAGTCAATACGCCAGAACAATCATGATAATAGAGAAAGAAGGCGTGTACAAAATCGCAATAATGGTAATATCAATGAGAAATACGATAAAATACAAAGGGGAGCTGAAAGGCAACAAAGAGAATCGATAAGGAATAACCAAAATCGCAGAGGAGAAAATAAGAGGTACAATCATGTGCGAATTCATGAAGAAGGTGAAAGAGGAGATCGCAGGGAAAGACAAGAAGAAAATAATGAAGAAGAAAATCAAAATTTCGCATGACAAGACAGACATGAACGTAGAAAAAGATAAGCAGAATTAAAGAGACCAATGGACCAAAATCCTGGAATAAATGCTCAAATCTTAAAAGAACTAGCGGACATGAGAGGAATGCTAAATAACAGAAAAGAAGGAGGAAGAAGACAATTGGATGAAGCTATAGAAGAAGCTGCGAAGACTCCATTCACACAAGAAGTACAGTTAGGAGGAATGCCCCCAAAGTGAAATATGCTTGCGTTAACTAGCATCTTTGATGGGAGAACTTATGCAATTCAACACATTAAAGATTATGTGAGATGTATACTACAATGGGAAAATCATGATGATGTATTGTGCAAATATTTTGCTTCAAGTCTAACGGGAGAGGCCTTAAAGTGGTTTGAAGGATTACCAAAGAGTACTATAACATCTTTCAACCATTTACAGACTACATTCTTAGGGGCGTATATAAGTAACAATTCCTTGTGACCTGGTATTGAAGATGTATTTGGGTTAAAACAAAGGGTTGGCGAAAGTTTAAAGCATTTAACCATGAGGTAGAAGACAATATGTAGTGATATGGATGGTCGTGTGGATGAGAGATATCTCATTTTATCATTTTATCATTTATTATTCAAATTTTCAGAGTCAAGAACACGATCATAATGACTGAATTGCGAGATCTTTAGGAAGAATATATTGCTCTTGAGGAAAAAGAAAATGAGATGGAATCATACCCAGTTGCGAACACAAGTTCAAAAGCAGCGAATGCAAGCTTGTTACCCAAGTTGATAAATACAGTGGCGAGCACTTCGCAAGCACAACAAGAAAAGATGATAGAGAATAGTCATAAAAACCTAGTATCTATGGGAAGTCGTGATCAATAAGAATTTTAAAGAGAAAGAAACTTCTATAGCCGAGGTGGAAATAATAAGATTCCAAGACTTGATCAGTCGCAAGAAACATATGGAGGTCAAAGGAAAAATTATCACAGAGGTCAAGGAAATCATAAGATGATATGGGAAGAGATCAAGATGCCACCTCAGAGTGCTAGTGTAGAAAAAATATGGGAAGCTATAATCTTGATGGAGAATATACAAGCACCCTGGAATATGGGAAAAGAGCCACCTCTAAATCACCGAAGTCAAATTTTTTTTTCTTACCATCATTTTCATGGACATTCAACAAATGATTGCATAAATATAAAGAGAATCATTCTCAATCTCAACCGTTACCACCTCCACCAGAAATTTGCAGAGTTAATACAACAAAGGGAGGAGAAACATTTGTAATATAAGTTGGAGCAAAGGCGAAAAATCTATTTTGTCACTCTATTGTACATTCATACAAAACGATTGAAGACTTTCACGATAATGTTCTGAGCAGAGCTTTCGCAAGAGATGTTGATGGGAGAGAAATAATGAAAACTGCAAAAGTCTCGCCGTTAAAAGACTGGCAAAAGCAGACTATTTATTTCACTGCAGAAGAAGTACCTGAAGGTGGAGAAATGCATGAAAACCCAATGATGGTGAGATTAGAGATTAATCCAAAACCAAGTGATGATGAAGATGATGAAGCTGAGGACTCATGGGCAATCAACAGAGTTTTAATTGATACTGGAAGTTCCGTGGATATCCTGTTCTATCATGCTTATAAAACTATGGGTGGAAAAGATGAAGATAAGATAACTTCAACTTACAAAATCTATGGTTTTAACGGAACTGCTAATAAACCTAAAGGTGAAGTCACTATGTGAATTCCATTGAAAGGAATATGATAGACACATTTTTGTGTCTGAATTGTCCTCAGTGTCTCTATTGTTAGTCTCGATTTTTGTACTTATTATGGTGTTTTTATGTTTGTGTAGGTGTTTTTGGAGGAATACACTTGTGCGGAAAAAGTTGCTCAAAAAGTGCTTTTTGGACCCCCCGGGGAAATTACTAAAGGCACCCTCAATTTGGATAAGGGGCACCTCAGGGCACCCCATGTGTTAAAGACACCCACCTTTTGGATCGGAGCACTCCTTCTTCACTAATTCGAATTTCTGTTTTTGGCGGGAAAACTTGGTCTCAAAAGGGAAGAATTAGGGTTGCGATTTTGAAGCAGTTTTAGGGAGATTCAATGGCTGAAAATCATTGGGTAATTTCCTATGAGCATAACAGGCAAGGTATGGTCAATGGTTTCGGTTAAAATTGGTTGCATCGTCGGATGGAAGAAAACAGTGAAGCACGTGCATGTGAGGACAGTTCACGAATTTGTATGAGATTTGAACGTGATTTGTAGTGCATGATGACTCGAGCAAACAACCAGGAGCGTGTAAGATCTAAATAAGGAATACTCAGCAGCTGTAGACGCGTGGAAGATCAAATATTTGGAAAATATTTCCGTGAGAATAAAAATAATAAAGAGAAGATTTTTGGAGTTACTGCGAGAGATTTTGTTGCACTTTCGAGTATATAAAGGGTCATGGGGTACAAGGCAAGAGGGATAGAGAGATTGGGAGAGTTACAGAGCACCACAAAGTCAAGAAATCAAGTTTGGAGAAATTCTGCTGCTGCTGTTGCGCTTCTGAAGAACGTGAAGAACAGACTTGACAAGGCAGTCGTTCTTTTCAACAGTGACAACGACACCGAAACGTGGGTCTCAAAGTAACAGTAACCGCAACAGTGTCTCATTATCGTTTCATGTAATAGTTTTTGTAACAGTTATAAGCGTTGCAAAGATGGTTTTTATTATAATTCTCCCTTATTCATCATTTGTAACCCTTTGAGCATAAATGAAATCAACTTTGAGCGTGTTTCCAACATGATGAGCGGCTAATTCTCTCGTAACCAAGGCAATGGATGAAGCTATTCACACATGAACAATGGGTAACTATTTTATTTTCTCTAATATTTAATTATAATTCACTCAATCACTGATTTTGCAGAGTTCTTCAAAGTTTACATAATTTTTTTCATTAGTTGTGATCAATTAGATAGGTTATGCTTTGGTTAGATAATCTATGCTTAGGGGATACAATTAATTTTTAAGAATATGTTTGATTATTTTTGGATTAAGAAATAAAGGATTAATAGGATAATTAGAGTTATGAAATATTTGACATCATTCATGTGTAATAGTGGATTCTAGTGTCTTGGTTATATTCCTAATATCTTGAAATCAATCTTGGATCAAATTTTCTTTATTTTGAATTTTTATTAAATCTAGAATCCATTGCTTTCACAAGTTCACGAACCTATTTTACTACAACATTATTGATTCACATCAGAATATCTTCTAAAATTCTGTATTGTGTTGTCGACATGGAGTCACCATACAACGCCTTAATTGGCAGACCTTGGCTACATGGGATTCTAGGCGTAGCATCGATATTTCGTCAGTGCATCAAGTTTCCTCATCCAAGTGTATTTGGCATTATAAAAGGAGACTGGATTGAAGGAAAGAAGTGTTATGAAATTGATGTTGAGTCATGCGAAGAACGAACTACAAAGAAAGAAAATTGTAAACGTAACGTCAAAGAAAAGAAGAGAAGTGAAAAATTGATGGTCGATGCAGTAGAGAAGAGAAAAGAAAAAATGTTGCTGAAAATAGGAAGTGGCGAAACGTTCGCAGAAAGCAAGAAATCCGCATAAAATATCAATGATGCAGAGGCGGAAAGCAGCAAAGGTAAGAAACTTAGAATTTGATATCAGAATAAAATTGAGAAAAGAAAGAAAAATGTATGAATGATTTGTTACAAAAAATTTCAAAAAATATATTTTATGGAATGACAAAGACGAGAATTGAGAAATTACAATAAGAGATGAAATGCAAAAACAGAATAACTAGAACAATCAGAATGGGTCGAACCTACTATGGCGTGAACCCTAGTTCGCGAAATTTAAATTTCGCGAGAGGCAAATGTAAGACCTAAAGTGCGTCATAGAAGGGGGTACCTGTTGCATGGCTCAGCGAAAAGGTTACACCGCTACTGGAACCCGAGTCATGGAGATGTGGGGTAAATAAAAACCTATCCAGGAGAGATACCTTGGATTTTCAACCTAGACTTATGATTTAGGTTGGACGATTGAGGGTCTCTTCTAAGGGGTGCAAAATATGATCAAGGCGCCGAGGTACACGGTTGAGTCAAGAGTGCATGGGGAGTCTGGAGCATACCTGGCCATTGTTGGCAAGTCTTTACTATGATGCACTCGGCCTGAAGAAAACCCCACTTAGGGTGTAGTCTTGTAACCATAAGCCATATAGGAAAAACAGATAAGAGGCTGCGAAAACAACTGGTTGTTGTTAAGACCGTATAGGAGGAGCCAACCTTGTATGGTAGAGGTACGTCTCCTTGAAGGGGCAACCAGGGGGAAGATAAGGGCGGAACCATCCATTAGGGAGCTGATAAGTGTCTAAAGACGCAAATGTCATGGGGCTTTTTACTCACAAAGTATTAAGGCTTGTCATATTTGTGCGACAATCATAAAGAGAAAATAATACAAAAGAGAAAGATAATACGAGATCAATGGGTCAGTACATGAAAATTTAAGGACGTCCTGCGATTTCATCGCAAGACGGCAATGTCATGGGGCTTTACTTTCGCAAGAATATTTAGGCCTGTCATATTGTCACAACAAAGATGACAAGAGAAAAAAAGTTAAGACAAGATCAAGGGGTTTTCGTATGAAAATGCAAAGAGTCCTGCGATTTTGTCGCAATGACAAGAGGTGGCAAAATAAGACCTTTACTTAGGAAGGCAAAATAAGACCACATCAGAATACAAGAAAAATTGCAATTCTAAAATATGTGATTGCGAGATTATGCAGAAATAACTGCGAGATTTGGGTATGCATATACTGAAATATTTCGCAACAATCTTATTGTACAAAGGTAAGTTGCTTAATCTCTCATTTGAACACAAATAACAGAGGCAAGTATGGGAATGCATAAAATGAGAATATGTTATTTGTCTCCATATGATATATTTACGAACAAAGTGAAAAATAAATTATATATTGATTAATCATATTGCGAGAAAGAATTATTTTTCTAACACATGCAGGAAGAAACAAAAGAAATAGAACTTGTATTGAAGATTGAAGAAATTCCCAGTGATAAATTACAAGAATAGAATATTAAAGGACAAACATACATATAATAAAAAAAATCAAAGAAGGAAGCAAAAATTATTTCTTGGTTGATTCTTCATCATCCTCATCAGACTCTTCTCCTTCCTCACTAGCGTCATACTCTTCTTCTTCTACATCTTCATCAGATTCTTCTTCTTCGCTAGCATCACTATCAGAGATGACCAAATCAAGAGTGTTCTTTGGGACTGCATCTAAAAGACAAGGATATGTGGAATGCAGAATGCTATTGTCATTACAAACCATTTTAATAGTCTGGTTGCGAAAAAAAGTAGCATCATTTTTAAAGTTCGAAACAGTAATTTTCAATTGGCTCTTCAGCTTAGAACATTTATCATTGCGAGAAGCAATATCCTTTGCGAGTTTCGCTTTCTCAGTTTCAAGTTCTTCAATTCTTCTGCGAAACCTTTCTTCAGCCCCTACAAACATACAAAAGTGAATCAGTGACTCAGTGGAAATTTACGAGAGACAAATAATTAACAAGAAAGAACAGTTAACAACCTTCTCTGTCAGAGATCATATCTCTAATCAAGGCCGTTTGCTCAACTTGGAGACTAACATTTACACCTAGATTATTCCTGGCATCATCTAGAACTTTCACAGCCCAAGCGAATTCATCATCACTATTTATTAAAATACGGGAGCGAACTTGACTCTCTATCTCGCTAATTATAGCATTTTTGCGGTTAACTTCATCTCATTCAACTTGAACTTTAAGAAGAGTTTCTTGGAATTTCGCTAAAGCTTGAGCACCTTGATTAGCAATACGATCTTTTTCATCTATGAGATTACTATTTTTGGCCCTTAAACTATTGATTTCCTCTTTGGAATTATGAAAGAGACGTTTAAATCTATTGGCTAAATCCAAGCTGGATCTATGTTCAATTTCTAGGAGGTGAAGTTTGGATCTGAGTTCATCTATAGAAAGGGATTTAATATTGTCATTTGAAAAACTATTCAAAGAATTATTAAGATGATCAAGAAGGGTGTCATCATCCATATGATGGGGAATTGAGTGAAGAAGAATAGCTTCATTTGAAAGATCGTAAACGTCTGCGAAAATGACAAATCAAATAAGAGAAAACAACGGGAAACCGAAGTAAAAAGAAATAAGAAGAATTTTATACCATAGAGTTGATTGTTCGCGTTTTGTAGATCAGAAATCTTATGCTTCTGATTGGAGAAATCAACTTCCAATACTTTGTTCTTTTTGCGAAGACTAGCAGCATCAGCCTCCAATTCTTCGCTTTTCTTGCGAAGTTCAAGACTCTTCTTCTCAAAAGTTGCACGCCTTCTTTCCAAATCTGAGGCAACAACGAAAGAGGCCCTACCAGCCTACAAAAGAAGTTAAAGAATAAATTTTTTTTTTTTTTTTTTTTTTGTTAACATATATTATAACTTTGAATCATAATCATGAAAGAACATAGAAATGAAGACATATTAGAGTCCCAATTGAATTCAAAAGGCTGGGATTGACTGATATGGAAACTCTGCGAAGAGAATGATCACCATCCAATAAAGGCGCATCACAAATTTTCGCAAGAGCTTTACATGTGTTGGTGAGATCATCATCTCCAATCCCTTGCATGGAGTCAGAGAATATACTAGACAATTGTGCCATAGAAGATTCAGGTGGAGAACTTCCCTTTGCGACAGAATCTTCAGCATCATCATCAGCAAAAATTTCGCCAGAATGAGAGTTTGAAGGAGAGGGAGAACGGACTTTTCTTTTCTTTGAAGGTGGGGGAGCGGATTTTTCCTTGCGAGGAGCACTTTTGCCTTTTCCTTTGGTCTTCGCAACCTTAGATCCTCATTTTTCAACAACCACAACGCCAATCTACACAAATGAATGAAGATAAGAAACAGAGGCAACAATATTGTTAAAAAATAACAAAAGAAAGTATTTCTTACTTCATCTGTGATCGAGCGAAGTGCTTCTAGGATGCTTGCCTTGCCAGTTATTTTGTAGCTTCTTCTTAATTTGGTAATCTGAAATTTTTGCAAGATTAATAAGTATAGAGAATAATGAGGGAAATAAACTGAACGACAAAAACACACCTATTTCTCCTTATCTGGCCAATTAAATACCCAAGGTTGGTAAGCAGCGAGATTCGCAGGAAGCACGTTTGGACCAAAAATATAAGGACCCCTCAGAACCAATGGGAAAAAACACCATTTTTCATCTTTAGATTGGCGAGGAGTTTTATTCTTAACAGAATGCCAATCAATGTCATGCATACGTTTTTTTATCATCGTCGATATTTTCCTTCCTCTTCAAGCGAACACCCCAGCGAGTTTTGTCATTCTTCATAGGTATTAATTCATAATTATCAAAGAATCTCTCTGCGGTATATTTTTCGGGAAGAATTTCTAATTCCTTAAATTTAGGATCCCTAACATCTTTTGAATAAAGAGACCCTTTGCCAGCACCACGATTGGTGAATTCAAGCATTAAGCGAATGCAATCCACACTTAATTGATATATTGCCCGCGAGAACTTCGCGTGGGAGAGAATTTCATAAAATAAAGGAAGGTTAGGATCATAAAGAGGGATATGAAGGCCAGCGAGGATCTGACCTAGCGAAACTATGATTTCTTTATCATCACAGTGATAATCAGAAAATAATGTAGCGGAAAGAATGGAAGTAGCTTCTTGATGAGGAATAGTGGATAATGTGAAACCTTTCTCCGTGAGAACTCTCTGAATTACCCCAAGAGAAATCTTAGCTTTATGACCACTGGGAGGCATATCTGAGTATGGGAATGAAGGAATGAAGAGCGAAAGACAAAGAAGAATGAGAATTTGCAGTAGCAGAAGCGGAATTTGCAGAGGAACTGTAAAATTGCAGAGAAGTTGAGAAGAAGGTAAAAAGAGAAAAAGAGAAGAATAGGAAGAATATATATATAGGGTATAATTCTCAAAAAAATAAACACATTATGCGAAGAGTAGACGTAAACGGTTAAGAAACAATGGTTGAAAAAGACGTGTTAAGAGATGGGTGGAAGAAGAGATACGTGTAACAAAGTTTGCGTAAAGTACAGAACCGTGTCAGTATAGAAATACATGGAAAGATAAGCAGTTGCGGCATTTTGAAGTACAATTTCTCATGACATCCTATCCTTCACAGATAAGACATGAGAAGAGGCAAGATATAGGATCAGAATATCGCAACAGAAGTACTCCTGCGAAATCAACATCAAAGTACACTGCGAAGCCGTCACAGGTTGACTAACAGAAATAACGTAACAGGTGACGACAGCTTAAACACGAGAAAAGTATGATAATCCTGCGAAATTTAGAATGTTTTCGAAATTAACACTAGAATGCTTGCGAGAATATCGCAAGCCAGATCCGAAAATAAGGGACAACATAGCTGTCATCCATTATGTAATACACTATATAAAGTGCTGAATAGGCTTAAGGAAGGAGAGATAATTTTAGGAGAGTTGACAAAGTTTTTAGGAGAGACAAAGTCCAAAACAGTGTTGTATTTTTTATTTCATTTCCTTCTTGTAAAATTTCTAGATTCAATTAATAAAAAGTGTCGTTATTGATCTTAAGAAATGTGTTGATTGTTATGAATTCTTGTGAGGGATGTATTGTAGGATTTCCTGCAACTATAGATTGACTAGCAACTTTGAGTCTCCTCTGATTTCTAAGTGCTTTGCTCTGGCTTTCTTGGCTAAAGATAACCCTAGGAGAAAAGCTTCATATTCTGCTAAATTGTTGGTGCAGTGAAAATCCAGCTTGAATGAATGTGAGAAGACTTCATCGGATGGAGATACTAGAACAATCTCCGATCCACCAGTATCATTTCGGAGTGGCATATGCATCAAAATATAGTAGCTATGTTTCTTCCTGAATGATTGAAATTTCTGGAAACTCACCGGGCACTTCTTCATGCAACATTGTGATGTCTTCTCTAAGGAAAGCAGCAAGTAAGTCTGCAACTGCTTGTCCTTTGATTGCTTTTGGAGGGACCCACGCTATGTCAAATTCTGACATTTGAAGTAGCCATTTTGCTGGTCTCCCGATCAAAGCTGGTTTCGATAGTAAGAACTTTATAGGATCATCTTTGGACACCAGCACAACCCTGTTTGATAGTATATAATGTCTCAACCTATGAATTGCATAAACTAATGCTAGACACGCCCTTTTAGCCTTTGGATATCGGAGTTGAGCATCCGTCATTGTGCGACTGAAGTAGTAGATTGGACGTATGATGCCTTCTTTATCCTCTTGGGAGAGGAGTGCCTCCAATTGAGACATCGCTGGAGGATGTGTAAAGTATCAGTGGTCGTCCTTGCACTGGAGATTTCATGACAACATGTGATAGTAATATTTGCTGTATTTCTGAAATGCTTCTTGTTGAATGACTGTCCATGAAAAATCTGCTCATTTCTTCAACAGAGGAGTGAATGAAGCAATGAGTTGAGTAAGTCCAGGAATGAAACGCCGGATATAGTTGACTTTGACCATGAAACTCTGGAGTTCTTTCACAGTTCATGGAGGAGGCATGGTAGTAATCTCTTTTGTTTTGTCTGGATCGACCTTGATTCCTTCTGCAGTGACTAAGAATCCAAGAAACTTTCCGGAAGAAACACCAAAAGCACATTTCAGAGGATTCATCTTCAGTTTGTATACTCTGCATCTTTCGAAGACTTGTCTTAGAACATCTAGGTTGGATGCCCGAGTCTTCATTTCACCACCATATCGTCAACATAGTCTTCTACTTGCTTGTGCATCATGTCATGAAATATTACAGTCATTGCTCGCTGATAAGTGGCTCATGCATTCTTTAAGTCGAAAGGAATCAATGTGTAGTGGAAGTTTCCAATGGGAGTTCAGAATGCAGTCTTGTTGGCATCATGCTCGTACATCTTTATTTAGTTGTATCCACTGTAGCCATCCATGAATGAAAATATGTCATGACCGCTGGTTGCATCGACGAGCATATCAATGTTGGGTAAAGGAAAATCATCCTTCGGGCAACATTTATTCATCTTCCTAAAATCTACACAGCATCAGATTTGACCATTCTTATTCTTTACTGGGATAACATTCGCCAGCCATGTTGGATGTTGAATGGGTTTGATGAATCCTGCTATCAGTAGTTTCTGGATTTCCACCTTGATTTGTTCCTCACCTTCATGTCTAAATTGTCTGGGAGATTGCTTGACATGTTTGGAACCAGGAGTGATATGGATATGATGAGTGACCAATTTATCATCTAGGCCGAGAATCTCTTCGTACGTCTAGGCGAAGATATCTTGATACTGTTTCAACAGGCGGATCAATCCTTTTCGTTCCTCGGGTGAGAGAGCAGAACTGATTAGAACTAGCCTTGGGTTTTCATTTGTTCAGATGTTGATAGTCTCAAGGTCATCGGTTGTGGAGTCTGTGCCATCTTGCAGCTATCGTGGTGCATCTCGAATTTCTTCATCGGGTGATTGCTCACTATGGCATGATTCTTCAGTGCGGGGAGACTTTTCATCGACCTCCCCTGTTAATTTCTAATATTATCGACGGAGATAAATGACTCTCCCTTCCACATCATAATCAGTAATAAAGTTATACTTTTTTATGAGCCGTACCTTGACCCTGACGATGCTTGAGCGGTGTGGTGGATGGTTTGACAGATTTTTAACATCCGTTGATGATTTGTAAGTTCTACTAATTGATTTCCTACATGGGATCAGAGTACCGTAGATCTTGTTTGGAGGTTCATGGGTGCTCTTTGGTGATTCCATGAATTTAGCCTCACAAACCGGAGCATAAGGAGACACTGATGCTGCGATGCGGACGATTTTGTTGTTGAGAAAAGCTTTCATACATTGATGGTACATCGAAGGAACGACCTTAATATCATGGAACCATGGTCGTTCGAGTACCATGTGATAATCAGGATCTTTCTCGATCACCTGGAACTTCAAAGTATATTGAATCAGTCATACTTTCAGATCCACATAGATGTATCTGTATGTGTGATTCTGGCTTCCTTCAAAACACGTCATTAATATGGGATGATGAACAACCTTGATTTTCAGAATCTTAGCTTCCTTGAGAGTCTTCATAGTAATAAGATTCGTAAAAGCGCCTGTATCAATGAGAAATCTCTTGAATTCAGAATCCTTGATTGAAGCAGTCACAAACAGGGCTCGGTTATGTCCTTCTTCCGTCATTCGGTCCTCCTCGGTGAAGGTAAAGTTGTTGATCGAAGGTTCAGATGCCCTGGACACTTGTTCAACCACCAGATATGGCGGAACTATTTGTGTATCGGATGATATTTCATTGAGTGCGGTAAAAGTGCTCATACGCTGATCTCTGGAGAATTGTAAGAGTTCACATAGATTCTTAATTAAGCACGCGACCTCCTGTTCCACTGGATTTTCATAAGTGGTGAATCTGTTGGCCCGAGGATGATCATCAGTTGATGGATTCGCCATTGGAGTTAGGATTCCTTGAGCAGGAGCGATGTTCAAATCATATGTTAATCTGACGAGGAAATTCAATATGTTGTTCATCGTCTCTTTCATCAAGTCCATGTTCCTTGTATGAATCTCTTGTACTCGTGCCAAATCTTTAAGGGTCGGGATTTCTGCTCCGATTGTGCCATTAGATGGAGTGTTTGGAAGAGGAGCATTTCCGTTTGAAAGATTTTGACCGGAATTCGGGATAGTTGAGTTATACCTAAGACCAACCATCTTGTGAAAACGTGAGGTTGCAACTGAGAGATTAATCTCCCACTGTGGTCGCCAATCTGTAGATGGGGAAAAATGGTTTGCTGATTTTTTTTTAGGAATTGAAGAGACGAACTTTCAAGACTCCTCGAACCGGGCAAACTGCTTAACCTCAAACAGATGCACTGCAAAGGGAGTGCTTAGATTCGAGAGATCAATCTGTAGGACTCCGTCCTAAACCAAGTCAATGGCCGTTCCAGAGTCAATTTGGTCACAAAAAGGGAGATGGGTTGATCTGTAGGAAGGAAGCTGAGAATTGTGTGGAATCAGTGCTGATCAAGGATTGTGGATGTGTTTAAGGTGTTAGAGCATAGCTCGGTTGAACCCAACAAGCGTTGGTATGTCAAGTTTGGTTGTCATATTTCATTGAACCAAAACTCATTTAAGAGTCGCTTGATTTAAATGTACTAGAGTCAACTTCGTTTAGGTTAGCTTGAAAATATTAGGATGAGACATTACAAGTATCACGAATACTTGAAGAAGTGAAGAAGTACGGAGCTACAACCATAACATCATCCTTTCACTTGAGGTGCAGTACATCACAAGGGGAATCGATCCTTGTATGAGGTGTAGCAAGGTTTATAGAAGAAAGGGGAACCGATCCTATGAACATGTGCAACACGTTTTTAGGCAAGGGGGAAATGATCCTATGGACATGTGCAGCGCATACAAGTTAGATACCAAATATATGTGGGGAACCGATCCTAGTACCTAGTCAGCCGAATTTTGGTAAGCTAGTGTAACTATACACAATACTCACATGGAGGTAGAACCAAAACTTGTTTTGGTAGAACCGTTACACCCATGGTTTGTGATTGAGTGTTACTTGATCAATCACATAGTTCTTGAAAGTCAGATGAACCAATTCTAAACTTGTTTGGAAGTGTCGTAAATAGGTTTCAAGTGAGTAAGTATTAAAAAAGACTTGCAAGAGTAAGATGTCGACACACTTTAAACGCGCGCATTAATGTGTATTCTTTTATTGTTCAAAGATATTCCTTAACATCTAAGAAGAAAGTAAATCCCAAGATCGAATTTAAATAAGTTAAGAATCTTTTAATAATATATGGAAAATAAGAATTAGTAATATGCATTTGCTAATTAAAGATTTTCCAAGGAGATTTCTATCATTATTTTGGACAGTGCATTCACAGGAATTATGAAAACCAAATTTGGATTAATATGGAAAAATATCTTAAGAATATTTTCGGTTTTGGAAATTCCTTGGTGTCCAAACTTCCTTGTCTATAAATACTTTGAGTTTGCATTTCTAACAGACTAATACTTCGTGACAGTAAACTTTCTCTGTTGTACTATTACTGGCGAAGCCGCCTATTCGGAGAGGAGAGTAACCTAATTAGGAGAAATCTCTTACGTCCGCTCAGTTTAAAGTCTCCTTTGGGATTGAGAAGCTCTAGTGTGTACCGTTGGTGGGAAACTAGATAATTGCGGTTTATATTTAGTTTTCATATTGATTTGATTGACTAACGGTGGTTGCACTTTGATTGCACCTAGTTTGTTTATGCTTGAGAATCTTCTCTCCTGATATAAAATTCACTTAAACTAGTTCAAGGTTACGACATGGATATTTAGACTGTTGTTAGATTTAAAGACGATCTTGTGATAATCCATTGTTAACAGACTCTGTTCCATGTGTGATTAATCACAAGAGATTCAAGTAGTTGTGTGCAGGTGTTTATTGAAGATCTAAGAAGATTTGAAGACAAAGAAGAGATAGAAGATTTCAGACTTGGTTTTATAATCTTTGGTGTGCACAATACTTTTTTCGGTAAAAAAGGATCCAATTAATAATCGGTTTATCCTTGTGGTAGATTGGATTGATTAATTGAGAAGATCAGCATCAACACAGTTCTTTGGATTAAAAGTGTTGATTGGCTTAATCTTAATGATTTCCTTTTGGTGATTGAACATAAGATAGATCTTGGAACCTGGAAAAGGAGTTTATGTTAAGATAAATATAAGAGCCTTTGTGCAACTTATATTACTTGGTTGAAGAGAGTTGATACCAAACAGATTTGTCGTTCCTTTACTGTTTGGAATACGAACCAAAGGAATTGGTCCAAGTACGTGACTTGTTTACAGGTTGGAGGCGTGGGAATACATACGAAACTAGGTGAACTATAGGTTTAGTTGCTTGGCCTCAACTATACGAAGTTGGTTTATTTTGTATAGTGGCTTAATCCCGAGAGTATTCAATTTTAGACTAGGTCCCGGGGTTTTTCTGCATTTGCGGTTTCCTCGTTAACAAAATCTTGCTGTGTCATTTACTTTATATTTTTGCATTATAATTATTTTATTATAATTAAAGTAAATTTCACAAAAGTTAATTCCTATTCACTTAATACGTGAATCCTATTGAGTTTGGTTAAGTCTGAACCTTTGTATCAAGTAAACATATTTCGTTGTTGTATTGTCTCGATATAGTATCCACAGACGATCACACGAAGTGTGAACCGATTAGTTGCATTGTCTCGACTCAGTCCATAGACAATCACTTTCGGAGAAAGGACTTATAGGAAGGAAAAGTTTTAGCTTGATGTATATTTGGGTACCCTCCCCTTTTCAGAAGGTTTTTGCAAACTGAAGAACTCCTGAACGTGAGTTATGTGAATAATTTTTTAATCGAGTTGTTGACGGATGATGATTATTGTCTGTTGTCCTCGATTTGGACTTATTTATATTACAAGAATGATGAACACACTGAGCCCTGTAAGTGTGACGGTTTCTTGAGTGAAATATTGGGAAAGTGGGAGATCGTGGTAAAGTCAATTCCATGTCGTGTGGAGACTTGACTGATCGTTCACCCACTAATTTTTTAACTCCTTCAACCGTTTGCACGACTTACACACATTTCTCATCATGGATGAATCCAAATGCCGTAGATCGCCAGACCAAAACCCTAAGTGATATCCCCCCCCCCCCCCATATGACATGATTGATGTCTCACGAATCGTGGAGATTGCATGACAAACATGTATTTAGTTTATCAATTTTTGACTGATTAGACAATGAGTCTAGGTTTTGTTGAATCGAGAATGTTTGACAAATGCTCATCAATTCATGAATGTTAACGTTGCTCGTCTGAGCAAATATTGTAAATTCGACGAGTTGTTGAACATTGATGAGTTACTGAATATATGTGGATTATTCGAGCAGCTGAGCAGGTATTGCTTGATTCGACGAATTACTGATAAATTACTGAATATTGATAGTTGACCAATATTCGATCAATTGAGAAAGTATTTCTCAATTCTACGAATTACTGAATATTGATAGTTGTATCAATAATCAAGCAATTAAGCAAGTATTGCTCAATTCGACGAATTATTTATTTATTGGTGATGTGACCCAATAAAATATTAAAAATATTGGTAGATTACAGAATATTTCATAATTAATCCGAGTGTTGCTTGAGGGATCAACATAAATTTATTTAGTGTTTGATCTTGCTCATAATAATGATTTGTTGAGTGTTTGTTCGAAAACCCTAATTTTTGATCAATTGGTCATTAGTCGACAAATTGATGAAAATAAGTCATGAGCGAAGGAGGGACCGACAACATGAGACTATGGATGTCCATGTGATTCCCAATTGGTTGAGTGAGCTTGCATCAGGGTCCTGAGTTGGCCAGTTGGTGAAGGAATGACGATTAAATGCACGTTTCATCATTTATTGAAATATTGTTGGATTCAACATTAGGTGATAAAACCTAAGTATAAAGAATGGGGGACTGACCAATAGATAATGATACCGGCACTTGGTGGTCACGGGACCATCTGTTGGTCGTTTGAGCAATCCCCAGGTTGGTTGGAGAGAATTTGGGCCCAGTATGATCAATTGAGCAAATTAGGTCAGAATTTTGAAAACGTATGGGACCGCCTTTGTGCAAGCCCTAGGGATGACCCTGGTCGGTCAATAAGGCATGCACGTGTTACCATGGTGTTTGTGTTTCTGTTCTGAGAGTTTCAGTATTTTCTGATGTGCGTTTGAGAAACATTGTGAATTTTCAGAAGAGTTTCATCTTGACTGAAATTCTTGATTTTGTTGGAATGAGCATGTATACTCAATTGATCAGTATTTTATAAATATTAAATAAGAGTATTTTAACATTTAAAATTGTTGTGAGAGGCTATCCAATCGTGTGACCATGTTGGCTTTTGAATTTTCATTATTTGAGCAAAATTTGAGAAATTATGACGAAATCATGTTTTTTGCTCAAACCAAGGAGTTTCATGAATTGAGGAAAATAATAATTATAAAAGACTAGGGATTGCAAGGTATGGGACCTTCCACGGTTAGGGCATGGACGGACGGCTATGTTTCCCGGTCCCACAACACTTTCCCTAATTTTATATTATTATTTTTCATGAAACCGTGATGTTATGGAGAATCCATGAGTTTTGTGTTGAAAAGGAGGATTTTCATGAAATTGGGGAAGTAATAATTATAAAAGGCTAGGGATTGTAAGGTATGGGACCGGCCATGGCTTGGGGATGGCCGGATGGTTAGGTTTCCCGGTCTCGCACACCTTTCCCAATTTTATAATATTATTTTTTCATGAATCCATGAAGTTATGGAGAATCTATGAGTTTTGCTCAAACAAGGAAAGTTGTTAAATTGAAGGAGTTTTTCATGAGTTCATGAACATAATAAAATAAGGAAAAATAATGGGAGAGGAATGGGACCGGCCATGGCCGACCAGCCGGTGGGCCCGGCCCCATAGGCGCCTCCTCATTATTTTAATATTATTTATCGTTTTCTCATGTTTTGTGTAGAATTCCTCATCTGTCCATGTAGGACCAGAATATCGCCATGATATTATTCTCGCGAGATTTACAACACTTCTGCGAATTTATCTGCGGTTCTTCAACAACATGCTGCGAGTGTCGCAGAATGACTCAAAGAATTACGTAGCAGATGACGATAGCTGAAACATGAGAAGAGCATGACAATTCTGTGAGGGTTATATTATCTGCGAAAATTAGCATTATCACTTCTGCGAGAACGCCGCGAGCCAGATCCGAAATTATGGGACAGATTAGCTGTCATCCATTATGTAACTACCCTATATAAAGAGACCCAGTAGATTCAGAAGAGGGAGATGAATTTTGGAGTGTGAAGAAAGTTTTGAGGAGAGAGAAAATCCAAGAGAGCGGTTGTATTCTTGATATCTTCCATTTCTTGTAAACATTTCTGAGAATCAAATAATAAAGTGTTGTTTTTAATCTTCAAATATGTGTTGATTATTGTGAATTCTTGTGAAGGGTGTAGTGTAGGTTTTCCTGCAACTACATTTTGGCGCCCGAAACAGGGATTGAATTAACTAAAATCATAGAAAAAGCGAGGTTGAAGATAAGAATTATTCAAGATTAAGAAGATAATTAAACAAATCGATGAAATAGTTGAAGGAAAAATGATTAGAGCCAAAGAGAGTAGTAAGAAATTGGAGTGTGGTATGATAACAAGAACAATGGTCGACAAATTCCATGAATACATTAAAGGGAGGATACATAAACGAGATTTTGAAGGAAAGAAAATTATGACGGTGGAGAAAATATCACCGTTGAAGGATTGGGAAAAGCATAAAATCACATTTACAGCAGCAGAAGTACCAACATAATATTTGAATCATACATCTCCTTTGGTAATTACGGTATCCGTTATACAAATGAAAAAAGGAAAATCAACAAGATCAGCAGGAGAATGGGCTGTAAATAGAACTTTGGTGGATGCAGGAAGTTCTGTAGATATAATATTTTATCATGCATTTAAGAAGATGGGATATAAGGATGAAGAAATGTCTTGTTCAACATATCATATTCATGGCTTTGGAAAATCTTTAACAAAACCTAAAGGCGAAATAATGATACTAATTCCGCTAGGAAAGATTGAAACACAAGTAACATTATGTTTAGTAGACATGGAATTGCTATATAACATGATATTGGGAAGACCATGGATACATGCAATCAAGGCTGTAACATCAACATTGCATCAATGCATCAAATTTCCTATGCCCAATAGAATTGGAGAAATTAGAGGAGATACTGATCTTGCGAAGCTGTGTCATCAAATTGAAGTGAAAAATTATGAAAGGCGTCAAAAACTGCGAAAAGCTCGCAGAAAAATGGCGAAAGAGACAAAGAAAGAAGAAGAATTTAAAGTTTACATGATAAGAGCAAAATAAGGAAAAGGAATAACCAGCGAAACCTCGCAAGAAGGAGATGAATCCGTGAGAGTTGTGAAAACCTCAACACCAATGGGAGAGCCTGAAGCCAGTTACATCGCAGCAGAACCAACAAAGGAAGTAAATATTGGGAGTAAAGAAGAACCGGTCTTGACCCGGCGATTGACTCGGTTCCTTTTTTCCAACTTTTTCATATTTTCTTTCATATTACTTCTTAAATTAAGGTGTTTCTTCGGACAATCATATGAATGGTGTCTTAATTTTCAGGTGTTTCAGTTTTTCTTCTTTGTTTTAATGGTAACTAATAACAGTTTCAGTGAAAAAATTTTGAATCTCGTTCATCTCAAATGGACTCATCAGTTAACGCGGGGGAAGCGATCGATTGTCCATCTCTGTTTATACCAGATGAAATCATGGAGGAAAGTTTAAATGAATGGAGATTCAGTTTGATTGGGAGATTAGATTTGGTTCACCTTAAATTGGAGACTGCTGCAAATTCATTAAGAAAGCAATGGAATCTTAAAGGTAGCCTTCAGTTCATTCCTCTGGGTAAGGGTTTCTTTATAATTAAACTTGATAATATTGAAGATAAAGATTATATTTGGAAAGGTGGTTGGTCTATGGAATATCAACATTTAAGCCTTAGAGCTTGGGAGCCAAACTTTAATCCTAAAACTCAAAAAACTAAATCTGCTTATGTATGGGAAATTTTCCCTGGATTGAGTATTGAATATTGGAAAGAGAACATTCTTATGCAACTGGGTAGGGCAATAGGTAAACCAATAAAGGTTGATGAAATTACTTTAAAAAAAACTATTGGTTATTATGCTTGTATTCTAGTTGAAATTGATTTATCTAAAGCCATCCCCTCTAAAATCTGTGTTGAATCAAAATATGGTAAATTAGAGCAATCAGTGATGTTTCCCAGAGTTCCCAAATATTGTAGTCACTGTGAAACAATTGGTCACTCTTTAGATGAATGTAGATCTTCAAAGCAGAAAAGGGTATATAAATCTACTAAAGAGGATTTTATTGTGAAGCCTAGAAGAAAATGGGTTCACAAGAAAAATCCAGAAATAGGTTTTGATATCTATAATCATGGAACTGAAATTATTAATGAGTCCAATTCAGTCCAAATTACTCATATTTCATCAGGTAGATTCCATGTCTTGCAGGATAATACCTCTGATTTCAACACTGATCTAAAATCTCCTGAGGAATACCCTCCTCTAACTGTTTCAAAATACATTGGGGAAACAAGTGGTGTTGTTAAAGAGATTCAGTGTTCTGAGAATTCTCCAAAACTTACTTTTTCAGAAGAGCATCTAGATCAACCAACTATTGAAGATGAGGCTAGTGATTCAAGTTCAGAAGATAGGGAAATAAAAGAGGTTAGTACAACTTCATTACTTCATAATAGTAATATTCAGCAAACTATTCATATTCTGAGAAAGGATGAGAATATACCTCCTGTTCGAGAAACTAAGAAAGTTTTAGTTGAAAATAAAAAGCCTCATGTGAAACCATCAAAACCTGCTCCTGTAACTAGAAAGGCTAGTAAAGAAAGTCAAAAAAAATTGAATAGAAAAGGGGACTCTCCCCACCCACCTTCAAAATGATAGTATTATTCTGGAACATAAGAGGCCTTAAAATATTAAAGGCCAAAAATAAGTTAACCTCTTTAGTAAATCTATTTAACCCTTCTTTAGTTTGGATTGATGAGCCAAAGATTCATTATAATGCTAAGAACAGAATCAAGCTCCCAGGAATGCATCATCAAATTATACATAATACTATGGATCATAGGAAAGCAAATATTTGGTTATTTTGGAATTGCTCAATTACTCCTCCTTCTATTATTCTTTCTACAAGACAGTGCATTACTATTGAAATAGGGGGTGTTCTAGTAACTGTAATTCATACAGATGTTCTTACTAAAAACATAAGAGAATTATGGGCTGATTTGGTTCACATTAGTAGTTTTAGTAAGCCTTGGATGGCCATTGGGGATTTCAACACTATATCTTCTATAACTGAAAAAAGAAGAAGGTGGTTCTAGTCCAATTACTACTGCAGTAAATGATTTCAATGATATGATAGATCAATGTGGTCTAATTCACGCTCCAAAAAGTGGTTTTTATTTCTCATGGTCTAATGGAAGGTGTGGGAAAAAAAGAATTTTATGCAACCTTGATAGAGTTCTCTTCAATTCTCAATAGTTAGATATCTACAATGGGTGGAAGTACAATGTTTCAGCTAGAGGGATTTCATATCATAACTTCTTATTTGGTTCTGAGCAAGAATTGATAAGACTTGGTGCTGCTCCTTTTAAATTTCAGAAAATGTGGATTACTCATCGTGGCTTTATAAATCTTGTCAGTACATCTTGGAATGGAGACATTTTTGGAAATCCTATTTTTATTTTTATGAACAAGCTGAAAATACTAAAGGTTATACTGAAGAAATGGAATTGGGAAGTCTTTGGTGATGTGCAAATGAAGTTAAAACATGCTGAAGAAAAGTTAATTGAAACAAATATTTTATCTGATGCTGATCCATCTAATATAGATCTTCTAAATAACTACATTACTGCTAGAGGGATAAGAGACATTGCAGCTCAAAACTACCACACAATGCTAAGTGAAAAATCAAGAGTCAATTGGATAAAGTTTGGAGATGCTAATACCTCCTTCTTTCATACTTATATTAAGCTAAGATAATCTAGAAATACTATTTCATAGCTAGAAGATGATACTGGAGTTCTATTTTCAAATCAGAACACAATTAGTTCTATTCTTATCCAATATTTTAAATCAAAGTTCACAGCTAATCAAGTTCAGATTTCATATTCTATTTTAGATGCTATTCCTAAAAATGTTTCAGAGGAAGATAACATGATTATGGAGCAAATTCCTTCATCTGAAGAAATCAAGAATGCAGCTTTTGATTTAAATCAAGATGGATTTACAGGTAACTTCTATAGAGCATGCTGGAATATTATATGTGTTGATCTTGTAAATGCTATCCAATTCTGCTGGAATAATCAAGTAATACCTTCTGGTCTTAACTCCAATTTTCTTGTCCTATTACCAAAAGTGAAACGAGCAAAAAAGGCTAATCAATTTAGACCTATAGGACTAAGTAACTTCTGTTTCAAGATTATTACTAAAATTATTACATCCAGAATGAATGGAATTGTCCACAAACTCATTAGTCCTCAACAAAGTGCATTTATTAAGGGCAGAAACATTCATGAAAATCTTATTGGCCTCAGAACTAGTAAATGATATGATCTCAAAAATAAGAGGAGGAAATGTGGGTTTAAAATTGGATATTTCACAAGCTTATGATACTCTAAATTGGCATTTTTTGATCTCTGTACTAAAAGCTTATGGGTTTTCTATCAAATTCTGCAATTGGATTATGATTCTTCTTAAGACTAAAAAGATCTTTATTCTGCTAAATGGTACTCCAGTTGGATATTTTGGTGTTAGCAGAGGCATAAAACAATGAGACCCCCTTATATGTTTTAGTTGCAGATGTCTTAAGTAGGAAGATATCTCAATATATTCTATCTGGAAAGATTCAACCAATGGTCATTAGAAAAGGTATTTTTCCTTCTCATTTGTTTTTTGCTGATGACATATTTATTTTCTGCAATGGAAGTAAGAGATCCCTACAACATTTAAAGCAACTTCTTTTTGAATACCAATCTGCTTCTGGTCAGATGGTTAGTGCTCTTAAAAGCAAATTTTTTGTAGATGGAACTGTTGATAGTAGGAAAAGTCAAATAGCAGAATTTATGGGTATGGAGTTGTCTTTCTTCCCTGACAAGTACCTTGGTGTAATGCTGGTTCCTGGTAAAATTAAATCTGTGCATCTCTGGTATTTTATGGAGTTACTTCAAAAGAGACTTGCTAACTGGGTAAGAACTTTCTTAAATTTTCAAGCAAGAATTACTCTTATAAAGTTTGTTCTTAGTAGCTTTCTTTTTTATAATATGTCTATATACAAATAGCCAAAAAAAATCATTGAAGCAAGTGAAAGAATTATAAGAAACTTCCTTTGGAGTGGAAATGCTGATGAAAAGAAGTACATCACTATCTCATGGGACAAAGTCTGTGCTCCTTTAGAAGAAGGGGGTTTGGGAATCAGAAAATTAGAGGACATTAATAAAGCTCTATTATTAAAACTACTGTGGAGAATATTGCATTCAAAAGAAGATTGGCAAGATATTTCTTAGCGAAATTCCAAGATAGACATGGATGTTGGATTACATATTACAAACAGTCCTCAATTTGGCCAGGTATAAAATGGGTTCTTCAAATCTTTAATGAAAATACAAGATGGCTTGTTGGAAATGAGAAACAAATTTCCGTCTGGAATAATACTTGGATTCTTGAATCAAGTATCAAAAATCTCTTTCCAGCAAATGAATACATTCAACAACATAACCATATGAAAGTTTGTAACATCATCAGCAATAACTCTTGGCAGATACCTGAAGAAATGCTGGTTTTCTTTTCTACTGAAGATCTACCAATTCTCTCATCAACTTCAGATAAACTTATTTGGACTGCTACTCAAGATGGAGAATTTTCTGTGCAGAGTGCAATAAATGTGATTAGGAAAAAACAACTAAAGCTAAAATGGTACAAAAAAATCTGGAAGCAATGCATCTATCCTTCAGTGGCTGGGAATATCTGGAAAATTACAAGAGGAGCATATAATACTGATGACAAGGTACAGAAGAGAGGTATGACTCTTGCTTCTAGATGTTTTTTATGTCACAAAAATCTAGATAATATGCATCACATTCTGTGGGATTGTGACTATGGTCAAATCTTATGGAAATGGATTGGTGATGTTTTCACCTTCAAGAATCCCAAGTCTTTTGAAGATGTAGTTAATGCATGTAAAAATAAAAGCTCAGTGATACAGGAAATATGGTACATTGCAGCTTTTGGTATTATGGTTGATATGGTTCTCTAGAAACAGGGTATTTTTTGAAAATATGCCTCCTGATAGTGCAAAAGCAATAAGAAAAATTACTCAGATGATTCAAGACTAAGAAGTAAGGCTAAAGGGTTTAATGTTTAATACTTCCTATGATCTTCAAATCCTAAAACATTTTGGCATTGGCTGTAGAAAGGTGAAAACTATCAAAGCTATTGAATGTTCTTTTCTCCTCCCTGACA
Organism: Papaver bracteatum; assembly: GCA_023529315.1. NCBI lineage: Eukaryota > Viridiplantae > Streptophyta > Magnoliopsida > Ranunculales > Papaveraceae > Papaver > Papaver bracteatum. The sequence continues at coordinate 1,017,986 of JAJJWX010005130.1, forward strand.
TGAATAAAACCTTATTATGCTGTGATGGAGCTTCAAGGGGGAATCCAGGAAATGCAGGCTATGGTTTCATTGCTAGTGACCATATTGGTAGTTTCATTACAGCTGAGAGTGGTGGGTTGGGTATCTCTACAAACTTTGTTGCAAAAATCATAGGGACTATAAGTGCTTTGGAATGGGCTATTAAAGAAGCTAAGGATGAAGTTATTGTTAATTCTGATTCAAAAGCTGCCATTAGAGCTTTCATGCAGAATAAGTTACCTTGGTTTGTTTGGAATAGATGGAATTTCATTTGCAGCAAGATAAAATCCATACATTTCAACCATATATATAGGGAAGTTAATTTCTCTGCCGATTTCTTTGCAAAGAAAGGAGTTCACCTTGCAAAAGTTGAGGTGATTCATTTTGATACAAGACCTATTCAAATGCACAGAATGGAAAATCCTGATAGACTTTATTTCAGATTTACCTAAACTGTGTAGCTTAGTTTATTTGTTTAAGCTCTTAATTCCCTGATCATTTCCTGTTTTTCAATTAGGACATGTTGTCCATCTATTTTTTTTACCTTTTGTTCCAACCTTTTGTAAAAATTTCTTTTGATTAATAAAAGATTATTTTTGTTGAAAAAAAAAAAAGAGTAAAGAAGAACCTAAGATACTGAAAATTGGAACGAAGATAGACGCAGATGAGGAGGAGCGAACCGTAAACCTCTTGCGAGAATATAAAGACATCTTCGCATGGAGTATGGATGAAATGCCTGGAATAGACCCGTCAATTGCATGTCATAAGTTAGAAATTGACAAGAATGTAAGACCATTTAAACAAAGGATAAGAAAAATCGCAACAACATACCATTCTCAAATAGAAGAAGAATTACAGAAGATGCTTGATGCAGGAATTATAAGGCAGGCAAAATACCCGGAATGGATTGCAAATATGGTGGTGGTTCCAAAGAAAAATAAAGGGATAAGAATTTGTATAGACTTTACTGATTTAAACAAAGCTTGTCCAAAAGATAGCTTTCCATTACCGGATATTCCTCAAATAGTCGAATCAGCGGCGGGAAATGATAGAATATCTTCATTGGATGGGTATAAAAGGTATAATCAGATTCCTATCGCTAAAGATGATCAAGAACACACCGCATTCTTTGCTACAAGAGGATTGTACTGCTATACAAAGATGCCTTTCGGTTTGCGAAATGCTGGTGCAACATATCAAAGAATGGTGGAGAAAGTATTTGCGAAATGGATCCATAAAGATGAATCCCGAAAAGGAGATTTTTCGGAGTAAATCAGGAGTAAAGAAGCTAAAAACCATATGCAGGACTTGAAGGAGATTGTTGATCAAATGCGACACTTTGACATCAAGGTGAATCCCGAAAAGTGTACTTTTGGAGTAGCTTCAAGAAAGTTTTTAGGATATATTGTGTCAAAACAAGGAATACAAGTGGATCCAGAGAAGGTACATGCAATTCGCGATATGCCAATGCCAGGAACAATAAAAGACGTCCAGAAGTTGAACGGGCTCTTAGCCTCACTAGGAAGGTTTATCTCGCGATCTTTAGATAAATGCAAGCATTTCTTCAATATACTCAAGAAGGGTACAAAGTTCAAGTGGATAGATGAATGTGAGAAGGCTTTTCAAGGAGTTAAAGAATATCTAATGAACATATCTATCTTGCAGAAAGCAGAACCGAGAGAAGAATTATTTATTTACCTTGCGACAACTTCACATGCATTAAGTGCAGTATTACTGCGAGTAGATGCAGGAGTAGAAAAACCAATTTATTACATCATCAAAACCTTTAATTCTGCAGAGAGAAGTTATTCAAAAATTGAGAAGCTAATTCTGGCATTGGTCTATGCAACTTTTAAGCTTCACATCTATTTTCAAGCACATAAAGTAAGAGTACTAACAAAGGTGCCAATTGAGTCAATGAAGAATTCCAAAAGATCAGGCAGATTTGAGAGATGGAATGCACAAGTAGGACACTTCGATATTAAGTATGAAATCCTATCTTCTCCAAAATCAAAAGTTGTAGCAGATTTCTTAGCAGAGTTTCCTTTAGAAGATGATGAAGCTGTAGAAGAAATGATGGATGTAGAAGAAGAACATGGGGATCCAAGAGATCTATTAACAGAACCAAACAGGTGGGAAATATTAGTGGATGGATCATCAAATGGGGAAGGAAATGGAAATGGAGTCGGAATTATCTTTATCTCACCAGAAGAAGAAAAAATAGCTTTTTCATTCAGATTGGAATTCGCATCCACTAATAATGAGACGGAATATGAAGCTGTGATTCATGCTCTAAAATTCGCAATAGAAATGAAGTTGGAGAATGCTAGAATTAAAAGTGACTCACAATAGGTTATTCGCTAGATAAAAGGAGAATACACAACAAATGAACCATATTTGAAGAAATACAAGAAACTTGTTGAAGAATTGTCTGCGAGAATTCCAAAAATAAAATGGAGACATATATCAAGAAAAGATAACAGACTCGCAGATGATTTTGCTTTCATATCCAGCATGATGACAAATCCAGCTGCGAGATGCATAAAAATTCAGACACTTATATCACCTTCAATCAATAAAGAAGAAGAAGAAGAGGCAGATGTGATGATGATAGAAGGTGGCAAAGAAGAACCGAGAATCAATATTGCAGATTGGCGAGCAGAACTTCATGCATATTTGGCGAGATGAGAAATACCAAGAAATATATTAGAAGCACATAAGTTAAAAAGCCGAGCAACAAATTATGAATTAAGAGATAGAGTATTATATCGCAAATCTTTTAATGGGCCATCACTAAGATGCTTGACACGGGAATAAGGAGAAAAGGTGTTAGAAATGTTGCATACTGGAGATGCTGTTAATCACATTGGGGGAAAATATTTGGAATATAGAACAAACATGCAAGGCTATTACTGGCCATACATGCATGAGGACGCGAAGCAACTTTCAAGACGTTGCGAAAATTTTCAGCAATATGGGAAGATGATACATGCACCAGGGGCTCCATTATCATCCTCATCTAGTGTGTGTCCATTTGGAAAATGGGGGTTGGATATTGTGGGACCATTTGTACAGGGTTCTAGACAAAGAAGATATTTAATTATCGCTACAGATTATTTCACAAAATGGGGAGAAGTAAAGGCAGTACAACACATTCGAGACAAAGATATTTTTACATTCATATTTGAAAATATAATTTGCAGATTTGGGATTCCTGCACAGTTGGTATCTGATAATGGAAAGCAGTTTGAAGGAAATAATATAGAATTGTTACTTAATGCATTTAATATTAAATGTGGAAAGTCAACACCACTATATCCACAGGCCAATGGACAGGAAGAGGCAACAAATAAGACAATTGCAGATATATTGAAGAAGAAATTAGAAGGACACCATAGGGAATGGTGCGAGCAAGTGCATAATGCAATATGGGCTTACAATACAACTAGACGGGAAGCTACTGGAATGTCACCTTTTTGATTGGCATATGGGGTTGAAGCTGTGTTACCAGCAGAAGTTTTTATTCCTACAACAAAGAGAAAGGCTTGGGAGAAAAATCTTAGTACTGGTATGATTCTAAATAAACTTGATGAGTTAGAAGAGAAGAGAGAAAAGGCTTTACAACACATGAAAAATTATCAGCGGAGATTAGCTCGCGAGTATAACAAACGTGTCAAAATATGTGAGTTCTAGCCGGGTGATTTAGTGTTGCGAGAAACACCAAGTTATCAGCGAGAAAATGGTGGAAAGCTGGAGAGAAAATGGGATGGACCATACATCATTAAAGACATAGTTGGAACAGAGGCATACAAATTAATGGATCCGAAAGGTAGAGATGTCGGTTAAAAACTTGATAGACCATGGAATAGACTATATCTAAAAAGATATTACCAATGAAAAACTCTGCGACATTTGAGATGCTGGTTTATTATATAATGAAGTGGATAATAAAAAAAATTATCACAGTTGCAAGATAAAATTTTTAGTGATAAAGAATATAAGAAACGCAAAAATATCGCAAGAAACGCGAATAAAATTTCGCAGAGATTGATAGAATGGGATGAACCTTTATGGCGTACACCCTAGTTCGAGAATATAATTTCGCAAGAGGAAAATGTAAGACCTAAAGTACGTCATATAAGGGGGTATTTGTTTGCATGGCTTAGGGATAAGGTTATACCGCTGCTGGAACCTGAGTCATGGAGAGCTGGGGTCCATCTCTATGAGAGATACCTTGGATTTCCAACTATATATATAAGGTTATACCATGGTTGGACGACCGAGGGTCTCTCCTAAGGAGTGCAGAGTATGACCAAGGCGCCAAGGTACACGGTTGAGCCAAGGGTACTCGGGGCGTACGAAACTACCCTGGCCATTCTTGGCAAGGACTGAATACTGATACTGATGCTCGCCATATTTTCCCTAAGAAAGACAATGCTATAATCATGCGTTGGTCCACAAAGCAGCCTCGGTGCAAGGTGCACCTTATTGACGTGTTGGATGATGAATCTGAATTCACTTTTCGTCCTTGGGTGTCAGTGCCTTCTTATATCTCCCAACCGATGACTTTCAACATTGGGGAGAGCACTAGTTTGTCGTCTGGTGTAGATCTGAGCGATGGTAAGAGGTCCTTCATGTTGAGTTGCACCCCTGGTCATCTGTTGTCAGTCTCATACGGAGAATTTTCAGTGAAAGAATATAATATTGATAGAGCGGCTCGACAAATGGGCATGGACCAGTGTGTTCCAACTATTCGGAGAAGGAAACCATCAGTTGAGCAACTCATGATTCGTTTAGACCATACCCATGTGGAAGGAAGTCAATACTTGTTTCCTTGCTCTGATAGATTCGCCTATATAACTCCGGGTTATGCAGGCTTTTGGGATGATCAATTTGAGCGATTGCATGAATAAGTGATGGTCGGTCAGCCTCCTGTAAAAAATCATCCTTCTGATGAGTTGATTGCTAGTCGACCGAGATTGAAGTATCTCTCTGGTGATAAGCGAAAATCGTCTCCAAGATGCTCCCAGGTACACTTTGTTATATAATCTTCATTAAATCATAACAGCTGTATTCTGATTTTTCTATTGGAATTTACCACAGGATGGTCGTATTGTAAGACCTCGAATCTGTGTAGATTTCTCAGAAACTGAAGCTGTCGTTCATGGCGTAGAAGGCAGGCACAAGAGTTATAAGTTGTTACCCAATACTATAAAGTCCCCAGCTGGCGTTTTGGTGAGTTTCCAGTACTCTCCTTGTTATGACCCTTTCTAGGCCGTATAATTAGGATCATGTAACTGATATTGTTATTTCGTTGCAGAACTTTGCTCCGTCAAGTATTGATGGACTTCGTTTCTCCGCTCCTGAGCAAAAAATTTCTGACTTGAGTGATGAAGAAATTGTAAGTTTCTCTTCCCATATCAATTATGGCGCCTTATGATTGAAACGCTGATTTCTGGGGATATGTACAGGAGGATGACTCCATGTATGTGGAGAATACTATCGACGTTTGCTCGAAGGATGGCGATAAAGAGAGCTCCCAAAGTCAAGAACCGAATGAGAACAATGTTGCTGTTGACGCCGGCGTGAGCAATTCTGGTTCTTTGAACACTTCGGAGACTACCCAAGTAAGTATTTCTCTTGTATTTCACCCATAGAAGTATAAACTTGCTGACCCATGACTGAGTGAATGAATGAGAATGTATGTGAATATATGACACATTTTGTCGAAAATACGTCATCAAAAAAATTCAGAACTCAGCATTTTAAGAAAAACGTCATAGAATCCTCGCCTGATGTCAGATTTTGATGATCTGCATATGCATGTTAAAGCTCGGGAAATTTCCAAGCTTTATCAAAGAATATTTTTAAGTTTTGAGTACGTTCAAGGCCTGAAAAAGGCGAAATAGTGAACTTCCAGGAGACTTTCAGAACTTTTTCAGATGTCGTGTAGTTCCGAGTTTCGGCCATATCGTTTTTCTTGTTCGTCCGATTGCTATGAAATTTTGACATGTTGTAGTAGAAACCAATATGAAGAGAATGGCGTATAACTGAACCTTTGATTCTTCACCAATTTCTCCCAGTTTGTATTTTCGTACATGGCAGTGTAAAATCTGAACAGACGGACTTGTTGTAAAACGTACTTCTTGTGGCTTCCACATTGTTTGCTGACACCGAGCATGTATAATGAAGTGCTTTGATAATATTAAACCACTTGAATGTTGTAGTTCATGGTTTCTTTTGGTTTCATGTTTGGATGATCCTAATCTCATGTAATCTCCGTATCAGGTGGAAAATACCGAAGTTGAGAATGAAGGAACCCAAAAGGACGAAACGAGCAACCCTGAAGTTTTTGATAAGGAGGAAACTATATCTTCACTTAAAAGTCATGAAAGCATCGTTGATGAAACCGTGGAGACCCAGATTGTTGTTGCTTCAGTGATAGAAGAACCCAGGACGCCAACAGAGGATACTGAAGAAACTGCTGCTCTGATTGTAGAAAGTGCTCTAGTAGTTGAAAACCGTATAATCGTGTATGAATACCCAAATGCAGGAGTTGCTTTTGATCCTCCATTCGATGCCTCACTCCCGTATCATGAGTTAGTTTGTGGATTCAGCGTTCCTATTGGATATGCGGGTTTGTACAAGAAAATATGGGAGAAATTTGGCCATGTAATTGTTGACATGAACCCTGGGCGTGCTTATGCTTTAACAATGAAGGTAAGTGTACTCTTTCGTGTTGTAAGTGACATATGCACTAGAGCCAGAAATGATGTAACTCCAGATGTACTCTTTGATTGGGAGTTCAACTTGGAGAATTCTGAGAGACTTGGCTTCGACGTAAAGTGGCTTCGTAAGAAAATGAACGCTATTAAGGATTCATGTGAAAATAACATACCCTTTCCCAATGATGCTGTGATGGAGAAGGAAGACAAAATCGACAGGTTGATTGAAGAGCTGAACAAGGAGAAGGCGGCTTTACAGGCTTTGAAGGATGCAGAGGTGCAAAAATCTTTCTTTGCTGATTTTCTCTTATTTGCATGATCTCTTGAACTTATGAATTCTTGAGAGATGTGAGGTTTTATTTGGGTTTTGATATCATGGTTTTGGATTGGTAGATGGTTAAGGATTTTCTTTTGGATTTGATAGAGATTTTCTTTGAAGAAATATGAACTGAATTTTTGATAAATTACTGAATTCAAATACTGATTAATTTCAAGTGTTGCAAACATTTTGGAGGAATTGAAATACAATGAAAGAAAATCCTAAAATGCCAAATCCAAACGTCATGCATGCTCAAGTGTCCAATACCTCGAATTCCCCATAATTTCAGACAAGCACCTTAAGAAAATTCTCATGGATTACTGGTAGGGTTCGTCCATCCATGTTGATCAGTTTGTAATATCCTCTGATCATGGACTTAGTGATCATAAACGGTCCTTCCCAATTGGAGTTCCTTACATAATGGAGATCTCGTTTAGTTGCCTTGAGAACCAAATATCCTTCCTTTAACTTGTTTAGCTTTGAAACTCGTGCCTTGAATATCTTCTGTTGATTTGGAATCCTTCGAGCGATGTGACTCCAGGGCTATGGCACATATGGATACTCATGCAAAAGGGAGTATCCTTCATATTGTCTATCATGTTTAGCCGCATCTTCTACAATGAATCGCCTGATTGGATGATCAACTTGAAGAGGCTCTGGATTCAGCCATTGGGTAAAATATTGCTGTGGTGCGATGAGCCACGCATAGTATTTTGTAATTGCTAAATCATTTGTGGAGTGAATCCCTCGAACCAAATGAGCATATTTGAAAACTGACGATATGGGCACATGAGAAGGAATAAGACTTGCCTGAGCGTGGAATCTCTTGACAAAAGCATTTGGATGCTCCTTAAAATTCTGTGCAAGTTCTGTTAAGGCTTTGCCCTCCTCTAGATATTCAAATAGCGAGATATCTTCCGTTTCTTCTTCTGAGTCAGAGATTTCTTCAGCGGATGAAAGTACAACCGAAGGGGTTGGTGCAACTTTTCCATTGTGGATCCATGTGCATCCAATAATCATGTCATATCCAGGGTCTTCCCGGATTATGTAAAATTTGGTCTCGGTATAGGTCGAACCTTTCAAAACTTTGAGATTGATGAAGCCGTATGCATCCCTGAGAATTCCTTCATGATCTCTGATTGTTCTGGGAGCGTGAGCAGCCTCATGTCGAGTAATGCCGGTAGCTCTAAGAGTCTTCAAAGGAATGATGTTGACAGCAGTACCAACATCAACAAACGTCCTTATGGATTTGTTTCCTTTGACATGTATTGTGGTGAGCAGTCCCCAGTCATATATTTCTTTGTCAGTGGCTGAAGGTTCGGGAAGTATATGCAAGCATTTGCCAGAAACTATATGATTCAAAGCCATAAACATATCTCCCCTTTGCTCTTTTGATAGATAAATTAATTCGCAGACTGAACTGCTTCTTTGACTGGTGCTTTAGAAATGGAGAAAGTTCTGACTGGGAGGGGATCTCTGTGCACCCCTTCAGTTCCAAGATTAAGTTATTCTGACTCTACCTTCTCTTTGAATATGTGTTTCAAAGTCTTGCAAGCGCTGGTGGGGTGATCGACAAATCTATGGAATCGACAGTATCGAGGATTTTCCGTCGCCTCTTCGGCTGGTTCTTTCTTGACATATGGAAACTTGATTGCACCATCTTGAATCCAAGATTCCAGCAATTCGATGACTTCTTCAATGGAGCAGGGAAAATCAGGTGCTTCCGGATCTTCTGCATGCTGGGGAGGAGCCTGTACGTCATCCTTCCTTTGTTCCTTTGAAGGGGTGGAAGAAGTATGCTTGCGCTGTGGTTTAGATTTCCGTTTGCTCCCTTATGCGACAGCATTTTCAGAAGGTTGCAGGTTGTACTGCTTGTTGATTAGAAGTCTGCTTCCTCGAGTGTCTCGTGCTTATTCAGCCTTTATGGATTTCGTTCTTCTAATAAAGCGGGTGCAGTGGTTGCTGATCTCTTCGTGGATTCGTGGAGCTCTGAGAAAGTTTGGAATCGAATATTCTCCAGCAATGCTCTGTAGACTAGGAGCATACCGTTGATGCACAGTTCTATCAGTTGTTGCTTTGTGACATTTGGATCATGACAATCCAAGGCTTGGATCCTGAATCTTTTTACAAAATCGTTGGGGTTTTCACCAACTCTTTGAAAAATCCTTCCAAGGTTAGAGAGGGTGATTTGCTCTGACACAAAGAAGTATATTCTATAAAAGGCGTTAATCATTTCTCCCAAATTATTGATGGTCCCTGGCGCGATATTGTTATACCAGGTGTATGCTCTTCCTTTCAAGGACTTTGAGAATTCCTTGAGGCGAACGACATGGTTATGTTCTCCTAGAGCTTCAAGGAAGCGAGAGACATGTTCTCTAGCATTTCTGGTTTCATCATACAAGGTCATGTTCTCCTAGAGCTTCAAGGAAGCGAGAGACATGTTCTCTAGCATTTCCGTTTTCATCATACAAGGTAAAAGTTGGAGAGGTATAACCTTTAGGTAGTGGAGTCCTTTGTTTAGCAGAAGGATAAGGAGGATGGTGACGATGGACATGTGATGTCTTGTCTTTTCCATGATTCTCCAGAAGGCGCTCCAAGTCTTCCCGGGTGATGAAGCTTGATGACTCTTTTGCTGATGAATTTCCTGTAGCTTTGTTGATTTCATCATCATTCACGGTGTGAATTGGAATTACCTCAGGGTCAGCAGTATCTGAGGATTTCTCCTTCTCTTTCCCTTTGTCTGGAATTTTCTCTAACAGCTTGTCAGTAAGAGTCTTCAAGTGATCAAATAGCTTTTGTTGCGCTGTAGCCATGTCCGTCTGATTCTTTGCAAGAGTTTCTTGTTCTTTGATAAGGTCAGCGATGGAAGATGGCGGATTTCCTCTAACTTCTTTGGGATGTCGTCCGAACAAAGGATGACCTTCTGCATTTGCGTGAGGAGGAGTGATGTTACCACCATCAGTGTTAGTGGCTGAAATAGTTTCCGGGATGTCTTCATTGTTGCTAGTGCTAGCAATATTTGCGTCGGGATTTATGACCGATCCTGACCTAAGACCAACCATCTTGTGAAAATGATAGATTGCAACCGAGAGAATGATCTCCCACTGTGGTCGCCAATCTGTAGATGGGGAAAAACGATTTGCTGGTTTTTGCAGAATTAAGGACAACCGTGCGGAGGAGATTCCTTGAACCGAGCAAAATGTTCAACCTCACACATATGCATCGCTATGAATGGGGTGCTTTAAGTTCGAGAGACCAATCTGTAGTACTCCGGTCTAAACCAAGACAATGGCCGTTCCAGAGTAAATTCGGTCACAAGAGAGGATGGGTTGATCTGTAGGAGGGAAGCTGAGAAATGTGTGAGATCAATGATGATCTGAGATTTTAGGTGTGTTGTAATTTCAGCGTGAAAATACTATGAATGATTGAATCTTGCCTGATTGAGAGTAATTTCTGTGAGTTCGTGTAGACAAAATAGCGTCTGTATGAACTTTAGTGAGAAATTGCTCGTTCAGAGGGTTGTTGGTCGAATGTTTTAAAACTCTTAGAATCTTGTTTTTTCAATTAGGATTCAGAGACATTATATAATGCCGGAGATGAAAACACCATGATCCCATGAAGTGTGACAGTTTGCTGGAATCAAAGAGTGGGGAGGTGGGAAATCGTGTTAAACTAATTACTCATCATGCGGAAACTGATTGCACGACTTGCTCACATTCCCTCGTGTGTTTGAATACACGTGCCGTAGACCGCCATACCAAAAACCTAGTTGATATCCCCCCAAGTGACACGATTGATGTCTCGTGGTTTATTTAGTCAGTTGCTGATTCCATGACTTCGCGAGACGATGAGTTCACATATTTGCTGATTTAAACACAATTTTGTGAAATGTTCTGCAACTTATGAAGCGAACGTGTATGCTGAGGCAGTGGTGGAATCCTCACGTTGAGGTGAGCGAGTGTTCCTCGATAATTTGTTGAATATTGATAGTTGAACCAATATTCCTTGATTTGAGTAAATATTGCTCATCTGAGTAAGTGTTGCTCGTTTGATGAATTATTGGTAGCGTGACCAAAATAAAATATTAATTAAAGCGCTGGTAGTTGAACCGAGCATAATTAATAAGAATATTGATCATGAGATCATTGCAAAATTATTAGTGTTTGAATCTGGAATCAGGATCCTTGGATTCAGAAACCCTAATTTGATCAATTGATGACCAATTGATGGTTTATTTGAAAATTAACCATGGAATGAAGGAGAACCGGCTTCATGGGACCATGGATCCACCATGAAATTCTGATATGCTCACGTGAGCAAAAACCAATACCTCTTTGAAGAGTTGGCGATTTGTTGAAAGAATGATTAAATGCTGGTTTAATCATTTGCTGAATTACTGCTGGGTTCAGCGTTAGGTGATAAAACCTAATTAATTATTAAAATATGAGGGACCAACCAATGGGTTATGAAACCGGACCTGGGTGGTCATGGGATCATATGATGATCGCTCCGTCAAATTCTGAAATTATTCGGAAAGTTTAGGACCCAATACGCGCAATTGTGCAAATTAGGTCAGATTGTGAGAAACACGTGGGACTGGCTCATTGCAAACCAAAAAGCTAACCTTGGTCATTCAAGGTAACATTCTTTCATCATTGAGACATCCGTGTTTCAGTCCTGAGAATTTTTATATTTTCTGGTGCTCGTTTGAGCGACCATTTGAAAAAATATGACAAAATTAGGGTTTTCTGATAAAACCGTCAAAACTTCATCGGATGAAGGAAAATAATGAAAAAGTGAAAATATTATGGAGTGTAGGATCAATTATGACCGTGGGAAAGGCTGGCAGGCCAAGGGAGCCATCCCACACGTTTTCCATAATTTTGTAATATTTTTCATGATTTTAGGGAAATATGATAAAACGAAGAAGTTTTGCTAAAATTAAAGAGTTTTGTTGAAATCAAGGAGTTTCCATGATATGAGGGAAACATAAAAAATCATAAATAATAAAATAAGGGACGTGTGGGTGTGTGGGACCGGCTTGGAGCATGACTGGCCGACCAGGGCCCGGTCCCGTGCGTTTTCCCTATTTTATGCATTATTTCATGATTTGAAGGAATTTTCATAATTTGAGGGAAATATCATGAAATCAAGGAATTTTCATGGGATTATGAAAACATGAAAAATATGCTAATAAAAGAGTGGGACTTGTGAGCCATCTAGGGTTTGGCCGACCTGCCATGGCCCGTGCACACGGATTTCCCTAATTTTTATTATTTTTCATGGGACCAAGGAAATATCATGAGATTAAGGAGTTTTCATGAAATTAGGGAAATAATAATAAAATAATGAGGAATCATGAGGTGTGGGGCCGGCTGGGACCAAGGCATGGCCGGTTGGCCAATGGTCATGCCCATCACGTTTTTCCCTAATTTTATATTATTTCCTCTGCGCGAAGGAAGCACCATGAAATTGAGGAGTTTCCTCAAAATAAAGGATATTTGTTCAAATGAAAGGGTTTTTCATAAACTCAGGGAAAACAACAAAAATATGATAAAAATATGAAACTGACGTGGGATCGACCACGACACAGTCGTCCGGTCAGTTGGTCCATGCTCCCAGCGCCTTGGTCAATTTTTATTTATTCGTTATTTTTCATCCTATTTTGCATAGGTTCATCGTTTCATCGTATTTTGAAATACTCGTTCATGCGGTGGTTATTAATGTATCATTGTTGAATACACTTGCACCATTTGAGACAGGGCTTGCTCAGAAAGCAGCTCTAATGCCCATGCGTCCAATATTTATTACTAATCCATGGATTTCTGCTGGGAAGGACCATGGATTGCGTAATGAAATACTTTGCGAAAATATTTGAATATTTTCAGAAATTCTGTGGATGAATCCAAGAATTTGAGTTTGAGACAGGTCTCGCTCAGAAGGCAGCTCTGATGCCCGTGCGTCTAATATTTATTAATAATCCATGGGTTTTTGCTGGGAAGGACCATGATTTGCGTAATGAAATATCTGCGAAAATATTTGAATATTTTCAAAAATTCTAAGGATGAATCCAAGAATTTAAGTTTGAGACAGGGATCGCTCAGAAGGCAGCTCTGATGCCCGTGCGTCCAATATTTATTACTAATCCATGGATTTCTGCTAGGAAGAACCATGGTTTACGTAATGAAATATCTGCGAAAATATTTGAATATTTTCAGAAATTCTGCGGATGAATCCAACAATTTAGTAATAATTAATTTATGACTTTATACTAGTAGAGCAAACTGTCTATGAGCATTAATTATTCTGATATGAACTTTGCTGGAGCTTCATATCTTTTATATAGCCAGGGTAAACTCGTTGTTTGTATCCTGAAAACGTCATCACTCTATACTAGAAGAGCAAGTTGTTTGGGAGTTATCCATCCCGTGATAGAAATAATTACTGAAGTGCTCAGTACTACTCGTGAGATATGGCGTTGTCCAGCTGTGAGACTACATATCTATGTGCACTTTGAGAGAAAGTATTCTCAATCAGAGAATTCGATGAGAGAACCGTGTCTCGATATTCACGTCTGATTGCTGGATCAGAGGTTTGTATAATTATGGGTTTACGATTTTAGCCTCTGTCGAAAATCCACCATCTACACCAGGAGAAGACTTTTTCAGAAGATTAGAACCTATGCCGAACTCACAAGAAATCTTTTTATCAATTTCACATAAGTTGGAGATAGATCTAGTTTGTACATCATGAATGCATGATTCGATAGGTACCAAACTTTTATCAGAGCTATTCTTATTCTCAAAGGAATTAAGCTTTACTAAGAATTTGAAAATGTTTTTAAATGCTCTAAATAGATCTTTGTCAATCGATCCATTACCATAGTATTCCTCATAAAGATTAAGAGTAATCTAATGAGATTCCATATCCTTGAGCTTCGACTGCGTTTTTTCAATAGACCCTTCTTAGAAGAACTTTTAATTTTTCCTTTAGATTGTTCCTTATTATCTAAGATTTCCAAGGAATTAGATGAAGCGGGATTATCACAAGATACCATAGGTCTAATAAATAATCTTTGAACAATCTTTATGAAATTATGGTGTGCGCTACAGATGCCAAGAGAAAGTTTCCCAGGGAAATTTCCCATAGGGATAGACTTTAGGGATCAGTCAAACACAAACTTATTAGGTTAAAGGTGTTTTCCTGCTATGATACCAATTGAAAAAGTGGGGGTACAACAACCTCACCTAATAATTCGTTTAGAAATATGTATGGACTAACTCCAATATACTTTTAAGAGAATCAACTAGACAGTCAGACTCAATCTTAATAAAAAGTATATCGAAGAGTTATATCTCAATTTCTCGATTCTATCCTTATTCAAGCAAATAGAAATATGCGAGTCTAATTGATTACAAGAGAAATTAACTTGAACGGTACCAATGACCAATGTTCAAGTATCAATCAATTTCAAAAACCAAAGGTCGGATTTACCAATTGATTGATTCAACGCACAACCTGTGATATTTTAATTATATAACAAAATATAATGTGTAAAATAAATAACAAAGACACAAGAAGTTTTGTTAACGAGGAAACCGCAAATACAGAAAAACCTCAGGACCTAGTCTAGATTGAACACCACACTGTATTAAGCCGCTACAGACACTAGCCTATGACAAACTAACTTCGGTCTGGACTGTAGTTGAACCCCAATCAATCTCACACTGATCCAAGGTACAGTTACACTCCTTATGTCTCTGATCCTAGCAGGATACTACGCACTTGATTCCCTTAGCTGATCTCACCCACAACTAAGAGTTGCTACGACCCAAAGTCGAAGACTTTAATAAACAAATCTGTCTCACACAGAAAAGTCTACAGGAATAGATAAATCTGTCTCTCACAGAAATACCTACAAGTTTTGTTCCATCTTTTGATAAATCAAGGTGAACAGGAACCAATCAATAACCCGGACCTATATTTACGAAGAACAACCTAGAATTATCAATCACCTTACAATAATCTTAATCGACTATCGAAACAAGATATTGTGGAATATCAAACGATAAGACGAAGGGTATTTGTGACTACTTTTGTATCTTGCCTATCGGAGAAATTAATATCAAGCCAATCTTACGATTGTACTAAAATATGATAGAAACAGCAAGATCAGATCACGCAACTACAGAGAAAATAGTTGGGTCTGGCTTCACAATTCCAATGAAGTCTTCAAGTCGTTAACCTACAAGGTCTCGGTAGAAACCTAAGGTTAAAGGAGAATCGACTCTAGATTATACAACTAGTATCACACAGGATGTGTGGGGATTACCTTTCCCAGTTGCTAGAGTTCTCCTTTATATAGTCTTCAAACCAGGGTTTGCAATCTAAGTTACCATAGTAGCAAAGCATTCAATATTCACCGTTAGATGAAAACCTGATTAGATTCAAGCTAATATCTTACAACCTTTAGATCGAACTTAGCTTGCTATACATAAATAAAATTATTAGAGCACTGCTCGGTCGAACTCACATGCGTCGTTATCTCAAGCATGTTTGTCAATATTAGTGATCAAAACTATAAAGTCTTGATTTCTAGTCTATTATAGCTAAGGTCTCGGACTAGGATAAAAAGTGTAGTTGAGCTCAATAACTCCATGGAAATCATCATACAAGACGAATGACTACTCAAGGAACCAGTGGATCTTCATCGGCTAAAAGGTATGTGGAGACTTGAACTTATCTATCACTCAAAAGTCTATATACTCTATCTCCTATATATACTAAGATTATACACATGTAATATTTCGAGCTGAGTATATCTCGCTTATCTATTTCTCAAAATATGTGTTGGTAAAGCTTTCGCTTTAGCCAAGTTCATCTTTACCTAGTGATGAAAGTCATGTTATGTTTCAATCATTTTGGAAATCGATCAGACGAAAAATAGTTTGTGAATAACAACTATATAACGCCCTCTGAGAATGTTTCAATAATTGAAATGAGATTTTAGACAATATAACCATTGGAGGATATAAGCATTGTTGTGGTAACACATATATGTATAAGTCCTTATTGCTTGAACCGAAGTTTGCGAACTTTGTTGATCAAGTGAAACCGGAGTAGTGCATGAGCTCAGTCGCGGACTCAGCATACAAGTTTCGTCCGCGAACCCAGTCCATGAACTAGCATAGTTCTCTAACCTGAGAATTTCTGCTAGAATTTTTGAACTCCGTCCGGGAAATTTTGTCCGCGAACCCAGTCCGCAAACTTGAGTAGGTTATGTCTAAAAACGATATTTGTGAACTTATCTTAAAAAACTAAGGAATGGTATTGCAAACCGTGGCTTTATAGTTCATGAATTGATTTGAGTGAATCCCATCGTTTTTTCTTCGATTGTGTCTTGTGCAGTACATGCGATTTCCTTGCAATTGAACAACTCTTTAACTAGTTCAATTGAGTCATTTGGACTAGTTATGGTGAAAAAAAATATGGTTGATATGAAAGTTATCATATGGCTAACCATTTGGTTAACTATTGTTAAACCAACTAATGTACAAGTTTGGGTACGGTTTTTACAAGCCTACAAACATGCATTTCATGTGTGTGTAACAAGATATGTTTTTGATCTAACGGTTGATAAATATTACCTTGAATCTAATCAGGGTTTCATCTAATGGTGAATATTGAATGCTTTGTTAGTAAGTTAACATTGATTGTAAACCCTGATTTGAGAGACTATATAAGGGAGAACTCTAGCAACTGGGAAACTAATCCCCACACATTCTGTGTGATACTTGTTTGCTAAGCTAGAGTCGTTTCTCCTTTAACCTTTGGTTTTCTTCTTCTAAAACCAGTTTAACGACTTAAAGACTTCATTGGGATTGTGAAGCTAGACCGATACTACTTTTCTTGTAGTTGTGTGATATGATCTTGCTGTTTTTATCGTACGAGTACAATTGTAATAATTGGCTAGAGATTTCTATCTCCGATATGCAAGATATAAAAGTAGTCACAAGCACTTTATCTCATCATTTGTGATTCCATAATATCTTTTTTCGCTGCTGTAGAAATCAAGGCCTAGCACGGGTCGAGAACCGGACTTTTACGATCCCTAATTATTGTGGGGTGAAGTATATGTGCTCATCCGTTCGTGGATATTTACCGTACAAGGTCGGATAGAGATATTTCTTACTAATTCGTTAGTAAGAGAGCTAGCTCTGCAAGGAAATAAGAGATTTTTTGAAGTCGCCACCTGACTAAGGGGAGTCAGTACCCTTTAAGTAGTTTGAATTATTTTGGGGAAAACAAACCTAGTTATGACTTTAATGCTTATGGTATATTATCAGAGAGTCTAATTAAGGAGATTCTAGTACGGGATGAGAAGGTGTTAGGCACCCATCAGCCGCCCAATCATATGATTGGCCTATACTTCATGATTAAATGGGGATAATATTTACAGCTTTTCTTTAAAATGTTCTATACATACTAGTGACTCTTGGACTAAGATGTATAGCTGGAAAAAACAACTTATGGTTATTCAACGGTATCGGGAACCTAGATCAATTCGTAGAATGTTGAGAATATTAATAGGCCGAATCTAAAGTTGTAATTTATTGATGTGAATAGTTTAAATTTGAACTAGACATTCATGGATGATGACAGAAATTTGGAAGCTGTCACGGATTACCGATTGAAGGCTTATTGAAATTTTGGAGTAATAACCGATAACCTGCAACTTAACTGGTAATTAGATAAGTTATTTGCATATTATTCATGTAGTTGCAGGAAATCCTACATTATACCCTTGATAAGATCTTACAGTGATTAACACATATTTGATGATTTAAACAACACTTTTCTATTTGATTCTCAGAAATGTTTACAAGTAATGGAAGAAGATCAAGAATACAACCGCTCTCTTGAATTTTCTATCTCCTCAAGACTTTCTCAACACTCAAAAATACATCATCCTCCTTTCTGAATCTACTGGATCTCTTTATATAGGGTAGTTACATAGTGGATGACAGCTAAGTTGTCCTTCAATTTTGGATCTGGCTCGCGGTGCTCTCGCGGTAGTTGTAATGTTAACTCTTGCATGATTTACAACCATCGCAGAATAATCACGCTCTTCCCGTGTTTCCTGTTTTCGTCATTCGTTACGTCATTCTTTGGATTATTCTTTGAGTTATTCTGTGACACTCGCAGAGTGTTGTTTTAGAATCTCGCAGAAATGTTGTAGCGATATTCTGATCCTACATCTTGCCTTTCCTCATGTCTTCTTCGTGGAGTGAAGTGGATATGAGGATCTCCAACCCTTCATAATACCGCAACTCCCTGTCTTTTCGCGTTTTTCTTTCGACAACATTCCGTGAATTTAGTTTAACAGCCTACACGTGTAGTGAATTTCCCCCTTTTTACTGGCACGTCTTTTATCAACAGGTCATCTCCTTTTTCCTATAAAAGGTAGAATCTGGTTACAAAACTAATTTTCTTCTTTTACTTTTCTATCTTCTTCATCTCTTCGTCTATTCATTCTGTTTTCCGTCTGCAACTTTCTTCTCTCAAAGATTCTTCTGCTACTATTTCCATAGAGCCATCAAGGTATCTCTTCTTCTAATGTTGTTAAATTTGATCTTACTTACTTAGATTATGTTCATTATTATTTATTTGATCTATTTTTATCTGATTTTATATACCTCCCATATTGTGTCTTTGCTTCAGCAGAGCCGTTCCCAACACCAGAGTTGTAGTCCAAAACCCTAATCTTCAGGAAGATTTTCAACAAAAACCCGTCGAGAAGAAAAGGAAGTCTGCGAGTAATAAGGTAGAAAGAAACATTTATCTTCTTAATAACAATATTGTTTCCTCTGTTTCTTATCTATATTATTATTCGCAGGGTAATGAAGATGCTGCTAGACCTCGCAATAAATATCGCAAGGCCAAATCTCTTGAGATTCATATTACTATTCCCAAATTTACATCTTCAAAATATGTTTCTACTACTTCGAAAATAGAACCTCCATCCTCTATTTGCGAGAATGTTATTATCAATACCCCCAATGCCATCAATCCTCCAATAAATGAGACTCCTAGAACTGTTATGAACAGAGTTTCTTCTTGTCCTGTCTTACCCCCAACTGTTACCTTTCCAGACACTCCTCCTCATGATGATACAACTATCATAAATGATTCAAATCTCCAGCTCGCCATTATTACCACTTCACCATCTACACCTCTTCCCTCATCTAAAGAATCATCAATAGGGGTTGATGCTGCTTTTAGAGTTCTGTCTGACATTTTAGATGATGCCAGAAAATCTTCCACTGACCCCTTCAAATATGATGTTTACGAGACTTTAATCAAATATTCTAAAGAGAAGTATTCAAGCTAAAACTTCAGAATGTGATATCCTTGGTCACAAACTTCACAATTCTTCATTAGATTGCGAAAATATTCGCAATAAAAACAAGGAATTAAAAGGTATGTTTCTTTTGCCTCTGCCTCTAACTTTTCTGTTCCTGTAGATTTTCATCTTTTCTGTACTCAATTTCCTTTTAAATATTTGGTGTGCCTATTTAGCTTTAAATCAGAAACGAGTAATGGAGATATTTGAATTAGAATCTGCTGCTGAAGAAGCCCGTGTTGAGAGAGATTCTTGGATGGATCAATATAATAGATAATCTCCACACATACTCAATCGATAAAATAAATAATCTTACCAATGAGAACGATCAATTAGTGCAAAATCAAAATCTATTAAATAGCGAAGCTACTCGCCTCTCATATTTGTTAATTCGAGCTAACTTGGCGATGAAATCTTTATCAGATGAAAATAAAACTTTATCTCAGGAGAAATGTATCTTTTTAAACAAAATGGCGATCTCTTCGCAACAAATAAATGATCTTCAGAAAATGTGTAATGACCAAGAGCAATCTCTTCGTTTACTAAAAGATGAACTCAAGGAAGTAATTGAATCTTCTGCCGCTGAGAAAAATAAACTTATCAAAGGCAGGCTAACTCTAAGTTTAAAGGCCAGTAAACTCCAAGATCAATATTCTCAATTAGAAGAATCTTACTCCTTATTAGCGAAAGAAAATACTTATCTCCTTTCCAAAGAAGAAATTATAAAATCTCGCCTGAAGGGTATAGTTGGAGATAATTTCGATGATGCCATGAATCAAAGGGAGAATTGTTTCTTAACATTAATTCAAAATTTAACTTCTCAAAAGGAAGGTAGTCATTTTGATTGCCTTAATTGTTAATTTTTCTATATAATTTCTCTGTTATATTTCTTGCGAAATTTTACTTGAATATTTTCTTGTCAACTTCTTTTCTGAGAATCTGAAAAAAAGCCTTCATTCTACCATTTCTGATCTGACTGAAAAATTGGCTAAAGTTCGCAAAGAAAACGGAAAGCTCACTTCCCATCTTGTTCAATCTCGCGATCGTGCTGAGAGGAGATATGACTACCTTGAGTACTACAAAAATATAGAGATTAGAAATTGTGATAGAGGTTTCTTTCGCAAGGTTCATCTTAATGCTAAAGTTCTTGTGAATGACATTCTTTTATCCCAATCTCTTCCTCCAGTATCCATTGATCCTCTAGAAGTAGATGATTATGAAATTCCTCTTCCTATCGATAATGACCTATACTATGCTAGTGATGAAGAAAATTAAGAAGATGAAGAAGATATCTCTCAAGAAGACCCAACAGAAGAAGAAGTCCTTCTAGAAAAGTAGCTACCGGTGGTGAAGAAATTGCTGGCGAAAAATTAGGTGAAGAAGAAACTCAAGATGATCGTGATGCAAAGAATACCAGTAAGGAGGATGAAGCTGGCGAGACTAATAGTGAGATTAATTCATAAGCCTGAGTTTTGCTCTTGTTTTCTTTTCCCTCCTTTTTCTTGCGAGCAATGTATCTTTCCCGCAACTTTGGAGTTCAACTTTGCCTCTGTTATTTTGAATATTCTCAAGAAAGATAATGATATTTTATTTATAAACTCCCCTATTTGCCCTTCATTATCTTTCTTATAATGATCAAGTGTTTCCTGCATTCTTCCTTTGCGAACCGTGTTGCGATATTTCTTGCGAAATTATGGATGATGTTGCGATATGATGAATATTATGAATAATCCTGTTGTGTGATTCTGAATAACATTTCTGAAAAATTCCAAAGGATTCTGATAAATATTTCCTGCATTCTTAAAAGAAAATAGTTAATGTTTGGGATTATTCTGTTGGTCTTATCTTGCCTTCCTAGTTAAAGGTCTTATTTTGCCAATTTTTTCAGTCTGCAACAAAATCGCAGGACGTCTTTACATTTGTATGCAAAAACCCATTGATCTTGCCTTATCTGTATTTTGTCAATTTCTCTTCGACAATATGACAAGTCTAAGTTTTCTTGCGAAAACGAAGCCATATGACATTGCCGTCTCGCAATGAAATCGCAGGACGTCTTTACACTTTCATGTAAAAACCCATTGATCTCATCTTATCATTTTCTCTTATGGCTTGTTGCCTTTGTATAATATTTGTCACGCGACAATATGACAGGCCTAAATGCTCTTGCAAGTGTAAATCCCCATGACATTGACGTCTTTAGACACTTATCATCTCCCTAATGGAGGGTACCGCCCTTATCTTCCCCCTGGTTGCCACTTCAAGGAGGGCACATCGTCCATACAAGACTAGCTCCTCCTATCCGGATTTACCAACAACCAGTTGTTTTCGCAGCCTCTTGTCCTTTATGCCTATATGGCTTATAGTTACAAGACTGCACCCTAAGTGGGGTTTTCTTCGGGCTGAGTGCAACATAGCCAATACTTACTAAGAATGGCCAGGGTAGGTTCGTACATCCCGGGCATCCTTGGCTCAACCGTGTACCTCGGCGCCTTGGTTATACTCTTCACTCCTTAGAAAAGACCCTCGGTCGTCCAACCAGGGTATAACCTTATATAGTTGGAAATCCAAGGTACCTCTCCCGGATAGGTTTTCTTTAACCCCAACATCTTCATGACTCAGGTTCCAGTAGCGGTGTAACCTTATCCCCGAGTCACGCAAAGAGATACCCCCTAATATAACGTACTTTAGGTCTTACATTTACCTCTTGCGAAATTTTATTCGCGAAATAGGGTGTACTCCATAAAGGTTTGTCCCGTTCTTTGTTTCTTTTGCGTATATCGCAATCTTTCATTCTTTATGTAATCTTGAATAATCTTGCGAATGAACTCGCAGCTGTAAAAAATTGTTTTGCCTATTTTGTATTAAAAATTTGTTACTGATAATATCTTTTTAAATATAATCTGTTCCATGGTCTACCAAGTCTTTGACCAACATCTCTGCCTTCTGGGTCTACCAGCCTGTATGCCCCTGTTCCAACTATCTCCTTAATGATATATAGTCCATCCCATTTTCTTTCCAACTTTCCACCACGTTCTTGCTGGTACTCTGGTGTTTCTCGCAAAACTAAATCGCCTGGTTGAAACTCACGTTTCTTGACTTGCTTGTTATATTCGCGAGCCAACCTTCGCTGGTAATGTTCCATATATTGTAATGTTTTTTCTCTCTTCTCTTCTAATTCATCAAGTTCTCTTAGAATCATGCCAGCATTAAGATTCTTCTCCCAGACCTCTCTTTTCATTGTAGGAATAACAACTTCTGTTGGTAGTACTGCTTCAACACCATATGTTAAACAAAAAGGTGACATCCCAGTTGCCTCTCTCCTGGTTGTGTTGTAAGCCCAGACTGCATTATGTACCTATTCACACCATGCTCTATGGTAACCTTCTAATTTCTTTTTTAAGATGTCTGTGATTGTCTTATTAGTTGGTTTAGCCTGACCATTAGCTTGTGGGTATAAAGGAGTAGATTTTCCACATCTTATCTTAAATACATTGAGTAGCAATTCTATGTTTTGTCCTTCAAATTGTTTTCCATTATCAGAAACCAATTGTGCTGGAATTCCAAATCTGCAGATGATATTTTCAAAGATGAATGTAAATATATCTTTATCGTGAATGTGTTGTACTGCTTTTTCTTCTTCCCACTTTGTGAAGTAATCTGTCGCGATAATTAAGTATCTCTTCTTCCCTGAACCTGGCACAAAGGGTCCCACAATATCTAAGCCCCAATTTCCAAAAGGCCACACACTTTTTGAAGATGATAATGGTGCCCCTGGTGCATGTATCCTCTTTCCATGTCGCTGGAAATCTTCACAACGCTTTGATAATTTTTTTGCATCTTCATGCATATACAGACAATAATAGCCTTGCATTTTTGTTCTATAAGCCAAAGATCTTCCTTTACTATGATTACCAGCATCACCGCTATGCAACATTTTTAAAACTTTTTCTCCTTCTTCCCGTGTCAAGCATCTAAGTAATGGCCCATTAAAAGATTTTCGATACAATACCCCATCCCTTAATTCATAATTTGTTGTGCGACTCTTTAATTTATGCGCCTCCAATATATTTCTTGGTGTTTCTCCAGTCTCCAAGTATGCGTGATGTTCTGCTCTCCAATCTGCGATAATGTCGCTGGCTAATTCTTCTGTGTCATTTTCTATTATCATTACATCCGCTTTTTCTTCTTTTTCTTTATTAATTGAAGGTGATACAAGTGTCTGAATTCTTATGCATCTCGCAGCTGGGTTTGTCATCATACTTGATATGAACGTAAAAGCATCTGCGAGTCTATTATCTTTTCTTGATATATGTCTCCATTTTATTTTTGGAATAATCGCAGACAATTCTTCAACAAGTTTCTTGTATTTCTTCAGATATGGTTCATTCGTTGTGTATTATCCTTTTATTTGGCGAATAACCAATTGCGAGTCACTGGTAATCCTTGCGTTCTTCAACTTCATCTCTACGGTGAACTTTAGAGCATGCACCACAACTTCATATTCTGTCTCATTATTAGTGGATGTAAAATCCAAACGAAATGAGAAAGCCATTTTTTCTCCTTCTGGTGAGATAAAGACTACTCCAATTCCATTTCCTTCCCCATTTGATGATCCATCCACCAATATTTCCCACATGTTGGGTTCCTTTAATAGATCTTTTGGATCTCCATGTTCTTCTTCTATGTCCATCATTTCTTCCACAACTTCATCATCTTCTAGAGGGAATTCTGCTAAATTTTTTTGCCACAACTTGTGATTTTGGTGAGGATAGGACTTCATATTTGATTTCAAAGTTCCCTACTTGTGCATTCCATCTCTCAACTCTACCTGATCTTTTTGAGTTCTTCATTACTGACTCAATGTGAACCTTTGTTAACACCTTTACTTTATATGTTTGAAAATATATGCGAAGTTTAAAGGTTGCATAAACCAATGCCAGAATTATCTTCTCAATTTTTTGAATAATTTTTCTCTGCAGAATTAAACGTTTTGCTGATGTAGTAAATTGGTTTTTCTACCCCTGCATCTATTCACAATAACACTGCACTTAATGCGTGCGATGTTGTCGTAAGATAAATCAGTAATTCTTCTCCCGGCTCCGCTTTCTGTAAAATAGATATGTTTATTAGATATTCTTTAAATCCTTGAAAAGCCTTCTCACATTCATCTGTCCACTTGAATTTTGTACCCTTCCTAAGTATATTAAAAAAATGCTTGCATTTATCTGAAGATCGCGAGATAAATCTTCCTAGCGAGGCTAAGAGCCCGTTCAACTTCTGTACATCTTTCACTGTTGCTGGCGTTGGCATATGGCGAATTTCCTGTACTTTCTCTGGATCAACTTGAATTCCTTCTTTTGATACAATATAACCTAAAAATTTCCCTGATGCTACTCCAAAAATGAATTTCTCAGGATTCACCTTGATGTTAAAGAGTCGCATTTGATAAAAAAATCTCCTTCAAATCTTGCACATGGTTCTTAGCTTCTTTACTCTTTATTAACATGTCATCTACGTACACCTTTAATGTTTTGTGTATCCACTTTGCGAACACCTTCTCCACCATTCTTTGATACGTTGCACCAGCATTTCGTAACCCAAATGGAATTTTTGTGTAACAATATAATCCTCTTGGATCAAAAAATGCGGTGTGCTCTTGATCTTCTTCAGCAAGAGGGATATGATTATATCCTTTATACCCATCCAATGAAGATATTATATCATTTCCTGCTGCTGATTCGACCATTTGAGGAATATCTGGTAATGGAAAGCTATCTTTAGGACAAGCTTTGTTTAGGTCAGTAAAATCTATGCAAATTCTTATCCCTTTATTCTTCTTTGGAACCACTACCATATTTGCAATCCATTCCGGGTATTTTGCTTGCCTTATAATTCCCGCATCTAGCATCTTCTGTAACTCTTCTTCTATTTTTGAGTGATAAGTTGTCGAGATTTTCCTTATCCTTTGCTTGAATGGTCTCATATCTTTGTTAATTTCTAACTTATGACATGAAACTGATGGATCTATTCCAGGAATCTCATCCATACTCCACGCGAAAATATCCTTATATTCTCACAAGAGATTTATGGTTTGTTCTTCTTCATCTGCACCCATCTTAGTTCCAATTTTCAGCATTTTAGGTTCTTCTTCACTTCCAACATTTACTTCTTTTGTTGGTTCTGCTGTGGTTTAGCTGGCCTCAGGTTCTCCCATTGGCGTTGGTGTTTCCATGACTCTTGTGGGCTCATCATCTTCTTGCGAGATCTCGCTGGGTATTCCTTTTCATTATCTTGCTCTTATCACGTAAACTTTAAATTCTTCTTCTTTCTTTGCCTCTTTTGCCAATTTTCTGCGAGCTTTTCGCAATTTTGGACGCTCTTCATAGTTTCTCACTTCAATTTGATAACACAGTTTTGCAAGATCAGTATCTCCTCTAATTTCTCCAATTCCACTAGGCATAGGAAATTTGATGCATTGATGTAATGTTGATGATATAGCTTTGATTGCGTGTATCCATGGTATCCCCAATATCATGTTATATGGTGCCTCCACATCCACCACACATAATGTTACTTGTGTTTCAATCTCTCCTACTGGAATGCGTACCATTATTTCGCCTTTAGGTTTTGTTATAGATTTTCCAAAACCATGAATGTGATAATTTGAACAAGACATCTCTTCATCCTTGTATCCCATTTTCTTAAATGTATGATAGAATATAATATCTACAGAACTTCCTGCGTCCACCAAAGTTCTATTCACAACCCATTCTTCTGCAGATCTTGTTAATTTCTTCATCTTCACTCGCATAGTAGATACCGTGATTACTAATGGAAATGTATGATCCAAATTTTCTTCTGGTATTTCTGCTGCTGTGAATGTGATTTCTTGCTTTTCCCAATCTTTCAGAGGTGATATTTTCTCCACCGTCGTAATTCTTTTTCCTTCAAAATCTCGTTTATGAATCTTTCCTCTAATATTTTCATGGAATTGGTTGATCATTGTTTTTGTTATCGTATTGCACTCCAACTTCCTGTAATCTTCCTTTGCTTCAATTTTTTCTTCAACTGCTTCACCAATTTGTTCAATCATCTTCTTAACTCGAATATTGATATTTTATCTTGCTTTTTCCTATAATTTTCAACTTTCAGTCCCTATTTCTAGCGCCAAAATGTAGTTGTAGGAAATCCTACACTACACCCTTGATAAGATCTTACAGTGATTAACACATATTTGATGATTTGAACAACACTTTTCTATTTGATTCTTAGAAATGTTTACAAGTAATGGAAGAAGATCAAGAATACAACCACTCTCTTGAATTTTCTCTCTCCTCAAAACTTTCTCAACACTCAAAAATACATCATCCTCCTTTCCGAATCTATTGGATCTCTTTATATAGGGTAGTTACATAGTGGATGACAGCTAAGTTGTCCTTTAATTTCGGATCTGGCTCGCGGTGCTCTCGCGGTAGTTGTAATGTTAACTATCGCAGGAGTTGCAACCATCACAGAACAATCACGCTCTTCCCGTGTTTCCTGTTTTCGTCATTCGTTACGTCATTCTTTGGATTATTCTTTGAGCTATTCTGTGACGCTCGCAGAGTGTTGTTTTAGAATCTCGCAGAAATATTGTAGCGATATTCTGATCCTACAATTCATATGTGGGGTCGTTATATGAGAGGGGAAACCACTCCACGATATGAATTAATTAGATCATACTACGAAATATATCATTACAAATAAATTATGTAGAAATTGACATGGACAATCAGAATGTGAGAGGGGAAATCCACTCTATACTCACAATTTTGATTTATACACGAAAATAAATTTGATCAATATACCTTAGACGGGGTATTTGCTTCAAAGATTCTTATACTCTTCCTTTTTTGGTTAAGTATGCTGAAAGTAGTTAAAGTACTAGCAATTTAATGCTAATCTTTTAAAAACTTAAAGACAATACTTGATTTAATATTTCTATTCTTTTGGGTTTTCTCTAAATAAAATATAAATGCATAAGACAATAATAACTATTATGTAGGAAGGAAATTTGATTTTTCTTTGATTGAATGACAAAATACATGGAGACTTGGAACATGTGAGAAGAAATATTTTCTATTTGAGAGACAATAATTCTTCTTGGTTTGGGTGGAAACCTAGATTTTCGATTGTGTTTGTATGAGGAAAATAAGGATAGTTTCTTTGGTGTAATTGGTTGTGATTCTTTGTTGTAGAATCAGATTTTTATGAGGTAGTTGGTTGTGTAATTCCCTTGGTTTTTCTTGATGTTTCCTTGGTTGTAAGCCATGCCTTATATAGTTGAAGAAATATAGGGAGTGGGTGGAGGAAATGATGAAATGGTGAAAATAATAGTAGGGGACAAAGGATATTGAGATTGATTTACTTTTCTTTTTCTTCTTTTTCTTTTTCTTTTCCCTTTTGTTTACTTTTCTTTTTCTTTCTTGTTTTTCCAAATTCCTTGAAAGGAATATAACAGATGGAAAGTGGGTGTAAAAGAGGAGAGATGGTGCATGTGATGTTTTAAAAATTGGGCCATTGGGTAGTGGGATGAAAGAGATTTATTATTTTAGAAAAAAGAGTGGTTTTTAGTGGTATTTGAGAGGGATGTTTCTTTGCTTTTTAGGTAGTGGGGGGCATGGAAATAAGAAAAGATTTATTTTATTGGGTAATGAAAATGTCGAATGGTTGTAATGATGTAGAGGAGAATTCTTTTCATTTGTGAGAAAAAATAATGGGATTTGAGAAGGATTATTTCTCATGGGTTATGGAAATGGGTAAATGGGTAACCGGGTAATGAAATAGGTAATGGGGTAGTGCTTGTGGGCTTGATTGGGTAATACTTGTGGGCATCATTGGGTAGTGTTTGTGGGATTGATTTAAAGGATATGGAAATCCTTAATTGTTCCACAAAGAATTTCTCTTGTATTCGGCTTCGAATGTGTAAGACCGATATCTTTCCATAGAAGGTGCGAAATTGGGGTGTCAACAGTTGCCCCTCTTTGAGAGTAATCGCTCGTGGTTGGCGAACAAAGTCGTGGACCCGATTTCGCGCTTTGTTTGTTGTTGATGAACGGTGATTCAATTGTTGATGCAGAAATTTATGATATTGGCCAGGTTTGCGCTGGTTAAGCTTTGTCGATTTCCTAGGAGGCATCGGGCCTTGCACTATACGGTCCATTGCAGATTCTGTTTTGAGGTCACAACTATTCGGTATGTCATGCCTTGACTTGGTGTGATTGATTTTCCTTCGAAGAATAAACTCCTTTTGGAAAGGGTCGTTGTTCTATTCCAAGATTTCTGAAGAAGGAAGTACTTTTATTTCTTTATAAGATTGGGGGAGAAGAGTATTATTTACCCAGGGGTTCTTCTTTAATTTGTTTTTATTGTTTTCTCCTTCAAGACGACATCTGAGCAGCCTTCTGATGTTTTCTCTGATCTTCCTCCTTTGTCGCCGGTACGTAGAAGACGGAGGGTTGGGGTTTTGGATGATGTTGAAAACCACGTTTCGGCAAAGATCCGTAATGATCCAATAAACTTTTTGAGTTTGAATTTTCCATTTTTCATGTTCTTCGAGTCCGTATTCTAGTAATTCTTACCGGGATTCTTCCTTATCATATGATTTTGCAGGATTATTCTTGGGCGCACGTCCGTGGAACAACTACTGGAATAATGGAGTGGTGGACTGTGTTGAGAAAATGCATAGGTGTTCGTGACATTGTACGACAGGTCGGTTGGTTGGCCTTCATAGAATCCTTGAGTTCGTACCAGGATTGTGATAATGCCATATTTGTGGCGGAGCGATGGTGGGGTGACACCAACTCATTTCATCTTCCACACTGCGAGTTGACCATCACTCCTCGAGATTTCTACATGATTACTGGAATCCGTGGGGGGGGGGTTGGAGTTCTTGTGCCTTTAGGTGCCAACATGCTTGAGGTAAATGTCCGGCATATGTTGAGGCCGCGTTGTGGGAACATTTTCCCAAAGAGTTGGTCAGTCAGTCTTCCAGACTTGAGATCAAGTTTCTGGACTCCTAAGACGGAACTTGATGATGACGCTCCGAGAGATGACCCTAAAGTCATTGAAGTTACTAGAGATTTTCTTATTTATTTTGCTGGGTATACCTTCATCAATTCTTCTCATGACTATGTCAATGCGGGTTACCTGACAGATTTCAATGATCTTGACCTGTTGGGTTTTAATGACTGGAGAAGTTGCGCAATGGCTTGCCTCTTCAAAGTATCACTCGAGTGACTCGTCTTGAGACCAAGGTTCTGTGTGGGTTTTGACCCATCTTGAATGTGAGTGCTCATCACCTTGGATTAATATAGATAATTTCATCTGAATTTCCTCATTGCTTTCTTCTAACTCTCCTTCTTATACCTTTTTAACAGTTCTGGTGCTATGAGTATTTTCCCACTAGTCGTCCACCATTTGATTGAAGTTCATCCAATAGCCAGTTTTTCCACGAATTTCTAGGTGGAGAGGTGCCTTTCGAAATCATTCTCTTACACATGCTCGTTTATGTTTAGAAGAGGCTACCGTTGACTCAGTAAGCCCCCCCCCCCCTTTTTTTTTTTGGTCTTCACTTCATTTTCGTTGTAGATTTGCTGAGATCCTTGGAAGAATAATCCGAACAGTCGTGATGACGGAGCTATTCGTGTTATGTCGCTTAGCATGCTTCGTTATTTGTAACGAGGCTCGGATTATTATGCCTGGTATCTTGGTGATAGATTCGGAAAGAAAATCGGTCAACCGAATGTGACACCTCGCTTCCCCCCTCCTCGGGATACATGTTTAATTTATGCATCTTTTAGTGGTATGATCGCTATGTCTCGAAAACCGCAATGCTTATTTTAAGACTCGGTCGATTGTTACTTGGATTTTGACACGTATTGGAAATCTATTTCTTTGGGTCCACCTCTAGACGTTCGTGATCAGCATGAGGATATTACTGTGAGGGACCTTGGTTATGCCCCTTGTCCGCTATTGATGGGATCTTCAAGCAATCTTCTTACTCAACATGCTCCCGTACTCAATGTGGATCATCTGATTCCTTCTTGGGATCTTCAAAAACCTATATTGGGTGCTTCTAACGTGATTTGTATTGAAGGCGGATATTTTGACCAGGAGGGTGTTGTTGGTTTTCCTCTTCCGATAGACGTTCCAGAGGTATCTTCATTATCACTGCTTTGTTTAAGAACATCTATCTTTACCCTGTACTTTCTATAGGTTTCCAAAGTTTTTCAAGAATACTTGCTCCACCTGGTGGAAAACCGAAATCGCCAGCTTAATTCGGTGGTAAATGAGATATATGGGATCATGTTGAGGACTGATGCCATCAGTAGGGAATCTTTCGAGTAGCAAGCACGCATCGAATCTCTTTCTGAAGAATTGTCCATACTCCGGCTGCTTCATGAGGTTTACCAGATTTTTTTTTTTGATTTTTTTTTTCAAATAGGGAAAAGGAGCTAGCGGGTCGGATGAGTGACCGCAACGAATCGGGTTTCATTTCGTGATGCCCGAATAGGTGGCTTGATGGAGCCCTAATTCTCTGCCTTATATACTCCGTCTTCTCCTTTTCTACCACTAGCTTCTTCTTCTTATTATTCTTCTCTGCATATCCGCCTCTTTCCTCATGCTTTCATCAGATCCTTCTTGTATGTGCCAGATCCGGACTTTGATATTTCTTATCTTAATCACCGTCTTCATGTTCTTCTACTTTATGCTTGTTTGGTTTATTTCCGTAGTAATCATTTATTAGTAGAGTGTGCAAGATAGGGTTTGAGCGGATGGATAACTTACTCTCTGAAGTAGTGTTAACTGAAGTGAGATGTCTTTGGTGGAATCTCAGTATAGATCTGTATAAATCTTCTTTTTTCTGTGCTTGATGTTAGTACATCTTGGGATCCATACTAATGTTCGGCTCGGAGATGAAGATCTGATGATTTAGGAAAAGATGCAAGATTGTTCCATATGCATCTTCAAAATACATACAATGATAAATCCGGATTTCAAAGTTGAAGTCAGATTTAGATTTAGATGTATTCTGACAAGTATGAACGATCTGCCTAGGATGAAGCCGTCTGAATCAAGTGTGTCATATGGGAACTTTGAACACCATCACACACTTGTCTCGATCAATGGAAAATGGTGAAGAAGTTGGGTCTCGGCCCACACTCAGAAAAAATCATCTCCTTTCTTTATTAGTTCTTCATTTATTCTTCTTTGGTTCATCATCAGATCATTTTTGTTTTTTTGTTGTTTTTTTTTTTATTTTTCTTTGATCTGAACATGTATCCTTCAGATGAGTATGTGTTCATGCTTTTCATTATTGTAGACGAAGATCTTTTAAATCCTTTATTTGTGAATGAAATGTTTTCTTCTGGTGGTGTTCATGTCTTTGGTTTGACTTGCACTGACTTTGCAGATCGCTGACTCCGGTGGAGAGACCTTAACTCGGCGTTCACAAAAACTAAAAGCATGATTAGACTCAACATAATACTCAAAAGCTTTTGCCTCAGTTTCCTATTTGGTATGTGCATGGCACAATATCATCCTAAGGCTTTCATCATCAGCATTTTTTTTAAGATTTTTTTTTTTTTTTGCAAACGATATTTACAAAATTTAATGACTACAAAATACTGAAATTATTGATTTGGAGAGTTTGGATCAGTTGCCTATCTGGTTGCTCATAACACCATATCCAATCCTAAGCCTTTCATCATTGACAAACTTCCCGTTTTTTTTTTTTTTGAAAACAAAACCTTAGAAATCTGTTTTTTTTTTTTTTTTTGAAAACAAGTTGATAAAGTAGAAAACGAGGGTAAAAGTCATAAGTGCTGAAAAACCAGTTGATCTTTTGAGGAGATGCAGGGATTAGGTATGCTGTAATGTTACCTTTGATTAGGCATAATACCTCTTTAGTTGATCTGCATTCGTGGGCCTGGGATGTTCTTGTCTATATAGGTTCATCAATTGTACTGCCATTCCCTGAAAAATGTTTTTGACAATGAACGGACCTTCCCATTTTGGTTTGAATTTTCCCCTTGGGTCGATATGCTTGACTGGCCGAATTTCCTTGAGCACAAGATCTCCTTCATCGAAGTTGCATGGTCGCACATGTTTGTTGAAACCGCGTGGAATTCTGTTCTGTTATGATTAGGAATGGAAAGCTGCTATTAGCCTATTTTTATCAATAAGATTTAATTGTTCGACTCTTAATTTTACCCATTCATCTTCAGGTAACTGACTCTCCTTTAGAACTCTTAGAGTTGGGATATCCACCTCTATAGGATGCATTGCCTCCGTACCAAATGTGAGCGAGAAAGGTGTAGCCCCGGTTGCATTGCGAATTGAGGTTCTGTATACCCACAAAGCATATGGTAATTTCTCACTCCAATCTGTATATGTATCTGTCATCTTCTTTAGGATCTTGACGAGTGTCTTGTTGGCTGATTCTACCGCTCCGTTGGTTTGAGGCCGATACGGTGACGCTAGATGGTGCTTAATTTGTACTTCCCAAGCGGTTGTTCGGTTTCTTCACCGATAAAGTTTGATCCATTGTCTAATATTATTTCATGTGGAACTCCATATATGCAGTTGATGTGGTTCTGTATGAAATCGACTGTCGGCTTTCCTTTGAAGCTTCTAGTCGAAATGGCTTCCACGCACTTGGTGAAATATTCAATTTCAACAAAGATGTACTTGTGGCCGTTGGAAGATGGATTGATTTTACCTATGAGATCAATTCCCCAGGTGGAAAAATGCTATGGAGATGATAGAGTATGAAGTTGAGAAGGAGGTACATGTTTCATGGAATTTCCCTTAAATCAGAGAAAAATACATAAAATTTGTGATTCCCCGGTTTCCGAAACCCGGAGTGCCACGTGTATGCCATAGCCGAGGCCCGGCTACTAAGCCCAAGCTCGTTGAGTAATTCATTTCGGCTTATTTAATTATGTTCGTTTTAAGAATTATGTCACAGCGGAATGCTCAGAAATTCATTTAGGAAGGTCAAACCGTTGATTTAACCTAATTTGAAAGCCACCGGAAGAAAAACACATTTTGGTTCTCAAATAAAAATACTAACACCGTTCAAGT
This sequence comes from Papaver bracteatum, assembly GCA_023529315.1. Lineage (NCBI taxonomy): Eukaryota > Viridiplantae > Streptophyta > Magnoliopsida > Ranunculales > Papaveraceae > Papaver > Papaver bracteatum. The sequence goes on from JAJJWX010005130.1 coordinate 1,051,578, forward strand.
CTTATGATTAATTAATAAGAAACGATTTCAACCCCATATTGTAAAACTGAAAACAGACCAAGGTGGATTACTAGAATTTTACAGGCTTCATGCGAGTTCTAAAATTTATCGGATGTTATACGGATAAAATCTATACTGTAAATACTATTATACCTAAATTATTCGGGATTTTTAAATAAGTTGAGTATCCTTTGACCATAGTCAAATGTGTAGTTGACCAGAACTGCAGAAAATCAAAACTGTACCATTCTGTTTTATAAAAATTATATAAAATCACAGATAACTCAAAATTGGATGAGGTTTGTCATTTTAGAAAGATAAAAGATAGATATGGATTTTCTCAGCAGACACTAAGGTCTGAAAACTAATGTATTATAGTTTTAAAATAGGATATTTATGAGATATTTAAAACAGTCGGAAAATTTCTGGATTTAACAATGGTACAAAGAATTATGTTAAAAATACATATACTACTTAGAAAATTCTATAATTTTCAGAAAATGTCCCTTAAGATGTTTTACATTTGTTTCAAAAAGAATCAAATCAAAACCTATTAATCATTTAAAATTATAAACAGTCAACTCAACATCATGCAATATTTTACAGCTTTGAATCTAAGACTACATATTTGAAAAAGAAATTACGCATAAAGAACAAATTTAAGGATCTAAAATTATTCTCTAAGCTCCACGTTGATCAATTCCTTGTCATGCGTCAAATCTGGAATTTTTGTCATAATACGACGTGAGTTGTGACACTCAGTAGGCAAGGAAGCAACAAAACATTTTATGCAATATCTTTTAATTTATTTTCAAAATAAGTTGCATGGTTAACACCACCACAAACATATGGAAACACCACATCCATATACATTAATAAATTCAATCAATCTGCTCGCCCAAGGGAGCCCCACGTGGGTTTAGGAAACAAAAACCGTTTCCAAGGATATCTCGTATCCCGTCATAAATAATCTTTAAGAATCACATTTTATGGACCGCAGCCCAACATTCATAATCATTCTCACAATATCGATTATCATCCATATATTAATGGAAACTTGCAAACATAAATTTAATTAAAAGAAAATTAAATAAAAGAAGAGTTTTAGATTGTGTTGCGCCTACCTCAAACGCTAGCAATATGCACATGAATCCGAAATCTCCAATTAACGGATGCTAAAGGATCCTCTAACTATCTTGGTTGTTTCATATGATATAAAAATAACTTCAAGCCTATAGTATATTTCTTTTATTTTATTTTTGTTGTAACCTAAGCACTGATTTGAAGAAATGTTCGTCTTCCTTCCCCGACTAAAGCAACTCTTCTTTGTTTGATATTTATAGTCAAACTTTTAATAAGACCCTAAATAATTACCAACTAATGACCTCGTGACACTTGGTACCAAAAACATATCCTAAGCTCATCTGATGACAACCAATTGGGTCAAAATCTTCTTTTACATAAACTTTTGACTGAACTTTAGAAACTTTAACAATTCTTTTCTCCTTTATCCGACCCTACATTTCCACTACTACTACTTTGGCCTATATCTTTAAACTCATCTCAAACTCATTTTGTAGTCAAATAAAAAATGACCCGTTCCCACCCATAAAAGATTCCCATGCGTGAAAATACAAAAGCATAGAAAACAGGAAAGCAGCTTTTGATAGATGGGAAACACAATTATTAAACTTAAAATAATTATTAAACTAAGCCAAGCTTAAAATAAATAAAGATAGATGGGAAACACAAATTATTAAACTTTTCTGATCATTACTTGTTGGTGGACATGTGAGGGTGGGAAACACACTTACTAAACAAAAGAATTAGGAAGTAACTCTGGCTTAACTCATGGTTTAAGAACTAACTCATGGATCCGCCACTCATGGCCTTTTTATTTTTATTTATTAACTCATGAGGAATTTCGTTAAATACTTTTAACATGAAGTGGTGGACATCTGGATTATTACTCCCACCGAATTTCATAATTTTTGGAGTTGTATTCGTATTTTATTAGTATTATACGAAAAACAGTGAAAGAACAAAACTAAAATTTTGTTGAGATGGAGTATCTAATTTGATGTTTCATAAGATACATTAATCCGATCGTCTTCAAATTCCATGGAAACATTTCTAACACTTGTATCTATGTCATATCAAAATGTTAGAGAAAACCAACGGTTCAAATGAAAGATAATGATTTTATACGATCCTTCTAAAATCTTGGCAGATTACTTCATTTTAACAAAATATTCACAGTAAATTCATAATAATTTTATGTTTAGCAAACCCAATGCACAATTAAAGATAACACATAGATATACAACTTTTATCGAGACATAAAATCATTTTGATATCATCAAGATTACCTAAACATAGTCAAGAATAGACAAAGTGAAAATGTATAGAAATTTCAGAAATCAACATCCAAGTTCAAACAAATATTTAACGGTGAATCTGTGGTGAAGTATTCTCAAAATTTAACTAGAGATACCTAAGTATGTTATCTATCAATATTAAAAGGAAGATCATCAATTAGTTTCATAGTTTTAAATCAATAAATTACTGAGACCAAATTAAAAATCAAGTATAACAAAAACATGAAGAGAAAGGGTTTCACATTCTACCTCTCAATTGTTACAAATATAGGACCAGAATATCGCTACAACGATATTCCTGCGATATTAACAACGTTTCTATGAGCGTCACTGCCAATTATTTAACAACGTTTCACGAGCGTCACAGAATATCCAAAAGAAACTGACGATGGAAGAAATAAAAGAAGAATATGTTGATCCTGCGATGGTCATCATTCTTGAGATAGAGAATATTATAGCGATCGCGATGAGATCGCAGAATAGATCCGAAATAGGAGGAAAACTTAGCTGTCATCCATTATGTAAATCCCTATATAAAGGGCTCGATAGATCCAGAAAATGAGGATGTATTTTTTAGAATTGAAAGAGTCTTGAGGAGAGAGAAACTTCAAGAGAATATTTGTAATCTTAATTTCTTCCGATTCTGTAAACATTTCTGAGATTTGAATAGTAAAGTGTCGTTTAAATCTTTGAAGTTTAATTGATTTCCAATAGATTTCTATAGAATCTTAACAAGGGTGTAGTGTGGGAATTCCTGCAACTACATTTTTGTGCCCAAAAACAGGGAGAATCAAGATAAGAAATCTCTAATTACAACTTGAAGATTTGAAGAAATTGTTTGGGTTTAAGAAATGGCTAGAAGAAGAAGAAATACATCAGAACCACCGACAACTGTGAGAAGTAGTAAAAGACTTGCATGTGATGGAATAGGTGAATTGGAAGAATCTTTAAGGATAAGATCAGGAAGAAATAGAATAAGAAATGAAGCAGAAAGTTCAATTCAACAGCTGAATCAACAAACACAAACACAAGATAGGAATGTGGATTATGATAGAGTGAGTGTGCATACTTGGAGGTCGGATTCGATAGAAGAAGCAGAAAATCGACAATTGAGAAATGAAGAAGAAGGAGAAAGAAATCAAGAAATGGTTGGAGGATTAATTCATGAAGGACGTGAAATAGTAGATGATTTGAGACAAAGAATACAGGAAGAAAGAAGAATAGAGGCAGAAGAGCGTGCGAATTTAACAAGACAAAATCATGAGCTAAGAATGGAGAATTTGAGGTTACAAATAAGGAGATCAATAAGTACTGTTAGATCAAATTCAAGATCACTCAGAGAAGAACCAAGGAAAAATTCCCCAATGAGAAATGTTAGAGAAGAAGTGCAAAATTTAAATGGAGAACAACGTCCTAGAGAAGAAGGGATAATTGGAGATCGCTATAATCCGCATGGCAAAGCATTGGATAATAGACGCAACAATAGAAATCAAGGAGGAAGAAACAACCAAAATGAAGAAGAAAATCCATAAGAAGGTAGGAGGATATTACATGGGCGAGAGAATCAAAGGAATCAAAGAATAATTGAAGTATAAATTGAGAGACATTATGCCGAAAAAGCACGCCTGGCTTGCGAGAGAGAAATATTAAGGGCGAAAATAGAAGACCAAGAATTCCGAGAGGCAGTACGACAAAATAACCATGAAAATCGAGAAAGGATACCTACACAAAATCGCTACAATAATAATATTCAGGAGGAATATGATAGAATATAGAGGAGATTAGAAAGGCAGCGAAGAGAAATGAGGATAAATGAAGAAATCCGCAGAGAAGAAAATAGACAACTGCGATTTCAAGAGGAGGGTGAAATAGAAAATCGCAGAGAAAGACGGGGTGACAATGAAGAACAAGACACACAAAATCTCGCAATACAAGAAAGGCAAGAGCACAGAAGAAGGGAAGCTGCATTAAAAAGGCCAATAGAGCAAAACTCAACTGAGAATGAGAAAATATTGAGAGAATTAGTAGAAATGCGAGGAATGATAAGCAATAGAAGAGAAGAAGGAAGAAGGAAGCTCGATGAAGCTATTGAAGAAGCTGCAAGAACTCCATTTACTCAAGAAGTACAATTAAGAGGAATACTTCCAAAATGCAACTTACCAGCATTAACCAGCATCTTTGATGGGACTACTTGTGCTGTTCAACATGTCAAGGCTTATGTTAGATGTATGCTACAATGGGAAAATCATGATGCTGTACTATGCAAATATTTTGCATCTAGCTTAATTGGCGAGGAATTAAAATGGTTCGAGGGATTGCCAAAAAACACCATAACTTCTTTTGATCATTTACAAGCTACATTTCTAGGATCTTACATTAGCAACAATTCATCGCGACCAGGTATTGAAGATGTGTTTGGGTTAAAACAGAGGGTTTGCGAGAGTCTGAAACATTTAACCATAAGATGGAAGACAATGTGCAGTGAGATGGAAGGAAGAGTTAACGAGAGATATCTTATCTTGTCTTTTATCAATGCAATGTTCGCGACCAATCTACTGTACATACAAATTTTCAGAGTCAAGAATACAATCACTATGACTGAACTGAGAACTACAGGAAGAATACATTGCTTTGGAGGAGAAACAAAATGAGATGGAATCATATCCCATCGCGAACACCAATTCCAGAGCAGTAAATGGGAGTTTACTTCCTAAAATGATAAACAATGTAGCGAGCAGCTCGCAAGTGCAGCAAGAAAAAGTAGAGACTGATAACCAGCAGAAGTTGGTAGCTATGGGTAGTAGAGGTCAAGAAGATTATGTAAGGGAGAAGAATTACTACAATCGCGGTGGAAATAATAAGATTCAAAGACTTGATCAGCCGCAAGAAACTTATGGTGGACAAAGGAAAAATAATTTCAGAAGTCAGGGGAATCAGAAGATCATATGGGAAGAAATTAAGATGCCTCCTCTCAATGCTAGCATAGAAAAAATTTGGGAAGCTATCATTTTAATGGAAAATATACCATCTCCATGGAACATGAGAAAAGAACCACATCCTAACAATCGCAGTCAATAATTTTGTCCTTACCATCATTTTCATGGCCACACAGTTAATGACTGCAGGAATGTAAAGAGAATAATTTTAAGGATGATTGAACAAGGAAAGCTAAATCACTTTTTAGTAGGACATCCACAATCTCAGCGATTGCCTCCAGCTGAGAAATTCGCGGGGTAAATACTGTAAAAGGAGCCGAATCATTCGTAATAGAAGTTGGAGCCAAAGCAAAGAATCTGTTTTGTAATTCCATTGTACATTCACATAGAACAATAGAGGATTTCCATGATAATGTTTTAAGCAGAGTATTCGCGAGAGACACAGATGGAAGAGAGATAATGAATATCGTGAGATCCTCGCCATTAAAAGAATGGCAGAAGCAAATTATATCTTTTAGTGCACAAGAAGTACCAGAACCTGGTGAGCAGCATGATAACCCATTGGTAGTAAGATTAGAGATAAACCCAAAGCAAATGGAGGAAGAATATGAAGAAAATGATGATGAAAATGAAGATTCTTGGGCTATCAATAGAGTTCTAATAGACACAGGCAGTTCCGTTGACATACTATTTTATCATACCTATAAAACAATGGGTGGAAGAGACGAAGATATAATTCCCTCAACATATAAAATCTATGGTTTTAATGGTACTTCCAACAAACCAAAGGGTGAAATTGAAATGCAAATACCGTTAAAAGGAATATCTTCAAAAATCTTATTCTGTGTTGTGGAAATCGAATCACCTTACAATGATTTGTTAGGACGACCTTGGTTACACATGATATTGGGTGTAGCATCTACTTCTCACCAGTGTATCAAATTTCCTCATCCTAAAGGTGTTGGAGTTATTAAAGGAGATTGGGGAGAAAGCAAGAAATGTTATGAAATCGATATGAAGTCTTGCGAAGAAAGAGCTGAAAAGAATAGCAATTGGAAGTACAAAATCAAACAACAACAAAGATGTGAAAGGTTAATAATTGATACAATAGAGCGGAAAGAGGATGTGAAAGCTGATGGCGAGCGTCTCGCAGAAAAAGAAACAACAGTAAAACGTAGCAGAAAAGCAGAATCAGAAAATAGTAAGTAGAGAGGTAAAATGATGAACTGTAGAGAACTCTATGAATGATTTGTTTGAAGAATATGTAATTGAACATAATATTCTGCTTGAAAGAATCGCAAGATTTTACAAAAAGAAAAAAGATCAAAGTTATGAAATTCAATCAGAGTTACAATACTCGCGATAAGCGCGAATAAAATTTCGCAGAAATTAAAGAATGGGAAGAACCTTTATGGCGTGCAACCTAGTTCGCGAATAAAATTTCGCAAGAGGCAAATATAAGACCTAATAGCGCGTCATAGGAGGGGGTATCTCTCGACATGATTCAGGGGTAAGGTTATACCGATGCTGGATCCTGAGTCATGCAGATGTTGGGGTTAAATAAAACCTATCCGGGAGAGAGATCTTGGATTTCCAACTATATATGGTTATACCCTGGTTGGACGACCGAGAATCTCTTCCAAGAAGTGCAAAGTATGACCAAGGCGCCGAGGTACACGGTTGATCCAAGGGTGCCAAGGGCATACGAAACTCCCTTGCCATTCTTGGTAAGTCTTGGCTACGATGCACTTGGCCTGAAGAAAACCCCACTTATGGTGCAGTCTTGTAACTATAAGCCATATAGGCATAAAGGACAAGAGGCTGCGAAAACAACTGGTTGTTGGTAAATCTGGATGGGAGGAGCTAGTCTTGTATGGCCGATGTGCCCTCCTTGAAGGGGAAACCAGGGGGAAGATAAGGGCGGCACCCTCCATTAGGGAGCTGATAAGTGTCTTAAAACGGCAATGTCATGGGGCTTTATGATCGCAAGAACATTTATTCCTGTCATATTATCGCGTGACGTAAATTATACAGAGGCAACAAGCCAAAAGAGAAAAGTTAAGATGAGATCAATGGGTTTTTACATGAAAGTGTAAATACGTCCTGCGATTTCATTGCAAGACGGCAATGTCATGAGGCTTTGATCCCGCGATGGAGCTTAGACTTGTCATATTGTCTCAATACAATCAAAAGAATACAGATAAGGCAAGATCAATGGGTCAATACATGCAAATGTAAATACATCCTGCGATTTTTTCGCAGAAAGAAAGAGCGTGGAAAAATAAGACCTTTAATTAGGGAGGCGTAATAACACCACAAGATTACTGCGATAATACTCGTAGATGTTATGAGAATTGCGATTTCACGCAGTTATTGCTGGCGATAAGATCGCCAATATTAAGGAAATTTTTATTTTCCACTAATGTCTAATCTTTAATCAATTTTTTCATATTGCAGATGAATAATAGAGGCAAGTATGGGAATGCATGAGAACGATGAAATTATTATTCATCTATCATATAAAAAATTGCATAGATAAGTGCACGCAGATAATTAAAGGATAATAATTATATTAATTGATTGACTTGCAGAAAAAGAACTGTTTTCTAATTCGTACAGGTAAAAGCAAAAGAAATTCAAAAAATTGGAGAAATTCACAGCAATGTTACAGAAAGAAGAAAATAAATATACAAATAAGATAGAAGGAAAAAGAGGAACTAGTTAGATCCATCGCCATTCTCTTTATCAGACTTCTCTTCATCGTCAGACTTCTCCCTTTCATCATTATCATCACTATCTTCATTCTTATCAGATTCTTCTCCTCCACCAGATTTTTCTCCTTCGTCATTATCATTTTCATCCTCGTCAGAATCCTCAGCTTCGCTATCAGAGATGTTAAGATTTGGGATTATTGCGGGGATTTCCTTTGCAAGATCAGGATATATAGACGGATAAATTCCATGATCATTGCAGACCAACTTAACGGAATCATTACGAACAACAATGAGAGATCTATTAAAATTCGCGGTGGTTATGTCAAACTGCTCTTTCAATCGTGAATATTTATTATTGCGAGAAGCAAGAGTATTCGAGAGCTGATTCTTCTCATTTTCAAGTTCCCCAATTCTTTCAAGATATTTTTTTTCAGCTCCTGCGAGAATATATGACAACAAGTTAGAAATTTTGTAAAGAAGAGTAACAAAAACAGGAAACTAGCGAGAAGAACAACAACAAACAACTTTCTCTTTCAGAAATCATATCCCTAATTAAAGCCGCTTGTTCAACTTGAAGGCTAACATTTACACCTAAGTCATTCCTGGAATTATCAAGAACCTTCGCAGCCCAAGCAAACTCATCATCGCTATTAATAAGGAGACGAGATCGAACTTGAGTCTCCTTCGCAAGAAGACCTTCATTCTCGCGGATAAGTTTATCTCTGTCCATTTGAACATCAAGGAGAGTTTTATGAAAGTCTTCTAGGGTCTTGGATCCCTTTTTGATGGCAAGATCTTTATCGTCAATAAGATCGCTATTCTTCTGTCTTAATCTATCTATTTATTTCTTTGAATCAAGATAAAAGCACTTATATTTGTCAGTCAAACCTAAATTGAATCTGTGTTCAATTTTTAAGAGATTAAGCTTGGATGTAAGTTCATCTATGGAGAGGGATTTAATATTATTATCTGATAAATTACTTAAAGAATTATTAAGACAGGCAAGAAGAGTGTTATCATATACAGGTTCAGGGAAAGATTGAAAGAGTATAGCCTCGTCAGTAAGACCATAAATATATGCAAGTTAAAAATGGTTGCTTGAATAAGCCGCGATAGAGTAAAAAGAATTAAGAGAGAAGGGAAATCAGTCATACCATAGAGTTGTTGCTTAGCTCTATCAAGATCAGAGATCTTTTGCTTATCAACTGAATATTCAGTGTCCAGCTGTTTATTCTTCTTGCGAAGCTCAATAACTTCAGATTCTAATTTTTCTTTATCCTGGCGAAGTTTAGCAGCTTTATCTTTAGAGTCGGCACGTCTTTTATCTAAATCAGAAGCAACAACAAAAGAAGCTCTTCCAACCTGCGAAAGAAAAATATAAATTAAGATTTAGCGATGGAGAAGATATATAAACAAATTGAAGAAATGAAAACATACCAAGGCATCAAGAGAATTTAAGAGACTAGGAGTCAGTGATCGTGAGACTCCTTGGAGAGAATCATTGTCCACCAGTATGGGAACATCGTAGACACTGGCAAGAGCTTGGGATGTCTTGTTAATAACTTCATCCTCGTCATTACAAGTTATGAAGTGGGAAATATCGCTAAAAATTCTGGATAAATGGGCCATTAAAGAATCAGATGAAGAAGAGTTATTTATAGAAGGGAATCTGTTATTATTATTAAAATCCTCATCATATTTATCCTTATCAAATTCAACATTTGGGTTTTCTGGAATAAGTTGAGGAGTTGAAGAAGAAGAGGTTCGGGTTTTCCTTTTCTTCAAAGGAGGATCGCCAGAATCTTCACCACAAGGGGCAGAAGGTTTCCCTTTGGGAGGAACAATAGATTTATCCTGATCGCCAGATTCTCCACCACGAAGGGCAGAAGGTTTTCCTTTAGGAGGAACAACAGATTTATCCTTTGAAGGCTTCTCCTTAGTTCTCACGAGTTTTATTGGAGGTAGTTCTTCAATTTCCTGCGAGCACAGATGAAGATAAGAAATAGGGGAAACAATATATTGTTAAAATTTATGAGGAGATATTTCTTACTTCATCCGTGAAAGATTTAAGAGCTAAGAAAGTGCTGGGTTTCCTAAGAGTTTGATAGCTGAGTTTCATTCTATCAATCTGAGAAAGATCAAAATAGTTAGTGAGAATATAAAGAAGACAGTAAACGATAATAATATAAAAAGTTGAGAGAATATACTTCTTTAGATCTTTCAGGCCATTTGAAGACCCATGGCTCATACTCTGAGAGATTCGCAGGTAGTGGGAGAGAACCAGATATATAAGGACCTTCAAGACATAATGGAAAGATGAACCACTTTTCATCGCTAGAATGACGAGGACCTTGGTTGGTATATGTATGAAAATCAATATCCAGCATAAGAGCTTTGTCACCAGCGACCTTCTCTTTTTTCAAACGAACACCCCAGCAGGTGATATCCCTCTTCATAGGGACTATACTATAATTTACAAAGAAGTTGTCCACAGTATAATCCGCAGAAACAATGGGGACATCTTTAAATGGAGGATTCTTTGGAGCTTCAGGGTAGAGAGTTCCTTTATTAGCACCACGAGAAGCATATTCAAGAAGCAATCTGATACAATCTCCACCTAGTTGATATATCGCTCGCGAGAACCTTTCGTCAGAAATTATTTGATAAAATAATGGAAGTTCTGGGTCATAAAGAGGAATGGGAAGTCCAGCTTCAAGTTTTCCTAGCGATACTATAATTTTCTCGCGAGAACATCGATCATCGGTGAATAACTTAAGAGAGAGTTCAGATCTAGGATCTTGATCTGGAATGGTAGACAAGGAAAAACCTTTATTTTTGAGCTTTTCTCGCATCTCATTAAAAGCAGTCAAGTTTTTAGCACCAGCAACAACCATTTTTTAGTATGGGAATGAAAGAAAAAGTTGAAAGATAAGAAAGAAATTTCAGTGATAACATAAGCGCAATTCGCAGAAGAACAGTAAATTTGCAGAGAGGTTATGGAGAGAGATAAGAAGAAAGTAAAAGAGAAAAAGAAAGGAATGAGAGAAGTATTTATAGAAGAAGAAATTTCTCGAAAAAGATGAAGGAAATTAATGCAAAGAAAAGACGTGGGTGGTCAGATCGCAGCGGTTAGAAGAGACGTGTCAAAAATTTATTAAAGGAAAGAATATAGCTGGCGAAGGACATAGAAACGTGTCAGAACAGAGAAGTCTGAAAAGATAAGCAGTTATGGCATTCTAAAAATTCTCATGATCTTCTCTTCTTCGCAGAAAAGACATGAGAAGAGGAAAGATGTAGGACCAGAATATCGCTACAACGATATTCCTGCGATATTAACAACGTTTCTGCGAGTGTCACTTCCAATTCTTTAACAACGTTTCACGAGCGTCACAGAATATCCAAAAGAAACTGAAAATGGAAGAAATAAAAGTAGAATATGTTGATCCTGCGATGGTCATCATTCTTGCGATAGAGAATATTGTAGCGATCGCGATGAGATCACAGAATAGATCTGAAATAGGAGGAAAACTTAGCTGTCATCCATTATGTAAATCCTTATATAAAGGGCTCGATAGATCCAGAAAATGAGGATGTATTTTTTAGAATTGAAAGAGTCTTAAGGAGAGAGAAACTTCAAGAGAATATTTGTAATCTTAATTTCTTCCGATTCTGTAAACATTTCTGAGATTTGAATAGTAAAGTGTCATTTAAATCTTTGAAGTTTAATTGATTTCCAATATATTTCTATAGAATCTTAACAAGGGTGTAGTGTGGGAATTCCTGCAACTACAACAAACTCCTCTTGATTTTCTTTATCCTTATTCTCCAAAAATCTCTACCTCCATCTCCTTGTTTTTCTCCTAGCCTTTCTTTTCCAAATATCTCAAGCCTTTTGGTTTTCTAATTTCTAAATTCTCTCTCCAAAAAATCTAACATAAAACTTATACTACTAATAATAAATTGCCTTTTCATTTTCTATTCATTTTATTTACTTAATAGAATATATTAGGTGATTCTATTTCTACCCAACTCCTAATCTTTCTAGTTCAAACAACCCACCTAGGCTAAGGCTAAGGAACAACAATCTAAGCACAAGGTTAACCAATCCAGGTATAACCCGACCCGAAACCGTAACTAAAAATACCGGGTATTACAAAATCACATAAAACTTGGAAAAGCATGTGGGACCGTGTGTCATACGGCCGGCCATGCTCTAGCCGTGGCCGGTCCCACAACTTGTAATTCCTTGTTTTATTTATTTTCATCATCTCATGTATTTTTCCCAGTTTCAGCAAAACCATGGATTTTGCATATTTTCTCCAAATGTTGCTCAAACGTGCACCAGAAAATATCAAAATTCTCAGGATTGAAGCGAGAACATCATGGTGACAAGGGCACATCCCCTTTACTGACCAAGGGTGACCCTGAGGCTTGCAAATAGCTGGTCCCACATGTTTTAATGATTTTAACCTAATTTGCTCAGTTGCTCATATTAGGTTCAAACTCTTTCCAAACAGTTGGGAGTTTTCTCAAACGACCATCTATTGGTCTCGTGGATACCAAGAGCTGGTCCCATGACCTCTTGGCTGGTCCCTCATATTTTCTACACCAGGTTTTATTATTTGTCGCTCACACGAGAATTATTTCAGTAAATGATTAAACCATCATTTAATCATTCTTTCACCAACTGGTCCTCAAGAGACTTTGGTATTTTTGCTAATTCGAGAATCTAGGCATTATATGGTGAACCCGTCATCCCATGTATCCGGTCCTGTGTTGATTTGCAATAAATCATCACTTCGATAAAATTAGGGTTTTGAATCCAGAGCTCTGCAGAAACGTGATTCTAAGCAGATTCAAACACTCTGATAATTTTATGTTGATTCCATGATTAATATTTTTATTTATTTTGCTCGAACCATCAGTCAGTAAATTAAATTAATATTTTATTCAGTCCTACCAATAAATTCATCAAACGAGCAATATTTTCTCAAACTTGCAATATTTGCTCGAACCGGCAATATTCACTCAAATTAGCAATATTCGCTCAGACTAGCAATATTTGCTCAGATCAAAGAATATTGGTTCAACTATCAATATTTGACAATTCAGCAACACAGTTTGCTCGTTCTAGGTTATAATGGTACCTCGCCTCAGCAAACACGTTAAATTCATGAGTTTCAGAATATTTTCTAATCATGTTCAACTCAGCACTACACGGACTCATTGTCCCATAAAGTCAGCAACTGACTCCAAAATCACGAGATTTCAATCGTGTCACATGGGGGGATATTAACTAGGGTTTTTGTCTGGAGGTCTATGGCACGTGTGTTCACCCACGATGAGAATGTGAGCAAGTCATGCAATCAGTTGGAAGACTCAGAAAAGTAGTGGATGGAAAATTAACAAAATCTCCGCACGATGAGTAATTGGTTTAACACAATTTCCCACTTCCCCACTCTCTGATTCCAGCAACTATCACACTTCATGGGATCATGGTGTTTTCAACTCCGGCATTATAAAATGTCTCTGAATCCTGATTGAACAACATTCGAAGAGTTTTCAAACATTCAAACAGCAATCTCCTGAACGAGCAATTTCTTATCAAAGTTCACACATACAATCTTTCGTCTACACGAACTCACAGAAATCACTCTCAATCAGGCAAAATTTCAATCATTCAGAGCATTTTCACGCTGAATTCACAACACACCTACAATCTCAGATCACCATTGATCTCTCACATTTCTCATCTTCCCTCCTACAGATCAACCCATTCTCTCTTGTGACCGAATCGACTCTGGAATGGCCATTGTTCTTGGTTTAGCCGGGGTATTACAGATTGATCTCTCGAACTAAAAGCACTCCCTTCTTGCAGTGCATCTGTGTGAGGTTCAAAATTTTGCTCGGTTCAAGGAGTCTCCACACGGTCGACTCTTCAATTCCATAAAAACCAGCAAATTGTTTTTCCCCATCTACAGTCTCGGTCACGACCGAAACACTGGTACAACGTTGTTTTAGGGAGATTTCGGTTCAAAAGTTCGGTATAATTTCGACTCCATATGATTTTGGTTCAAAATTTCGGTTCCATATTTTATATCCTTATGTAGGTAATAACTTGAGAAAAACATAATATATATCATTTCGTTTGAGATTTATGCTATAAAGCATGTTTACCGATTAACTTTCACATTGTATATACGTATTAATATTAGTTACGCTTTAATAGACAAAAAATTTAACGAATGCATCATATGCATTATCACCAAATATCACCAAATATAATGGGCTGGTAGTGGTGTATAAGACTAAGAACGTGTCAACCAAAGATTCTGCACTTGAGTACTTGATACGCAATCTCTGTTTGCTTACTATCTGTCGTATTTGTGCCATGCATCTATATGCTAAAGCAAAAACAAAGCATAAAATTAAGTTTTCACTCGATCCCCTTCCTCCCTCTTTCTCATCTCGCCTCCCTCTCTGTAATCAAAAACCCTCCACGAAGGAAAGAATGAAAGAGATCAAAACAAAGATTCGAAGAAAGATGGATCAATTTCTTCTTCTTATTATTATTATTGTCATGACCTAATCCTACACCACATGTATGCTTAACTTGTATAATCATCTAAATTTTTCACAAGTCTGTGAGAGAAACCTAGTTTCCCTTAACCTGTGACAATCACCTTCCTCATCATCAACAGCAGCGAATAATAATACTTAGGCAAGAAATTCAACCCAAGAACAAGTATTAATACTAGTGAATTAATATTTACATATGGAAATCAACAACAAAAATGTTATGTGAGATTAGTCCATGGAAATAAAAATTTCGGCCGAGATAAACCGATTTTGACTGATTTCGGCCGAGATTTCCGCCAAAATTTCGTCTCGACGAAATTATAAGAATCGTCCCTCGTTGAGCCGATATCCGGAATCTCGCTGAAATTTCAGTCGAAATCACCGAAATTGACTAATTGGATGTATGTTAGGATTCTTAACAGGAGAAGACTAACTTGGCCGAGAAATACCAGAAAATAAATGGAACTCTGCCAGATTTTCTTACTGGCGAGTTAACTCAGTGATTTTCCGATCCAACTCAGTGACTAAGACGTAATCAGACGAGTCAGACCAGCTGACTTTCTTCTTCTGTTGACTAGTTGACCGTTAACTTTGACGGTATCATACGGAATATTCCGTCAACAATGACAAAACTCAGGTTGATGACGGTGACTTTTGGCCGGATTCCGATTGCACCCGTTTTTTTTCCGGCGACCCCAAATTACATACTTTTATGTGAATTTCTTTCATGGGATGTGAAGACTTAGATTTGGACTTGGATGAAGAATCGAGCTTGAACTTGGAAAGAGGAGATGGAAGATTTGAGAAAGGCTTGGACTTGGAAATTGAATTTCTAAAGGAAAGGGATCTTATTCCTAAGAGGATTGCAAGAAAATTGAAGCCTATAAATAGAGAAGTTCTCTACACACTTATATACACTTCTACACCTCTACACACACAACACTTATTTTTTATTCTTTGTGTGAACTCTTTAGCATGAGTAGCTAATTTTATTATTGATTGAGGATGAATTCCTAGTTCTTAACATATTTTGAGTTTTGTTTTTAAATCTACTTTGAAGTTTTCACATGATTATCGTTTGTTTTTACTAATATGAGTGTTTATGATTGATTGATAGGTTGTTTAGAGTGCACGCTAAATCGATTTTTTAACTCAATCTAAAGCTAGTGAAAGTTAGGGGATAAGTAATAGTTTCTTGACTCTTTACACAAGTAGAAAACACGAGACCTTGCGGAGGGATTCTGTGGAGTAATTGTGTGTGAAAACAACGCTATAAAGTGGACCAAGCGAACCGATTCTAACTACTAGTACTAAACCTAAATTTATAAATCTTAATGAATTCGGGGAATTACATCTTGTAAGTGAACCTCAAAGGGGAGCAACGGGCGATTTTAGTTGTTTGATTTTTAGTTTTTGCTTTATTCTTTCTTTGTTAGATTCTATTATCGTATCTAACTTAGTTTTTGAGAGTCTTATTTTAGGTACCAGTTTCCATGTATGGTGGACAAGATCAAGCATATCACAACAATCAATACGGTTTTCAACCTCAAAATTATGGCAACTTCCAACCATCCTTAGGATACACACTTTATGGATAATCTCATACATATCAACAACCTTATGATGGGTATGTACGTGAACAATCACTAGGAGGGGAGGATAGTTATGCTTCTAATTCTACACCAACCAAGGCTTGTGATAATGTATCTAAACCTATGCGTGATCTCCTTGGTGTAAGGCAACCTAGTTTAAGGGAACTTGAAAGAAGGTTCTATCAATTGATTGATGACGGCCTAGCTTCCGATGAAGAAATTATTGAAGATAAAAGAGCTTTAAGAAAGGAGTGCGATAGACGCTATTCTATGGGTTACGATGATGATTTTGAACCTTTTGAAAATCTTTGTAACAAGGATAAAGTTATTCCAACTCCGGATCATAATAACGATCCTTGACCTATTCAAAGGGAGGATATTGGGTGTGACTTACCTATTGTTATAAACGGTGTAACACCCTCACAAGAAGATCTTACAATTTATACCGAAGAAAATTATTTTAGTGAATGGCCTGATTCCGATGATGAAGATGTTGAAGAGATGACGTTCGATAATGAAACCAAATTGATTGAATTTGTGGAAGACCCAATTGAACTTTCCAATGATTATGATGATGCCAAGACATTGGTTAAGGTAGATAATGACGAAGAATAGTTGCAAAGTTTGATAAAGGACCATGAAATGCAAGAGGTAAGTAATTCACTTGAATTTTTTAAGGATGAGGAGGATTCCGTAATACAAGAGATTGTGCAAGGTTTGTCTAACCCTTTGCATATTGATTATTCTCCTTTACCTCTTATTGGTTTAAATGTATGTGCTTCGAAAGTATTTTTAGATGATTTTGTTTCTCGATATCCGCCATTGGAAACACTTGATGCTAACACTATGCAGGTTTGCCAAGAGGAATCCGTAGACATTCCCAAATTCTATGTTTTTTATACACTTCCAAGTGTAGACAAGACTAAGTGTGGGGAAAATTTCTATTGAGCAATAACTTTATTATTATTTTCTTGTGATAACATTTGTATGGATCTATTGTTTGCAAAACATGTATTATGGGTGGATCCCCAAATTTTTCGATTGTTAGTATATGGCTAATGAATCTTGCAAGAGCTAAGTCGGGCCGTCGAATTTAAAACAAGCGCTAAATGGGAGGCAACCCATAGGTTTTGTATTTCTTAACCTTTTGATTTTTATTTTGTTATTTATTTTTCTTGTTTCATATCATATTATGATTTCCCACCTTGACTTTACTTGGACGATTCAATTACATTGAGGATAATATAAGGTTTAAGTGTGGGGGAGTGGCTAAGCATTTATTAAAAAAAAAAATTTGCATAAAACCTCCAACTTGTAGATATTTGAGAGTCACTATCATACTTCTAGGTATGTTTACATAGAGAATTCTGACCGACATAACTGAACTAGGAAGTGTTAGGGAACTACGTTCGGATTTCTTACTTGTTAGAGTGTTAAGACATGGATTTAATCATGCCGTTGGCCAATGAGGTGCAGAAGGAAATGCATTATTAGAGTAGATGATCAATCATTAGTGGAGACTACCCGTGTTTATATCATGTGAGGTACCGACCAGAAATTCTCCCATCTGACTAAAAAGCTTTCTTTTGAGTGTGTGTCACCGTACGTTAATTCCGGGTAGAATGGTGAGCTGCCCAACTTCACACCAATTTCAACACTATTTTTGATCTCCTGAGTGCTAATTTTTGTCAATCATGAGGGTGACGTCTATGGATGAAAGTGTAGTGACCCTCAAGCTCGTCAACATTATTAGACCGGTCAAGTGTCGATTTAGTCGATAATGACTTGATTAGTTTAACACGAACGTTAATTGATAGAAATTAATCTAATAACAGTTTAGATACGAAACTAGTATCGTTAGATTCATCTCGAAAAGTTGCGCGAAATAGGCTACTCGCACGCGTCATTCGGACACCGAGTGAAGAAGATTTATCAATATGTTATCGGAGGGTAAAATAGTAATTTCGGGTATTACCGGGTGGCTGCACGTGTCAAGCAAATGGGTGTCTCATCATCTCAGTCGGTCTTATCTATGGATCGAGATGATAAACTCGATCTCATTTCTCTTCTCCCTCTTACCTTCTTTTCTTCTTCTTCTTTCTCTCTTTCTCTGTTCTTCATCGTTCGTGATTCTGTGAGAGGCTTCGGCGATTTTGAGAGCAGAAACTTATGGGAAACATTAGGTATTGATAGCTGGTGGTGATGTTGTTATTAATTTAGTTCGGGAGAAGAAAGAACAGATACTGCTATAAGATTTGAATTAGGATTTGAGATTGTTGTTGAGAGTATTTGAAATTGATAAGTTAATTGAGTTGCTCGTGAATGAAGAATAACTGGGTGGTGGTTGAATTGGTGTTATGAAGATGAATTGAAGAATCAGTGAATTAGGGTTTGAGAGAAATTCAAAAGAAGAATTAGAAAATGAAATTAAAAGTTTAAATGAAGGATTTAAGATGGGTATTGATCAATTAATTGAATTGGAGTTTGGATTAAGCGTAATTAGGAATTGAAGAAGTCAGGGTTATGAGCTCAGATTGATTGAAGCTCGTGTTTGGAGCTGTTAAAGAACTTGAGGTAATTTCTTTGTCTCAGTAAACTAGTTTAGTTGTTCATTTCAGTTTTGAGTTTATGAAGTTGTTAATGATATATGAATTGAAATGGGTTTGCTGAGGACAGTGAGTTTGAAGGGTGTTCACTAAAGTTGGGATGAATGAGGTTACCTGAGGTTGAAGGGTGTATGTTATGAATTAATCTCAGGGAATGAGATGTTACAGATTGTGTATGTGTGGAATTGGAACTGGAGTTTTGGTTGTGCAGGTGAAGTAAAAGTGGATTAGGATAAGGAGAAGATGTGGAAGCTATAACTAGAATGGTTGTGTTGTTGTGAATCTTTGAATAGGTTTTTAGAATTAGTATTGATGTTGGCTAAGAAACTGAGTTGCAATGGAGATTATGAAGTTGTAGTTATTGTGTATGTGGTGGTCAAAGTGATGGGAAGTAGTTGCTGGTAGTATGGGATTGAATTGGATTGTTGGAATGGTCTGTTTGGTTGCGGTTCATGGAGTTGGCATTGAAGTTGAATACCAGGAGTTGATTTGTATTTGGGTGAACCTGCAATTATAGTGTTGTGTTTTATGTGTTTGGGAGTTGCTGGAAGGGAAGGTGTAACTGAGATGATAGTTGTAGGATTTGGGTTGTGAGTAATGTGTGGCCTGTAATGAAGATTCAATTGATTGGAATGGAATGCTTGAATTTAGAATTTCTAAGGGTGATCTCTCTTAGAGCTTGCAGCTACTGCTGAATTGCAGGTAGGCTTGTTTACTGCTGTATTGAATTATCGAGTTCTAATTGAATGAATGGAATATTTAATAATTTTATAAACCTCTGTTCTTGAGTATTAGGCCTCTTAGTCATCCTAGTCAGACTATCTGACTGATTATGTTCTTAGCTGAATTAGATCATCTGACTGAGTTGAATCAGTCTAACCCTGAGTTGACTTGCCGATTCCCTATTTGACTCAGTAGACCTTGACCAGTTTGACCATTGACCTTTGACCAGTTTGACCATTGGCCTTTGACTGGACTGATGTTGACTGTTAGTTTGACCCGGACCGTTAGAGACCGTCAATTGACTCTTTGGACCAGGCCTTAGATTAATAGGCCGTGCCAGTTCAAGCCTAATGGGCTTGGGCTTAGTATCATGTATTCTTAGATTGATACTTTGGACCCTTTATGGTCCGAATTAACCTTTGATTCCTTCTACAAAATTGTAGATATTCATAAGACATATCTAATGGACTATAGAACCAATCTAATTGGATTAGTAAACTCTTAGTTATACTAAAGATAGAGAATAAGATACCATAATGGGCTTAGAACCATTAGATAGAATTGTATGATTCTTATGTGAGCCTTTTTGGCTAAACTCTTAAGAATGCTTGTGTGATTATCAGTTAGACTATTAACAACAATCGTTCAAGGATGAACCAGTGGATCGTGGATCTCGAGGTAGGCGTGGCCTGTCATCAAAAGGTGTGGGAATGCATTTAACAGTTTTGTAATCATTGTTATTTCTTTTATGAAAGTCGTTGTTTTATAAACTCATGCATTGTCTATTCCTTAATTGCATTGTCTATTCATTTATTTCATGCATTGTTTGTCTTTATGATTATCTTTGGGAATTGAGAATTTCCAACTATGGTATAACGGATACGGCTCATTCAGAATTTAT
Organism: Papaver bracteatum; assembly: GCA_023529315.1. Taxonomy (NCBI): domain Eukaryota; kingdom Viridiplantae; phylum Streptophyta; class Magnoliopsida; order Ranunculales; family Papaveraceae; genus Papaver; species Papaver bracteatum. Next base: position 1,072,007 of record JAJJWX010005130.1, read on the forward strand.
GGCTAGGGCGATACACCACAATATTAATAATAGGTGTGGAAATGGGCATCAATATTACGGGTGAGTATATTAATCACCACAGACTAACTTGTCTTTATTTTTCGGTGTGTAAATGTCACCACAGAAATTATAAGGTGTGTAAATGTCACCGCAGAAACTAAAGGAGGAGTTTAGGTCCATATACATGATTGTTTATTTCAGTGGCTTTGTTATCTTCTAATGTTTGGGAAGACATGTAATGTTTTCCAAATCTGTTTTACAAATCTGCATATGATTACTTAGAAGTTAAATGTTAATTATTCCCCATTTCGATTTTGATGTGATGAGCGAGTTGCGCAGTTGAAAGCTTCAGAAGTTAACTTCGTTATTTGTTTACATCCTGATATGTTGATTGTGTTGTATATTCTTTTGTAAACCAAATGATTATTTTATATATATCATTGGAGAGGAATTATTGTATATATGTTTCTGAGCGGGGTTAGTTTTGGGTTAAGTTTTGTATCACATTTCTTAATTGAATGCTGAAGTACATGCTTTAGATTTTAGTGCCTCTTTATTTAGTTAAATTCTTGGTTTAGTCAGCTGCTAGCTTAGGGGGCGCTACAGAAAGTCTCCTTCTTGTAGTTCGATTTGCTGTTAGCACCATTCTCTCTCGACAACAATGGGTCCATAGAAACACCATCATCAACAACAAGGGAGCGACATCAAAATCTACAAGGAAAGTTGAAGACGTTTAAGGTTTACAAGCAACGGAACAAGAAAAGAGCAAATTTCAAATCCAAGTAAAGCAACATATAATGAGCGGATTTTTGTATACATGTTGAAGACTTACATACAAGGAGCGGAATTTTATATCCAAGTAGAATACTTATTTACAAGAGCAAAGAAAATCAAAAGGTGAGAATTATTGAAGTTTGTGATTTCGAGACGATACAAGTTGTGAAGAATCAAGTGGTAAAATACTTTTCCCACGGCCATGGTTTGTTTTATTTTCACTTTGTTTTGTATTATCTTTCTTGTCATTAAAAAAATAAAAAAAATAAAAAAAAAATCTTTTAAAAAAATGAGACAAGAAAATTTTCTTATTTTGTTTTTATTTATTTAATAAGTCGTGGGGAAGGAAAATATATGAGGAAGTTTCAAGCGACAAAGATTTAAGGTAAAGAGTTACAATTGTCAAGGATCTACGAAATTCAAGAGTTTGTCATCAATAAGTTGAAGCCAAAGAAGAAGAAGATGAAGACGAGGAGCCGAAGATATTTCTATTGGATGTCGTGAGAGTGGTGTTATCATAATTGGCGATCGGATGTGAAGGTAAGTAAGTAATCTCATCCTCGATAATAGTGGTTGATTTCCTTTCTTAGAGATCGTCATAAGAATGGTTTTTCAAAATGTTAAAAGATGTGGGTTTTTAAAATATTTCGGAAGCTGTTCTTCCCACCATTCAACGTGTTGCAGGAATTCTCTCTTCATTCCTACCTGCACACATGTGAGAGCCATAAAAAAGTTGTCTTTTGAGTGCAATTTCATAAAACCCTTTTTGGTGAGGCAGAAGTCGAGGCGAAATGCTTATTGATCGCTCTCAAACACGCATTCTCTCACTGTAGTTTCAGGTTTTCCTACAACACACCCCTTATCATATCTTGATATTAATTTCTAGATCTACATATAAAATTGGTAGTAAATTTGCTAAAATTATAAATGGACACCAAGATTTTTTACATGGTTCGATCAATTTGAACTACATCCATGACTCTTCACTATGATTATTTAAATTTACATTTGATTTACATTGATAATCTCCATTAATGGAGTTCTAAATTTAATTTTGGAGAAGAATATTATAAAGGAAAATACATTTTCTCTCTCTAAAAATCTCTCTGCAAAATATCTCTCTCTCTCCTAAAATTATTCCCCCCTTTCTCTCTCATGCTCTTCTCTTTATATAGGTGTTTACATAAAGGATGACAACTCACACTTCCCCTATTTTAGGATCTCTTGCTATGTGCTCACAGGATGTGCTCGCAGGATTTCTCTTCAACTACAAAATCTTCATTTCTTGCCTTGCTCTCGCGAGCTCCCACCTTGTGCTCGCGAGCATTCTATCCAACTACAAAATCTTTACATCTTTCTCATGTTTTATGTTGTCGTTATCTATTACGTCATTCTTTGTATTATTCTCTGACTCTCGCAAAGTGTTGTTGGGGAGCTTGCGATGATGATCGCAGAAGTGTTGTTAATCCCGCGTGAACATAGTTGTAGCGATATTCTGGTCCTACACTCACTATGGTGTGGTTATTTCTCACTCAACATTTAAGAATGAGAATATGTTCTTTAGTATTTCTAACTTCTTATTACTAGCATGCAGAAACTCTATGTCCTCATAACTCTTTGGATGCTTGCGACGCTAGAAAGCTTTGAAGTTGTAAGTTTTAGTTTGATTTGCTCGAGGACTAGAAAAGTCTAAGTGTGGGGGAATTTGATAGGTGTAGAATACACCTTGATTTTATTATCTATTTTTTATGCTTTCTTTGTTATTTTTCTTATAAATTATGTACTTTACGTGTGTTTTTGAGCTATTAGGTACTCTGGAGTCATGTAGAAGAAAACAAGAAGAAATCATCCAAATTACACAACAAAGAACAAAATTGTCATTTCATGGGAAAACATTATCTGGAGCCCAGTCAAGGTTAAGGGGAGTAATAAAAACATCCAGCTGAGGTTAAGGGGTGACCATCTGTTATAGGGAACCTACTGGGGTAGCTAATGAGTGGGGTGTAATTATATATAACCTTAATTCATACGTCCTAAATCGATAAAACAAAATATCAAAATCATTCTCAATGATTGTGAACAAGAAAAATGAGAGAGGAATGGAAGAAGCAGCGGATGCTGCTGTTGTTCTGTCCGAGGAAAGAAATCGACAAGTAGATGGTTAAAGTTGATGAAATTCAGAGAATCAGTCACAAAAAATGGTGATGCTCGATGAAGTGAAATTGCCATTTCAACTCAGCCGTGAGAATAAAGGTTGGGTTTGATTTGTAATTGGTGAAGGTGAATCAGAGGAGATATAGCTTCTGACGAAGAATTTAACGGGTATGAGGTTGTGCTGGAAGATTGAGATCTAGAAGTAGAAGATTCATAAGAAGACATAGATGGTGTTGCTGCCAAGATTCAGACAAGAAGTAATGGTTTACTGTTGAAATCAAGAGAAGATATGGGTTGATGCTCCTAATTTCAGAAATCAGAGATGGGGTTTTTTAGTGGTGGTTGAGATCCAGAGAAGATAATGAAAGATAGGTTCGATCTGTGAAGATGTTGTTCTTGAGATAAAATTTGAGAAATTAGAGATGGGTTAATGGCAGAACTAGCAGTTAGTGTTTGCTATTGAAGTAAATCAGAGGATGTTGTTGGTTCGATTGAGAAGAATAATGGTGATGCTGTTGAAATCAGATGAAGGTGTCAATGAGTCGTGGTGTTTCTTTTGCCGCTGTGAAGATAGAGTTACAATTTGAGATGGGTTTTGACTAACATAGAAGAATGGCCCGAGATTGAACTGTGGAAGATTTGCTGAAGCAGTGGTGGAATGAGTTCGAGTTTAACATCAGAAGAATGGTGGCGATATGAAGGTTGTTTGAAGCAGCAATTGTGTTGATTGAATTGCCTTAGATGTATGTTAGGATTCTTAACAGAAGAAGACTATAAATAATGGCCTGAACTTGGCCGGGAAACACCAGAAAATAAACGAAACTCAGCCAGATTTTCTTACTGGCGAGTTAACTCAGTGATTGGCCGATCCAACTCAGTGACTAAGACGTAATCAGACGAGTCAGACCAGCTGAGTTAGTAGATGACTTTCTTCTTCTGTTGACCAGTTGACTAGTAGTTGACCGTTAACTTTGACGGTATCATACGGAATATTCCGTCAACAATGACAAAACTCAGGTTGATGACGGTGACTTTTGGCCGGATTCCGATTGCACCAGTTTTTTTCCGGCAACCCCAAATTACATACTTTTATGTGAATTTCTTTCATGGGATGTGAAGACTTAGATTTGGACTTGGATGAAGAATCGAGCTTGAACTTGGAAAGAGGAGATGGAAGATTTGAGAAAGGCTTGGACTTGGAAATTGAATTTCTAAAGGAAAGGGATCTTATTCCTAAGAGGATTGCAAGCAAATTGAAGCCTATAAATAGAGAAGTTCTCTACACACTTATATACACTTCTACACACACAACACTTTTTTTTTATTCTTTGTGTGAACTCTTTAGCATGAGTAGCTAATTTTATTATTGATTGAGGATGAATTCCTAGTTCTTAACATATTTTGAGTTTTGTTTTAAATCTACTTTGAAGTTTTCACATGATTATCATTTGTTTTTACTAATATGAGTGTTTATGATTGATTGATAGGTTGTTTATAGTTCACGCTAAATCGATTTGTTAACTCAATCTAAAGCTAGTGAAAGTTAGGGGATAAGTAATAGTTTCTTGACTCTTTACACAAGTAGAAAACACGAGACCTTGCAGAGGGATTCTGTGGAGAAATTGTGTGTGAAAACAACGCTAGAAAGTGGACCAAGCGAACCGAGTCTAACTACTAGTATTAAACCTAAATTCATAAATCTTAATGCGTTCAAGGAATTACATCTTGTAAGCGAACCTCAAGGTGGTTCTTTTGAATATAATCTGATAACTAAGCGGACCTGTTACTCAGTGAAACAAGGAATTTTTGGGTTAGCTAAGCGAACCTGCTATCCTACGGTTGGCGATAATTTGTGACTAATAGGAAGTGGAAAATAACATAACTTGATTCATTATTTTAGAACGAAGAAGGATTCCTTGATCTAATCTCTCTTATTGATTTCAACTTAAATTTTTAATCGCTTTATTTACTTTCTTTTACTTTATAAAATCTAAAACCAAAACCCTCCTTTGTGATATTATAAGACAACTAAAACCTCATGCTCCTCGTGGGAACGAACTTGGATACCATATATTACTTGTTAATTAGGTAGTAAAATATTAATTAATTTATTGTGGTTACGACACGCATCAGTTGCACCCTAAAAGCTTCCATTTCTAGGTAGACCTCCTTGAACTTTTGCTTTATTTGGTTCATTGATCTTCCATTTTCATTACCATATAGGGCCACAGAGACCATAATATACAGTTCCATTGAGAATCATCACTTTATCCCGCGTTAATTCCTTCATTTTCGTCATGCTTTCTCACCGTGAGCATCGCTCTTACGATTGCCATATCTTCTTTAGTAGTGTACGGAGTAATCACGTTTCTTCCTTTTTTTGCAACAATTAATCGTGAGAGAGAGAGAGAGTGTGTAAGTTTTTGTACAAATTCTTAGCTGAAGACGGGTAATTTTATAGCAAAGAATGACCCAACGACTAGTTTTTTCAAAAACTAGCCGTTCCACAAAAAACTCAACGCATTAACTCAGTGCAGTTGGAGATTTATGGTCAGGAAACATAAAACAACCCGACCAATGTAAGGGTTACGGCTTGGTCTTTCCATGTTACCTAGTCGTAATTTGTTTCTCAGCTTGGTTGTTAACCTGACACAGCCGTAAATTTGAACTTTCCCAGAACTTTCCCATCCGTTTTCAATGCGTCCCAGATGATAATAGTTTTACGGCCTGGGTTTTTCATGTTTCCTAGCCAAAAACCTAAACAGAGGTATCACAGATGGATTTGCGGCTGAGACGTATTGAAAACGGCTGGGAAAGTTTTGAGAAATTTCAGATTTACGGCTGTGTCAGGGTGACAACCCAGCCGAGAAATAGATTACGTCCAGGAAACATGGAAATACCAAGCCGTAACTGTTATATCAGACGAGTTTTTTTCATATTTCCTGGTCGTAAATCTCCAACTGCACTGAGTTAATGGTTGAGTTTTTTGAGGAACGACTAGTTTTTTCAAAAACTATCCGTTGAAAAAACTAGCGTTGGGTCATTCTTTGCTATAAAAGGACCCTTCTCCAATAGAGAATTTGTGCAAAAAAATACACTCTCTCTGTCTCTCATACAAACTTCCAACCTCTAATTGTTGCAAAAAAGAAAGAAACATGGTTACTCTATACACTACCGATGAGAATGTTGCAATCGTCAGGGCCTGGCTCACGGTATTAAAGCATCATGAAGATGTTAACATTTACATAGATGAAACCTACGATTCTTTTAGGAATCATGTGTGTATTGTTTTTGTGGCATTAGACGGAAATCGTACTGGAAGATCTGATTAAGAAAAGATTCAATCCGGTCTTTCCACAATTAGAATCTTTCAAAAATGAAATGGAAGCCGTAAAGGAAGACAATCCCAATATGCCACGTGCACAAAGAGTAAGTTTGTCAATCATTTTCCCATCAAAAATTGTTTTATGTAATACCAACTTAAAATTGTTTTGTTTTTTCAGTGGGATATGGCCAAAGCTGGTTATGAGGATGTCCATGGCAAGAAGTTTGACCTTCATGGTTGCTATCATGTCTTGTAAGAAAGTATCTACGCTGACTTCTTCCACTATTATTAAGACCCGTGTTTGCAATATAATAATATTTTCTTTATAGTTAATGTTATGAAATATGTATTCCTTTTAGTTTCATTGAAAATTGTATGGTCTTTCCCTTTCCAACGTTCCTAAAAATGACACAATTATATATTCAGACCATTATGGTTAGGAATCAATACAAAACCCATATGTATGTAGGTTGACGTCTGGGAAAACTTTCCAACCCAACCTCCACAATAATTCACGACTGGGAAATCTGGAAAACCTTGCCATGAATCCATAAACGCCCGGAAAACTAGTAGAACGGCTAGGAACCTAGAGTACAATTAGGAATTCCTAGCCGATCTTTAGAAAATTTCCTTGTTTTCTACAGATACAAAACGTTTAACGGCTAGAAAAGTCCCAACCGTGATAGTTACTTTACGGTTAGGAGTTCTTTGAGTCTTAACCATTGTTATACATTTACGTCTAGGTCAAAAAGAACTCCTAGCCGTAATCCTCCCAGAACCAGTTTTCCTAAACCCTAAATTCTTTAATTTTACCTATTAAACCAATTTAAAGGAAAAATAAATGGTGGGCTTTTGGATTCTTAGCATTCTGGAGTATTTAATGGTGTTTGGACAGATACATTCACTGAATCTTCAATCTTCAATTTTTGGTTCAACAACTTCATAGGCATTAGAATCATAACAAGTCTTTGATAATCCAAATCGTCCTGATCTTGTCATATTGAGAATAAATCTTAATAAACATTTTTGAAAATCGATGGATATTTGATTAATTTTTTTTTCAAGGTTTTGTTTGATTTTGAGAAGAAGAAGAATAAAAAGGGTTTGGTGAATTAATTTTGGTGGTTTAGCATTAGGTTACTTTGAAAAATCAAATATTTCTGTTATTAATAGTTCTCTTAATATGATTCATATTTTGTGTGATATATCACCTTTGTTCAAGAACTGTTTTGTTTCCATCATTTATGGGGCTTTAAATATTGTTGGTATGAGAAATCAGTGGAATTTTCTAGGACAAATGAATGAAAATAACAAACATCCATGGTTATTGTTGGGTGATTTTAACTTTATTCTTTAAGACTCTGAAAATCAAGGTGGAAACCCGACTAACTCTTTTCCTCCTAACTTTATTAGAGATAAACTTGTTGAATTGAAGATGAATGATGTTTATGCCTTTAGAAACCCTTTCACTTGGTGTAATAGAAGATTCAAAAATTCGGCCGAACTGATATTTGAAAAAATAGATATTATGGTTTTTGTCTCTTCCTCACACTCGTATTACTAATCTCGCTAGAGTTTTTTCTGATCATAGTCCTATTTTTTTGAACTGCTTTCATGATGAACCAAATCTTTATAGGCCCTATAAATATTTTAAATGCTGACAGCTAAATCCTGATTTTAAGAATGTTCTTAGTAATTCTTGGAAAAAAAGGATAAAAGGATCACCTAGTTTTGTTATGGTAGGGAAGCTTAAAAATTTGAAGCACGATCTTAGAATTTGGAATGTAAATTATTTTGGGCATATAAAAACTATGATTGGTAGATTAAATTTTGAAATTGAGAAATTGCAAGCTATGCCTTACACTTATGTTATTGGTAGTTATATTCTTAATTAGTATAAACAATTGGATTACTTGTATGAGATAGAAAATAGTTTTTTTTACAAGCAGAAAGCCAATATCGACTATTTTATACAATATGACAAGAAACCTCACTTCTTTCATAACTCTATGAAGCTTAGGAATATGTATAATACCATACATACTATTAAAGATGATCAAGGAAACTGGCTCGAAAATAGAGTTCAGGTTGTTTCTCACATTTCCAATTACTTTAAACATATTTATACTTCGTCTAATCCGAGTAATGTTGATATTGATGAAGCTCTGAAAAATATTGTTCCGATTATTACTGATGATATGAATGCTTCTCTAATTTCTATACCTACGGTGGATGAAATTCATAACACTGTGAAATGTATGGATCCGTGGAGATCTCCGGGACCTGATGGTTATCCGACGGGCTTTTTCAGAGACAATTGGAATGAAGTTTCTGAAGAGGTTATTTCTCATGTTCAGAACTTTTTTAAAACAAAATTTTTACTTAAACATCTTAACCATTTCTTTATTTCTTTAATTCCTAAAGTAAGTAATCCTTCTTCTCCCCAAGATTTCAAACCTATTAGCTTACCTAATACTATCTATAAAATCATTTCCAAAATTTTAACGAACGGTCTTAAACCTTTATTAGATTTTATAATTTCACCTTTTCAGTCAACTTTTATTTCCAATAGACAGATCCATGATAATATTATTATTAGTCATGAGATTCTTCATTAATTTTTTTTAAAAAGAAACTAAAAATGGTTTTATGGCTATTAAACTTGATCTATCCAAGGCTTTTGATAGGTTAGAGTGGCCTTTTATAATTGTTTTTTTAAAAAAGCTTGGTTTTTCTGAAGATTGGTGTCACATTATTTTCCAACGCATCATCACTATTTTTTATTCTGTTTTAGTGAATGGCTATACGGGGGATATGTTCTTTCCTTCTAGAGGCATTAGACATGGAGATTGTCTATCACCTTACATTTTTATAATTTGTATGGAAGTCCTTTCTCAATTAACTTCTATTAAAAGCTGAATCTGATAGAGTTATTCAAGGTTTTAAAATTAATAAAGATAGCCCCTCAATTTCTCATATTTTTTTGCAGATGATTGTATACTTTTTTCGAAAGCTTCTTTATTCTATGCTAGAAACCTTTTGAAGGTTATAAATATTTTTTCCAAAGCTTCTAGTCAAGCAATTAATTTGGAAAAATCAGGCTTCTTTACAAATGAAAAAATGCATCATAAACACATAAAAAAACCATCCAAAATTCTTAATATGAAAATTTTGAGTAATTATGAAAAATACTTAGGAACTCCGCTTTTTATCAATAGAGATAAAACAAAATATTTTCAATTTATCATTGATAAATTTTATTCTAGGCTTAGTTCTTGTAAAAGAACTTAACTTAATGGTATGGGTAGAACTGTTGTTATTAAACATGTATTATCCAATTTAGTTGTTTATCATTGTCTTGTTTTCCTTTACCTAAAAAGTTTACATCTAAGATTGACTCTATTCAAAGAACTTTTTGGTGGTCGAAAAAGGATCCTAGGTGTGCTGCTTACTTCAGATCGTAGGGTGATATTGGTAAATCTAAGCTAAGTGGAGGTCTAGGAATTATAAATACTTATGCTACAAACATAGTATTTATTGCTAAACTAGGTTGGAGAATTCTCCAGAATCCAGATTTTCTTCTTTCTAAATTTATGAAGGATAAATATTTTCAAAATCAAAACTTGTTAGAAATTGATAAAGCAGCTGATACTAGTTCTTGGATTTGGAGGGGTATTCTCAATAGTTTGGTTTTCGTTAGAGCTAATATAGTCAGCAAAAATAAATGATGGGTCTTCTACAAAAAATTGGTCTTCTAACTGGATACCTTTTGATACCTCTCCTTTAATTCCGTGCAACCCTAATTATGAAGATTATGTTTATGTTAGTGAGCTTATTGATGTTCAAAATAACTGCTGGAACCTTAATTTCCTGAATTCTCTATTTTCTTCTGATAAAGTCATTAAAATTAGAACTATTAGGTTAAATCTTCAACAAAGTGATAAAATAATGTGGTCTCATACAAGGAATGGTAAATTTTCTATTATATCTGCATATAGAATCTATATGAATGCAATTAGTACTGAAACAAAAGCTTCTTTTTGGAGGAAACTTTGGTCATTGGATTGTTTACCTAAAATTAAGTTTTTCATTTGGAAATTTTTTGCTCAAATATTTCCAATGAATGCTTTACTTAATGTTAGAGCATATCTCGGTTGAACCCACCAAGCATTGGTATGTCAAGTTTGGTTGTCATATTTTAGTGAACCAAAACTAATTTAAGAGTCGCTTGATTTAAATGTACTAGAGTCAACTTCGTATAGGTTAGCTTGAAAGTATTAGGATGAGACATTACAAGTATTGCGAAGACTTGAAGAAGTGAAGAAGTATGGAGCTACAACCACAATATCATCCTTCCACTTGAAGTTAGTGATATTTGACTTGAACTGTTTGATTCCCTAACGTATCTTTCAAGTGGTGCATATTGAAAACATAAAACTGCGAAGCATGAACACTTTAGATAGACATAGTATTAAGGAATATAATATGAAGTTTCTTGATTAACCATCAAACTTTGTATATAAGACATCAAAATAATCGTATGAATGCTATTGTGATTATGTATGGGTATGAGGTGAGGATTTTATCCTAGGAAACAATATTTTTACATGTTTTTTAAGGAATTAAGTTCATGATATGTGTTGTGAACCGAAAAGGAAATCGCCAGGCGTTATTGGGGCTATTCTTCATGGAAAATCTTATGAACGGACAATATGTGTGGTTAGTATAACCGCTCATGATTTGTTTGTGTTCTTGGTAAAACAATTCACATGAGGCCTGACTTATGTATTGGTATGACTTTTATTAGTGAAATCGATCTTAAGTAATCACCTGGGGTATGATCGGGTTTGTGAGTGTCTGGCCAAATTTTGGGAGAGGGGAGCCGATCCTAGTAAGAGGTGCAGTACATCACAAGGGGGAACCGATCCTTGTATGCGGTGCAGCAAGGTTTGTAGAAGAATTTGGAACCGATCCCATGAACATGTGCAACATGTTTTTAGGCAAGGGGGAACTGATCATATGGAAATGTGCAGTGCATACAAATTAGATACCAAATATATGTGGGGAATCGATCCTAGTACCTAGTCAGCCGAATTTTGGTAAACTAGTGTGACTATGCACAGTACTCACATGGAGGTAGAACCAAAACTTGTTTTGGTAGATTAGTTACACCCATGGTTTGTGATTGAGTGTTACTTGATCAATAACATAGTTCTTGAAAGTCAGATGAACCAATTATAAACTTGTTTGGAAGTGTGGTAAATCGGTTTCAAGTGAGTAAGTATGAAAAAGGACTTGCAAGAGAAAGATGTCGACACACTTTGAACACGTGCATTAATGTGTATTCTTTTATTGTTCAAAAATATTCCTTAACAGCTAAGAAGGAAGTAAATCCCAAGATCGAATTTAAATAAGTTAAGAATCTTTTAATTAGGGTTTTTAATTATATATGGAAAATAAGAATTAGTAATGTGCATTTGCTAGTTAAAGATTTTCCAAGGATATTTCGATCATTATTTTGGATAGTGCATTCACAGGAATTATGAAAACCGAATTTGGGTTAATATGGAAAAATATCTTGAGAATATTTTCGGTTTTGGAAATTCATTGGTGTCCAAACTTCCTTTTCTATAAATACTTTGAGTTTTCATTTCTAGCAAACTAATCCTTCGTGAAAGTAAACTTCCTCTATTGTACTGTTACCGGTGAAGCCGCCTATCAGAGAGGAGAGTAATCTAATTAGGTGAAATCTCTTACGGCCGCTCAGTTTAAAGTATTCTTTGGGATTTAGAAGCTCTAATGCGTACCATTGGTGGGAAACTATATATTGCGTCGTATTGATTTGATTGACTAATGTTAGTTGAACTTTGATTGCAGCTAGTTTGTTTATGCTTGAGAATCTTCTCTTATGATATAAGATTCACTCAAACTAGTTCAAGGTTTTGACAGGGATCTTTAATTTTTAGACTGTTGTTAGATCTAAAGACGATGTTGTGATAATTTATTGTTAACAGTCTCCGTTCTACGTGTGATTAATCACAAGAGATTCAAATAGTTATGTTCAGGTGTTTATTGAAGATCTAAGAAGATTTGAAGACAAAGAAGAGATAGAAGATTTCTGACTTGGTTTTATAATCTTTGGTGTGCACAATAATTGTTTTGGTAAAAGAGGATCTAATTAATAATCAGTTTATCCTTGTAGTAGATTGGATTGATTAATTGAGAAGATCGGCATCAACATAAATCTTTGGATTAAGAGTGTTGTTGGCTTAATCTTAACGATTACCTTTTGGTGATTGAACATAAGATAGATCTTGGAACCTGGCAAAGGAGTTTATGTTAATATAAACAGAAGAGCCTTTGTGCAACTCATATCACTTGGTTGAAGAGAGTTGATACCAAACATATTTGTTGTTCCTTTACTGTTTGGAATACGAACCAAAGGAATTGGTCCAAGTACGTGACTTGTTTACAGGTTGGAGGCATGGGAATACAGACAGAACTAGGTGAACTATAGGTTTAGTTGCTTGGTCTCAACTATACGAAGTTGGTTTATTTTGTATAGCGGCTTAATCCTGAGAGTATTCAATTCTGGACAAGGTCCCGGGGTTTTTTTGCATTTGCGATTTCCTCATTAAAAAAATCTTGTTGTGTCATTTACTTTATATTTCCGCATTATAATTGTTTTATTATAATTAAAGTAAATTACCCAAACGTTAATTCCTATTTACTTGATACGTGAATCCTATTGAGTTTGGTTAAGTCTGAACCTTTGTATCAAGTGAACATACTTCGTTGTTGTATTGTCTCGATCTTGTATCCATAGACGATCACACGAAGTGTGAACCTATTAGTTGCATTATCTCAACTCAGTCCATAGACAATCACTTTCGGAGAAAGGACTTATAGGAAGGAAAATTTTTATCTTGAGGTATATTTGGGTACCCTCGCCAGCTTTTCACTTAAACTTTATAATGATTTTATAGATGATATATGTCCTCTATGCAAGAATGCAGTGGAATCAGTTGTTCATACGTTTTTTCAGTGTCTTATTTCCTTACACATTTGGTTTGGTCCTTCTCTTCAACACTTAGTTTCCAGAAATTTACATCAGGTTGAAGATATTTTTCTTTCTTGGTTTGATAACTCTTTTGGAGAATCTCCTTTTGTTGTTGGTTGTCCAAGTGTGGGTTCTATAATTATGTGGTGCATTTGGAATCTAAGTTGTGATGTGATCTTTAAAAGTGCTACTATTAATCTAGTTTGGTTATTCTTGAAAGTAAAAGGATGTTAAACACCTACATTGCTCCTCCTTTTCCTGTTCGAGTTGTTAAGGATAAAAGAAGACTGCCAATGATATGGTTGAAAATATTTTTTTCTTAGATGGTTCTTTTAAAAAATTTAATATTGGTTTAGGTATTATTTGGTTTGATAATGCAGGTGTTTATGGGTAAAAACTATTTCTACTTGTTTTGGTAATTTGGGTGTGTGGATAAGAAACGAATCTAAACCTAAAACAAATGCACTGCACGGGAGTACTTTTAGATTCGAGAGATAAATCTGTACAATACTGGCCTAAACCAAGAAATAGTCGTTCCAGTCTTGCTTCGATCACAAAGTGAAGGAGAAGGGTTGGTCTTAGGGAGGGAATCAAAGAAGGTGTTGAGACCCGAATAGTTGATTCTGACGGTGTGGCTATTTTATGACTTGTATCAGAATATGGAACTGGCTTTCGGAATTGTTGATGGTGGATTTTAGTTCAGGGCTAAAATTATAAAACCAGTATTTTTACGCGATGTCACTCTGCAAAGGCAAAGATGATTAAGAAGTGATGAGTACTTCTTCACTTTATTTATTTGAAGCAATTCAATAAATACACAAAATTCACCCAGAATGGTACGTGCAACAGCAATCCCAAATATTCTGTGAATTTGTTGATGGTGGATTTTAGTTCAGGGCTAGAATTGTAAAACCAATTTTAGTGTGTTGACATCCTGCAAAGGGTAAAGCCATTGATGAGTGATGAATACTTCTTCGCTTTATTTATTCGAGGCAATTCAATAAATACACAAAATTTACCCAGAATGGTGCATTTAGCAACAATCCCAAATATTCTATGAGTTTTAGCATTATTAATTGATGCACGGTTAGCCTAGTATTTCCTGTGATGTTCCTAGACGAGCTCTCATTATTAGCATGACATGACGACTGAGTGTTCACTCTCAGCAGAGTAACATGAATCTCCAAGTGCCAATTTTGAGACATGCTCGAAATACCCGTACAGGCTACTCTTTGACAAAGAGAATTTCGAATCGATACGCTTTCAGCTCGATCAAACACATTTAATTTCCTCAGGGAAAATCTAGATTGTCCTAATCAGTCTCAGAAATGATCACGTCCATACAAGTTGGCCACGCAATTTAACAAGCCTAGACAAACTCTGGCAAGAGTAGGCGATCATCGTGATGACCTTAGGTGGGCCCGTTTATGCCTTATCCTTTCGAAAATCATACGAACTCCTCCCAGCACGTCAAATGCCAACCTTCAAATAGGGTGGTTGGGATGCTTTGGAAGAAGCTCGACGAGCTTAGACTGTTCAAGGCAGTCTTAAAATCATCGTGACCTTCTAACTTCACCAGCCTAGTTGGACGGCCTCATCCCGCAAATGATCAGTGAAGCGCTAATGCACACATTGGTGGGCCTACTCTATCCCTACCTGATTGGCTTGCTCACAGCATGGCCATAGAGCCATGAATGTTAGCCGAAAACAAGATGGACGTGAATCTTTTTCAAGGGTCACGGATGATCTCAACCCTCCAACTTAGACAACATATTTGGATGGCTTAGATCGCGCCTAGGGCCATCAGGGAAGTGCACACATGTTCACTATCAGCCCGACGTGGGCCCCACATGATCAACCTCTCCAAAGGAGAAGCGTAGATTGACAAACCATTTGTCCAAAGTCATGAGTGCGCGATGGTTTAAAAGACCCTAATTAGGGTTTGCGGAGATACATATCTGTCGTAGTTCGATCGCGTCCATCCATCTTCTCCAGCCAAGACAGAATGTGTAGATAGAGACTTAAGAGGTACCAGGAGTATCAACATGATCACCGTGGGCCCACCTATGCGTGTGACCAACTGGCCTAGGCCAACCATGGCTGAGCGCCTCGAAATGCACACCCAAAGGAGGCATGTCATGTGGTTCCAAAATCCTTTGCGGCAAAGGATTTCTATCGCAAATCGATCACGACCGCTCATCTTTTCCAGTCAACTTGAGTATCCTAGATAAAGCCTCCATGGGACAGAGAGGTATAGACGTGCACAACACCGGGTCATCTTCATGCGTGACCAATCGGGCCCACCAAAATTGGCACCCATGCTTGATTTCAGTCAAGCTAAAGAGTGATGCTTGCGCACCTCTTTAAAACCCTAAAATCCATCAACGGTCGCAAACATGTGATGCAGATCATCTTGTCCGTCCAACTTTGCCATCTTGGTCGGACAGCCTAGGCTAAGAGTTAAACGGACAATGAGTCACCTTGGTGATCACCGTCCATCACTCTACCACAAGGAGTGATCGGCCAAGGGATGGGCCGCCCATGCGGCCTCCAAACGATTGATCGAAGATGGTTGGGCATGCGGCTATTTTAAGATGCTTAATCTGCGACTTACTCCGTTAAGCTTTAAAACAGAGATGCTTCATACATATTAATTATATTCGATGCATTACATGCATAAAGTATACACGATATTTCATGAATATCAATATTACTAAATAACTTAGTTATTTAACCTAATAGCATCACATGCTATTTCATGCGGGTCCCATGACTCGACCCACTCACTTGAGACATCAAACATGTCACAAACTTTGGGATACTTACTGGGGTATTGGTCTGGCGGTTTACAGCGTGCAACGCGCCATTACAAGAACGTGTCGGGAAGAGTGGACGGTTAACAGTGAAGAAGGGAGTGGGCAAAGGTGTGACCGTGTAACAATCAACACTCCTACACTACCCCATTAATCCATCAATCAACTTCCTCCTCTTCATACGAGATGAGGGTTTGCGCTCAATGACTTGTATAAATAGGTTTTTTACCTATTTCCAAACAACACAGGCAAACACAGAAAAAACCAAGTGTTGTCATCAGTATCCATAAATCACCATTCTGATACAAGTTATAAACATCCAACACCTTCTTCGCTTTCCTCCCTAAGATCAATCCCATCTCCTTCACTTTGTGACCGAAGCAAGTCTGGAACAACCATTTCTTGGTTTAGGCCAAAATTGTACATATTGATCTCTCGAATCAAAAGCACTCACGTGCAGTGCATTTGTTTAGGGTTTAGATTCATTTCTCATCCACACACCCAAAATTACCAAAACCAGCAGAAATAGTTTTTACCCATAAACAGGATTGTAAGGTATCAGTTCTTTGGTATTTTTTGGATACTGTGTTGTTGTTCTAACCAAAACTTGTTATTTGGTAAAACCTATTTATCCAAGTCATATTGAACGCACCCTGGTCTCGTAGAAAGTGGGAATGATGGAGTGATGAAGAAGTGGGATCATGTGTAAATACCAGAAACTATGATCCCACTATGAAGGAGACGGGTTAGTTTACACCCACTACTTTTTTCCACCACTAACTCCCTTAATTTTTGACACTTTCTTATAATGGGTGTGTTGCACGCCGCACGTTGTAAACCGCCAGACCAATACCCTGATGAGTATCCCCCAGTTTGTGACATGTTTGATGCCTCGAGTGTTTTCGTGAAAAACGTGTAGCAAGTCAAAGTTAAGAGACTTGTCGCAGGAAAATAACATGTGATGCTATTAGGATTGTCTTGGATGGTCTCCTAAGACTTTCTACAGGTCTGTCAATTCTGTGGCGAATTTGGACGGCTGAGATTGCAAATCATGAGAAAGGGTGGCCATGGATTATGGCCACATTCTGTTGGTGTCTGATGGTAGCATAGTGGAGTCTTTTGGCACATGCCAATGGCGTGGTGGCATATAGCGGCATGCCAGTGGCATAGTGGCACCTGGCGTAGCCATGCCGACTATTTTGTCATATTGGTGGTAGACCCAAATATGTCTTCGGAAACATTGTCCATGTTGCTACATCAAACTTAAAACCTTAGGAGAATTACTTGACCTAGTTTGCATGGAAACTTTAGCTAAATTATGGGTTGGCGTATCGAAACCCTAATTAGAGTGTGTGGCATGGCTGCGACACGGTAGCGTTTTATCCAATCGGTGACATGGCCATATTAAAGGAATTATGGCAGGCTATAATATGGGAAGATCCACAGGCGCAAGGATGGCAATAGGAGGTCATAAAATGGCACCATTTTTAGGGTTTGTCAGGTCCCACATGGCTCGTGGCATGTTGTAGGGCCAAAGTGGCGTAATTGGGCCACGACTATAAATTAGGGTTTCGAATAATGCCATAAGGCAGAGACGTGTTTGGAATACCCTAATTGGAATATGTTATGGCGTTTGGCCATGAACAAGAAGTAGGTTAGCACGTTGGCGTGCTACTTATGGTATGTTGCCACATTCGGCATGCTTCTGTGGAAAAGTGTCACGTTTGGCATGTTTGGCATTCTAATTAGCGCGACTTTGGAAAGCCAATTTGGTATTGACGCAAATTTGCCTCTTTTAATATTGTGGCAAGTTTAGAGCGACCTGATTGGTCGAAAAAAAGGGGGTCAGTCAGACGCGGGCGTGGCTACACTTCTGGTGTACGTGTGGCGGGTTTAGAGCGACCTGATTAGTCGACAGGAAATAGGGGTCGGACGAGCAACATGAGGTGTGGACACTTGCAAGTGGCGTTGTCTGGCCTATGGCATGACCACCTTTCCTTTGTTATTGCTCCTATTCTGCGGTTCCTTTTATTCCTTGTTTTTTGATTTTGGGTAGGATTTTGCACCTACTAATCCATGGCGGATTAATTACCTAGTTCTCCCAGGCTTAATTTCGACAGGCAAGGTCTAATATACTGTTGCTTGAGGGTGAAAACCGTTTCTGCTGATTTCGGTAATTTCGTGTGTGTGGGTGAGAAACAAATCTAAACCCTAAACAATATACTGCACGGGAGTACTTTTGATTTGAGAGATCAATTTGTACAATCCTGGCCTAAACCAAGAAATTGTCGTTCCATGCTTTCTTCGGTCACAAAGTGAAGGAGAATGGTTGGTCTTAGGGAGGGAAGCGAAGAAAGTGTTGAGATCAGAATGACAGATTCTAGAAATATGGGCATTTTGTGACTTGTATCATAAAGTAGAACTTGTGAGCCGGATGGAAATCTACCAGGTAATTTTTAGATATTGTGTGTTGCTGACCAAAACTTGTTTTTGGTGGAAATAGGTGAGACCTATTCATACAAGTCATAGTAAAACATACATGGTCTCGTAGGAAGTGGAAACGATTGAGTGGTGGAAGAAAAGAGTAACATGTAACTGCCAGACGTTATGTTTCCACGATGAGGAAAGTGAATTCGTGTAACCGCCGGTCATTACTCTTCCATGATGAAGGAAATGAATTTTTTACACCGTTGCTTTTAAACACCACTAATTATCATACTTCATGACACTTTCTTATAACGGGCGCATTGCACGCCGTATGATGTAAACCTACAGACCAATACCCTAATGAGCATCCCCCAGTTTGTGACATATTTTGATGTCTCGAGTATTTTCGTGGAAAACATGTAGCACTTTGCTACATGTGGCAAGTTAAAATTGAGAGGCTTGCCGCAGGTAAATAGCATATAATGCTAGGATCGTCTTGGCTAGTCGCATAAAACTTATCGCGAGCTCATCAGTTCGGTGGCGAACTTGGATGGCTGAGATTGCATCTCATGAAGAATGATGACCATTGATTACGGCCACATCTTGTCGTATAGCGAAGTGGCGTCAGCCACATGCTAATGGCATGCCAGTGGCATAGCCATGGAATAATAGCATGCTAGTAGGCGCGGCATAGGGGTATGCCAGTGATATTGCGGCATGGCCAAAGCTAAAACTTAGCTCCGCAGCCAGATTTAGGGTTTGGCGTCGTGGAAGGATTTGGCGTGGCCAAAGCTTGGCGTCGTTGGAAGGATTTGGCGTGGCCAACGCTTGGCGTCGTGGAAAAATTCCCTGTGGAAGAATTAGGTCTTGGCGTGACCAAGGCGACGTGGAAGAATTAGGGCTTGGCGGGGCCAAGGCGCCGTGGAAGAATTCTCCGTGGAAAAATTAGGGCTTGGCGTGGCCAAGGGGCCGTGGAAGAATTCTCCGTAGAAGAATTAGGGATTGGCGTGGCCACTGCATCGTGGAAGAATTTTCCGTGGAAGAATTAGGGCTTGGCGTGGATAAGGCATTATGGAAGAGTTCTCCATGGAATAATTATGGATTGGCATGTCCAAGGCGTCATGGAAGAATTATCCGTGGAAAAATTAGGGCTTGGCGTGGCCAAGGCGTCATGGAAGAGTTCTCCGTGGAAGAATTAGGGATTGGCGTGGCCAGGGCGACATGGAAGAATTCTCCGTGGAAGAATTAGGGATTGGCGTGGCCAAGGTGTCATGGAGTCAGACCCACATGTGGCGTGGCAATGTTGGCCATGTTGCCATGCCAATCCCGTTGCTCTTGGAATGGTATTTGGCTTTGGTAGCAATTTGATCAAATTAGGGTTTGTCGAATACCCTAATTAGTGCACATGGAGTGTGGCTGTGGCATAGCGCTAATTTTGTACAAATTGCGCCATGGCTATGCCAAAGGAACCTTGTCAAGGTCATAGTGTGGAAACGGACATAGGAGTAGGAATTGCCGTGTGGTGGCTATTTATGGCAGGTTGCCACTAAGTGGCATGTTTGTGAAGTTGGCATGTTGCGAAATTGCAGCGGTAGGGTATGTTTGGCCTTTAATGTATGGTGGCAAGTTTAGATCAACCTGATTGGCCACAAAAAGGGGCCATGCAAACATAAGGCACGCCCATACTTCTGGTAAGAGTGTGGCACCTTTAAGGCCACCTGATTGGTCAATTGGAAGTGGGGCCGGAAAGCTAGGGCGTGGCCGCACTTCCAGTGTGTTGAGGCGAATTTAATTAATTTTGGCAAGCAAGGTCTGGTGTATTGCGCGAGGCGCGAAACCCTAACTTCCGCAAGTTATTTAGGACGATTGACTGAATTCTATGTGTCGAAACAGAGTTCTTTTAAGTTCGTTGCCAGAGAGAAACATGCTTTTCTGATTGAATACCTTATGCAAAGATCTTATTCTTGATACTTGGAGATTCATGCTACTCTGCTGCGAGTGAACACAAATCATCATGCCATATCAATATTAAGAGTTCAGCTAGAGAACATAACATAAAAGGCATTCAGAGGAACTTATATTAAGTGAATATGCGCGAGGCACCGAAATTTTCAGAACATCTGGGATTTGCCAGTCTGGATAAATTTCATGTAAGTATATTGAGCGGATAAATAAATTTTCCAGTGGAGAGGTTAGCACACGTGGCTCTATTTCCTTACAGAGTGACGTCACATCAGATTCAAGGTTTTACGATTTTGACCCTAAGCTCAAAACCACCATCAAAATTAAGTCCCCTTCTTAGCACGTAAAAGTGGCGTTGTTGCGGGGTAAGCATGAGATGGTGACGGATAATAGAAAAATCGAAGAGGGCAAGGTGTGAAGAGTTTTCCAGGTAAATTCAACTAACTTTAGCGGAAGGTATGAGGAATCCGTGATCCTTGTATTGACGACTTGGTGCATTTCCGCCTTGGCAAGGGGGTGTTGATGTAGAGTCATACTTCCCGGAAAGTTGGTTCCAATATGGGCCATGGGGTGGTGAAGATGGCGCTTCTGTATTGGGAATGGCAGACGACACGGCTTTGAACGGCGAAGATGACTCTTCAATTGTAGGATCAGAATATTGCCACAATAATACGCTTGCGAGATTTTAACAACATTTCTGCGAGCTCTTCAACAACACTCTGCAAGTGTCGCAGAGTGACTCAAAGAATGACGTAACAGATGACGGTAACTGAAACATGAGAAGAGCATGACAATCCTGCGAAGATTATAGCATCATCGAGAATTAACATTATAACTGCTGCGAGACTACCGCGAGTCAGATCCGAAATTAAAGGACAGCATAGTATTTGTGGGAGAAAACTACTTCTGCATGTTTAGGTAATTTTGTGTGTGTGTGGATGAGAAGTGAATTTAAACCTTCAACAAATGTGTTGCACGATGAGCACTTTTGATTCGAGAGATAATCTGTACAATTCTGGCCTAAACCGAAGACACGGCCGTTCCATATTTTTTTCGGTCACATGTGAAGGATGTGAGGTTGATCTTAGGGAGGGAAGCGAAGAAGGTGTTGAGAGTATGAAGGTGAAGGCTATTTGATGACTTGTTAACAGAAGGTTGAGCAGGCTAGCAAATATTGCAGGCAGGCTCTGGGTGTTGAATACGATGGTATTAACACTTGGTTTTTCTGTGTTTTTTTTGTTGGAAATAGGGAGGAGAACCTATTTATACAAGTCGATAAGCCTTCATCACATCTCTCGTGGGAAAGTGGAGGAAGTGGAGTGATGGAGGAAGTGGAGTTGTGTGTTAGTGTCACACGGTTGATTGCCCACTTATCCTATCATCGCTAACCGCCCATGTTTCCCTGACACGATCTTGTGATGGCGTGTTGCACGATGCACGCTGTAAACCGCCAGACCAATACCCCAGTTTGTATCCCCCAGTTGTGACGTGATTAATGTCTCGAGTGTGTGTATCATGGGACCCACATAAAATAGTGCAGGGTGAATCTTGAACTTGGTATGACATCGCATGCATCCATCTTCAGCTGACCGTTTGGAGGCTGTATGGGCAGGCCACGCTTTGGTCGGTCACACTGTGAAGAAGAGTGACGGATGGTGATCATGGTGATACCTTGTTTGCTGGTTGATTCGCACCCTAAGTCATTCGTCCAAGCTTGCAAAGTTGGACGGACGATATGGCTAGCAACTCTACTTGCGATCGTTGGATGGGAGGCGCGCATGCTGCCTCTTTCAACCCAAACGTTTGCATGCTAAGGGAGTTTCTATGGAGGAACCGATTGGCCCTTCATGGAGGTGGTACAATGGTGTTCACGCCCATTCCTGCTTGACTTGCAAATATTTGATCTAAGCCACTCACTTTAGGTGGCAAAGACAAGTGGTCGAGATTAGAACTTATGGAGGGGCCGTGACATTCAACCTTTGGGCACGCGTACCGAGGAATTTGACCACTACCGGTCTTGGCCGATCAGCTAAGCGTGAAGTCGGTCCCACGGTGGTCATGCTAGCATGCTCGGTTCCTACTAAGTCTCCATCTTTGCCTTCTATCCAAGCCTGCAAAGATGGACGCTCGAGATGTTTCTGCGACATATGCGCCGCAAACCCTAATTAGGATTTTGGACCGGCCACTTTGGGCGATCGGTTTTGGGTTGCGTGTGCCTCCTTTGGGGAGACCGACCATGTATGCAATATCTTGGGCCGACAGTGAGCATGTACATGCTTGCTCTATGACCATGGGCGCAATCTAAGCCATCCAACTATGCCTGCGAAGTCGGATGGTCGTGATCGTTTTGGATCTTCTCAACCTGCATAAGGCGTTAACCTAGCCTTTTTTGGGCAATCGTTTCTTGCACCACGGCTTGCCTATGAGGGAGTCGGTCATGTAGGTAGAAAGAGGGCCTGTCAATGGTGTACCATCACTTCACTACTTTTTTTAGGGTATAATCTAAGCCGTCCAACTATGCCTGTGAAGTTGGACGTTCACGATTAAAAGGAACCCTAATTAGGTTCCAGCCGTGCGTCATGCTCACTTTGAGCGCACATTTTGGAAGGACCAACTGTAGTTGGTCTTGACCGTTTGGTCATGCATGAAGGTGAGTCCGAGGTGATCATGGTAGCATGCTCAGGACCCCCTGAATCTATATCTACACCCTCCATCTATGCCTGCGAAGTTGGACGGATGAGATCTATTTTTGAGTTTATTTTCAGCAGGTGAGACTAACATAGGTAGTCTTGCCTGCATTCAACGGGGCTAATATAACCCGCCGTCAGGTAGCCTACGGGTGTTTGCATGTCGAACACAAGGCTTTAATTAAGGCAGTAATGCTGCAAACCTACATAAAATCGGGATGGTTGCTACATGCTCCGCTCTGGGTAGGTTATAATTCTCAAGGATGGTTGCACATGCTCCAATGAATTATCATGGCAAGAAATATTCATCACCTGAAGGATTTATCCTTTGCAGGACGTCAGCTTACAAAAATTGGCTTTTTACAATTTTAGCCTTTAAATAGAAATCCACCATCAACATTAAGTCCCATGCCTAGCATGTAATGATTACACTATTGCAGGGTAGGCATAAGATGGTGACTAATAAAGATAAAAGTTTTGAGATAAAGTTTGATGTTACCAGGAGAGACGAGTCGTCCTGTCCTTGCTATGCCTGCCTCTGTCGAGAGCCCGCTTTGGTGGGACCCGATGCGAGCATTATTTTTTGAACCTGGGCAGCTGTGCATGTAACCCTAGATGAATGTGGACCCCACCATGTATATTCTTCAACCAACGTTACTATGTTGCGCCTGCTTGATAGGCATGTGGGGGCATGTGCCTGTCTGATCGAACATGGGCTTGTTATGCCTGCTTCGGTTGATCGTCTCGTTGCGTGGGAGGAGGTATGTCATGTATGTTAAATGCCTTGGAGCCGGTTGAGTTGATCCTTCCAATGGTAAAGCTCGGCTGGGTAAGTACATCTTGGTGGGTCGATCCACCTTTGTCTTCCTCTTTATGTGTGCCTTCTCATATGCCTAGCTTTCGATAAACATTGCTGATCACAATCCCGACTCAACAGCCTCAGAGAGAGGAAAAGGTGGACTTCTTTTCTCCTGGGGATCTTGTTGGATCTTGAAGCATATAAAGAAGTTTTCTTGTATTCTTCTCATTAGGCGATCGTCTTCTTCAACATCTCAGGTATTGCTCCATACGTTGATTTCTTAATTGATCGGCGATAGTTGTGATTAGAATATTTTTTATGTGCCGCCGCAACTTATCTTCCCCTCTTTTTTTGCAGTATATCATGAAAGGTGTTGGTGATGATCACTCTGCAGCTTATTCATAAAAAAGTTTTGAAGTTGATAAACCAGAAGCTAACGCGCATGAAGAGGTGATGGCTAAAATTGATTTGCCACTTCGTGAAGTCGGCCATGCCATACAGGGAATGTCTGTCTTGCATTTAACCATTGTCAGGGGGCGGCTACGTACTCTTTCAGTTGCAATCGATATGGAGGAGAAACAAAGACATGAAGAAGAGTTGCGAGCGAAGTGGAAACACGAGGCGTCACAAGCACCATTAAGCTCGAGAGATGAAGGGTTTGCGGCTCGGTTGAAGAGACGGAGGGTTGAACACAAACGTCCTGCGGGTGATGGGAAGTGTGATTACCCAATACGTGGTGGTGTGATAATCCTTGACCCTGATACTGATGAGACTGAACGTCCGAAAG
Source organism: Papaver bracteatum (assembly GCA_023529315.1). Lineage (NCBI taxonomy): Eukaryota > Viridiplantae > Streptophyta > Magnoliopsida > Ranunculales > Papaveraceae > Papaver > Papaver bracteatum. The sequence continues at coordinate 1,096,795 of JAJJWX010005130.1, forward strand.
TGATTGGCACGATCTCCAAAGTTGCAATGGATTCTGTAGAAGGTGCAGAAGATACGTATGCTGAAGATGATGAGGCGGTAGCTGCTGTGCCCGAAGAAGAAGTTGAGGAGTCTCTGGAGAAAGCGTCACAAGATGTAGATCCCAACAGTGATGAAGACGCAACCAGCAATTGAGTTTCCATGTTATTATTCTTTGTATATTTTTTTTATACTCAGTAGCGGCTGAGTTTGAAGTTTTCCTCTTTGCTTGCTTGTCTTGAACAAAGTTTTATTTAATGCTGCTTTCAAAACATGCATATCTTTTCTGCTTGTGCCCCCTGACATGAGTCTGGCTCCGTTGAATTAGATCATGTAGGATACCTTCCTCCTCCCCTTTTTACATGTTTTATTCCTCCCATATTACCAGGCCGGTATGAAGATTTGGTATGAGGATTTAAGGTTTTCTTTCTGGGTAATGGTGGTTTGAAGGTGACTCATAACCTTGTGTGATTTTATGAGAAATTATAAAAGCAATGAAATCTTGATTACTTGAAGAAATATTGAAACCCTAATAAGTATGAAGGCAAGCGGTGCCATCAATTTGAAGGAGTTACAAATATTGTGAAAAGTAAAATTGTTGGAGGAATCCCCCTGGGGGATTAGAGAGGTGATGTCGTGTCTTCAAGTGAGGTAGGGCTTGAGCCATCGTGAGTGAACAACCATACCTTCGAGTTTGTCTGCATTGATGATCTTGCAGTAACCGCCCAAGATAACATCTGCCACTAAGAATACTTCCCCTTCCTTTGCAGGCATATCAGGCTGGGAAGTTATTTTTACTGTCATATTTCCAACTTGGAACGTGGTTACCTTTGCTACCATATCTCCGATTTGAAACGGATTTGGACTTGGTATAACAGCTTGCTTCTGACTCGTGTCGTTCTTGACTGCTTCCAAAATTTTGGTGAAGCGATTAAAGGGGCCAGCACTCCATTCACATCTCTTGGTGGTGCCCCGCCTATCAGGTGAAACAGTCCCCTGCGGTCCAACATGACAATCATCCACTACTTGCAAAGAGGGTTGTTCAATGAGACTTACTTGGGCTCGGAATCTCTTGACGTAGGACGAAGGGCTTTCGCCAGGGAGTTGTGTTATGCTTGTGAGTTGTTGGTATGGAGGCAACAGGCAGTCTTCGAGTTTCCAAGGTTTGTTGGAAATCATCGGAGCTGGCTGGTTGGAGATTCTTCCAGGTACTGAGATTGGTAAGGAATGCGCCTTATGTACCCACGGGCGCCCCAGAATCATGTCGTAGTCCGGATGTTCCTTAATTATATGGAATCTGGCTTGTGTTGGAGTGTTACCGATCTTGACATCAATGTCAATGTATCCGTAGACATGTACAAACTCTCCTGCTGGGCTCTTGATCACAGTCGGACCACGGGTAGCCTCCTGCTTTGAGATTTTCGCAGCTTGCAGGGTCTTGATAGTAACGATGTTGAATTCATAAGCTGTATCGATTAATGTGCTATCGAACTTGACATCTTTCAAATGGGCGACGGTCAAAAGTCCCCAGTTTGTTTTGTTGGCGTTATCTTCCAAGGAGGCTTGAGATGCTAGAACGACTTTTTTTTCTGGGTACAAGCGCCTGCCTATGATAACGACAGTACTTAGGGTCTGCCATGTATTTCTTAGTTGGTGGACGTCTGATAGGAGGTATCTTGATAGCATCATCCTGAATCCACGCCTCCAAGAGTTCCATTACTTCATTTATCGGAAACGGGAAGCATGTGTCTTCGGTGCTCTGCGCATGATCTTTGCTTATTCCCTTTCGAGGAGAAGCTTTATGCGTTTGAGCCGCACGCTTGGGTAGTTGTTCTGCCGCCGTTGGAGCTTTTCTCTTTCCGCCTTCGCTTACTACACTGACAGAAGAGCCAGTATTATACTGTTTGTTGATGAGGCGCCTGTTTCCCCGATTATCTCGTGAATCGTCGCTCCGAACGATCCTGGTTCTTTCCAATAATGCTGGGGCGGTAGTGGCCGAACGTTTGGCTGCTTCATGGAGCTCTGAGAATATCTGGAATCCCAAGTTTTCCAGCAGGGCGCGATATATGGGTATTATTCTATTGATGCATAATTCCACCAGCTGTCGTTCTGTGACATTTGGTTCATGGCAGTCCAACGCTTGTGTACTGAACCTTTTGAAAAAATCATTTGGATGTTCGTTGTTCCGTTGGGAGATTCTCCCCAGGTCTGAGAAAGTAACTTGCTCAGATACAAAGAAGTACTTCTTGTAAAACGCGCTGACCATCTCATTCCAATTGGATATGATGTCGGGTGCGATGTTGTTGTACCACGTATAGGCTCTCCCCGTAAGTGATTTGGAGAATTCCTTCAGGCGGAGAACGTGATTGTATTCGTGTTCTCCTAAGGATTCTAAAAATTGAGAGACGTGTTCACGAGCATTACCGGTACCATCGTAAAGGGTGAATTGAGGGGAGGTGTATCCCCTGGGAAGAGGAATCCGCTGCACGTCTTGTGGATATGGAAGCTGGTGTCGATGTGCATCCATCAGATTTTCTTTGCCACGATTTTGGAGGAGTCTCTCCAGATCTTCACGTGTAATAAAGTTGGACGATCGGCTCCTTTCCCTGAGACGCTCCTGGTCCCTTTCTCTTGCGTGGTCAGCAGCATAAGACTCTTCGTTCAGGTAGGCTTGCAGAATCGAGGCACCTGCTCGGGTGTCTTTGAACGTATTTCTTGTTGGCCCTTGGGGATGTTTCGACTCTTGTGGTAATCGATCAGTTAATGTTTTAAGGAAGGTGAGTACCTCCTTCTGAGTGGTTGCCATGTCTGCCTGAGCTTTAGCGAGGGTTTCTTGTCTCTCCATCAAGTCCACCATGGTGATAGGAGGTTGTCCTCCTTTGGGTCCTCCAGATCCTCGTCCGAAGGGGAGTAGCGGTCATTACGGTGACGGACGGATGTGTCATGCTTGAGGAAATGCTCGGATTTTGCAGCCGCTCTAGCTCTTGTAATGGGAGGTGTCACACCCATTGGAATGTCCTCTCTGCTCTGCTGGTACTGGTGGTACTGATGGTAGAAGACGCAACTCCACGGGACACGTTGGTTGTACTGGCAGGTTGTATAGTGACACCAGTAATTGGGATATCACCGCTAGAAGTGCTGTCGGCGCTACCTCCCTCGGGATTGGTTGCTGATCCAGATCTAAGATCCACCATTCTTGAAAATTGAAATGGTATTGAAGAGATCGACTTCACAACCGATAGATTAACCTCCCACTGTGGTCGCCAATTATTTGTGGGAGAAAACTACTTCTGCAGGTTTAGGTAATGTTGGGTGTGTGTGGATGAGAAGTGAATTTAAACCTTCAACAAATGTGCTGCACGATGAGCACTTTTGACTCGAGAGATAGTCTGTACAATTCTGTCCTAAACCGAAGACCCGGCCGTTCCAGATTTGTTTCGTTCACAGGTGAAGGATGTGAGGTTGATATTAGGGAGGGAAGCGAAGAAAGTGTTGAGAGTATGAAGGTAAAGGCTATTTGATGACTTGTTAACAGAGGGTTGAGCAGGCTAGAAAATATTGCAGGCAGGCTCTGGGTGTTGAATACGATGGTATTAACACTTGGTTTTTCTGTGTTTTTTTTGTTGGAAATAGGGAGGAGAACCTATTTATACAAGTCGATAAGCCTTCATAACGTCTCTCGTGGGAAAGTGGAGGAAGTGGAGTTGTGTGTTATTGTCACACGGTTGCTTGCCCACTTATCTTATCATCGCTAACCGCCCATGTTTCCCTGACACGATCTTGTGATGGTGTATTGCACGCTGCACGTTGTAAACCGCCAGACCAATACCCCAGTTTGTATCCCCCAGTTGTGACGTGATTAATGTCTCGAGTGTGTGGATCGTGGGACCCACATAAAATAGTGCAGGGTGAATCGTGAACTTGGTATGACATCGCATGCAGCCATCTTCAGCTGACCGTTTGGAGGCTGTATGGGCATGCCACGCTTTGGTCGGTCACCCTATGAAGAAGAGTGACGGATGGTGATCATGGTGATACCTTGTTTGCTGGTTGATTCGCACCCTAAGTCATTCGTCCAAGCTTTCAAAGTTGGACGGACGAGATGGCTTGCAACCCTACTTGTGATCGTTGGATGGGAGGCGCGCATGCTGCCTCTTTCAACCCAAACGTTTGCATGCTAAGGGAGTTTCTATGGAGGAACGGATTAGCCCTGCATGGAGGTGGTACAATGGTGTTCACGTCCATGCCTGCTTGAGTTGCAAAGATTTGATCTAAGCCACTCACTTTAGGTTGCAAAGACAGGTGGTCGAGATTAAAACTTATGGAGGGGCCATGACATTCCACCTTTGGGCAAGCGTACCGAGGAATTTGACCACTGCCGGTCTTGGCCGATCAGCTAGGCATGAAGTCGGGCCCATGGTGGTCATGCTAGAATGCTCGGTTCCTTCTAAGTCTCCATCTTTTCCTTCCATTCAAGCCTGCGAAGATGGACGCTCGAGATGTTTCTGCGACATATGCGACATATGCGCCGCAAACCCTAATTAGGATTTTGGACCGGCCACTTTGGGCGATCGGTTTTGGGTTGCGTGCACCTCCTTTAGGGAGACCGACCATGTATGCAATATCTTGGGCCGACAGTGAGCATGTACATGCTTGCTCTATGACCCTGGGTGCAATCTAAGCCATCCAACTATGCCTGCGAAGTCGGATGGTCGTGATCGTTTTGGATATTCTCAACCTTCATAAGGCGTTAACCTAGCCTTGTTTGGGAAATTGTTTCTTGCACCACGGCTTGCCTATGAGGGAGTCGGTCATGTAGGTAGAAAGAGGGCATGTCAATGGTGTACCATCACTTCACTACTTGTTTTTAGGGTATAATCTAAGTCGTCCAACTATGCCTGCGAAGTTGGACGTTCACGATTAAAAGGAACCCTAATTAGGTTCCAGCCATGCGTCATGCTCACTTTGAGCGCACGTTTTGGAAGGACCAACTGTAGTTGGTCTTAACCGTTCGGTCATGCATGAAGGTGAGTCCGAGGTGATCATGGTAGCATGCTCAGGACCCCCTGAATCTATATCTACACCCTCCATCTATGCCTGCGAAGTTGGACGGATGAGATCTATTTTTGAGTATGTTTTCAGCAGGTGAGACTAACATGGGTAGTCTTGCCTGCATTCAACGGGCTAATATAACCCGCCGTCAGGTAGCCTACGGGTGTTTGCATGTCGAACACAAGGCTTTAATTAAGGCAGTAATGCTGCAAACCTACATAAAATCGGGATGGTTGCTACATGCTCCGCTCTGGGTAGGTTATAATTCTCAGGGATGGTTGCACATGCTCCAATGAATTATGATGGCGAGAAATATTCATCACCTGAAGGCTTTATCCTTTGCAGGACTTCAGCTTACAAAAATTGGCTTTTTACAATTTTAGCCTTTAAATAGAAATCCACCATCAACACATAGCTGTCATCCACTATGTAACTTCCCTATATAAAGAGAACTAATAGACTCAGAAGAGGGGAGATCAATTTGAGAGTGTTGAGAAAGTTTTGAGGAGAGAGAAAGTTTAAGAGAACGGTTGTATTCTTGATTTCTTCCATTTTTTGTAATATTTCTGAGAATTAATCAATAATGTAGGACCAGAATATCGCCATGACAGTATTCTTACGAGATTAACAACACTCCTGTGATCATCACCGCGAGCTCTTCAACAACACTTTGCGAGTGTCACAGAATAACTTAAAGAATGATTAAAAGAATGATGTAATAACTGATGAATGAAGAAACACGGGAAGAACGTGATTGTCCTGCGATGGACACAACACCTGCGAGAGTCAACAATACAGCTACCACGAGAGCATCGTGAACCAAATCCAAAATTAAAGGAAAACTTAGCTCTCATCCACTATGTAATTACCCTATATAAAGAGAACTAGTAGATTCAGAAAAGAGAGATGTATTTTTTGAGTGTTGAAGAAAGTCTTGAAGAGAGAGAAAATTCAAGAGAGCTGTTGTATTCTTGATATTCTTCCTTTACTTGTAAACATTTCTAAAAATCAAATAATAAAGTATTGTTTTAATCATCAAATATGTGTTAATTACTATAAGATCTTATCAAGGGTGTAGTGTAGGATTTCCTACAACTACATTTTAGCGCCCGAAACAAGGAGGAATTGATGATTATTTGAAGAAAAAAATAAAAATTGACATTGTGATTGGAAGGAATTTGGAATAATTAGTGAAAGATCTTACGCAACATTCAACAAATTACTAAGATTAATGGCTAGAAGGAGAAGAAACACATCAGAACCACCAACAACCGTAAGGAGGAGTAAAAGACTTGCGGATGGAGAAACAAATGAAATGGGAGAATCTTCAAGGATAATAACAAGAAGAAATAGAACAAGGAATGAAGGAGAAAATCAAGTTCAACAACCAAATCAGCAAACACCAATACAAGATAGAGTTGTGGATTATGATTGAGTTAGCGTGCATACTTGGCGATCAGATTCGATGGATGAAGCAGAAGATCGACAGTTAAGAAATAAAAGAAGAGAAGAAATTGATCAAGGAGTGGTTGAAAGATTAATTCATAAAGAAGGCGAAAATGAAACAGCAGATGATTTAAGACAAGGAATACAAGAGGAAAGGAGATTAGAAGCAGAAGAACGTGCAAATTTAACAAGATAGAATCATGAGTTAAAAATGGAGAATCTGAGATTGCAAAGTAGGAGATCAAGAAGTACTGCTAGATCAAGTTCAAGATCATTTAGAGAAGAACCAAGGCAAAATTCCCCTATGAGAAATGCTGGAGAAAATATCCGAGAGGAAATGCAAAATCCAAATGAAGAACATCATCATAGAGAAGAAGAGATGATTCGTGATCGCTACATTCCACGCGGAGAAACTATGAATGGTAGACGTGATAATAGAAATCAAGAGGGAGAAAATAACCAAGATGGTGAAGAAAATCGAGAAGAAGGAATACGAATATTACATGGGAGAGAAATCCAAAGAAATCAAAGAATCATTGAGGAGGAAATTGCGAGACATTATGCTGAACAAGCATGTCTGGCTTGCGAAAGAGAAAGATTAAGAGCAGAAATTGAAGAACAAGAGTTTCAAGAAGCAATACGGCAGAATAATCATGACAATCGAGAAAGAAGACGCACACAAAATTGCCATAACCATAATATCAATGAAGAATTTGATAGAATACAAATAAGAATAGAAAGACAGCGAAGAGAAGCAATGAGAAATGAAAAAACTCGCAGAGAAGAAATTGGGAGGCATAATCAGTTGCGAAATCTAGAAGGAGATGAGGTGGAAAATCGCAGGAGAAGGCAGAATGAAGATGCAGATGAAGATACACAAAATCTCGCAAGACAAGAAAGACATGAACATATAATAAGAGAAGTTGCACAGAAAAGACCGATGGAGCAAAATTCAGCTTGAAATGAACAAATTTTAAGAGAATTAGCGGAAATGAGAGGAATGTTGAATAACAGAAGAGAAGGAGGCAGGAGACAACTTGATGAAGCCATTGAAGAAGCTGCGAGAACTCCATTCACTCAAGAAGTACAATTAAGAGGAATCCCTCCAAAATGCAATTTACCAGCATTAACCAGTATCTTCGATGGGACTACCTGTGTTGTTCAACATGTTAAGGCTTATGTTAGGTGTATGCTATAATGGGAAAACCATGATGCTGTGTTATGCAAGTACTTTGCATCTAGTTTAACTGGCGAGGCGTTAAAATGTTTCGAAGGCTTACCTAAAAATACAATAACTTCTTTCGACCATTTGCAAGCTACGTTTCTGGGAGCATATATAAGCAACAATTCTTCACGACCCGGTATTGAAGATGTATTTGGATTAAAACAGAGGATTGGCGAGAGTCTGAAACACCTAACCATAAGATGGAAGACAATGTGCAGTGAAATGGCAGGAAGAGTGGTTGAGAGATACCTCATTTTATCTTTCATTAATGCAATGTTCGCAACCAATCTGTTGTACATACAAATTTTCAAAATCAAAAATACCATCACAATGACTGAGTTACGAGAACTACAAGAAGAATACATTGCTTTGGAGGAAAAACAAAATGAGATGGAATCATATCTAGTCGCAAACACTAGCTCAATAGCAGTGAATGGGAGTTTACTTCCTAAAATGATCAAAAATGTGGCGAGCACCTCGCAGCCACAACAAGAGAAAGTGGTGACTGAAAAACAACAGAAGTTAGTGGCTATGGAAGTCGAGATCAAGAGGATTATGAAAGAGAAAAGAATTATTACAATCGCGGTGGAAATAATAAAATTCAAAGACTTGATCATCCACAGGAGATTTAAGGTGGTCAGAGACAAAATAATTTCAGAGGACAAGGGAATCAAAGAGTAATATGGGAATAAATTAAGATGCCACCCCTGAATGCCAGCATAGAAAATTTTTGGGAAGCTATCATTTTGATGGAAAATATACCATCACCCTAGAACATGGGAAAAAAGCCACATCAAAATAATCGAAACCAAGAATTTTGTCCTTACCATCATTTTCATGGTCATTCAATAAACGATTGCAGGAATGTAAAAAGAATAATTTTGAGGATGATTGATCAAGGAAAGTTAAATCATTTTCTAATAGGATATCCGCAATCTCAGCAACTACCACTAGCACCAGATATTCGCAGAGTGAATACTGTAAAAGGAGCAGAAACATTTGTGATAGAGGTTGGATCCAAGGCGAAGAATTTGTTCTGTAATTCCATCGTACATTCATACAAAACTATCGAGGATTTCCACGACAATGTTTTAAGCAGAGTCTTCGCGAGAGACGCAGATGGAAGAGAGATAATGAATATCGCGAGAGTCTCGCCATTAGAGGAGTGGCAAAAGCAAACTATTTATTTCACTGTGCAAGAAGTACTAGAGCCTAGCGAGATGCATGACAACCCACTGGTGGTAAGGTTAGAAATAAATCCAAAAAAAAATAGAAGATGAAGATGAAGAAAATGATAATGGTGAAACTGAAGATTCCTGGGCAATTAATAGAGTTCTAATAGATACTGGAAGTTCAGTTGATATATTATTTTATCATACTTACAGAAACATGGGTGGAAGAGACGAAGATCTGATACCATCAACCTATAAAATCTATGGTTTGAAAGGTACCACCAACAAGCCAAAAGGGGAAATTACAATGCGAATTCCATTAAAGGGGTTATCTTCTAAGATTTTATTCTGCGTTGTGGATATTGAATCACCTTATAATGCCCTGATTGGTCGACCTTGTCTACATGGGATATTAGGTGTGGCGTCAACCTTTCACTAATGTATTAAATTTTCTCATCCTAATGGGGTTGGAATAATAAAGGGATACTGGGATGATGGGAAGAAATGCTATGAAATTGACATGGAATCTTGCGAGGAAAGGGCAAAGAAAGAATGATATCGAAACGCAAAGATCAAGCAAAAACAAAGAGGTGATAAGTTGATGGTTGATACAATAGAGCGGCGAGAGGAGAGAATACTGCGAAATCAACATGAGTATATGACTGGCTAGCAGATCGCAGATGCAAAATGCAACAAAAGAGCATAAGCAGAAAGTAGTAAGTAGAAAGGTAAAAAACGAAGAAATTTAAGAAATTTATGAATGATTCGTTGAAGAACTCGCAAAATATTTGTTGAAGAAAATATTTCAAAAAGATATTTTTTTTGAATAAAAGAAATGAAATTGAGAAATTATACAAGAGTTGAACTGAAAATAAGGAGAAGATCAAAGAAAAGAAATTTCACCAGAATTGCAATATTCGCAAGAAACACGAATAAAATTTCGCATATACATAAGAATAGGACAAACCTATATGGCGTACACCCTAGTTCGCGGATACAATTTCTCAAGAGGAAAATATAAGACCTAAAGTGCGTCATATAAGGGGGTATCTCCTTGTATGACTCAGGGATAAGGTTATATCGCTGCTGGAACCTGAGTTATGGAGATGTTGGGGTTAAAGAAAACCTATCCGGAAGAGGTACCTTGGATTTCCAACTATATAAGGTTATACCCTGGTTGGACGACCGAGGATCTCTTCTAATGAATGCATAATATGACCAAGGCACCGAGGTACACGGTTTAGCCAAGGGTTCACGGGATGGATGAACCTACCCTGGCCATTCTTGGTAAGTCTTGGCTATGATGCACTCGGCCCAAAGAAAACCCCACTTATGGTGCAGTCTTGTAACTATAAGCCATATAGACATAAATGACAAGAGGCTGCGAAAATAACTGGTTGTTGATAAATCTAGATGGGAGGATCTAGTCTTGTATGGCCGATGTTCCCCCTTGAAGGGGCAACCAGGGGGGAAGATAAGGGCGGCACCCTCTATTAGGGAGATGATAAGTGTCTAAAGATGGCAATGTCATGGGGATTTACGCTCGCAAGAGCATTTAGGCCTGTCATATTGACGCGTGACGAATATTATACAGATGCAACAAGCCATAAGAAAAAGTTAAGATGAGATCAATGGGTTTTTATATGAAAGTATAAAGACGTCCTGCGATTTCATCGCAAGGCGGCAATGTCATGAAGCTTTGTTCTCACAAGGGAACTTAGACTTGTCATATTGTCGCAGAGAAATTGAAAAAATACAGATAAGGCAAGATCAATGGGTTTTTACATACAAGTGTAAGGACGTCCTGCGATTTTGTCGCAAATACAAAAAGTGGCAAAGTAAGACCTTTAACTAGGAAGGCATAATAAGACCACAAGAAGTTGAATGACTGCGATATTTCTGCAGAGATTATGAAATTTGCGATATTTACGCATAGATCATAAAAGTATACAACTGCTACTTGTGATGATGCTCGCAACTCAACTTTATTTACAACTGGTATCTAAGCTCTACAAAAAAAAAATCATATTGCAGATGAATAACAGAATCAAGTATTGGAATGCATAGAATGATAAAATTGTTATTCATCATCATATGATAAATTTACATAGATAATATTATATGACACATTTACACAGATAGTTAAAGATTAATAATTATGTTGATTGATTATATCACAGAAAATAATTCCTTTTCGATTTACAGATAGAAGCAAAAGAAATTTATACATTAAGGAATGTTAAAAGCTGGAGATACTCGCAGCAGTACAATACAAGGAGAAAGAGATAAATGAACAAATATTACAAAGGGGTTCAAGACTAATTAGATCCATCATCATCTTCGGCAGATTTTTCTTCTTCTTCACCTTTACCATTAGCTTCATCCTCGTCAAGTTCCTTAGCTTCGCTATCAGAGATAACAAGGTTTGGAGTATTCGCTGGAATTTCTTCTGCGAGATCATGATATGTAGAATGAGGAATTTTATGATCATTGCAGACCATTTTAATGGAGTTGTTACGAACACCAATAAGGGCATTACTAAAATTCGCAGCAGTAATCTTCAATTGATATTTCAACCTTGAATATTTTTCATTGCGAGCGGCAAGAGTATTTGCGAGTTGATTCTTATCAGATTCAAGTTCTCCAATTCTTTCAGTATATCTCTTCTCAACTCCTGCGAATATATAATAACAAATTGAAAATTCTGCAAAGATAAGAAGATTAATGACAAAAAACTAATGAGGAAGAAAAATTAGCAACCTTCTCTTTCAGAAATCATGTCCTTAATTAAGGCCGCTTGTTCAACATGAAGACTAACATCTACACCTAAGTTAGCTCTGGCGTTGTCAAGAATCTTTGCAGCCCAAGAAAATTCATCATCATCGTTAATAAAAAGACGTGAACGGATTTGGTTTTCTCTTTTAACAAGATCATCTCTCTCGCGGATAAGTTTATCTCCGTTAATTTGGACTTCAAGAAGGGTTTTATAAAAATCCACTAAGGTCTGTGCTCCCTGTCTAGAGATGCGATCCCTATCATCTATAAGATCACTTTTTTGAGATCTTAGAATCTTGATTTCTTCTTTAAAATTAAGATATTGACGCTTGGATGCATTGGCCACTTTCAAGCTAGATCTATGATCAATTTCTAAAACATGAAATTTGTATCTAAGATCATCTACAGAAAGGGAGTTAATCTATTCATTTGAGTAACTACTTAAGGATTCATTAAGGCGATTGAGAAGTGTATCATCATCTATTGGGTTTGGAAAAGAACGAATGAATACGGCTTCGTCAGAAAGACCATAAACATCTGCGAAGAAGAATAATAAGAACAAAATGCAAAGGAATACAAGGATAAAAAGAAAGGGAAAAAATTATTACCATAAAGATGATCATTCGCAGCTTGGAGGCTTGTGACATTTTCTTGCGACAAAGTTAGATCAGTTTCCAACTGCTTGATTTTTTCTTGAAGGTCAGTTGACCCAGATTCCAATTGCCCGCGAAGACTAGCGGACTCAGATTCTAAATCCACATTCTTCTTGTGAAGAACGGCATTCTTCCTGCGAAAAGATGCACACCTCCTCTCCAAGTCTGAGGCAACAGCAAAGGAAGCTCTTCCAGTCTGCGAGAAAATAATGTAAATTAAAGCTGGCGAGGACATGAATACATAAGTATAGTAAAGAAATGAAAACATACCAAAATACCAAGAGAATTTAAGAGACTGGGATATATTGATCTTGAGATTCCTTGGAGGGAATCATTATCAACCAATATCGAAGCATTACAGACATTAGCGAGAGCCTGGGATACCCCATTAAGAGCTTCATATCCATAATCATTTGCAATACCATATGTAGTATTTCCAAAAATATTGGACAGTTGAGTCATGGAGGAATCAGATTGAGAAGACTTCATCGCAGAAGGGACATCAGTATTAAAATCATCATTATTATTGTCATAATCAAAATTATCAATCGAGTTTTCTGTATTAGGCTGAAGAGTTGAAGAAGAAGAGGATTGAGTTTTTCTTTTCTTCAAAGGAGGAGCACCAGATTTTTCTCTGCGAGGAGCAGCAAACTTCTCTTTGAGAGGAATAGTATAGTTTTCCTTGCGAGAAGCATCTTTGTCTTTCCCTTTAGTCTTCACAATCTTCACAGGTTCTCTTTCTTCGATTTCCTGCGAACACAAATAAAGATAAGAAATAGAGGCAACAATATATTGTAAAAAGTTATAAATAAATATTTCTTACTTCATCTGTGAGAGATTTGAGAGCTAAGAAAGTAGCATGTTTCCCAAACTTATCATAGCTGGCTTTCAACCTTTCAATCTGATAAAAAGGAGATAGTCAGGGAGAATCTAAAGACATGAAGAAATTAATAATGATAATTTGTTATGCAAAGAATTAAGAGAACATACTTCTTTATTTCTCTTAGTCCAGCTAAATACCCACGGTTGGAACTCTGCGAGATTCGCAGGTAGAGCATGGGTACCAGAAATGTAGGAACCCTCTAAAAATAAAGGGAAGATGAACCATTTGTCATCGCTGGAGTGGTGAGGACCTTGATTAGTACTAGTATGCCAGTCAATATCCAACATAAGCATTTTGACTTCCGCGACATCATCTTTCTTTTGCAAGCGGGAATAATTTAGGGTTCTTCGCAGTGTCAGGGTAGCGAGATTTTTTTATTAGCATCACGAGTAGCATACTCCAACAGCAGACGAATACAATCCCCACCTAGTTGATTTATAGCTCACGAGAATTTTGGGTGAGAAAGTATCTCATAAAATAAAGGCAGCTCAGGATCATAGAGAGGAATGGGAAGACCAGCTTCAAGCTGACCTAGCGATACTATAACTTTCTCGCGAGAAAATTGATGATCATAAAATAATTTGATAGAAAGTTCGGATTTAGGACTCTGATATGGAATTGTAGACAAAGTAAAACCTTTATTTTTAAGTTTTTCCCGCATCTCACCAAGAGCAACAAAAAATTTAGCGCCAAGAGCAACCATTTTTGAGTATGGGAATGAAGGAAAAGGTTGAAGAACGAGAAACAAATCACAGCAATAAAAGATGCGCAATTTATGGTAGAACAGTGAATTTGCAGAGGGATAGAAAGAAGAAAGTAAAAAGAGGAAAATAAAAGAGTGAAAGAAGTATTTATTGAAGAAGAAATTTCTCGAGAAGATGAATACAATTAATGAAAAGAAAGGACGTGAACGGTCAGATCGCAGCGATTGAAAAGGACGTGTCAAAGATTTACTGGAAGAAAAAGTACGAGAAAACAGCTGGCAAAGAATATAGAAACGTGTCAAAGAGGAAGAATGCAAAAAGATAAACAACTGCGGCATTGTAAAAAATTCAATTCTCATGATCTTTCCTCCTTCGCAGAAAAGGCATGAGAAGAGGCAAGATGTAGGACCAGAATATCGCCATGACAGTATTCTTACGATATTAACAACACTCCTGCGATCATCACCGCGAGCTCTTCAACAACACTTTGAGAGTGTCACAGAATAACTTAAAGAATGATGTAATAACTGACGAATGAAGAAACACGGGAAGAATGTGATTGTAATGCGATGGACACAAGACCTACGAGAGTCAGCATTACAACTACCACGAGAGCATCGTGAACCAAATCCGAAATTAAAGGAAAACTTAGATGTCATCCACTATATAATTACCCTATATAAAGAGACCCAGTAGATTCAGAAAAGAGAGATGTATTTTTTGAGTGTTGAAGAAAGTCTTGAGGAGAGAGAAAATTCAAGAGAGCGGTTGTATTCTTGATCTTCTTCCTTTACTTGTAAACATTTCTAAAAATCAAATAATAAAGTGTTTTTTTAATCATCAAATATGTGTTAATTACTGTAAGATCTTATCAAGGGTGTAGTGTAGGATTTCCTGCATCTACAAATAAAAGTGTTGTTCTTAATCTTCAAATATGTGTTGATTATTATGAATTCTTGTGAGGGGTGTAGTGTAGGAATTCCTGCAACTACATCAATCTTGACCGAGCAGAGATGAAGCTGCGGAATGGCGAATAGCGCGACTAGCTTGGAAAGGCCGATGGTGCGGCTAGCTCGGCATGGAGGATGCCGCAGCTAGCTTGGAGTGGAAGATGGACGCGGTTAGCTTGGAAATCCAATGGAGCGTTGGCTTTCTTGGATGGCCAATGGAGTGTTGGCTTGCTTGGAAGGCCAATTGAGCGCTGGATTGCTTGAAAGGCCAATGGAGCGCTGGCTTACTTGGAAGGCCAATGAAGCACTGTCCTGGGAAGGCCAATTGAGCGTTGGATTGGGAAGTCCAATGGCGCGCTGGCTTGGGAAGGAGAGGATGGTGCTGGTTAGATCTTGGCTGCAATGTAGAGATGATGCTGGCTAGGAGCGGATTCTTGGGGGTTGAACGCGGACCGTTGGCATTGGCGTGGAGCGGTAGATATGGATGTTTGGGAGCGAACTGTTTGGAATTATCTTGGCTTTGGACTGGTGGCGCCATGGAGTGTTGCCTTCGCGGGCCCGACTGCCTTTTTCCGTGCATAGCTTAAACGTGAAACCTCCATTCTAATTCCAAAAGTGCTTTGCTTATAAAAGGAAACTTTCTTCCACCCAAACTCCAAAGTAATATGTGTATAAAAGGGGTCGCACATCTTTTCTTTTCTTTTTGTAATATTGGCTTTGTTTTCACCTCTCCGCATTAGCAGCAAAGCAGAGAAGTAGGCGAGCGCACTCCAGGTATGTGTTCCAAAGTTTTTTTTTTTTTGTTGTTGTTGGTGTAAACCCTAGCCATAGACATATTCTCCATAAACCCATAGAAATATTTTTGTATGGATGACTCTTACCTGCTAGCGGTATCATAGTAATATTATCCATAATAATAGCAAGGAGGTCAATTATTATGAAAAATAGGCGCGCGTGAATGGGTGGATGCCGTTAGTTCTTCTCCCGTGAAAACCTATCTTTAGGGTTTCCTTTTTCTATTGTGTCTGTGTACACAGTTTTCGTGGTGGAAACATTCTCCTTTTGGCCGCGAGCATATTTCCCATGACCAAACGTAACTTGGCCGAGGTCATACTTTCCGTGACGTCGCATGTTCCATGCGGCATTTCCTAGTTTCGGCCGAGAGCGTACTTCCCGCGATGTCACGTGCATCTTGTTGAGCAGTCCCCATTCCTTTAGTCGTGAATTCCATGGCACGTGGCCAAAAGAGAAATTTCCGTAGCAAATGTGTTGTTGACTCTTGATTGTGGTAACCAATTTTTGATAAAATCTCCATGTATGCTTTTCTTCAGAGTAGTAATTATTTGTTTTTCCTTCGTTGTAGTTACTTCAAAATCATAAGTAATTTTGATAAGATGTCACCTGAAAGTAGTTCCGCCGCCGCGTTGAGGAGTGGCAACAACTCCAAACCGAACACAGATGATGAGTTCTTTATGAAGTCTGCTACGATTACAATGACCCATCCCAAATTCGTGGAAACTCTTCTGACTGATTCAGAAAATGATGGAGAAGTTCAACCAGTCTGCCCAGGGCGTATAATGAGGTTTTTCCTTCAGAAGAAAGAATATATGGCTTCCCACATAGACTTAAAAATCTTCCTTAGCTTATTGCACTCTTATGATAAATGGATGAAGTTCATGATGAGCCGTGATCACGTAAAATCCAACTTAACTGAGGCACAAATCATACATGCTGTTATGGCACCTGCGGTACTTCAAAATAGAAAAAATATTACAGGCTTGATTACTTTCATCTCCAGGTGGTGCCCGGAAACTCACACAGCTATATGTAGATGGGGTAAGATGAATATTTTTTTGGAAAGCATAGACGTTCTGTTGAGTCTCCCGATAATCGGGAATCTTGATATTGTCTTGTCCGAGGAAGAACAAAAAAATACGTGCCACTTTGGGTACAAAAGTAGTGGGATATGTTCGAAAGAATTATGAGGAGAATTTCTTCTATAACTGGGGGGTGTCTGAGTATTTCCCTGATAATCGGGAGTTGGATCTAGTGCTAGATGATATGCTACATGTTGCTGCATTTTTAGCTCGGTGGCTGTCCAGAGATATCTTCGACGATGTCTCTGGTAAGAAGGATATAAGACAGGAGCTTATCAAATTTGCCATCAAATTGGCGAAAGGCATTGTTCTTCCCATTGGCGGTTTGTTTCTTGGTTCTTTGTACACCCATTTGGATCATCTAGTCACGGACATGTATGCTTCAAATGGTTATATAAAAGTGAACTCATATGTTCTCGTCGCTTTTCTTCAAGCGTGGTTGTGGGAGCATTTCAAAAATTACGCTCCTAACCCGAGAACTTTGTTTTCTGATGCATATGGAAGTTCTAGGATACTCCGTTGGTTGGAGAGGCATCCAAGAGCTGGCGTAAATCTCATTGATTTCCTTGAAAATTTGCATGCAGTTAATTTTTGTCCTTGGGCCCCGGTCCATGCCTTCATAGTTCAGCCGAATACTTTTGCCGCTGCTCCGAACTTGACTTTGCTTTCTGCTAGAGAGAATATGAGTGTTGGATAGATTGTATTCTTGCGAAGCTGTACCTATGAACATGTGCCATCCTTTTTTCGGGGGTCTTTTAAGGCGGTCCTTTATAATATTGACAGGGCGGCCCGGCATATGGGATTTTACCAGGTTCCATTTATTCGTCAGTCGGCCGCTCTGGAAGAATTGTTACTAGTTTCTCTTGACACTAGTGTTCTTGATCCAGGTAAAACCCTTCCTTTATTGCTCTTAGAACGAATATCTATGGCGACTCCCAAATATAATATCTTCTGGCAAGGTGAGTTCCTCGCCATTCATCAGTTCGTGCAGGATGTTGTGACAAATCCGCGTGGTAAACCTTCCTCTACGGTTCTAGCGAAGCATAAGTTATTGAAAGAGCTTCCTTTGGGTAAACAAAAATCCTCTATCTTGGACGCATACAGTCTCCAGAAGAAGGAGCGAAGGTCGAAAAATCGTGCAGGTGGTTTCCAACCATATTCGGCGTCTCTTGTGACCTCCAGTTCTTTGAACACGCATGTGTGTATGATTCTCTGACTTGGCTGAATTGCATAAGTTTTACACTTCGTCACTAACTCTTCCTTTTGACTTAGGGTCTTGGAGAATCGAATATTTTTTCTAGACATTCCTGTGACCAAAGGACGGCGTCTCCTGAGAAAGGATGCGACAAGACTGAATCCCTCGAAGAAGAATCTAAAGAGGAAGAAAGCTCGATATCCGATAATGAGAGGAGTACTTCTGAATACAACAACGAGTCTTCTTCCAGTGGGCCAACAAATGAGTCGGTGAGTTTTCCACATCCCTTTTTTATTTTGGTTATTTATTTATTTATTTATACCGAATAAATGATTAATTGGTGATATTTACATGAAGAGGTTGCTTCCAGAAGTAACTCTGATATGGAGATCCATGGAAATGAAGGTGTAACAGTGTCTCCAGTCATGGAAACCATATATGTTAGCAATCCTGAAATGGAAACTGATCGTCGTGAAGATACTGATATGCTTCAGATGATGGAAAATACCCCCACGGCTGCGAGCGCGATTGTAGCCGAAGAATCCTTGCTGGTCGTGGAATCGATTGCAGGCGCCACTTTCGATCCTCCATTCTTGATTCCTCATGAAGATCATGTGTTGGTTGGAGGCTTTAGTGTACCAGCTAAGCATGAGGAGTTGTATACCAGAATATGGAAGAGATATGGACACATCAAAACAGCCAAGAAGATCACTACCCGGTTCACGTTGGTTAAGAAAGTGGAAAAAATATTATCTTCAATTCGCGATATGTGCAAGGTGACTTGGTCACACCATTTCTGGAGATGTAATCTCAAACTGGGAGTTCCACCGGGATATGTGTGTAAACTTTGAGTTTAACGCTTCCTGGCTCTGTGAGGGATTTTTCGAGATCCAAAGGCTGCAGGCTGGAGCGGTCGATGGTCCTTCCGCGGATTTGATTAATCAACAAGAGGCAGAAATCGATAAGTTGAAGCAGGAGGATCTTCAAAGCATGAAGGACATCTTTTCTAAGAAGAACGAGCTGTTGTTAGGCAATTTTCCTTGAATACTTTTATTTTCTGAACTTCTTTTCTTAGGTTTCTTTTTTAAGAGGCAAAATAAACGCCTAGTTTATGGTTTGGTTTTCTGGTTTTTGGATTGATAGATGATTGCTTTTTATAAGAGTTTTGGATTATTTTTGAAGTAATTGCTTTTTGCTTAATTGATATGTCAAAATATGAATTATGAATATAAGTAGCAAAATCATTCATGATCGTGAACGTTGCATGAGAAAGGAAGAGATATGAAATCTTGGGATTATTGGGTCATCGGATTCCATGATAAATGTGAAAATCCAAATAATAGGTCGTGTAAACATCATCTGGCAAACTTACTCGCTTTAGGGTCTTTCGTCAGAACTGAGTCTTCAGGTAGTAAATCCGAGTCTTTACGTAATGCCCTTCTTGCCACAAGAAGTCCCCGGCCGTTCTTTATTGTCTGCGGAACATCTTTATGTCAATCTGTGGTAAGGTGGAGAATCCCTAGTCCCCATACACAGTTCTCTGATGAGTGCCAAATATTGCATATTCATACACCTTTTCATTGGCACTTAACTCATCTTTCGCGCTTCAAAGTCATATATTATCCCAAATTCTGCATTCTTACCATCTTCAAGAATAAATATTTGTATTAATTAATTTTGTGTTTTTAAGTACTAAATAAAGCTTGGAAGAATTGTGAAGACAAAATAGAAGAAAGTTGGAAGCGTTGCAACCCGCTCGCGCATCAGTGGCAACCTGTTTACAAATTCATGGGATTAAACAACCCATGATCCAAAACCCAAGACCCAAATCCATTTCCACCTCACCCCCATTGGATTCTTTCCAAAACATCCACCTCACCCCCATTGTATTCCATTCTATCCAATTAAGAAAACATGTTTTGTTTAATTGTTGAGTGGTTGCTACAGTAAATTTCGAATCCCAAGTGTGAGAGAATTTTTGTGTATAAATAGAGAGGGTTGTTGTGTTGAAAACTCATCCAAGAATAGCTTGTTCATGTTAGTTTATCAAATTTCAATTTTGTTGTAATGTTCTTCATGTTCTAATTTCATTTACTAGGGTTTAGATGAAGCCCTAATCTCATTGGTATGTATTCATATCTTGTATCTTGTTCTTGAAAGTTTAGAATTGTTTAAAGATATAATTTAATCCAAGTTTTTCAACATCTTGCTCTCACAATGTATGCCATGTATCCATTGTAGTTAGAATATCTCTATGTTGATTATGCTACAACTCATGCTTAACCAAATATTGATCTTTAGATTAGTTGTGCTTAATTAGACAATTAATGCTTTGGAGAAATACTTTAGTTGTGATTAAATTATCCATTGGAGAAACACCTTAGTTATACGGTAGACTTGAATCTACTATAAGGACAAGAATAATATTACAAGTTGAATGCATATCATAGGTTATTGGTGGATTTGAATACCCTAGTATCCATATTATCATTGTTTACATATCTTGTTATTTGCATCTTTTACTTTTATTATTTCAGTCACTTGAAAATCATATTGTCGTATCGACAAAATCAAACCCCTTTTGGTTACTCTCTGAATCAGGATTTAGAATCAACTTCTACACTCTCCAAGTCTCTTTGGTTCGACCTGTGCTTGCCTTGTGTTGCTTGTCGACACTGTGCACTTGCAGTTTATACATAGAAGTAGGTATCTTTCCGAGCCTACCATTCTCCTGAACCTATCTTTCTTGGATAATGCGCTTCCAAGCATGGAATTCACTGGTAGAATTATGGAAACAGGAGTTGAATTTGCAACTGAGAGATTAATCTCCCACTGTGATCGCCAATTATTTGAGGGTGAAAACCGTTTCTGCTGATTTCGGTAATTTCGGGTGTGTGGGTGAGAAACGAATCTAAACCCTAAACAATGTACTGCACGGGAGTACCTTTGATTCGAGATATCAATCTGTACAATCCTGTCCTAAACCAAGAAATGGCCATTACAGGCTTGCTTCGGTCACAAAGTGAAGGAGAAGGGTTGGTCTTAGGGAGGGAAGTGAAGAAAGTGTTGATACCAGAATGATTAATTCTAGAAATGTGGGCGTTTTGTGACTTGTATCAGAAAGTAGAACTGGTGAGCCGGATGGAAAGCTACCAGGTGATTTCTAGATACTGTGTGTTGCCGAACAAAACTTTTTTTTGGTGGAAATAGGTGAGGCCTATTTATACAAGTCATAGTGAAACGTACCCTGGTCTCGTAGGAAGTTGAAACGATTGAGTGGTGGAAGAAAAGAGTAACATGTAACTTCCAGACATTATGATTCCATGATGAAGAAAGTGAATTCGTATAACCTCCGGTCATTACTCTTCCATGATGAAGGAAATAAATTGTTTACACCGTTACTTTTTACCACCACTAATTATCCTACTTCATGACTCTTTCTTGTAACGGGCGCATTGCATGCCGCATGCTGTAAACCGCTAGACCAATACCCTAATGAGCATCCCCCATTTTGTGACATATTTTGATGCCGTGAGTATTTTCGTGGAAAACATGTAGCACTTTTCTAAGTATGGAAATTTAAAATTGAGAGGCTCACCGCAGGTAAATAGCATGTAATGCTAGGCTCGTCTTGGCTAGTCTCCTAAAACTTGTCGCGAGCTCATCAGTTCGGTGGAGAACTTGGATGGCTGAGATTGCATCTCATGAAGAAGGATGACCATTGATTATGGACACATCTTGTTGTATAGCGAAGTGGCGTCATCCATATGCTATTGGAATGCCAGTAGTGTAGCCATGGCATAGTGTCATTCTAGTAGCCGCAGCATAGTGGTATGCCAGTTATGTTGTGGCATGGCCAAAGAAAAAAATTGGCCCTCGCGGAAGGATTTAGCGTGGCCAAAGCTTGGCCTCGTTTGAAGGATTTGGCGTGGCCAAGTCTTGCCGTCGTTGGAAGGATTTGGTGTGGCCAAAATTTGGCGCCGTTGGAAGGATTTGGCGTGGCCAAAGCTTGGTGAAAAAGCGGGGGTCTAACAACCACACCCAATATTTCAATTAGAAATTTGTATGGACAACTCCGAGTTGTTTTCTAGAGAATCAACTAGACAGTTAGACTCAATCAATAGAAAATATCTCAAGGAGTTATTATCTCAATCTCTCAATTTGATTTACTCAAGCAAATACAATTCGCGAGTCTTAATCAAAGAGAGATAACTTGGATGGTACCAAAGACCAATATCCAAGTGTTAATCAATTTAAATCAACAACCAATAAGGTCGGATATTCTAATTGATTGAACAACGCATAACCTGTATTAACAAGTTGCAGTTTCGCTTTCTCAAAGTATTTCAGAAATTCATGAACCACTTCAGCAGACACCATATCCTCATTCTCAACATCTTGATGTGAGTAGGCATAGTATCATGAGGCATTAGGTGCTCCATCTTCCACAAGAGTTTTTTTATTTCTTCCTTTTGATTCAACACCAAAACCTTTCTCAAGAAATCCCTTTGCAAAGCCACCATATAAAGATGAAAAAGAGGACATTCTTGATAACCCAGAAAAACCTAGAGTATGCGTACGTGACAAATGTAACTCAATAGGTCGGCTATTTAATGGTTTTGTTTAGAATAAAGGCTTTTAGCGTTTCCAAGCTGTAAACTCAAAACGGTAACTCGTGTACACATTCGAACATATTTCACCCCATAAGACAAGAACACAAGACAATTAAACAGGAAAATAATAAAAGACACTGCAATTACTTTTTAGGAAATATTTTGTGCTGACACTAGTTTAGCTATAAACGATAAGAGAAGAGCTCAACTAGGAAAAACGCAAATTTCCAAAGTACACCTAACTTTTACACAACTTGCTCAACATGATTTTTATGAGCAAGTTCTCAACCTTGTGATTAATTAACACAAGTATGAGCCATTGGCTCATTAAATGAACAAAGATTTTGGTTATCCTTTTCTTTATGAAACGTTTGAGGAAAACCATTATGATGTGAATGGTGAAGATAAGAGAAATGATTCTTACCTGAAGGGAATTGGCTTCTTCCTGATACTCTGTTCACATCAAATGTATTATTAACTCCCTTTTTTAAGTTATAAGGATATTGATCTCCTCTTAGATTGTTAAGACATCTATTCTGAGTCAAGACATTTGGGGAACTCATAGAACTGCCTTTCCTGGTAGAATTCACAGGGTAAGTACTGAAACCAATTGATTTAGTCATATGGACGTCAGTTATTCCTTTGAATATTACATCAATGGTAGGTTGCATATGAACAAGGGAATTGTTACTCAACCTAGATTTTATCGTTTATCTGATCGGTCCTCTTGAATTCCAAAAGGAACATACCTTCTAATCGTTAGAAAGTACTATCTTAACATTCTGTGGAGATTTCCTTCCTTCATGCAATATGTACCATCTCTGACAGGAGGGTATTGGCATATTTTTATGAGAAGGAACCATTGATTCTTCTTCTGGTTTAGAGAACTTCTTGAAACATCCTTGAATTGAGAGTTTGTTCAAGCGACGTTTGATTTCCAATAAATCTCTTTCAAGACATGCCTTCAGAAAGAGCAAAGCTTCAGAGTCTTTGGTGTTGTAGTTTCTTATTTCCCCAAGAAGAATTTTGACATGTTGTTTCAACTGATTAGCTTGAACTTTAACAAAACTTATTATCAGTTCACTCTCTTCAGCTATTTCCCATTTATTTAGAAAGTAGCATTCTTTTGAAGGGTAGTCGGGACAACACATGTCAGAACCTGTCTGTCTAATTTGAACACAGGGTTCGTCTACGTTTGAGATAGAGGAATATTTCTCTTTAATATAATTAGACTAGACAGATTTTTTATTTCTGGTGACGCAATTATCAGAGATACTACTCTTGTCCATAGAGTCAGATCGCTACAAACACATACTTGTAAGGTCTTGAACGTGTTTGCCCGCTCTGATACCAATTGAAAAAGCGGGGGTCTAACAACCACACCCAATATTTCGATTAGTAATCTGTATGGACAACTCCGAGTTGTTTTCTAGAGAATCAACTAGACAGTTAGACTCAATCAATAAAAAATATCTCAAGGAGTTATTATCTCAATCTTTCAATTTTATTTACTCAAGCAAATACAATTCGCGAGTCTTAATCAAAGAGAGATAACTTGGATGGTACCAAAGACCAATATCCAAGTGTCAATCAATTTAAATCAACAACCAATAAGGTCAGGTATTCTAATTGATTGAACAATGCACAACCTGTATTATTTCAATTATATAACAAAATATAATGCGAAAAAGAAATAACACAGAAACTAGAATTTTGTTAACGAGGAAACCGCAAATGCAGAAAAACCCTCGAGACCTAGTCCAGATTAACGCACATTGTATTAAGACGCTACATACACTAGCCTACTCCAAATTAACTTCGGACTAGACTGTAGTTGAACCCCAACCAATCTCATACTGATCCTAGGTACAGTTATGCTCCTACGCCTCTGATCCCAGCAGGATACTGTGCACTTGATTTCCTTAGCTGATCTCACCCATAACCTAGAGTTGCTACGACCCAAAGTCGAAGACTTTAATAAACAAACCTGTCTCACACAGAAAAGTCTACAAGATAGATAAATTCGTCTCCCACGAATAAACCTATGAGTTTTGTTCCGTCTTTTGATAAATCAAGGTGAACATGAACCAATCAATAAAACTAGACTTATATTCCCGAAGAACAACTCAGTTTTATCAATCACCTCACAATAAACTTAATCGACGCAGCGAAAAAGATTATTGAGGAATCACAAACGATGAAACGAAGATATTTGTGATTACTTTTATATCTTACCTATCGGAGATAAAAATCTCAAGCCAATTATTACAATTGTACTCGAACGATAGTAACAGAAAGATCAGATCACACAACTACAAGAAAAGTAGTATCAGTTTGGCTTCACAATCCCAATGAAGTCTTTAAGTCGTTAACCTGGTTTTAGAAGAAGAAAAACAAAGGTTAAAGGAGAATCAACTCTAGCTTAGCAAACTAGTATCACACATAATGTGTGGGGATTAGGTTTCCCAGTTGCTAGAGTTCTCCCTTATATAGTCTTTTAAATCAGGGTTTGAAATCAATGTTAGCTTGGTAACAAAGCATTCAATATTCACCGTTAGATAAAAATCTGATTAGATACAAGCTAATATTTCTCAACCGTTAGATAGAAAACTTAGCTTGTCATACACACATGTACTTGAAAATTTTGGGTTTGTGTAACCGTACCCAAACGTGTACAATAGTTGGTTCAATACTGGTTAACCAAATGGTTAGACAAATGATAACTTTCATATCAACCATATTCTTCTTCACCATAACTAGTCCAAATGACTCAAATGAACTAGCTAGAGAGTTGTTCAATTGCTATAAGATCTCATGTACTACACAAGACACAATTGAAGCAAAACTGATGTGATTCACTCGAATTAATTCATGAACTATAAAGCCACGATTTGCAATAGCATTCCTTAGTTTATTAAGATAAGTTCACAAACATCATTTTTAAACATAACCACTCAAGTTCGCCGACTGGGTTCGCGGACTCAAGTTAACCGGTTGGAGTTCACAAACTCCAACAGAAATTCTCGGGTCGAGAAGTTCCGTCAGTTCGCAGACTGAGTTCGCGGGCTGAGTTCACGGGCTGAGTTGGCTGCTCAAGTTCAGGTTTCACTTTATCAACACAGTTCGCAAACTTCGGTTCAAGTGCTAAGGTCTTATACATATGTGTGTTACCACAACAATGTTTATATCCCCCAATGGTTATATTGTCTAAACTCTCATTTCAATCATTGAAACATTCTCAGAGGGTGTTATATAGTTGTTATTCACAAACTATTTTTCGTCAGAGCGATTTCCAAAATGATTGAAACATAACATGACTTTCGTCACTAGGTAAATATGAACTTGGATAAAGTGAAAGCTTTATCAACATATATTTCGATAAATAGATATGCGAGATATACTCAGCTCGAAATATCACATGTGTATATTCTTAGTCTATATAGTAATACGATTTTTGTCTCAAGATAGAGTAGATAGACTTTTGAGTGATAGATAAGTTCAAGTATCCACATAACTTTTAGTCGATGAAGATCCACTGGTTCCTTGAGTAGTCCTTCATCTTGTATGATGATTTCCATGGAGTTCTTAAGCTCAACTACACTTTCTATCCTAGTCCGAGACCTTAGCTATAGTAGACTATAGATCAAGACTTTATAGTTTTGATCACTAATATTGAAAAACATGCTTGAGATAGCAATGCATGCGAGTTCGACCGAGCAATGCTCTAACACTTGGTGTCGTGGAAGAATTAGGGCTTGGCGTAACCAAGGCGCCGTGTAAGAATTAAGTTTTGGCATGGCCAAGGCATCGTGGAAGAATTAGGGATTGGCGTAGCCAAGGCTCCATGGAATAATTAGAGATTGGCGTGGCCAAGGTGTCGTGGAAGAATTCTCCATGGAAGAATTAGGGCTTGGCGTGGCCAAGGCACCGTGGAAGAATTAGGGATTAGCGTGGCCAAGGCATCGTGGAAGAGTTCTCCACGGAATAATTAGGGCTTGGCGTGGCCAAGGCGTCATGGAAGAGTTCTCCGTGGAAGAATTAGGGCTTGGCATGGCCAAGGCGTCATGGAAGAATTCTCCGTGGAAGAATTAGGGCTTGGCATGTCCAAGTCATCATGGAAGAGTTCTCCATGGAAGAATTAGGTCCTGGCATGGCCAAGGCATCATTGAAGAATTATCCGTGGAAGAATTAGGGCTTAGCATGGCCAAGGCATCATGGAGTCGGATCCACATGCGGCGTGGCAACGTTGGCCCTGTTTCCATGCCAATCTCGTTGCTCTAGGAACGTTATTTGTCTTTGTAGAAATTTGCTCAAATTAGAGTTTATCGAATACCCTATTAGTGCACGTGGCGTGTGGATACGGCATGGCGCTACTTTTGTGCAAATGGCACCATGGAAAGGCCATAGTGTGGAAACGTCCATAGGAGTAGGAATTGCCATGTGGTGGTTATTTATGGCAGGTTTCCACGAAGTGGCATGTTTGCGAAGTTTCCGCGGTAGGGTGCATTTGGATTTTAATGTATGGTGGCAAGTTTAGTGCAACCTGATTGGCCAAAAAATAGGACCGGCCAAACATAAGGCGCGACCACTCTTCTGGTGAGAGTGTGGATCCTTTAGGGCGACCTGATTGGTCAATGGGAAGTGGGGACGGTAATCTAAGGCGTGGCCGCACTTCCAGTATGTTGCTGCGAATTTAATTAATTTTGGCAAGAAAGGTCTAGTGTATTGCGCGAGGCACGAAACCATAACTTATGCAAGTTAGTTAAAAACGATTGATTGAATTCTATGTGTCTACACAGAGTTCTTTTAAGTTCGTTGCCAGGGAGCAGCATGATTTTTTGATTGAATACCTTATGCAAAGATTTTATTCTTGATACTTGGATATTCATGCTACTTTGATGTGAGTGAACACAAATCGTCATGCCATATCAACATATCATATAAGGCATTCAGAGGAACTTATATTAAGTGAATATGCTCGAGGCGCCGAAATTTTCAGAACATCTGGGATTTTCCAGTCTGGATAAATTTCATGTAAGCATATTGGGCGGCTCAATAAATTTTCCAGTGAATAGGTTAGCACACGTGGCTCTGTTTCCTTGCAGAGTGACGTCACATCAGATACAAGGTTTTACGATTTTTACCCTAAGCTAAAAACCACCATCAACAACTGCGCATAACGCAAAACCCTAATTTTTGCAAATTAGTCAGGGTGATGTCTGAATCTTGTGAATTATCACAAAATTGATTGAATTCTATGTGTTGACACAGAGTTCTTTAAGTTCATTGCCAGAGTGCAGTATGCTTTTCGATTGAATACTTTATACAAGGACCTTATCCTTGATACTTGGAAATTCGTGTTACTCTGCTGCGAGTGAACATAAATTTTCATGCCATATCAACATTAAGGGTTCAGTTAGTGAACATAGCACATAAAGCATTCAAACAAACTTATATTTACTGAATAATATAGGCAAGGTGCCAAAATTTACAGAATATCTAGGATTGTTGCTACATCCACCATTCTGGATAAATTTCATGAGGAGATATTGAGTTTCTCAGTAAATGTTCCAGTGGAGAGGTTGAACACTCACCGCTTTTATGTGGCTCCATTTCTTTGTAGAGTGACGGCATATTAAATACAAGGTTTACAATTTTAACCCTGAACCAAAAACCACCATTAACATTAAGTCTCCTGCTTAGCTCGTAATAGTGGCATTGTTGTGTGGTAAGCATGAGATGGTGACAGACAGGGATGAAACCAAAAAGGCAAAACTTATAGAAACTGCCATGAAGAGTTCAACTAACCTTTGTAAGAGGCGCGTGTGGTCCATGGTTCTTGCGTTGGCGGCTTGGAGCATTGGCGTGCTCCCGAATTGACTACGGCGTTGATGGCTTGGAGCATGGCGCTGGCTTGGCCATGAGGATTGGAGTGAAGCATTTGTTGTGGCAACTTTGGCCACAGAATGATGTAGGTTGGGCGCTCGGTGCACTGGCGTGTTGCTGGTTCGTCCGCGGATATTGGTGCCATGGAGCGTCGCCACCGTGGGCCCAATTGCCTTCTTCTGTGCATAGCTCAAAATAGAAACCTTCCTATACTCAAACTCCAAAAGCGTTACGCCTATAAAAGGTGCTGCCCATCTCTTTATTTTGTATCGTTGGCTTTGTTTCCACATCTTGGTGCTAGCGGCATAGGTATAGATCAGCGGAGGGAACATCAGCAATAAAGTAGGCGAGCATATTTCAGGTACGTATTTCAACATTTTTGTTTGTTTGTTTTCTCTTCCATGTTGGTGTAAACCCTAGCCATAGGCATGACCTCAATGAACTTGTAAAAATACTTCAATATGAATGATTCGTCTTTGCTAATAGCATTGTAATGATTCCTCTTTGCTAATAGCATTGTAGTAGCATTAGTCACAACATGGATAGCAGCGAAACCAATCATTATGTTAGGCAAGCATGTACGTGTGGACGACTCTGTTTTCTCATTTTTCCATAAAACCTAGTTGTAGGGTTTCCTTTTGTCCATGAGCACAACCCCCATGGAAAAGCTTAATATGGCCGAGGGCATACTTCTTGTGGCAGTATATAGTTTCGTCCAAGAGCATGTTTCCCATGGCATTACATGTATCCCGTTGAACAGGCGTCAGTCCCCATTCCTTTTGGCCATGAGTGTCACGACATGTGGCCAAAGGAAAACTTTCCCGTAGAAAATTTGTTGTTGACTCTTGATTATTGTACCCAGATTTTGACAAAATTTCCATGCATGGTTTTCTTCAAAGTGGTAATTTTTTTTTTCTTTGCTCCGTTGTAGTTACTTCAAAAAACATAAGGAATCTCGTTAATATGTCACCTGAAAGCAGTCATGTCGCCGCGTCGAGAAATGCTAACAGCTCCAAGCCGATCATCGATGATGTCGATAATGATTTTTTTACAAAGTATGCTACAGTTACGAGAACCCATCCCAAATTCGTGGCAACCCTTCTGACTGATTCAGAGAATGAAGAAGAAGTCCAACCGATCTATCCAGGGCATATAATGATATTTTGTCTTCAGAAGAAGGAATATCCAGCTTTTCCCATAGACTTCAAGATCTGCCATAGTCCATCGCGCTCTTATGATAAGTGGATGCAATTTATGATAAGACAAGACCATGTAAGGGCTAATCTAACTGAGGCGCAAACCATGAATGCTGTCACGGCATCTGCCATACTTCAAATCAGAAAAGATGTTGAAGGTTTGATCACTTTTATCTCCATGTGGTGCCTGAAAACTCACACGGCTATATGTAGATGGGGTGAGATGACCATTACTTTGGAAAGCGTAGCCATTCTATTGAGTCTTCCCATAAGAATCTTAACATCATCTTGTCTGAGGAAGAAGAAGAAATATATGCCACCTTGGTCACAAAATCAACAGGATATGTTCAGAAGCATTATGAGGAAAAGTGCTTCTATAACTTGTGGGTGTCTGAATGGTTCCCTGATGAACCAAAGCCGGATCAGGTGCTAGATGATACACTCCATGTTGCTGCATTTTTAGCTCTATTGTTATCCAGGGACATTTTCGATGATGGCTCTGGCAAGAAGGAGATAAGGAATAAGCTCATCAATTTTGCCATTAAATTAGCGAAAGGCGTTGCTCTTCCTATCGGCAGTTTGTTCCTCGGCTCCTTGTATACCCATCTGGATCACTTAGCAGCGGACATATATGTCTATAATCGGTATATGAAAGTAGAATTGTGTGTCCATGTCATCTTTATCCATGCATGGTTGTGGGAGAATTTTAAAGATTACGCTCCTAAACCGAAAAATTCATTCCCTGATGCATATGGCAGCTCTAGGATACTCCATTGGTTGGATAGGCATCAAAAACCTGGCTCAAAGCTCATTGATTTTCTTGACAACGCGCATGTAGTTGAATTTCGTCCTTGGGCTCCAGTCCACATGCCTATAGTTCAGCCACACACTTTTTCTTCTGCCTTAAACATGACGTTGGATTCTGCCAAAGAGAATATGGGCACTGGAGAAATTATGTTCATGCGAAGCTGCATTCCCGGATATGTTCCATCTTTTTTCAGAGGATATTGTGAAGTGTTTCCTTACAACATTGATAGGGCCGCTCGTCATATGGGTTTTGATCAGGGGGTTCCGTTTCGCCATCCATTAAAGGCTCCAAAAGAACTGTTGCCAGCTATTTTCAATAGTTGTATCTTTGCGCCCCATAAAAGCCTCCCTTTTCTGCTCCCAGGATGAAAACCGATGACAACTTCCAAATATAATATTTTCTGGCAGGATGAGTTCCTCGCTATTTACCAATTTAATCAGGATGTTGTGACAGTTCCACGCAGCAAGCCCTCATCTAAAGTTCTGGCAAAACATGGATTGTTAAGGTTGCTTTCTTCAGGTAAGCGAAAATATGATAGTCTCCAGGAAAATGAGCGAAGGTCAAAAAATCGTGCGGGCGGCATTCGATCGGATTCGACGGCTGTTGTGACTTTCAGTTCTTCCAACATGAAAGTATGTATGATTTTTTTCCCGATTTGGTTGAATTGCATAAATACTCTGAATTATCGCAACTGAAAATCTTTTTCCCTTTTGACTAAGGGTTTTAACAAGATAAACACTTTACGAGACTTGTACGTAGGGGTGCACATACCCAATCCTACCCGTTATTTCTACCCTACCCGCCACTGTTTTACCCGTATCCTACCCTACCCGCCGTTTGATGGGTAGGGTGACGGTTGAATATTTCTTACCCGCCATCAAATGGGTAGGGTGACGGGTGAAACTCGAAATTAACCTATCCTACCCGCTTAATATTGAAAAAACAAAGTAACCCTTCCAATGTTTTTTTCTTCCTTCCCATTGTTTCGTTATTTTAAAACTTACCGGGGGCAAAATAAAAACGCGATTTTGCATCTACCCATCTCTATTATATTCTTTCTTCTTCACCTCAAATCGACACAGAAAGTCAGAAACCCATCCCCCTTTCCCAGTTCTAACCCTAGACGTTACTCTTCTGAAATTCATGTTCATCTTTCAAGATCTCGGTTAAAACTTAAAACCCTTTACTCAGTTGGTTTATTTACACAGTCTAATTCCGGCAAATCTGATGGAGAAGTTCTAAATTGACGTAGAAAAAGTATGTTTCAAGTAGTAAACCCCAATCTGTAAGTTATTTACACAGTCTAATTCACATATTATATTCAGATTTGATCGAGACGATAATGCTATACCAGAGTTATTCAAGTAGTAACCCTAATTTGTTTTTCAAATTAAGGTTTCAATTCAGTAACTCTACCCAATAGAGATTGGACTGAGAAAAAATATCAATTTGCAGAATTCGACTTCAACAGGTTAGTTTCTTCATTTGATTCTCTATTGATTGATTTTATGTGATAACTGAATTTTTTTAATTATTTTTTGGTAATTTTCAATTCTGTGAATAGAAAATTGAAACTAGGGCACATTTTTGGTAATTGGCAAGTAGTAATTTGCCATAGTAATTTGTTCAGACATCTGGTGAACAGTAATTTGCCATAGTAATTCGCAAGTGTTGTCAAATTAGTAGCGTTAGTAAGCTAACTCGTGTTTACTGGTTGGTAGAAGTGAAACAAAAAGTAGGAGTTTGCTATTTTCCAATTTAATGTTTAGTTGCAGTTTTTGTACTCAGATTTCTGAATCAGAATTGTGCGAGTTTAGAAATTAAAACTATCTTTCTTGTTGTTCCCGTAAGTTCTTATGAGAAATCAAAGAACAATTTGTATTGACTTGAATTTAGGGAGGGTCATATGTGGATTGCTTATGCTTGCTAATTTGTACAATAAATTAAAAAGGGTGAAATAAAGTCAAATGGAAGTACAATGAAGATTTATTGAGTTTGGAAAGGGGTGGTTTTTCTTGTGTAAGACAGTTTAACAGATGAGGCATTAGCGATGATCGAGCAACGAAACTAACATTTGTCTTTTCAAGGTTTAGCACTACGCTACTAACCTCAGTGATCTCTATTGCATTCTCAACTACGAATTCATTGAGTGTCCCACACTGACACTATTATCTTTAGTGGTTCAGCAACTCCTCTTTGGAAGACTATTGAGGAAGAACTTTCAGGACACAAATATTGTACAATAGTCCAATTTTGTTGACAAAGTTTAACCAAAGTGGTATGTGTGCAAGCTCAGGGTTTAGTCCTACCAAGGTGATCATGCAAAACTTTCTCAGAAGCTTTTTAAGTCGTTCAAATTGTTGATTCTGATCTGTATGTGTTTGATTAGTTTAGATTTTATATCTTTTTCGTTCTCTATTTTTTTCTTGAAAGAATTTGGATGCTTAGTTTTTGATTCGGTGAGTGAATTTATACTTTTGTAGTCTTGCAATTTCTAGGAGTGTTTCTCCTTAGGAGTTTCTGCTCATTAATGGCCTTATCTTGTATAGGGTGTTAACAATTTAATGTTTGTAAGAAAGACTCAGATTGGTGAATCTTTTATGGACTTTTGCGTATTAGAGAATGCAGTCGCATGAAACTTATATGAGTTCACTCACTAGCCGTGTAGGGTGCAAAATATAGAAGGGTTTTCTTATTTTCTTCGTTGCCAAAGCAATAATGGGCACGAACCCTGCGTAACCACTATGTTAATGTAGTAATCTTCTGGATCAGCTGGAGAACAATGACCTGGTATTTA
Organism: Papaver bracteatum; assembly: GCA_023529315.1. Lineage (NCBI taxonomy): Eukaryota > Viridiplantae > Streptophyta > Magnoliopsida > Ranunculales > Papaveraceae > Papaver > Papaver bracteatum. The sequence continues at coordinate 1,130,044 of JAJJWX010005130.1, forward strand.
ATTGTTATATTTTGTCACGTTCACATTCCGAGTGCCATGATTCTGTGACACTGAATGTTATTATTACCTTCCCAGTTAGCACAAACAATTGTATATTAATTTCCAGTTTTGATTGTCGTTTCAGAACTGTGGGTTTATGAAACAGTTATTGTCAACCCAATAGCCTATGCTTCATGTTTTACCTCATGACATATTATATTAGCGCAATAAATAACACTTTTTTGAAATCAGTATCACTGTTGAAAGCTCAGGGTTTATAAGACTACTACAGTTCTGCATACTTTTTGATTGATTCAGTTTGGTACTGCAGAATTCGTAAATTTGGTTGAGTGACTGTGAGTTTAATTTCTCCTTTGAATTGCAAGTAATTGCACTTTTTTTTCCTCTTCATATCAGCATATAAACCTACGTTTACAGCTGTTTGTTTGTCTCTAGCAGTAGAATTAAGGACCTGGGGTATACATAGAGTAGAATCATTAGATCTCTGTTGTATTATCTATCGATGAGAGACCAGCTTGTCCTTACAGTTGTGTTTAAGTTTCCGTTTACTTCTACTATCTCCTCTCTCTCTCTTCTTCACAGTTCACACAGACAGACACAGCCTTTAACTTACTTTATCTCTTTGCATTCCCCCATTTTTCTCTCTTCCCCATTATTTCTACGAATCTCTCTCACCTGTGAACACTTCTTTGAGATCTCTAGAACAGCAACAGATTCCATCTGAAAAATCAGGTACATTTCTTGGATTTTCTAGTTGGATTAATGACTTCATTTCAAGTGTTTGGGGTTCAGTGGTTCTTATGATCAGTTTTGCTAGGTATCCTTGACAGTCGGAATTTTTATGTTATGCCAAAGCCAGAAGAGACCTGCCACACACTTTTTGTTGGGACACAAGTTAATGGGAATTTATGCTTACTTTAGTTTGATTTACCAATGGTTGATAACTTGTGAATGATTGGCTTTGACATGTAGTGCATTTAATTTGTGCAGGCTTAGTGTGAGTAAGCATGGTTGAGATTACAGAAGAGATGTCAATGAGACCTCCAGTGCAACGAAGGTATAGTGCTGTTACATCTCCGCCTCCTCCACCTCCACCATCTTCTCAACCTGAGGTCAGTGGAAGTAAGAAGAGGACATCTTGGGTATGGGGGCATTTTGAGACTAGAAATGTATTGAATGGCCGAAGTGTAAATTTTGTTTCTTGAGAATAGAAATGTCTTTGTGCATATAGCAGGATGCTTTTGTTTTTTACATTTTTGCTTAGTTAGATTGGCAGTACAGGTACTGGGTACATAATTAGATATGCTGACTTTTGTTTTGCAGTGGCAATTTATTTATTTTGTATATACATGGAAAACAGAAAAGAAAAAAATAATACACGGTTATACCCGCCACCCACCCTACCCGACCCGCCATTTGGTGGGTTGGGTAGGATCTTACCCGTTTAATGGCAGGTAGGGTGGCGGGTAATTTTTTCTTACCCACCTTTAAGCGGGTAGGGTGGCAAAATAGGCCATATCCTACCCACCCTACCCGTTGTGTATCCCTACTTGTACGTGGCCAGGAAATGGCACCTTCTGAAGAAAAAACTGTCAATACTGAACCTCTTGACATTGAAAAGGAGGGTGAAGAAGAAAGTTCAGGATCCGACGGTGATGGGAAAAGTACTTCAGAGCGTAGCAGCGAGGCTTCTTCCAGTTTCAGTGGGACCGTAGATGAGTCAGTGATTTCCCACACGTTTTCCTCTGGGACTATTAATTTATACAGAATAAATATTCAATTGGTGATATTTACAGGAAGAAGCCGCTTATGAAGATAACCCTGAGATGGAGATTCATGGCGATGAAGATGTAACTGTATCTCCAATGGAGGAAAACGATGTCTTGGCGACAGGCGTGATTGTTCCCAAAGAATCTTTGCTAATCGCACATCCAGATGCAGGTGTTATTTTCGATCCTCCATTTGAGGCTCCTTTTGAGGGTCACGTGTTGATTGGAGGATTCAGCGGTCCAGTGAAGTATGCAGAGTTATATACCAAGATATGGAGAAGGTATGGGCATATTTCCACGACCAAGATGGTTGAAAGTCGCTTTGCATTGGTTAAGCGTATGGAGGAAACCTTATCTTCAATCTATGACATGTGTGACTGGATACAATTATTCTGGAGATGTAATCAAAAGTTGGGAATTCCATCGGGACATGTGTGTGAACTTCGAGTTTAACGCCTCCTGGTTCTGTAAAGGATTTTCCAAAATTCAAAAGCTGCAAACTGAAATAGCTGGAGTCCCTTCTGCGGATTTTACTAACCAGGAGGAGGCGAAAATCGAGAGGTTATCCCAGAAGTTGAAGTTGAAGCAGGATGCTCTTAAAATCATGAATGATGCTTTATCCAAGAAGAACGGGTTGTTGTTGGACAATTTACCTTGAATGCTTATATTTTTATGAACCTCCTTTTCTTAGGTTTTTTTTTTTTGAAAGGCAAAAGACGCCTTTTTTATGGTTTGATTTTCTGGTTTTTTGGATTGATAGATGATTGTTTCTTATAAGAGTATTTTGGATCATTTTTGGAATAGATCATTATTTTTAGAATAATGGCACTTGGATCAACTGATATGTTGGAATTCGAATTTTGAATGTGAGTAGAATAATTACTCTTGAAAAAATTGTGAAACCATGAATGTTGCATGAAAATGGAAAATATGGGATGATATGAAATCTTGGGACAATTGGGTTATCGGTTTCCACTGTTAATACGGAATTGATGACTGTGCACACCTTCAAAAAATTCAAAATAATAGGTTGTGTAAACATGGTCTGACAAAACTTACTCGCTTTAGGGTCTTTTAATCAAAACTGAATCTTCAGGGCATAAATTCGAGTTTTCTGTGTGACGTCATCTTGGTCGTGAGAAGTCCTCAGTCGTTTTTTATTTCATTTGAAATATCTTTATGCCAATCCGCGGTAAGGCGGAGAATTTCTAGTCCCCAAGCGCAATTCCCCTGAATCTATCTTCCCTTGGACAATGTGTTTCAGAGCGTTGCACTTACTGGTAGGATGATGGATAAATCTGTGATAATGGCAATATCTTGAATCTAGCATCTATTAATTAGTTGGTGGATTCCATACCGAGGGTAGTTGGACCACCCCATCTCGTACCCAAATCTCTAGTAACTCCAGGACTCTTATGATGGGCAATGGGAAGCGTGGATATTCTGGGCCTGACTTCTCTCGCATCAACGGTTGCTGTGGTGGGAGTTCTGGAAAGCTTTGGTATAAGGATATTTTCGAAGGCGGAATCAATGCTTGGGCGGTCACTGATTCATGAGCGGTTGATGTGGTGTTAGTGGCAGCAACACAAGGTGACTGAGCCGGATATTGTTCGCTTCCACCGATGTTTTGGCAGATTTCCCCTTCCTCGGGTGCTTCTCTTTTAAGTAAAGTATTCGTGGCTGCATACTGTTGGACAAATCTTTGAACCTCCGTGGGGGTTTGGAGATAAATGTTTTCCAACAAAGCTTCATAGGCCGACTATTTACCTTTGTCCTGTGGAAACTGCGACGCACCTGGCAAGTCTCCTTCCTTGGTCTTGTGAAACTGTCTTGTCTCTCTGTCGTTGCCAGAATCCAATTGGATTTTCTTCTTCTGTTCTTGTACAACATAGCTACGTGATCCTTCTGCATCTTCATTGGTAGAAGTACTGGCCTTGGCCAAAGATTGGACGCCCCTCGTATTATCCTGGAAGTTGGTGAGATCTTTCTGACAGGTACTCGCTGATTCTTTCCACAATCGACTTATCATACTCTTCAGGATACGAAGCATTTCATTTTGTCGCTCAATAATGTCAATTTGGTTTGCATCTATATCCTCTAGCATTTTTATTATTCCTTCCATGGTGATTGGCTTCTGGCTATATGTTGCTCTTGAAAGGTTTAGATGACCCGGATACATCTGGGAAGTTGAGATTTTTAATCCAAAATAGGTTTTAGCTAATGATTGAATTAATCCTAAGACCAATTGGGATAGAAATGAAATTGAGAATATGAATTTATAACTGAGAGATTTAATCTCCCATTATAGTCGCCAATTGTTTACGAGTAAAAACTGTTTCTACTGGTTTTGGTAATTTGGGTGTGTGGATGAGAAACGAATCTAAACCTAAAACAAATGTACTGCACTAGAGTACTTTTAGAATCGAGAGATCAATTTGTACAATCCTGGCCTAAACCAAGAAATGGCAGTTCCAGTCTTGCTTCGGTCACAAAGTGAAGGAGAATGGTTGGTCTTAGGGTGGGAAGCAAAGAAGGTGTTGAGACCCGAATGGTTAATTATGAAGGAGTATCTATTTTATTACTTGTATCATAATATGGAACTGGCTTGCGGAATGTAAGCTATCAGTTGTTTGGTATTTTATGGATAGTGTGTTTTTGTTCTAACCAAAACTTATTGTTTTGTTGAAATAGGTAAAACCTATTTATACAAGTCATATTGAACGCACCCTGGTCTCATAGAAAGTGGGAATGATGAAGTGATGGAGAAGTGGGATCATGTGTAAATTCCAGAAACCACGTTCCCACTATGATGGAGACGAGTTAGTTTACACCCACTACTTCTTGCCACCACTAACTCCCTTGCTTTCTGACACTTTCTTATAATGGGCGTGTTGCACGCCGCATGCTGTAAACCTCCATACCAATAACATGATGAGTATCTCCAAATTTATGACATGTTTGATGTCTCGAGTGTTTTCGTGGAAAACGTGTAGCAAGTCAAAGCCAAGAGACTTTTCGCAGGAAAATATCATGTGATGCTATTAGGATTGTCTTGGATGGTTGCCTAAGACTTTCCACAGATCTGTCAATTGTGTGTAGAATTTGGACGGCTGAGATTGCAACTCATGAGAAAGGGTGTCCATGGATTATGGACACATTCTGTTGGCGTCTGATGGTAGCGCAGTGGCGTCTTTTGGCACATGCCAATGGCGTGGTGGCATATAGCGGCATTCCAGTGTCAAAGTGGCGCATGGCGTAGCCATGGCGACTATTTTTGCATATTGGTGTCAGACCCAAATATGGCTCCGACAACATTGGCCATGTTGCTACATCAAACTTAAAGCCTTAGGAAAATTACTTGACCTAGTTGGCATGGAAACTTTAGCTAAATTAAGGTTTGGTGTATCGAAACCCAAATTAGCGCATTTGGCATGGCTGCGGCACGGTGGAATTTTATGCAATCTGTGCCATGGCCACATTAAAGGAATTATGGCAGGCCATAATATGGGAATAGCCACATGTGCAAGGATGGCCATGGGTGGTTATTAAATGGCGTCATTTTTAGGGTTTGTCGGGTCTCACATGGATCGTGGCATGTTGTAGGGCCAAAGTGGCGTAATTGGGCCACGACTGGAAATTAGGGTTTCGACTAATGCCATACATAAGGCAGAGCCGTGTTTGGAATACCCTAATTGGAATGTGTTATGGAGTTTGGCCATGAACAAAAATTAGGTTAGCACGTTGGCGCGCTATTTATGGTATGTTGCCACGTTTGGCATGCTTCTGTGGAAAAGTGGCACGTTTGGCATGTTTGGCATGCCAATTAGCGCATTGGCGCGACTTTCGAAAGCCAAATTGGTATTGGCGCAACTTTGCCTCTTTTAATATTGTGGCAAGTTTAGAATGACCTGATTGGTCGAAAAAGAGGGGGGCGGCCAGACGCGGGCGTGACGATACTTCTGGTGTGCATGTGGCGGGTTTAGAGCGACCTGATTGGTCGACAGAAAATAGGGGCCGGTCGAGCTACATGAGGCGTGGCCACTTGCAAGTGGTGCCGGCTGGCCTATGGCATGGACACCTTTCCTTTTTTACTGCTCCTATTCCGCAACTCTTTTTTTTTCTTCAGATTTTGGGTAGGATTTTGCACCTACTAATCCATGGCGGATTAATTACCTATTCGCCTAGGCTTAATTTCGACAGGCAAGGTCTAATATACTGCGTAGAGCGCAAAACCCTAATTTCAGAATATTAGTTAGGGTGATGTCCGAATCTTTTTAATTATCACAAAATTGATTGAATTCTATGTGTTGACACAAAGTTCTTTAAGTTCATTGCCAGAGAGAACTATGCTTTCCGATTGAATACTTTATGCAAGGACCTTATCCTTGATACTTGGAAATTAGTGTTACTCTGCTGCGAGTGAACACAAATTGTCATGCCATATCAACATTAAGGGTTCCGCCAGGGAACATAGCACAGAAGCATTCAAAGAAACTTGTATTAACTGAATAATATAGGCAAGGTGCCAAAATTTACAGAATATCTGGGATTGTTGCTACATGCACCATTCTGGATAAATTTCATGAGGAAATATTGAGTTGCTCAATAAATGTGCCAGTGGAGTGGTTAAACACTCGCCTATTTTACATGGCTCCGTTTCTTTGCAGAGTGACATCATATTAAATGCAAGGTTTATAATTTAACCCTGAACCAAAAACCACCATCAACAGCAGGTAGAATAAAAGGTTCGCGTGCTGACTTTGGCCTGATATCAGATGCATTTGGAGCCGAGGCATGTGCTCTCCTTTTAGCAGTCAATTGGGTGCAAAAAAATAATTTTTCCAAGGTCCTTTTTGTTAGTGACTATTTCCAGATAGTAGACTTTATCTATGGAGACTGTGTTGATGTTAGTTAGAGAAGAAGTGAACTTTTAGATGACTGTAAGTGTGTGTTTGCTAAAAATCAGAATTTTAAGGTTGTATATATTAGGCGTAAAAATAATCGTCTAGCTGTAAACTTGATCGTTTGAACAAGCTAATAAACAAAGAGAGACTCCTAAACCACCAAAATCGAACACGAACTAAATTTAAATAGATGTTTTGGAATCTTCACAAGCCTTGAGATCTTTGAGATTATGATTGACAACATCCACTGCATCTTCAGAGAATATATCCTCATTGAAAAGTTCTTTAACATGTGTCTTCATGAGAACAAGGTCAGAATAAACCTTTTCAACTCAGTTCTTAACACATCAAGACTCTTCAAAGTATCAACGAGTTGCAGTTTTGCATCCTCAAAGTATTTAAGAAAATCATGAACCACCTCAGCAAAAACCATATCCTTATTCTCAATATCCTGATGTGTATAGGCATAGTAACATGAGGCATTAGGATGATCATATTCTACTAGGGTTCTTTTCTTCCTCCCTTTGGACTTGAAACCAATACCTTTATCAAGAAATCCTCTTGCAAAGACACCAGAGCGAGAAGATGAAGACATTCTTGACAGAACACAAAACAACCCAGAGTATGCGTACGTGACTCAAGGGTTTGGTATTTAAATGGTTTCTTATGAAAGGTAACTATTAGGGTTTCCAAATTTGATTCGTAAAAGTAACACGGGTACCCGTACGAACACAACTTGACCCAATAACAAAAACACGCAAAATATCGTATTTTTTGCGACAAGACGGAAATTTTGCTATGTGAAAAATATCACAAGATTTTTTGGCTCAATAAATTTTATATATTCAGAGAGAAACAATTTAGAGCACAAAATTAGCAGGCAACATAGTTGCAACGAAAAACTTCTTTGAGATAAAAAAAAAACCAACATCAGACAAAACCAATACTTAAGAAAAGTTGTTTGCGGAGAATAACTTAGCTATGGACGATAAGAAAATAACTCAACCAAACAGAAAACAATTTTGCCAACAGTGTACCTAATTATTAACACATCTTACTCAAAAGAATTTTTATGAGTAAGTTATCAACCCTTGTGATTAATTAGCACAAGTATGAGCCCTAAGCTCATTGGATGAAATGTGTTCACGGTTGAGTCTCTTTTCCTTTCGAATCTAGGAAAGGATTCCCTTTGATGTGAAAAATTGTCATAAAACTTGTTGTTATCAAAATACGAGACATAGTTTGAGTTCTTATAAGAAGAATCTTGACTAGAGAAACTTGACAGCCTGTTAAAGATTTCTTTATAACCTTTAATTATCGCCTTTAGGTTATTTTTCATATCATCATTTTTTCTCCCTTCTCCTACTACTTTGTTCACATCAAAAGTAGCATTATCTCCCTTTTTGACAGAAGAGAATTCCTGATCTCTTCTTGGAAGATTTTTGTTAAGACGTCTGTTATGCTTTTGAGCATTCAAGGAACTCATCGAACTGACTTTCCTGGTAGAATACACAGGGTGACTACTGAAACCAATCGGTTTAGACATACAAATGTCAGTTACATCTTTGAGGATTAAATCTAAGGCGTGTTGAATACGAACAATGGAATAGTTATTCAACCTAGAGTTTCTCCTTTGCTTAACTAGCCCTTTTGAATCAAAAAAGAGACATACTTTCTGATCACAAGGGTGATTAGACAGTACATACTTAACATTATCGTTTGGATATTTCTTTCTTCCATGTGATGTCAAACATTATTGATTAGAGGAGGATATAAGTACATCTTTTCCAATAGGAAGAGATTCTGGTTTTACTTCTGGAACTGGACCAATTTCAGTTGTGATAGAAGTAGATGGTATAGTAGTCTTTTTGGAACATCCTTGAATCGAGAGTTTACTCAAGCGATGTTCAATTTCCAAAGCATCCTTTTTGAGGCTCGCCTCGAGTAAGATATGTGAAGACTGAACTTCAACATTTTCTTTGCAAGGATCTTTTTATTTAGAGTCACAGTCTCTTACTATACCTAGAATAACATTGACATTGTTTTTCAACCGATTAAATCTATCAGCTTGGATTCTAATGAGATTTAGAATCACTTTACTCTCTTCAGTTGATTCCCTTTCACTAATGTAGATAGACTCTTTTGAAGGGTAATCTGGATAACACATGTCAATGTCTATCTATCTCGTCAGAACACTAGGTTCGTCTATATTTGAGATTGACGAATCTTTATCTTTAATAGATAATGTCGAAACAGAACTTTTGTTTCTGGTGACGCGTTTATCAGAGATATTACTGCCGTCCATAGAGTCAGATCGCTACAAACACAGACTTATGAGGTATTTAAACGTGTTTGCCTTCTCTGATACCAATTGAAAAAGAGGGGGTCTAACAACCTCACCAAATATTTCGCTTAGCAATCTGTATGAACTAACTCCAAGATACTTACAAGAGAATCAACTAAACAATTAGACTCAATCTTAAAAAAGTATATCAAAGAGTTATATCTCAATCTGTTAATTCAATCCACAATCAAACAAATATAATTGGCGAGCCCGATTGAATATAAGAGATATAACTTGAATGGTACCAAAGACCAATGTTCAAGGATCAATCAATTTCAATCAACAACCAAAGGTTGGATTTAACAATTGATCGATTCAACGCACAACCTGTGATATTTCAATTATATAACAAAATATAATACGGAAAATAAATAACACATACACCATAATTTTTGTTAACTAGGAAACCGCAAATGCAGAAAACCCCCGGGACCTAATCCAGATTGAACACACATTGTATTAAGACGCTATATACACTAGCCTACTACAAACTAACTTAGGTCTGGACTGTAGTTGAACCCCAATCAAGCTCACATTGATACAAGGTACAGTTGCGCTCCTTACATCTATGATCCCAGCAAGATACTATGCACTTGATTCCCTTAGATGATCTTACCCACAACTAAGAGTTGCTACGACCCAAAGTCGAAGACTTGGATAATTTTTTTTTTCTCACACAGAAAAGTCTACAGGAATAGATAAATTTGTCTCCCACAAAAATACCTATGATTTTTGTTGCGTCTTTTGATAATCAAGGTGAACAGGAACCAATTGATATACTAGACTTATATTCCCGAAGAACAACCTAAAAATATCAATCACCTCACAATAATATTAACCGACTAGCGAAACAAGAAATTATGGAATCACAAACGAGGAGATGAAGGTTTTTGTGACTACTTTTCTATCTTGCCTATCGGAGAAATAAACCTCAAGCTAATCTTATGATTTTGCTCACTCACGATAGAAACAGCAAGATCAGATCACGCAATTACAGATAAAATAGTTGGGTCTGGTTTCACAATCCCAATAAAGACTTTAAGTCTTTAACCTACAGGGTCTCGAGAGAAACCTAAGGTTAAAGGAGAATCGACTCTAGCTTATACAACTAGTATCACACATGAGGTGTGGGGATTAGGTTTCCTAGTTGTTGGAGTTCTCATTTATATAGTCTCCAAATCAGGGTTTGCAATCTAAGTTACCTTGGTAACAAAGCATTAAATATTCACAGTTAGATAAAAACCTGATTAGATTCAATCTAATATCTTTTAACCGTTAGATCGAATCTTAGCTTGTTATACACAAATGAAATAAACTTCATTTAGGTTTGAGTAATTGTACCTAAACGTGTACACCTAGTTGGTTCAACAATAGTTAACCAATGGTTAGCCATATGAGCACTTTCATATCAACCTTATTCATCTTCACCATAATTAGTTCAAATGACTCAAATAAACTAGTTAGAGAGTTTTTCAATTGCTTAGATCTCATAGAAGTGTACAAGACACAATCAAAGCAAAAACGATTTTGATTCACTCGAATCGATTCATGAACATTATATCCACGGTTTGCAAAGATTGCATTCCTTATTATATATAAATGTTTAGTTCATGAATAAACTGTTTTTAGAAAATAATCCACTTAAGTACCCGGATTGAGCTTGTTTTTTATTCACAAAATCTAACAGAAATTCACGGGATGTGAACTTCCGGCAGTGCAGACTTAGCTCCGGACATCCTAAACCAGTAAAGTACGCATACTTTCGTTCAAGGATTTTGGACTTACACAAGTATGAGTTCACATAAAATGTTTATATCCATTCATGGTTATATATTATAAACTCTCATTTCAATCGTTGAAACATTCTTAGAGGATGTTATATAGTTTTTAAGAAATAAAAATGATCAACATGACTTTCGTCACGAGTAAAGATGAACTTGCCGAAAGCGAAATCTTACCAACACATATTTCGATAAATAGATAAGCGAGATAAACTCGGCTCGAAATATCAAATGTGTATAATCGAAGTCTATATAGCAATACGAATTTTGTCTCAAGATAGGAGATAGAATATATAGACTTTTGGGTGATATATAAGTTCAAGTATCCACATACCCTTTTGTCTATGAAGTTCCACCAGTTCCTTGAGTAGTTATTCGTCTTTTCATGATGAATGTCATAGAGTCTAGAGCTCACCTACACTTACTATCCTAGTCCGAGACTTAGCTATAAGTAGACTAGAAATCAAGACTTATAATTTTGGCAACTAAACTTGACAAACAAGCTTGAGATAGCAATGCTTGCGAGTTCGATCGGGAAGTGCTCTAACAACCCTTATGAAAGTTTTTATATATCGATTCACTACCTTTATGGTATGAGTTGTTAAAATCTAAAGGTGGTCACTGTTCTTTGCAACTCTTTTCACATAAAATGTAGTTGTTTTGATTCTTGTCACTACTCTTTGGTGCTCTCTGGCCCTAAGAGTTGGACGTTTTTTACTTTTACAACTTTTAATTAATGAGTTGTCAATCTACAGTTGTAGATCACTATATTTCCGGTTGTGAGTCTTCAAATAAGGGTTTGCAATTAATGTCACCTTGGTAACAAAGCACTCAATATTCAGCGTTAGATGAAAACCTGATTAGATTCAAGCCAATATATTTCAACCGTTAGATTGCCTTGGATTGTTACACACATGTGAAATGTACCCTCATTTAGATATAGGTAACCGTACTTAAACGTGTACACTTGGCTGGTTCAACAATAGTTAACCGAAGTTAGCCATATGAACACTTTCATATCAACCTTGTTCATCTCACAACAGGTTCAAATGACTCAAATGAAACTAGTTATAGAGTTGTCAATTGTTTATATTCTCATAGAAGTATACAAGACATAATTGAAGCAAAATCGGTTTTGATTCACTTGAATCGATTCATGAACATTATAGCCACGGTTTTCAAAGATTATATTCCTTATTATATAAATGTATTTGTTCATAAGTATGTAAACATACATAACTGATTTTAGAACTTAACCCACTCAAGTATGTAAAAGGGTACGCATACCTAAGTTCCCGGACTTGGTCTTGTTCGCCAGTATGCAAATGGGTACGCATACTGTCGTTCACGACCGAACTCGGTTGAAATCAGTACCCATATGGGTATGCATACTATAGTTCCATACTTCAACTGTTAAATTAGTACGCATACGGGAATGCATACTCAATTCCAGGACTTGGAGTATACTTGCAACAGTTGGCATACAAGTACGCATACTGTGCTATATCCAATCAAAGGTTAATTGTCTTAAACTCCTATTTCAATCATTGAACCATTCTTAGAAGATGGGAATAGCTAAATCACACAAATTATTAGCTTCAAAGAAATTTTCAAGTGATCAAATGATCAATACGAAATATTCCGAGTCTACATCAAATGAACGTCTCACACAAATCATGTAAGATGTTACCAGGCGATTTTCACATGATCATCTTTTGACTTTCGTCAAGGATAAAGATGAACTTGGTTAAAGAAAAATCTTACCAGCACATATTTCAAGAAAGATATAAGCGAGTTAAACTCATCTCGAAATATCAAATGTGTATAAAGTAAAGTCCATATAGCTATACGACTTTTGTCTCAATAGGAGATAGAATAGATATAGACTTCTGAGTGATAGATGAGTTGAAGTCTCCAGATTCTCCACATACCTTTTGTTGATGAAGTTCCACAAGATCCCCTTAGTAGTTCTTCATCGTCAATCGATGAACGTCGTGAAGTCTAAAGCTCAACTGCTCATTCTATCCTAATCCGAGACATAGCTATAAGTAGACTAGAAATCAAGACTTATAGTTTTGACAACTAAACTTGAAAAACAAGCTTGAGATAGCAACGCTTGCGAGTTCGACCGAGCAGTGCTCTAACAATCTCCCCCTTTGTCAATTTTAATGACAAAACTATCAATACATATGGATTACAAAATAAATAAACTTTGTAGCTTCTCATCCAAATGCTTGATTTACTTGGTTCTTCAACATTACTCGAAATCTTCATCACTTCCAATTACTCAAATGATTCTGAACGGGTTCAACTCAACATCATAGTTGTTGAAGATCCCTATAACAATATAAAAACAAGATATTTTCGTATTTTTATATAGTGTCATAGTATTATTACACATCATAAAAGTTCAATTGTATCACAACTTTGACAATAATACAATGGTGATATCTATCACTCCCCCTTAGTCAATACTTCATTTCACAATGAAAACCACTCCCCTTTACATAATGATCCATAAACCATATGTATATGTAGTGTGAACTACAAAATAATTCTCCCCCTTTTTGTAAATATAAATTGGCAAAGGTGCAAAAACTAGCGGGATCATAATGAAATTCTCAGCGAGATACTTCATGACTGAAAGATAACATATTAACTTTGTTTAGATGCAATCATATAGTCGAAACTAAATGCATTCATCCAGGAGTTTATACAGATACAAGATAACTCCTATAATATTCCACAGTCGCATTCCCCACAAAGATTTAGCAATTAAGCATAAGTTCAATTAAGAACTCTCCCCCATATATTGTCATTCCCGAAAGAATAACAAGAGCGACCTTACTTTTACAAGAAAAGAAGGATTTATTTTGATATTAACAAAATACATGAAACATGAATTTGTATCCAGAAAACTCAATTAAATTAATCACAAAGGAACCTTAATGATTAATTTAATCGGAAATGCTCATCGTAAGAAGACTTACGGAGCCACACTGTACTTTTCACATATAAGTGGATCATGGAAAGATCAATACTGCGGAATATTCAAAGATTCATTCTATTTTTCATCAATATATTTGCATAATGATTTCATAGACTTAATCTTTGTGTGAGGGAAAATTACCCGATGACCACATGTAAACATCTCAAGGGATGGTCTCATGACAAGGTGATGAGATAAGAACATAGAATCATATCCTAGAATGGTGATTTCATCTGAATCGAGACACCTACTACAACGTTACATGAATGAAGCGTGTAAGGAGTGGCCTAATCAACTTAGATGGTCAAGTCCAAAAAGAAGGATTGCATTTAATGAAGTATCAGAAGAGGCGTGGATGAATCTGCATCATATCAGAAGGCTCAGGCGATCTATACTATAACCCAAGGATGATGCAGCACGAGGTTCCCTAAGGAAGAGCGACACGATGATGTACGGAGCGATACGACTCGGAAGGAGAATCAAGCATGTCATCACGAAGGATGGTATAAAGATCGTCTGAAGAAATGAGAAGAAGTACGATAGCTCGACGAGGCCAGGCCTTCACGAGTCTAATTTGCCTATAAATACCAGTCCATGTAGAAGGAGATGGACATGTAATTAATATGGTCTTTCTACAGAGAATTCCTGAGAGAGATTTAGACAAAGAGAGAGTAAGAAATATAAGTGATATTTGTAGCTCTTTCAAGGGTAATACCTTATAATCAATAAAGAAAACATCTTCTTTCCCATGGACGTAGGTCTTCATGACCGAACCACGTTATGTGCTTGTGTCAGTCTTTACTTTCCATGTTATTTACATCTTGTTTATCTTTGAATCTTGAATATCAAGTAGTTTATAGCCTTTAGATATATTTGGGTGTAGCCATCAGAAAAGATGCAACTACATTTTAGTGCTAGAAACATGGAGGTATGAAGATCTAATCTACCTCCCTAGTAACAGCTCTATATTATTTCCATAATCTTCCTGAGAGAAGTGGATTTTACACCACTGTATAGAATTCAGTTAAAGTTCATGAGTATATCTCTGACTCAGCACGATCCACACGATTAGTGAAGTCCTGAAGACCCTCGGAATCATCAGATCTACACCTTTTTCATTGATTTTCTTTAAGATTTTCATTCTTTTAAGATTTTATGCACCTTCTTCAAGATTCTCAAGAGAGTTGAAGATCGAAGTGAAAATGAAGTTTTAAGCACTTCAAAACAGCACTCAAACGATCTCCTCCATGAAAGAGCTGGGAAGAAGTTTAAGTCAGTAAACTTCATAAGAGAAAATATTATCCTATGAAAGTTGAAAAGACAAGTTGTAGTTCATGATGTTCTTCATCTTTTAAGAAACTCAAGATTATCCATAATCTTCTTCTTAGAAATATAACTCTAAGTCAAGGGGAGGGGAGGGGTTAATGAGTACATAATTATTCATCAAACTCAAAGTTTGTTCAAAATCAAAAGTTTAAAGATGATGAGAAATGTTTCCTAAAATGGTAAAACGTGCTCAATCTTCATAACTTGGTTTTTTCCCAGTAAAGGTATGACGTGTAGAAGGATGTAGTTTTCTCGAAAAAAAAGGCAAACAAAACACCTTTTTTCCTCACTAAAACTTTATGCAAGTAGGGAATGTTTTGACATCTTCACATATCTCAAAAATTTACTGATAAGTCTTCATGTACTAAACTGTCCAGTCTGAACTATGACTTAGTAATTTCACATGACCTGCAATTTTAGGGTCCCACTTTTCTAGAAGAAAAGACAAAATAAGTATTATTGCATATATCACAGGTAAGGCGATGGTGACTAAACGATCCACTCGCACGAGCTAAGGTAAAACCGGTGGAGCCCAATCCGAAGGACTAGATGGAATGGAGCTAGGTGAAACCATACACCACGGTGTACTCCCAGGAGAGGGACAACCCGATAACCAATATCGGGAAGGGTTAATAGATAACTCTATCTCTGACGAATAAGGAAATCTCTTCGAAGGACAAGACGATATCCATCTAACTCAACCAGGAGGGTTGAATCCTTTTCCAAGGCAAACGGTGGACAACGAGGGACAGAAGGAAGATCCTTCTAACCTTGGAGACACAACTGCAACCATTGCATCTATTCTGAAAGCACAAAAAATGCAAGAGGAAATAATGATAAAGTTAGTGAAAAGACAAGGGTACCCAAATATACCTCAATCTAAAACTTTTCCACCTATAAGTCTTTTCTCCGAAAGTGATTATATATGGACTAGACGAGACAATACAACTAATCGGTTCACACTTCGTGTGATTGTATATAGATACAAGATCGAGATAATACGATAACAAGATAACTTATATGATTTACTATGGATACAATATTGAGAAAATACAACAACGAAGTATGTTTACTTGATAATGGTTCGGACTTAACCAAACACAATAGGATTACTATCAAGTAAATAGGAATTAACGTTTGTGTATTTTACTTCTAATTATAATAAAAACAATTATAATTGCAGAAATACAAAAGTAAAAGACACAACAAGATTTTGTTAACGAGGAAACCTTAAATGCAGAAAAACCCCGGGACCTTGTCCAGAATCGAATACTCTCAGGATTAATCCGCTATACAAAATCAAACCAACTTCGTATAGTTAATACCAAGCAACTAAACCTATAGTTCACCTAGTCCCATATGTATTCCCATGCCTCCGACCTGTAATAAGTCACGTACGTGGAACAATTCCTTTGGTTCATATTCCAAACAGTAAAGGAACAACAAATCTATTTAGTATCAACTCTTTTCAACCAAGTGATATGAGTTTGACAAAAGGCTCTTCTGTTTATCTCAAATAAACTCCTTTGTCAGGTTCTTAGATCTATCTTATCAATAACTACCAAAGTAATTGTTAAGATTTTGTTATCAATACTTTTAATCACAAAGAATTGTATTGATGCCGATCTATACAACTAATCAATCCAACCTACCACAAGGATAAACCGATTATAGTTGGATACTCTTTTACTGAAACAAGTATTGTGCACACCAAAGATTATGAACCCAAATCATAAATATTCAAAGTCTTCTTTGTCTCCAAATATTCTTTAATCTTCAACCAGCACCTGCACACAATCAACTTGAATCTCTTGTGATCAATCACGCACAGAACGGAGTCTGTTAACATTGGATTATCATAATATGTCTTTAGATCTACAAATAGTCTAAAGATCCCCGTCGAAACTTCGATCTAGTTTGAATGAATCTTGTATCTGAAGAGAAGATTCTCAAGCATAAACAAACTAGGTGGAATCAAAGTTCAACCACAGTTAGTCAATCAAATCAATCAAAAACAAAAGAAAAACCGCAATTATGTAGTTTCCCACCAACAATACTAATAGAGCTTCTCAATCCCAAAGGAGTCTTTAAATTTAGAGGCCGTAAGAGATTTCGCCTAATTAGGTTACTTTCCTCTCCGAATAGGCGGCTCCACCAGTAACAACACAACTGAGGTAGTTTTTCTGGCTCTGAAGATTAGTTTGCTTAAAATGTTAACTTTGATATTTATAGACAAGGAAGTTTGGACACCAAGGAATTTCCAAAACCGAAAATATTCTCAAGATATGCAATATAATTCAAAATTCGGTATCCATAATTCCTGGAAATGCTTTGTCCAAATATTGGCCGAAAATCTCTTAGAAATTTTCCAACTAGTAAATGCACATTACTAATTTTCATTTTCTCAAAAATAAAATTAACAACCTTAAATAAAAGATTCTCAATTTATTTTTCGATTTGGGATTTTTCCTTTAGCTATTAAGGAATATCTTTGAACAATAAAAGATAAGCGTTAAAGCACATGTTCAAAGTATGTCGACATCCTTACTTTGTAAGTCCTATTTCATACTTACAATCTTGAAACCGATTTGCCACACTTCCAAACAAGTTTAGAATTGGTTCATACGACTTTCAAGAACTATGTGATTGATCAAGAACACTCAATCACTAAACATGGGTTTCACGGTTCTACCAAAAGCAAGTTTCGGTTCTACCTCCATGTGAGTATTGTGCATAGTCACACTAGCTTTCCAAAAAATCGGTTGACTGGGTACTAGGATCGGTTCCCCACATATATATGGTATCTAACTTGTATGTGTTGCACATGTCCATATGATCGGTTTCTCTTTTCCTAAAAACGTGTTGCACATGTCCATAGGATCGGTTCCCCTTTCTACTAAATTATTGCATCTCATACAAGGATCGATTTCCCCTTTGTGATAGGTTGCACCTCTTACTAGGATCAGTTCCCCTTTACCCAGAGTTGGTCATACCAAAAACACTAAATCGATCATACCATCTCAGGTGATTACTTAAGATCGGTTTTACTAATAAAAGTCATACCAATACAAAAGTCAAGCCTTTGTGAATAGTTTTACCAATAACATAAACAAGTCATGAGCGGTTATACTGATCACACATATTGGTAGTTCAAAAGATATGCAATGAATAAAAATACCAATAAAGCCTAGTGATTTCCATTTCAATTCACAAAACAAGTTCATGAATTTACTTCATTTAAACAAATGTAAAACATTATTTCCTAGGATGAAATCTTCACCTTTTACCCATACATAATCATAATAGCAATTAAATGATTATGTCGATGTCTTATATACAAAGTTTAATGGTTAATCGATAAACATCGTATTGTATTCCTTAATACTACGTCTAACTAGAGTTTAATCATTCATGCTTCGCAGTTATGTTTTCAATATGCACGACTTGAAAGATACGATAGGGAATGAAACAGTTCAAGTCAAATATCACTAACCTCAAGTGGAAGGATGATGTTGTCGTTGTATCTCCTTACTTCTTCACTTCTTCAAGTCTTCGAAATACTTGTAATGTCTCATATCCTAATACTTTCAATCTAACCTATTTGAAGTTGACTCTAGTACATAATAAAGCGACTCTTTAAATGAGTTTTGGCTCACTAAAATATGATAACCAAACTTGACATACCAACGCTTGGTGGGTTCAACCGAGCCATGCTCTAACAATCTCCCCCTTTTGTCAATTTTAGTGACAAAACTCTTGCATCTTATGGATAAACAAATTACAAGAATTCATTACACATACGATTGATTTCCGAATTCAACAACACAATAACCTGTATAGATTCAATCCATAAATTCCGTTGTTGACATTATAATAACAAAGCTAATACTCCCCCTAAAGGTAAGATAGGTAGATTTTATCAATCCGCACGTCTTTGTTATTCCCTTGTAGTCCATATAACTGCAACCATCATATGATATGCTACTCCCCCTTAGTCTATTCTTTTACTATTTCATTTGATAAAAGTTTAAGCACCAATGTCCTTTCCCTTAGTGATACCAATCAATAAAATCAATACCAGTATCACTTGTTTACTCCATATATTTCTCCCCAATTTTGTCACAAAATGACAAAGAAACAAAAACATAAAGGACAAACCGAAAGGATCTTACAAATCTCAATAGACTTGAAACCTATAGAGTTAAGCACGAGGGTTCCACACACCATTTTTGATAACCAATATCAAAACCGCAACTACAAAGTAATTTTGTTTTGATATGTTACCAAGAAAACAATTTCCCGAAGCAATTTTCCCTAATAGTTTAGCAAACCAAAAATCGACTAAGCACCTTAGTTCCTTTGCTAAACCTGTAGTACCAGAATATCGCCACAACGATATTCTCGTGATAAGAACGACATTTCCACGAGAAGGTTGAATACTCCCACTACAAGAATGACATCTTTCACGAGAGCGTCGTGAGAATTCTCCAACGAAATTTGGTGAGCAACATGAGAAAGCATCAAGATAGTTGACAATTGAAGAAGCATGATAAAGGAATGTTGTTTCACGAGGATTACGAAAGATGGCGAAAATAAACAATGTAACTGCCACGATGAGATCGCAGAATAGATCCGAAAGAAGGTGAAAGCTTAGCTGTCTTCCATTAGAGTTGAGAAAATCTTGAGGAGAGAGAAACTCCAGAAAAGAAAGTTGTAATTCTGAGTTTGAATATTTTCTGTAAACATTTCTGAGATCTAAATAATAAAAGTGTCGTTTAATTCTTTAATCTTCAACTAGTTTCACTTAGATTTTTATAGGATCTTAATAGGGGTTAGTGTGGGAAATCCTGCTACTAGATTTTGGCGCCGACTAAGGGGAACGTTGAATTAGAAAAATCGAAGAAAAGGTAAAAAAGAAGACAGGAATTATTCAAGATCAAGGAAACTTTGAAGAAGATTGGTGAAATATTCAGAAGAAAAATGATTAGAATTAAAGAAAATTGTAGGAAATTGAAGTATGAATTAGTGTCAAGAGAAATGATCGATAAATTTAATGAAAATATTAAGGGTAGGATACATAAACGTGATTTTGAAGGGAGAAAAATTATGATGGTAGAGAAAACGCCATTATTAAAGAATTGGGAAAAGCAGGAAATTACATTTACAGCAACAGAAGTTTTAGAAGAAAATCTATATCATACATCTCCTTTGGTGATTACGGTACCCATGATACCAATAAGGAAGGAAAAGTCAATAAAATCTGTAGAAAAATGGGCTATAAATAGAACTCTAGTTGACACAGGAAGTTATGTGGATATAATGTTCTATCATGCTTTTAAGAAAATGGGGTATAAGGATGAAGAAATGTCTATTTCATCATATCATATTCATGGTTTCGGAAAATCTATAACAAAACCAAGAGGAGAAATAATAGTACGATTACCACTTGGAGAAATTGAAACACAAGTAACACTATGCGTGGTGGATATGGAATCACCATACAACATGATATTGGGAAGACCATGGATACACGCGATTAAAGCTGTAGCGTCAACCTTACATCAACGCATCAAATTCCCTATGCCTAGCGGAATTGGGGAAATTAAAGGAGATACAGATCTTGCGAAGACATGCTATCAAATTGAAGTAAAAAATTGTGAAGAACGTCCTAAGCAGCGAAAATCTCGCAGAAAATTGATGAGAGAAACAAGAAAAGAAGAAGAATTTAAAATTTACATGATAAGAGCAAAAGAGGGAAAAGGGATACCAATGAATTTTCGCGAGAAGGAGATGAACGTGCGAGAATCATAAAAACACCAGCACCAGAAGCCGTTACACTGCAATTTGAACCAACAAAAGAAGTAAATGTTGGGAGTGAAGAAGAACCTAAAATACTGAAAATTGGGACTAGAATGGAGATAGACGAGGAAGAAAGAACTATAAATCTTTTGCGAGAATACAAAGACATTTTCGCGTGGAGCATGGATGAAATGCCAGGGATAGATCCATCGGTAGCATGTCATAAATTAGAAATCAACAAAAACGTAAGGCCGTTCAAGCAAAGAATAAGAAAAATCGCAACAACATACCATTCTCATATAGAAGAAGAATTACAGAAGATGCTTGATGCAGGAATAATAAGGCAAGCAAAGTATCAAGAGTGGATTGCAAATATGGTGGTGGTCCCAAAGAAGAATAAAGGAATAAGAATTTGCAAAGATTTTACCGATTTAAATAAAGCTTGTCCTAAAGATAGTTTTCCACTACCAGATATTCCTCAAATGGTTGAGTCAGCAGCGGGAAATGCAAGAATATCTTCGTTAGATGGATATAAAGGATACAACCAAATCCTCTCATTTGAAGAAGATCAAGAACATATGCATTTTTTGCTCCAAGAGGGTTATATTGTTATACAAAAATGCCCTTTGGATTACGAAATGCTGGTGCAACATACCAAAGAATGGTGGAGAAGGTATTTGCAAAGTGGATCCACAAAACACTGGAGGTATATGTAGATGATATGTTAATCAAGAGCAAGGAAGCTAAAGATCATGTACAAGACTTGAAGGAGATTTTTGAACAAATGCGGCAATTTAATATCAAAGTAAATCCTGACAAGTGTACTTTTGGAGTGACTTCAGGAACGTTTCTGGGGTATATTGTATCAAAGTAAGGAATACAAGTTGATCCAGAAAAAGTGCAAGCGATTCGCGATATGCCCACACCAGCTACAGTAAAAGATGTGCAAAAATTGAATGGGCTGTTAGCCTCGTTAGGAAGATTCATCTCGCGATCCTCTGATAAATGCAAGCATTTTTTCGATATACTCAAAAAGGGAACAAAATTCAGATGGACAGATGAATGTGAGAAGGCCTTTCAGGGAATAAAAGAGCATTTAATGGATATAAACATTTTACTGAAAGCTGAACCAGGAGAAGAGTTATTAATTTATCTCGCGACAACGGCGGATATGCGCTAAGTGCGGTATTGCTGCGAGTAGATCTTTGGGATAGAGAAACCAATTTACTATATTAGTAAAACATTCAATTCAGCAGAGAAAAATTATTCAAAGATTGAGAAATTAATCCTAGCATTGGTACATGCAACTTTCAAGCTTCGCATTTACTTCCAAGCACATAAGGTCAAGGTGTTAACAAAAGTGCCAATTGAATCGGTAATGAAGAATTCAAAAAGATCAGGAAGAGTAGAAAGATGGAATGCACAAGTGGGACATTTCGATATCAAATATGAAATTCTATCTTCGCCAAAATCCCAAGTCATCGCAAATTTCTTAGCTGAATTTCCTTTGGAAAATGACGAAGTTGTGGAAGAAATGATGTAGGCAGAAGAAGAACATGGAGATCCAAAAGAATTATTGACAGAACCCAATAGATGGGAGATATTAGTGGATGGATCATCTAATGGAGAAGGAAATGGGATTGGAGTTGTTTTTATTTCACCAGAAGGAGAAAAAACAGCTTTCTCATTTAGGTTAGAATTTACATCCACTAATAATGAGACAGAATATGAGGCTGTTATCCACGCTTTGAAATTTGCAATAGAAATGAAGTTGGAAAATGCTAGAATCACAAGTGATTCTCAATTGTTTATTCGTCAAATAACTGGAGAATATATAACAAATGAACCTTCTTTAAATAAATACAAGAGACTCGTGGAAGAATTATCTGCGAGAATTCCAAAGATAAAATGGAGGCACATATCAAGGAAAGATAACCGGCTTGCGGACGCTTTTGCCTTCATATCTAGCATGATGACAAACCCACTTGCGAGATGCATAAAAATTCAAACACTCTTATTACCTTCAGTAAATAAAGAAGACGAAGATGTGGATGGGAATTCCGTCGAAATTGACGAAGAAGGAGAGAAAGATGTGATGATTGTAGAAAATGGCGAAATAGAAGAAAAAGAGAGAAACAAAGATTGGCGAGCGGAACTTCTTGCTTATTTGGCGAAAGGAGAAACTCCAAGAAATAGACTGGAGGCACACAAGCTAAGAAGCAGGGCAACTAATTATGAGTTAAGAGACGGAGTGTTATATCGTAGATCTTTTAATGGACCATCGCTAAGATGTTTGACAAGGGAGGAAGGAGAAAAGGTGTTAAAAATTATGCACAGTGGAGATGCTGGTAATCATAGCGGAGGTATATCTTTGGCATATAGAATGAATATGAAAGGGTATTACTGGCCTTACATGCATGAAGATGCGAAACAACATTCAAGGCGTTGTGAAGAATGTCAGCGATTTGGAAAAAAGATACATGCACCAGGAGCACCACTATCATCCTCAACAAGTGTATGGCCCTTCGGAAAATGGGGATTAGATATTGTGGGACCATTTGTGCCTGGCTCTGGACAAAGGAGATACCTCATTGTGGCTACAGATTATTTCAAAAAATGGGGAGAAGTAAAAGCAGTACAACATATTCGTCATAAAGATATTTTCACATTCATATTCGAGAATATCATCTGCAGATTTGGAATACCAGCACAGTTGATGTCTGATAATGGAAAGCAGTTTGAAGGACAGAACATAGAATTACTACTCAATGCATTTAAGATAAAGTGTAGAAAATCTACTCCTTTATACCCACAAGCAAATGGTCAAGCTGAGGCAACTAATAAAACGATCGCAGATATTCTGAAAAAGAAATTAGAAGGGTATCACAAATCATGGTGTGAGAAAGTACATAATGCAATATGGGCCTACAACACCACTAGAAGAGAGGCTACTGGAATGTCACCCTTTTGTTTAACATATGGGGTTGAAGATGTATTACCAACAGAAGTTGTTATTCCTACAACAAAAAGAGAAGCGTGGGAAAGGAATTTAAGTGCTGGTATGATTTTACATAAACTAGATGAATTGGAAGAAAAAAGGGAGAAGACTCTACAGCATACGGAAAACTACCAGCGAAGGTTAGCTCGCGAATACAACAAACGTGTCAAAAAATGAGAATTCTAAATTGGTGATTTAGTTCTGCGAGATACACTGAGATATCAGCGATAGAATGGTGGAAAATTGGTGAAAAAATGGGACGGACCTTACTAAATTAAAGAAATAATTGGAAATGGGGCATACAAATTAATGGATCCTGAAGGAAGAGATGTTGGCCAACGACTTGATAGACCATGGAATAGACTATTTTTGAAAAGGTATTATCAGTGACAAATACTGTAAGGTAAGAAATATTAGCATAATTAAAGGTTATTATCAGTGACTATTTTTATTTTAAAGATTACGCGAGCAATATCGCGAGAAACGCGAATGAAATTTCGTAGAGATTAAGAGAATGGGACAAACCTTTATGGCATGCAACTTAGTTCGCGAGTACAATTTCGTAAGAGGAAAATGTAAGACCTACAAGCACGTTATAAAGGGGGTATCTCTTTATATGATTCAGGGATAAGGTTATACCGCTACTGGAACCTGAGTCATACAGATGTAGGGGTTAAAGAAAACCTATAGGAGAGAGATCTTAGATTTCCAGCTTTATAAGGTTATACCTGGTTGGACAACTAAGAATCTCTTCCAAGAAGTGCAGAGTATGATCAAGGCGCCGAGGTACACGGTTTATCCAAGGATGCCCGGGACGGACGAACCTACCCTGGCCATCTTTTGTAAGTCTTGGATACAATGCACTTGGCTTGAAGAAAACCCCACCTAGGGTGCAGTCTTGTAACTATAAGCCATATAGGCATAAAGGACAAGAGGCTGCGAAAACAACTGGTTGTTGGTAAATCTGGATGGGAGGAGCTAGTCTTGTATGGCCGATGTTCCCTCCTTGAAGGGGAAGCCAGGGGGAAGATAAGGGCAGCACCCTCCATTAGGGAGCTGATAAGTGTCTTAAGACGGCAATGTCATGGGGATCTAAGATCGCAAGATCATTTAGGCCTGTCATATTGTCGCGTAAATTATACAGAGGCAAAAAGCCATAAGAGAAAAAAGTTAAGATGAGGTCAAGGGGTTTTTACATGCAAATGTGAAGACGTCCTGCGATTTCATCGCAAGACGGCAATGTCACGAGGCTTTGTTTTCGCGAGAAAACTTAGACTCGTCATATTGTCGCAATATAATAAAGAAATATAGATAAGGCAAGATCAATGGGTCAATACATGAAAATGTAAAGACGTCCTGCGATTTTGTCGCAAAAAGAAAAAATTGGCAAAATAAGACCTTTAATTAGGAAGGAAAAATAAGACCAATAGAATACTCTCAAAAATTAATTCTTCTTTGTTAAGCATGCATGGAAGATTAATTTATCACAAGAAACAAGTTGAATTCAACAAGTCTCAAGAAATTTAATGAGGAGGCAAGCAAGGGAATAAATATGTAGGATTTCATTAAGTTTCTTGAGAATATTATAGTTCAAAAAAGGTTATATCATTTGCGAGAAAGAAGAAGAAAAAAGAAATTAAAAATAGAACTCAAGCTTCAAGCGGTAGTCTCTCCAGATTTAGAATTGTCAGGATTGTTATCATCACCAATATTTCTTTCATCGCGAACATCATCGCCAGAGTTCTTTTTGTTACGATCTTCTCCTTATTTTAGAGGGTTTTCTTCTTTTCCTTGATCATATTCTTCTTCAGCGTCTTCTTCAACATCTCCTTCAGAAGACGGATATTTTAAATCTTTATCCATAGGAAGAGGGACTTCATCATCGTCAACTTTCAAAGGTAGAACGGATACAGGAGAAAGAGAGTTGGAGATCAAAATTTCGTTCACGAGAACTTCAGCACTAAGATGAACTTGGCGAAGGAAACCTTTGTCACGATTTCTGATCTCTATATTCTTGAAATACTCAAGATAATCAAGTCTTCTTTCGCTTTATCACGAATTTCTAAAAGGTTGAGAAGAAGAGTCTTGTTTTCTTTGTAACACTTGTCTAGCTCCTTAGTAAGATTGGTGATAGTAGAATGAAGGATTTTTTCAGATTCTGCGAGCAACAAAATAATGAAAGGTTATAGAAATAAATATATCGTGAGAATATCAACAAGTGAAATATAACATAAATTGTGACAAGGGAAATCAACAAGTGAGGCAGTCATAATTGACTACCTTCTTTTTGCGATGTTAAGTTTTGGATTAATAAAAAGAGGCAGTTCTCCCATTGGTTCATAGCATCATCAATTTTTTCGCCAACTATGCCTTTTACACGAGATTTCATGTTCTCTTCTTTGGTGCGTAAATATGAATTTTCTTTTGACAATGAGGAATGAGACTGCTTTAGTTGGGAATATTCATCTCGAAGCTTGCTGGCATTCAAACTAAGAGTTAGTCTACCCTTGATAAGTTTGTCTATTTCAGCGGCAGATGATTCAGTTACTTCGTCAAGTTTATTTTTAAGAGAGCGGAGAGACTGCTTTTGGTCATCACATATCCCTTGAAGATTGTTTACTTTCTGCGAGGAGATCGCCAACAAGCTTGATAATTTGTGTTTCTCTTGAAATAAAGTTCTATTCTTGTCTGACAAAGATTCTATAGACAAATTAGTCTTGGATAACGAATATGAGAGGCGAGTAACCTCGTTGTTTAGAAAACTGTGATTTTGCAATAATTGATTATTCTCATTTGTGAGATTTCTTATTTGATCAACTGAATACGTATAAAGATTATCTAATCTACTATCTTTGGTCCATCCAAGAATCTCTTTCAATGCGAGCTTCATCAGCTATGGTTTCAGATTTAAATTTTTCGATGAAACGATTTCGGTGGGAAACTAATATATAAACCAAGAATTTAAAGGGAGGATTAAGTACGAAGAATATGGAAATAGAATAAAAAGATAAAAGGACAGAGGCAAAAAGAAGCTTACTTTTTAGCTCATCAATCTTTCTAGCGAGATTCTCGCGATCCAGTACAGAGTTATTGAGCTTGTGGTTTCACATTCAGAAGTCTTATCTTGAAGACTTTTTCTCAAAGCAGCATTTTCATTCTCTAGAGAAGCTCGTGAAACAGAATTGTCTGAGCCAAAATATTTGAGCAAAGTTTCTCAAACTCCGCTTTGGAGAGAATCAGTAGAAGAATCTCTAGCATTATTTAGAATGTTAGATAAAATTTTGAAAGCAACATCAATTCCTGCGATGGTCTCATTTGATGAAGGAAGGGATGTAGAAGGTGAAATAAAGGAAGTGAGGACAAGTTGATGATTTGAGTCATTAGCAATGGTTGTATCATCAGAAGGAGGAGTTTTCAGGAAAGTAACATTTGGAGGAAGTAAAGGGCTAGAGGGAGTTTCAGGTATGATGGGTTCTGCAATTTGAATTGGTGAAGGACCAGTAGAGGCAGTGGTAGTGAAAGCGAGCTTCTCGCCAGAAGGAGGAGGAAGATCAGATTGCACAGGTGTAGGTGAAGCTTTCGCAGATATTAAGGGAGGAATGACGAAATTACTTCGAAAGGTCTTATTTAATTGGCGAGATCTTTTAGGAGGATTAGCATTACCCTCGCCATTCTGCAAACAATAATCTAGATAAGAAACAGAGGCAACAATATTGTTATTAAGAAATAGAATGTGTTTCTTACTACCTTTTTGCTCATGAAATTTTCTTTCCTTTTTCCATCGGCCTCTTATGAATAATAGGTTTTTGAGTCGAGGATTGGGAAATAGATGCAGACTCACTGAAGAGTACATAATATGGGGTTATAAAGAATTAAGTAAGAGAAGATCGAAGAATATAAATAAAAAGTTTGATCTAAGAAAATACCATGATCAAAAATATACCTCGAGGACTCCATTAATACAGTAGCATAAGAATGAGAAGGAGAAGAAGTTGCAGAAAAAAAATCAAAGAAACTAAGTAAAGAAGAAAGAGAGTTAAGAGAAGAAAACTAGAAATGAAATTCAACTCTTCCTTTTATAGGCAAAGAAGGGAGTAAATTATGTGAGTCGTGTCAATACAAAAGGACAGATTTACAACACGTGTTAACAAGGAAAGTGAATCAAATGAATATTTAGGAGAAAAAGTTCAGATATTCTTGCGATAGTTAAGGATTCTCATGATCATTTCTTCTTCGCAGAAAAGACATGAGAAGAGGCAAGATGTAGTACCAGAATATCGCCACAACGATATTCTCGTGATAAGAACTAAATTTCCACGAGAAGGTTGAATACTCCCACTACAAGAATGACATCTTTCACGAGAGCGTCGTGAGAATTCTCCAACGAAATTTGGTGAGCAACATGAGAAAACATCAAGATAGTTGACAATTGAAGAAGCATGATAAAAGAATGTTGTTTCACGAGGATTACGAAAGATGGCAAAAATAAACAATGTAACTGCCATGATGAGATCGCAGAATAGATCCGAAAGAAGGGGAAAGCTTAGCTGTCTTCCATTATGTAATTTCCTATATAAGGAGATCAGGTAAGTCCAGAGGAGGATGATGTATTTTTTTAGAGTTGAGAAAATCTTGAGGAGAGAGAAACTCTAGAAAAGAAAGTTGTAATTCTGAGTTTGAATATTTTCTGTAAACATTTCTGAGATCTAAATAATAAAAGTGTCGTTTAATTCTTTAATCTTCAACTAGTTTCACTTAGATTTTTATAGGATCTTAATAGGGGTGTAGTGTGGGAAATCCCTTTGGGATAGATCTCAATTCACTCATTCCTTAATGTCATCTCAAGTCTCTCTCTCTCTCCGAAATTACAACCTACCTCTCTTGGATATGTAGGACCAGAATATCGCTACAACACTTCTCTGCGAGATTAACAACACTT
This sequence comes from Papaver bracteatum, assembly GCA_023529315.1. NCBI lineage: Eukaryota > Viridiplantae > Streptophyta > Magnoliopsida > Ranunculales > Papaveraceae > Papaver > Papaver bracteatum. Next base: position 1,158,893 of record JAJJWX010005130.1, read on the forward strand.
CCCAGTGAGTATCACAACAAGATCTTCAACTACACTTTGCGAGCATCACAAAAGTAGTCAAAAGGGTGACATAATAACTGACGATTGAAGAAAACATGAGAAAAGGATGTTTGTCCCGCGATGGTTACAAAGCTTGTGAGAATGAACATTGTAACTATCGTGGTATAATCGCAGAACCAATCCGAAATAAGAGGAAAACTTTGCTGTCATCCACTATGTAACTACCCTATAAATATAGACCCAATATGTCCAGAAAAGGATGAGGTACTTTTGAGAGTTAAGAAAGTCTTGAGGAGAGATAAACTTCAAGAGAATAGTTGTAATCTTGAATTCTTCCATTTCTGTAAACATTTCTGAGAACAAAATAATAAAGTGTCATTTTTAATCTTCAATTGTGAGTTGAATATAGTAAGATCATAACAAGGGTGTAGTGTGGGATTTCCTACAACTACAGGATACAAGTTCTTCTATTTATAGGAGAGGCTACTTACAACCAAACTAGGGTGCTGATCACAACATATCTAAATTGAAGTCCTGTTGTCGTGCCTGCTTGCATCATCCCTTCTTCTGTAATTATGGCATATGTTCTTTGATTCCTTTGTAGTCTCTCGTCCGAGCCAATCCATTCGGGTATTCTCTCGGCGCGATGTTGCCCTTCCAGTCTGTCGCCCATGCAGTTGGCCGATATGACACTATCTTCTTATCCCTTTGACTATCTCTCCTCGTTTGACCCAATATGTATCGTCTGTCATCTTTGTCAGAGGCCTGGGGTCGAGTCTTGTCCGATAACTGTAGAGTGATCATGCCCGATCCACATGTCTCCTTAAATCTCACGCCAGCCAGCCTTTATCCTGTGCTTCTCGTCTCTTTATGTTTGGGTACATCATAGCTTTGAGATGTTGCCACCTAGCCCTGTGGATAATCTACGCCTACATTTATGCCCCTTCTTTCGATCGTGTGGTAGACACGAGTGGAAGAAAGTCGTCCCAGCTTCCCACGTCCTCGTTCATGCCGCGAATTCCGCCATGCAGTCCCCCATTAACTCCACTTTATTACCTGTAACCGTCGGCGTCGGTTACAACTTCTCTTCTTTAAATAACCCATTTCATGTTCTCTTTCTTCTTCTTTGCCATTTCTTTTTTAGTTTCCAGATGCTGTAACTTTCTCTTCGAGACTCTCCATTACCTTTCTTCCTCTATAAGCCTTTGTTTTCTTGATTTTCTTCCCTCACCTCTTCATCACCGATTGCTACAGTAGATGTGGTTATGTTCTCGTCGTCCCGACCTTCTTTACCGATTTCCAAGTTCTGCACTGTTCCCGTCAATGGATTCTTCTCCCTCCATGACCGAGAAAAGGTGTGTTGATGATTTTTTTTCCGAGATTGAAGCTTTTCCCCTTTATTCTCTATTTTCGTTTGATAGTCCATCCAAGTATGATGATCGCGCCATGAAATCTATCTTTCCTGATGATTCTACTTCTATTTCGTGCAGGTCCGAGAAAAGGGGGAAAGATCTCTCTGATGAAGAATCCATTGAGAAGTTGAAGGAGAAGTACGATCTTTAAAATTACGAGGTTACCCTGATCTCGGGCCAAAATAGTCTTATGAGGAAGTCCGACATGGAGAAGTACGATCAGTCGGCTGAGTGTGTGGTCATTACTCAGGTCCAGCTGGAGTTAGGACTTCTTCTCCCTTTGTACAACCCAGATAGCCCTTTTTATTATGAGGTTCTCTCCCAGCTTAAGCCTTATCGCGCCCTGTCTCAGTGGACTGGCAACACTTTTCGCATCATGGATGAATGGAAAGCCCGCCGAGATGGTCGTGGTTATACCGCCGAGTGGTTGACCTACAAACCCGAGCAAGCTCCATAGTATACCGTTGCCAATTTCCTTGTCAACTATCGAGCTGGTACCTCAACCAACGGTGATCTTTCCGGTTTTGCTGCCAGTCCGCATCATCACAAAACTATGCCCAAGAATGTTGAGAGGATGATGCTGGTTGCTGATCCCATGGGCCAAGGTTCTAATAGGAGACCCCGTCATACCAATGACCCAATTTATCCCCGAGTTTCGCTTCTTGTCCGAGGTCCCATTTTACATGGTAGCTTCCTGTCGCCTCTACTTCCCGCCGAGCCCTATCCTTTCTGGGTGGTTAACGACGATAGGGCTGATAAGGTATGTGCTTCCTTCTACTTTCGTCAATTTCTATCTTGTTAGTTTTGACGCCAATCGCATGTTTGTTGTTATTGAAGCCCAGGGAGACTCTACCAAGGTCGTCGTTTCATCGAGAAAAAGGGGTGCTGGCACAAGGGTTGAGGAAGACCAGGGGAAGGTAACAAACACAATGATTTTCTTATAAGTAAATGTACTTGTTCCTGTTTTTTGCCTTCACATGTTCTGACGAGAAGCCTTGTGCAGAAATTTCCTAGGAACGATGATGATGACCCCGATGTGCCAGAGATTGATCCTCAGCCTCTTAGGCGTAATCCTCTTAGGGAAAAGCACGTTGTTACTAAGCCGCAGCAGAGGCAGAAACCAATCATCGATATTCCCGATGAAGATGACATATTCAGAGAGGATGTCTCGGATGACAAGAACGATGGGCAAGAGATGGGCGACAAAAAAGAATCCCTTAAGATGCCCGACTCAGAGAAGATTGTTACTGTTGGACTACCTCATGTGCCCTGGATTACTGATGGATCGTCGTATAGTGCTGAAACTTCCTTCACTGTCTCCGGACCTATCATGAACTCTCTTGGAGCGCTTATTTCGCCCGACTTTGGAGCGTATACTGATGAACAAATGCTTGATGCGGTGCCCCTCTATGGAGATATTGCTCAGACTCTTGACACGGTGGTGAGTGACTCTGCATGTTTGGGCGATGTCCCACTCCTTAGTTTCTTCTTGATCGTCTCCTGCCAGTCTAACTTGCTTACGTGGGTCAGATCCTTAATCGAGTATGGTTGGATGCCGCCAATCGTCAACGGGAGAGGAAGTTGGTGGAAACTCTCCAACTTCAACTGCATAATGAGAAGGGTCGTGCGCACGATCTGGAAATCAAACTCGCCGACGCTTAATGTATGTTACAGTTCTATAAACCTTAAATTAAGTCGATTAAGTTAATCGTGCCAGTATCCTGAGTCGGGTATCCTTATTCTAGCCGAGATAGCTAGTATAGGTTTAGATGCTTCTTCGGAGTTTAGGATCATGAAGAGGAAGTGGGATATTGAAAAGGATATAGTGGAGAATCTCCGTCGGCGAATGGCAAACAAAGATGGAAAAATAGACCGCCAAGCTGAGGAGATCGAAGAACTCGAAGGTGAACTAGAACGATATCGTAAGTTTGAGTATGACCCTGCAGAGATAGACAATTTATGGGCTCACTTGGGCTCTTCCCAAAACCTTGCTGCTGAGAAAACTGCTCTGGCCATGAATTTAGAGCAACGGGTAGATGCTCTACAATTGCCGAGACCTTTATGAGGATCGCCGACGAATATTGAGGGATAAAGATGTAGTGGAGAGAGACAATAGGGATCTACTGGGAAAGGTGGGTGAGATAGAATGGAGTAGGTCACAACTTTCGGTGCTTCAAGTATCACGCAATCGTTTAATGGAGGAGTGGAGTGAACATAAGAAGTACTTCCCCAGTAATGAATTCAATGAACAACTCTATAACGAGCTAACCATGAAATTTTCCAAGGCCGATGATGAGTTGTCCAAGTCAGTAGAGTCGCGTCAGTCAGTGTTACCAGCCCTTTCAGGTCTTGTTAGCGACGTGTTGAGGCAGTTCCTTAGGTCTAGATTATTTTTTGTAGTTGCGAAATTTCTAAACCTTATTCAATGAATAATCCCGCGTTGTTGTGATCTTGTAGGCGAGCAGAAACGTTCTCACGAATTGGATCTGGAGGTCCGACGGTTGAAACAGGTCGAGGCCGAGTTAGGTTCAAAGTTGGACGATGCCGAGGAAACTACTTCTCAGCTTACCCAGCAACTTGAGTATAAACGCGTCGCCCATGCAGAGGAGATATACGAGAAGGTTCGGTCGGGTATTGAGGAGTGGGTGAAGAATAAGCGGTGCGAGGTCGCGTAAAAGAGGGCCAGCACTGTTCCTCCCAAGGCTTGAATTCCCCTTTTGTAGTGCTGCGTCACTAAATCGCCCTTTGTCATGGGTTGTAAATCGCTTTGAACACTTCTCCCCTTTTTACTTTTGATACACTACTTGTTTGTTTAAATGGGGGTGCTGCGTCGCCGATGCTCTTTGTTTTACTTCCGTTAAACTTTTCATTTCGTATGGTTGCATGACACTTTCAGCGCTTTCTTAATGGACGCATGACGCTATCGAATTAGCTTTCGTTTCTTATGTTATTCCTGTTATACTTTCCACTTTGTGGGGTTTTATGTCGCTTTTAGTGCTTCTTTAATTGGCGTATGAAGCTGTCGCTTCAACATTTGTTTTATATATCGTTCCTGCAATTGTTGATCATGTATGTTAGTATTTTAACCTTTTCTGTCGAACACACCCAACAAGGAGGGTCATCGGGACCAATGCCATGTCCTGATTGGGGTATCTCATCACTATCTCTTGGATTCAGTGGAAGGGTACCAGTCAACCTAATTCTAGGCTCGATTACCCCGAGCGGTTATCGACCAACCAATCTCGGGCAAGCGGTCACAGCCACTTGCGATGGGGGCGGCCTTTCAAATGTAAGTAGGCCACCTAGATGAGAAGACCTCGTGTCTTAACAACCCGTGAAACTGGTTTCCAACCACCAAAACCCTTAGGCTACCTCAGCACTTGCACACTTCCACTGCCCCGAGTACGAATATCCAGGCGATTGTAAGGCACCTCGGCACTTCCACACTGGCTTTGCCCCGAGTACGAATTCCCATTCGAGTGTAAGTCACCTCGGCACTTCCACACTGGCTTTGCCCCGAGTACGAATGACCATTCGAGTGTAAGTCACCTCGGCACTTCCGCACTGGCTTTACCCCGAGTACGAATGACCATTAGTCGCTCATGCCCTATTTCATACCCCTCACGGTTTCATAGAAATAGAAGACAATAATGCTCACCTTTTCATTGCACCTCCCTTCATGGGTGCTATAGCTTTAGATATTTGACGTTCCAGGGTTTGGGCTCTTTTGTTCCATCGAGTCTCAGTATCCGATACGATCCCTCGCCTGCCTTAGACGCAATTATATACGGCCCGCCCCACTTTGGTTCTAGCTTACCGCCCTTTTTGTCGCACTCCCATTCGGCCAGAAACTTCTGAACTTGCTCTCCTGGTTGGAATTCTCTTGGGCGAACACGTTTATTGTATTCTCGCTGTAACCTCCTTTGATAGTTTTCCATTTTTTGTAGCGCCATCTCTCGTGTCTCCTCCAAATCGTCTAGTTTTACCAAAATCATATCGGACGAGATGTTTCTCCTCCAAGATTCTTTCCTAGTAGTGGGGATCATTCCTTCTGTCGGTAGAATCGCCTCCGTTCCGTAAGTAAGCATGAACGGTGAGAACCCGGTAGCTTCCCTCCATGTGTTTCTGTATGCCCATAACACGTTGTATAGCTCATCACACCAGTTACCATATTCCCCATCCAACTTCTTATTCATGTTGTCGGCGATTGTTTTGTTAGTGATCTCGGCCTGCCCATTACTCTGGGGGTAAATGGGAGTAGCCTTACTTTTCCTGATGTTGTATGTATTGAACAAAAGGTCAATGTTTTCCCCTTGGAGCTGTTTCCCATTATCGGAGACGATAGCTGCTGGGACCCCGAAGCGGCAAATGACATGTTCCCAGATAAACTTGAAAACATCTTTGTCTCGGATGTACCTTAGTGGAGCTGCCTCAACCCATTTAGTAAATTAATCCGTAGACACGATCAAGTATTTCCTATGCCATGTTCCTACATGTAATGGACCGACAATGTCTATCCCCCATTTGGCAAAGGGTCATGGGCTTATCACAGAGTTTAGGGGTACTCCTGGTGCCAATACTTTTTTGCCGAACCGTTGACATTCTTCACATGCTTTCTCCGTTTCCTTCGCATCTTCGCTCATGTACATCCAAAAATAGCCCATTGTCTTTACCTTGGCCGATAATCTTCTCCCTGAGCTATGGTTTCCAGCTGCTCCATAGTGCAATTCATTTAAGATTATGTGGCCTTCTTATTTACTTAAGCATCGTAGGAGTAGCCCTAAGTAAGATTTCCTATATAGAATCCCCTCCCTTAGCTCGTAGGCTCCCGACTTACTTTTGATTTTATTTATCTCAGGCCGACCCTTGGGTAGCTCGCCCATTTCCAGATATTTGTGTATCGGCTTTCTCCAATCACCCTCTCTATATCGTTCGGTTGTGTTAATAGCCACATCGATCCGTATTTCCGGTGTTTCTGGGATTGAGGGAGTGAGGAGCCTCATGACACGAATTCCCTCTATGCTCGGGTCTACCAGCTGTGAGGCGATGTATGACAGAGCGTCCGAGTGTCTGTTATATTTTCGACAAATGTGGAGGAACTTAATATTCGGTATTTGGTTGATGTAAAATTGGGCGAGCTCCCAATACTTTTGCAATACAGGGTCGTGCATCGCATACTTTCCCGTAATCTTCCGAATCACCAACTGCGAATCACTAGTTAAGCGAACCTCTTGTAGCCCCATTTCCACAATTATCCGCAAGGCGTGGATTACCGCTTCGTACTCGGTAACATTGTTGGTTGCTTTGAATTCCAGCCTGAAAGAGTGCACTATCTTTCTTCCTTTCGGCGTGGTGAATACTAACACGAGGCCTGATCCCTCTTTATTTGACGCCCCATCGACGAAAACTTCCCACCGTGTAGGACTACTGGCTGCTAATAGGTCAGCGGGCTCTTCTCATTCTTCCATCATCCCCGGTATATCTTACACCTCGTCTTCATCACTAAGTGGGAAATCTGCTAGGAAGTCGGCCACTACTTGTCCTTTGATCGCCGTCCTCGTCTCATACACAACATCATACTGCTTGATTAAGGCCCCCCATTTAGAGATTCTCCCTGATCGCCCTGCATTTTCCAAAACTGTTTCGATAGGCGATTTGGTGAGCACCCGTATGCGATGAGCTTGAAAATATGTCCGGAGTTTAGAAGCGGCAAAAGCTAGGGCCAACACCATCTGTTTCATTCTGGTATAATTTTTCTCAGCCGGGCTTAACGTTTTACTAGTGAAATATACCGGTATCTCGGTATTCCCCTCTGTCCTAACCAATACTGCACTAATGGCATATGGTGTCGCCCCAAGGTATAGGGTAAGGATCTCTGTCGGCTCTGGACTCTGCAGAACCGGGAGGCTGGCTAGGTATAACTTGATACTTTGAAAGGCCTCTTCGCTAGCATCCGTCCATTGAAACTTCTCTCCTTTATTCAGAATGTCATAAAAGGTTTTACATTTTTCCGATGACCGTGACACGAATCGCCCCAACGCGGCTATACAGACATTTAGCTTCTGCACATCCTTAACTGTCGCGGGAGATGGAATCTCTAGGACAGCCCCAAATTTCTCGGGATCTGCTTCTATTCCTCTGGGGGTGATGATGTATCCTAGGAATTTCCCCGATGTGACCCAAAAGTCGCATTTGGCGGGATTAACCTTTATCTTGTGTTTCCTCATTGTTTGAAAGATCTCTCGAAGATCTCGGACGTGATCCTTAGCTCGGCGACTTTTAACTAACATGTCGTCCACGTAAACTTCTATGGTGTCGTGGATCTTGTCTTCGAACATATCTCCAACCAATCTTTGATATGTAGCACCAGCATTCCTAAGCCCGAATGGCATCTTGGTATAACAATACAACCTTCTTGGTGTGAAGAAGGAGGTATGCTCCTGATCCTCGGGCGCTAATGGTATTTGGATGTAGCTCATGTATCCATCCATTAATTTCATCGCCTCATACCCGACTATGGATTCTACTAGTTGGTCTATGATTGGGAGAGGAAAGCTGTCCTTCGGGCAGGCCTTGTTCAAGTCACTGAAATCGATACATATCCTAACTCCTCCTTTTTTCTTTGGTACCACGACCATATTAGATATCCACTGCGGGTAATGAGATTTTCTGATTATCCCGGATTCCCAAAACGTTTTTAGCTCGACCTCGACCGCTGCCTGTAACTCTGGTGCGATTCGTCTCATTTTTTGTCTAACGGGCCTAATCCTCGGATCAATCTTCAAATGGTGGCAACAGACCTCCGGGTAAATCCCCTCTAAATCGTACACTTCCCAAGCGAACGTGTCTAAGTTTTCTTTTAACACCGTCATGAATTGACTTGCTTGTTCATCCGATAGTAACATCCCGATACTCACTATCTTTGGCTCCTCCACCGTCCCCAAATTCACTTCCCGAGTCGGCTCGACTGTCAAGAAATTAGATTTAGGTCCCTTGAATGGATCTGTCTCCGTTAATTGATATAAAGGGCCTTGCTCTTGGGTCTCGCATGTCGTGACCGCTTGTGAAATAATCTCCTCCAGTTCTTATGTAGCCTTGACCTCTTTGGCTTTATTCTTCTCTCGCCTTTGTCGTGCTCGCCGATCTTTATTAATTTCGGCATCAACCTGCATGCATTGTCGTGCCGCTTGGGAGTCGCCCACAACTTCAGTTATTCCCTTGTAGGTGGGAATTTCTGTGGGAGACACATTTATCGTTTCAATAGACTTTTCAATGTGAGACAGATTGGTTTATCAAGTCTTCGACTTTGGGTTATAGCAACTCTTAGTTGTGGGTGAGATCAGTTAAGGGAATCAAGTGCATAGAGTCCTGCTGGGATTCATAGGTGTAAGGAACGCGACTGTACCTTGATCAGTGTGAGATTGGTTAGGGCTCAAATACATTCCAGTCCGAAGTTAACTTGGAGTAGGCTAGTGTATTTAGCGGCTTAATACAGTGTGGTGCGCAAATCTGGACTAGGTTCCGGGGGTTTTATGCATTCTCAGTTTCCTCGTTAACAAAATTTCTAGTGTATGTGTTATTTCTTTTCCGCATTATATTTGTTTATACAATTGAAATATCACAGTTTGTGCGTAGTTCAATCAATTAGATAATCCAACCTTTGGTTATTGATATAAATTGATTGACACTTGAAAATTGGTCTTTGGTACCGTTCAAGTTGTTTCACATATTAATCAGGCTCGCGGATTTCTATCTGTTTGATTTGCTGATTACATTGTGAAACATAGATACAACTCTTGGATATATTTCCATTGATTGAATATGACTATCTAGTTGATTCTCTTAGAATTATATTTGAGTTTGTCCATACAGATTGCCTAAACAAAATATTGGGTAAGGTTGTTAGACCCTCGCTTTTTCAATTGGTATCAGAGCAGGCAAACACGTTTACGACCTCATAAGTCTGTGTTTGTAGAAATTTGACTCTATGGACAGTAGTGCTATCTCTGACAAACGCATCACCAGAGACAAAGGTTCTGTTTCGATGAAATATATTAAAGAGGAAAACTTATCGATCTCACATATAGATGAACATCCTGTTCTTACGAAACAGACAAGTTTTGATATGTGTTACCATGATTTTCTTACTGACGAATCTGATTCTGAAGTAGAAAGGGAAGCATCCCGAGAGAGTGCAGCGATTCTAAAACTTGTTAGAATCCGAAAAGTTGAAATCAATAGGCTGAAACACAGGGTTAATACAATGGTTGGTATGGTAAAAAATCGTGATTCCCAACTAAGGGTTCTTCGTGAGGAAAATGATGTAGTTTGTTCGTCACGAACCTTACTCGAGGCTAAACTCAAACAAGATGCCTGTGAAATTGAACGACTATTGAGTAATCTCCCTATTCAAGATAAAAGTCATTCTGGGGAGTCTGTCATACCAAATAATTCTGACTCTGCTATGATATTAAAAAATTTGATTTAGTTTTGATTTTAGGTATAATAATGATCAAGGGTATATTTGACTTTTCATAAGAATTAGGGCCCCTTATCTATCTCAAGGATGTTAGATATCATATAAAGCCTCCAAATTCCAAAAGATTCGAGTCCCAATAATAAGATTAAAAAAAAACCCATACTCGCTAAATTTGAATAGGTTTTTCGCCATGGTCCTACAGATTAAACAAAGAAAAGATGTACTAGAGATTTGACATAAAACATATTAAGTTTCCCTTCCTTCTATGTTTCTTTGGACACAAAAAGGGTGGTACCGTAGTGATGATGACGTTGTTAATGACGGAGGAAAATAAAAGAGATATGGAAACTTAGGTTCTTGAATTAGTAGTCAAATTGACAAACATATCCTAAAACATTTGAAATCATAAAGCATGTGACAACTATGACGTAGGCTCCCACATGGAATGTGGTTGATCCATCGCATAGGGGCGACACACACATGCACACACTCTCTAACAAATGCCAAGAGAGAATGGCTATATATTTTCCATCGGGGATTTTCCGACGTGGAGATTAAAACGACCTAAATACCCTAACTTTCCTGACTATCAAGATTCAAGAATGTCAAAAAGATGGAGATTTAACTTTAAGGGTAATATTTGTCATTGATAAAATAAAATAAAATAAAATAAGGATGATAAAGGAAACTAAATTAGGGTGGGACTACCACTTATATTTTTATAGGGGTTTTGTTAATTTGTGCATCCATGCACAAGTTAACAAGGGTATAAGTGTGTTTTTATGTCATTGTTTTCATAACTTTTTATTGTTCCTCGATTGAATAATAATATCATTAAAATCAAAAACCAACTTCCGATAAATACCCTTGGGTTTTATACTTTTATCGGTGTTTTTTCTTCCTCTCTGTTTTCGTCTCTTCCTCTCCATTATATTTTCTAATCTCAGTTCTTCCTAAAGCTCATGATGGAACAAAATTGAAGCACTTATAAAACTGCAGATCCAACGTCCCAAACAGATTTTTTCTTAAATGAATAGGATCTTGAAAATAATAATAATTTAGTATTTAGGGTTTGGCTAATTGGGTTTGAGTTTTAATTTTGGAAAATAAAAATTGAGATCATAATTTTTCAGATCCAGGTTTATAAGATTTCTTTTGTTGTTCTTTTTGAAATTACGATGGGTGATGCATGATTAGTGATCAATGTGTTATACAAATTAATTAATCCCTTACAATAGTAATAATCAGGTGACCCACATCAGAAATCATGTGATCTTGAAATTATTTGATGAAAGTAATTGGCTTTCCTACTGATTCTCTATGGAAAAACTGAGGATGATGATATGAGATAATAAGATGAAGATTTTAAATAGTCGGATGATTTTTTTTCGAATGATGATGATATAAGATAAGAAGGTGAAGATTTTAAATAGTTGGATGATTTTTATTTTATTTTTGAAGCAGAGAGGGAGATGATGATAATTTTCTACTAAGCAATTAAAGAATTAATTTTAACAGAAAGGTAAAACAAGGACATATGTTTTCTCTAATATTAAATTTGCTTAAACCAAGAATTACTGTGATTTCCAAAAATGTTCACAATTACTAGGAAAAAATAATATTATTTAAAGGCTGTTAATTTTTGCACGGATGCACAAGTTAACAAAACCATTTTTTTAGCTTTTAAAAAGTCAATTGGCTTGGAAAAGAAAATCATGAAACAATATGTTTTGTGAAACTTGGAGCGGAACGGAATGACACTCGCATTGCACGTGCATTTTTGCTAGTATATATATACTAGAAATAACCCGTGCCGTAACGGCACGGCTTGAGAAAAATTAATCTGATTTCTTGGTTTTCTTACAACAATTCCCAAAAGTTACGCACACCATTAAATATTTTAATTAATATCTTGAGTTATGTTATCCATTAATAATATTTTGAGTTGTGTGATCCATTAATTAAAGGTCAAAAAAATTTGATTCATAATGAAAGGAGTTACAAACACCACGATCGTCGGATGTCTATTTGTGGAATGAGACTGGGATGGTTGGATCATCCGTTTGTCTCTAAAAATATTATCCGACCGTCGGTGCTCAAAAACTCCTTATGTTTTGTATTATAGATAGAAGACATCTACGTCATTGTTAGTGGGTGTTATATACCAACAAGAGTAGACCTATGTCGTCCCAATTGGGGAAAGATTTAGCTAATTCTTAATAACTTAATTTAGCTAATTCTTAAAATGACTTAATTTAGTTTGTCTGTACGAATATGTATAATTTAAATACTAATCATTAGGGGCGACACAAAAAGACAAAAAAGGTCAACCATACCTAAAATAAAGTCACCCCTTATCTCAAATTTTTTGAAATGGCAAATATGCCCTCCATAATCGGTAGTTAAATCTACAGTCGGGAAAAATTTGTTATATAGAAGAGATTCCATTTTCACATGATTGAGAACAACCATAATCGGTAGTTTCATGATGTTTATTGCCTCCCGATTATGGTAGTAGCCCCAAATTTGAAATTTTCAAAAACCAATAGGAATTTTAGATTTCTTTGTTTTCACAATCGGTAGCTTCATGATGGTTATCGCCTATCGATTGTACAATCGGTAGTTTCATGATGTTTATTGCCTACCGATTGTACAATCGGTAGTTTCATGATGTTTATTGCCTCCCGATTATGGTAGTAGCCCCAAATTCGAAATTTTCAAAACCAATAGGAATTTTAGATTTCTTTGTTTTCACAATCGGTAGTTTCATGATGTTTATTGCTTTCCGATTATGGTAGTAGCCCCAAATTCGAATTTTTCAAAAACCAATGGACTTTTTGATTTCTTTGTTTTCACAATCGGTAGTTTGATGATGTTTATTTCCTACCGATTATGGTAGTAGCCCCAAATTTAATTATTTCAAAACAAAGCTAGGAAGGGAAGAACATAGTCAAAATCGGTAGATAATTTTTTTTTCTTTTAAACTACCGATTATGAAGGGATATATAAGTATTTTCAACCTATTTTATCATTTTGTGTCGTCCCTAATTCTTTTAGGGTTGCCCCTAATGAGGTCGGGTAATTTAATTAGAAAACTTTCATAGGGTAAAACCTTTATGATTCCTTGCTCATATATATATATATATATATGTATATATATTCAACTTTAAATTTTGTTGATTCTGCTGTAACCACTTACTGTGATTTTTCATAGTTGTTGGTGATAGTACGCTAGGCGGGTCAATCTACGCTACACAATCTTTATGCAGATAAGAAAAAATGATATTTCCCCCAGAAGCATGGCAATATATAGTCGCAACGTAAAAATTTGGGAACAAGTTTGCTCTAGCAGCATTTGCTCTAGCAGCGATTCTAACCATTAGATCATGTGAATGTGACGTCATTGCATGTTTTTTGTCTTCTGCTGACATCACGTTTCTTCCATCCAATGGCCGCAAACGCTGCTAGTTCAAAAAAATGCTCTAGCGCTGCTAGAGCAAAATAATTTCCTAAAAATTTACTTATCGAAGTAGTTGAGTAGTAATCAATCATAAGCACGACAGCATTATCACTTTTACCACTTCCTTGTATCGATTTTGGTAGATTATATTAGGGGATAGCTCGCATTCAAAATTATGTTGCTCTTCCTAAATTTTATATATTGCAACTTTTATATCTGATTTGGAGCATTTTATTAATGAAGAGAAAAGCTTGATGTAAGAAAACTGGTGTTTTGGGGTAAAAACTGATTCTGGTGGAAATGGTAAATTTAGGTGTGCCGCTGAGAAACGAATCTAAACCCTAAACAAATACACTGCACGGGAGTATTTTAGATTCGAGAGATCAATCTGTACAATCCTGACCTAAACTAAAAAATGGTCGTTCTAGTCTTGCTTCGGTCACAAAATGAAGGAGAAGGGTTGATCTTAGGGAGGGAACCAAAGAAGGTGTGAGATCCGAATCGTTAACTCTGAAGGTGTGGCTATTCTATGAGTTGTATCAGAATATAGAACTGGCTTGCGGAATGTAAGTTATCAGTTCTTTTGTGTTTACTTCTAGATACTGTATTGATAACCAAAACTGTTGTCCTTGGTCAAAATAGGTAGAAACCTATTTATATCAGTCATAATTGCACGCACCCTGATCTCATAGGAAGTGGGAGTAGTTGAATGATTGAGAAGTGGGATCGTGTGAAAATGTAGAAAATCATGTCTTACTATAAGGGAAGACGAGTCAGTTTACACCCACTACTTCTCTGCTGCACTAACTGTCCGCCTTTCCTAACACTTTATCATAATGGGCGTGTAGTACGCCGCACGCTATAAACCGCCAGACCAATACCCTGATGAACACCCCCCAGTTTGTGACATGTTTGATGTCTTGAGTATTTTATAGAAAATATGTAGCAAGTTGCTAAGTGGGTCTTGCCTAATTATTCTGACCAATCACGCGCAAGATAGGCGGCGAGTAGTCATGTGTGATGAGCCAAGTTATGAGACTTGTCGCAAAGAATAGCACATAACTCCATTAGGTTAAATAACTAAGTTATTTGTGAAGCCGATACTCATAAAATACCGCATGTATTTGATGCACGTAAAGCATCGCTTTTAAGCAATCATCTTAAAATAATCGATGCATGTGAAGCATCATTGTATTGATCCTGTCTTGGTTGGTCGCGGAACCTAGTGTCTTAAAAGTAGCATGACCGACCACTTTCAGGAAGCTGCTGGGAGCTATTTATGTATGCCAAAGGTAGGCCGGTCGGTCCCTATAGGAGAGTGATGGTTGGTAGCCATTTTGACATCCTGTTGGTCGGCCTAAGTTAAATCTAGACCGGTTAAATCGGCTACCCAAATTGGATAGTTGAGATGATTTGCGGAAATTATTGGTTGCCGTTAATTTATTTAAGAATCCTATAATAAGCGCGACCAGCCATCTTTGGGCGATCGTGCCATATTGGCATGCCGCGGCGTGACCGATTGTTCCTTATGGAAGGGGGGTGGCCGGTGATCATGTCCATATCTTGTTGGCTTCCTAAAATAGGAGTTAGGCTGGCCGATTCGACTGGCGAAGTTGGCCGGCCGAGATGAGTTGCGGCAGTTAATGGCCGCCATTGATTTAATTTAGGTTTTAAAAGCCGTGTGGCCAACCGGCCAGTGATATAGTCGGGCCGCTGGTGAGTGTATCCGCACCTTGCCCGTTGATTAAGATTGAATCTATGCCGGTCAATTCCGCTGACGAAATTGGACGGCCGAGATTGTTTTTGCGATATTGATGTGTTTCCGTTAACACAAATTAGGGTTTTGTAACCCGCACATCCAACTCACTTTGGGTAATCGTTTAGTGGCTCCGCTTGCAAGTTGGAAGGATTCTGATTGGCCAGGGCATTAGTGGGCCCTCCGTTGTGCATGGTGGTGCTTGTCCAGTCGCGTCAGGAAGCGGCCAAGCTTGATAAATTAGCCGGCCAAAACGTGCGGCTGTGATTGTTTTTGAGACTGACATGGGAAGCTTATATTCGGTTCCTTAAGGAATTAGGCGTGTCGACCAACCAATTTCCAACTTTAATTAAAAGTGTGTGTGGCACTTTTGAAGCAATCTGATTGGTCGATGGGAAAGGGGGGCTACAAGCATCAACATGGAGTGTGGCCAGCCGGCCACAGGTGGCGCCTGCTGAAGCAAATCGGTCGGCTAAGTGGCGCGGCCACGCCTCCTTTTTCCGCTGCTCTTACTTGCCACAGTTCCTCTTTATTTCTTATTTTATGATTTTTGGTAGGATCTTGCTCCTACTAGCTCCATGATGGATCAATTTTCTAGTTTGCCTAGGTTTAGTTTCAACCAATAGGGTTCGAAATATCGCGCAGGGCAAAAAAAACCTAATTTTGTAAATTAATAAAAATTAGGTTAGAAAATTTGAATTTTGTGAGCTAACACAAAATCAATCAATTTCTGGTGAATTTTGTGTGTTCATACAAAATCACTAATTATGTTTCAGATGGCAGCATAACTTTGCGTGCCTCTAATTGAGTATTTCCATGCATATGTTAATCTGACACTTCGGGAAATTCATGTTACTCAGTTGCGAGCGAACATTAATTGTCATGTCAACATCAAGAGTTCGGTTGGGGACATAGCATAGAATGAATACTCGGCAGTCTCCGGCATTAGTGAGTAATGCAACTAGGAGCTTAAATACTCATTAGGATCTATACTAGTGAACAATTCATCTAGGAGCTTGAGTTTCAGTATAATATGAGAGACATAGGCACTCATCAGATTCTGATATATTCTTCAAATTCCTTGCGGAATATAGACATATCAAGTTCTACTACTTTTGATGTCGGGTCAGGTAGACAGACTTTTATAGTTTTTGCCCTATACTAAAAACCACCATCAACAACTGGCAAGTTTAAATTTTATATATTGTAACCATGCATTTTATTAGGGAATCACCTAATGCATGCTCTGAAAGATGTTATCCATATCCTTCTACTTGATGCATGGTTCTTCATCCACAAACCCATCCTCTTAATCGTCCAAATCCTCCTGATTGATTCAGTTTAGGAGTGTGCAATCTGAACTTCTCCGTCGTCTAAGGACGAATCTCTTGAACCTTTCCCTTGGGGACGGGATTTATTGGATTGTGGGGTTTTTACTGCTTTTTTCAAGTTTTTTCTTCTTCTTCTCATTATGGTTTCTACTGTATTATTGAAATCCAAATATTTTGAGCTTTCTTGGATCGTGAGAGGAAATCAGAAGATGCTAAAGGTTATGGAGAGATTTAAAGGTTCTACTAACTGGATTATTCTTCCTGAAGAGTTAGTTGTTTGGATTCATAAATCTACATTGGAGGCCGTCTCATGCTTTTCAAGGGAATCTAGGAAATGGACTCAAAGATTCAATCATGTGGTTATCTTGATGGAGATGCTTTCAAATTCTCATGGATGTTTTTTAAAGATTTCGAGATTTGATCCGGCAAAAGATGTTCGTCAAAGATTCCTTGGTATTCCAAGTAGTCTTGATGGTGAAATTTGGAGTTCTTTTTGGTCTTCAGTTTCTAATATTTCGGTTGTTACTTCAAAGTCAAGTTTTGATTTTGTTCACAATTCTGAGTCATTTCCTCCTCTGTCTTATGGTTCTGATCAGACTGATTGGCCCATGATAGAGGTTGAATCTTTAGGTATTGCTTGTGAAGTTCATTCTAAACATTCTGGATGGAATAAGATTGCTAAGGGCATTTCAAAGAGATTTAATTGGTCAGGAAATTTGCGCTTACGTTCTTTAAACGGAAGACTTGCATTTTTCTTAGCCAAGTCTAATGGTGTGTATCCTACGTGGGTGGTGCAGGTAAACATCCTTTTAAGATGTAAAATCAAAAGTTTCCTACAATTTAGGAGTTTGAGAAAAATTATCTCCAATGGTAAATGTTTTTTAATCCACTTAGATTTATTTAATTGGTTGAAATATTTCATTTACTTTTATTTTTTATTTTCTGTTGGTTTAACTTTATTTTGATTGGTGATTAGGATTTATCACATCCTCCAGAAGAACCTTTGAAACAAGAGGATGAACTAGAAAATGTGTTAATAATAACTCACCACATCATTCTCTCACCCTCCTTCACATCTCCGTTGGAGAAGTTTTTCTTATAAAAAGTGCAAAAATCCCAGGTGGCCTATAATATAGGAATTTGAGGAACACCCGTTGGACATGCTCTAAATTGATCTTCGAGCAGTTTAAGGAGGAACAACACTTCAAGATTGGGAATGTTGTGATCTGCTTGAGGTAATGGAGAGCGGAGGACTCTTATATTAACAGAGTATCTAATTCAGATTATTCACATTGGATTGGTATTCGGGGCTTGCCCTTTCGGTTCTGGAATTTAAATTCTTTTAAGGAAATTGTTTCTTCATGGGGCAAAGTGGAGGGAGTTCATCCTTCGACTGCAAATTTTGATAAAAATTAATAGCTGTAAGATTATTATTTTTTGCAATCTTAGCAAAATTCCAGCGGCAGTTAAATTCCAAGGAATCTGGTTCTCCATAGAATGGATTCATGATAATTTTTCTGAAGAATTATTTCTAAAAAAGACTCCATTGGTAGACAAATTAATTCAGCAATTTTCACGCTTGACGAAAAAGGTAATCAAATTCCGCCGATCTCGCAAGAAAAGATTGTTTCACCAATGTTGGAGGATTTTCAGGAGTCAAAGTCTCATTCGTCTAATGTTACTCCGAAGTATAAGCAAGTTTCAAATTCAAATTCAAATTCTACTTCTTCCACTAATTCAGCGGTAAGACGTTTGAATAAGGTTTGGAGAAGGTGTGTGAGATACAGCTAGGGGGTAACTCAGCCAAATTTCCACTTGGTGAAGAGGAAACTGAGCCCGGGGATAATGTCTGCATTCCATGGGTCACTGTTCGTAAAAAGAAAAGAGGTGTGGGTCATTATATGAGCTAGCTCAGCTGGGGGAGCGTCACCGACTCACCTTCGACTCCAGTTCCGGATTCAGGTTTTGGCTCTAGGTAAGGCCTTACTCCTGCTCATGACTCACATGATGAGAATATGGGCCAGACAGGGAGGGTGGTATCATTGGATATCGGCCCTAGGCTAGGCTTAACTCCTGCCCATGATCCTACCTTAATCGATTTGGCTACTAACAATAAGGATACGTATTCTGTCCCTGTCTCTGATTCTAATCCGGTCAATTCTAGTTCCGGTTCTGATTTGGTATTTGACTCATCTAATCTTACTCCAATCTGTAGCTCTTTCCAGTCAGAGACGATGCACCAGCACCAGCACCAGCAAAATTTAGAAGCTCCACTGGAAGATCCTATCATCAATTCAATTCAATAATCATATTAATTTCAGCAAATCTTTGGGTGTTTCATGTGATCATCCGATTACAAGAGTAATTTGTAAAAGCTTGGTTATTAGGAACTCGTTACCACCAATTAATATGGAGATTCCCAATCATGAAGACGATGATGGTTTAGGCTCCTTCGATTCAGACGACGAAATTAAGGGGGATAAATTTGATGATACTGAATGCATTGAGGTTGTTTCAGGTAATATAGAAAATGAATCGATTGATGTGGATGGTTTTAATCCAATTGGGGTTTCTAGGGTTTGTGGTGGATCACAAAATAATGTGCTGGAACATTAGGGGTCTTGGTGATGATCGCAAGACTAATGCTATTAGGAATGCAATTTGGAAATACAACATTTCCATTTGTTCAATTCAAGAATCTAAAAAGGAGCACGTGGATGTACTCTTATTAGGACTTTATGGGGTAGTGGGGTAGTAACAGATGCAAGTATATACATGTTCCTTCCATTGGTGCTTCTGGGGGAATAATTGTGATGTGGAAGGATGGAGTAGTTGAAATGGAAGATCATCTTTTGGGTGCTTATTCTCTTACTATCAAATTCAGAAACTTATCGGATGATTTTAGATGGGTTTTTACTTCAGTTTATGGAGCTTCTGACTATGGATATTATATGCATTTTTGGAGTGAAATGAATGATACTACCTCCGTTTTAGGAAAAGTGTTACTTTCATTTTTTTTCAATTTTGACTAAAAATAGGCCAAATTGAAAAAGTGAAAGTAACACTTTTCCTGAAACGGAGGGAGTATTAGGTTGCTGTTTGATGAGCCTTGGCTCGTGGGAGGAGATTTCAATGCTATTCTTTTTCAGTCAGAAAGGAATTTGCCCGATGGTAGCTTGATTAGCAGGAATTTCTTCAAGAAGTTCGTTTGAAGGCATTCTCTAATTGACTTGCCCCTGAATGGTGGTAAATTCACTTGGACAAATTCTCAGTTCCCTCCGCTATTAATTAGATTAGACAGGTTTCTAGTCACTGAGGATTTTCTAGAATCTTATCCTGCTCCTCTTCAAATATGGCTTAAGAGACTTATTTCCGATCATGCTCCTATTTTGTCAATAAGGCTTAAGAGACCTATTTCCGACCATGCTCCTATTTTGTTTAACTGCAATTATGGTGGTAAATCTATTTCCCCTTTCAGATTTGACAATTATCTTCTTTTTCATCCTTCTTTCATTGATAATCTAAAGATTTGGTGGGCTAATCTATCTTTCTTTGGAAAATCAAGCTATATATTTGCTAAAAAATTACAAGGTCTAATTTCTTTTATCAAGGCTTGGAGGAAGACTTTGGGTGACCTGCAAGCTCAGCTAAATGATTTAAAGATGAAATTGAAGATATTTTTATTTATTTTTTGAAAAAGGAAAGGTTATATTAAAGAAAAAATATGTACAAAAACAGGATCAAACCAGCACAAACATTACATGTGCATAATTGAATCCCATTGGAACAAAATTTGATGTACAGAATAACCCTTAAAAACATCCTTATCAAAGAACCAAAGTGCCACAGTTTGCTTCACTATCATGATTAACTCCGAAGCTTCCTTAGCTCTGCCCCCATTGTGCACTCTTTTACTCCTCTCTTTCCACAAATGCCACATAACCGCATATATGATTTTCCACCAAACTTCCCTGCACTTCCCATTCAAATTATTCATCCTCCAAGAATCAAAAAACCCCTTCACAGTATTTGGAACTACCCAAGCCACATTAAGAAAATAAGACCAAACCTCAAAAGCATAAGAACACTTGACCAACAAATGATCTGCATCTTCAATCTCCGTTTTGCACATAGGACATACTTCATTTTGGACAGTCACCCCTCTGTGTTACAGCATACTTAAAGTAGGTAAAGAATCATGAAAACAAGCCCATAACATGAAACTAACCTTAGGAGGAATATTCTATTTCCATAAAAACTTCTCAAAGTCACGTTGAGCATCATCCTCCATCTGCAATTCATAGCACTTCTTAGCAGTAAAACTCCCCAAAAAATCTATCTCATCTTCTTCATTATTGAGACTGTGCACATGGCCTAACTCATTGCACAACATATCCCATTCCAGTTGCTCTTGATACTGCATTCTCCTCCTTGTTACACATTGCAAACCCCCTTCCACAACCATATCTGCAATTGTTGCTTGTTTATTCCTACAAATCTTAAAGATGGCAGGGTATCTCTTCTTTAAAGTACCATTAGTTGTCCATTTATCCAACCAGAATCTTATCGATTTGCCATTGTTCAGTTTGAAACCCACATGCTCCTGCAAAAATTCAGAAGATTGAAGAATACTCTTCCACATACTTCTTCCTTATGGAGTTGCATCATCAGTAGGCATAAAAACTTCACTCTGATTCTTGAATTTCTCCTGCATTACCTTCCTCCACAGTGCCCTCTTCTCTCTTGTATACCTCCAAACCCATTTAGCCTTCAAAGCTTTACTTGTGCATTTCAGATTCTTTACTCCCAAACCCCCTTTACTTTTTGGCATACAAATCTTTAGCCATGAAACCCAGGACATCTTCCTTTTATTATCAGTTTCATCCCATAAAAATTTCCTCATCAATCTTTTTAATTTCAGCTCCACCATTGCAGGCATTTTAATAAGAGAAAGAAAGTAAATTGGTAAACTGGAAAGACAACTTCTAATCAACACCAACCTTCCTGCCTTGTTCAGATACTTCTTCTTCCAAGATGCCAGCTTCCTATGGAAGAATTTGCTATTCTCACAACTACTGATGTAGTGGACAGAGAGAATGCAAAGATGAAGCATGCATCTGTTTCTATGATTTTGGCAAGAAAATGAGGTCAAAGAGCTAAGGATAAATGGGCTAGAGAAGCTGAGAAAATGTGACGGACCAGAGAATTTCGCTTCCAACGGGTCGGGTTGCGACCCGCTTGGCAAATTCCGACTTCCTGATACGCCACTAAAGAAACCAAATTTTCGAGGTCATTTAAACCGACGATTGATTTCCATCGTCTTTACTGTGAAGACACAATGTCTCTTGCCAGAGTAGTCCGATACCAGCCACCGTTATCAAACAAACGATCTTCCGGGTTGCCACCCGTAGGTGGGGTGCCAAATAAGGCCTGACAGAACGTGCCGTTATCAAACAAACGATAATTCAATGCCAGGGTAGTCCGATACCAGCCACCGTTATCAAACAAACGGTCTTCCGGGTTGCCACCTGTAGGTGGGGTGTCATTTCTGGCCTGGCAATTCACAGTACTCTTTCAAGCTCAACCGACTATCTTTCTCAGATGATATGAACTGCTCAAAGAGCTAGCAATCATCTCAAGGTCGGGAGTATGAACTTCCATCATATGCAGCAAACATCCTTCTCATATTATGTAGGTTACCTCTCATGATAATAACCATTGTTAACTCACAAGCCTAGGCAGATGATATGAATTACCTCTAACCATCTCTTGTCTTATGGATTGTACAATTATCAAAGAGTATGAACTATCTATCTCAGAGAGACAACTATCATCTCTTCGCTAGGTAGTATGAATAGCCAGTGCAACTACCTCTACCAACGAGATATATATTGCCAAGGTTGCAATCATCTCCGAGTGGATGGTATGAACTGTCAAGCAACAACGAACCCTTCCCAGACGATATGAACAACCTTATAGAGTTGTGCTGAACCGCATAGAAGTTGCCTACGTACCCTCTCCGTTGCTCGAAAGGATCAAGCATGACCGTAGTTCGTTATATATTTAGGTAATATAAACTACCATTGTTAGCAACAATTTGTCTTATTTAGATGGTATGAACTGCTTGTGGTACAGTAACCATCTCTAACATTACATAGTAAGAGTTTGCATCGCAATAACTATCCCTAATTTCTTGCATTGTCCACACCCACGGCTTAACAATCTAATTCCACATCCACGCCATGTAAACATACTTGGTTAGCAGGCAATGACATCCATAAACAAGAGGAAAATGGGTTATTTACTAAACCAATCTTTTAATATCAAATCTGGGGTACTCGAGGAAATGAGACTTGATCCCAACAGTTACTAAAGATACGACCTATACATAAATATAAGTAAAGGCTGCTAACAAGTCTATAACAAAACAGAGTATGTATTTAGTTAAATCCACTCGCATCCATACCATCGAAGGAGACTGAAACAGTAGGTTATTAACCCCGTATTAATAGGAACTTAAAATACAAATTGATATTCCACTGAATTCATCTTCATAGTCAAAAGTAATAAGTGAAAGAATAAGTACTTAGCTTAAACCTCTATAATCATTCAGTTCGCATAATAGAATCGCTTTACTTGAAATGAAGCAAGGCAGGTGAAAATGATATTTCCATTTTGTGTTGCATCTAAGCAGGAGAATCCAAAATGTGAATTTAGCTCATCTACAAGCCCACTTAATAGGTTGAATTACTACCAGCTGTACTTCAAAATTTACTTAAGCATGAGAAACTAAATATCACAGCAACCAATCAACAGCATAGAAGCTCATATACAACAGTTCTAATCCAACTGCCATAAGCGTGCGAGCTATACATTGCAACGCAAAATACAGTATACCTCCAACTCAAAGCTTACCTGAATTTCCCTGTCATTGAGGTATTCAGAAGTACCTACATTCTATAAACAAATAGACATACCATTCACGATTAATAATATACTTTCCCTGTCCATTTAACTGCCAATGTAGTGTGCATAATAACATGTTCAGTAATTTATTCGCCTGTACAATTACCTAAACAAGAGATGGACAAGTATTTACCACTCACTGAGTATATAGTAGCTAAATTCCATGTAATAAGAAGATATCACTTCGACACACCGATGACCTGAACGGAGAGAAAAATGAACGAATGATACTCATTAATTTGCGAGTAAAGAAAAGATCTCGTATAATTTTCAAAATCTCAAAACGTCATCAGTACCCTGACTTTGAGTTAGTGGAGTTTTAGTTCAAGAAAAGAACAAATGGTATATTATATATATATATGTACGGCTATGCAAGAAGTTAATTTAGAAGAGTCGTAGAAGACACTACAAAAACAATATAGCAGAAGCACCATTGATTTATATATAATTAATAAATCATCATTTTCATTTGGCAGTTGTAAAACGTACATCAAGCATTTATCGACACCCATTTACCTTTGAAAACTTAATAGCTAATACATCAAGCTAGATTTCCATAGTCGAGTACTTTCTTCAAGTAATACGGATGACTATGAAGCAAAAATATGATAACTATCCACTACCAAATCCAACGAACTAAAAGGAAGCCCACAGCTAGCTAAGGCCACCTACCAAACATTAGGTCGACCACTAAAGAAGAAAACATGACAAATCTTTAGACCGTGTCACCAGTCCATATAGTAATTCTTATAATTGTAGCTGCCAAAAATGTACACAACATAAGCATTTTTACATAAAATGAAAAGCTCATACGTCATGCTTAAAGAAAATATGTAATAATGATTTGTTACACATTTCCGCGTACACAAACCTCTACCGTGCATAAAACAGAGCCAACTCTAGCCTGAAGGGACAGAAACCCCGGGTCTAAAACAGTAACAATTATATACGGGACTCAAACCCATGCGCAGAACGGCACTCGGCAGGACTTCGCCCCGAGTCAAATTATACCTTTAAGTTTATATGGAAAGAATACCATAAAACCTTCGTAGCATACAAATCTCGTGCAGGATAAATACTCGCCTTCGTGAGCCCTTTTAAAATACTGCAAACCTCCGTATGAACTCAATTACTAGCATTATCAAATTCGAATTCATAATTTATATGCATGCCGAAGAGTTAGCCTAATAAGAGAGTTTACCCTGTCAACAAATCAAAGATAACTATGACTACATTTTCAATTAAATCATGTATCAAGCAATCTTCATATTAACCATACATGCATCTAACATCCCATATACATTGAATTTGGTTTATGAATGGGGGTGAAAGTAATAAGGATTAACAAGTAATATGTTAAGATGGACTTTCCATTAACCCTAGAATTGAAACCAACGACAGGGAAAGTTAAGATTACTTATCTTGAATTTTAATAGTGATTGACCTCCCATCTTTATCTTCAAAAATCTCTCTCAACCTCCATAGAGATCACATGGCAATTCAATCAACTAAATCCTTTAGCATTCGTTGAGACTTTTTCTCAAACACCTGTTCCGCGGACCTGCTGGTATCATGAGGTATGGTTTTCCTCGTTGTATTCAGCTCCTCTAACAGATTTTTCGCCTTCAAATGTCAGTTTAACAACAACCCAACTCTCCAAATCTTTCATAACTCAGATTACTCAATAATCAGTCCCTAATCACAACCAGAATTAACAACAACAATTTGTTTTCTTGAACATTTCTACAGTACAAAGACCTAAATCCAACAAACCCTTCTCAATAGTTTCTTCCTTTATGCTCTCAAAATAGATAATGATAAATTTCATTCTTTCTGGTTTGTGTGGGTATTACATAGCCAATTAGGGTATTACATAGCCAATTAGTAGACTGATAAAAGAGGCAGTACAGAGTAGTAATGTTGCGACACCAAACCTGCCAAACTATTATCTTTCCTTATTTAGAACTACTTTAATTAATACTTAGCTTTCCTAGTTTGATAGAACTTCTTAAATTACGTCACTTGTTCATCAAGTAGCCATATAGTATAAATACTATGTTTGAGTGTGTTTAGAACACAAGTTATTATTAATAGAACTCGGTTCAATTATCTCTTTTCCTTATTTCTTAAGCAGAGGTGGCTAACCCCCAATTCAAAGCGTTTTATCCGGGGGTTTTTGCATTCGTTTTACTGTGTTTTGGTTGTTCTGCTTTGCTCTAGCTTATATTAGGACAAGAACCCTAACATCTGGTTCAGAGCTAGGTTAGATCAAACCCTAAATTTGCACAATTTTTTTTTTTAGAATGACATACACGGAAGATCTTTCTCTCTTGCAACAAGACATCAAAGGAGTTGCAACGAAACTTGATACTCTTATCAGTACTATTAGCAACAACCATGTTCATGATGAAGAAGCTCGTGAAAGAAAAGTAGTTGTTGACAAACAATTACGAGAAGAGTAACGTGCTGATAGGAAACACGATTTATCTGAACATGCCACTGCTCTATCAACAGAACTCTCCGCTGCCTTTCGTTTTACGTTCCAAGATGTATTTCGTGAATTCCTTCCTCTTATTAATCAGCGTACTGGAGGTGCTCCACCACCACCACCCCCACCTCCACCTGGTGGTAATGAAACTCATATTAGAGCTGGAACCATCAACCTTAAATTTCAAACCTTTGATGGTGATGATCCAGATGCCTGGATTTTTAATGTTGATCAGTATTTTAATTTACATGTTGTTGCTGATAACTTGAAGCTTTCTATTGCTTCTGCCCATCTTAAGGGTGATGCCAATGCTTGGTATCGTTGGAAACGGACACAAGCACCTGTCAATACTTGGTTGGAGTTTTGCTCTCTTGTGCGTGCTCGTTTTTCACCTACAAAGTTTGTTGATCCACGTTTGGCCATTAGCACAATAAAGCAGAAAGGTACGGTTCGAGAACACATTGCAGAATTTGAACGTTTATTAAATTTTGTCTCCGACTTGCCTGAAGATCACTTAATCAATTGTTTCATTCATTCTTTGAAACCTGACATGGGAGCTATGGTTAAGTTACTTGAACCTCAAACTTTAACTGCTGCCTTCACAAAAGCCATAAATCAGGAGGAGGTTTTATCAACAACCAGACAGCCTTATCGTCATCCTATGTTTCGTTCTTCAACTACTCAACCAACTGCTACTTCAACTACTCAGTTTAAACGTAACCCATTACCTGCTGGAGCTAAAAGGCTTACTTGGGAAAAACAAAAGGAGAAACGTAAAAAAGGACTTTGTTTCAACTGTGATAAATTATTTACACCTGGTCATCTGTGTGAGAAACCGAGACTATTGATCTTGGACGGAGCTCCAGAGATCATTGTATCTGATAATGCCATTGAGGATGAAGAGACTATCGAGCAACCAGAAGATATTTCTAATGCTGCCATATCTTTCAACTCTCTTATGGGTTCTTCTTTCCCTAGGACTATGCGTGTTAAAGGTTTTTATAAATCTCAACCTCTTACAATTTTAATTGATTCAGGCGCTACCCATAATTTTCTTCATCCTACATTCGCTAAACGTTGCGGATACTCTTTGCAAGATAAGGATACTGCACTTTGTGTTACTGTTGGTGATGGTGCTCAGATTAATACCTTGGGAGATTGTGTTGATGTTCCTATTACAATACAACACTATTCTTTCATTACTAATTTTCATATCTTACCTATCAGTGGCTGTGATGCTGTATTAGGTGTACAATGGTTACGTACGTTGGGTACCATTTCCTGGAATTTTGATAACTTGGTTATGAGTTTTACCATTCAAGGCATTGATTACAAGTTACGTGGATAAAATTCTTCTATAATGCTTTTGGATAGTGTACCCATGGAACGCTTATTGGCTCGAGAGTCTAATGGTCTTTTTCTGCAAATCTTTCTTGTTAGTTCTGCATTGAATGCACTAACAGCTAGTACACCACCTGACATTCAAAGCTTATTGTCTGATTTTGCCGATATTTTTCAGCCACCAACTTCACTACCACCAGTTAGGTTGCATGATCATAAAATTCCTTTGATGCCCGGTTCAGCTCCAGTTAATGTTCGTCCTTATCGTTATCCACACTTTCAAAAGGATGAAATTGAAAAAATTGTATCTGAATTGAAACAAGCTGGGTTTATTCGTTCTATCTCAAGCCCATTTTCTTCACCTGTTCTAATGGTGCGTAAGAAGGATGGTTCATGGAGAATGTGTGTTGATTATAGAGCTCTGAACAAATTGACAATTAAGGATCGTTTTCCCATTCCAATGGTGGATGAATTGTTAGACGAACTTCATGGTGCGATCATATTTACAAAATTGGATCTGTTTCGGATATTATCGATTCGACTCTACAAACCGACATTCGTAAGATCGCATTCGCACTCATGAGGGTCACTATGAGTTTTTAGTAATGCCTTTTGGCTTATCAAACGCACGCACTACGTTCGAGTCTCATGAACGAGATTTTCAAGCCATACTTGCGGAAATTTGTATTGGTATTTTTCGATGACATTCGATTTACAAGAAGTCTATGGAAGATCATTTGAACCATTTATCCATGGTTTTTGAGCTCTTACGTCAACATAAATTGTCTGTCAAGGAATCTAAGTGCACTTTCGCGCACTCCACTGTTGGTTATCTTGGACATGTTATTTCTTCTAAAGGTGTGGCAGTAGAGAGTGATAAGATTAAGAGTGTTCTAGATTGGCCAATTCCAACAACCATTAAAAGCTTGAGAGGATTTCTTGGCTTAGCAGGATATTATCGCAAGTTTTTCAGAGACTTTGGTAAGATTAGTGCTCCATTAACTAAATTGTTGAAAAAAGATTCATTTGTATGGAATGCTACCGCTATTGTTGCCTTTCGAGCACTCCAACAGGCTCTTACCACTACTCCAGTTTTAATCTTACCGGATTTTTCAAAGGAATTTTATTTGGAATGTGATGCTTCGGGAAATGGGTTGGGAGCTGTGTTAATGCAATTTGGTAGACCAATTGCGTATTACAGCAAAGGATTGTCAGGTAAGAACTTGAACTTATCTATTTATGATAAGGAAATGTTATCTATCGTGTCTGCAGTACAGAAATGGAGACCATATCTCCTTGGTCGACATTTTAAAATCTACACTGATCATCATAGTTTGAAGTATTTTTTGGATCAAAGAATATCTTCTTTGGAGAAGCAGAAGTGGCTCTCCAAGTTGTTGGGATATGACTACGAGATACTCTTTAGAAGAGGAAAGGAAAATGTTGCTGCTGATGCATTATCCAGAAATGTTAGTTTTCAATCCTATGCCATCTCTACTCCAGTATTCTCGGTGTATCTGAAATTATTCAAGAAAGTATGCATGCTCCTGCATTTCAAAAAATCATTGAATTGCTACGTACAAATCCGACCAGCAAACCACATTACTCATTCACTAATGGTGTTTTGCGCTACAAAGGCAGAATAGTGGTTTCTCCAACATCTGAGTGGTGTACAAAGATTTTGCATGAGTTTCATTCTACACCATTAGGGGGTCACTCTGGATATTTACGTACTTTCAAAAGGATTCAGCAAAATTTTCATTGGCAAGGCTTAAAACATTCAGTTAGGACGTTTATTGCTCATTGTGATACTTGTCAGAGAAATAAATATGAAACTATAGCACCACCAGGTTTACTACAACCATTACCAATACCTGCTGATGTTTGGTTGGATATTTCAATGGATTTTGTAGATGGATTTCCACAATCTTATCGAAAGAATTCAATCCTGGTTGTTGTTGATCGGCTCTCTAAATATGCACATTTTATAGCATTAGTGCATCCTTATTCTGCTGCTAGTATTGCTGAAATCTTTGTTCAGGAAGTGGTTCGTTTACATGGTATGCCAAGAACAATCGTCAGTGATCGAGATCCCATCTTTATGAGTCAATTTTGGACAACATATTTTTCTTTGCAAGGGACTCAACTCTGTCATACTTCAGCTTATCATCCGCAATCCGATGGCCAAACTGAGGTGACAAATCATACCCTTGAATGTTTTTTACGTTGTTTTGCTAGCGTTAAACCTTCGGAGTGGAGTAAATATTTGTCGTGGGCAGAATGGTGGTATAATACAAGTCACCACTCGGCTATTCGCATGTCACCTTATGAAGCTGTGTATAGCAGGTCTCCACCAACCATTTCCACTTATTTACCAGGCACTACATCAGTTCATGATGTTGACCTCAATTTAAGGGATCGAGACCATATACTGAAATTACTCAAGTTTCATCTAAATTTGCTCAAACAAGAATGAAGTCTTATCTTTGACAAGCATCGTCTTGAGCGAAGTTTTGCGATTAATGATTTGGGTATTTCTTCGTCCGCAACCATATAGGAAAACCACGGTGGCAACTCAATCTTATTCTAAGTTATCCCTCGATTCTATGGACCTTTTAAGATTCGGATCGCATAGGGGAAGTTGCATACAAGTTAGATCTGCCTAGAAGAAAGCCGCATTCACCCAGTTTTTCACGTATCTCAGCTGAAACTTAAGCTTGGTGCTTCTGTTGTGGCTGAAGCAGTTTTGCCGAATGTGATTGATTATGAAAAATGGGAACCAGCGGCTATATTGGAAAGGAAGATGTTCAAGAAAGATAACAAAGCTGGAACTAAATGGTTAGTTCACTGGAAAGATCATTCTCCAGAAGAAGCAACTTGGGAGGATGTTGATGACATACTTTTACGTTTTCCAGATATACAGGATTGAGGACAAGCCATTTTTCAAGGGGGGTAGAATGTTGCGACACCAAACCTGCCAAACTATTATCTTTCCTTATTTAGAACTACTTTAATTAATACTTAGCTTTCCTAGTTTGATAGAACTTCTTAAATTACGTCACTTGTTCATCAAGTAGCCATATAGTATAAATACTATGTTTGAGTGTGTTTAGAACACAAGTTATTATTAATAGAACTCAGTTCAATTATCTCTTTTCCTTATTTCTTAAGCAGAGGTGGCTAACCCCCAATTCAAAGGGTTTTATCCGGGAGTTTTTGCATTCGTTTTACTGTGTTTTGGTTGTTCTGCTTTGCTCTAGCTTATATTAGGACAAGAACCCTAACAAGTAACCAACACAAGAGTTTTCATTCCCCCTTTCCTTTTCTTTTCTCTTCTCTTACCGAGCTCTTATCAACCAAGACTCAAAATCACTTTGAATTTTATCCAAAATCTGTTATGGTCCAACACCAAACACAATAGAAATCAGACCAAATACTTAAAAAACCAGGATAAAACCCTTTGAGTTGGGGGTTAGCCACCTCTATGAAGAAGTCTAAGAGAAAGAGATTTAAGAGTTTTTATGTTTTTTAACTGATAACCCAAATAATAGTTGGCCAGGCTATAAATATAGCTTCAAAGACTAGAGTTTAAATAACTATCTAAACAAGGAAATAAACGAACTAATTCTGGTAGTTCTAAATAAGGGAACTGGTTATGATACGTGGAGTTGGTGTCACAATATCCCACCCTCCTGGAAAACAGACTTGCCCTCAAGTATTAAAATATGGAAACCTTGCAATGAATTCATCAGCATCCTCCCAAGTGGCTTCATCTTCAGGATGATTTTTCCAGTGCACTAACCATTGTGTTCCAGCAGTATGACCTTTCTTGTACATTCTACGATGTAAGATTGCAGATGGTTCCCATTTATCATAATCAATGATATCTGGTAAAACAACAACTATGTTAGCATTCATGCCCAATTTTCGTTTAAGCTGAGAAACGTGGAAAACAGGATGAATGCGACTTGTGGCAGGAAGTTCTAGTCTATAATCCACACTTCCAATTTTCTCCAGAATTCTAGAAGGACCATAAAATCGAGGGGAGAGCTTCGAAAAATATGTGTTAGCCACAGTAGTTTTCCGGTATGGTTGTAGTCACAAATAAACCCAATCATTAACCTGAAAAGATCTTTCTGTGCGTTGAGAATCAGCACATTTCTTCATCCGAGTTTGATCTTCAAACAAGTGTGATTTTAAAAGTTTAAGAGTGTGATCTCTTTCTTGGAGATTGAGATCAACATCATGCACAGGGGTAGAGCCTGGTAAATATGATAAAATTGTTGGGGGAGATCGACTATATAAAGTTTCATAAGGAGTCATTTGAATGGCAGTATGAAAGCTTGTATTATACCACCACTCCACCCATGGAAACCATTTAAACCAATCCTTGGGTTTCATACCAGCAAAACAGCGTAAATAGCATTCCAAATTTCTATTAGTAACCTCAGTTTGACTAACTGATAATGGATGATAAGCTAAACTGTGACATAACTGTGTACCCTGTAAAGCAAAATAAGCTGTCCAAAAGCTACTCATGAATATCACATCCTTGTCACTGACAATACTTCTTGGCATTCCATGAAGACAAACTATTTCTCTTATAAACACTTCTGCAACTGTGCTGGCAGAATATAGATGAGATAGAGCTGGAAAATGAGCATACTTAGAAAGACGATCAACCACAACTAAGATTGAACTTTTTCTCTCATATAATGGAAATCCATCAATGAAGTCCATCGAAATATCAAGCCAAACATCAGCAGGTATTGGTAAAGGATTTAACAATCCAGGAGGAGAGATTCATTCAGATTTATTGCGTTGGCAGATGTCACAGTGATCGATGAACTCCTTAAGCGAATTTTTCATTCCTCTCCAATAATTTTTTTGTTGAAGTCTCTTGAGGGTTCGTAAATAACCCGAATAACCCCCCAAGGGAGTTGCATGAAATTCCGCAAGTACTTTGGAACACCATGAAGAAGAAGAAACAACCACAATACGCTGCTTATATCTCAAAATGCCATCTGTGTAAGTATAATGACGCTTAAAATCAGGATTAGCCTTCAAATTGTCAATAAGTGACACATATTCTGCATCTTGATGACACTCAGCTACAATATCATGCTAGTTGAGGATGGGTGTGGAGAGTAAAGCTAGTTGAGGACCTGACAGTCGAGATAAGTCATCTGCAGCTATATTCTCTTTACCTTTACGAAAAATAATCTGATAGTCATATCCCAATAACTTAAATAGCCATTTTTGTTGTTCCATAGATGACAGTTTTTGATCCAAAAAATATTTCAAACTCCTATGATATGTATAAATCTTGAAGTGTCGTACCATTAAATATGGTCGCCACTTCTGAACAGCAGACACAATTGCCAACATCTCTTTATCATAGATGGAAAGGTTTAAGTTCTTACCAGATAATGGTTTGCTATAATAAGCAATAGATCTCTGAGATTGCATTAACACAACACCTAGACCTCCACCCGAAGCGTCACACTCAAGATAAAATTCCTTGTTGAAGTCTGGTAGGGTTAATACAGGAGTCGTAGTAAGAGCATGTTGTAGTTGTTTGAAAAAAATGTTGCAGCATCAGTTCAGGCAAACACATCCTTTTTTAACAGCTGAGTTAATGGATGACTAATTATGCCAAAGTTCTTAACAAACTTGTGATAATAGCCAGCAAGACCCAAAAATGCTCTAAGCTCTTTAATTGTACTAGATATAGTCCAAGAGAGAATGCTTTTAATTTTATCATCTTCAACTTAGACACCTTCAGATGAAATAACATGGCCTAAATACCCCATAGAATATTGAGCAAATGTACACTTGGATTCCTTCACAAACAACTTATGAGAACGTAAAATCTCAAAATCTGCTCTTAAATGTTCAACATGCTCAGAAAAACTCTTGCTATAGATCAATATATCATCGAAAAACACAAGTACAAACATGTGCAAAAAAGGGTTTGAAGATGTGATTCATCAAGCTCTGAAAAGTGGCCGGTGCATTCGAAAGACCAAATGGCATGACCAGAAATTCGTAATGCCCATCATGGGTACTAAAAGCAGTCTTGTGAATATCAGGGCCAAATAGTCTGATTTGATAATAACCAGAGCGAAAGTCCAGCTTTGTGAATTTACAAGCACCATATAATTCATCAAGAAGTTCGTCAACCATAGGAATTGGGAAACGATCTTTGATGGTGATCTTATTTAGTGCACGATAATCCACACATTCTCCAAGAGCCATCTTTCTTTCGAACCATCAAAATGGGAGAAGAGAAGGGACTTGAACTCTGCCGAATAACTCCAGCTTGTTGTAATTCTGAAATTATCTTCTCTATTTCATTCTTCTGAAAATGTGGATAACGGTAAGGACGAACATTGACAGGTGATGAATCAGGTAGCAATGGAATATGATGGTCATGCTGTCTTGAAGGAGGCAGTGTTGTAGGAGTCTCAAAAATATCTGAATATGTAGATACCAATTGTCGGATTTCAGGTACTAAAACTGAAGCAGTGATAGGTGGAACATTATTTAATGCACATAATTGGAACATAAATCCATATTGCTTCATATCCAATAAACGCTGCATGGGAATAGTATCCAACATCATTAGTGTTGGAGAATCATTGCCAACCAAAATAATGTCAGAATCCATACTGTGGAATTTCATTGTCAAAGCCGCAAAATCCCAAGAAATGGCACCTAATGTGCGTAACCATTGAATGCCTAATACAACATCACAACCACTAATAGACAAGAGATGAAAATCAGAAGTAAACTCATAATCTTGGAATTTAAGTGGAATATTAATGCAAAAATCTTGAGTACTAATCTGACCACCATCACCAATTGTCACACGTAAAGCAGCATTGGCAGAATAAATTGGATAATCACATTGCTTAGCGATTCTTGGATGAAGGAATTTATAAGTAGAACCCGAATCCAGAAGAACTGTTAATGGTTGTTCTTTTGTAAAACCTGAAATGCGCATTGTTCTATGAGAAGGAGAACCCATTAGTGAGTGAAAGGAAAGTGTTGGTTCCGGTGTTTCAACAAAAAATGTGTCTTTTTCTTCGACAGATTCCTCATTCAGTTGCTCAACAACAGACTCATATGTATCTGGTGATCCTCCAATATCAACAACCTTGGCTTCAAACACAAATGACCTGGACTAAATAATTGATTACAATTAAAACACAACCCTTTGTCACGTTTTTCCTTTTGTTCTTCCCATGTAAGCCTCTTAGCTCCAGGAGGTAGATTAGGTTTTCTAAATGGAGTAGCAGTAGCAGCTGGTGTAGACCTGAGCAGTGGAGGACGATAAGGTTTTGGTGTAGAGTTAGTGGATAACAAAACCTCTTCTTGATTGATCGCTTTTGTGAAAGCCGCGGTTAAGGTGGAAGGTTCAAGTAGTTCAACCATTGAACCAATATCCGGCTTGAGTGAATGAATAAAACAATTTATCAAGTGATATCCTCAGGCAAATCCGTGACAAAATTCAACAATCTTTCGAGCTCAGGAATGTGCTCACGGACCGTACCTTTTTTCTTAATTGTGCTGATTGCCATGCGAGCATCTACAAACTTCGTAGAATAAAAACGAGCACGAACAAGTGAACAAAACTCCAACCATGTAGTCACAGTAACTGTGGTTCTTTTCCATCGATAACAAGCATTGGCATCACCCTTAAGATGAGCCGAAGCAATGGCAAGTTTCATATTATCAGCAACAACGTGTAAACTAAAATATTGGTCTGCATTAAAAATCCAACCATCAGGATCATCACCATCAAAAGTTAGGAATTTCATACTGATTGAGCCATCATGGATATTATCTTCATTACCACCAGGAGGAGGTGGAGGTGGTGCAACACCATTACGCTGTTGAGTCTGAGGCATAAATTCCCTAAATACCGCTCGTAGAGGAGTTCCTAAGGTTTCGGTTAAGGCTATTGTGAGCTCAGTTGCTAAAGTGGTTGACAGCTCAGTTGCATTTTCAGATAAATCCACTTTTCTATCAGCATGATCTTCGTCACGCAACTGTTTCTCCTCAGCTTTCTTTCTATCACGCGCTTCTTCATCGTGAACATGATTGTTGTTAATGGTTGTGATAAGAGTATCAAGCTTGGTTGTGACTCCATTGATGCTTTGTTGCAGGAGAGACAAATCTTATGTGTATGTCATTACTTTAAAAAAAAATTGTAAAATTTAGGGTTTGAGCAAAACCTGCTCTGATCCAGGTGTTATGGTCCAACACCAAACACAATGGAAATCATACCAAATACTTAAGAAACCAGGATAAAACCCTTTGAGTTGGGGGTTAGCCACCTCTATGAAGAAGTCTAAGAGAAAGAGATTTAAAAGTCTTTATGTTTTTAACTGATAACCCAAATAATAGTTGGCCAGGCTATAAATATAGCTTCAAAGCCGTGCAGCAGAAGTAAAGAAAGAATCTTTAATTGGGGGATATCAAAACTAATTGGGGGATATAGCTACAGGACAAAAACGGTGTCCCAATAGCAATTCTGGGTGACCCCCTATGTACTTTTTTTTAATTCCTAATCTAGCCCTCACTAATCATGTTTAGTAGTTAATAATAATTAGTATATTCTTAAGTATTTGGGGGGGATAGTTTAGTGTGTGTTTTGATTTTAATTTGTGTGAGTGAGGAGTAGAAGGAGAGGAAAAAAAATAAGTGGAATTTTTTTTTTTGAAAATGGAAGATGATTGTGATGAGAGAATTGCTGCTAAGAGGTTGAAAATTTGATTTGTTTCCTTTGAATCCACCATTGTTTCAGCTGAAAAAGCTCGGTGCCGACATGGTGATCTTCATAATGTTGATTTTTTTTCTGGGTTTGAACAGGTACCGGCATGGTAATCTAGTTTTCGAGCATGCCGGTACCAGTTCCGGCATAGTATTTTGCTTACATTTCTATGCCGGAACAGGATAAAAAGTATCCAGAATGTTGATTTTTTTTTCCACTTGACTACCGGCATTGACAAGAAATTCTTGAGCATGCCGGTATCATGTTCCGGCATAGTATTTTGCTCAAATTTCTATGCCGAAACAGGATGAAAAGTATCCAGAATGTTTATTTTTTTTTTCACTTGAATACCGGCATTGATAGAAAATTCTCGAGCATGCCGGTATCATGTTCTGGCATATGGTCTTCATCAATTCCGGCATGGTCTTTATCACTTCCGATTTTCTGGTTTTGATTAGTCCAGTACCGGCACAATAAGTGAATTCTCGAGCATGCCGGCACTTTACTACCGGCATGGTTTTCAACCGAAATTCTATGCTGATGACAGGGATGAAAAGTATCCGTAAAACCGATTTTTTTCACTTGACTACCGGTATTGATGGGAAGTTCTCGAGCATCCGGCACTTGACTACCAAGCATGGTCTTCATCAATTCCGGCATGGTCTTCATCAATTCCGGCATGGCCTTCATCAATTCCGACATGGTCTTCATCACTTCCGAATTAATCAAAAAAAAAAAAAATCGTTCCCAAAGTGAGGAGCCGGCAGAGAAGGAGAAGAGAATTTTATAGGGAGTGAGGAGAGTTTAGAATTTGAAAGGGAATGGGGTATATTTGGGTTTCAAATCTCTAACCCTAAAAGAGAATAATAAAAAGTGGAGATGGAAATGGAAATGGGGGATATGATTTTGTTTTATGATTTTAAGTTTTTAATTTTTATTTTGAAGGAAGGGTATTTTAGTATTTTCATAATCATAAGTCACCCCTTAGCACACACCATGGGTTAGGGGAAGTAATTCATATCCCCCAATTAGTTTTGATTCTAAAGAAACTAGAGTTTAAATAGCTATCTAAACAAGGAAATAAACCAACTAATTCTGGTAGTTCTAAATAAGGGAACTGGTTATGATACGTGGAGTTGGTGTCACAACAAAATCTACCCTTCTGAGGGGGGTAGAGAGGATGGGAAGAAAAACGAAGAAAAAGAATAATCCCCCTTTTTTTCCCTGGCTTGATTGAGGTATACCCATATTAATTGAGGTATGCCCAATGAGACAAAATAGGATCATTTGGAAGTAAAACAAGCCACCCTTAACCATATATTTTCTAAATGGCTAATATATCCTTGTTTAATTAACACTAAAAATTCTGATTAGGTAAATTTATTGAGTTTATATTGATTATATGAGTAGATTAAAACTTATGAAATGAAATTTTATTTTTGATTGAACTTATTTGGGAAGATTTTTGATGAAAAATATTTGTTTTGAGAAAATCTTTTGCAACGGAAATGAAAGCACACAACCCAAACACTTCTAAAAAGTGAATTGCAAAGCTGTTGTATGAAATCATACTCAAAATTAGATCAGAAATCAACACTTTCAGTTCTGAAAGAATGAAAAGTCGGCAAGGTCGACGAGTGAAGACCATGCCGACTATATTTGGCCGACAAGGTATATGAATGAAGAATATGCCGACTAGCTTTGGTCGGCAGGGTATTTAAATAAAAAAAATGTCGACTTTTTTTTGTTGACACACATGAGACGGCTATTGAAAAATATTAGTCGGCAAGGTCTACAAAAAATACCCCGTCGGCTATTTAAAATACCCTGTCGGTTGTATTAGTCGGCAAGGTCTTCAAAAAATGTCATGTCGGCTGTTGAAAAAATTTACAGTCGCCATGGCTGTTATGAAAAGTCGGCAAGATATGCATGTTACGATCTTGCCGACCAAAAACACAGAAATCATAATTTTCGATTTTTAACCTAATATAACAATCAAATCACACAATACAATGATGGTTTTGAGTTTAAACATCATTTATAGTCTTCTTTTCGCCGGTAGAGTCAACAATTTTTTTGGACAATCAAAGTTGAAGATTTTTATATGGCTTTGGTTGATGGAAGATGCAGATGAAGAAGAAGAATAGAAGATTAAAAGTTGTTTAGCTTTTTAATTTTAGGGTTGATGAAATTAAGAAATGGGTTTATTTTTAAGATTTAATTAGTTCAAGGGTATTAAAGTAAAATCATCCTTTTATGAAAATGCTGACTAGGTCCCCTTAAAATTGGGGTATACCCCAATTAATCTGGGTATACCCCAATCAAGCCAGGCTATTTTCTCCGGTTGCATTTTTATTTTATTTTCTCAAAGCAGGATACGTACACCACCATGTGTACACGTGTGTGAAGACAATAGTTGCATTTTTAACTATCAAGGCACACACAAAAATGTTAATCACACTCCAAGTGAATGAATGTGATTTCTAACCCTATTGAATTTAGTCAAAACCCAAAATAATTCAGTCTGTCACAGAAAAACTCAAAATTTTCACATCAGTTAGCCTCATACAAGTTCAAGCAAAGTAATATTAATTGTCTCTTAATTGATGGTGAACTGAGTTATGACAAGTCAAGTATTGCTTTAGAAGCTACTAGTTTTTATTCTAATTTGTTTGCTGATCAGTTTCCTTTAAGACCCAGATTTGATGACTTGGAAACTCCATTTATTTCTGTAGAAGAAAGAATTAACCTAGAGAGACCCTTTTCTGAAGAAAAAGTGTAGTATGTGATTTGGCATTTCGGTTGCAACAAGGCACCAGGGCCGGATGGATTTACAATGGAATTCTTTAAATGTGCATGGGAAGTTATTAAGTTTGATCTTATGAAGGTTATCAAGGAATTTGAAACTTCATTCTCTTTAGACTAGAGACTCAATTGTACTAATTTGAAGCTTATTCCGAAATGTTGTGGTGTTGTGTCTCTTCATAATTTCAGGCCAATCAGTTTGATTGGGGGAGTCTACAAAATAATTTCTAAACTTCTTGCCGAAAGATTGAAAATGGTTTTGCCTAGCATCATTTCTAACTTTCAAGGTGCTTTTGTACACGATAGACAAATTAAATGACGGTATTTTGATTGCAGCTGAGTTTATAGATTCAAGATTGAGGGAAGACAAGTCAGGTGTTGTGTGTAAGGTAGACTTTGAGAAAGCATTTGATAACATTAATTGGGGTTGTTCGGATGTTTTAATGGAAAAATTTGGCTTCAGGGAAATTTGGAGAAGTTGGATCAGATGGTGTATCTCTTATGCTCGATTCTCTATATTGATTAATGGTGAGGCATCGGCTATGTTTAAATCTCAGAAAGGCATTCGACAAGGTGACCACATTTCACCTTTTTTGTTTATTATGGTAGATGAAATTATTTCACTTCTGTTGAAGAAAGCTGCGTCATTGGATTTGATTTCTGGTTTTAAGGTTTCTTCGAACGGGACTGTCATTCAACATCTCCAATTTGCTAATGATCTCATTGCGTTTCTGAATGACTCTGGGGAGCAGTTAAATAACCTAAAAACATTATATTTACTCTTGAGCTAGTGTCAGGTTTGAAAGTAAATTTTAGGAAAAGTGTTATAGTGGGTATTGGAAATAATCACAATGGTTTGTAATGTGCTGAGATTTTTGGCTGTGATTTAGTTCAACTGCCCATCAATTACTTAGGTATTCCCTTGGGTAGTAAGTCAAAATGCAAAGTAATTTGGGATGTCGTTATTCAAAAAATTCATCAGAGATTGTCTACATGGAAGAGTAGGTGCCTTTCAAAGGGTCAAAGGGTGTTAACGGTAAACAGTATGCTGGCTAGTTTTCCAATCTATTACCTTTCTATGTTTCAGATGCCTGAATCTGTTATGAAGGAAATTGAGAAGATTATGAGAGACTTTATATGGGGATCTACTGTTACTTCTAAGAAGCGAAGCTGGGTAGAGTGGGAAAAGGTTCATCTACCAAAACATAAATGAGGTATTGGTGTTAAAAAGTTGAAGTTAGTGAATAAATCCTTGCACTGTAAATGGATTTGGCGTTATGGATCCGAGATTAAAGATTTATGGAGAAAGATTATGCACGAAAAGTTTGGTGGGAATAAAGATGATTTTCTTCCTTCTTATTCAAATATGTCTGCTGGTCATAGTTTATGGTCTGGATTTTTGAAGGCAAGGGATCATATATTTCAAAATTGTAAACTTCATCTCAACAATGGTGGCAGAATCTTGTTCTGGAAAGACAAGTGGATTGGAGATTTCAGTTTACAGCATTCTTATAACTCTCTTTATAAACTTTCTAGAAAAAAGAAGGCAACCATGAGAGAGTGTATTTCTGGTGAAGCAGCTTGGGACCTCGATTTCAAGAGGAATATGAATGAACATGAACTAGGAGAGGTGGTTATGATGCTGCAGTCTTTGGGAGACCCATCCTTAATTATTCATTCTGCGAATGGTGATGATCAGAGGAGTTAGGATGCTGAGGGCGGTGAATTCTCAGTGGCCAACTGTTATAAATCACTAGATGTGGACGGTACCTTGTTTTCCCTCACAAACAATTATGGAACTCCAAGATTCCTCTAGAAGTGTCTTTTTTTGTTTGGACTCTCTGTTACAAAGGAGCACCTACTTTGGACTACTTGGTAAGAGCTGGAAGAACAAATGATAGCACTTGTTTATTTTGCAATTTGGAGCATGAAACCAATATGCATATTTTTTTACACTGTAAAGAAACCTACAAACTATGGAGCTACTTCTTATGCAGTTTCGGTATTGATTGGGTTTTTGCTGATTCTGTCAAAGCTACCTTATGGGAATGGCCTAATAAAAAAGGTAATCAATGACTAGGAAGTTAGGGGGCTCATTCCATTTGCAATATGGTGGACTATTTGGGGAGAACGTAATAACCGACTTTATGGCCATCGAAGAAGAAATTGGAACCATTTGGTAACATCTGTCAAATGTATTCTTACAACTGGACGATACATACTAAGCTGTTTAATGGGTTTTCTTTGAGCACAGTTATTTGTAACTGGAATTCTGTAATTGGCATAGGCTAATGCCTTTTTGTATTTTGTTGATATGATTAACTTTCTTGTGATCATATTTCTTAATTAAATTTGCACTTTTTTGTCAAAAAAAAAAAAGAGTACTGGCAAGTCATCGAAAATCGTGGTAAAATACTGGGCTCGAAGAAAATGGGAAATTATGTTTCTTCAGCCAAGCATTTGGCATTTTAAAACTACGTAGAATACACTTAGGTTTGGTGCACCGATACAATGTTAAAAGGATCTTGTTAACTTGTATACCCGTATACACGTTAAAGTTTACTAAAACAATAATCTTTTTGCATTGTAAACAAGATTTGTTTGTTTTATTGCATTGAAAACAATAATTATTTGCATTGAGAACAAGATTTGTTGTTTTTACTGCAAGAAAATCCAGTTTCTAGTATAATAAGACAAAAAAACACAATTTCCAAAGAAATAAAATACTCCCTCCGTCCCTTTTATATAGGCGGAATTTTGAATTTTGCTTGTCCCATTAGATAGGCGGATTACTATTTCCAAGATAAATATTTCCATGAATGTCCTTATTAATGGTGTATAGATAATTGTGTTACTAATAGGACAAGGGGTAAAACATAAAAAATTATGAATCCAATGCATTTTTCTTAATCTAAGAAAATTGTCTCTCTCCGCCTATAAATGTGGGACGGAGGGAGTAATTCTTAATTAAACCTTAACATGTATACAGGTATACAAATTCAACTAATGGAAAATCTAAAAGCTTGTTTGGTACCATATTTAAAAACAGTTTGCAAAAATCACTTTCAACTGTTTTTAAAACATACATTTTTTCCTTGTTTTCATTTTCTACTTAGCTTTAAAAACTTGTTTGGTAGGAAAACAAAAAACAGTTTTTGAACACTAACCTCCCATAATTAATACTACGATAATATCCACCAATAGTCTTCAAATATTCACCTAGAAATCGAGTTTTATCTGCCAACGAAAAAAAGGATATACAGTTAGCTCGACAGTTCAATAAATTTTAGTATGGGTCTGAATCATATTTCGAAGACCTTACCAGTTTTGAAACCACCACTTCCTCTATGTTTCCGAGCCAAGATAAATCATTTCCTCCAAACTTTTCACAATAAATTACATTTCGTGTCCAGTTACCCCTTTAGACTTCGGTCACTAAACCATGGCAAATTCAACAGTGGTTCAGGCATTATGCCGAACACCATAAGTGCTTAAAACTGGTAAAAGAGATATAACCTCTTCTGCTGCCGTATTAGCTCATTCAATCTGCAATTTTGAACTCAAACTCAATCCAAATCAAACCCATTCTTATTATTCATTTAAGAACCCCAAAACTCTTCCTCTAATCCACTTTGTTCGTCATCAAGTTTAATGAAAGTAACAACACTTCTTCTCCCCTGTTATTCTTGCCATAAAGATCTAGTTCATGTCTAAATCATCGACTCATTTGAATCTTCACCGTTCAGTCATAAATCAGACGGCACCAAAATTGGTTTTATAGCTCCCGGTTCGTTTTTGAGGAAGAAAAGAAGCAGAAGAAAGAAAGAAAAAGGAAAACACATAAAACGATAAATAGTCGTTTTCCTTTTTTTTGTTTTCAAAAATATAAAACAGATAGAAAACATTTTCTAAAATGATAGTTAACAAACATGCTTCTTGCGTTTTCCGTTTTCCATGTTTTACAAAACAGAAAACCATTTTTAAAAACAGATGCAAACAGGCTCTAAGTATTTGAAGTGACAATGCCAAAATTAAGAGTTTGAAATGAATCACCGATACTAGCATTTAACCACAGAGAAATACCATTTTTAAAATAATGTGAAGTATTGTTGTTCCTTGGTCATCTCCTGGTGACTACATTGATAACGTTAAAAATACAAATTTTCATCCTAGTTTGTGTTGTCTTAATCAGCTCAAACACATCGTGTGTTTTTTCCCCCCAGCCTATACTACTTCGTATCTCAACAATTTAAATTTTCTGGGCTGACCTCCGTTTAAGCTAGATCTTAAGTTTGATTTCGTATTAATGAAAAGTAGCACACCAGAGATTCACCAAACTCTACACCTTCACCAGCCTGTATGTCAAATATCCATATCATCTAGAGTATCCACTATGGCGGACACGCAAGAGCGCGTCCAAATCCTAAAGTCCCTCGCACCCAAGGCGCCCGAGAAGTTGAGCCCAGGACGAACACT
Organism: Papaver bracteatum; assembly: GCA_023529315.1. Classification (NCBI taxonomy): domain Eukaryota; kingdom Viridiplantae; phylum Streptophyta; class Magnoliopsida; order Ranunculales; family Papaveraceae; genus Papaver; species Papaver bracteatum. Next base: position 1,202,186 of record JAJJWX010005130.1, read on the forward strand.
TGGGGTGATACCCTAGTTTATATTATAAGGGACACTAACATTTTTCTATTTAGAAACTATCAAATAGTCCTAGAAATAATATAAATGGTCCTGCTAACCTGGTCAAATGTCTGTTTGGTCATTTTTTTATGTTTATATTACTATTTGATCCAAATATTACTGTTTGGCCCTAGGGTGGACATTACTCACTAAATTCAATGCCTATAATACCCTTATGTATCTGTAATATAGGAAAAATCAGTAGTGAATTAATCATTTTAAAATTTACTTTCTCTCCCGTCTCTAGTTTTTATATTTACGTTCTCTCGCTCTCGATTGTTGCTGCTGCTGAAGACGATGAAGATGATGAAAACGACGAAGATTTATAACAAAGATTTGTGAGGTTTCTTCTCTGCTGGTGCTACTGAGGATTGTGTCGAAGATTGATCTGCTGCTATCGAAGATGAACTCATGTTGCTATCGAAGATGAACTCATATTGCTGTCGAAGATGTTAGAGCATTGCTCGGTCGAACTCACAAGTGTTGCTATCTCAAGCTTATTGTCAATTTTAGTTGTCAAAACTATATCTTGATGTCTAGTCTATAATTAGTTAAGTCTCGGACTAGGATAAAAATGTAGTTGAGAAATAGTTGATCATGGCAGTCATCAATGCATTTTACCGTTTGAAGGCGAAGATCAACCGAAGCTTTAGGAGAACTTCATCAACAAAAGGTAAGTGAAGACTGAACCACCTATATATCAAGTTATATTCACATTTGAGACGATATCACAAAACTAATTAGACTATTATGTATGGACAAGAATTTCAAGTTGGGAACTAATTATCTAGTTAACGAATTTCTCAAAATATAATGACTAAGCTTAATGAACATTTGTTCATACTTGATGAGTTTCGGTTAAGGATAATTTATTCTTCGAAATAAAAATCATGATTCATGTTTATCATTCGGAAATAGCATGGAATAGTGATATGTGTCATTGATGTTATTCAGGAATTTTTGAATCAATTTAGAGAGAAATATAAAGCTACTATAGATTCGGATACAAGACAGTGGTATTAGTCTTACAAACTGGGAAATTTTTTATAAATCTGAACCCGTATTACATGTCCACGTAGTGGAATAGCTATATATATCGACTTATAGATTCGTGGTACACATAGCCTTATGTATATCATATGAAAATATGTTTTACTCGTGAACCGGATCGGTATGCATACTCATATGCAAACCATTCTTGAAATGTGGTTACGGAACCGGGGTGAGTTTCCAAACCGGTACGCAAACTAAAACAGTGATGTGTTCTTGAACTCGGATGCGTTTCCAAACCGGTACGTAAACCGATTTAGTTCTGTGAACTCCGGAACCGGTGATAGTCTTAAGGTATCCAAACCGGTACGCAAACTTAAAAAGCTCTGTTAACTTCGGAACTCGGTTTGGTTAAATATTTACAAAACGGCACGCATACTGTGACTGAACCGACTCACGAACGACAATGGTATTTTTACTTTGTACACCTACTAACCATGTCAATTATATTTTCAAATGTGTTTAAATTATTTCTACGAGATAGTTAAAATTTGGTTAATTCTCTAAAAACACTAGACTTATTTGATCACATGTTTATGACTCGGATTTAATATCTTATGTGTTCATGAAAATGAAGATTAATCTTTTAAGTTCAAACAAACTAGTTTCGGCTAACCATGTTGGACATAGTTTTTCTACACGGTTCGGTTACGGTTTCAGCTAACCAGAGTGTATATCTAGTTTATATGAATCATATTCAAAGATTCATCTAACGGTGGATATTGTTTGCTTGGTTCCAAAGCTATCTTAGCTTAAACCTAAAGCAACCTATGCTTTCAATGTCTATAAAAAGGGAACCTCAAGCAACTGGGATCTTTGAATCCGGACACTCCTTTTTAGTTTGTTCTAGTTGTATGTAGATTCTTCCTATTCAGAAACCATTTTAGGGTTTAGCGACTACAAAGTCTTCATAGGGATTCGTTAAGCCAGGTATAGTTATCTTTCCTTGATAACTCTTATATCCTGATCATGTTCGATTGTTGATTTATCACTTGAACAAGATTGATAGAAATTATCAAAGTTCTCTTCGTCTCAAACTTTGTTGATTCCACAAGTTTTATACTTGTGAGGTAAAAAATAATCTAGGCTGCACTTCGGGTTGTATAAATCCGAATTTTGAGGTTAGCTAAACTTTGTCTATTTCTATCGATTTCCACACCTTTGATCAAGTTATTTGACTGTAAAAGGAAATCATATATAAGATTAATTCGTGGGAGGAAGATTGGTTCAAAGTCTTCACTTGAGTTGAAGCAACTCTTAGTTAGTGTGACGTCAGCTAAGGGAATCAATTATGCGGAGTCCTGTTAGGATTCAAGAGTCGTAAAGAGCGCTACTGTGCCTTAATTAATGGGATACCTTTTAGGGATCAACTACATTCCAGTCCGAAGTTAATTGGCAGTACGCTGGTGTCTTTAGTGGCTTAATATAATTTGGTGTTCAATCTGGACTAGGTCCCGGGGTTTTTCTGCATTTGCGGTTTCCTCGTTAACAAAACTTCTGGTGTCCGTGTTATTTATTTTTCGCATTATATTGTTTATATTTATAATTGAAATATCACAGATTGTCCGTTGATCAATCATATTATATATATTTGACCTAGTTTGTTGGATATAACTTGATTGATTCTTAGATATTGGTCTTTGGTACCGTCCAAGTTATCTTTTTGTGATTAGGTTCACGGATTTGTTCCTGGAAATGTTCTAATCGCATGAGAGAGATATATAACTCTAGATATTATTCCTTGATTGAGTTTAACTCTCGGAGTTGTATTGAGTTTGACCATACATATTGCCTAAGAAAAAAAAGTCGTGGTGTATTTTGGTACCCCCGCATTTTCAGAAGATGCTGAAGATTTGATTAGGTTTTGTGTCGATGATTGATCAGCTGCTGTCAAAGATAACTCATGTTGATATCGAAGATTCATCTGTTGTTGTCGAAGATTTATATGCTAGTGTTGAAGATTTAATTAGGTTTTTCTTTTTCTCTGTGGCTCTTCTTCTTTGTCGTTGTTGAAGATTGATTTGAATTAGGTTTTTTATTGTGTGTTCATGTTGAATAATTTTTATTGTGTGTTCATGTTGAATAATGAACTCAGTTGGAAGATTTTGATTAGTTTTAATTATATGTTCATTTGAAAGATGAACTTGTTTCTTTGTTCTTAACAATGAAGATTTAATTAGGTTTTGTGTGATCATTTTAAAGAATGAACTCGTTTTTTTTGTCATAATGATGAAATCTAATTAGGTTTTGTCGTATGTTCATTTGAAAGAATGAATTCTGTTTTTTGTTCATAATAATGAAGTTTTGTTGTGTGCTCATTTTAAAGAATAAACTCTATTGTAGCTTTGTTTGATTAGGTGTTCATTTGAAAGAATGAACTATGTATTTGTTCATAATAATGAACTTTGGTTAGGTTTTGTTGCGTGTTCATTTGAAAGAATGAACTATTTATTGTTCAGGATAAAGTTTTTATTATGTCTCCAAATTTAAGAATGAACTCCTTTTTTGTTATGCATTTTTTAAAGTTGCTTTTGAAGTTCAGAGTTTTATCAAACAGAATGAACTCAGATCTACAAAAGTATTACCAACACCTGATAGTTCATCAAACAGAATGAACTCCCACAAGAAATTCGGAGTTCATCAAAGAGCATGAACTCAAATCTACATAATCATCACCAACGCATGATAGTTCATCAAATAGAATGAACTCCTGTACGAAAATAAGTAGGAAGCTCAGAGTTCATTAGAGAGCATGAACTCAAATAATTATGGGAATGGAAGAGTTACGAAAATTAACGCTAGAACATTACAGAAGGGGATTTTGGTCCATTTAATATTTTTAAATAATTATAGACCAAATAAAAATGACTTTTGCCACTGGACCAAACTGTTGAGGTCCCGGATATTAATGGACGAAACAATAATCTATATGGATGACCAGCTACGCTTTGGACACATAAACAACAATCCTGATTGAGACAAATGCTTTTTACTCAATGGACATTGGTCTACATTTTAAAAACATAAATAGCGGTTTTGATTGAGGTACAAAATTAACTAAAACAATGTTTTTATCTTTTAAAGCGTGTGCACTTAACCTACCAAGCAGTAACTCGAACAAGCCCTAAAAATACATGTAATGTATATGACCGAAAATACCGTTTTCTTCAGCCATATATTACGCGACAGTGAGTATAGGGAACACTGAAATAGACAACTAAAATAGAGATGGTTCCCCGCGAGATGTCGAGAGATTGGGATTAAAGTAGCTGCAATCGAAGGATTTCTATATTCTTTTTAGGCTGTACAAATATGATTTTTGGTTGATTCGCTATTCTATTCTTCAAAAGCCGCTTGCTTTTCTTATTTCCTCTAACTCAGATCCCGTATGATTCCATTTTCTTATTTCAATTTCATAGACATATTAAAGGTTTTCACATGTTTTTTTCTTTCTTTTTTCCTTGTGATTGTGTTTGATGGAATTCCTGAATGAGTCTCATTTAAGATTATTAATTTTGAATTTTTATGACAGTCTTATTTATTCAATTCTATGTTTTTGCAGTTGATGATTCAATGTGTGTAATTGATTGCTTTGGCTGAATTCATCTTTTGAAATAACTACATGTAGATAGTTATTTGATTTTGTATGTGGCTAACACCTTTGGTTGTTCATTCAGGTATACGGAAGGAATCATAATTTTGAGGTGTTGTTTTAGGTTTGAATGTTGTATCATGTGATCATGTGCTTGATCTTTGTGCTACTCCAGGTTATTTTCTCACATGGTAAGGATTTATCATACATAGTTACTTACGTATTATTTGTAACACGGTGATAGTGGTTAATATGCAGTTATGGAAAACAAGATAATTTTAATCGGTATAACTCAACATAAGAAAATCTTACGGAGTGTGTCAAGCAGTAAAAACACAAAAATGTGATCATGAGTAGATCAATATTGCGAGAAATTTTTCAAGGAGTTTGTTCTATTTTGGGTTTATAAAAGTATTTATCAAGGTAGATAATTAACAACACGAGCGTTTACAAATTTTAGCCGCTATATTTCCTTTAACACCAAGCTCTGTAATGGACAGGGTTCTCTAATGCCATGATTCAAAAATGACATCTAAACTCTTATATAGCTCTATACAATGTCTCTTTTACTGCATATCATTCCTGGACATGAAAGTTTGATTATTGAATTTAGGTCGTTGTGTCTTAACCGATAAAAGTGAGTTATATACTGCAGGATGTTAGACTTCCCATACCTATTATGTGGAACTAATAATCTCAACATAAAAGGATGCAAAATAACAAAAATAAGGATGGAAAATAAGGAAAACCTAATTATTTATAGTGCAATGGTGTTTTGAGTCCAACAACACATCATCATCCTAGCTCGAGGAATATTGTTGGCAATAGAGAAATTTGGGAGAGACACTTAAGAACTTGTTCTGGGGGCCTACAAAATACATTGACCATCTTCCTCTATCTCTGTAGAGGGAAACGATCAAAATCGTCCCGATACATTTCCAATATCCCACAACTATTTCATGTTTCAGTTTCGAGATTCTGAATTATAAAGAGATCTACTAAAGAAAATTGATTGTGATTAAATGTCTCAAAATTACTTGGTAATTTAATTTATTTTTATTTTTTTCTTGGAAAAATCGTGATCGTGAAAACCAATTTGGCAATGTCGACTCGAAACCTGGTATGGATAATAGCAACTCCGATAATCCATATTTTTACTAAATATGTATGAATTGGCTCTCTGGCTGTATGAAATTCTGCTCAAGTATCCCTAATATATTATCTTTCCGTCTATTTATTATACTTATTCATGCATATCAGACGAAAAGCAAAAGGATGGAAAACGAAATGCCTCAACCAAAAAGGAAGGTTAGTACTCATTAAAACCTCTCTTCTCCCCACTGCCAATCATATTATGCAGACAAATATTCTATCAGCGCATGTACACAAGGAAGTTGACAAGATCACTAGGAATTTCTTCTGGGCCCATGATGCGTCTGTCAAAAAATTACACCCTATTGGGTGGGATAAACTGATTCGATCCATACCGGAGGGGGGGACTAGGAATTAGGAAAAGTCTAGATCACAACAAAGCACTACTACTTAAAAGAGCCTGGAAAATTCATGATCAGCCGGACTCAATTTATTCGTCCATGTGTAGAGAAAAATATTTCCATAATGAACCTTTTCTTCAATCCAACCAACCTCCCCCTCCGGCGGCCAGTCCTCTTTGGAAACAACTCACTTCCTTGATATCCTCCATCACACCTCATGTTTTTCACCAAATTGGCAATGGACTTTCCACCCCAACGACTTCCAATTGGATCCCGGATCACCCTACCCTAACCCACAACCAATGTCAAAACTTTCCAAAAGTATCTGATTTCATTGATCCAATTACAAATTCGTGGATCCATAACCGTTTGGCACAACTTACGCAATCAGCTATGCATATGATTATTAACATTCACCTTCCACAATATGGACCACTTGATAAAATTATATGGCCATTCAACAAAAGTGGAAAATATTCAGTAAGTTCGGGATACCATCTGCTAACCCATCATCACCCAAATACGACATATGCATATCAGCTACAACCCTCCACTCACATCTAGACACTAAAATGTCCCCCAAAAATACAACTTTTCTTGTGGAAATCTATAAATGAAGGATTACCTACCTTCACCTTACTTCATAAAATCCACCTCACCCCCTAAGATCTATGTCCTAGATGTAATTTATCTCCAGAAACAGCGGAGCACATTCTCCTCACCTGCCGATATGTTAAAGAAGTTTGGGATCTTCTATTTAATCATCATGAAGCATAACCATTATTTTAGCACCAAAGACCCCAACCATTAACACCATAAACCACCATAAACCAACTACTCTTGACCAAACAATCCACAATGGCCACAACATCCTTATGCTTCATCTTATGGACTCTTTGGCTAGCACGAAATGACCTGATCTACGGGAGAAAACACAAACCACCCACTGATATACTCAAACTGTCAAATCTTCTGCATCAAGAATTCTCCTGGGCGAATTTAGTACAACCTATACCTCTTTCTAACATGAATCCAACGATAAGAGACTGTTCAAAAATAAGGGCGACTCAAATAATTCAAGTTGGATGGAAACCACCAGAACAACATTGGATAAAAATCAACACCGACGAAGCGGCACGTGGACATCCGAGACCAGCAAGTGGAGTGTTTATATGCAGAGACTCGATCGACAACTACAGTAATTGTTGCAATGTCACAACCTCTAGGGATCACCACAGCGCTGATCGTTGAAACCTGGGCTTTACTCATGGCTTTACGATCGATTCCACTTTATCAATGGACTAAAATATATATAGAATCCGATTCTCAGACATTAGTTCATTTCATCAAGGAGCGATCGGAACCCCCATGGTACATGAAAGAAATGATTTCTGAAATCAGAATAAGACTATAAGCATTCCCCCACTACAAAATTCAACACAACTACAGGTAAGCTAATCAGGTAGCAGACACCCTCGCCAATCATACAGCAGACAACAGCCAAAAGGGAGTATTTCAGACTAATATATGGGAACACATTATTCCCAATTTTTTGAATCAATTGGTAACAGATGACACCAGGGGAACTTCGGTCCCCCTGTAATTCCGTTTTAGTCTCTTTAATATAAATATGCTTCGAAAAAAGAAAAAAAATGCATATCAGACCTAATATAGAATCCATGTAAGTTGTAACCCATCACGATTCACAAGCATGAGCACTTAATAGGAAAACGCAATTAATAGATGTCACTAGTACGCATTGCTCCGTCAAACTATGGTCCATTAGTTAGGCCGACCGAGCGAAGCGAGGGAGGACTTTATATATGGTGATTTATGTCAATGTGGCTCGTGATATTTTTTTCAAATTGAATCAAAAAGATTGGATTTTATTTGGTGTCTCATTTGAAATGACTCAACTACCCCTCCCTTCTATTCCAATTACTATAACTCCTTATGAATCTTATCTTTTTAAGGGTATAAATGGAAAGCAAACTTTAACATAACATATCTAAAAATCCGTACCTTGAAATTTTACAAATTTTATATCGTTGGAAATCTTATAAAAAAATCTTCGCAACGAGTACATACAACAATATCAAATTTTAAGTTTTTACGAAGAATTCGGAAATATTTTATCATTTTAGGCACAATTTTTGAAAATTAAATATATAACCATTATACAAACCACCACTAAGGATGCATAACATATTATGCATCCATATTTTGATTTAGGCATTAACTAATTTTCCGTTGCAACTAATAAAACGATTTGCTCTCTACGTTTCAGGAAAAATGATAATTCCATTTTAAGCACAATTTTCGAAAACTGATTGCATAACCATTATATAAAATTTAATTTTGCGACAATTTTTTCGATCGGCCATCCCACCGTGTCAGCGGTCATCTAATTCATTGTATTATGGCTCTTGATCCAAGAGAGTAGTGGTCCAACAACAATATAAAATATCTCATATCATAAAATTTGATGATCATCAATTGGGAACATAAACTTTTTTCTTCGTTCTATTAGAAAATTGTTACAAATAAAGATTTGACTAATAAGCTCTAATTAAAGGCTACAGCTAGCTAAGAACATCAGCAACACTACTACTACTAGTCTACTGCTAAGCTAAGATCAACAAGGCAAGTTGATTTTGATACCAAAGTTAAAAAAGTTAAGGACAAAACCTAAAGATTAACAGAATCAAACTAAAGTTAATTAAAAAACCTAATTTTAATTAGGGATAATTTATAAAGTACCCCCGTTTTTTTAGGGTCATTTTTTTTATGCCCCCGTTATTTACAAATTTTATAAAGTGCCCCCAAAGTGTAAATAACGGGATGGCCTCACACTAGTTAGTCAAAACCGTTTTACCCGGTCAGAAAAATGTTGCAAAGTTACCAAACGATCCTTATCTTAAACCTAAAGAGATAGAGAATGATCCTTATCTTTTTTGTTATTTTTATTCCATCTTCTTCTCTTATTTTCTTCTTCTTTCTTCACCTCTGGTGATTCTGTGAGGACTTTGAGATCGAAATATGAAGGGAAAGTTCATGGAACCGTCGGGGGGTAGTGGTAGTGTTTGAGTAGTTGATTTAGAATTCAACCGAAAGGGTCAGGGAGAAGTAGAACTAAGGTTTCCTGAGTTGAATTTGAAATTCGATTTAGGTGATGATTAAGGAAAAAATTGGAGTCAGGTTTAGTTGATTGAAGTAAGGGTATTCGTTCAATTGATAATCTGAAGTGGTTTTGATGTAATCCGAGAAGCTAGGGTTTTGATGTAAACTGAGAAGATGAAATTGAAGATGAAAAAGATGATGTTTTAGGACAATAGAAGATGGGTTGACACAAATTAGGTTTAAGTAGAATTGATTCCTACTATTGCATGGTGTGTATCTTCTTTTCTCTGTTCATCTTCTAGCTCAGTGTGATTTATTGTGTTGTTTATGATGTGATTTTGATTTATTTTGTTGTTTATGATTGGATTGAATTGGTGGTGAGTATTAAATTTTGATTTGGATGTGTGTTGTTTTAGGGTCTGGAATTGATTCCTTCAGAGAATTTCACATCTGTTTCGGTCATGGAAGCTGCTGGATCTATCATGACTAACAAATACAGTGAAGGTTATCCCGGTGCTAGATACTATGGAGGAAACGAGTATGACACAATTCTTTTTTGTTTCATGAGTTTTTTTTTTCATCAATTTTTGTTATTGGCTTTGTTTGGATTCATTTCTATGGTTATAAAGTTAGAATGGTTTTTTCAGGCACATTTATATGGCAGAAACCTTTTGCCAGAAATGTGCCTTGGAGGCCTTCCGTTTGGATCCTGCTAAGAACAAGAAAAACGCAGAAATGTTGGAAGCTGTTGTATTTTTAGCCGTCCCTATTTCATCGGGTTTAACTTAGGCTTCCTGAAGTTTGTAAATTACAAGTTATAACTCAATGTTTAGTGTATCAGAGGTAAGTTGCTTAGTTTAATTTAAATGCTATCCAAAGTGTAATTACGCGCAGGTAAAATATGTCCACTAATTGTGATCTTACGCTTAACAAAGTCGGGGAAGAATTAAAACATGAAAGTTCCTCTTTTGTTTATGGGTTTCTGTGTAAAACCCTTGTCAATACACATTTATTTAAGTAGTTCTGCAAGGGAAGCTTGTTATGTAAACCATTTAGCAATTGAATGCTTCTGAACAGCTGCTAAAGTTTGTTGCAGCACAACATATATGGTGGTGTCCCACTGATCCTTTCCGCATCCAGAATTTAACTCTCTTGATAATGGTAGGACATGGATAAGAGACTGGCACTCCAAAATGTGGCGAACTTTGCAAAATTCTAAGGTACGTGTTTCATTCACATTTTTGCTTCAAAAGGTAATGATAAAGAGATCACTCTTAATTTGAAAGCAAACGCCAACATATGCAATATCTGAGTACCATTCTTATGGACTTTAATGGTTAGGTAAAATGGTTGAAATTAAGGTTTTGATGAGCTCCTCGTGTGCTATGTCTAGCCACTTTCCATGTTAATTACGGTTAGGCGACATAACGAACAGCGATTGAATGACCAGTCCGGTTTCAAAAGTCCCTTTTCGTAACTTTGGAAAAGTCAAAATCTCCCCGAAAGAAGCCGAAGTTTTGCTTGTAATGTGTTGTAAATTGTTGTGAATTGAATTATGGCGAGGTTTGAGTCAGTAATGTGAGTTTTTGTTGCACCATGATAGTATGTTCTAATATTTTAATATTTTGTAGTGAACTGGTTAGGAGTTGGTGGTTGTAATGGATGCAGGGTTTGATGAACTTGAGCTTGAGAGTGTGGCGGGGTTCTTTGTTGATTGAGATTGAGAAGGCTTGTTAGATGAATGTTTTAGGACGAGTCTGAGAAAACCATGGTGGAGCAGGTGGGTTCTGCTGCAAGATACAATGTAGCGCAGTGGTGGTGTTTTGCAAGAGAATTAATCTTGGTCTGGTGAAGTGCAATTTTGAGATGATGGTTGTGTTGGTTGGCTGCAGTGGTGATTGAGGTTGCAATGGTGGTATCAGTGGTTGATTTGGTGGTTATAAATCTGTGGTGATGCAGTTTTGAGACAAACCATGAAGAACTGAAATGGGTTTATTGGCAAGATGGTGTTTGTGGTGAATCATGCAGATGGCGGAGTCATGACTGGTAGAGAAGCTAAGATGAAGAGCTGAAGTGGATGAGTGTTATTTTGGAACATTTATAAATCAGAGGGGCTTTTAAGACTTTATGTAGGTGACATGTGGAGTTTAACAGCCCTAACTTTCTGTTTACCGTTTTATTAAAAAAATTGTCAAACTTGGGGTACTTTTGAAAATGTGTAAAAAACGGGGGTACTTTTGAAGTCTACATTAAAAACAGGGGTACTTTATAAAATATCCCTTTTAATTATTATTCGTATTTAACCCTGAAAAGAGAGATGAGCCGATTTAACGGCCGTTAACAAGAGGGTTAGCGCCGAGTTCTTTGAGCGGACTTGGTGGTAAACTATTTCTCCCGTTGACTAGAGGGCTAACTGATATTTGTTTGCACGGACTTGGGGGCAAGCTACTTCTTCCTGATGCAACAAGCCGTTGAACAAACTTGTCTATTCTTTGCCCGTTGGTCTCTGTCAGTAACCGCTTCCCTCCAAATGGCAATGATTCGACTCCTCTTTCTCTCAATAAATCTTCCGTTACTGTCTCCATTTTCTCGGTCATAATACCGTGTGCCTGAGTAACAGTAAAGAAAAACTTAGTAAACCAGTCGAAACCTTACTACTGTATACTGAGAACAAGACAGTGCTTGCGCAGTGGCTGAGTTTTTTTTTTCTTTTCTAATAACATTGAGATTTGAGATAAACGTAATAAAGAGTAGAGCAACCACAGTCATGGACCAAAACTAAAAATTTGGTCCAAACAGCAGGTGCTACGGGGTGGAGTAAAAACCAAAGAGTAGAGTAAACCCAAATACCAGACCATATTTGGTCTTTGGTTTGGTTTTAGTCGGGCGTAGATTACAGTTGCACCTGATGGGGCGTAATTTGAAGTTGCGCCTGATGATGGGGCGCATATTAAAAGTTCCGCTGATGGTGGGGGCGTAACTCAAAGTTACGCCCGAATTAAAAAAAAAAATGAAATGGGGTGTAACTTCTTGCTTTTGCCTGATGGGGCGTAACCTCTTGCTTGCGCGGCGCCTCATGAAATTTTTTTAATTTTTAGTCGTTGCCCGTAGCGTCGCAGCACGAACTAAACTCAAATTTTCAACTTTTTTTGATCTTTGGTTTATGGTCGCACCAATGCTTTTGCTCTAACTTAATCAAAACAACGAAATTAAAATAACTCTAGTGAACGGATATATTTAATGACTGATCTAAATCTGAAAAGAAAAATTCATTAAGAAATTAAGAAAATATTTACCTGGATACGGACGTAATCTGATTGATTCCAACAAAATGCATTTCCAAACATCTGATCAACAGTTTCAGAAACCCCATCAAGAACAATATCAACGAGTGCAGGTATTGAACATTCTCCGTTACTACCAACTTTCTCTACTAACGGATTACTTAACGGGCCATTACCTAACGATAAAACATACAAGTCTTCAACTCCATTAACAGATGGGAAATCCCGTTTATTGTGTAAAACATGAGTAACAGCAGCAGAAGTTGGATTATTCATAACTAATCCACCGTCAATAGCTAAACAACAAGTTTTTTCATCCAGACATTAACTCATACGGCTTAAACATTTTCGGCGTTGCTGATGTTGCTCGACATACCTTCCATAACTCAAAATCAAAACTATCTGATTCAATGGCATCAGCTCTTGAGAAAACAAAAGGACCTGAACTTTTCAAATCATAACAAGGAATCAACAATGGCTTACACGTATCCTTGAGTGTTAACACCTTACCATCATCTTTACTCAGTGTTTGTTTTAGCACTTCATCAATGTTTTTACACGAATATCTCCGGTGACGGCGAAAAACACCAACGTTCTTTACTTTAAACATTTCAGACTGTTTTTCAATAACTAATTTAACAGCTGATTTAGCTGTAAACAACGGACGACCTTCACCATCATCAGCAACTTATCAAGATTGAACCAAAATAGAGAGATTCATTGATTGAGTGTTTAGATAACAAGAATACAATGTTTTTGATATTTTTTGGATGATTACAAATGATACTACAAATGCCTATTTATAGGCTTACAAAGAGAAGAAGAGAACTATGCCTATGGAGGCTAACAACTATGCCTTTGAAGACTAACAACTATGCTTATGGAGGCTAACAACTATGCCTTTGGAGTCTAACAACTATGCCTATGGAGGCTTACCTTATATTCTTTGTTTCTAGAATAATCTACATGTTTAGAACATGTTTAGAGGTAATTCTAACACTCCCCCTCAAGCTGGTGCATATATGTCGCTCATGCCTAGCTTGCCAACAAACTTCAGAAATATTTTACTTGGAACTGCTTTAGTTAGAATATCAGCTACCTGTTCTTCCGATCTAATTCTAGGTAACTCCACGATCCCATTATCCAACTTCTCTTTAATGAAGAACCTATCTATATCCACATGTTTTGTGCGATCATGATGAACTGGATTGTGTGCAACATCACACGCCGCTTTGTTATCGCAGTACAAACGAATTGGTTTCCTAGGAGGATACCCCAATTCAGTTAGCAAACGTTTTAACCACATAACTTCGCAGATACCCAGCGCCATACCTCGCCATTCAGCCTCTGCACTTGATCGTGAAACAACTCCTTGTTTTTTGCTTCTCCATGTAACAAGATTACCCCCAACGAAGGTAAAATATCCTGAAGTAGACCTCATATCATCACATGACCCACCATAGTCAGAATCAGTATATGCCTCCATACTTTTGAAGTCTTGACCTTTCTTAAACAAGATCCCTTTTCCTGGAGCAGACTTCAGGTATCTTAGGATTCGCATTACCGCATTCATATGTGGTTCTCCAGGATTATGCATGAATTGACTAACAATACTCAATGCATATGCAAGATCGGGTCTTGTATGTGCCAAGTACATTAGTCTACCCACGAGCCTTTGGTATCTTCCTTTATCAACAGGTACTTGGTTGCCATCCGAACATAATTTCAAACCTGGCTCTACTGGTGTATCTGAGTTGACATCTTTGTCATACCTGTTTCCTCCAACAAATCAAGGGCATATTTTCTTTGTGACAAGAATATTCCTTACGTTGATCGAGATACTTCAATTCCAAGGAAGTATTTTAAAGAAGCAAGATCCTTCATCTGAAATTCACTTGATAGATAATTTTGGAGAGCATTTCTTTCTTGGATCATCTCCCTGTAACTATCATGTCATCTACATATATGATTAAAGTTTGTAATCTTACCTCGATTTCTTTTTAAGAATAAAGTATGATCTGAATTTGCCTGGCGATAACCAAATGCTCTCATAGACTTGGTAAATCTTCCAAACCACGCTCTCGGAGATTGTTTCAGACCATACAATGACTTGTTTAACCTACAAACTTTTCCGTTATGCAAATCTAACTCCATCATTCCTGGTGGAAGCTGCATATACACTTCTTCGGACAAATCTCCATGTAAAAAGGCGTTCTTGACATCAAACTGTTGCAATGGCCAACCCAAATTTGCAGCAAGAGACAACAAGACTCGCACTGTATTCATTTTAGCTACAGGTGCGAATGTCTCATTATAATCTACACCATAAGTCTGGCTATACCCTTTAGCAACCAATCTTGCCTTAAAGCGTTCAATTTCACCATTTGCCTTGTATTTGACTGTAAAAACCCAGCGACATCCACGACTTTCTTTCCTTCTGGAAATTCAACCATGTCCCAAGTATTATTTTCTTGTAAGGATTTCATCTCATCGATCATAGCTTCCCTCCATTTCGGATCAGATAATGCTTCCTGCACGCTGTTAGGAATAACTACAGTAGATAATTGATTCACAAATGACTTATTTGATTCTGTCAGACGGTGATTAGAGACATAATTACTCATGGGATATTTAGCTTTTGATGAAATATCAGGTTCATACATAGTTTTAGGGATACCTCTATTCCGACGTTCTGGAAATTGTTTCTTTGCAGGTTCAAGAACATCTTCAGCGAACGGTTGGATTGGGGTTGGTGATGTATCATTATCTTCTTCAACTTCATCTGCATTATCTTCTGATCCATCTGCATTATCTTCTTCAACTTCATTTATAGCTTCAATTTCACCATCTGTGTTAATTTCTTCCCCACTAACTTTCTGTTCTTTTGGAATATGAAGAACAACATCTTCTTCGATTATGTCTTCTTCATAGTCAAGAGTCTGAATTTCTTTTTCATACTCCCCCTGAAGTTCAGACTTCGAGTAATACATCACGTGTTCGTGAAACTTAACATCCAATGTGATGTACATTCGTTTAGTTGGAGGATGGTAGCACCTATACCCTTTTTCGACTTGCAGCATATCCCACGAAGACACATTTTAAAGCTCGGGAGATAACTTGCTCCGTTGGTTCTTGTGTAAGTGCACAAATGCTACACAACCAAATATGCGTGGTGGCAAGTTTGGCTTGTTGGTGAAACTGTTGCCTCGGTGAGATCTTGAAATGGTTTTCGAAAAATGATAGTCTTTGGAAGGTGTGCGGTTGATCACATATCTTTTGCAGAGGTAAGAGCTTCACCCCAATAAGTTAACGGCATATGAGCTGATATTAATGAAGCACGCACAACTTCAAGCAAGTGACGGTTTTTTCTTTCAGCTACCCCATTCTGTTGAGGATTATTAGGACAAGTTGTCTGATGAACAATACCACATTCTCTTAAATAATGTTGAAAATCAGTACTTAAATATTCTCCTCCGTTGTCACTTCGAAGAACTTGAATCTTTTTATTGTACTGTGTGTTGACTAATTTGTGAAACCTCTGAAATAAATTATTCACTTCATCTTTTGATTTCATCAAGCAAACCCATGTCATCCTAGTGCAATCATCAATAAAGGTGACGAACCATCGTGCGCTTCCAAGAGTGTTAACTTTAGACATCCCCCAAACATCAGAATGAATAATCATGAATGGAATAGGACTTTTATTTAAAATTGATGGAAACAAAGTACGATGGCTTTTAGCTAGTTCACATTCTTCACATTGAAAACTAGAAACATCAACCTTTGAAAATAGACTAGGAAATAGCCTTTTTAAGTAGCCAAAAGAAGCATGCCCTAACCGTCTATGCCATAACCAAATTTGCGATTTCTCCTTCTCCCCATGAGTACCATTCACAGATAAAGCATTAGATAATCTTTTACGAAATTTTTGACGCCAAATCTAGATAGTAGAGCTTTCCTCTTCTAACCCCAGATCCAATCGTTCGCCGTGTTCGGATGTCCTTAAACACACAAGAATTAGGCCAAAAAATAACAACACAATGTAAGACTTTAGTAATTTGGGAAACTGATAATAGATTATAACTTAGAGAGGGAACGACTAAAACCGAATCTAGACTCAATGTATCAGTAAGATTTAATGATTGTTCTCCAATTACTGGAGCCAAAGATCCATCTGATGTGCAAACGGAGTTGTGTATGGATGTTTTAAGAGGAGAAACCTGTCTGGAATCAAAAGTCATATGGTCTGTGAAACCCGAATCAATTATCCATGAGTTATTAGGAACAACTTGCGAAACATTAAAAACCTTACCATTGGTTGTTTCCATAGCGGATGTTAGATTGCTAACCACATGTGCTGCTGCAACGGAGTTCTTTTTCTTGGGATCGCGCTTATCCCACCAATCTGGATACCCGAAAATCTCAAAGCAGTTGTCTTTTGTATGACCACGTTTATTACAATGAGTGCAGGTGGCGGACTTATCTTTAATGTTGTATTGACGACGGGTTGCCATTGCAGAAGTATCAACTTCAGTTCCTTTGGTTTTAGAATTTTCTGTATCTGAATCTCCCATGGTTCAATACTAGATACAAGGATCCTTAACCTTGCTCTGATACCATATCAAGATTGAACCAAAATAGAGAGATTCATTGATATAGTGTTTAGATAACAAGAATACAATGTTTTTGATATTTTTTGGATGATTACAAATGATACTACAAATGCCTATTTATAGGCTTACAAAGAGAAGAAGAGAACTATGCCTATGGAGGCTAACAACTATGCCTTTGGAGGCTAACAACTATGCTTATGGAGGCTAACAACTATGCCTTTGGAGGCTAACAACCATGCCTATGGAGGCTTACCTTATATTCTTTGTTTCTAGAATAATCTACATGTTTAGAACATGTTTAGAGGTAATTCTAACACAACTAACATTGCAGCATATAATGCACCAATGCCAGTACCAGCAACAATGTCGAAGAAATCGGAAATGCGTGAATTAGGAACACCAGTTCTCTCTTGGATCTGATCTTCAAGATGTATCAGGCTTGATCCAGAAATAAAACCCTTTGTTCCTCCTCCATCTATACTTAAAATACTTGTTTTCTTATCCTCACAATTTGATAGTAACCATTTTTGTTCTAGTTTTGTAAAGATATCTAATGTTAGTTTACTTGTATCCATCACAAAATATTTCTTCAGCTGAGTAGTTAACCTCTCTCACAGTAACAAGGAAAGAACAAGACCTGTTATTAATAAACAGATAGATCGTGAAGTACTGAGTAAAAGAAACGAGAGATCACGTTTCTTAGCTGAGAAACATTAATGGGAGGATATATTTAGAGTTTTTTTTCTTTTCTTTTTCTCTGATCTTACACTCACTCTCGAGAACTGAGAGAAGTAGTCAGTGATGAAAAATGGAAGTGTGAGTGAGAGAAACGGTTGAGTACATGCACAGACGCGGACACTACAAAATTTTCAAAAAATTAGGATGCGGACACTATATACATATTTTATTTATATATACAATTATTATTAATAGTATAAAGCAGAGTTTAGCTAACTTTGCCTATCTGAGTGGTGGTCAGGATTTATCCTTGACAAAGATAAATCAAAGGTTGTGGTTCTCCGTGCCCATACCCTACAAGTCGCACACGTGGTGTTCATTCCAATATTATGAGTTAAAAATGAATACTCAAGTCAAGATATGGAATTTAAAAAATTATAACGGGGAGGTTCGAACTCATGACCTATTGTGTCATAAGAGTGGCCTCTAACCATTGTTCCACCTTGGTTGGAATTGATAGAAAAGATAAATCAACAGTGGTTGTTTGTTCAACTTAAATATTAATTGGTATAAGTGTTTTATTAATTAGTATAAGTGATTTTTCTAGAGAAAAGATAAATCTATGGTCATGGTTTGTTCAACTTAAATATTAATTAGTATAAGTGTTTTATTAATTGATGTCTCGTTAATTTCTCATGATAAATGATTTATTAATTTTACATCTTAAATATCCCTTAATTAATATTAATACATATCTCCATCAATAGATATTAGTGGTGGTGGTGGTAGTAGAGGAAGAAGTAAGTGGTGGAAGCAGTGGAAGGTGTTACAAAGTGGTGGAGGCGGTAACATTAGTTTTGGTGGAAGAAATAGTGGCGCTGGATGGTTTTAATGGCGGTGGTATTGGTTTTTTCTTTTTGAATCAAAAATAATAAATTTTTTTACATGACGGGTAACATTGTATTGTGCAAAGTATTGTTGGTTGTTTTTGACACGATAAAAAAAGGCGGATAACAAATACTTTTGGGATGATACCAAATCATATAAGATAACATGGTTGTTTTTGGTACCACTTCTATATTTGGTAACCGTTCATACGCATGAATTTCAGTATTAACAAAAAAACATATAGTTGAATAAATTAATTGACGACCTAAGTTTGTTAAATCTAAACTTTATACATGACGTGTGGGATTAAAAGTTATAAGTGTGCCCAATATTCTACGAGGGATGGAAAATAGTGGTGGTGGAGAAAGAAGTGATATCTGGTGGTTTGTGGTACTGGCCGGTGTTGATGAGTAGTAATTGACTATGTTAATTATGTGGTGCTACAAAAGGATAACGCTATAAACTAGAAATGTGGTTGATCGTCTTAATGCTAATTGTTTGTACCGTGTATAAAATACACTAGAAGCCCGTGAATCAATCCCAAAAAGCCCGTTAAAGAAGATTCCAAAAGCCCAGACCGGACTTATTGAGGAAGTCCGGAGGATTATTGAGAAAACCAACACTTGGGTTTATTGAGGAAACCCAAAGGACTTATTATTATGGAAGCCAAGATGACTTATTATAGAAGTCATTTTGGGATAGACGCAAATCTTGGAAGATAAACAGGAATCATCCAAGATAGCTACAAATCTCGGGAGATTGATAAGAATATTCCAAGATAGATACAAATCTTATGAAAATATACAAGGATCTGCTAAGATAGACTCAAATCATGTGAAGATATACAAGAATCTCTCAAGATAGACATGCATCTTCAAGGATAGACACAAATATTAAAGGATAAGTACAAATCCATATAGTTATTTTGGATGACTACAAATCTAGGGTTATTATGGAACTAGATTAGGGTTTTTGCCTATAAATAGAGGCTAAAAATCCAACTCAAGAGGATGGAATTTCTATTCCTACATGGAATTTTAGGTTAGCTAACCCGAAGAAAAACCTTTGTATCATCACAATCAATAAAATATTTCTCTGTTCCCCCGTGGATGTAGGCAACACTTGCCGAACCACGTAAATCTTTGTCTTCTTTATTTATCTATAATTCTCTCTTAACCCTAATTTTCATATAACCACCATCAAATAATCGTGTTTTCTGCCTAGAATTTATTTTGGGTACATACATTGGCGCCGGCTAAGGGGATTCGTGAAAACAATCGTGTTTTACCATTGAGAAAAGCGCGGAAGAAATCTGTACAAATTCCATGCAAAAATCAGCAGCAAAAAAGAAGAAAAAAATAGGGTTCTTACGTAACTGTTGCAAATTTGATGTAACTGTTACGAACAGATGCAGCAACTGTTGCGAAAGTTGCAGAAACAGTAGAGTAAGCGTTACACAACAGTAACAAATATATTTGTTACAGAAGGCGTTTCCAAAGCCTCTCCCTTCCAAGAAAAAGAAGAAAATTATGGGTGCGTTGGAGTTGGGATTCGAACGCCTGATCTCCAACTCGTGTTCTGCAATCTTGACCAACTGTGCCAACCATCATTTGCGCAATGAAGCATGACTCATTAATCTTGGTCTGTCTATCACGCGTGAGTCGTGCAAAACTTGTTTCGTCAATAACTTCTTTGTTTTAAGTCTGAATTGAGTGATTTTTGGCTCGTTGGAATCCTTCTTGAATTTCCTACAACATGGAAGCGAAAAATCCATTGTTCGAGAAACTTTTATATGCACTTGTGGCAGCAACATGATCGAGTTCGAGGTTCGTGGATAGCGACATGATCAGGTTCGAGGTTCGTGGATAGCCACATGATCGAGAGTTCGAGATGAGGATTGCTTAGACCCACCAATATTTAGCCTTGCATCACATCGCAAGAACCTAAAGACTCACCTTGCACGTGAGCACATAAGTCTTGTTTTTATCGCAAGCATAAAATCTCGCCTTGCACGCGAGTACAAAGACTTGCACCTTCGCAAGCATAAAATCTCACCTTGCACGCGAGTACAAAGACTTGCACCTTTGCAAGCATAAAGTCTCGTCTTGACCACGAGCCCAATGCCCGATATTGGTCCAAAGACTCGTACTCAACACAAGCAATACCGCCAGCCTGCCCGAACAGCAAGAGCTACAGCCTTGTTACGTTGCGAGCAAAAAGCCTTGCCCCAGCCGCAAGCACATACTACATTCTCCTCAAGACTCGACTATCTATCGAGCATCACAAGTCCACCACGTGGCAAAAAGTCTCGCCTAGCACATGAGCAATATTATTTTTATTTTTATTTTACTTTTTATTTCTATTTTTTGTGCAGGTTATCACAGTTGGGGGCGTCTTCGCAATGCCTCTACAAATGCTTGGGGGTGAGTTACGTCATCAACGGTCGACGCAAAAGAAAAAACAAACTTCTTAACCCCCAACAAGTTGGAGGTTAAGAGGGGGCGATGTTTGTACCGTGTATAAAATACACTAGAAGCCCGTGAATCAAGCCCGTTAAAGAAGATTCCAAAAGCCCAGACCGGACTTATTGAGGAAGTTCGGAGGATTATTGAGAAAACCAACACTTGGGTTTATTGAGGAAACCCAAAGGACTTATTATTATGGAAGCCCAGATGACTTATTATAGAAGTCATTTTGGGATAGACGAAAATCTTGGAAGATAAACAGGAATCATCCAAGATAGCTACAAATCTCGGGAGATTGATAAGAATCTTCCAAGATAGATACAAATCTTATGAAAATATACAAGGATCTGTTAAGATAGACTCAAATCATGTGAAGATATACAAGAATCTCTCAAGATAGACATGCATCTTCAAGGATAGACACAAATATTAAAGGATAAGTACATATCCATATGGTTATTTTGGATGACTACAAATCTAGGGTTATTATGGAACTAGATTAGGGTTTTTGCCTATAAATAGAGGCTAAAAATCCAACTCAAGAGGATGGAATTTCTATTCCTACATGGAATTTTAGGTTAGCTAACCCGGATAAAAACCTTTGTATCATCACAATCAATAAAATATTTCTCTGTTCCCCCGTGGATGTAGGCAACACTTGCCGAACCACGTAAATCTTTGTCTTCTTTATTTATCTATAATTCTCTCGTAACCCTAATTTTAATATAACCATCATCAAATAATCGTGTTTTGTGCCTAGAATTTATTTTGGGTACATACACTAATATAAACTCGGTTAAAATACATGAAAATTAAGAAGAAGAAAAAAACATTTGGATGTCACGTTATTTAATAAATAACACTAAAAACTACATATTTAGCATCAAGGTTTCTCCGTCCAATAGATAAATCTAAGGTTGTATTGAGATCCCGTAAGTAGAGGGCGAGTTGGTCTTGGATTTCTGAATGATAATGAATATAATGAAAGCTCTCGCTCGGTTTCTCCAATAAAAACCGAAACCTTCTAAAAAAATAATCAATCGAACAACACTTAGATGGAACGCATCACCACCAGTATATGTAAACTTCTCTGAATTGCAACATATCCAGTGAAATTTATACAGATTGATCTGGTGATTTCGTCATACTGTAGTTTTTAACGAGGCATGCAATTAAATCTCTAATAGTGATTTTAAAGGTATTTAATAATTACAAAATTCTCTTATAAGTTTTGTTTATGCAAGTATTGATTTAACTTGGGTTCTTTCATATTTTTGTGTTAAGTTGATGACTTTTTAATTTGAATACATGTTTGGTTAACAAACTTTGATACATATATGGTATTTTATTTGTAGAACTGATGTTAGTCTCTCATTTTTCCCGTTAGCACTTTGTTTAGATCCCGTATTTGTAGACATTATTTGACAAATGTTGGGGTATTTGTTTAATCTCAAGGCCGATTAAACCCAATGTGTGTTGTATACATTGAAGGCGACAGAAATTTGTGTCGGCTCTACCTTGAAACTAATAATTTTTTTTCGCAAGGTTAGTTGAATTTATGTAGATACAAATATCAACTTGACTATGCTCTTTAAAACTCCAAATTACTTGAGTAACACTAGATGTGAGAACGTCATTCATGCACTACTTAGCATTGGTGTGAAATCTTTTTATCCACGAATTTCTTCAATTTTATGTTATCAATATGATTGAGAAATAATCTTACACATGTTTTGATTTACTATTATAAGTTTATTTTTTCAACTCACATGTGTATATCTCAGCCTTCCAATAGCCAAGGGTTCTTCATTTTTATAACTCTTACATTTTCAAAAAATAAATAAATAGTGTTTATCTATATTAGGAAAAATATTATGGGTTTTTGCTTCACTCCTTAGAGCTTTAGTTATCAATAACTTCGGAACAAATGTATTCATAAACATCATGGAGTTGGATTGGAAGTTTAGGTATATGTACTGTTAGATGAAATATTATTTTTGAAGTTTGAAATTATAATATGATGGAACAATAAATGGGGAAATTTTTTATTTACTGTATTTTTTATTTTATTTTCATGTTGGCACAACATTATTACTCCGTCCAGATAATTAATTGGAATAACATGCTTAAGTAAAAAATAAAAAGATCAGGTAACCCATTTTGTTTCCCAAAACCTATTTGAATATCAAAATAATTACTCACGAATAAAATGAAGCAAGAGGAATGTGAACAATATCGTATTAGAGACAAAACATCCCGTGCCGTTACGGCACGGGTTAAGATCTAGTGTATTTATACAACAAAGTCAAGTGTTTCGATCCTAAAAATTAGAAAATAATGCTACATGTGTATAAATTTCAAAAGAAAATGAGAGATCGTTTGTTTACCTGGCTTGATCGGGGTATACCCAATTTTAAATGGACATGTGCCCTTACTAAGGGGAGGCCAAAATGTGGGTGAGTTCACCTTTTTACCCTTTCACTAATTAACCATATTACTTAACCTAATAACACTGTTACTTAATCTAATAAACCTAAAATTAAAAACTTAAGCAAACCGTTTATCTTCTCTTAATCTTCTTCTTCATCTCATCTAAAAATTGAAAACTTTGATTATCCTGAAAAATGGTTGATTCCAAACGATCAAGAGATAACATAGATTCAACAGGAAGTATCAAAAGATCCAAATCATAGAAAAAAGGTAAGGGAAAAGATGAAACTAGTAAACCCGAAAGTTCAATCCCTAAGAATGTTGAAAACAACCCTCCGCCGGTGAAAAGAAGACTGTAAGTTGATTTCTAAACTCAACCAAATATTGTTTAGTGTTTTTTTATTGTTAGATTAGGTTAGAAACTGAAAATTTAGATTTTCAGGATTTTTTGCCGGCAAGGCCGATAGTTTAACATCATGCCGGAGGTTGTTGTTTCTTAAGCGCCGGCGTTGTATGAGGATGAATAACTTGCCGACGTTTCATATCAGCCATGGCGATTGTTAGACAATAACCAGGGCCGACATGGTATACCAACAAAATCCTGCCGGATAATTTATCGCCGACATTGTATTGTACTTGTACCGTGACGAATGTAGGCATCAGAAACTTGATATTTTTTAAGTTATAGCTGGCATTATTATTTAATACAACCCTTCCGGCGGTGTTTTGGTCGGCTAGGTGAATGCTTATTACCATGCCGGCCACCTATTGGTCGGCAGTTTATATATTATATACCTTGCCGTCTAGTAGATGACCAGAACCAAATTTTAATGTGTAACAATTTTGATCTCTTATTTGTGTTCAACAGTTTTTTTTGTTTTTATATCTCTTATCTGTGTATTGTTTAGGTTCCCAAAGGAAAAAAAGAACATATACCTTGTTCGGTTACTCAAGAAGATCTATTAGAATTTATTATCCCAATGTAGAAGATCCTAAAGATGAAACTGAAAAGAATTTCCCTGTAAGAAAGTTACTTCTAATGGGTAAGGAAGATCCTGAATATTTCCTAAGGTTTATGGACAGTCCTAGCAATCCCCTCAACTATGTTGAATGCACATCATCAGAGGAGGAGGAAGAAGAGGAGGTTGATCCAAGAACTTTTTTCAGGGCATGTGACTTTTATGGAGTGAACCCCTATTACAATGAGGATGGTGACTACATAGGTCCAGTGAAGGGGAAAGGAAAATCAAAAGATGATGCTAGTGAAAAATCTAGTGATGGGGAGGAAGATAAAAACAATGAAAAGGATACTTGAAATTCTTAAACTTTATTATGTTTTACTTGCTTTAGAAACTTATATTCTTAAACTAAATTATGTTTTGAACTCTTAGATTATGGTTTTAGACTTGTTAAACTTATTTTAATTTTCAGTTTTAGTTGCTTTAGAAGTTATTATTTTGTTTATGTAGTTTTAGACAAAGTACTGGAGGCCTGTATTGTATGAAATATCTACCTTGCCGACCGTCTTGAGGCCGGCATGGTATGAAATTTCTACCTTGCCGACCTAAATGTTAGTTGCACCTTTTAGGTACAAAGTACAACCCATTGAATGCTCAATGGCTAGAAATTTCAAAATCAAGATATTAGGTATGTTGTTATTATAAAAGCATTCCCAACTTCATCTTCAACATTGCATAAAGAATGGAAGTTTCACCACCAAATATTTGTAGTCTTTGTACACTAAGTGGTCATTTTGCAAACGATTGTCCCTTTGAAAGAAGCAAATGCATCATTGAAGGTTGTAAGGGATTCTTATTTCTCATGAAAGATGCAATAGGAGGTGTATATCATCCGTATGCTTCAAAATGCACTTGGTGTGGGTTTTTCTATTGGATAGATGAGCGTTTATCTCCGTATGAAGTTGAAGTTTCTAAAATCAACCTTATATCATGCACAAATCCATGTTGCGATGGTAAGATGAAGCTAATTACCTCTCCTAAGAAATTGTGTACCGGAAAAAGATACTATCTATGTCCCAAATGTGTTAGGGTTAATTTTTTAACGTTTGTATGCTTTAATTAAGGTTTCTATCCGATGTATAGTTGGCATTGTCCTAAACTAGAAGCATGTCGGTGACTTAATAGTCGGCATAATCCTAAATTAAAGGCTTTCTGATGGTTGTTTTGTCGGTATGGATATTGTAATACACCTTGCCGGCTTGATAGAAAATAACATTCATGAAAATTTTTTGAATCAGTTCTTAGCCGGCATTGTTCTCCTCAAAAACAATGTCGGCGCAGTTCTCCTCAAAAACAATGCCGGCAACCTGTCAAAACCAGGTCCTTGCCAGCTTGATAGAAAAAAACATCCAAGAATAATCTTTTTAAGGGAGTTCTTAGCCGGCATGGTAAATTTCATAAACATTACCGGCGTCTTAAACGCCGGATGTCTGTCAAAAGCCATACCTTGCCGGCCATATCAGATAGCTTTTTCCTATACTGTCATGCGTTGCGGCCGGCAGTCTGACGAAATAATACCGTGCCGACCCTTCGAGAGCCGGCAGGGTGTTGTAATAAATATGATTCCTACCAAATGAGAATACACCAAAAAAAAAAACACATTCATTTGTAGAACTCCAATGTACATTACACAAAACACGCATGCGATTACAAAAGTACTCCAAAAAGTACGAATGTTTTGTCTAGTACTCCATTGTACACTACACAAAAAGCTTCCTTATTTCCTAATCATAATCACTCCTCACTCAAATCTATTGGAGGGAGTTCATTCAAATCTATTGAACCTCCTTTAGTCAAATCTATGGGACATTCCCTAGACTCATCTATAACATTCCAAAGGGCCATGTTGTCCTCATAAATTTTCATCCATTCCCTGCTTTTGTTTTTTGTGAACTTCTTCCAAAAACTAAACCTACATAGAGGAGGTAATGGACATTCCTTATTGAGTTGTAGACCAATAAAATGATTTTTATCCACCAAAGCAATGACAATTCTTCTATGCTTGAGTTGGTCCACGCAAACCGCATGTTTCGGTGCAAATGCTATAGATAGTCCCTCACTAAAAAAAATGTACCACGCAATTCCACGTATCCGCCAATATATGGCCACACACCGGAATTCTCAACCAATGCTCCCATTTGATCGGTGCATTTCCCTCCGGGCCTTTAACACTAGTTAGCAAACCTTTGAAAGTTGCTTCTTTCTCCTCAATGGAACCTTCTAGCATCATTGAGATATGGAACTCCTTGTCGTTTTCTAATCGAGCGGCCATCTTATTTCTAATATATTGTCATTGGGTTAGATTCTCCTCAACCGCTCCACTTAGGTGTCCAAATTGTTGCAAGATAACGTGAAACCCACAATTTCCATCTTTCGGAACATCGTCGGTACCAATCATGAGATTTTGAATAATTGTAGGGACTTGATTGCAATACTTTTGCAACACCGGTTGTACTACCTTCTTTGGAAGACCTTTTTTCTTCGTAACATCTCCTTGGATTGCTTGACTCTCAAGAGGTAGAGTTCCATTTGTATTCAAGTTAGAGACCGTTGGTGTAGTTAAATCCTTCTTTGGCCGACCCCTTTTTTTTCCAACAAATTCCACACTTGCTTGACTCTCAAGAGGTAGAGTGCCATTTGTATTCAAGTTAGAGACCGTTGGTGTAGTTGAATCCTTCCTTGGACGACCTCATTTATTTTTAGCGGGCTCCTCCTTTTATTGCGCCTTGGTATAAACATGTCTGGATGGATCGCACTTTGTACTCAAATGCTCTTTAATGTTTTCGCTTTTGGATTGATCACTATTTCTACTTAAAAACTCTTTGATTTGTTCTCTTTCGGATTGATCTTGATCGCAATTTGTACTCAAAAACTCTTTGATTTGTTCTTTTTCTTCCGCCCTCGTCTTTTTGGTTGGTGGTCTACCCGTTGGATCTTGTTTCCCCGTTTCTTTAAGTTCTTCCATAAAAGGGTAAACAACCGGCATCAACTTGTGCTTTATAGTTTGTTTGTCCAACCTATTCATCTTGGGATAGTTGTAGAGGATTATTCTCCCAAGTTCCATGTCGCCAAACTCTTCACCGGGATCTTCTCTTGGAGCCGGTTTGAAAGATAATTGCTTCCAATAAGGATCGATGTCATCAAGAGGAATGGGAGTTTTATACCTACCAAGCATATGACGACATGGAAATCCAATAGCCTTCATTATCCTATACTTACAAGGAGTGCTCGGGTCATCATACTTTTTATACAATGCGAGATGTTTTATCATGAAACGTATTGCCCAATGCGAGACATTTCTATGTATACCAACAAGCAACCAATCATCCTCCTTAAACTCCTTCAACTTCCGGAAGCTACTTTCTTGGAATTGTTTTTTTATCTTGTCGATATCATTATTAGTGTACTCATGGATAGCATGTTGCACCGTCACAATCCCATTTTGACTCGTGAAAATTAGACCTTTTAGTCTCCCATGAGCTTGATCTACCATACTTGTGGACTCAAGTTTGAAATGTTTATAGTCATATGTAAATGCATACACAAACCTCTCATTGTGTTGCGTCAACCATTGTCTCTTGCAATATTCCACTACTTTGGGGTAATTAGTGCCCCAATCATCCTCGAACTCCTTCAAGTTTATATCATATCTTGCCACACTCATCGACCAATGCAACTTATCCCACGCTTTCATGAATAACCCAAACTTGATCTCACCTTCTTTCCATTCTTCGTCTTCTTTCTTCTTCTCTTTATCTCTCCCTTCTTTAGTTAGTTTACTAAGACGTTCATCTTCCTCCTTTTCACGTTTAGTACCTTTCTTTTCCTTTGGCTTTTGGATATGACTTCTACAATTCTTTCTAAGATTGCATTGTATATTCCAAGTGCAAAGGAAATTTTGTGCATTGGGAAAGACTATCCTCACGGCGTTCATTATTGCTTGCTCATTGTCGGTAACTATAACCCCCAAAGTTTCGTCTTCGTGGTAGAGAATCTTCAAAGTTTCCAATGCCCAAATATAGATATCATCCTTATCACGATCCATAAAACACCATGCCACCATGAACGATTACTTATCCGAGGTTTATCCTACAATGTTCAACAAAGGCATGTTGTACCTATTCGTCTTATAAGTACAATCCATGAACAAAACTTGGTAAAAGCAACGCGCCAATTGAATCATATCGGGATGCGCAAGAAAAATACGATCCACCTTCCCCTCCGATGACTCATGGTGTCTCACCGTGTAGTTGTATTTGTGTATTAAACATTGTGATTCACCTTTGTTCCATCCCATTCAATTCTTTTAATGGTTGCCTTGTCCGTATAAATTGTATACAATGAAGAGAGGTTATGCGGGTCGTCCCTCTTGAACTTACGAAGGATCTTGCTTGGTTTTATTCCCCAACTTCTTCTTACTTGTTCAAACTCGTGGGGTTTCAACTTGGCAACTTGACAATGCCCAACAAGAGTTTCCGGATATTTATGGTTATGCCAACCAACATCAACTCTAGTCATTCTCCACATGTTATCGATTTCTTGGTTCCTCCCAAAAATAATCTTGAATGGGCATCCACACTTCTTTGACTTCGTTTTGTACACCCTAGTCATCTTCTTATCATACACATAACCCTTTCTCTTGTGACTTTCATCCGGCGATCCATAACACTCGCATACCATTTCAAACCGCGTAGAATTCTGTTGGGTGTTTTTCACTAAAACACACATCTTATATTTTTCTTTCTCAATAACCCACTTGACCGCGTCGTTTTTATCCTCTCATTCCAAATCATTAGCATAATGTGCGTAAGTATCAGGACCCCTAATTTTCTGAGCTTAAGGCTGATCCGGCATGGTACCAATGCCATAATCTACAAAACATCAAAAGTTTAGTTGATATGTATTACCAAAGTCGGCAAGGTATACATATAAAACACTATCTATCCGGCACGCAATAAAAAATGAACATTGTCGACATAACAACAACCAGCAATGTTGTAAAACTTTAAGATGCCGGCTTGAGCATTTTCAAGTTTGTTTGTATTACCATGGTCGGCAGGGTCTACATATAAAACACTGCCGGATAGAAACAACCGGCATGTAAGAGAATATAAAAATTATCGACATGAAAACAGCCAGCAAGGTATGAAAACTTGAAAATGCCGGCATAAGCATTCTCAAGTAACGGCTCATGTGTTTCAAAAAATAGAAGTCGGCAAGGTTAAAATTTTCTACACTGTCGGCGTGGTACTGCTCATGAATAGTCGGAAAGTTGTGCAAAGTAGAACCACGCCGGCTACTAAGGTCGGCATGATCGACATTCATCGACCTTGCCGACCCTGTACAGTAGAATTGAAAGAAAAAAAACAAAATCGATCATTTAGATGGAAAAATCACAATCTTCACCACCTATGTTGTCTACCTGATTAATTGAAGCTCCATTATCTTCTTCTTGGTCATTGGACTCTACGTTTGGATCAAGACATTCATCACTTACATACCCATCTTGAGTTTGAGGAAAATAAAAGTGAGGATCATGCAAATAATACATTCGATCATGGTCTGGTAGATCATCATACAAGTACTCATCTGTAGGAGGAAAGTTAGAAGGCTCCCCTACTTCAAAATCAGGATTTGAATCACTCATTTCACTCATATCACAAATTTCACAAAAACCCTAACTCCCCTCCCCCCAAAAAAATAACCTCCTCTACTACTTCATACTAATTCTCTCTCTAAATGATTTCTAAAACCCAACTTATAACTAAATCAACTAACTAATCTAACTAATTTAATTGATCTAATCATTTTAATTAAATTAGAGTTAATCATTATGGGGGGCATTTTAGCCATTTAGAAAAATCTAGGTTAAGGGGTGGCTTGGCTTTACTTCATGAATTTGTCTTATTGGGTATACCCCAATTAATCTGGGCATACCCCAATCAAGCCAGGTTTGTTTATACACGTCGAAGGTCAAACAATTATCACTATTAAACACATGGCACAATCAAAATGCATTATTAGAACAACACATGCCCAACCAAAGGTATATGTGATGTCATTTCCAATTACAAAATCCTTATAAAGACTTAAATGATTGATTTAAATGTTTGTCTTTCTTCATTTAGTTAGGCAGTGACTAAATTCAACCCACATTTGGATTAAATACAATCCTGACTAAATGCAACCCACCAAAAAATGTAAATTGCTAAACACAACCTATATCACTTTTAACAATTTTGTTATATACAACCTTACCGTTGACCGATTTAATCCGTCCTTAAATTGAATCTCTTAATATTTTTTCATTCTTTGAAAAGAGAACAAGGTAAAGACCGAGGAAGTCACCATCATGGTGATATTTTTTCTAGCTTCTCTTTCATGGAGAAATTCACACGAAGAATCGGCTGAGAAACCCAAAATCCTTCTTCTCCGGAACCCCTTTCATGCTCTCAAAAGTAAAAAGAAAAGAAAGAAAGAAGAACTATTAGTAACTGCTAAATCCTTCTTCTCCACCACAGAGATTAATTAGCATGTTACAATCCTTCCTCATTCGCTGAGCAAATCGATTGAAAACATCAATCCATTAACCATCACTGACTCTTTGTGTTTCGTGTGAACCATCACTGATTAACAACCATTAGTTACATTACTTTTGGCCGACATTAGGCTTTCAAGTCAATCAGGACTAAACGACTGTGTGCCTCGGCAAACTGTACAACTACTGGGGAAAAGTATCACAATGATAAGATGTAAATTCAATATGTACATGAAAAGGGACGAAATCAATTTGGCTTAACCATACACATCAGCAAGGTTTTTATCTAATATCCTTGATTATTTGTGAATAATTTAATCCAACTATAATTAATCTTCCGACCTAATGTCCATGATGTTGCCAAATTTATCCATTTTTGTCTTTTAATGGTTTGGCCAGCCCTGCTCATCACCTAATGTTTTTTGTCTTCCAAACACTCCATGTCGATGGAATCAAAGTACTTTCATGGAATAAGTGTTATGACTAGGGTCTGAACAAGGAAGACGATAGTAAAACCTAAATGTAAACTTAACGTAATTGAAAATGGTTTAGCTATTTTTGGTTTTAGATTATGAGTAGAATTTTACTTTGACTTTTTTTGGGTTGTATTTAATTACTTTTAAAATAAAATGTATCGGAATTTTAAAAGTGGTATCTCGATTGCATTTAATCCAAACGTAGGTTGCATTTAGTCACTGCCTTTAGTTAATAATAGTAAAAATAAAGGAAGAAGTTTAAATAAAAATGAAAAAAATAATATTCCAAACATGAGTTATCGGTGCGTCCAAATAAGAAGTCCGCAGGACGCGGATATTAATGTGTCAGACACGCATCATGTCAGCGTCACGATTCCAAAAACGGACCGTCCGTGCAACCCAGGTTGAGTCCAATTTATATATAACAAGTAAGATTCTCTGTCACCTGGCTTTTCTCATCACTTTCGTTTCCTTTCGCTTTCATTTCATTCATTTTGACATTTTCTTCTTCTGATTTTTTACACTCAGTTACACCTAATTAATTGTTTATTTTTTATAAAAAAAAAATGTTTCTTTCTTACCACAACTAGTAGTATAATGCTTCAAAAAAAAAAAAAAAAAAACTAGTAGTATAATTTATTGAGCTGATTATGCGGCACGTGTAAGGTTCTAACTGTCGAATGCACGTGTTTAACTGCGCCGTGTAAGTAGCTGACAGAAATTATCGGCTTTTGAATCGGCTACCGTATGTGTGGCTTTGGCTAGACTATGTTTTCTGCAGTGACATTACAGACCTGGCTACTATAGTAGTAGTACCAAGAGATTTGAGACCTGAGTGAAACATGGGTGCTATGTCTTCGTGATACTTTTTCTCTCTTTGGGAAGTCTTATGAAAGTGGTTTGTATCTGTCTTTTTAAGGTATATCCTTGCTATCCAGACTTTTCTCTCCAAAAACTTTACTAACGGAAAACCTCTTCTGACTGATCTCTTTTTGATCAGATTGGCTCCATCGGGGAGGATCTGAGCAAAATAAACACCAGATGTAGCTCTTCCCATGCCTGATCTATGGTCTTCTGTTAATTTTTTAATGTTTTAGTTACCGTTCATCTTCGGCCCTCTTTCTTGTTGAATTTTTATGTTTTCTCTCCGTATGTCAATGAATGTTCATGTAGGTATGGACAGAGATATTTTGCAGGAAAGAAATCAAATCATACAACCATTTTCGAACCTATTATATGAAGAAAATGAAGCATCTCCAACAGATCTGGATTCGGTTTCATCTCCACCTCCTGCTTCCGTTGTTTATGGTGGTCATGGAACTTTATTTTGGATTACTTTTAAGATTTGGTTCGACTGGGTTTTTTCGTATTTGAGGGATGCAATAGTCTCAGTGATGGTTTTTTTTTTATTTGGGTCGCTTTTCTTTCGTCTTTTGCTTTATGCGTGCATCGGATAATCTTCAGATAGGATTTTTGCTCCGGTGTCTTCTCCGGCGAATCCGGCGAGCTTATTGGTTTCCGTCCGATAAAGAATTAGTTCGAGCAGAAAGAAGTTTGGTTAGCGTGAGTCGTATGCAGAGCATGCCGGCAAATAAAATTTCAACCCCAAGCAGCAACTCCTATGTTATTTATTTAATCTCATCCTCTGAACCGGCGAAGCAGTCCTATACCTACATTAGTCTTTGTTTTTGTTGCTTTAGATGTAATTATTTTTGCTTTAGTCTTTGTTTTTGTTGCTTTAGATTTAGTAATGAATGTTGAGATAATAGCAAATCCATCAACATCAGTATCAAGTTCGGTTGCAATTGTTACAGCATCCTCAATGCCAGAGTCAGCCCGATTCTTTCTACTACATACACTTGAAGACCGATTCAGATCACCATGGTTACTTGAGACACTTTGACTACTATTGGAGACACTTTGGTTACATTAGTTACATTTTGGCTACTGGTACTATTAGTTGGGTCACCGTTACCTTGATTGTATTAGGCAACCTAAATATCAAAAACTCCAGTTCATGTTATTTACATGTTCTGATGAACATAGGGTTGGATTCGATCCAGTCACTACCTTGTGCTTTGACACATGCTGGTTTTGTTTTCAAAACAAGTTTGGCCCAAGATGTTTGTTCCTCTCCTTTGCGAGAGAGGAGGTTCTCTGAAACTGTTTTTAGATCTGAAAGGATAGAATTAATAGGCAAGAATTGGTGGGGATACTGTAACTTGTATGAACATTATCTGATCTTGAAAAAAATCTGTAAGGTTTTCCGATCTCCTAAATCGGTGGTTTATGTAATGTAACGAGGTTAGCCTATGTAATGTAACGAGGTTAGCCTGGTTTATGTAATGTAACGAGGTTAGCCTATGTAATGTAACGAGGTTAGCCTGGTTTATGTAATGTAACGAGGTTAGCCTATGTAATGTAACGAGGTTAGCCTCTTTTTCGAAAAAAGAAAAGAAAATATCAACAATGTTTATTAACTAGCCGAACAGATATTCCTAGAGATTAGAGTACCGGCCTAACAGGCATGACATGTATTATGCTGATCAATCTGCTTTTTTCTATCCGTACATCGTTATAAGCGTGATTTGTACTTAAGTCTGTGACTGATCATGGTCTCAATAACTTTACTCTGCTTCGAAAAAGAAAAAATTAATAGGGGGATATTGTTTTTATGCTTCTTAATTGAAGTTCATGGTATTACAGGGGCTCATAGGATTTGGTTTTGAGGATCTTTGAATTCAATTATCCAAAATATGGAAGACGGGACCTAATTTATTATCAAAAATACAAAAGTACCGATTTCATAACCAAAATAATTACCAAATCTAAACCCTAAAAACTAAACTTATAAAAAAAAAAAAAAAAACGTATCTTCTTCTTCTCCTCCATCGCCGCTTCTTCTTCTTCTTCTTCTTCTTCTTCCTCTTCCTTTTTTTTTCTTTTTTCGTCAAGGACTATTATCGTTGATTCTCAGCAAGTAATAACTTTAAATGGCCAAGAATCGAAAACCCAACCCTTTTTATTGCTTTTGATCCCATAAATAGGTTAGATTTGATTAAATTAGAGATTGGAAAAATTAGTTTCAGAACTGAATTCGGTTGAGAAATATTGATTTCCCAACCGTAGGATTGATTTATGGTGGAAAAAAATATTGATTTCCTCACCGTAAAAATTTCCTACGGTTGGGAAAATATGAACTCCCAACCGTAAATGATTTACCTAACTTTTGTATACGGTTGGAAAACTCAACCGTAAGTTACCCTGGTTTTGTATACGGTTAGGAAAATATGAACTCTCAACCGTAACTTCAATTTTCAGAAGAAAAAAAATTAAAATTTTATACGAATTTTTGATTTTGATTTTCAGGTATTAACCATAATTAAATGATTAATCTAATCTAATTACTAATCTTACTTAATTTAGTTAACAACAACTTTAGCGTACATTGCAGTTTGCACAGACAGGGGAAAAAAGAGGTCAAAAATTTGACAACAACTTCAGCTATTCTTTGATTCTTTGTGGTGGTGAATAGGTCTCAGAGTTTTATCCCAATTAATCATGTGTTGTCTGTCTAAATTTGTTGTAGGAATGGGGTAGTTGCTAGTTTCGGTTCATCATATTCTGATTAAACATTTTATGACAAACTTTAAAGATTCTGTTGGGTATCTCTAGTGAAGATATCATCACTGACAACATATATGCAAGTAAGTTACTGGAGGATTGAAAAGGAGATATGCATGAATCTATGGATCTTGCTTCTTTCTAAATCCTTCCCCATACATTTTTTTCCCATAAGCTTAGCTTTCGAAGAAAAATAGAAATAGCTGAAAAACAAAAAAACCTTTGAGGGCTCTTATGAATTCTATTATTTTCAAGCTTGGTAAAGGGGCGTCATGAATTGGTAGAGGGGCGTCAAACTAATAAGACAAAAAAGGTCATTAGAAGTAAATTCAAGTGCCCCTTATCAATAAAAAATCTGTAAATGACTAATTAGCCCTTATTGTTAATAATCAAGATTAGTAATGATAATTAAGATTAGTGTTGATTATCAAGATTAGTGTATTATAACTCTAAAATCAGATTTTTAGAGTTATAAAAAAAAAAAAAATTTGAGGAGAAGAAAACTTACGTGATATTTGTGAAACCCTAGATTTTGATTCACTCTACCAAAATGAGTGAGTCCAGTTACCCGATATACTTCTAAATTAGTTCCAATTAGCTTTTTCTCGCTCAAAATTATCTAAATTACATAACAAAATCAAAATTTTGAATTTTCAGAAGAACTTACGGTTGCAATTTTGCTCGTGTTACGGTTCGTAAGTTATCGAATACCAATCGTAACTGGTTAAATTTGGGGAAGATCCAATCGTAAAAATAGTTACGGTTGGTAATTTAATTTAGTTACCAACCGTAACTAAATTACGGTTGGTAACTAATAAATAGAAACCAACCGTAACTAACCTACGGTTGGTAAGTCATCTTAACTTTTGAACCGTACATAACTATTTGATAAGTTGTTAACATTCAGGATGATTTACGGTTGGTAAGTTTAATTGAGTTTCAAACCGTAACTCAATTACGGTTGATAAATATGATGCAAATAAAAACGTAATGGCTGAACATATTCCCAAAACTAAGAACTTACGGTTGGTATTTGAGTTTAAACCAATAGTAACATCAACCCAATCTACGATTCTGGTTCGTATTTGAGTTATTACCAATAGTAACTAGCATAAACCCAGAAATTTCAATTTCAATTTTCATTCAAAACCCTAATTTTTGATACAAAATTAACTTAAATCCAACACAATAAACTAAACCCTAACTGGGTTTTTCCAAACATTTTTCAAATCGCAGAATAATCGAAGACGATGACATTTTTGGTTTTAATGGAGGTTAGGGTTGATGGATGAGAAGAGAAGATGAAAAAAAAAACTGATTTGATTTTGGTTAATTAAAAAAAATTGATTTGATTTTGGTTAATTTAAGGTAAAAGGGGTAATCTAGTCATTCTACACATCTATAGGACACCCCCTAACCAATAAAAGGGACATTGCTATCACACTTGACACCCCTCTACCAATTCATGACGCCCCTTTACCAAGCTTGATTATTTTAAATGCGGATGTGGTGGACCTATTTTCTTACCCAAAATACAAAAATATCATTTGATAACCAAAATAATTACGCTAAACCTAAACCAAAAAAAAAAAAAAAAAACCTGTCTCTTCTTCTTCATCTCCTCCATCGCCTCTTATTCCCATATTTTTTTTTTTTCTCTTTAACGATGATTAATCGTCGATTCTCAGCTAGTAATAATTTTAATTAGGTAAGAATCGAAAATCCAAATCTTTTTTATTACTTTTGATCCCGTAAATAGGTTAGATTTGGTAGGAGATAAAAAATTAGTTTCAGAAGTGAATACGGTTGGGAAATATTGATTTCCTTACCGTAAGAAATTTCTACGGTTGGGAAAATTTGAACTCCCAACCGTATAAAATGTTTACGGTTAGGTTTTCCTATCGATATTAAATTTTCAAAAAAAATCAAAATCTAGTTTGTGTACGGTTGGAAAACCACACCGAAGGATTTTCCCACGGTTGGAAACCCCATCGTAAACTCAACTGAATTTTGATACGGTTTGAGTTTCATAGCGTAAATCCCCCAGAAAGTTTAATACGGTTTGGTTTTCATACCGTATATCCCCTGGAGTTTGGCTACGGTTAAAAACCCCTCCGTGGCTTTCCCTAGATTTCTAAACGCTTCTTTTTTCTTTCTGTTTAAACTCGAGCTAATTTTAATCAGAACAATCACTCTCCACCATCCCTTGTTTCTCTTCATAGCTCAATCATTCAAGGCTCTGTCAACAACAACTCCATTTATTTCCCATCACCGTTAACCTAATCATCATCATACGATCATGAACTCCATTAGCAAAACCGATCAATCACTCTTCAACATTGGCACAACCAACATCTCAACGAAACCGCAACTACATCATCATGGCACTTCACCTTCACCATCGAGTCTTGACCACAACCCCAACAAAAACATCCTTTTTTCCTTCTTATTTAGCACGATCACCATCATCAATCGCCCGTGTTTACTCATCTTCACCATTAATGGCAGCACAACCTTTCCCTATAATTCAAATAATTAGTCTGATTTTATCATTAATCTTATTTAATTTAATTAACCTAATCATTAATATTAATTAATCATTGAGATAATGGATTTTGGAATTACTATTTGATCACCCGATTTTTTGTCATTTTATGAGCCATTAAAACCAAAATATAGGAGCCCCTATAATAGGATTAAAAAAAAATACAGTTTGAATTAGACAGAACCACTTTTTTTTTTACAGATTGTCCTTAGCAAAATATTGTTCATCCATTCCTCAAAAGAACGATGATAATGAATACATCCATCTCGAATAAGAACTCGCTCACTAGATAAATTTTCATGATAATAAGTATGCAAATTTTAGAGTTGTCAAACGGGCCAAGCGCGTGGTAGGCTTAGGTTCGGCCCTAGCCTTAGTACTATTCATGAAAAAACCCCAAACCCCAAGCCTAAGCGGGTTAGCCCTGGCAGGTTGGCGGGTCGACCCTAGTTCTCATATAGAGTATGCATACTTATCCAAATGAAGTTGATTGTACAGTACCTAGGAATTTCTGTAAATTTTATATATGTTGGTTAAGAGACCCATCATGTTTATAACTCAGCTATAGCTCTTGGATGTCTCCTTCGGATAGACACTTGATCAAAGCATTAATCACAAGCTTACTTACACTAGGAAAAACTTATCCAAATTGAGAAGAGAGCATTTTGGTTATATTGAATAACAAATTAGTTAGTTGAAGAACCAGTTAACTTTTCTTCAATCTCTGCCATATAGTAATCAGACTAGCCTTCAAATCTAGAATACTATAGACAATCTGCATCAGTGGAAAAAAAATAGAGGCTGATTTTTTGTAGCAAAAATCAGGAGACCACTAGATTAAAGATGTTGATAACAATACATCTTACTTTCATGCTTCCGCAAATAGAAGAAGGGAAAGAAATAACATAATAGCTTTAAGAGATTCAAATGGTCAGTGGTATCACACTAGAGAAGAATTAACTAGCTTCCGCACTAAACATTTTTCGGATATAGCTACCACGACTAATATATCACTTCAAGATTCCTTCTTCGTCCATATTCAAAATGTTATCTCTTCAGTAGATAATGAAGCACTTTTAAGGTTTATGAAGTGATTCAGAGTCTACCTAGATGGAATTCACCGAGACTTGATGGTTTCCCGTCTGGTTTCTTTCAATTTCAGTGGGAAACAATGTGTGATGATATTACTAATGGTTCAAAACTTCTTTGAAGCAATAAAACTACTATATCATATAAGTAATACTCATATACGTTTCATACCTAAAACTCAATATCCGGATTCACCTAACGATTACAAATTAATTGGGTTATATAATAATATATATAAAATTATATCTAAATTGTTGGTTAGAAGGATGAAGCCACTCGCGGATAAAATTATCTCTCCAACTCAGGCTGCTTATGCTCCTAAGAGATATATAAATGATAACATTATAATAGCTCATGAATTAATACATTCCATGAAAAGATATAAGAAGAAAACAAGGAATGTTGCTTTAAAACTAGACATGTCTAAAGCATTTGAGCGTCTAGAATGGATTTTTCTAGACAAAATGCTTCAATCCTTGGGTATCTATGTTGAATGGAGAGAAATGATTTACCAGTGCATTTCAACCACTACAACATGAATCAGACTGAATGGTAGTTCTTGCGAGGAGTATATTTCTACAAGAGGATTAAGACAGGGGGATCCATTATCCCCCTACCTCCTCAATATAGCCATGGAGTAACTATCTAGAACTTTAGTAATTGCTGAAGATAAACATCTCATTCAAGGAATTCGAGTAGTAAAAGAGGCTCCCTCAGTTAATCATCTGCTTTTTTGCAGATGATTGTTTGCTCTTTTTTCAAGATGACCAAAATAGTATCACCAATGTTCTTAATATTCTTAATAATTTCGGTAATCTCTCAGGTTAGATGGTCAATTTTTCTAAATCAACAACTTCCATCACGGGGGATATGTTACATGAAGAAAAAATAACTATAGTTGAAAGATTGGGGGTAAAACAACTTTGTTCTTCTGATAAATACTTGGGATTACCTATCCTGCTTGGTAAATCCAAAACAAACTCTTTTAACTCCATCAGGGAAGCCTTTGAAAACAGACTTAATGGTTGGAACTCTAAAATTCTTAGCCAATATGCAAGAACTACAATGATCAAATCAGTTTTAAATTACATCACAACATATTACATGAGTAATTTCAAGCTACCAAAAAACACTCTTAAAAAACTAGATACAATACATAGGAGATTTTGGTGGATCCATAAGAATAATAAGGTTCTTAACTTCATAGTTTGGGAGTGTCTTTTCAATTCTAAAAGTGAGGGAGGTCTGGATTTTAGAGAAATTTAGAGCAATACAACACGACACTAATTACTAAATTATCTTGGAGGCTTTGTACAAAATATGATCAACTATGGGTCAAATCCTAAAGCCAAAATACTCTTCTTAATGTGAATTTATTCATATTCAGAATCACTCTAACATGGATATGGAAGGGGATAAAACAACGGATAATGAAGAAGTTTCACAGATAGGATGTTAGATGTGGTACAAAAACATTAGTTATGGAATGTTCCTCTTATCCAAGCTCTTTTTCCTGATCACATTAATGATCTCGTTCTTAATATCCATTTGGTTCAATATGGTCAAGACACAATTATTTAGAAGACAAATAAGATGGGAAAGTTCACTGTCAAACCTGCTTATAATGCCTTAACTTCTAACTCTCATTACAGGAATCAACAGAGACACACTATCCTTAGAGATATATGGAAAAAACTTTGGAGAACCAAAACTCCACATAGAGTAAAAAAGGTATATTAATTATATGTCCCTACTTTTGACACCCAATAAATATATCCTTATTCAAAAATAAATATGTCCCTACTTTTTTATAACCTTATCCATTTAATATTAAATTACCTTAATACCCTCACCCATGTATATTTTTCTTTATTTCAAAATGCAACAAATTTCTTCCTCTACCATTTCACCACCACCACCACCATTCAACCACCACCGTTCAACAACCACCACCTACCAACCACCACCATCACTAATATTTCACCACCACTCCTTAAGCACCACCACTAGTCTATTGCCGCCACCACCACTAGTTCGTCACCGCCGCCGCCACCACCACCGCCATCGCCGCTGGTTTAAATATTTTTGTATCAACAAAAAGTAGTTGATCCATTTTAGTTGGATCAAACAGTGGATGTTTATCCATTGCAATTGGATCAACAGTAGAAGTTTATCCATTGCAGTTGGATCAACAATGGATGTTTATCCATGTTGATGGAAAAATGCTACCACTTTATCAGCTGCAGTTTCAGATCCACCAAAAAAACCATAAACAATAGAAGTTTATCTAGTTTATCCAAGAAAAAAGGATCAACAGTAGAAGTTGATCCAATTTTAGTGGATCAACAATGGAAGTTGATCCATGTAAAATTGGATCAATAATGATAGTTGATCCATGTAAAATGGAGTGAACTTGGCGTGAGTCGAACACTCATCATCTGACATGGAGTCAGTCATGCTACCATTGCACCACAAGTTCAGCATTGGAAAAAATTTACATGATTTAAACTACAAAAACATGAGTTCAAAGGATCAACAACAGTAGTTGATCCCATATAGATGGATCAACAACCATAGTTGATCCAAAATATATGGATCAACAACCATAGTTGATCCAATATCACTTCCTGCTTCAACCCAAATAACCACCATATTTCATTACCCGTAGCTTCATAAACACCAACAGCTCCAAGATCAACTTCAAAAAAAAAATACACAAAAACATAAACTCGACCATAAAAAAACTAAATAGAACATTAAGCAAATGTATAGATGATTCACCTTGATATGACAACAATATCCCAATTGGTAAATCTCGCCATGTACTTGAGCACTAGTGAAGTGCTGTCTCACATGCAGATAACCTTCACCACCTTCCCTTATCTACAATAACACACAAAAATCAAATAATTAAAATCCCAAAACAAAAAGTTACAAAATGAACAAACAATTAAAAACAAATAAATAACCAAAAGAATCACAACCTTGGTTGCATCATATCTGATGGGCCATCTTTGTCTAGCTTCTGCAATCGGTACCGGTTCACCAATTAAACGACAATTCTCTTTCAGTTTCTCAGATTTATTAATCTTCCTCTTCATTTTCTCCACAAGGACATCTTCAAGTTCTTCTTCCTCATCCACGGCTTCCTCAGGGTTTAAAATAACAAGATCTACGACCTCCTCTTTATCATCTTCTTCTTTTACACCAACCTTCTTCTTCCCTTTACT
Source organism: Papaver bracteatum (assembly GCA_023529315.1). Taxonomy (NCBI): domain Eukaryota; kingdom Viridiplantae; phylum Streptophyta; class Magnoliopsida; order Ranunculales; family Papaveraceae; genus Papaver; species Papaver bracteatum. The sequence goes on from JAJJWX010005130.1 coordinate 1,244,359, forward strand.
TATAACACTCTTTAATTTATTTGACGGACCATCTGATTTCTTCTTTAGTCCAGATTTATACACAAATTTACTGGTTGATTTCTTGTTCTTGTGTGGTAAATCAACAAGAACCGCTTTGCCTTTACCTTTAGCTGTTTTCGCCTCTGTTGATTTGGTATCTAGATCTACTGCACGACTAGGTTCAGGTTCTAGCTCTTTGATTCTGAGCATTGTTCTGTTCTTCTTGGGGTCAAGAGGATCATAATATTGAGGTTTTCTTCCTCTTTTCCGGCTAGCAGCTGTAATTGCCATCTGAAAAACTAAATAGAAATTAAAGCATAACTTTTCGCCACCACCACCGTCGTCGTCATCATAATCATTTTAAAAAATAGAAATTTGAAACCCAAAATTAGGGTTTAAAAATGAAATCATGCACAATTCAATTGAAAATCAGAGTGAAACTAACGAATCTGGTGCTTGGGATTATGTTAAGGAGACTAGTTTCTCTTTGATTCATCACTAAATTTGAGTTTCATAATTGAATCTGGTGAAATCGATCAAAACCAATTGTTTAGGAGGTGACAGTGGTGGATTTGGTTGAAAATATAAGATGTATTGATAATGGTAGATTTGAACGGAGGTGATGAAAGAATTGTATAGACGGTGGACTAGGAGGTGGTGTCGGATCTAATGGTATATTTGAACGGAGGCGGAACTGGTGAAGCTGTTGGTAGTGGTGCAGGCACCGGTGGGGTTTTTTTGTTTCTCTCTCGAATTTGAGATCGAGATAAGGAAGAACGAAAAAAGAAGGAAAAAAGATAAAAAGGTTAAATGTGGAATTATAAAAGTAATGTTTGGAGAGAAAATTTCGATTATGCCATTAGGGATATTTGTAAAGTTCTTCAAGGACATTTGTGAAGACCCATCAAAAACAAGGACAATAATTCAATTTCCACGTAAAAAAATTCATTTGGAAATCTCTCAGAGGGATTGTTCCTACTATTGTAAAGATTAGTCACTACAATGAGAATATTAACACCCTTTTCCCCCATTGTAGTTCTCAACCAGAAACTCTAGAGCATCTCATTATAAAATATGACTCAGCGAAAACTATCTGGCTAATTTTGAACATAAATGTTTATAACATTCAAGTTAACCACACAACTCTTACTTCTAGGATCAAAAGATAGTTTACAGATATGTCCAACATGGATGAGGATTCCTGGAATATATGGGTTACAACTATGATGATAACCACCTGGTACATATGGAAGAATAGATGCACTAAAGTGTTTCAGAATAGGAGCCCAACAATATGATGACAGTGAAAAACATTCCTTATTAATCATTGTTGCACTAACAATCAGGATCAGCATTCTTCAACTAGTCTTTCTTACAGTACAGATAAATGGACACCACCACATATCAATCAATTAAATATTAACATTAATGATTCATTTGATTATTTGCATAAAGTTTTTGGTGTGGGTCTGATACTTAGACATAATACAGGACCTTGTTATAATATCAGAGGCAGATACGTCCATGGAGGATTAAATGTAGAACAATCAGAATGCTTGAAAGTTAGAGAAGCTATCTTATGGGCCAAGACTCTAAATATCTGAAATGTGGTTTTTGAATCCGAATGTTTAAATGTAATAAACTCTATAACAGGTGCAACCACTTGTGTTCATTGGAAAAACTAGGGGATTGTAATAGTAATAAACATCTCTTGTCTAGCGTAGCTTATAGTACGATTAACTATGTAAAAAGAACAGGCAATAATGCAGCTCATAACCTAGCTAATCTTTTGACTTTTTTAGTAACATCCCAAATAAATATGCTGATGTATTAAGAGATGAAGAAGTTATATCCTGGTGTTATGTAATATCAATGTATAAATAAACTTTTCTTTGTGTATAAAAAAAATAGTATGCATACTTGTGTGTATATATATATTTATAAATAAGTTTAGTACACAGTAGTATGTAACCCGTGCTACGCACCGTGGCCGGTTGGGTCAGCTAATTTAGAGTGGCTGGGCTCTGCCCCGCGCCCGTGGTCAAATGTATTAGATTATTTTAGAACAATATTTGAATAGTTTGATCTTTTAAAGGGATATGGAACTCTAATACCATTTAGATATCTAATGATTTCATGATTTAAATTTGGTATTATAAACCTAAATTCACGTATCAATTTTATAGGCAGATATTAAAATAATTAAATTTTACTATGAATATTTGCAATTAAACATAATTATTCTTTTTTTTTGTACAACCTTTTCCTATCTAACGATTTTATCTGTAGAAGTTTTTGGAAGATATGTATATCACATGCAAATTTGTGAAATGCAATTTTCAAAGCAAAACAAAATAAAAAGAAATGTGAAATGCTAGAAGTTTGCATGCAGCGTTACTGCAGAGATACCTTTATTAACGTATAGATTTAGAAGTCGATCAATGTACTAGTACTATCTTGAGTCCATTTTTGCGTAGCACCTTGTCAGCATTACATGTTTTTTGGTGGTGTTTGAACTACTTCTTAAGCGTAGTTCCATGATACATCTTAATAGGTCTTATCCAAGATGGACACTGGTCCCCAAGGAAGAACGCCATGGTAGAACTGTTAATATAAGATTCACATCCATTTAGTTTAAAATTGCCACGGTTTAAAAAAATAAAATAATATATTGTCGGATAATAATAATATATGTTTCAAAAGCGGTGTGCCTAAAAATAAATGTTCATGTTATATATAATCTCTATTAATAAGCAAACACTTCATTGCCTTCTTCATTTATCTCAACCAATTGTGGCATGTCAGGACCCTTCTACATATATCATCTTGTTCATATCATCATCATCATGTTCATCCAGTTCGATCAACGTTGGCATGTCATCGTCGTTTTCTATTGTGTAATACTTTTTTTTTAACAGTCGTTCTTAGTAGGTGTCTGGAGTTGTACTTACCCATTCGTTTTTGTTTAATAGATATGCTTTCTCCAAAGTATCATCACAATGAAATATGTCATGTACTTTTAGAGTGAGACATATGAAGTTTATTTCTTCAAGTTTGAATTTAAATACTATTGATTTTTGTACTTAATATTTCTTCTACGCAGTCTGCCCCGTTTATCAACAAAATAAAATTATTTTTTAAGAGATTGCATTCTATTTTTTTTCCCGAAAATTGTGCTTATCATAAATATTATGATTACCTTCACATCCCTGAAAAACAAACTGAACAATATTTATAACTTTAAATCCCCAACCTTTCTTTCATGCATGTTTATCATATCTATTATAACTCCAGATAATTAGATCACCAACAATATAGTTGCAGGAATTCCTACACTACACCCCTCACAAGAATTCATAATAATCAACACATATTTGAAGATTAAGAACAACACTTTTATTGATTAATTCTCAGAAATATTACAAGAAATGAAAGAAATCAAGAATACAACTGCTCTCTTAAACTTTCTCTCTCCTCAAAACTTTCTCAATACTCCCAAATTGATCTCTCTCTCTCTCTCTCTTCTGAGTCTATTATTTCTCTTTATATAGGGTAGTTACATAGTGGATGACAACTAAGCTATCCTTTAATTTCAGATCTGACTCGCCATACTCTCGCAGTAGTTGTAATGTTAATTTTCGCAGATGATATAATCTTCGCAGGCTCGTCATGCTCTTCTCGTGTTTCAGTTACCATCATCCGTTATGTCATTCTTCGAGTCATTCTGCGACACTCGCAGTGTGTTGTTGAAGAAATCGCAGAAATGTTGTTTATAAATTTTGCAAGAATATTATTGTGGCGATATTCTGATCCTACATCTTGCCTCTTCTCATGTCTTTTCTGCGAAGGGTAAAAGATCATGAGAATTGAAACTTTTTAAAACACCGCAGATGTTCATCTTTTCAGATTCTTCTGTTCTGACACGTTTCTGCATTCTTCGCCAGATTTATTACACGTATCTTTTCTTCCATTCAATTTCTGACACGTCCTTTTCAACCGCTGCACTTCAACCGTTCACGTCTTCTCTTCGCATTAAATGCACTTATCTTCTCGAGAATTCTTACCTTCTACATATATCTTCTTCATTCTCCTCTTTTCTTCTTTTTACTTTCTTTTTTCTTCTCTCTGCAATTTCACTTTTCTTCCGCAACTTCCGCATCTGCTACTGTTGTAACTTTTCTCTTATTCTTTTGATCTTCTATTCTTTTCTTCATTCCCATACTAAGAATGCCTCCAGCGGGTCGTAAAAATCTAATTGCCTTTGAAAAATTGTAAAAGAAGCTTCAAGATAGAGGTTTTACTTTATCTACCATTCCCGATCAAAACCCTAAGGCTGAGCTCCCTGTTAAATTATTTTATGACCATCCATGTAATCGCGAGAAGATCATAGTTTCACTAGGTCAACTTGAAGCTGGCCTTCCCATTCCTCTTTATGACCCTGAACTTCCTTTATTCTATGAAATACTTTCTCATGCGAAATTCTCGCGGGCTGTATATCAGTAGAGTGGGGATTGCATTCGTTTGATGCTTGAGTTTGCTACTCGCGGTTCTGGTAAGGAATCTCTTTACCCCTTAAAGCGAAAAACCTTAAATTCGCTAAAGTTTTAATTGTTCCTGCGAAGTATACTGTAGAAAATTTATTCTCGAATTATGAAATAATCCCCATGAGGAAGGATATCACTTGTTGGGGTGTCCGCTTATAGAATAAGGATGACGTTGCTGAAGACAAAGTTCTTATGCTAGACATTGACTGACATCCGAGCAACAATTCATCTCCTCGCTACTCTAATGATGATAAATGGTGTATTTTCCCATTACTTTTAGAGGGCCCATATATCTCTGTGTAGTTGCAGGAAATCCCACAATACACCTCTTATCATATCTTGATTTTAATTTCTAGATCTACATATAAAAATGGTAGTAAAATTGCGAAAAAAATTTATAAACGGACACCAAGATTTTTTACATGGTTTGATCAATATGATCTACATCCATGATTCTTCACTATAATCGTTTAAGTTTACATTTGATTTATATTGATAATCTCCATTAATGGAGTTCTAAATCTAGTTTTGGGGAAGAAGATGATAAAGAAAAATACATTATTTCTCCTAATATTTCTCTGCAAAATATCTCTATCTCTTCTAAAATTGTCTCTCCCTCTTTCTCTCTCCTGATCTTTTCTTTATATAGGTATCTTCATAGTGGGTGACATCTCACATTCAACTCATCTTTCCCATTTTTTAGGATTTCTGCTATACTCCTTATAGGCTCTGCTATCGTGCTCGCGAGACTATTTTGTCGTGCTCGCGAGACTATTTTGTCGTGCTCGCGAGACTATTTTGTCATGCTCGCGAGACTCTTTTGTCGTGCTCACGAGATCTGCTACCGTGCTCGCGAGACTCTTTTATAACCACAAAATCTTCATTTCCTGCCTTGCTCTCTCGATCTCCCGCCTTGTGCTCGCGAGAATTCTCTCTAACTACAAAATCTTCACATCTTTCTCATGTTTTATGTTGTCATTGTCTATTGCATCATTCTTTGTATTATTCTCTGACTCTCGCAAAGTGTTGTTGAAGAGCTTGCGATGATGGTCGCAGAAGTGTTGTTAATCCCGCGTGAACATAGTTGTAGCGATATTCTGGTCCTACATCTTGCCTCTTTTTTCTTGAATATTGCTTGAAAAGTAATCTTTAAGAAAAAATCTGTTGTTGTAGTAGTCTTTGATCTTTGTTGATGAAGGAACGAGCAAAAGAATACTAGACTCGAAAATTATGTACTTGCCTCTATTCTTTTGTGAAGTTCCATATCTTTGCTAAGTAAATAAGAAGTATTAACTCTTGAAGTATTCGAAGTATGAAGTATCCTTGAAGAAATATAAGAAGTACTCAATCCTCGAAATATAAGAAGTATCTGTCCTTGAATGAAAATCATAAGTATTGCCTTTGTTCATGCGAAATTATTACTTCATTTTTGGTGAAAATACCTGTCCATTTTGGAAATGATTCTTGCCGAGAAGATAAAGAACATAAAAAAATTTCTTGGTAATCCATAGTTGTCTCTGTTCTTTATCTATGGAGGTAGAATCCTTGATAAAATGTTAAATGAACGAATTTTTTATTTATTCTTATCTTGCCTCTGCCTCATGCGATAAAATAATCATATTCTGCGAAATAATCACATTTCCTGCGAAATTCTGGAATAGTTTGCGAGGTGCTGAATGAGTTTGCAAGTTTCTGAATGTGTCTACAAGATTATAAATGTATCTGTGAGTTTTTTAATGTGTCTGCGAGTTTCTGAATAACCCTGAGAAATTATGAATAGTGCTCCTGAAATAGTGATATGAATAGTGCTGCGAGATTATAGATAATCCTCTTGAGAAACTCTGAATAGTACTTCTGAGAAATTCTGAATAGTATTTCTGAAAGATTCTGAATAGTACTTTCTTTCTCTCTTGCGATGAACAAATCTGTCCTGCATTGTTAAAAGAAAATAATTAATGTTTGAGATTATTCTATTGGTCTTATTTTGCCTTCCTAGTTAAAGGTCTTATTTTGCCAATTTTTCTTTTTGCGACAAAATCGCAGGACGTCTTTACATTTGCATGTATTGATCCATTGATCTTTCTTTATCTTTACTCTTTGATTGTATTGAGACAATATGTCAAGTCTAAGTTCCCTCGCGAGATCAAAGCCTCATGACATTGCCGTCTTGCGATGAAATCGCAGGACGTCTTTACATTTTCATGTAAAAACCCATTGATCTCATCTTAAATTTTTCTCTTATGGCTTGTTGCCTCTGTATACTTTTTGTCACGCGACAATATGACATGCCTAAATGTTCTTGCGATCATAAAGCCCCATGACATTGCCGTCTTTAGACACTTACCAGCTCCCTAATGGAGGGTGTCGCCCTTATTTCCCCCCTGGTTGCCCCTTCAAGGAGGGAACATCGGCCATACAAGACTAGCTCCTCCCATCCGGATTTACCAACAACCAGTTATTTTCGCAGCCTCTTGTCCTTTATGCCTATATGGCCTATAGTTACAAGACTGCACCCTAAGTGGGGTTTTCTTCGGGCCATGTGCATCGTAGCCAAGACTTACCAAGAATGGCCAGGGTAGGTTCGTCCGTCCCGGGAACTCTTGGCTCAACCGTGTACCTCGGCGCCTTGGTCATACTCTGCACTTCTTAGAATAGACCCTCGGTCGTCTAACCAGGGTATAACCTTATATAGTTGGGAATCCAAGGTACCTCTCCTGGATAGGTTTTATTTAACCCCAACATCTTCATGACTCAGGTTCCAGCAGCGGTATAACCTTATCCCTGAGTCACGCAAAGAGATACCCCCTTATATGACGCACTATTAGGTCTTACATTTGCCTCTTGCGAAATTTTATCCGCGAACTAGGGTGAACGCCATAAAGGTTCGTCCCACTCTTATGTCTCTGCGAAATTGTATTCGTGTTTCTCGCGATAGCTTCACGTTTCTTTATTCTTTCATTTCTGTCAATTCTTTCATTTCTATCATTTCTTCTTTCATTCTCATAACATCATATTTGAGGTAAATATTCTTTAAAATCTTTTGAAATCTTAGAAATATTCTTTGAAATCTTGCGATTGTATCGCATTTGCTAAATCAAAAATCTCTTTCTGTAAAAGAAATATTCTAGAGTAATCTTTGAAATCTTTAGATTGTATCGTGTTTTTAAATCAAAAAACTTTCGAATAAATTTTTTTCTAGAGAAATATACAAATTGAATGTTCTCGGTTTTTTGTAATTTTGAAGTCTTTGTAATCTTGCGAGGGTATCGCTTTTTTGGAAATTAAATCAATTTTTTTTGAAATCTTAAAAGTTTTTGCGATAATTTCATTTTCTGTAATCTTTGAAACCTTCAAAAATTTTAGAGATCTTTAAATTTTTGCGATAATTTTTGGTAAGTCAAATAAAAAATCTTCGAAATCTTAGAAACGTTCTTTGAAATATTGCGATAGTATCTCTTTTTGTGAAATAAATCAAAAATCTTAGAAATCTTAGAAATTTTTGTGATAATTTCGCTTTTTGAAATGTTTTGAGATCTATAAATTTTTTGCGATAATTTCACCTTTTGTAATCTTTTAAAATATTTGAAATCTGGCGATTGTGTCCTTTTTTTTAATTTAAATCAAAAAATTTTACTTGCGGTAAGTAAAATGTTATAGGAAAGGGTACTTAGCTCTTATGTGAGTTGTTTGAACGTCTCGCAGCAAAAAGAAGAGTGATGAGAGATGAGACTTGAACCCTTGACCTGCCTCTTGCATTTTCTCGCAACAAACCAACTGTGCTAGCCCTCTCTTGCGAATTAATCAAAGATCTTGCGATGTAATCAAAGTTTAACTGTTCGAGAGATAATTATGTAGAAATTTTGCATATTAAAAACAAACTTGCGAGAAGCAAGAATTGATCCCGCGATCTGCTGCGTGCATTTATGCCTCCCAACCAACTGTGCTTGTTCTCTTTCTTGCGAAATTTATCTGCGAAATAATCAAAGGTTGACTTGCGAATTTCACATAACAAAAATAAACTTGAGAGAAGCAAGAATTGATCCTGCGATCTGCTGCTTTCATTCAAGCCTCTCAACCAACTGTGCTAGTTCTCTTGCTTGCGAGATTTCTCTGCGAAATTATCATGAACTCTCTTCTGTGTGAAATATACCTGCGAAATTATCAAGGATTTCGCGAAAAAATATGCATGTGTTGGGACTTGAACTCGCAACCATGAACTCATTAATCTTCGCAGATCACCAACCGTGCTGCCTATTGCTTGCGAAATAATGAAACAATGCTGAGAGATTATCTATTTTTTCACCCTCTATAAAAAGAAGAAAATTATGCTTGCAGGAAAATTCGAACCTGTGACTACAATCTCCCATACTATTCTCTGGACCATCTGTTCAAGAACCTCTTTGCGAGATTATCGCAAAACTTTTTTCCTTATTCTTTTACTCGCCAATAAAAATGAGAAGAAAATGAAAAATCTGAATCTCTGCAAATTCGAACCCATGACCTCTTGTTTGTTCTTTGAACCTTGAACCAGCTGTTCTAATATTTCTTTGCGATATCTTCGCATAACACTTATCACTTTTTCTTTTATTTGTCCTTAGTATTTCATCAAAAATATGCGAAAATATCGCAGTTAGGAAGAATCGATCCCGCGACCTTAAACTTGTACGCTTCTGGTTTGACCAACTGTACTGTCTACAACTTGTGAAAGAGTGGCGAGATTCACATGACTTATTTTTTTATTTTTCCTTTGTATAAGCTTTCTCCTTGTCCCTTTCTATTTTCTTTTCTAGTCATGCAATTTTATCTTTCTTTCTTGCGAGAGTTCATTCCCTGCAAGCAATCACCATGAGTAATGCAAGTTTTATATCAAATTCATAAAATTGAAAACAAGGATAATCATCAATTTTATTTTTAAAATCACATAACCTAAAAAGAATGAAGTTTTTTGATGCTCTGAAATTCGAGAAATTCGCACAATCTAAAAATTTGAAATTTGCATGGCCAAATTTTTTTCATACGTTTTCTGTAAATTTTTTTTTTTTTTTTTAAACGATCATATAGGTTTGGAAAATTAAATTTGGATGATGCAAATATTTGAACAGAACTCGTTTTGATGTAAGATTACAATTGAGAATCAAATTTCTATGAAAAACAAAGCTTATTTCTGACGTTTGTTTCGTGAAGAGCAAAACTTAATAATCAAATTAATTTTTCCCAAAATTCCGGATATAAACAATCAAGCATAAAACAAGATAGAATAGTAAGGGATTTGTCATGTTTAAACTCATAGTTGATGTAGACTATGTTGATGTAGAAATTCATCCTTTTGACGTAGCTTTGCATCTTCGTCTTTTTCTTTAACTTTCTCTCACTGTGTTGTTGGTGTTTGCTTGAAGACACAGTTTCTCCATTGAAATTTCCACTTTTCCTCTCAAAACTTTTAGATCCCACGAATTCTAACTCTCCCGGTAGCTAATTTATTTGAACTTCTTCAATCTATCAAATAGCAGGTAGTGTTTCTAGCGCCAAATTGCAGGAAATCCTACAACACACCCCTTATCATATCTTGATATTAATTTCTAGATCTACATGTAAAAATGGTAGTAAAATTGATAAAATTATAAACGGACACCAAGATTTTTTACATGGTTCGATCAATATGATCTACATCCATGATTCTTCACTATAATCGTTTAAGTTTACATTGATAATCTCCATTAATGGAGTTCTAAATCTAGTTTTGGGGAAGAAGATGATAAAGAAAAATACATTCTCTCTCCTAATATTTCTCTGCAAAATATCTCTCTCTCTTCTAAAATTGTCTCTCCCTCTTTCTCTCTCCTGCTCTTTTCTTTATATAGGTATCTTCATAATGGGTGACAGCTCACATTCAACTCATCTTTCCCATTTTTTAGGATTTTTGCTATGCTCCTTGCAGGCTCTGCTATCGTGCTCGCGAGACTCTTTTGTCGTGCTCGCGAGATCTGCTATCGTGCTCGCGAGACTCTTTTGTCGTGCTCGCGAGATCTGCTATCGTGCTCGCGAGACTCTTTTATAACCACAAAATCTTCATTTCCTACCTTGCTCTCGCGAGCTCCCGCCTTGTGCTCACGAGCATTCTCTCTAACTACAAAATCTTCACATCTTTCTCATGTTTTATGTTGTCGTTGTCTATTACGTCATTCTTTGTATTATTCTCTGACTCTCGCAAAGAGTTGTTGAAGAGCTTGCGATGATGCTCGCACAAGTGTTGTTAATCCCGCGTGAACATTGTTGTAGCGATATTCTGGTCCTACACTCTGGTTCTCAAGCTTTACCTTCGAATCTCGCAGAGTACCAACCATGGGTGTTCAGCTGGACTGAAAGAAATATAGAGGTATGTTTCCGAATTTTTTGCTTAAATTACCATTATTATTTTCCTCATGCTTTTATATATACCCTCGCTGACTACTCCAATTTTATCAGATTAAAAGGCTGAAAGCTAGCTACAAGAAGTTAGGGAAACCTAGTACCTTATTAGCTCTTAAATCATTCACATATGAAGTAAGAAATATTCCTTTATGATTCTTAACAATATATTGTTTCCTCTATTTATTATCTTTATCTGTGTTTGAAGGTTATTGAAGAAAGTGAACCCGTTAAGGTTACGAAGACTAAGGGGAAAGGCAAAGGTGCTCCTCGCAGAGAGAAATTTGTTGCTCCTCTTTCAAAGAAAAGAAAAGTGCAATCCCCATCTCCTTCAACTCATCAATCTATTGAAAGTTCAAGTGATGATACTAATAATGACGATGATGATGATGCTGATATCTCTTCCGCGAAGAAATCCTCCCAACCCGAGTCTTCTATGTCTCAGCTATCTAGCATATTCTCTGATACTATGTATGGTATTGGGAATGATGCTCTCACTAGCATATGTCAAGCTCTTGTAAGTGTCTGCGATGCTTCTATACTAGTTGACAATGAATCTCTTCACAAAATTTCAAGATCTGTGAGTCCCAGCCTCTTAAATTCACTCAGCACTCTGGTATGTTCTATTTTCTTCGCCACATTTGTGTATTCTCATTTCCTCACAAGGTTTTAATTTGTATTTGTCTTGACAATTTTTTTTCTTTTTTTCGCAGGCTGGAAGAGCTTTTTTTGTTGTTGCCTCATACTTGGAGAGAAGACGTGCAGCCTTTGAAAAGAAGAACATTATTCTTCGCATGAAGAATGATGTTATTAGAATCTGATTCTGCTAGTCTTCGCAAGAAGGATGAACAGATGGAATCTGAAGTTTCTAGTCTTCGCAAAAAGGTTAAGAAATTAGAAATTGAAGCCTCATCTCAGTCAGACAAAGTTTCTAATCTCCAAGCTGCGAATAATCAACTTTATGGTATGAAATTTATCTTCTTTATTGTATCCCTCTGTCCTATGACTTTATCTTATTTGATTAATCATTCTTGCAGATATTTATGGTCTCTCTGACGAGGCTTTAAACCTTCATTCTTTCCCTACTTCTATGGATGATAACACTCTTCTTGAACGTCTTAAAAATTCATTAAATAGTTTTTCTAATGACCAAATTACATCTCTCTCCATAGATGAATTCAGATCAAAATTTCTCCTCTTAGAGGTTGAACATAGATTCAACTTGAGCTTAACCAACAACTTTAAGCGCCATTATCATGATTCTAAAAAAGAAATCAATATTTTAAAAGCTAAGAATATTAAGCTTTCAGATGATAAGGACCGTATTGCTAACCAAAGTGCTCAAGATTAAGCAGATTTCCATAAGACTCTTCTCGATGTTCAAATTGAAAGAGATAGGCTTATCTGCGAGAATAGTAATCTTGTTGAAAGAGAAAACCAAGTTCGCTCCCGCCTTCTCATTAGTAATGATGATGAGTTTGCTTGGGCTGCGAAGATTCTTGATAACACCAGAAATAATTTAGGTGCAAATGTTAGTCTTTAAGCTGAGCATTCTACCTTGATTAAGGATACGATCTTTGAAAGAGAAGGTGTTTATTCTTGTTTTTCCACTAATCCCTTTTTTAACTGAATCTCCACTATTTTATTAATAGGTTGTCATTTATTCGCAGCATCTGAAGGAAATTTTCTCCAAAGAGTTGAAGAGTTGGAAGCAGAAAAATGACAACTCGCAAAAATTCTGTCTTCTCGCAACGAAAAATGTTCCAAGTTCAAGAAGCAGCTACAAATTACCCTGGATAATTTTAGTAATGTTCTTGTTGGTGTTCGCAGTGATTCCATTAAGATGGTCTGTAATGATCATAAAATTCCTCATTCTGCATATCCTTATCTCGCGGATGAAATACCAGTGAACGTTCCTAATCTTGTCATCTCTCGATGATGAAGTGAAGAGTCTGAAGAAGATGAAGAATATAATGAAGATGAAGGTGAAGGAGGGAAATCTGATGAAAATAATGAAGGATCTAATGAGAAATAGTTTTATCTCCTTTTCTAATCTCTTTGTAATATTTGTACATTTATTTCCTTCTCCTTGTAAGATATTCCTGCGAATTTCTCCAGCTTCTAACATACCTTGGTGTATAGATTTCTTTTGTTTCTATCTGCATACATTAGAAAACGATTCTTTTTTTTGCAATATGGTTAATCAATATGATTATTAATTTTTAACTATCTGTGTAAATCTGCCATATAATGATGAATAACAATTTTATCATTCGGTTCATTCCCATACTTGCCTCTGTTATTCATCTGCCATATGAAAGATTGAGCAGATTACTTTTTGAATAAGATCTGTTTTTAAATTTTGGCCATAATCTCGCAGTTGTTTCTTGCTCTCTTGTGTGGTCTTATTTTGTTTTCCTAGTTAAAGGTCTTATTTTGCCACGTTTTGTTTTGGCGACAAAATCCCAGGATGTCCTTATATTCGCATATAAAGACCCATTGATCTTGCCCTATCCTCATTTTATCAATTTGTTGCGACAATATGACAAGGCCTAAGTTTTCTTGCGAAAACAAAGCCCCATGACATTGTCGTCTTGCGATGAAATCGCAGGACGCCTTTACAGTTTCATGTAAAAACCCATTGATATCATCTTATATTTTTCTCATGGCTTTTTGTCTCTATATAATTGTTGCACAAATATGACAAGCCTAAATATTCTTTCGAACATAAAGCCTCATGACATTTGCGTCTTAAGACACTTATCATCTCCCTAATGGAGGGTGCCGCCCTTATCTTCCTCCTGGTTACCCCTTCAAGGAGGCGTACATCGGCCATACAAGACTAGATCCACCCATCCGGTCTTAACAATAACCAGTTGTTTTTGCAACCTCTTATCCCTTTTTCCTATATAACTTAGGGTTACGAGACTACACCCTAAGTGGGGTTTTCTTCGGGCCGAGTGCATCATAGTCAAGACTTTCCAAGAATGTCCAGGGTAGTTTCATACGCCCCGGGCACCCTTGGATCAACCGTGTACCTCGGCGCCTTGATCATACTTTGCACTCCTTAGGATAGACCCTTCGTCGTCCAACTTTCAATATATATATATATATAGTTGGAAATCCAAGGTACCACTCCTGGATAGGCTTTCATTGACCCCAAATTTCCATAACTCAGGTTCTAGCAGCGGTATAACCTTATCCCTGAGCCATGCAAAAAGATACCCCCTTATATGACGTACTTTAGGTCTTAAATTTTCCTCTTGTGAAATTTTATCTGCGAACAAGGGTGTACGCCATAAAGGTTCGTCCCATTCTAATATGTCATTATTCTTTGATTTTATCTTTTTGCATTTTATCTCTTGTATGATTTTTCAATTTCATCTTTTTCATTGAGTCAAAATACACTTTTGTAAAATTTTCTCCAAAAAATCATTCATACATCTCTTGTATTTCACGATTTAGAAATTTACCTTTTCTACTTACTATTTTCTGCTTCTGCTTTTTTGTTGCGCTTTGCTACTGTTTCTCTATCTGCGAGACGCTCTCCATCTATTTGTTTCAGCACATGTTGACTTCGTAGCATTCCTTATTCTCGCCGTTCTACTGTATCAACCATCAGCCTTTCACTTTTTTGCTTTTGTTTGATATTATATTTCCAATTTCTGTTCTTCGCAGCCCTTTCCTCGCAAGATTCCATATCAATTTCATAGCACTTTTTTCCATCAATCCAATCTCCCTTTATGACTCCAACACCGCTGGGATGAGGAAACTTAATGCACTGGTGAAAAGTTGACGCTACACCTAGAATCCCATGCAGCCAAGGTCGGCCAATCAAGACATTGTAAGGAGATTCAACATCGACAACACAAAATAGAATTTTATAAGATATCCTCTTCAGTGGAATTCGCATAGTGATTTCCCCTCTAGGTTTATTGGAAGTACCATTAAAACCATAGATTTTATAGGTTGAAGGTATTAGATCCTCATCTATGCCTCCCATTGTTTTATAAGTGTGATAGAACAAGATATCTACTAAACTCCCCGAATCAATTAAAACTCTATTGATTGCCCATGAGTCTCCGGCCTCATCATCCTCATCTTCCTCTCCATCTTCTTTTTATTTTGGGTTTATCTCTAGTTTTACCACTAATGGATTGTCATGCATCTCGCCAGGCTCAGGTAATTCTTGTGCAGTGAAATAAATTGTCTTCTTTTGCCATACTTCTAATGGCGAAGCTTTCACAATATTCATTATTTCTCTCCCATCAGCATCTCTCGCGAAAACTCTGCTTAAAACATTGTCATGGAAATCTTCTATAGTCTTGTATGAATGTACGATGGAGTTACAGAATAGATTCTTCGCTTTTGCTCCAATTTCTATCACAAATGTTTCTCCTCCCTTTGTTGTATTCACTCTACGAATTTCTGGGGATGGGGTAGCTGCTGAGACTATGGATGACTTATTAGAAAATGGTTTTAATTTTCCCTGATCTATCATCCTCAAGATGATTCTTTTTACATTCCTGCATTTATTTGTTGAGTGACCATGAAAATGAAGATAAGAGCAAAATTCTGGATTCCGATTATTTGGGTGTGGCTTTTTTCCCATATTCCATGGTGCGGGTATGTCATCCATCAAGATTATAGCCTCCCAAATTTTCTCTATGCTAGCATTTAGAGGTGGCATCTTAATTTCTTCCCATATTGTCTTCTGACTTCCTTGCCCTCTATAATAATTTTGTCTCTGACCACCATAAGTCTCTTACGGATGATCAGGCCTCTGAATCTTATTATTTCCACCTCGATTGAAAAAAATTCTTTCCCTTTTGAACTCTTCTTGATCTCTGCTTCCCATAGCTACTAATTTCTGTTGACCATCATCCATACTCTTTTCTTGCTTCACCTCCTTCTTGAATTCGCAAATGATTATGCCTTCCATTTTCTCTTCTGCGATTTTCTTCATTTCTCACCATTTCTCTTCATTGTATTTCTATTCTCCTTTGTATTATATCATATTCCTCATTGATATTACCATTGTTGCAATTTCGTGCGCGGCTCCTTTCTCGATTGTCATGATTATTCTGACGTATTGCTTCTTGAAACTCTTGTTCTTCCACTTTTGCTCTCAATCTTTCTCTTTCGCAAGCTAGACGTGCTTGTTCAGCATAATGTCTCTCAATTTCATCCTCAATTATTCTTCGGTTTCTTTGAATTTCTCGCTCATGTAATATTCTTCCTACCTTCTTCTTGATTTTCTTCACCATCTTGGTTATTTCCACCCTCTTGATTTCTATTATCACGTATATCATCCAAAGTTTCACTACGTGGAATGTAGCGATCATTAATCATCTCTTCTTCTCCATAATGCTGCTCTTCATTTGGATTTTGCATTTCCTCTCGAATATTTTCACCAGCATTTCTCACAGGGGAATTTCGCCTTGCTTCTTCTCTAAATGATCTTGAACTTGATCTTGCAGTACTTCTTGATCTCCTATTTTGTAATCTCAAATTCTCTATTCTTAACTCGTGATTTTGTCTTGTTAAATTCGCGCGTTGTTCCGCCTCTAATCTCCTTTCCTCTTGTATTCTTTATCTTAAAGCCTCTGCTGCTTCATTTTCGTCATCTCCATGAATTAATTCTCCAACCACTTCTTAATCTCTTCCCTCTCACCTTCCATTTCTTAATTGTCGATTTTCTGCTTCTTCTATTGAATATGATCGCCAAGTATGCACGCTCACTCTATCATAATCCACAGTTCTATCTTGTATCAGTGTTTGCTGATTTGGTTGTTGAACTTGATTTTCTCCATTATTCCTTGTTCTTAATCTTGAAGATTCTCCTATTTCATTTGTCTCTTCTCCAGCAAGTCTTCTACTCCTCCTTACGGTTTTTAGTTGTTCTGATGTATTTCTTCTTCTAGCCATTCCTTCAATTTTGATGTATTATTATAAATCACGTTAAAATCTTCTCCAATTTCTTCAAATTCTTACAAATCACAATTTCAATCTTTGCTCAGAAACATCCCTGTTTCTAGAGCCATTATGTAGTTGCAGGAATTCCTACACTACACCCCTCACAAGAATTCATAATAATCAACACATATTTGAAGATTAAGAACAACACTTTTATTGATTAATTCTCGGAAATATTACAAGAAATGAAAGAAATCAAGAATACAACCGCTCTCTTAAACGTTCTCTCTCCTCAAAACTTTCTCAATACTCCCAAATTGATCTCTCTCTCTTCTGAGTCTATCAGTTCTCTTTATATAGGGTAGTTACATAGTGAATGACAGCTAAGCTATACTTTAATTTCGGATCTGACTCGCGATACTCTCGCAGTAGTTGTAATGTTAATTTTCGCAGATGATATAATCTTCGCAGGCTCGTCATGCTCTTCTCGTGTTTCAGTTACCATCATCTGTTATGTCATTATTCGAGTCATTCTGCGACACTCGCAGTGTGTTGTTGAAGAACTCGCAGAAATGTTGTTTATAAATTTCGCAAGAATATTATTGTGGCGATATTCTGATCATACAAACAATAAGCAAAAGAGTAACCCAATCAGGTTTAGAAACATACAATTTAAAATTATCCATGGCAAATAAATACGCATGTTCACCTCCAGTCTCTGACGACCTGCATCATATCATAACTCAAAAGAGAAATTATCAGTGATTCTACAAAAACTTAATGATAAAACATTAAATTGCATCCTTGAATTTAAGGCACGTTTTTCAGTTACCTGGTTTTAACTAGAATTCCTTTCTCATGCATCATCCTTGGGCAACATTGACTAAAGCATGAGTTGTTGAAGTCTCTTCTCATATTGTAATGCCTATTTTAAACTTAATACATCGTCCAACATTCAAAGTTGACTAACCAACTGGATATTTTTGAACCCATATATCGAGTGTAACGACTGAAATGTTTCCGAGTGGTACTCGACCCAATTATATAGGTTGCAGAATGGTTAAAAACAACTAAAATTATGAAAATAACAGTCATCTATTACGATCATTTTTGGATAATATTTTGTTATTGCCTTTTAGAACTTGTGTTTCATTCTCCCAATTTTATGTGTCAGTGACTTGAAAGGAAATTAAAAGTTATTACTTAGCTGGAGTAAAAGAGCAAGAATGTTATAAGAGCATCTCCAATAGAGGGTGAAAATCTTATTTTTGATTGACACATATGATTTTAGACCCTCATTTAACAAAAACCCATCTCCAATAATGAGGTCCTAAAAATTAGGAGCGATGAAATACTAAATATGGAGGTGTTAGAGATCTTAACTACACCTGCGAATGCACCTCCACCTCATTAACTTTATTTGAATATATCTATATTTAATATAAAACTATACTAAAAGTAGATAATATTATTTTTATGTATATCTAAAATGTAGGATATAATCTTAACTATTGGAGATGAGTTTTAAGACAAATGTCTTATTTGGACCAAAATATAGAAGCCCTTATTTCTTGGAAGTGGGAAGCAGTTGTAATTATTGACAGAACATACGGGTGACAACTATTTATGTTTGATATTACTGATCAGTTTTTGTCTGGAAGCAAGATCAATTGGAGGCCCAAAGTACGGAATACTGGTAAATGTTAAAGGGGAGAATATGAACAAAATTGAGCAGGCACTACGTTATCAAATTTTAAAAAAATTAACGCCCGTTCCCTTTTCCTTTCTTAAAAACAAAGAAGGTAAGTAGGGATGATACAATCTATTTCTGAGTATTATAAGTAGCTCGGTCAACAGAACTGACAACGAAGTATCTCTAATATCATTTTTTGTACTATTAATTTTGTTTAGTACATATACGTCTTTGATTTGTTAAACGTATCCAACTTAATTTTTCCGAAAAATAAAAATTTAATTATTTTTTCCCTAATGGTTCCGGTTCAAGTACATATTGAAAAGGCGAGGGTACCCCAAATATACCTCTAGCTATAACTTTTCCTTCCTATAAGTCCTTTCCACGAAAGTGATTGTCTATGGACTGAGTCGAGACAATACAACAAATTGGTTCACACTTTGTGTGATTGTCTATGGATACGAGATCGAGACAATACGACAATAAAGTGTGTTTACTTGATACAGAGTTTCAGACTTAACCAAACTCAATAGGATTCACGTATCAAGTAAATAGGAATTAACATTTGTGCAATTTACTTTAATTATAATAAAATAATTATAATGCGAAAATATAAAGTAAATGACATAGCAAGATTTTGTTAACGAGGAAACCTCAAATGCATAAAAACCCCGGGACCTAGTCCAGAATTGAATACTCGCAGGATTAAGCCGCTATACAAAATAAGACAACTTCGTATAGTTGAGACCAAGCAACTAAACCTAAAGTTCACCTAGTTCCTTCTATATTCCCACGCCTCCAACCTGTAAACAAGTCACGTACTTGGACCAATTCCTTTGGATCGTATTCCAAACCGTAGAGGAAAAACAAATCTGTTTGGTAACAACTCTCTTCAACCAAGTGATATGAGTTACACAAAGGTTCCCTTGTTTATCTTAACATAAACTCCTTTGCCAGTTTCCAAGATGTATCTTATGTTCAATCACCTAAAGGTAATCGTTAAGATTAAGCCAATCAATACCTTTAATCACAAGGAAACGTATTGATGACGATCTTCTTCAATTAATCAATCAAATCTACCACAAGGATAAACCAATTATTAATTGGATCCTCTTTTTCCCAAACAAGTTTTTTGCACACCAAAGATTATAAAAACCAAGTCAGAAATCTTCAATATCTTCTTTGTCTTCAAATCTTCTTAGATCTTCAATAAACACATGCACACAATCACTTGAATCTCTTGTGATCAATCACACATAGAACGGAGTCTGTTAACAATGGATTATCACAAGATCGTATTTAGATCTAACAACAGTCTAAAGATCCATGTCAAAACCTTGAACTAGTTTGAGTGAATCTTATATCAGAAGAGAAAATTCTCAAGCATAAATAAACTAGGTGCAATCAAAGTTCAACCATCGTTAGTCAATCAAATCAATACGAAAACTAAAGATAAACCGCAATATTTAGTTTCCCACCAACGGGTCGTGATAGAGCTTCTCAATCCCTGTTAATGGTGGTTTTTAGCTTAGGGTTTAAATCGTAAAACCTTAGTGTTGATGGTGGTTTTTAACTTAGGGGTAAAATCGTAAAACCCTAGTCAGATAGTGACGTCACAGAACTTGAGTAATAATGTCCAAACCAAACACATTTATTGAACCCTTTAATTTTTCTGCGAGAAAATTACCAGGGTACTTTTTTTTTTAATGCTAATTAGGGTTTCGACAGACCAAAACCCTAATTCTCACACCCAAGGTGCCAATGGCAAACCATGCCAGCCACATCTACCACGCCAAGGCATGCCAACCATGCTAGCCGCACCCCTGTGCCAATGGCAAACCATGCCAGCCACACCTACCGCGCCAAGGCATGCCAACCATGCTATCCGCACTCCTGTGCTAATGGAAAACCATGCCAGCCACATATACCATGCCAAGGCATGCCAAGCCGCACCTATGTGCCATTGGCCCCATGTCAACCTAGCCACGCTACCATACTGGCCTTCCTTATGCGGCTACCAAAACGAAAGCGTGCGACAATAAACGGTCGTCCTTCAATCCCAGGAGCAAATCCTAGCCGTCCAAGGTTACCAGACAACGCATGGTAACCTTTGACCCAAAATTCTAGCCTGGCCACACCAAAATCCTAGCCTGGCCATGCCACCATCCCTTCTGAATTATTCCTGGTTTTTACTGTCGGGATGTTTTCACCACCCGAACGAACTCAAAACCTAAATATTCTCTCGTAGAGAGATGGATAATTCTTTTCCGGTCAAATGGAGGGGCAGACCGTCAAAATACGAGTCTGTATGCGAATTTTACAGCAATTTTAATAAAGAGCGCTAATTAGGGTTTCAGCATGTTAAACCTTAACTTAGACAAAGCCATGCACAACACTGGCTACTAAAACGAAGGCGTGCGATAATCAACGGTCTCCCTTCAATCCCAGGAGCAAATCCTAGCCGTCCAAGGTTACCAGACAACACATGGTAACCTTTGACCCAAAATCCTAGCTTCGTCATGCCAAACCCTTGGCCCCACCATGCCAAGCCAAACTGTCATATCCATGCTAGCCGCGCCATGCACTCATGGCACGCCAAACCCTTGGCCCCACCATGCCAAGCCAAACCGTCCTAGACATGCTAGCCGCACCATTCGCTCATGGCACGCCAAACCCTTGGCCCCACCATGCCAAGCCAAACCATCCTAGCCATGCTAGCCGCACCATGCACTCATGGCATGCCAAGCCCTTGGCCCCACCATGCCAAGACAAACACGCCATGCCAACGGCATGCCAACCCAGCCGCGCCACCATGCTGGCCTTCCCTACGCGACTACCAAAATGAAGGCATGCGACAATCAACGGTCCCCCTTCAATCCCAAGAGCAAATCCTAGCCATCCAAGGTTATTAGATGACGCAGGGTAACCTTTGTACCGAAAACCTAAGTTTGGCCACACCAAACCATGCCATACCAACGACATGCCAACCTAGCCGCGCCACCATGCTGGCCTTCCCTACGTGGCTACCAAAACGAAGGCATGCGACAATCGACGGTCGCCCTTCAATCCCGGGAGCAAATCCAAGCCATCCAAGGTTACTAAACGACGCATGGTAACCTTTGGCCCGAAAACCTAAGTTTGGCCATGCTAAACCATGCCAACCTAGCCTCGCCACCATGCTGGCCTTCCCTACGCGGCAACCAAAACGAAGGAGTGCGACAATCGACGGTTGCTCTTCAATCCCAGGAGCAAGTCCTATCCGTCCAAGGTTACTAGACAACACATGGTAACCTTTGACCCAAAAATCCTAGTTTGTTCACGCCAAACCGCGCCAAGGCATGCTGATGAGTGCCAAATATTGCATATTTCTACACCTTTTTATTGGCAATTAACTCATCTTTTGCGCTTTAAAATCAGATATTATCCCAAATTCTGTATTTTCTCTGTTTTTAAGAATAAATATTTGTACTAATTAATTTTGTGTTTTTAGGTACTAAATAAAGCTTGGATGAATTGAGGAGCCAAAAGAGCAGAAAATTGGAGATTAGAGACTATGGAAGAGAAGTTGCAACCCGCTTGCACATCAGTCGCAACCTGTTTACAAGTACATGGGATTAAGCTACCCAAGACCTGAATCCAAACTCGTATCCATCCTGAGCCGTTAGATTGGATCAAGCAGCTTCATCCAACGTCTTCTCCTTACCATGCATCAGAGTTCGCTACGCCTTCTCAACACCCTAGCCGCCTGTCCCCTTCACCCTAACCGACCAAACCAAACATTCCTATCCATCTCTTATTTCTCCCTCGACACAAAAACCAGCAGCTCAGTTCTTCTTCCCCGACCAATTTTGCAGAGCCATCAATCACCTCCATCTCCGACCGCCTCTGAGCAACCACCAGCACAGCCTCCTTCACCACCTCCTAGTTTCTCTATATCTGATTCATAGCTTCCTTAACCCTAAAAGCTAGCTTTGATATAGATAGAGTTAAGGTTTCTTCAACAGTGGGGGAAACATCAAATTAATGGAGTTGCAGAGCCGAATTAGCAGAGGGGACAATCAATTCAGATGTTTTGGTGAGTGGGTCTCTCTTGGTTTGTTGAATTGAAACACTTTAAGTGAAAATTATGTATAAATGGAGAAGGCAATGTATGTAAAAACGGATGCCCGGATTAGCCGGTCCACCAAGCTGTAGTTTGTATTTTTTTATTTTTTTTGCTAAATTTAATATTGAAACAGATTCACGAGTTGTTACATAGAAGGCAAGCGAGCAACAAGCTGCGCCGCAAGCCCTAACAATTTAGTTTGTATTTGTTTTCAGTTTTATCACCATGTTCTAATTTCATAACTAGGGTTTAGATGAAGCCCTAACCTGTTATTGTGTTATTCATACTTTGTGTGTTCTTGAATGGAAGTTCTGGGTCATAGAGAGGAAGGGGAAGACCATCTTCAAGTTGTCCTAGAGATACTATGATTTTTTCGCGAGAACATTGATCATCAGTAAATAATTTAAGAGAAAGTTCGGATCTAGAATCTTGATCTGGAATTAAAGACAAGTTAAAACCTTTGATTTTGAGTTTCTCACGCATCTCATTAAAGGCTTTCAAGTTTTTGGTACCAGCTGCAACCATTTTTGAAGTATGGGAATGGAAAGGTTGAAAAGAAGAAAGAAATCACAGCAGCGCAATTCGCGGAAGAACAGTAAAGATTGCAGAGAGGATATGGGGAGAAAGAAGAAGAAGTAAAAGAGAAAAAGGAAAGGAATGAGAAGAGTATTTATAGAGGAAGAAGTTTCTCGAAGAAGATGAAGGAAATTAATGCAAAGAAGAGACGTGGGTGGTCAGATCGCAGCGGTTAGAGGAGACGTGTCAAAAGTTTATTGGAAGAAAGAATTCGTGAAAATAGCTGGCGAAGGACATAGAAACGTGTCAGAATAGAGAAGCCCGAAAAGATGAGCAGTTATGGCATTTAAAGTTCTCATGATCTTCTATTCTTCGCAGAAAAGACATGAGAAGAGGCAAGATGTAGGACCAGAATATCGCTACAACGCTATTCCTGCGATATTAACAACATTTCTGCGAGTGTCACTGGTAATCCTTTAACAACATTTCACGAGCGTCACAGAATACCAAAAAGAAAATGACAATGAAAGAAATAAAAGAAGAATATGTTGATCCTGCGATGGTCATCATTCTTGCGATAGAGAATATGGTAGCGATTGCGATCTCATCGCAGAATAGATCCGAAATATGAGGAAAACTTAGATGTCATCCATTATGTAAATCCCTATATAAAGGGTTCGATAGATCCAGAAAAGGATGATGTGTTTTTGAGAGTTGAAAGAGTCTTGAGGAGAGAGAAACTTCAAGAGAATAATTGTAATCTTGATTTCTTCCAATTCTGTAAACATTTCTGAGATTTGAATAATAATGTGCCGTTTAATCTTTAAAGTTTAGTCAAATTCCAACAGATTTCTATAGAATCTTAACAAGGGTGTAGTGTGGGAAATCCTGCAACTACATAACTCTTGTATATGTATGTGTTAGATTTTCTTTTACTTTCCTGCTGTTTCAAGCCTGCTGTAACTTTGTAGTTCTTCCATTAGTTGTTTGTAGCTTAGTTCTATAAACATCTTAGTTGTAGTTTTAATTTTTACTCACATAACTGCATCAGTAGGCTGTATACATACTTGTTTAGATTTATTCATTAGCATAACTCATCTAATTCAAACATCTCTGCTTTCTGCCATATTTAGTATAACTTGCTCATATCAAGCTTTCGGTGTGCATCTGTAGTTGTAACTTAGCATTAATACACTTTGTCATACATTCTGCATCTTTTAGTTTTCTTTCAGCAAGTTTCCCTGCATCTGGCATCATATCATTCTTAAAAAAATAAAAAAAAATATTGTTGAACTGTGCTAATTAGTTTAGGAAATCTGTAGCATGCCATTGTAATTTAACTGTTTATATTTACTTCATCTGTATAAACTACATCATTAGCATAAGTCAGATTTAATCATAATCACCAGCATCATTATTTTGTGGCATACCTTATCTATTTTCCTGCCATTTTTTTTTTTGTAAATTCTGTAAAAGTAGTACATTTGTTTCTATAATATGCATCTCAGTACTTGTTTTAGCTGTAGGTTTAAGCATTTATATCATCTAATTTTTCTTCCCCTATAATATATCAATATTGCAGTTCAGTTCAGTTTAGGTATTTTAGTAACATCATTATCTATAGTGCATTATTTGTGTTGAATCCATTCTTGTTCTGTGCATCAATAGCTAAATTGTGTCCTGTAACTTAGTCTACACATGTATTGAAACTCTTAGTTTTGTAGTTTAAAGCATATTATATCTTTTGTAATTGTTCAATTTGTAGTCCAACAACATTCTGTAGATGGTTTTTCTTTTTCTTTCTCATTTCATTAGTTACTGAATCTGTAACCTGTTATAGTAATGTAGCTCAGTAGTTTAGTTAGTCCATCTATCTTTTTGCATTTTATAGCTCTTTAGTATGCTGTAAGTTGAAACTTTTTGTTTTAGTTGTTGCTGTAACTCCATTTGTAATATGCATCTTAATGTAAATATTTTCTGTAAGTTTTAAATTTCAAATCATCTCATTTGTATAAACTGCATTTTGGCTTTGCAATATTAGCCATAACTTTTCAGTTATTTCACTGTATTGTCAAGTTTGAATTGTGAGATTCTATAGCTAGTTTTGTTTACCTGCATCATTTTTGCCATTGCAAATCAATCTATTTGTTCATAATCTGCAACCCTGTGTGAGTTTAGCTATATAACTACATCTTTGCATCGCTTTAAATCTATCTGTTATTGCATCTTGGAAGTTTCTTTAGCATAGTTCAGTTATTGTATTATTTTCATCTTGCATCTCATACTGTATCTCTCAGTTTATTGTAAACCCTGCGCAAACAATTTTAAACAGCATTGATATTTCCCTGACTTTGCTTTCCCTGCGCAATTCTGAGTACTGAAATTTTCTGATTGAGCTAGCAGGTGCCTGCGAACTATCTCTGCAAACCTAAGAAGAAGAAGAACATATCCATTGTGGCTAAAAACCGGTTGGTCATTCTCAAACCCCATTACATTCTATATCTGCATGAATGACAAACCTTGATAATCTGATACACTAGCTGCCCTGCTAATCATTATACCACTCTTCCAAGTTGTGGCTTTTGCTTGTCCTATAATCATCTATCACTATTTGAATCTGTGTGAAAGTTGAGTGTGTTGGTTAGCTGAGTTTGTTGTTAGCCATGCTGATTGTTGTATAATTTCTGAACCTACACACCTGTTAAGCATCATCTATCACTCTTTGAATCTGTGCACATTAATTCCAAAAATTAGACGTTGGTTTTCTTGAGATTTTTGTTCATGTTTCTGAAACTGTTTGGTTGGATGAGTGTTATAACATGTTGGTTAATGTTTTTATAATGAATATATGCTTGCTGAGCTTTGCATAACCTTCTCGAACCTGCAACATATATCTACGATGTGCATAAATCTGAACTGATTGAGTAATTTGTTTACTAGCAATTGTTACTTCACCATGCCATGAACATGACCTTGTGAATTGCTTGGTTGCATGTCTGATAGTCATATCATGTCTGGATTTTGGTCTGCAACAGGGGATGAGCACAAATCCATTAGAGAACTTTCTTACGGGCATGCTTCACAATATGACCCCCCCACAAACCATGATGTTAATAATTTTAGGGATTATTATGAACCTTCTCAGGGTCCTGAGCTTGAATATACATACCATAGTTATTATTCTTACATGTGTCATCCACCGCCATGGGAGGTTGACCAATTTTGTACTCCAGTGAACTCTTGTATGCAATATGTAATGTAAAATCTTAAACTCATTGAGCAAAATAATGCTAGATTTGAATTGAAAGCATTGTATGATCATCCATATAACAACACATCTGAATTTTCCTTCGATAGTGAACCTCATGCACAACCATATACTGAATACCCTGAAATGAGGACACCCACTATTGAAGACTCCCCTTCCATTGAACAACTTAATATGATCTTAAGGATGAATCTGATTCATTTACAAAATTAAGGAAGGGGGGAATTTCAAAATGAAATGTTTGTCATCCCTAATGAAGTAAATTTTGAAAATAGTGTTTATGTTCATAGTCAAGCTACTAATGTTGAAAATGAACCTAATTTAGAGGTAAATGAGTGTACTAGAGACACTATGATTTTGAATAGGGAATTTCATTCTTGCTATGATGATGATATGTTGGAAGAGCATGCTTATTCTGAAAATTCTATGATCAAATCTTCGGGTTCAGAGACATTAGTTTTCTCTGCTGTGACCCTTATGAATGATGCTTCTTCTAATGTTCAATCTATAAATACATGTGATGCTGATTTTGAATTGGGGTTTGAACAGTTGTTCATTGAAAGTGAGCATGCTACACAACTTATTTGTGACTTAGGGAATGCTGAGTTTTCTATCGACACCAATGATATTATGCATGATGTGTCTAATTCCCCGCCTAGTTCACAGCATGATGTTTCTCCTGACCTGTCTATGCATGAGAATAAATATTTTGATGATGATTCTGAATTGGGGCTTGTGAATTTGTTCACTGACTTTGAGCATGATACTTTGTTACTTGTTTCCGACTGGGAAGATACTAGGCTGTGCAGTAACACTTTTGAACTTAAAAATGAATGTAACTTAGACGTGTCTAGCTTCCTGCCCATGTCACGGTCTGATGGCCTTGCACCCAGCCTAGATTTGGTTTGTAGCAAGATTTTGAAACCAACTTCTGTGAGAATTCCTAATCTAGGCCTGGAGCTGTGTGCTTCTCAAGTCCATTTGGACTACTTTTCTGATAAATATAATACCCTTGAAGAGCCATAGTTAGAATGCATTGATGTTTCTCTTCCCATCCCTAACAAAGTCCAATTTAAGCTAGACCTTGTGCATGATGTACCTCTAAAATTGCAAGATTTTGTGCTCAAAAATACATCTGTTGACAAGTTCTGGTTTGGGGGTAACTCGTTCACATATGCAGTCTTACTTGCACTCTCATGTTATATATGTGTAAGGCTGTTGATGTTTCTGCATATCTTCTTTTGGGTTGATCCTCAACTTTTTAGATTGTTGGTGTATGGTGAATTTTTCTTGTATATAATCCAGTAGGTAATGTTACATCTTCTATCTTGAATCGGTTGAATCTTCTTTTGTATATATATTGTACTAATCTAATATGACATCAACTGAGTTAATGTTGGATTCTAGCATTGAATAATGCAGCTCTAATCTTGTTTTTGCCGACATACCGGTAATCTCTTCCCTTTTCTCTTCTCAGCATAGTTCTCATGGTATGTGGTTGTTTAAATTTTTATCATCTGTTCAAACATTGAGGACAATGTTAGATTTAGGTGTAGGGGAGTGTTTTGTATATAGAATTTTTAGTCTTCTTACTTTTGATTTAAAAAAATAATTTAATATTAAAAATCAAAAAATTCAAAATTCAAAATTAAAAAAATTCAAAAAAATTCAAAACTCTTTGTAAATATGTACATAAAAACCTCCAACTTTAAGAGATCTTAGAGTCACAAGCATGCTTCTAGCTATGTTTACATAGAGAGTCTGACCGAAATAACTGAAATTGGAAGTACTAGAGAACACAATCGGGTTTCTTAGTTGTTAGAGCGTTAAAGTTGGATTTAACCATGCCGGAGGGCGAATTAGGTGCTGCAAAGATATTTGGTAGTAGAGTTGTGATCACCCTTAGTGGAGACTACCCATTTCTACATCAAGCGAGGCACCGACCTTCATTTTTTGTGACTATCTAAAAGATCCTTTTAGAGTGTGTGTCACCATATGTCAATTCCGGGTAGGAATGGTGAGCTACCCAACTTCGCACCACCTTCAGCACTATTTTTGATCTCTTGAGTTCTAATTTTATCAATCATGAGGATGACATCTAAAGATGAATACCCCTTTTTGTAGTTTGATTTGCAGTTAGCACCACTCTCTCTCTCTCTCTCTCTCTCTCTCTCTCTCTCTCTCTCTCTCTCGACAACATCAACAGATCCATAAAAACACATCATCATCAACGAGCAAAGCAACATCAGAATATATGAAGAAAGTTGAAATAATCCAAGGTTTACATCAGCAATTCAAGGAAAATAAAAAGTCTTATTCAAGTGAAGATACAGTACAAAGAGCATAATTCTATATACATTTGAAGATGTATTTTACAAGAGCAAAGAAAAGAAAAGAAGATGAGAAATAGTGAAGTTTATGAAATCAAGACAATACAAGTTGTGAAGAATTGAGTGATAAAGTCCTTCATCCATGGAGTTAGTAGTTTCATTTTTTTTATTGTTATTTTTATTTCAAGTTAACCAAAAAAATAAATCAAAAAAAAAAAAAAAAAAATTATAGTTTATTTTCTTAGTTTAGTTTTGTTACCACCATGGTAAAGAAGAAGAATTCAAGAAGAAAAATTCCAAGCAACAAGGAAATTGAAGAGAAAAGTTACAAATTTTCAAGTTTCTAAGAAGTTCAAGAAGTTCATCATCAACAGTGGAAGACCAAGACCGAAGATTGAAGACATTTCTATGGATACTATGAGAGTGGTGTTGATTGCCGATCGGATGTGACGGTAAGTGAGTACTCCCATCCTTGATAATGGTTGATTTTCTTTCTTAGAGATCATCAGAAAAAGATTCTTTTTGTCCACAATTCTGTGGAGTCTCCAGAAATTATTTCGGAAGGTTCTCCTTCCCACCATTCAACGTGTGCAGTATTTCTCTCTTTATTCCTATCTACACACATGAGAGACAAAAAATAAAAGCGATCTTTTTGAGTGCAATTATCATAAAACCCTATTGGTGAGGCAGAAGTCGAGGCTTGTGATTACTCTCGAACCCGAATTATTTCATATGGTATGGTTATTTCTCGCTCAACTCTTAAGGATGAGAATGCGTTCATTAGTAGTTCTAACTTCGTGTTACTAGCATGCAGAAACTATATGTCCTTATATCTCCTTGGATGCTTGAGACTATTTTACGCTCTGAAGTTGGATAAGGTTTTGTGGGTACATCTCTGGTAGGCCCTCACGAGACTACAACTCATCCACTAGGGACACCTAGGGGTTTAAAGGCATAGTGCATACGCTAAATGCATTCGAGAGACCAACGACAGTGGTATAGTTAGGATTTCTTAATTTCTGTTTCACTTGAGGACAAGTAAAATTCAGGTTTGGGGGTATTTGATGAGTGCCAAATATTGCATATTTCGACACCTTTTTATTGGCAATTAACTCATCTTTTGCGCTTTAAAATCAAATATATCCCAAATTCTGTATTTTCTCTGTTTCCAAGAATAAATATTTGTACTAATTAATTTTGTGTTTTTAGGTACTAAATAAAGCGATGAATTGAGGAGCCAAAAGAGCATAAAATTGGAGACTAGAGACTATGGAAGAGAAGTTGCAACCCGCTTGCGCATCAGTCGCAACCTGTTTAAAAGTACATGGGCTTAAGATACCCAAGACCCGAATCCAAACCCGTCTCCATCCTGAACCGTTAAATTGGATCAAGCAGCTTCATCCAACGTCTTCTCCTTACCATGTATCAGAGTTCGCTACGCCTTCTCAATACCCTAGCCACCTATCCCCTTCACCCTAACCAACTAAGCCAAACATTCCTCTCCATCTCTTCTTTCTCCCTCGATACAAAAACCAGCAACTTAATTCTTCTTCCCCCGACCAATTTTGAAGAGCCATAAATCACCTCCATCTCCGACCGCCTATGAGCAGCCACCGGCACAGCCTCCTTCACCACCTCCTAGTTTTTCTCTATCTCCTTAATAGCTTCTTCAACCCTAGAAGCTAGGTTTGAGATAGATAAAGTTAAGGTTTCTTCAACAGTGGGGGAAACATCAAATTAATGGAGTTGCAGAGCCGAATTAGCAGAGGGGACA
This sequence comes from Papaver bracteatum, assembly GCA_023529315.1. Taxonomy (NCBI): domain Eukaryota; kingdom Viridiplantae; phylum Streptophyta; class Magnoliopsida; order Ranunculales; family Papaveraceae; genus Papaver; species Papaver bracteatum. The sequence goes on from JAJJWX010005130.1 coordinate 1,274,913, forward strand.
ATTAATTCAGATGTTTTGGTGAGTGGGTCTCTCTTGGTTTGTTGAATTGAAACACTTTGAGTGAAAATTATGTATAAATAGATAATGCAATGTATGTAAAAACTGATGCCCGGATTAGCCGGTGCACTAAGCTGTAGTTTGTATTTGTTTTCAGTTTTATCACCATGTTCTAATTTCATAACTAGGGTTTAGATGAAGCCCTAACCTGTTATTGTGTTATTCATACTTTGTGTGTTCTTGAATGCTTAAATTATTAGGATAGTTTCAATCTTAGTATATTAACATTTTTCTTTCACAGTGTATGCTATGTATCCATTGTAGTTAGACTATCACTGTGTTGATTATGCTGCAACTCAAGCTTCAATGAATGTTATTAATCTTTAGACTAATTTTGCCTTGAGAACAAAACAAACAACCCCCCTTTCTTTTGGTTACTCTTTTGCTCTAAGTCAGTTGTAGTAAGACCTTAGAATCAACTTCTATGCCCTCTAAGTCCCTGTGGATCGACTTGTGCTTGCCCTGTGTTACTTGTCGACACTGTGCACTTGCATTTATAATTGTATGTAACTTTCTAAGCCTACCACATCCCAACCTACCATGGCATTCCAACCTAGCCGCGCCACCATGCCACGCCAATGGCATGCCAACCTAGCCGCGCCACCATGCTGGCCTTCCCTATGCGGCCACCAACAAACGATAGCGTGCGACGATCAACGGTTACCTTTACTCTTAAGATGCAAAATCTCGACCGTCCAAGGTCATCAAGCTAAAAAGTCTCCCAAGCTCGACTTGCCAGGAAACAACAACTTGCTACATGTTTTCCGCAAAAGAAATCGAGACATCAACACATATCACAAACTGGGGGATCCTCTTTGGGTATTGGTTTGGCGGTTTACAGCGTGGGCGTACACTACGCCCGTCATAAGGAAGTGTCATAAGGGTGCGGCGATTAGTAAATACAAGGAGTTAATGGTGAAATGCTATTTTATGGGACATCAATTCCATGCGTCAACGGTTTCATGGAACATCAATTCCATGCGTTAACGGTTTTATGGAACATCAATTCCATGCGTTACCACCACCTACCATTTACTTACCCATTTTTCCATTCCTTAATGAGACCAGAGTACGTTTCACTTCGACTTGTATAAATAGGTCTTACCTATTTCCACCGAACAACAAGTTCAGTCAGGAGCATACAACACTCAGAAAATACTTGCTAGCTTACCACTTGTTAGCCTTCCTACTTTTCTGATACAAGTCATAGTAACACAACTAATCTTCCAGAATCAACTATTCTGGTCTCATCACTTTCCTTGCTTCCCTCCCAAAAACCAACCCATTCTCCTCCACTTTATGACCGAAGCAAGTTTGGAACGACTATTTCTTGGTTTAGGCTGGACTTGTACAGATTGATCTCTCGAATCTAAAGTACTCCCTTGCAGTATATTATTTAGGGTTTAAATTCGTTTCTCACCCACACACCCGAAATTACCGAATCAGTAGAAACCATTTTCACCCACAAATAATTGGAGACCACAGTAGGATATTGATCTTTCAGTTATAATGTCAATTTTCGACCAACGACCTCATGCTTCGACCCAGACATCAAGACGGAAGAAGCAGACGATCCGCTCAGGGATCGACAACTCAGTTACCAGATGACCCGTTAACCAGTCCTGACACGGCAAGGGACAACTGGGGACTTCCCAGAGGTTAAAAGAAAATGACCCGCTCAGGTACCGACGAATCTTATCAAGTGACTCAGGGACGACTGCGGACTTTTAATAATCGGAGGTGTTTCCCATGAAAGTCGGGCTTGCACCTGACTCGTTTTTCCTTAGCAGATCCAAAAAACCGAGTAAGTCTTGCCTAGACAAAATACATTGGTTTACTATTTCATGTTTTCACGAGAATGATAAAACCGATAGCCATGTTATGTTTCATCCCATGTTATCTACCAACACGCAACGTTCATGTTTCCATATCTTCCCTGGGATGTTTTTGTTACTTACAATCATAACCAAAAATGGCATCATCCTAAAACAGTTCATCCAGAATAATAATCCAAAACCCTCATAGGTAACACTTATCTATCAACCCAAAAATCCAGAAAATCAAAACCATAAGCCATGTGTTTTATTTGCCTTTCAAAAAAAAAAAAACAGAAATGCATTCAAAGGAAGCCATTCAACAATGTTTTTCTCTTCTCGAAGAAGGCGTCCTTCATCATTTGGAGGACCGCCTATTTCATCTCCAACTTTGGACAACATTTCGACATCCGCTTCTTGTTGTTTGACCACATCCATAGAAGGACCTTCGGTCACCTCGGACTATAACTTTTGGATCTTAGAGGAACCATAACTCCCAGTTCTTCGTTGAATCCGTCACCTACCCATACATACCTACTTTGCGTAATAACGATAACTAGTCACTATTCATGAGGTATCCGATACTACTACGGTGATATTCGAAGAGAATAACAAGTACTTCTATAAGTTTATGAATGACATACCAACGACTAAGGTTTACACCAGTTCGGAAGAACAATATTTCTACATATTTATGGAAGCATACCTATGGCTAGGGCATGCACCAACACAAAAAAACTAATTGGAAGAGAAACGCTGGAGTACAGACCTGGAATATGCTTGACCACTTTATTTCTACCGCGCCACGCCAAGCAAGCGCCGTGCCAAGACAACAGTCCGTGCCACTCCAAGACAACGTCGTGCCAAGCCATCTCCCATTCCAAGTCGATTCAGCGCTAACATCTTGCATCTTCCCAGCACCAGCAGCTTGCATCCTCCCATCGCTAACAACTTGCATCTTCCCAGCACTAGCATCTTACATTCTTCCAGCGTTATTTCTGAGCGCCCGGTAGAAGGGAATCAACAATACAATTTCATAACGCGTAAAGATCAAGAATGGATTCTCCAAAATTGAGGCAAAGAAAATCAACAACCCCCTGAGTTCACAGAGACTCTCTTCTTGTCAGGAGATACATGATTTCTGGGGACTTCGCCCACAAAATCGTGCAGTTTATGATAAGACATTTATGTGAGATTATATATTTCCCCAAGGCGCAACGTGAAAGAATATTTACAGCCCTCAACCGCACTACATCAGGGAAGCAGCTGTTTCCAACCAGGGAAGCCATTCCCAAACCCCAACCTCTTCTGGAAAGCACGATTGATAGAAGGAACTGGGGATTCCTAACCATTGTTCACTTGAAGGGTGTCCAGTTTGACAGCATACTGATTAACGCAACGGCTCCGCTTCAATGTTCACCCCGACGGCTGCTTCGCTTCAACGCTCTCTCCAGCAGCTGCTCCACTTCAGTGTTCTCTTCATAAGCTGCTCTAGGATCCGAATCCGAAACTTCAGCGTTTGTCTTCCTAAGTTTCAACATCCTATCCAAGAGCCGAAGCTGCTTCAATGCCGTTTCTTCCTGCAAAGGGTCGTACCACCACGCTCCCCATGTCAAGGATCATGATCACATCCAACCAATCTTTGTAGTCATGGCCACCTGTTGATCTATCTCGCCAAAACTCGTGATCATGGAAAGTTTGCTCGCTTACGCAATCAGCCAATCCTTCTATTTCCACGGAAGCCCATACAATTCCAGCCAACCTACTTTGTTACCACGATAATGTAGTCTGCTGATTACATCTACTACCAAGAACTGTTGTCGCTCATTTGTTGATACCAGCTAGAGCTTCACCACAGCAGTAATCACTACAAAGATGGAAACATGTAAACTATACTTGGGGAGTGGGAATCTACACGGTATCCCTTCACTATCGAAGCTCAGAAGACATGATCAACCATCAAATCACGACCAGAAAATCCGAAGACATACAGGAAATTCCTTATTCTATTACTCAAGAGCTCTGAAGGGAACATAAGGTTGAACAACCTATTCTAATGGAAGATTGAGATCTGTCAAATGAGAAGTTTTATTCAAAGATGTGCAACCGCAAGCGGGATGCTAATTGGCGAAACCCTAACTTCTCCATGAATACAAAGAAGATAACAATAAGTCTGCAGAAGCATCAAGATGTCTATGCAACAAAGAGAAATAACAAAAAAGGGGAAAATGGTCATCAAAAGCAGACGCATGAGTTTCCAAACTCCTCTGTCAGAGCTTCTCCAGGAATTTTCCCCAAAAATCTCTCGGGCAGCAAAGTTTTTATCCGAAAGCAGCATCAGCAATAGTCGGCACCTCAACATCCCACCTGGAAATCGTCTCAGCGACAACAATATTCGTCTTCTTCCCGACATTCGCTTCAAAAACTGACCCAGCATATGCCACCATGACTCCCCCAACGTCAGCAACAATAGTTTCGTTGTCCGCTCCGTAAGATGTTTCCGTTTCACCGTCAATCGCAACGTCATCTTCCTCGAAAATCTCCTCAGCCACCTCTTGAAGAGGATTCTCCAATTCATCCGCATCAGAATCAAGGACTATGACACCGTCTTGGACAGGGAGGTTATGAAGACCTTCTCCTACAAGCTTTACAAACTCAGTTTTCTTCCGTTTCAACAGAAAGGCGGACCGTTCCACCCTAGCACCTGGTCGTGAAGAAGTTTTGTTACACTGAAGCTTCTCAATGCACTGGGATACTTAGTCATCTTCCCACTCTTCCTCCATGTTCACCGAAGCCAAGAGGGTCTGGACACACACTCGCACCTCGCCTAGATAGGAAGAAGGTATGTCCCGAATAATTTCTCCAGCTTCACGGAACAGAGATTCAATTCTACCTAATGCCTCCTCATGAGAAGAAAAACTGGTATTCGCCGATCCCAAAATTTCTCTCCGAAGGAGTTATGGGTCTGATCATCGCTGGAAGATCCCATTACGCGCTACAAAACCAAAGAAAAGGACTAGTTTTCACCCTATCTGCACCGGAAAACTACAAAAGAAAGAAGAAAAAATGGGAAACCAGTAGAAAATACGAGGCGGTACCTGTGAAAGAAGATGGGCACGATTTCAAGATGACATGTGCGAACGAGGGATCCAATATCATCTCTTATAATTAGCAGGGCAATAAGGTCCCGAAAATGAAAGACTTCTACCAGCCATGAATTAAGGCATGACATCAAATTTTTTACCAGCAAACATGAGGAAAATTTCACATCTGTCCACGCAAGATGATTAAGGTTTGGTGAGAAACACGGGAAGCATAATACTCTTGGAATTTGAATGAGGAAAGGGTTTCCTATTTTGGCTAAGTAAAGAGGAGAGGCAATCGGGTCTGCGAAGAAAAGCAACCACCGTGCCGAGCAGTCTGCACTCTTGCCAAGCAGTCCGCGTCTTTCCCTTTCCAACACCTTCACCAAGAAGTTCGTGCCTACGCCAACACAATGCTAAGTCAATGCCTGTTTCAAGCTAATCAATGCTAATGGTTTCTTTTCACACCAAATCTACGCTAGCGGCTCCACCTCGCATTCCGAAACCTAGCCCAGAAGACGCATGACCATGCTAGATTAAAAGCCAACATCTTGTATGTAAACCAGCCTCCATCACTCTGCAGCCTGACTGACAGTGCCACAAGCAGGATTTACGCAAAGCTGCTAGGCGCGAAGATCACGGATTCTACTTACTTCTCGAAGAAGGCGTGATACTTGGGAGTTTTGAACAAAGAAAGGATTTCCTATTTTTGTGCCAAGTAAGGAAAAGAGGCAACCGGTCCCGAGAAGACAAAATTACCACGCCAAGGCTATCCGCGCCATTGCCTGGGCCCCACGTGTCAAGCCTTCTGCCATGCTTGCCTCTCAGAGACCTGGCCATGACTTGGCCCCACATGCCAAGCCGTCCGCCATGCTTTCCTCTCCAAGTCGCGGATGCTCTACCTTTCCAAGCCGCCTGTGCCTCGGCCCCACATGCCAAGCCGACCGCGCCCGCTTTTCCTTCCAATCCATCAACGTATGCATTGCCTCTCCAAACCGTTCGCACGTGCTTTGTCTCTCCAAGCCATCCGCGCCGTGACTTTCCAATACCAACAGATCCGCCAAGTTAATGTCATGATTTTCCCTAGCCTAGTCAAGGTGATATACGGCCAAACCAAGCTAGCAATTTTTGTCTCACCACTCCACGGTCTGCATCCACGACATAATTTATGTAGGGTCGCCAAACACAGGATCATGAACTCTCCCTACCTCTCGAAAAAGGTTAGTCGGAATTTCCTGACCACGTTGCATATCCTACGTTTCGATTTCGTCCTTGTCTGTCACCATCATATGCTTACCTCACAACAAGACACTTGTTCCGAGCTAAGCAGGGGACTTAATGTTGATGGTGGTTTTAAACTTAGGGGTAAAATCGTAAAACCCTAGTCAGATAGTGACGTCACAGAACTTGAGTAATAATGTCCAAACCAAGCACATTTATTGAACCCGTTAATTTGTCTGCAAGAAAATTACCATGGTACCTTTTTTTAATGCTAATTAGGGTTTCGACAGGCCAAAACCCTAATCCTCACACCCCCTGTGCTAATGTCAAACCATGACAGCCACATCTACCACGCCAAGGCATGCCAACCATGCTAGCCGCACCCCTGTGCCAATGGAAAACCATGCCAGCCACACCTACTGCGCCAAGGCATGCCAATCATGCTATTCGCACCCCTGTGCCAATGGAAAACCATTCCAGACACATCTACCGTGCCAAGGCATGCCAACCATGCTAGCCACACCCATGTGCCAATGGCCCCATGCCAACCTAGCCGCACCACCATGCTGGCCTTCCCTACGCGGCTACCAAAACGATGGCATGAGACAATCAACGGTCGCCTTTCAATCCCAGGAGCAAATCCTAGCCGTCCAAGGTTACCAGACAATGCATGGTAACCTTTGACCCAAAATCCTATCCTGGCCATGCCAAAATCCTAGCATGGCCATGCCGCCATCCCTCCTAAATTCTTCCTGGTTTTTATTGTCGGACTGTTTTCACCACCCAAACGAACTCAAAACCTAAATATTCCCTCACGAGGAGATAGATAATTATTTTCCGGTTAGATGGAGGGGCGGACCGTCAAAATACGAGTCTGTATGCGAATTCGACAACAATTCTAATAAAGGGCGCTAATTAGGGTTTTAGCATGTGAAACCTTAACTTAGACAAAGCCATGCACAAAGCTGGATACTAAAACGAAGGCGTGCGACAATCAACGGTTACCCTTCAATCCCAGGAGAAAATACTAGATGTCCAAGGTTACCAGACAACACATGGTAACCTTTGACCCAAAATCCTAGCATGGTCACGGTCCTAGCTTGGTCACGCCAAACCCTTGGCCCCATGCCAAGCCAAACCATCCTAGCCATGCTATCCGCGCCATGCTCTTATGGCATGCCAAACCCTTGGCCCCACCATGCCAAGCCAAACCGTCCTATCCATGCTAGCCACACCATGCGCTCATGGCATGCCAAAACCTTGGCCCCACCAGGCCAAGTTAAAAAGTCCTAGCCATGCTAGCCATACCATGCGCTCATGGAATGCCAAGCCCTTTGATAGGTGTCTAACACACCGTATTATTTATCTATTGTTTATGCTTTCTCTGTTAGTTTTCTTGTAAATTATGTAACTTATGTTCTGTTTTTGAGTATTTAGGTACTTTGGAGTCATCCTGATCAAAAGAGAAGGAAACATGGCAAAAGCATTGGAGGCGGATCGTGTCTCACTATTTGCTTTTATTTCTTCATCCTTGTCTGAAAAGTATGTCGGCTTTAGTGATGCAAATCTCTGTCTGAAAAGCACGACAACTTTAGTGATGACTCTCATTGAAGAGTATACGTGAATATGAGAAATAAGGGGAGGTTGCTGTTAGCGGAGGAACTCGGAGGAAGCGTTCAATTGGAGCATAAATGGGTGAAGCTGTCGTTTCCTAGGCGAATACTTTCGGGAACCCAATTAAGGTTAAGGAGCAGCTCTATGGAGGAATACTAAACAAAGCCCAGTCAAGGTAAAGGGGTATCCATCTGGGTGTCCCTTATCATCCATGAGTAAGTGTAGATATCTTGGGGGTTGCATATGTGGGGCGCAACTATCTATTACAATGATTGACTTAACCCTAAATCATTCTAAATCATTTGTTCCTAAAACTGAGAAGAGAAAAGACTGCTGAAATAATGGTTGCACAATAGCATAAAATCGAGAGAGGAAGGAGGTGCAGCCATGGGAAAAATAGAGAATTCGATGATTCAGAGAACTGGGTATGAAAATGAAGCTAGAATTAGGGTTTTAACATCAGTTGGAATTGGCAGAAAGGGGTTTGATAAATGGTGATTTCAGAGATGATGCTGGCAGCTTTATCATCTGAGATTTAGTGGTGTTTCAGACCAGAAATAGGGGGAAACTGAGATGTAGTTCTAGCTCAGGTTGCAGGATGAATTGGGTTCAACTCTGTGATGATTTTGACAGGGTTTGAAGATGATAATTCATGGAAGAAAAAGAACCTACTTCCATTGATGAATGGGGAGATTAATGGGTGATTTTGAGTTTCCTGATGATTATAAAGAATGGGTTTTGTGTGAATTTGCAGGGAAGGAGATATGGAGATGTTTAGAAGTTGATTCGTGCAGTTACTTCTTACCAGTTCGAGATAGGCATATAGCGTGTTTGCTGAAATTCCTGAGCTAGCAACTATGCTTTGCTAATGGGTTGAGTATACAAGGAAGATTGAGGCTAGTGGATGGCTCTAGTGGCTATTGTGGTTGTGAGTTATAGCTACAAAGGTATGCAGAGAATGAAGCAGCTAGGGAATTGAAGCTACAACATGAGCTGAGGCGATTCAGTTGGAGAAATTGAGATGCTGTTCTGCTATTGATTCAAGGAATTGAGGAGATGAAGGGTACAGGTTGATAAGCCTTTGGTGGTGCTAGAAGTTCAGGTGAAGCCTTTGGTGTAATTGATGGCAGAGTTAAGACTGAGATTTAAGGTTAGTAAATGATAAATTAGGTTGATTTTATATAACTGTTTTGGCATTTTATCTGAATCTGAGATTGAGAAGTGAGAGATGGGTTGGAGTTCTGTTGATGTTGAGTTGGTAGAGAAGATGCTGGTTTTGTGATTGGTTATGATCCGCTTCTGTTGGCTTGTATGAATTACAGAAAGCAGCTGAAGTGCTTCTATGGTTGTTGTCAACACAGAAAATAGAGAATGGTAGGTATTGCTCTGGGTAGATCAGGCCAAGAATGAAGTAGAAGCTGGAGTTGCAGAGTTACATGGCATTGCAGGTTAAGACTGTAGGTGGTGCTCTAGTTGCAGTGGTGCAGTTCAAATGGTGATGGGTGTACTATGTTGAGACACAGATGAACTGGTGACAGGGAAGCTGTGTGAATGGTTGTCTTGCTGTGTAATAGCATTGTAAGTGCCTTGGCTGAGAAGAATATGATGCTGTTCAAGATGTGCTTGAACTGTGAGAAGCTGTGTTGCTGATATTGATGCAGTTATGGCATAAATGGATGGCTAGGAGGGTTTTGGTTGATGCTGTTGCTATGAGGTGGCAGTAGTGATGAATTCAAGAGCTATGCAGTTCAGTTGTGGTGGTGTCCTGTGTTGTTATGAAGATTGCAATGCAGAGTTGGCTTTGTAGCTGGTGGACTGTGGAGATGTTACAACAGGCATGGAAGGTCATGGGTTCTTCCAGGAGATTACAGGGAGATGGGTGAACAGAACTGGGAAGCGATAACTACAGAGGTGTAGCTCCAGTTTGGTGCTAATTGATTGAGTTGCTGGACAGCTGTAGGTGAATTAGGCATTGTACCATGATCAAATGGCAGTGGTTAGAGTTGGGATTGAATCTGAGTTGGTTATGGATGGCACTGGAGTGAAATGGCCAGAGCTGACTTTGGGTTGCTGACTGAATTACAGCTACAGAATGAATGGGAATAGAGTTAACCTGCAAAGAAAGGATTTAGATGTAGTTTATGGAGCTGGAGTTGATTACAGTATTGGTGCTTTTAGTTTGTAATGAATTCTAGGGCATATGAGGTCAGTGAATGGAAGTGATTAGTTGAGCAGTACACTACAGGGAATGAGAAGAATTGCAGTTGGTGCAACATAGAAAAGTCAGGGCCCTCATGGCTGGCAAGTGCAAGCAAGCAGCAGGGCCATCTTGGCCGTGAAGTGCAAATTATAGCCTAACTAACTCATGTCAACTGGCTTGGTTGACCCCGAGTTGACTCAACCTGACCCGGTTGACTGAGTTGAAACGGTTGACCGTTTAACTTTTTCAGGTTGCCGGCGACGACTTTCCGGCCAAAAACCCAGTTTTCCGGCGACCACTTTTGGGACATATTCTCTACATGGGTTTCTCTTGCTCGTGGGCCGGGTGAATTTTCAACTAACGGATTTTGAAGACTTTGACCTATTTTTGGAAAGCAAAGGGCTATAAAAAGAGAGTTTCTACAACAAATAAAAAAGTTTTTTTTCTATTCTTGGAGCTTTTGCAGAGAACTACTTCTAGGGTTTGCTTTCTTTTATGTTTCATAGTTCTTCCTTTGAATATTTTGATGATGAACTCCATGAATATGTGTAGCTAAATACATTAATTGGTTATGGGATAAAAGTTGATTTCTTCAAGCATGATTATTTGATTCTATGAATTAGTTTTGTCTCAATTTTATCGTTTATGATTCATCGTTTATATTATCATATGATTTGAATGCTAGTTTGGTTGAGTCCGGAATCAATTGGATTTGTTTTCATCTCTATAGCTATATTAGGGTTTTCAATACGTAAAAGTTGTTTGTCCCTGATTTTTAGTAGCATCTTGTGGTTAATACTTGTAGTGATACATCTTTTTAATCGCATATGAATCATAACCTTTGTTAAAACGAATTAGTGCTTTTACACGTTTGTTTGCATCGATTAGTCTTATTTCATAGAACTTATTGCTCTTAGGGAGTTAAATCTAATTGTGCTTTTACACTTTAGGTTGATTTTTAAGAAGATTTCACGATAGCATCTTTTAATGTTGTTTGTGATAAAATCAGGAAATAAACGGGATACTCTTGCGATCAAGATATCCTAGGACTTTTGATAATTGAGAGATTAAATACCAATTCTAATCATAGATGAAAAATACATGTTTATGTATGATACTATCCCTTAACCAATATCTTCTCCTTATTGATTATTCCAACTATTTACTTTGCTTTGTTTAATTTTATTACTTAGATAAAAACAAAAACACTCTTGGGTTATTTGGTTACATAAGAATATGAAAATTGCATAACAACAATCGCCTCTCTGTGGATACGAACTCTTTCTTATCGAATACTATATTTATATTTAGTTAAGTGAGGAAGTGAATTATATTTGTGTCGTCTGATAAGCGATCACCCTTGGCCCCACCATGCCAAGCCAAACCGTCCATTCCAATCCAAACACGCCATGCAAACGGCATGCTAACCTAGACGCTCCACCATGCTGGCCTTCCCTACGCGGCTACCAAAACGAAGGAGTGTGACAATCAACAGTCCCCCTTCAATCCCAGGAGAAAATCCTAGCCATCCAAGGTTACAAGACGACGCATGGTAACCTTTGGCCCGAAAGCCTAAGTTTGGCCACGCCAAACTATGCCATACCAACGGCATGCCAACCTAGCCGTGCCACCATGCTGGCCTTCCCTACGAGGCTACCAAAATTAAGGCGTGCGACAATCAACGGTCCCCCTTCAATCCAAGGAGAAAATCCTAGGCATCCAAGGTTACAAGATGATGCATGGTAACCTTTGGCCCGAAAACCTAACTTTGGCCACGCCAAACCATGCCATGCCAACGACATGCAAACCTAGACGTGCCACCATGCTGGACTTCCCTACACGGCTACCAAAACGAAGGCGTGCGATAATCAATGGTCGCCATTCAATCCCATGAGCAAATCCTAGCCGTCCAAGGTTACTAGACAACACATGGTAACCTTTGACCCAAAAACCCTAGTTTGGTCACGCCAAACCGCGCAACCTAGCTGCGCCACCATGCTGGCCTTCCTTATGCGGCCACCAATAAACGAAAGAGTGCGACGATCAACGGTTACCTTTCCTTTTAAGATGCAAAATTTCGACCGTCGATGGTCACCAAGCTAACAAGTCTCCCAAGCTCGACTTTCCAGGAAAAGACAACATGCTACATGTTTTCCACAAAAACATTCGAGACATCAACACATATCACAAACTGGGGGATCCTCTTTGGGTATTGGTTTGGCGGTTTACAGCGTGCGGCGTACACTACGCCCATCATAAGGAATTGTCATAAGGGTGAGGCGGTTAGTAAATACAGGGAGTTAATGGTAAAACTCTCTTTTATTGGACATCAATTCCATGCATTAACGGTTTCATAGAACATCAATTCCATGTGTTAACGGTTTTATGGAACATCAATTCCATGCGTTACCACCTCCTCCCATTTACTTACCCATTTTTCCATTCCTTAATGAGACCAGAGTACGTTTAACTTCGACTTGTATAAATAGGTCTTACCTATTTCCACCGAATAACAAGTTCAGTCAGGAGCATACAACACTCAGAAAATACTTTCTAGCTTCCCACTTGTTAGCCTTCCCACTTTTCTGATACAAGTCATAGTAACACAACTACTCTTCCAGAATCAACTATTCTGGTCTCATCACTTTCCTTGCTTCCCTCCCCAAAACTAACCCATTCTCCTCCACTTTATGACCGAAGCAAGTCTGGAATGGCCATTTCTTGGTTTAGGCCGGACTTGTACATATTGATCTCTCGAATCTAAAGTACTCCCTTGCAGTACATCGTTTAGGGTTTATATTTGTTTGTCACCCACACACCCGAAATTACCAAAATCAGTAGAAACCATTTTCACCCACAAACACCTAGGCAAGAAAGTGACGTCATGGGGTTCGAGTAATAATAGATCCAATTGAATGCATTTATTGTACCCTTTAATATGTCAACGAGAAAATTACCAGGGTACCATTTTTTAATAGGTCAAAACCCTAATTCCCACGCCACACGTGCCGAAGGCAAACCATGCCAGCCACACCCATCGCGCCAAGGCATGCCAACCATGCTAGCCGCACCCATGTGCCAATGGAAAACCATGCCAGCCACACCCACCGCGCCAAGGCATGCCAACCATGCCAGCCACACCTACCGCGCCAAGGCATGCCAACCATGCTAGCCGCACCATATGCCAACGACATGCCAAACCATTGGCCCCACCATGCCAAGCCAAAATCGCACCTTACCTTGGCCCTAGCCATGCTAGCCACACCATATGCCAACGGAATGCAAAACCCTTGGCCCTACCATGCCAAGACAAACCGTACCTTACCTTGGACCTATCCATGCTAGCCGCACCACATGCTAACAGCATGCCAAACCCTTGGCCCCACCATGTCAAGCCAAACCGTACCTTGACTTGGACCTAGCCATGCTAGCCGCATTATATTCCAACGGCAAGTCAAACCCTTGGCCACACCACACCACACCATGCCAATCCAAACCGCACCTTGCCTTGGCACAAGCCATGCGAGCCGCACCATATGCCAACGACATTCCAAACCCTTGGCCCCACCATGCCAAGCCAAACCGCACCTTGCCTTGGCCCTATCCATGCTATCCGCACCATATGCCAAAGGAATGCCAAACCCTTAGCCCAACCATGCCAAACCAAACCGCACCTTGCCTTGTCCCTAACCATGCTAGCCGCACCATATGCCAACGGAATGGAAAACCCTTGGCCCCACCATGCCAATCCAAACCGCACCTTGCCTTGGCCCTAGCCATACTAGACGCACCATATGCCAACGGAATGCCAAACCCTTGGCCCCACCATGCCAATCCAAACCGCACCTTGCCTTGGCCCTAGCCATGCTAGTCGCACCATATGCCAACGGCATGCCAAACTCTTGGCCCAACCATGCCAAGCCAAACCGCACCTTTCCTTGGCCCTAGCCATGCTAGCCGCACCATATGACAATGACATGCCAAGCCCTTGGCCCCATCATGCCAAACACAACTAGCCGTGCCACCATGCTGGCCTTCCCTACGTGGCTACCAAAACGAAGGCGTACGACAATCAACGCCCCCCCCCCCCCATCAATTCCAGGAGCAAATCTTACCCATCTAAGGTTACCAGATAACGCATGGTAACCTTTGGTTCGAAAACCTAAGTTTGGCCACGCCAAACCATGCCATGCCAACGACATGCCATCTTAGCCGCGCCACCATGCTGGCCTACCCTACACGGCTACCAAAAAGAAGGTGTGCGTCAATCAACGGCCCCCTTTCAATCCTAGGAGCAAATCCTAGTCGTCCAAGGTTACCAGACAACACATGGTAACCTTTGGTCCAAAACCCTAGTTTGGGCACATCAAACCGTGCCAATTGCATGCCGACCTAGCCGCGCCACCATGCTGGCCTTCCCTATACGGCCACCAAAGGCGAAAGCGTGCAGAGATAAATGGCTACCTTTCCTATTAAGATGCAAAATCTCGACCGTCGAAGGTCACCAAGCTAGCAAGTCTCCCAAGCTCAACCTTCCAGATAACAACAAACGTGCTACATGTTTTCCACAAAACATTCGAGACATCAACACATATCACAAAATGGGGGATCCTCTTTGGGTATTAGTTTGGCGGTTTACAGCGTGCGGTGTACACTACGCCCGTTATAAGGAAGTGTCATAAGGATGAGGCGGTAAAAAAAACCGGGAGTTAATGGTGAAACGTTCTTTTTATGGAACATCAATTCCATGCGTTCCCGGTTTTATGGAACATCAATTCCATACGTTAACGGTTTTATGGAACATCAATTTTATGCGTTAACAGTTACCACCTCCTCCCATTTACTCACCCATTTTTCTATTCTTTAATGAGACCAGAGTACGTTTCACTTCGAATTGTATAAATAGGTCTTACCTATTTCCACCGAACAACAAGTTCAGTCAGGAGAATACAACACTCAGAAAATACTTGCTAGCTTTCCACTTCGTTAGTTTACCACTTTCTGATACAATTCGTAACATAACTACTCTTCCAGAATCAACTATTCTGGTCTCATCACTTTCCTTGCTTCCCTCCCCAAAACCAACCCATTCCCCACCACTTTGTGACCGAGGCAAGTCTGGAACGGCCATTTCTTAGTTTATGCCAGACTTGTACAGATTGATCTCTCGAATATAAAAGTATTCCCCTGCAGTACATTGTTTAGGGTTTAAATTCTTTTCTCACCCACACACCCGAAATTACCTAAATTATCAGAAACTATTTTCACCCACAAACAATTGGCGACCACAGTGGGAGATTGAACTTTCGGTTACAATGTCAATTTTTAACCATTGATCTCATGCTTTGACCAAGACATCAAGATGGTAGAAGCAGGCGATCCGCTCAGGGATCAACGATTTAGTTACCAGACGACTCGATTATCAGTCATGAAACGATAAGGAATGACTGGGGACTTCTCAGAGGTCGGAAGAAATCGATCCACCTGAGAATTGATGACTCGGTTATCAGATAACTCAGCAACGACTGGGGACTTTCCCCAATCACGGCGGTGCTTCCCCATAAAACTCAGTCTCACACCCGGAATATTTCCTTTCCATCATGAGACCTAAAAAACTAAGTAAGTCCTACCTATACAAGATACGTGGTTTGCTTTTTCAAGATTTCACGGGAATGATAAAACCAATAGCCATGTTATATTTCACCCCATGTCATCTACCAAAGGCACGGTTAGATGGTTTTCTTGGGATGACTGCAACACTATTAACCATAACTAAGACCACATCATTTCATAAACAATTCATCCAAAATAATAATCCAAAACCATCAAGGTAACATTTATCTGTCAACCCCAAAAATCCAGAAAATCAAAACCATAAACCAGGCGTTTCCATTTGCCTTTCAAAAAAAATAACCTAAAAACAAGAAGTTGAAAAAAAAAAAAAACAGAAATGTATTCAAGGAAAGTTTTCCAACAGCGGATTGCTCCTCTTAGCAAAGGCCTCACTTGTGCTCTGGAGACCCACCCTCTTCAACTTCAGCTGCCTGCACAACTTCTTGAATTCCGCTTCCTGCTTCTTCACCATATCTGCGGAAGGACCTTTGACTGCTTCGGCCAGTGACTTCTCAACCTCAGATAAACCTTCAACGAACCAAGGGACATTGAATTCGAAGCCCACGCACATGTCACGATGGAACCTCCAGCTCAAAATTACATCCTCAGAAACCGTATGACCAGTCACACTGCACATGTTTTGGATCGAAGACAAAGTTTCCTCCACCCGCTTAACAAGCGCAAATCGACTAGTAATTTGCTTGGTTGTGGCAACATGACCATAGATTTCCCATATCTTGGTGTATAATGCCGCATGTTTGGCTGGCATGCTAAATACCCCGATCAACACATGACCCGGATGAGGGACGAGGTACGGAGGGTCGAAAGTGGCGCTTGCAACCGAACCAAAAACCGGAAAGAGATCCCTAACTATAATTGTGCCAGTAGTCTTTGGAGTACTCTCCACCACCTGAGACGTGGCAATACCTTCAGGATGATGAACTGCAATGTCCAAGTCACCAGCCGACACAGTTTCCGAAATTGGAGTTATGGCTACACCTTCACTCAGGCGGGTTTCCACTTCAAATCTATCCTCAGGAATGT
Source organism: Papaver bracteatum (assembly GCA_023529315.1). NCBI lineage: Eukaryota > Viridiplantae > Streptophyta > Magnoliopsida > Ranunculales > Papaveraceae > Papaver > Papaver bracteatum. The sequence continues at coordinate 1,291,559 of JAJJWX010005130.1, forward strand.
TTTCCTCATAAAATATCAAGACTTGGTTTTTGCTTCAAAAAAAATAAAGGGGGGGAGAAAAAGAAAAAGAGGAAGAGGAAAGAAAGAAATCTCACCGATTCACTTCCGGACTCGCTGGAGGAAGACATAACATTTCTACTGGAAATACTATCCTCCCCATCACTGGCCTCCGAACTCTCTTCCTTCTCGGATTCTCATTCACCATGGGTAGGCTCAGCATAGCCGCTTTCTGTCTCAAGAGATGTTGTATTCTGACTACGTGCAAGTTTAGTGAAGGAATTCTCACTGCTAAGACCCTGGGCAAGACACAAAAACATACAATCAGAAATGAGGCAAAGACATACATAATCCAACTAAATCAGGAAGAAAATCATACGTATATGCATGTTAGATGAACTAAAAGTCGGAAGAGCTGTGGAACCAGACTGGAAACCGCCTGCATGATTCTTAGACCTTATCTCATTCTCTTGGGTACTGTCCGCGTATGGACCAACGGATTTTATTTTGGCAAAAAAAGTATCCCTCAACAGCGGATGCTTTGCTAAAATCACGGCAGAAGGCCTACCACGGGTGTTCCCTACTACGAATTTTACAAATTCCTGGATGACAAGGAATTCACTCTGCAAGAACGTGTTATACTTCGAGGTAGTTGAAGGATTTCGTTCTGAAAGCAAGAAAGGGAGGCTTTTTCCCGGAACGAGAGCACTAGCATCAAGAACAGACGGTAATGAGTCATCAAGGGCTACCAGTTGATGAACGAGAGGGATCCATAGGTCGAAGCCCATATGCCGAGCTGCTCGATAAATATTGTAAAAGACTGCCTGACATGATCCTTGAAAGAAAGACGGTATGTAACCAGACGTGCAACTTTGCATGAATACAACCTCGTCGATGCCCAGGTTCCCTTCGTCAGAAAGAAAAGACATACCTACGGCTGGTGTTCACGCCAATAATTTTTTTACAAGTTCATAAAAAAGTACGCATATAGCTATGGTTTACACCAACACAAAATAAAAGAGAAAGCAAGTTAAAGAAGAAGTATTGGAAGGCATACCTGGGATTCACTTGTCCGTTTTGCTTTACTGCTACCACACGACTGGGATAAATAAATAGGCGTGAAACAGAAGGAGAAGCCGACCCTCCTTTTATATGCTTGGTACATGGGAGTTTGAATAAGGAAAGGATTTCCTATTTGAGCCAAGTAAGGAAAAGAGGAAACCGGTCCAGCAAAGACCAATTACCACGCTAAAACCGTCCACGCCATGCCTTGGCCCCATACGCCAAGCCATCCACCATGCTTGCCTTCCCAAGACCGCGCCACCCCTTGGCCCCACGTGCCAAGTCGTCCGCTATGCTTTGCCTTTCTGAGACCGTGCCACGCCTTGGCCTTACATACTAAACCGTCTGCACGTGCTTTGCCTCTCCAAGCCGTCCACGCAATGACTTGCCAATACCAACAAATTCGCCAAGTCAGCGTCATGATGTTCCCTAGCCCATTCAAGGTGATGTGCGGCTAGACCAAGCAAGTAATCTTCGTCTCACCACTCCACGTTCTGCATCCCAGTATAATTTATGCAAGGCTGCCAACACGGGAAGCAAAAAAACTCTTTTCACCTCTCGAAAAAGGTTATTCGGATTTTCCTGACCATCTTTCCATGATTTACGTCTCGATTCCGTCCTTGTATATCACCATCTTATGCTTACCTCGCAACAATGCCCATGTTCCAAGCTAAGCAGGGGACTTAATGTTGATGATGATTTTTAGCTTAGGGTTAAAATCGTAAAACCCTAGGCAAGACAGTGACATCATGGGGTTCGAGTAATAATAGCTCCAATTGAATGCATTTATTATACCCTTTAATATGTCTACGAGAAAATTACCAGGGTACCTTTTTTTAATTAATTACTAATTAGGGTTTCGATAGGCCAAAACCCTAATTCCCATGCCACACGTGCCGATAGAAAACCATGTCAGCCACACCCACCACGCCAAGGCATGCCAACCATGCTAGCCGCACCCCTATGCCAATAGCAAACCATGCCAGCTACACCCACCGCGCCAAGGCATGCCAACCATGCTAGATGCATCCCTGTGCCAATGGAAAACCATGCCAGCCACACCCACCGCGCCAAGGAATGCCAACCATGCTAGTTGCAATCCTGTGCTAATGGAAAACCATGCTAGCCACACCTACCGCGCCAAGGCATGCCAACCATGCTAGCCGCACCATATGCCAACGGCATGCCAAACCCTTGGCCCCACCATGCCAAGTGTCACATGCCCATTTAATCGCCTAAAATTTTCATGGGACATGACCGGGAATACTATGTGGTTCAGTGAATCAACTTCAGCCATAACTACTCAGCCTTGCACACTTGCATCAAAGTATACATTTTCCTTCACTCATAAGGCAATACGCAATAGAAGTCTTTTCTTCTTTCTCCCTAACTCTTCATGCCCCCATAAGAATAAGAGGTTCTGCCATGCACATCAACAATTCTCACACAAACCAGCAACATAATGAACATAAAGACATGACACAATTAACCCGTTTTATTGTATCAAAGGAAGATTACTAAACTCATCCATCACATGGACCAGAAACATGCCATTCACCCTCTTGGTGAATGCCTAACTCTCTCAAACATGAGACTAAATCTCTCCTATGTAGCCTACTTATTTTACTACTCCTTAGGACTATTTATACAGTGGTTACAATGTCCAAAACCGTGCACAACACTTGCACATGCATGGAACAGCCTTTTATCCCATCAGGTAGTTTCCATAACCGCCAACTTGCTTTTCCAACTGCCACCTTTTGTGTTGTCAAGCCAACAGATGCCACACCTGTTCTTGGTGGTTATTAATGGTTATAAACTCCTTCTATAAACGACTTATCTTGTCTCACTTCATTGGCATGCTCACAAATCCAATAACCAACTCCTAACCGTCACTTGAGTTGTATTGCACACTTGCTGTGCCATACTGGATTTTGTCTTGCACCAACGTTCAACTTTCTTGGCCCTGCATGTTTGTCATTACAAACTCATGCACGGACAATCCTTATGCTTTAAACATCGAGGCCATTTCCTTAAGCTCACTCTAGTTACTCATGCGTCATATATGCTTCACTTCGCCAATTAGCTTGACAATAGCAATGCAACTCTTGCATTACTAACTTGTTTGCATAGTTTAAGTTTTGTACAGCCTTGAACTAATGCTATAGACTAACTCTTAGTCTATTCCACTCTTCTCGCATCATCCTTGAGTTTGGGCCAACTCAATTCCATGGATATGCATCGATTCCAACATCGCATGTTGCATATGTAAACTTTGGCCATGTCTTGCCAATACTTCAATGAAGCTTCATTGTGTCAGCCAATAAGCTTCTTCACTTAGCCAAATATATTTACAATGTAGCGCCACTCTTGTGCTTTATTGGCCCTATAGGGTTATGCCATTCTTGACACTTATACCGCTATTATGGCTTGGGTTGTGCTATTATGGCTTCGCAATGCGCCATTACGGCTGAACACTGACTTGGCCTGCAACTCTGTAATGCGTCATCATTATGCATCACTTGCAGAACCGTAATAGACCTCCCCCACCTAATCTGTTCAACTCCCTCGTTGAACGCAACAAAGTATACTCGTTATACTTGTTCTCTGGCCTTATACACTTCTGAGCCCTTCTTAGAAATCAGCAAAATTTGTTTGGCCTTCATTCTTGCCAAAACTTTTATGCCTAGTACCAAATGCCATCACTTAGTTTCATTGCTTTTCCATTGATCCTACTGACTTGCACTATTGTTGGCCTACGCTTCAACTCCCACTACAATCGCATATCAACACTCAAATGCAAACTGTAAATTCTTCTTTCCAACTCCCTGAATTAGGCTTGAATATCTCTTAAATCATTTGTTCATAAGTGTACACAATAAATGATTCCTCCAACTGATCACAATGATCATTGCCATAGTCTTATGCCTTCATTCTCCGACTTTGGCTGCACCACGCAACTTAACAGGACTTGGCCTTAGGCTTCAATCATGTTGCGCCTTCGCCAAATATGCCATGCCTTGAGGTATGCATGCTATGATTCCATACCACTCTGGTATGTATTACAATCCATAGCCTTTGTTGTCTTCGGCAATGCAACAGAACTTACACTAGATTTGGCCTCCAAATCATGTTGTAAATTACGCCTCCTAGCTTTGCACTATTTGTATGCCAAAGAATCAACACCTTGTTGTTCTTTGCTTGCACTAACACAACACCTTGATTGAAATGCATGACTTTGGTATAGTCATGACTTAGGATACCCATAACCATTAAACCGACTCTCTCTATATCCAAGGCATCCTCTTCACGCGCCTTTGAAACCAGTACTTTAAGCATCATTTGCTTTTTCAAACTGCTACGCTTTAATGTGGCGGAAACACATCATCATGTTCTTCCTAACTATGAGTCAATCTTAACTCATTTACTTGATGGACTTACATCTTCATTCTTGCTGTGTTACTCCATGCTATCATTTCCATATGCAGTCGTACTTCCACATAACTCTCAACAGCAAACTCGACTATGCCACCAACTCCTCTATTTGCTTCTTTCACTTTCAGCGTCTTCTATTATATATTTTGGCTTAATATACTGTGTAGCATCTTCCATGCGAACTAGCTTTACTTTGAACAAAGGAGGCAAGATCCTTCACTTCAAATACCCTCATTCACTATTACCTTACATAGAGAGACTTCATTCTAACATCAAGGTCCACTTGACCCAAACTGAAAGTATACTCAAACTTGAGCAAATACTTGCGCCAACTGATTGCAACTTGTAAGACCTAATAATCCTTGAAATATTGACTTCAACTTAGCTTCTAAGCAACAAAGGAAGCAAGACATCACCTACTATCCCCAATGTATCAATTCACTTTGCCACATGCACTCTTCCACCTGATGCTATCATGTTTATTTAGCTTTCATGAAGATTTCTTCAATAATGGCCACATGCCATCTTTATGCATCACCACTACTTTGTCCCTCTTTTTCCATACATCTATGAGTCGCCTAATTTTGCATTTCCAACCGCATCATGCATCTTATCCATGCCCAAATCTCATTTGGCTCATGCTATTGTTGCATACATGCTATGCTAATTAGCACTCAAATCTCGACACAAACTTGTGCACCTTTGTACAACTCGAACGGACTTAACTTGGTGACTTTGATCATCACCATAGAGCTCATCAAAGTCATATCACTCAATGACTTTCGCAGATAATTATCTTAGACAATATTAACAAGGCACTATCCTTGCAAATGAAGCACCACTGCCTACGTTCCATGAGGCAAGAATGCCACATTCTTCTTCAAACTTGGAACTCATTTTACTTCCCATGCACAACTGATTACTCTTGTCTACCCCCTTCGCCAAAATCAACTTGAGTAGCAACAATTGTTGATTTGCAGTTAACAAGAACATCTTCTTGTGATTATGATCAAATGCAGGTCTTTAGACACCCTTGTCCAAGCATATTGATCCCACTCAAAAACCAGGTGCAAGCACACTCCTTGTGTGCATCTAGCATTAACGAAGAACTCTTTGCAAACACAAGACCGTGGTATATCGGTTTTCCCCTAACTTGCGCTTCTGTCTTCAGGCTTTCAATAAGCTCTATGCTAGGTAAGAATTGGACATCACAATTCTTTTTTTATGGAATCACATTGCCACAAACATGCTGGTTCACAACCAGACTTTGCATTACCACCAAGGTACATGCATTCGAGAGAAATAACATTAACCTTCCACCAACTGGCTATGATGTAAAAACCTTCAATCTATCGCATAAACATGTTTTCCATCTTCTTTGCCACTGCAAATGCTATCAACTTCTTTATATTCGGGAATTTCCCGTAAAATTGTCATTACAACACGTAATGTACTCGCTACTGATAACACCACAAAGATATGCATTCCAAATTCCTAATCTTTGCATAATTGTGAGAAACATGGACTTTAACACCTGACTTGCACCATAAAAGTCAGCATACTCCTTAGTTTTGTCATGCCATCACTTGAAAACCCGGTTTTCAATGACTCTTGCACGTTCATCTAACACTTTGGGATGGAAATTTGACACCTTTGTCATAAAATTTCATGGCATGTTGCTATTTCAAGCTTCAAGTTCATTCCAATTGATCTTTCCACACAAGTCCAACTTCTTCTAGTCTCCATACTAGTGAAACCCAAACAATTCTTCATTGAATTTGACAAACAAATGACACCAACTTGAGTAAAATAGAGAAAATAAACAACTGTATCCCCAAACACAGCTCTGATACCAGCTTGTCACATGCCCATTTAATCGCACAAAATTTTCATGGGACATGACCGGAAATACTATGTGGTTCAGTGAATCAACTTCACCCACAGGTACTCAGCCTTGCACACTTGCATCAAAGTATGCATCTGCCTTCACTCATAAGGCAATATGCAACAGAAGTCTTTTCTTCTTTCTCTCTAACTCTTCATGCCCCCGTAAGCATAAGAGGTTCTTCCATGCACATCAACAATTCTCACAAAAACCAGCAACACAATGAACACAAAGACATGAAACAATTAACCCATTTTATTGTATCAAAGGAAGATTACAAAACTCATCACATGGACCAGAAACAGGCCATTCACCCTCTTGGTGAATGCCTAACTCTCTCAAACATGAGACTAACTCTCTCCTATGTAGCCTACTGATTTTCCTACTCCTTAGGACTATTTATACAGTGGCTATAATGGCCAAAACCGTGCACAACACTTTCACATGCATGGAACAGCCATGTGTCCCATCAGGTAGTTTCCATAACCGCCAACTTGCTTTTCCAACTTCCACCTTTTGTGTTGTCAAGCCAACAGATGCCACACCTGTTCTTGGTGGTTATGAATGGTTATAAACTCCTTATACAACAGACTTCTCTTGTCTCACTTCATTGGCATGCTCGCAAAGCCAATAACCAACTCCTAACCGTCACTTGATCCATATTGCACACTTGTTGTGCCATACTGGATTTTGTCTTGCATCAACGTTCAGTTTTCTTGGCGCTGCATATTTATCATTTCAAACTCATGCACAGACAATCCTTATACTTCAAACATCGAGGCCATTTCCTTAATCTCACTCTAGTTACTCATGCGTCATATATGTTTCATTTCGCCAATTAGCTTGACAATAACAATGCAACTCTTGAAAATGTCATAGACTAACTCTTAGTATATTCCACTCTTATTGCATCATCCTTGAGTTTGGGCCAACTCAATTCCATGGATATGCATCGATGCCAACATCGCATGTTGCATCTGTCAACCTTGGCCATGTCTTGCCAATCCTTTAATGAAGCTTCATTGTGTCGGTCAATAAGCTTCATCACTTTGCAAAATGTATTTACAATGTAGCGACACTCTTATGCTTCATTGGCCCTGTAGGGTTATTACATTCTTGACACTTGACAGTCTATACAGTATACCGCTATTATGGCTTGCGTTGCGCTATTATGGCTTCGCAATGCGCCATTACGGCTGAACACTGACTTGGCCTGCAACTCTGTAACACATCATCATTATGCGTCACTTGCAGCACCGTAATACCAATTCAAAACTGCACCTTTCCTTGGCCCTAGCCATGCTAGCCACACCATATGCCAAAGGCATGCCAAACCATTGGCCCCACCATGCCAAGAAAACCATACCTTGCCTTGGCCCTAGCCATGCTAGCCGCTCCATATGCCAACGGCATGCCAAATCCTTGGCCGCACCATGCCAAGCCAAACCGCACCTTTCCTTGGCCCTAGCCATGGTAGCCGCACCATATGCCACTGGCATGCCAAGACAAACCGCACCTTTCATTGGCCCTAGCCGCTCCATATACCAACGGCATGCCAAACCCTTGGCCCCACCATGCCAAGCTAAACCGCACCTTCCCTTGGCCCTCACCATGCTAGCCGCACCATATGCCAACGACATGCCAAACCCTTGGCCCCACCATGCCAAGCCAAACCGCATCTTGCCTTGGCCCTAGCCATGCTAGCCCTACCATATGCCAACGGCATGCCAAACCCTTGGCCCCACCATGCCAAGACAAACCGCACATTTCCTTGGCCCTAGCCATGCTAGCCGCACCATATGACGACGGCATGCCAAGCCCTTGGCCCCACCATGCCAAACACACCAAGCAGCGCCACCATGCTGGCCTTCCCTACGCGGCTACCAAAATAAAGGCGTGCGACAATCAGCGGTCCCCCTTCAATCCCAGGAGAAAATCCTAGCCATCCAAGGTTACCAGACAACGCATGGTAACCTTTGGCCCGAAAACCTAAGTTTGGCGACGCCAAACCATGCCATGCCAGCGGCATGCCAACCTAGCCGCGCCACCATGCTGGCCTTCCCAACACGGCTACCAAAACGAAGGCGTGCGACAATCAATGACCCCCCTTCAATCCCAGGAGCAAATCCTAGTCGTCCAAGGTTACCAGACAACACATGGTAACTTTTGACCCGAAACCCTAGTTTGGGCACGCTAAACCGCGCCAAGGCATTCCATGCCAATTGCATGCCGACCTAGTCGCTCCACCATGCTGGCCTTCCCTATACGGCCACCAAAGGCGAAAGCGTGCGGCGATCAATGGCTACCTTTCCTCTTAAGATGCAAAATCTCGATCGTCGAAGGTCACCAAGCTAGCAAGTCTCCCAAGCTCAACCTGCCAAACAACAACAAACGTGCTACATGTTTTCCACAAAAGTATTCGAGACATCAACACATATCACAAACTGGGGGATCCTCTTTGGGTATTAGTTTGGCGATTTACAGCGTGTGGTGTACACTATGCCCGTTATAAGGAGGTGTCATAAGGATGAGGCGGTTAGTAAATACCGGGAGTTAATGGTGAAACGTTCTTTTTATGGAACATCAATTCCATGTGTTAACAATTACCACCTCCTCCCATTCACTCACCCAATTTTCCATTCCTTAATGAGACCAGAGTACGTTTCACTTAGACTTGTATAAATAGGTCTTACCTATTTCCACCGAACAACAAGTTCAGTCAGGAGAATACAACACTCAGAAAATACTTGCTATCTTTCCACTTCGTTAGCTTCCCACTTTCTGATACAAGTCGTAACACAACTACTCTTCCAGAATCAACTATTCTGGTCTCATCACTTTACTTGCCTCCCTACCTAAAACCAACCCATTCTCCACCACTTTGTGACCGAAGCAAGTCTGGAACGACCATTTCTTGGTTTAGGTCAGACTTGTACAGATTGATCTCTCGAATATAAAAGTACTCCCTTGCAGTACATTGTTTAAGGTTTAAATTCATTTCTCACCCACACACCTGAAATTACCGAAATTAGCAGAAACTATTTTCACCCACAAACAATCCAAAAGAAGACTTTAAATTAAGCGTCCGTAAGAGATTTCACCTAATTAGATTACTCTCATATCCGATAGGCGGTTTTACCAGTAACAAAGACAAAAGAGGAAGTCTATGTTACGCAGGATTAGTTTGCTAGAAATGCAAACTCAAAGTATTTATAGACAAGGAAGTTTGGACACCAAGGAATTTCTAAAACTGAAAATATTCTCAAGATATTTTCCATATTTACCCAAATTCGGTTTTCATAATTCCTGTGAATGCACTGTCCAAAAATAATGATCGAAATCTCCTTGGAGAATCTTTAATTAGCAAATGCACATTACTAATCCTTATTTTCCATATATAATTAAAAACCCTTAATTAAAAAGATTCTTAACTTATTTAAATTTGATCTTGGGATTTACTTTCTTCTTAGCCTTTAAGGAATATCTTTGAACAATAAAGAATAAGCATTAATGCACCGTGTTCAAAGAGTGACGACATCTTACTCTTGCAAGTATTTTCCATGCTTGCTCACTTGAAACCGATTTACCACACTTCCAAACAAGTTTAGAATTGGTTCATATGACTTTCAAGAACTATGTGATTGATCAAGTACCACTCAATCACAACTCATGGGTTTACGGTTCTACCAAAACAAGTTTCAGTTCTACCTCCATGTGAGTATTGTGCATAGTTACACTAGCTTACCAAAGATATGGAAGACCAGGTACTAGGATCGGTTCCCCACATATATTTGGTATCTAACTTGTATGCACTGCACATGTCCATAGGATCGGTTCCCCCTTCCCAAAAATGTGTTGGACATGTTCATAGGATCGGTTCCCCTTTCTTCCATAAACCTTGTTGCACCTCATACAAGGATCAGTTCCCCTTGTGATGCACTGCACCTCTTACTAGGATTGGTTCCCCTTCTCCCAGTAATAAGTTCAGACACTCACAACCCGATCATACCCCAGGTGATTACTTAAGATCGGTTTCACTAATAAAAGTCATACCAATACATAAGTCAGGCCTCATGTGAATAGTTTTACCAAGAACACAAAAAATTCATGAGCGGTTATACTAATCACACATATTGGTCGTTCATAAGATATGCAATGAAAAATAGCCCCAATAACGCCTGGCGATTTCCTTTTCGGTTCACAACACATATCATGAACTTACTTCCTTAGAACACATGTAAACATTGTTTCCTAGGATGAAATCCTCACCTCATACCCATACATAGTCACAATAACATTCATATGATTATGTAGATATCTTATATACAAAATTTAATGGTTAAGCAAGAAACTTCATATTGTATTCCTTAATACTATGTCTATCTAGAGTGTTCATGCTTCGCAGTTTTATGTTTTCAATATTCACGACTTGAAAGATACGTTAGGGAATGAAATAGTTCAAGTCAAATATCACTAACCTCAAGTGGAAGGATGATGTTGTCATTGTAGCTCCGCACTTCTTTATTTATTCAAGTCTTCCCAATACTTGTAATGTCTCACCCTGATACTTTCAAGCTAACCTTTACGAAGTTGACTCTAGTACATTTAAATCAAGCGACTTCTTAAATGAGTTTTGGCTAACTAAAATATGACAACCAAACTTGACATACCAACGCTTGGTGGGTTCAATCGAGTAATGCTCTAACACATATGCTAACCAATAATTAATTTTTTGTTTAAGAAAAAAAACGAAAATGCTAGCTTGACCGACCAAAAATCCTGCCTCTAATAGATGGTTGGGCCCTACTTTACCCTATTGATGATCCCAATCATCAATAAAGCCATGAGCCGTCCAATTCCCTCTCTACCGATTTTGCATGATTAAAAATCGGAAGGTGTAGCATCCCCCAAGAAAGAAACTAATTCTTTTTTCCACACATGACTACTCGTTGACACATCTTGCCATGTCCTTCTTGATCATAAAATCAATCAACTGAGAAAAAAATTCAGAGTTAACTGGGACTCATATGAAATTCCACTTTTGCAAAAAATTAAAGTGATCCACTAGTGATCTACCTATAAAACGATCCATTGTTAAAGAAATTTATCTAGGACGGTTGAGATTAGAAAATATCTCCAATTTGTGGCATTTCAACAATTATGGTTCAAAGTGCAGGAGATTAGAAATCGTCTTAATGAAAATATATTTGAAAATAATCACTTATTCTCATTCAACGTACAAATAAGAATAAATTGGAATTAAATTGTCTAATATACTAAAATAAAAAATATTAATATTAGTGGCCTTTGCAATATGTACCGGATCTGATGGTAATTATTATTATCGCTGACCTCTACTCGAGCTAAAGTGCTATAAAAAAATGTGTTCAAGAATAAACAGTTCCCTCCAGGCTCCATCTCCATCTGTATTCCTGCTTTGTTAGCCACTGACTCTATAAAGGTTTTGAACTAAATCTTTCACTTCATTACATTTTCACATCTAATATGATCAATAGAGGCATGTCATCATTGATGTCCCGGTGTTCTCCTTCGATAGCGACCTCATTAAGATTTTCAACTTCATTGTTCACTTTGCCATTTTCATCCAAATTCCGATGGAAGGACCATCCCGTACTGCACCTGCAAAATATCAAATGCCAATTCGATTCCTACTCTTCTAAAATATTACCGACACCTGGTAATATTTCTTCTAATTTGTAAAACTCCTAAATCCATTGATCTTTCGATTTTCACAGGTTCCGGAGGATTTTCCTCTCCTTCTATAAACAACACTTTCCATGTTATTTCTTTGCATTCATTCTTCTAGTAATATTACTTTTGCCCATGTCTTGCCATAATTATATCTTGTTTTTTTTTTAAGATTTGGTGTGTCGTATCCGGGCCCTTAGTTTGTGCGACCTTTCTTTGGTCAATTAAGTAGCATGGGATTTGTGTACTTTAGGAAATGTTAGTTTTTAGTGATTGAATTGGCCATTTATAACTTCATTAGTTGCGATATACTCCATAGATTCATAATTCTACATTACTGTGCCTTTTCCTTTTTTTCCTAATTAATAAGCGCCTACTTCGGTTGCTTTTGTTAAATCTTAAAAAGAGACATAAAATCACAATTTAATTTTTACATCGAACACTCCCGTATTTTTCTTTTTAAACTTTATCAGTATCAAAGATTTGCCGTTGCAATAATTTTATTCTTACATAAGTGCAAACAAACAGGAAACAGTGACCACAAAACCACACCTATGACCCATTAAACAACTGCTTTCACTTTTCAATGTCAAAGAGTCCATAATACGATTCTCAAACCTCTCTATATCCACCCTGATTCTTCAAATAACTAAACTCAAACAACTATAGAATTAACAAAAGTGTAACAAAATACAACCTTATATATCCTCCATTTGGAATCTAAATACGGAACTCTTGTAAAATTCTAGCTAAACTTATAGATATTATAATTTGAAATTGAAGCTAACTAAATGACTCCATCTTGCAACCAAAGACAGGTTTAATTTTCACTATATGAAATATTCTATCTAAAATTCCCTTTGGTTATCTCTTATCTCGAATTTTTTCTATTCCTTGTACTCATGTCTCATTTTTTATTGAAAAGGGAACATTGTTTTGCTTAGGGAACGTTGTTTAGGGAACACTGATTATAGGAATGGTAACTATTTTGCAGCAAAAGCAAATATCCTCTAAGCCATTCCCATCATCTTGAATGAAAGTCGGCGATGGACTAAGCAATCAAGTGTGTTTCTTCGAATTCCCATCTAATCCTTTTACTGTATTTTGTGCCACCAACCTTTCAGGGTATGCAATTCCCAAGCTTCCCATTTTATCCAGTGTTCAAAATTCCCAATATATACTGAGCTTCTATGAGTTTATTCTTACATGGCATGAAACTCCATTACTTCTACAGAATATACTGGCCAGATGCGGGAGAACTTCCGACTGCAAAGAGAGAATTCGACGAAACTTAATAGTTCACATGACACCACTCCACTGAGTTTTGAAAAATTTAGTTATAATCTTATATATGCTTAGGCCTATAGACTATAGTCATTTATTATGTCGATTTATTACCTTTTCGTGCAAGTCTATATTTCCTATATTGCCAAAGAAAAAGAATTAGATCAGAAGTGAAGAAATCCTGCATAAAAAGAAGAAAGAACATCAGTTTTAATGAAGCCATTATGCAGAGATTTTGGGAGAGTTAAAACTACAGATAAAGTCAAGTATCAAGGTTTTACCTAAGTATTGTTTTAGTAGTCTCCGATAGTGCTTGGGAAGTTCCAATGTCTTAAGATTCTGAATATAAGTAATCTCTAATTCAATCAAGTGACTGGGAAATGAGTTATGCAGGAGAACGAAGTAGGAAACTTCTCTGCCAATATAGCTTCTCTCAACGTTGTGATAATCTATAAATAATACTCAGATGACAAACTAAACAATGTGCATCTCAACGAAGACACTTGGTTATATACCATCAATTGGACCTGACGTTACTCGAACACGTAACCTTCTGACATGGAGTCAGATGTGCTACAATTGCGCCAGATCCGTGCTTTAAAAAACTTATATTAGTATGGGACAGAAACAGCTGGTGGGCATTAGCTGCATTAGGATTTTTAAATGAATATGCAAATATGTTTTCATTATCAGACCCCTAACTATTCATTGGCACAAAAAAAAAACTAATTATCATCAGAATAGGAACAAAGTATCAAGTATAAATAGAGTTAGAAATTTTTCCTTTTTTTGATCGATAAACATAAACATAAATAAAATTATAATTATAATTAAAGTATCGATACATAGAGTCTAAAGAAGGCATGTCAGTTCAAGACTCCAAGATGCCCACATCTTTAAGGATATATATACAAAATATAACTGAGCATACCTTAGCTGGATATGCATTCTCCAGACATATATCTCAATTGCAATCTTTCCAAGCCATCTGAAAGAAACAACTACGAAGCAATCAAGTTCATGCCTGGAAACTGAATATTTTACACTATTTTTCAAACTGAAGATAGACAGTTGAGCCATATCAAACCACTTACTTGGACAGGGTGAAGTACTTGGACAAGGTGAAGTAGTAACACCGTAAACACTAACTGGAATTTTACAGACAATGTATATACTGATTCTATGAAAACCGAAGGACATAAATCATCTATAAAAATCAATCCAGTTTATCCAGTTTATATACCAAAGTAAATAAATGGATGGATATGGACTTAACTGGGGATACTCCTGCTCATTTATTTATTTATGAGCATTCTGCTTGTACCTTGATCTACTCTATTGTAGTCATATTCTCATGATTTTGTCTCAAACTGACCAGCATACTGGGGTTATTTATTAGTTATATACTTCAACTATTATACACACACCACAATGCCCAATGCACCACATCATATACCTGTTTTAAGTATCCAGGGCTAACCTAACTGTTTGTCTTACTTTCTCTCCCTGCATTTACATGAAATATTAGTTATACATTTGCTGCATCATCAATTTGCACACAGAGATACACTCTCAATAATAAACACCTTAAAATGAATACAACCTACAACTTGTCATCATCCTAAATTAACCTAACTGGAATAGTACTCACATTCACATTCACATGCTAAGTAAACTTTTCTAAGCCACTTAACTAAAAAATATGGGACTCCATGTAAATGAAAGAAAAAATGAGTATTACTTATCAAACAAGACCAATCTTTCTAACATTCATTCAAGTTCACTAATATGCATACACCTGGACGCATACACCTGGATAATTGGTTCACCTAAAAAACAAACCAAACTATAATTGGGTCGAGTAATTAAATCTTAAAATGTAGTACTACTTAAATCAAAACTTTCAATTGAGAACAAAGAATCCCAAGCAACTTAGCATTGAGGATCACATGTTTGAAGCTTGACCGAGCTTAGTACAAAAACAGAGTTTATAGGTAGACAAATGCATGTAGAAAGTACAAAGTTTGGGGTATCACCTAGCCTTCCTCAATGTATAAGAAACTTCATCAATGTGCAAAAGGGGTCCTTCTTCCAGCAAAAAAAACTCATCTCTCATCTCCTTAAAACATGATTTCCCCAATATGGAAGATTCAGAATTCCAGATGCAATAAACCCTTTAGAGAATCATAACCATACTAGATTCTAATATTCGTAAACTGGAGCGAATCTTCCTTGCCAACCACAGATAAATTATAGCTCCTGTCAATATAAGTACTTATGACATGCATACTGACCGAGTCATTCTCATATTTACAATAATATATATCTAAGATCGTTTCTCATATTAGACATCACAGGAGCCCATACGCAATGAGATGCACCACATAGATATTAGGGTTTTTATAGATTCACCGTATTTTGTCTAAGAGGAGCTCTAGATCAAGCTGGTTGGCTGTCTCTATTAACCTCAAAGCATCCACCTTAATTTTTGGTACTTCATGAGTCCTAACATCATCAGTGATCACATTAACCCTTTGAGAATGAGCAATTTGTAATTATTACTTAAGAAAGGAAAAATTAATAAAATCAGAGTAATAGACTAAGTAAATGAATTTAAAAGATTAATCAAGTAACCTAAGGGTACCAGATGCTTACATTCATATCTTTGTGGCGGTGATTTCTTAACGTCTATGAGAAAACCAAGCTCACCATACGAACATACAGGGTTGTACCAACCATGATGAGCTGGATTTTTTGAGCTATTACCAAACATGTCCAAGTGATGCCCTTTTCACATCTAGATGATTATTGAATTCATTTAACCAACCTTAAATCATTCACAGAGAATCAAGAGTCTACAAAATTGTTAAAGGATCATAGAATGTGCTTAAAATTGTTTCATTTCATAAAGTAGTACAGTTATTATAATTGAAATATAGGCCATGGTGTTGTGTTTCAGGTAGAGCATGATCATACTCCAAATAACAACACCCCTCCCAAAAGTGGAAACTTGACAATTATTGCATGTAAGTAAATCTTTAGGCCAAAATATGTAATCACACAACTTGGTTCTTGACCTTGATGTATACCCCTGATGGAATGTCAAAAACCTTTGTATTCGTTCTGACTCGATGAGTTGCATCCAAGCTTTTCAAGAAGGTGAGCTACCTTGGTAGCTAAAACAGATTGGAGAATAGCAAGACTTTTTTATGATAATATTCGCTATGTCCATAGCTACAGGGAAGTTAATTTTTCAGTTGATTCTTTGGCCAAACAAGCTTGTTTGTTGGCTGAAGATATTTTTGAATTTTTAAGGGTAGGCCAGGTTTCATTCATTCTTTTGAATGGCCTGGAGAGGTTTATTTTCGTTTCAAGTAGGATTTCTACTAGTGATGGCTTCACGGCTGTGCACTAGTAAGACCTAGCCCATGTACAATTTTCATTTTTTTATTTTTATTGACAGAGTAAAAAAAAAGACCCTGATGTATACCCATGCTGCCAACAAATTATAAGTTTGTTTAATGATGAGTAGTTTATATAAAATAGATGATGACCCAATGTCAGTAGAGAGATGAAAGCACTTAAAAATTGTTCATTCGCAACATGTCAGCAGTTTTCTTATGATAATTATACATTTGTATTTAAGTTGAAGCGTAGTTATGTCTTATGTTCTAACAACATCTATCGGTGATAACCAAATCGAAAATAATAACCAAACAATACAAATAATAATAAAAAAAACTTTACCTCATAGGAAAGGTCATTTGCTAATTCTGCAACACCTATTTCCTATCGGTGATTTTATAAGTGGTGCAGCCAGTTTTTAACTGCTTGTTCAGTCCACATAGACATAGTAGGGCCTAGATATACTCAGCCAGCTGACCATATATAGTAATTGAGGCAAAACTTACACAACATTTCTACATGAAAACTAAAATGGAAAACAAATTGCATTTATAGGTTTAACTTGGTTGATTAATATTTGACCAGACAATGAACTAATATATCTTTAGACAATCAACATCAGCTGATCTACATGTGGTTTTGTGTAGGTGTATGATTTGGCTAACAACTTCCGCAATGGGTCTTAAACAATCCAATAAAAATTGGAATACATATTCACCTGAGTGCTAAAGAAGCTCACAAAATAAACTCCCACAACTGCATATCACAAAATCAAAAGGAAAACAGAAAAGAAAATAAATGAAGAAAATAAGAATAGCTACCTGAAACTGTCATAGAATCCGAATTTGTCCCAGCCAAGACAGCAAATAGCTCCATAAATGAAATCATAATCCCTAAATAATCTGCACTGCATGCAAAACAGCGAAACATAAACATCGATGAACCACATCAGATGCACATAAAATCACCGGGTAACTCCTAAATTGATATAATTTTGAGATTTATTGCTACTGTGTCAATTATGGCACCAATTAGGTAGGATCAACCAAGAGAAATCAACAAACTAAAAATATAAACAAAACACAAAAGATGAAATCAGAAACATAAACCTTGCGCACAAACCTTTGGTCTATCTTCAACCCCACGGTCCAGTGATAATATTTATGCACGTAATTACAAAGAACGTGAAGAACTAATTGATAAGCCAACTTTTAGTGAAGTTAACAAAGGTTGTGAAACCCCGCGACTCAGCTCTCCTAAAATCCTTAGTTCATATAAGCATATATGTTGTGAAACCCCACAACTCAGCTCTCCTAAATCCTTTTCCTACATGAAAATCTGTGTCAGGGAAGATGACTAAACCTAAAACCAAATTGGTAATCCCGCTAAAAAGAGAGAATAACATGCATTAAAAAAAAAACAAAGCTAAAACCCAAACCAAAAAAAAAAAGAATGAGTGAAAAATAAAATAATTACCTATGGTGGCATGGAATTTCTTTCGATTTATTATTACTGATGTTTTGATTTCAATCTCGAGTATAATCCAAAACGAAAACCTAAATATCAACCAAACCCAGCAACAGAAAAATATAAATAAGAAGAGAAGAATAGAGTTAGATATTCTCCCGAACATATATACCTACCCAATATAGCCACCCATCCGATTGTAAACTGATATGGTGATGAAAATAGAATTTTGGAATATATTAAGAAAATTTGGATATATGTGTATATAGTTAACGTGATTAGTTTTAAATTTGTATATATTTACCCGTATATTTGGATGTTTCCATTGAATAGACATGCAAAGATACCATATCTAGAATAGAATTTTTGGAGGTTTTTAGATCTTATTCTTGATTTTGGATACTTTAATATATTATTTTTTTAAATATGGAAATTCATAGATTCTTTTTCCAAAGTTTTTTTTTCTATATAAACATCCACATTTTTTTCGACTGTTAATCAGAAGGTCCAGATTTTATTAAAATCATTTAAACACGGTGTAAGAATCTGCTAAGATATCACTCGATTTGGAGCGTCAGATCGAGCCAATTCTATTAAAAATTAGCGGCCACGAAATGTAAGGGGTATAACTTGCTTTTCAGCCAATTAGGAGCGAGAGTTTTGTGCACCGGCCAATGAGAAGATAGATTACCACAACTCTCGACATGGAGTGAGAGATGGCGTGGAGTTTTTAGGTTGTTGATGACCGTAACCATCGACCAAATGGAGTTGATCAAAATATCGATGGAACCAAGACGTGGCTTAATATTTTGCAAATGCTATGTTGTTTCCGGAACCATTGTTTGCGTGGTTACAAAACCATAACGGGTTTAGAATTTCCTGAATTATTTTATACTATGCTATTACGTAATTTATTTCCAAACAACATATGGTTTCGAAACGTGGCAGCACAATTGTGGCGGCCTAAAGTATTTCAGGTGTGTTCCTTTAGTTCCTTCTTCCCTAAGGCTAACCTGTTGCGATAAGATAATCTTACTCGGCTACTTTCTAGCTTTGTAGTAGTCATGTATATGTATGTATATACTAATAGTGGGATCGATACTATATGATGGTACACTAAAGCAGAGACACTCAAACTTAAGGTTCAAAATATAGAAGTTTAATTGTTATGTTATAAATCAATCTCTAAAAGAGATATATATAGTGTTACAAGAGAAGAGAAAGTCTTCTACAAAGAAAATAAGAAAGGGAGGAAGAAAATAAGGAAGGGAGGAAGAAAATAAGAAAGGGAGGAAGAAAATAAGGAAGGGAGGAAGAAAAACAAGCCATCCTACAAGCCACCCTATAGCCACCCTACAACTAATGTTACAACTACTTCCACCTACTACTACTAATTAATTCTTCAACACTCTCCCTCAAGGTGGTGCATATATGTCACAGATGCCCAACTTGACAAGTGAATCATTAAATATTTTATTTGATACGGCCTTAGTCAGAATATCTGCCAGCTATTATGTTGTTCGGACATATGGTACTTCAATAATGTTTTGTTCAAGTTTCTCATAGATGAAGTTCCTATCAATTTCCACGTGCTTCGTTTGATCATGTTGCACCGGATTCTCTGCAATTTTGATTGCTGACTGATTATCACAAAACAACTTCATAGGTTTTTCGGATGGGAAACCAAGCTCTCCCATAAGCCTTTTCAACCATAACAATTCACAAATGCCTTTTACCATTGCTCTATATTATGCTTCAGCACTTGACAAGGAAACAACCTGTTGTTTCTTAGACTTCCAAGTTACTAAGTTACCCCCGACGAAGGTAACATACCCAGATGTCGATCTTCTCCTATCGCCTTTGCCTCCCCAGTATGAGTCGGTATAACCTGATACACTGAGATGTCCATGTTTTGAAAACATCAACCCTCTTCCTGGTGCGGACTTCAAATATCTCAGTATCCTTATTCTTTGCATTCATGTGTTTTTGACCCGGATTATGCATAAACCGCTTACAACACTTACAAAGATATGCAATATCAGGTCTTGTATGAGAAAGATAAATCAAACGGCCAGCTAACCTCTGGTATTGCCCCTTGTCACCTGGTACTTGATCGAACACTCTTCAAGACCATGATTTTGTTCCATAGGAGACCCAATCGGCTCACAACCCAAAGATACCGGTTTCCTTCAACAAGTCAATCACATATTTTCATTTGAGACAAGAAAATTCCCTTTCAGATCGTAAAACTTCAATGCCAAGAAAGTATTTAAGTCCACCCAGATCCTTCATATCAAACTCGAATACAAACAACTCTTCAGATTACTCGGCTCTTGGGGTCATTTCCTGTTACCACCATATCATCCACATAGATAATAAGCGCGGTTAACTTTTCACCAACCCTTTTTAGGAACAAAGTATGATCAGCGTTACTCTGTGTATACCCAAATTTCTTCATTGCTAGACGAAATCTCCCAAACCAAGCTCTTGGAGACTGCTTCAAACCATATAAGGCCTTCTTTAGCTTACAAACCATGTTAGCATCGTTCGGAGCATTATAACCTGGAGGTAATGACATGTAAACTTCTTCTTGTAAATCACCATGTAAAAATGCATTTTTTTACATCATATTGGTGCAGGGGCCAGCCTAGATTTGATGCCAAAGACAATAATACTCGAATAGTATTGATTTTTGCAACATGAGCAAACGTCTCCTGATAATCAATACCATAAGTCTGGGTAAACCCTTTAGCCACAAGTATTGCTTTATACCTGTCAATAGAGCCATCTGAATTATGCTTGATAGCATATACCCACCTGCAACCAACTGGTTTCTTTCTTTCTGGTAACAATACTATTTCCCATGTATGATTTTCTTCCAGCGCTATCATCTCCTTTTTCATCGAATCAGCCCATTTTGGATCACGTAATGCTTCTTGTACGTTTTTAGGAATGGTAACATGTTCCATCCAAAACCGATCGCCCAAAGTGGCCGGTCCGAAACCCTAACTAGGGTTTGCGGCGTAGAAACATCTCGAGCGTCCATCTTCGCAGGCTTGGATGGAGGGCAAAGATGAAGACTTAAAAGGGACCGAGCATGCTAGCATGACCACCATGGGCCCGACTTCACGCCTAGCTGATCGTCCAAGACCGGCAGTGGTCATGCTCCTCGGAACGCGCGCCTAAGGGAGGCATGTCACGGCCCCTCCATCAGTTCTAATATCGACCATCCATCATTGCAGGCTAGAACGGGCGACCCAGATCGCTCTGATGGACGTCCTGCATGCATGGACGTGTAGAATGGCATCCCGCCTACCTACTAGACCAATCGGCCACTCTATGCATGCCTCCCAAGGCATAAAACCGTTAGGGTGAAAGAAGAAGCTCACAAGCCTTCCAAACCCTAATCCAACGGTTATTCCTCCTTCAATCTCGTCCGTCCAAGATCGCATGCTTGGATGAATAGCCTAGGAAGGGAGTTAGGTGGCAAACAAGGTATCACCGTGATCACCATCCTCCACACTTCCCCATGGCATAACCGTCCAAGGTGGTTCCCACTCATGTGACCTCCGAACAACGCCTGAACATAGCTAGTTGAGTCACTTCAACTTGCAATCCTTTCATCAAGGTTGTGTAGGCTTCAAATATGTTAAGCATATTTAATGCACCGCATGCATACAATATGCGCCTACAAACAACACGATACTTCACAAGTATCAATTTCCTTCCTGGTTTTTGTTTTCGGGCTATTTTTTCCTTCCGAACGAGCTTAAAACCTAAATATTCCCTCGTTGGGAGATAGGAAATTCTTTTCCATATGGAATGGAGGGGCGGACCATCAAAATCCGAGTCTGTACCAGAATTCTACAACGATTCTAGTGAGAGGCGCTAATTAGGGTTTCTAGTGCAATGATCAACGGTTTCCCCTCCTCTCAAGATGCAAAATCTCGACCGTCGAAGGTCACCAAGCTAGCAAGCTTCTCGAGCCTGACTTGCCAATCTACAACAACATGCTACATGTTTTCCAAAAACACTCGAGACACTAATCACGTCACAACTGGGGTATTGGTCTGGCGGTTTACAGCGTGCAGCGTGCAACGCGCCATCACAAGAACGTGTTAGGAAGACATGGGCGGTTAAGTGAAGATGGGAGAAGTGGGCAGTTCTGATCGTGTGACACTCACACACAACTCCACTCTTCCCTCACTCCACTTCCACCACTTCCCACAAGAGACGTGAAGAAGGCTTAATGACTTGTATAAATAGGTTCTCCTCCCTATTTCCAAAAGACAATTCCAAAAAACAGAGAAAAACCAAGTGTTAATACCATCGTATTCAACACCCAGAGCTTGCCTGCAACATTTGCTCGCCTGCTCAACCTTCTGTTAATAAGTCATAGCCTTCACCTTCATACTCTCAACACCTTCTTCGCTTCCCTCCCTAAGATCAACCTCACATCCTTCACCTGTGACCGAAACAAATCTGGAACGGCCGTGTCTTCGGTTTAGGCCAGAATTGTACAGATTACCTCTCGAATCAAAAGTGCTCATCGTGCAGCACATTTGTTGAAGGTTAAAACTCACTTCTCATCCACACACACCCAAAATTACCAAAAAACCGGCAGAAGTAGTTTTCTCCCACAAACAATCCCATAAAAATATTGCAATATATAAAATCATAAAGATTAATACAGCAAAAATCATCTTCCAAACAAGTTTAGAATTTAAACCAATAAATCTAAAAACAAGAAGATGAAAACTTTGGACATAACTACGTGTAATCACAATAATGGTTGTTCCAACCACTAGTTATTCTTCTAAATAAAACAAGAAAACTAGAATATTTACTAGGCAATAAGAACTCAAGTTACTAGAAACCATTCATGAGATAAAGTTCACGTTTGGCAGCTTCACAGGTTTCGAGATTTTTGAGCTTGTGATCCATGTTATCAACTGCGTTTTCGGAGAAGATATCCTTATTGAGAAGTTCTCTAACATGTGACTTCATGAGACCAAGGTCAGTAGTAACCTTTTTCAACTCACTTATAACTACATCAAGATCCTTCATTATATAAACAAGTTTCAGTTTCGCTTTCTCAAAGTATTTCAGAAAGTCATGAACCACTTCAGCAGACATCATATCCTCATTCTCAACATCTTGATGTGAGTAGGCACAGTAGCATGAGGCAGTAGGTGCTCTATCTTCCACAAGAGATCTTTTCTTTCTTCCTTTTGATTCAAGACCAAAACCTTTCTCAAGAAATCCCTTTGCAAAACCACCATAGAGAGATGAAGAAGAGGACATCCTTGATAACCCAGAATAACCTAGAGTATGCGTACGTGACTTATATAACTCAATATGTCGGTTATTTAAAGGTTTTGTTTAGAGGGAATACTTTTAGGGTTTCCAAGCTGTAAACTCGATATGGTAACCCGGTACACATTCGAACACAGTGCACCCCACAATGAGAAACACAAGACAATTAAACAGGAAAACAATAAAAGATATTTCGAATACTTTTAGGAAATATTGTTTGCTGGCACTAGTTTAGCTATAAACGATAAGAGAAGAGCTCAACTAGGCAAAACGCAAATTGCCAAAGTACACCTGACTTTTACACATCTTTCTCAACAAGATTTTTATGAGCAAGTTCCTAACTTGTGATTAATTAGCACAAGTATGAGCTTTGAGCTAATTCAAGGAACTGTGTTTCTGATCAAGTCTCTTTTTCCTCCTGAATTGTGAGAGGGATCCCTTTTGATTTGAGAAATTATCATAAAACTTACTGTCATCAAAATATGTGACATAGTTTGAGTTCTTACTAGAGGAGTCTTGACTTGAGGAGGATGACAACCTGTTGACAATTTCTTTGTAGCCTTGAATTATCTTTATCAGGTTATTTCTCATATCATCATTTTTCCTTCTTTCTCCTGGAATTTTTTTCAAATCAAGGGACACGTTATTTCCAGAAACAACAGCTTGGTCTTTCCTTAGACGATTCTTATTAAGATTTTTGTTCTGCTTTCGAACATTTGAGAAACTCATTGAACTGACCTTCCTGGTAACATACACATGGTACGAATGAAAACCAATGGGTTTCGATATACGAATGTTAGTTACACCTTTGAGGATTAAGTCTAAGGTGTGTTGAAGTCGAACAAGAGAATTTTTATTCAACTTAAAGTTTTTATTTTGTCTAACAGAATCTTTTGCTTCGCAAAAGAGACATACTTTCTGATCACATAAGTGATTAGGAAGTTTAGTCTTAACATTCTCGTCAGCAGATTTCTTCCTTCCATATGGTGTGGAATTTCCTTGATCAGAGGAAACTAATACAACTTTCTTAATTGGAAGGGACTCCATTTTTACTTCTGGTGCTGGAGCATTTTCAGTTGTAGCATAAATAATTGGTATATTGGACTGCTTAGAGCATTCTTGAATAGAGAGATTACTCAAGTGATGTTTTATTTCTAACGCATCCTTTTTAAGGCTTGCATCAAGAGTCATACATGAAGGATGATCTCCTGTATTTTCTTTGGATTTGCAGTCTCTTATCATACCAAGAAGAGCACAGACGTGTTATTTCATCTGATTGAGTCTATCATATTGAATTCTAACAAGATTTAGAATCAACTCACTCTCTTCAGCTATTTCCCATTTATTTTGAGAAATAAATTCTTTTGAAATGTAATCAGAACAACACATTTCAGAATCTGTCTGTCTAGTTTGAACACGAGGTTCATCTGTATTTGAGATTGAAGGATCTTCTCTTTAATAGACGAGATAGAATTTTTACTTCTTGTGATGCGTTTATCAGAGATACTACTCTTGTCCATAGAGTCAGATCGCTACAAACACAGACTTGTAAGACCTTGTACATGTTTGCCTGCTATGATACCAATTGAGAAAGTGGGGGTCTAACAACCACACCCAATATTTTGATTAGAAATCTGTATGGACAACTTCGAGTTACATTCTAGAGAATCAACTAGACTCAATCAATAGAAAATATCTCAAGGAGTTATTATCTCAATCTCTCGATTTGATCTTTACTCAAGGAAATAGAATCTGCGAGTCTGTATCAAAGAGATATAACTTGGATGGTACCAAAGACCAATATCCAAGTGTTAATCAATTTAAATCAACAACCAAAGAGGTCGGATATTCTAATTGATTGAACAACGCACAACCTGTATTATTTCAATTATATAACGAAATATAATGCGGAAAAAAAATAACGCAGACACCAGAATTTTGTTAATGAGGAAATCGCAAATGCAGAAAAACCCCGGGACCTAGTCCAGATTAAACATACACTGTATTAAGCCGCTACATACACTATCCTACTCCAAGCTAACTTCGGTCTGGACTGTAGTTTAACCCCAACCAGTCTCACACTGATCCAAGGTACAGTTATGCTCCTACGCCTCTGATCCCAGTGTTGGTGCAAAATTAATCACCCCAACAATCTTCGAGATGTGCGTATGATGATCAAACCGCCACCGTTGATGAAGAATGTCCAAACAATTGATCAAAAAAGGTGGGGGGTACCTGCAAAAACACTCCGATGCTAAAATCAGCGGATGCAAGTAGGTTGTTAGGAAAAGGAAAGAAGTTGTGTACCTTTTGTGCTGAGATTTAGCCTCTATATATAGGCAGAACTAGATGTAGCTTTAGGGTTTTGATAGTTATCCCAATAACTTCCCTCATATGTATAAATCCCAAAACACGTCCAGATTCATGATAAACCCTAATATTTATCATAATCCTTATTTATCTTGAATAATAATTATCTTGAATAATTATTAATATTTCAGATAATTATCCCTTTAATTTAGGATAATGTATTTATCTCAAACAATATTAATAATTATAAATAAATATTCAAGACTCATGGGCTTCAATAATAAGCCTAGTGGGTTTCCACAATAAACCCACTGGTTTCCCTAACAACCCAAACCCAGGCTTCCACAATAATCCATGTGGGTCTCCACAATAGACCCATCGGTTTCCACAATAAACCGTACAAGGCTTCCACAATAAGCCATGTGGGTCTCCACAATAGACCCACCGGTTTCCACAATAAACCGTACCAGGCTTCCACAATAAGCCATGTGGGTCTCCACAATAGACCTACCGGTTTCCATAATAAACCGTACTAGGCTTCCACAATAAGCCATGTGAGTCTCTACAATAGACCCACTGGTTTCCACAATAAACTGTACTATGCCCATTCTGAATAGCTTGTGCGGCACGCACGTACACTATTTATATAGGGTACAAACATCGCCCCCTCTTAATTCTCAACTTGTTGATGGATTAAGAAAATCAAAAGAATAACTAACCTTCGTGGCTCGCTCCAATTCGCCATATGCTTCTTATCCGATAACCTTTCTTGTCCTTGGCCAGCTTGTTGTGTGGATTTGCCCCAAAGTCGACCATATGCCAAAAAGATCGGCATGTTATGTCCTCTTGCTCTCCATTTATCTAAAAATTGACCGACATGTTGGTGTGACATCGACGATACGCTTCGCACCCAGCCAAACAGACCATACCGACATGTTAGGCTTCCATAATAAGCCATGTGGGTTTCTACAATAAACCCAAAAGTTTCCACAATAAACTGTACTAGGCTTCCACAATAAGCCATGTGGGTTTCCACAATAATCCATGTGGGTTTCCACAATAAACCCATCGATTTCCATAATAAACCTTACAAGGCTTCCACAATAAGCCATGTGGGTCTCCACAATAGACCCACCGGTTTCCACAATAAACCGTACTAGGCTTCCACAATAAGCCATGTGGGTTTCCACAATAAACCCATAGATTTCCACAATAAACCTTACAAGGCTTCCACAATAATCCATGTGGGTCTCCACAATAGACCCACCGGTTTCTACAATAAACCATACAAGGCTTCCACAATAAGCCATGTGGGTCTCCACAATAGACCCACCGGTTTCCACAATAAACCGTACAAGGATTCCACAATAAGCCATGTGGGTCTCCGTAATAGACCCACCGGTTTCCACAATAAACCGTACAAGGCTTCCACAATAAGCCATGTGGGTCTCCGTAATTGACCCACCGGTTTCCACAATAAACCGTACAAGGCTTCCACAATAAGCCATGTGGGTCTCCACAATAGTCCCACCGATTTCCATAATAAACCGTACCAGGCTTCCATAATAATCCATGTGGGTCTCCACAATAGACCCACCGGTTTCCACAATAAACCGTACAAGTCTTCCACAATAAGCCATGTGGATCTCCACAATAGACCCACCGGTTTCCACAATAAACCGTACTAGGCTTCCACAATAAGCCATGCGGGTTTCCAAAATAAACCCACCGGTTTCCACAATAAACCGGGCTAGGCTTCCACAATAAGCCATGCAGGTTTCCACAATAAACCCACCGGTTTCCACAATAAACCGGATTAGGCTTCCACAATAAGCCAGATGAGTTCTTTCATATTTATCCTTTGCTCCTTTCGCTCCAATACGTCCGATGATATTGAGATGCGTCCAGGCTTGCATCAACATTTTCAAGTACTCAGATGTACTCCAAAAATTCCTTGTACAAAATACTCACGTACTAGCTTGCTAAGAAGGGCAATGATAACCCATTTTCCAGCAAAAAGTCCCACGCGATACTCCTGCATAGATTTATGCCATGTTGATCCGATTATTCCTTTGTGAATGTCTTCATAGCTCTATGCCTTGGTGCGGTCTTCTTACTGGTGCCTCATGTCATAATGTTCAGTTAGCTAATACTAGTTGACACGTCACTGTTATTGACGCGTCAATATTATGTTGGAGGGAGGAACTATAAAAAATATCGCCTCAAACTCCTCCACGATTTTATCTTGTGCGGCAGTAAATCTTGCCTTAAAAGTGGTGCTCCATTCACCGTATTCTTCATAAACGGCGATCATCATCTTTATTCTTCTTCTCAAGTAATTACTTTGTCGTAACTTTGGTACGAGGTGCTTTTATTAATGCCAAATATCTATTTTGCAGTATGTCACGCCTCCAATTCCAACGACATTACGAAGAAACAAACTGCTAGATAAAGACTGGGGGTTACCTATATGGTACAGGTCTCCAGTTTGCTTTGCGCATCTTCCCGTATTTCTTTCATATGTGGTACATGTTTGTACCCTATATAAATAGTGTACGTGCGTGCCGCACAAGCTGTTCGGAATGGACCTGGTACGGTTTATTGTGGAAACCGGTGGGTTTATTGTGGAAACCCACATGGATTATTGTGGAAGCCTGGGTTTGGGTTGTTAGGGAAACCAGTGGGTTTATTGTGGGAAACCAGTGGGTTTATTGTGGAAACCCACTAGGCTTATTATTGAAGTCCAGGAGTCTTGAATATTTATTTATAATTATTAATATTGTTTGAGATAAATACAGGATCCTAAATTAAAGGGATAATTATCTTAAATATTAATAATTATTCAAGATAATTATTATTCAAGATAAATAAGGATTATGATAAATATTAGGGTTTATCATGAATCTGGACGTGTTTTGGGATTTATACGGATGAGGATAGTTATTGGGATAACTATCAAAACCCTAAAGCTACATCTAGCTCTGCCTATATATAGAGGCTAAATCTCAGCACAAAAGGTACACAATTTCTGTTCCTTTTCTTAACAACATACTTGCATAGAACTCTTGTTGATTTTAGCATCAGAGTGTCTTTGCAGTACCCCCCACCTCTTTTCATCAAGAATTCATTGGAGAAGATAATCAACAGCGGCGATTCGATCATCATACACACATCTCTAAGATTGTTGGGGTGATTAATTTTTGCACCAACATCTTTTGGCGCCGACTAAGGGGAATACGAGAAAGGAATCGTGTTCTCTGAGTATTTTTCGAAACTAGGGTTTTAGGAGTACTATTCATCGAAAGTACTGTTCATCGACGGTACTGTTCATCAGCGAAAGTATTTGTTTACTGAAAGCTGCTGTTCACTGACGGAAGTACTGTTTATCATCGGAAGTTACTGTTCACCACAGTTACAGTTCACTGAAATAGTTTTTATTCACTGGAAACTGCTGTTCATGGGGTTGTTACTATTCACGGACAAGTTATTGTTCACGGAAAGCTTCAATATGATGAATGCATCGGGAGCAGATCAAATCGAGATGGACTCAGGCGTACCAACTCGGCATCAATTTATCCAGCAGGCCAATACCCGGACCATGAGGAGTGCTCTCGTCCAAGGAATCGATGAAAGGGACGGGAGAACATCGTCCTTGTCACCCGCAACATCTGTTTCTCGTTCGCGCTCAGAGAGGAATATTCCGAGGGTGAACTATGTGTTGGTCAATAGATATCCACCTCCACCCACCAGCGGGAGAGTCCGATATCAGGGGGAGTCGTCGGTTAGACACCCAAGCAACCGGGGCCAGCGGGAAGAGGATTTTGCTAGCGGAGGCGTGTGAGCAAGGGCTAGTAATCCACCTGTTGTTCAGGTTGACGCAACTCCAGTTTTTCAAACCAGCGTCCTTGTTGGACAAGTTAGCGTACCTCCAGCCCAGCAGAACAACACACCTGCATCTCAACAAACCAACGACCCACCAGCTACGCCCGTTGATTTAACGGTCAGTGAGCGGTTGCAACAACTGGAAAGAGAAAACAAACGGCTAAAGGTGGCGTTAGAAAAGAGGAAGGAGCTGGAAGCACCAGCTAACTCACGTTCGGGGAGTTGAAGGTCAAATCACCAGGGGTTTGAAAATCCGTCAAGAGGGAACGTAGTTATCAATGATCGATGGAAGAGCCGGCATGATAGAGGGAGAATAGAGGAAGAAATAGTCCATTACCAGAGTCGTGGTCGTCGTGATAATGGCCGTTACAATCGTCATACTCCTAACGGTGAGGGAGATAGTCAAGCAGGGACGGGTCATTTGAGGCATAGACGGAGGGATGATCGTGGCAATGATCAACACTCAAAGAGGTCTAGGCATGAAAGAGAGCGTTCAAAGAGGAGGACGGACCAAGTTAGGAATGAGCGTATTCGCTGGGAAACCGAAAGTGACTCCGAGAGGGACGAACTGCTCAGCAAAAAAATACTTAGTGCCATGATTGACGAGTTGTTAATGCAGAAACAATCCAGAGATGAAGAGCAACAGATTCTGTCCATGAAAAAGTCAATGGATTCTCCGTTCGTTGCAAAGATAAGGAGGTATCGCCCTCCTTCGAATTTTAGCCAACCACAGTTTAAGGATTTCTTCGATGGTGGAAATGGAAACCCGGTGGAACACGTCTAGCGTTTTCAAGCTTCGATGAGTTTGTGGGGATACATCGATAAGCTACTCTGCAGTACTTTTCCAATGACTTTAACTGGTAAGGCTCTGACTTGGTTCTCTCAATTAGATCCAAATTTAATTAATAATTTTGGAATGTTGTCGGATTCCTTTTTCGAGCAATACAAGATCAATCTCGGGATCAAAAAAGAGAGTAGCCATTTGTTTCTCTTACATAGAGAGGCTGGCGAAAACCTTTCTGATTTCAACAGGAGATTTCGTCAGGAAGTTAGTGAGGTTGGAAAGGTGGACGAAGGGTTTATAATCGCAGCATATAAGAATGCAATGGAATATGATGAGTTTGGAATTTATAACTCATTAACAGTTGAACCAGCCGGAAACCTTAGGGAGATGTATGACAGGGCTGATAGGTACGCAAAGGCTGAATAGGAAAAGAAAGCAAAGTTGTCACAAACTTCGAAGAAGTCAACGGCTGAAGGTCCAGCGAGGCCGAAGCAGCAATTTGAGAGTAATTCCAAGAACAATAGCCATGAAGACTCGGCGAGGAAGGCGAGGAACGAAGTGGGTTCACAAAAAATCACAAGGAAAACAGAACGAAAGGTTTCCCAAGTTGGATATTGGACTGGGGGAACTTTTTAAGAAGATCAAAAATTCGCTTCCTGTTCCGGAGCCATTACCAGCGGGAACAAGGGATAGGAGGAACAAGAATAAATATTGTGATTACCACAAGGATCATGGGTACAATACGGATACTTGTCATGCACTCGCGACAGAAGTCCAAAGGATGATTGAAGAGGGAAAGCTGCAGCAATATGCGAAGAAGGATCCAGCGCAAGTTAATACGCTGGTCAACACTCTAGATTTACGTGAAATCAGAGTGAGCCACGCAAGGGTTAATACAACCTTGAGAAAGGCACAAGAGAATTCTACAAGGTTGAAGTTGCGTCATATCAGTGAATGGCGAATATCAAACAAGGTCGACTATGCCAGTCATACTGGAACGGAAATTTTGGAAGAAGGAAAGACTGAGATAACTTTCTCGAATGTTGATCTTGCCGGAGTTTATCAACCACATAATGATGCAATTGTGATTCTGGCCCTCATTGGAATGTTCAAAGTACGTCGAGTCTTGGTTGATACTGGAAGTTCGATTACCGTCATATTCTCTGGAGCGTACTCTTCAATGAATTAGAATGAAATCCAGGTTGAAGCAGATAATAGCCCTATAATTGGTTTTAGTGGGGAGACAATGTCGGAAATGGGAAGGGTTAATCTACATACGATAGTGGGAGGAAGAACGGTTATGCAATATTTCTCGTTGCTAGATTGCCGCGCACCTTACAATGCTATTTTGGGGCATGATTGGATTTACGCAATGGACGCGGTAACTTCCACTATTCACCAGTGCTTAAAATTCATTGTTCCAGCAGGAGTGATGAAGGTTAGAAGAGACCAGGTGGCATCACATAAATGTCACGAAAGCGCAATAGAGGAGTACAGAAAGTCCGAACTAAAGGGTTCATAAATACTCCGATTGGAAAAGAAATTGTAGCAATCACAGTGCTTCCCGACCTCTTATCATGGAAGGGGGAAGGAAGGACCGCCAACTATTGAGGAGTTGGTGGAGGTTCAAGTTGGGGATCAAAAGGAGCAGACAACGTTTGTCGGGGCGGAACTACCGCTAGGAGAGAGTGAAAGCTTGATTTCCTTGTTGAAGAATAATAAGGATGTTTTTGCATGGAGCCTCAAGGATATGCCTGGAATTGATCCTAACATCGCGTGCCATCGGTTGAATATCAATGAAGGATCAAAACCAATAAGGCAAAAGCTGCAAAAAATGGCACCGGAACGTAAGGCCAAGGTCGCTGAGGAGATTGACAGGATGTTAGAAGCAAGGATAATAAGACCCGTCAAATATCCAAAGTGGTTGGAAAATATTGTAGCAGTTCCGAAGAAAAATGGGAAAATTCGGGTATGTATCGATTTCACAAATCTAAATAAAGCATGCCCAAGTGATCCCTACCCGATACCTAGGATTGTGGAGTTAGTGGATGCTACTGCTGGTTTCGATAGGCTATCATTTGTGGACGGTTTCTACGGTTATAACCAAATTCCGATATTTGAAGAAGATCAAGAACATACGGCGTTCATAACAGACAAAGGGATATATTGTTACCTGGTCATGCCATTCGGTTTGAAGAATGCAGGATCAACTTATCAGCGTCTCATGGATGAAATGTTCAAGGATATGATCGGTGACACCATGGAGGTCTATATTGATGATATGGTGGTCAAGTACAAAAAGAAGGAGTCACACCTTATGGACTTGAAAAGAACATTTGATCAGTTACGGCGATACGAAATGAAGTTAAATCCAGCAAAGTGATCTTTCGGGCTTACGTCTGGGAAGTTTCTTGGGTATATGATGACACGAAGAGGGATCGAAGCCAATCCAGAGCAGATTAGGGCAATATTGAAAATGTCGTCACCAAGAAATAGAAAGGAAGTGCAGAGGCTTACGGGGAGATTGGCAGCATTAAACAGGTTCATTTCTCGAGCTTCGGACAAATGTAAACTTTTCTTCCAGATTCTAAAGAAGGCCGAAAAGTTTGGTTGGAATCAGGAATGTGAGCAGGCGTTCAATGCCATTAAGAAATATTTGACTTCACCGTCGGTCCTTGCAAGTCCAAAGACTGGAAAAACGATCCACATCTATTTGGCTGCTAGTGATTATGCTGTCAGCGCAGTCTTGTTTGTTAAAGAACCGGAGGATAGGCCTGTCTATTTTGTTAGTAAATCCCTAACTGATGCTGAAACCAGGTACTCGAAAATAGAAAAGATAGCATTAGCCCTCATGCATGCAGCAAGACGTTTGAAGCCATATTTTGAAGGGCGACAATTTGTAGTCTACACTGAATACCCATTAAAAAAGGTGTTGGGGAGAACTGATGATTCCAGTAGGCTGGCCACATGGGCTACTTATCTTGGTGCATACACTATTGATTATGAACCGAGAACGGTCGAGAAAGGGCATGCAGTTGCATCACTAATGGCGTATTTCCCAATGGATGACATTCCAGTTTCGGAATCCATGCTCGAGAAGGAGATCTTGCTTGATAACAATGGTATACGACCCATCCCACTGCCGTGGGAGATTGTTAAC
This sequence comes from Papaver bracteatum, assembly GCA_023529315.1. Taxonomy (NCBI): domain Eukaryota; kingdom Viridiplantae; phylum Streptophyta; class Magnoliopsida; order Ranunculales; family Papaveraceae; genus Papaver; species Papaver bracteatum. The sequence continues at coordinate 1,325,255 of JAJJWX010005130.1, forward strand.
TTCGTCAAGAAGCCTTCAGTTGCAGCAGAGGATCAAATGAGTGACAAGGACTCGGAAATGATGCCTCAAGGTAACAGTGGGGTATGGCAGGTCTACACAGACGGGTCCGCGAACATTGACGGGGCAAGTGTTGGTTGTGTACTCATTTCCCCTGAAGGGTTACGGATTGAAAAGGTTGTCCGTCTGGGGTTTGTGGCCTCGAACAATCAAGCTGAATATGAGGCTATAATTTCATGCTTAAAAATGGCTCTTCACTTGGGGGCGCAGAAGGTTAAGCTGACGACGGATTCAAAGCTGGTTGCCAACCATTACAGTGGTACATATAAATCCAGGAATGAAAGGTTAGAAACTTACTTGGATTGTATCCATGAACTAGCAAAGGAATTCGAGGTGTTTTATATCGAGCAAAAGCCGAGGATAGAGAATAGGCATGCCGACGCCCTTGCTTACGTGTCAGATACGGTACGTTATATCATAGTCAATTTCCAAGAACTTCCTAGCATTCACGATACCGTCAACGTTGCATGCAAAGTTTACGCCGGTAGGAGCAATTCCTCCTCATCGGGAATACTGGATGATCCTATGGATATGGATGAGGACATCAACGGGCAGTCTGAGGATTGGAGGCAACCTTATGTTCGATTCCTGCAAATGCAAGAGTTTCCACCTAATAAAAATATGGCTGGGAAGGTATTAAAGACGGCTTGGAGGTACGCTCTCATCGAATGAGAGCTTTACAAGAATCCAATATCAATGAAGCCATTTTTACGGTGCATAACCCGAGATATTGGGAAGCAATTGTTATCAGAGGCACATGAGGGGTGCTGTGGGAACCATTCTGTGAGGAAGGAAGGGAATTACACTTACCGTACAGGATGGCAATGGCTAGATTGATTCTGGAAGAGTGAGTTTGCACATGAGGAGGGTTGATCTTATACCAGAGAGGAGACTTAGGCTGTACGGAAGCTTCCTCCTGAAGTTGGGTGAATTTGGAGTTTTGAGAAAACACAAATTCTAAATTCCCGTGTGATTGGTTCTTTGCCAGCAGTATCATGCCGGGAATGCTTGCAGATCGACAGGAAATGGAGTTTCAAAAGAAATAAAACTCCAGTTGATATTTAAGGTCGGTCAGGTGGAGGATTAAAGATGAACCAGGCACAGCGTTTTTTCTTTTAAATGTTAGGCTTGTGATTCCAACGATTGGGATTGTGATTCCAACGTTGGGCTTGTGATTCCAACATTGGACTTGAGACTCCAATATTGGGCTTATGGATCCAAGTTGATTGTGGAAGTACAATGAAAGGCTGGTCGAGCATTAGAGTGAACTTGGCTAGGGAGATCGAGCCGGATGGGAAACCAGTGGGACGAGATTCGTTATGCAACAGAATGCAATGCCACTAAATGGTATACGTGCGTACCGCGCAAACTGTTTGGAGTGAGAAGATACGGTTTATTGTGGAAACCGATGGGTCTATTGTGGAGATCCGCATGGCTTATTGTGGAAGCCTTGCCCGGTTTATTTTGGAAACCTGGGGGTCTACTGTGGAGACCCACATGGCTTATTGTGGAAGCCTGGGTTTGGGTTGTTAGGGAAACCAGTGGGTTTATTGTGGAAACCCACTAGGCTTATTATTGAAGCCCAGGAGTCTTGAATATTTATTTATAATTATTAATATTATTTGAGATAAATACAGGATCCTAAATTAAAGGGATAATTATCTTAAATATTAATAATTATTCAAGATAAATAAGGATTATGATAAATATTAGGGTTTATCATGAATCTGGACGTGTTTTGGGATTTATACGGATGAGGATAGTTATTGGGATAACTATCAAAACCCTAAAGCTACATCTAGCTCTGCCTATATATAGAGGCTAAATCTCAGCACAAAAGGTACACAATTTCTATTCCTTTTCTTAACAACCTACTTGCATAGAACTCTTGTTGATTTTAGCATCGGAGTGTCTTTGCAGGTACCCCCCACCTCTTTCCATCAAGAATTCATTGGAGAAGATAATCAACAGCGGCGATTCGATCATCATACACACATCTCGAAGATTGTTGGGGTGATTAATTTTTGCACCAACATTACAGGTCGCCAGTTTGCTTTACGCAGCTTCCTGTCTTCCTTTCCTAGACTCGAGGGTGTTCACACGCAGGTGTCACTCTTCTTTGATTGCATGCTTGGCGACACTTTAGCCGCCCCCAATATCTATAGAGATATTCCCAAGTAGAAAAGACGCCCCCATGTGAAGCAAGAACTAGATCTATTATATCCGTTCCTCACTTGCTAGACGGATTTGGGCTTATGATCACATATATTTCCATTGTCTTATTATTTCTGGTTCCATCATGATTTTTCCTTTTGGAATCGCTCAAGCGGGACATTATAAAGATGCCCCCAACTGTAATAACAAGGCTAGCGCCTGCTGCTCGATGAGACTGTGTGCTTTCCAAGGTGCAAGTCTTTCATACTCGCATGCAAGACGAGATTTTATGCCTGCGGTAAGAGAAAGACTTATGTGCTCACGTGAAAGGTGAGGCTTCAAGTGCTTGTGAAGTGATGTAAGGCTAAATGTTGAAGGGTATAAGCAATCCTCATATTGTACTTGATCATGTCGCTATCCACGAACCTCGAACTCGACCATGTCGCTATCGACGACCCTCGAACTCGACCATGTCGCTATCGACGACCCTCGAACTCGACCATGTCGCTGCCCCAAGTGCATATAAAAGTTTCTCTAACACTGGATTTTTTGCTTCCATGTTGTAGGGAATTGAAAGTCGATTCTAACGAGCCAAAAATCACTCTATTCGGACTTAAAACGAAGAAGTTATAAAGGAAACAAGAATTACACGAAGCACGCATGAAAAACTAAGGTTATTGAGTCTTCCTTCATTGCACATATGATGGTTGGAACAGTTGGTCAAGAGTGTTGAACATGAGCGTGTGGTCACGCATTCGATTCCTAACCAGCGCACCTTTTTCTTCTTTTTCTTTCTTGAAAGGTAGTGTGGAACACTATGCTGACGTGGCAGTCTTGCTTACGTGCCACCTTATGATGTGGTAGATCTGACTGGATATGAATCCTGACATGGCAGCCTTTGACTGGTTCGATGCTGCTGACGTATCGGTGAACATGCTGACGCGGCAGTCCAAATGACGTGGCAGACTTGCTCACGTGTCACCTGGCGACGTGGATCCAGTGTGATGACATGGCATACGAACAATGCTGACATTTCGGATAAACTGGATGCTGACATGTCGGATGACTGGATGCTGACGTGTCGGTTGAGTGGACTAGAACTGCTGACTGTGCAGGCAGTGCTGATTTGGCTGCTGATTGGGCGAAAATATCCGCACGTCTTTAGAATCTGGGGTGTAAACATCCAGCTTTCATAGTGGCTCGGCTTGGCTTGCTAAGACGGCTCGAACAGCTGGGCTTGGATGGATGAACATAAACTTTTGGCAACAGTTTCTTCAACCTTTTCTTCACGCTTTCTTCAACCCTCGCAACGCTTCCTTCAACAGCTTGTCACGGTTCCTTCAAGCTTCACAACGGTTTATTCAGCCTTCGTAACAGTTTCTTCAACCCTTTCACAACGGTTTATTCAACCTCGTAACGGTTTCTTCAACTATTTCGCAATAATGGATCGCAATTTTCTGGATCACAACGTTACTTTCTGCTCCTTTTTCCGATCTTCCACAACTTTGATCATAACATTCTTAAAAAACGTTCATAACTTTCTGCAACTTTTATGATCTTCTGCAACTGTGATCAAAATTGTTCACAACTTGTTGCAACTGTTTTGGATCTTCTACAACCTATTCGAAACTGTTCAGAACTCCCTGCAACTTTTTTAGATCTTCTACAACTTTAATCGAAACTGTTCAGAACTTTCTGCAACTTTTTCTGAGAATGTTGTAAACTTCCAGCAACTTCTGGATCACAACTTTTCTGAGACTTTTCTGCAACCTTTTCTTCACTAGGTTTCTACAACCTTTTCTTCACAACGTTTTTGAATAATTATTAATATTTCAGATAATTATCCCTTTAATTTAGGATCATGTATTTATCTCAAACAATATTAATAATTATAAATAAATATTCAAGACTCATGGGCTTCAATAATAAGCCTAGTGGGTTTCCACAATAAACCCACTAGTTTCCCTAACAACCCAAACCTAGGCTTCCACAATAAGCCATGTGGGTCTCCACAATAGACCCACCGGTTTCCACAATAAACCGTACAAGGCTTCCACAATAAGCCATGTGGGTCTCCACAATAGACCCACCGGTTTCCACAATAAACCGTACCAGGCTTCCACAATAATCCATGTGGGTCTCCACAATAGACCCACCGGTTTCCACAATAAACCGTACTAGGCTTCCACAATAATCCATGTGGGTCTCTACAATAGACCCACTGGTTTTCACAATAAACTGTATTATGCCCATTATGAATAGCTTGTGCGGCACGCAGGTACACTATTTATATAGGGTACAAACACCCAGCATGATACTGCGCACTTGATTCCCTTAAATGATCTCACCCAAAACCAAGAGTTGCTACGACCCAAAGTCGAAGACTTTAATAAACAAATTTATATCATACAGAAAAGTCTACAAGGATAGATAAATTCGTCACCCACGAATAAACATATGAGCTTTGTTCCGTCTTTTGATAAATCAAGGTGAACATGAACCAATTGATAAAACCAAACTTATATTCCCAAAGAACATCTCAGCTTTATCAATCACCTCACAATAAAATTAATCGACGCATCGAAGAAGATTATTAAGGAATCACAAACGATCAGACGAAGTGTTTGTGACTACTTTTATATCTTGCCTATCGGAGATAGAAATCTCAAGCCAATTATTACAATTGTACTCGTACGATAGAAGATGCAAGATCAGATCACACAACTACAAGAAAAGTAGTATCGGTCTGGCTTCACAATCCCAATGAAGTCTTTAAGTCGTTAACCTGGTTTTAGAAAAAGAAAACCAAAGGTTAAAGGAGAATCAACTCTAGCATTGCTAACTAGTATCACACAGAATGTGTGGGGATTAGGTTTCCCAGTTGCTAGAGTTCTCCCTTATATAGTCTCTCAAATCAGGGTTTGCAATCAATGTTAGATTAGTAACAAAGCATTCAATATTCACCGTTAGATGAAAACCTGATTATATTCAAGCTAATATTTATCGACCGTTAGATCGAAAACATAGCTTGTTACACACACATGAAATGCACGTTTGTAGGCTTGTGAAAACAGTACCCAAACTTGTACATTAGTTGGTTCAACAATAGTTAACCAGATGGTTAGCCATATGATAACTTTCATATCAACCATATTCTTCTTCACCATAACTAGTCCAAATGACTCAAATGAACTAGTTAGAGAGTTGTTCAATTGCTTAGATCTATATGTAATACACAAGACACAATCGAAGCAAAAACGATGTGATTCACTCGAATCGATTCATGAACTATAAAGCCACGGTTTGCAATAGCATTCCTTAGTTTATTAAGATAAGTTCACAAACATCGTTTTTATACATAACGACTCAAGTTCGCGGACTGGGTTCGCGGACTTAAGTTCCCTGACGGAGTTCACAAACTCCAGCAGAAACTCTCGGGTTCGAGAACTACGCTAGTTCGTGGACTGGGTTTGCGGACTGAGTTTGTATGATGAGTTCACGGACTGAGCTCACGCACTACTCCGGTTTCACTTGATCAACAAAGTTCGCAAACTTCGGTTCAAGCAATAAGGACTTATACATATATGTGTTACCACAACAATGCTTATATCCTCCAATGGTTATATTGTCTAAACTCTCATTTCAATCATTGAAACATTCTCAGAGGGCGTTGTATAGTTGTTATTCACAAACTATTTTTCGTCAGAGCGATTTCCAAAATGATTGAAACATAACATGACTTTCGTCACTAGGTAAAGGTGAACTTGGCTAAAGTGAAAGCTTTACCAACACATATTTCGAGAAATAAATAAGCGAGATATACTTAGCTCGAAATATCACATGTGTATAATCTTAGTATATATAGTAATACGACTTTTGTCTCAAGATAGGAGATAGAGTAGATAGACTTTTGAGTGATAGATAAGTTCAAGTCTCCACATACCTTTTAGTCGATGAAGATCCATTGGTTCCTTGAGAAGTCCTTCGTCTTGTATGATAATTGCCATGGAGTTCTTGAGTTCAACTACACTTTCTATCCTAGTCCGAGACCTTAATTATAGTATAATATAAATCAAGACTTTATAGTTTTGATCACTAACATTAACAAACATGCTTGAGATAGCAACACATGCGAGTTCGACTGAGCAGTTCTCTAACACATACGGGTATGCATACTGTGCTATATCCACACAATGATTAATGGTTCTAAACTCTCATTTCAATCATTGAAACATTCTTAGGAGACGAAAATAGATTTCTCACACAAACTATTTGCTTATAAGCAATTTTCAAGTGATCATGATCAATATGAAACATTCTGAGTCTACATCAAATGAATGTCTCACACAAATCACGTAAGATGTTATCAGGTGATTTTCACATGATCATCTTTTGACTTTCGTCAAGAATAATGATGAATGTAGTTAAAGCAAAAAACTTTCCAACACATATTTCTATAAAGATATAAGCGAGTAAAACTCAGCTTGAAACATCAAATGTGTATAATGTAAAATCTATATAGCTATATGACTTAGTCTCAATAGGAGATAGAATATAATATACTTCTGAGTGATAAATGAATTCAAGTCTCCACATACCTTTTGTTGATAAAGTTCCTCCAATATCCCCTTAGTATATCTTCGTCTTCAATCGATGAACGCCGTGAAGTAAAATGCTCTACTACACATTCTACCCTAATCCGAGATATAGCTATAAGTAGACTATAAATCAAGACTTATACACTTGACAACTACACTTGACAAACAATATTTAGATAGAAACGCTCGCGAGTTCGACCAAGCAGTGCTCTAACACCAATTATCTTTATCTTGATAGTTCGTGTATCCTGATCTTACTGTGATTGTTGAGCCTTGCTCCAACATGCAAGATATATATAAATCACAAAGTTTTTTCATCTCGGACTTTATGATTTCACAAGTATCTACTTGTGAGGTGAATAATAATCTAGGCTGCTCTTCGGGAGTCATAAGACCAGATTTTGAGGTTTGATAGACTTTATCTATTGCAATCGATTTCCTATCTCACCTTAATCTTTGATCAGAACGGAAATTACATATAGGCTTATCTGTGGGAGGCAGATTGGTTTAAAGTCTTAAATTGAGTTGAAGCAACTCTTAGGCTGTAAAGGATGTCATCTAAGGGAATCAATTGTTTGAGTCCTGCTGGAATTTAAGAGGCGTAAAGAGCACGACTGTAATTGAATTGTTGTGACGGTAGATTCGGACCCAACTACATTCCAGTCCGAAGTTTTGATAGTAGGCTAGTGTCTGTAGCAGCTTAATACAGTTTGGTGTTCAAATTTAGATAAGGTCCCGGGGTTTTTCTGCATTTGCGGTTCCTCGTTAGCAACATTTCCGGTGTTTGTGTTATTTCTTTTTCCGCATTATATTGTTTATCTTTATAATTGACTAGAAACTCGTGCCAGAACGGCACGGCCTCCATAATAAGTAAAAAAAGAATTAAGTCAATTATAACCCTTGTCATTTTTTTGTTGGCTCTATATATAATGATAATTTTTTCCATGTATTTTTTGGAAAATTGCTAGGTTGACCATAACAGTTGTCTCGAAGAAACAATTGAGTGAAACATGACTAACTGAAAACCTTTACTATCCCAATATTATATCAGTTACCCTATTATCATTGAATTTTTCTCGGGTTCTTTCTACGAAAAATTGCGATCAGCCTGTATAATTGTTTCTTTTGTATTATAACCAGCTTATATTCACATTAAAAAAAAATCAACCACAACTTCCATAATAATTTACTTGTGTCCTGACGACATAGAATAAGAATTTCCCACTACCTAACTACGACACTGTTCACCTGCACTACCACCACCAGATTCACATATCATCACCACTTTATCACTATCGTCACCGGCTCCATGAACCACCACTTACAAATACCACCCGATTAATATGATTATTCACAAATTTATTATTTATTTTATGAAAGTATTTAATAAGATAATCATAAGACATTTATAAGGAAACATTAATAACATATTTAATGGTGAAAATATATTTATTAAGATAATTGTAAAACATTTATAATGAAAGATTAATAAAAAAATATTTAATGAGAGAAGATAATCATAAGTTATTTATGATGTTGGAAGATATTTACAATGAAAGCTTAAAAAAATATTTAATGAAATTTTACTTATGAACATAATTATAAGATATTTATGATGTAAGATTAATAAAATATATATTATGAGAAATAAATGATACAATAATGATGTAAACAACCACAGCCATTGATTTAGCTTATCCCTAAGCAAATCTTGACCTCTCTTTATCTTGCCTAACTTTTCTAAACTTTGTTGTATATTCTAGACTAGAGTTTAACGTGTGCCGTAACGGTATGTGTGTTATATAAAATTCTGGATAATGATGTTAGATTATTTATCGAGAATAGTGGATTTCTAGTCAAATCCTCCTGAATTTTGAAAATGAAACCTGAAAAACGGACCATTCCGACGCCTGAATCAATAAGTAACCGAGACCAACTTTGAGTCATTCATGTTATGTCAAAAAGTAACTCATCTCACCTATGGACTTCCATATTAGGCCACAAAAATTTCACACCATATAGCTGAAAGGTGGTAGAAGTTGAATGTGAAATTCACTGATAGACCCCTAATGACTTGAAATCTAAATAGGATGTTGTAATTAGAACGTCTGAACATGGTTCTAGAAGACACTCCATTGAAACATGAATTCAAAATGTAAGTGAATGATTGGTTAATTAATGCAACTGAAATATAACATTTTCTCATTATTCATACTACAACATGAGATATCGTGATTAATTAATGATTGATTAATATTGCATTCATACTACTAATTGTCAAATGCAATTCAAAAGTTTAAAATATAATATAATAAAAGGATCAATAACTAATCAGTACGCGCGCCTAACCCAAGTAACATTTCTTTGACACAAATTTTTTAATGTCTATAATTTCTCATGTGAAAAAAATATCAATTTGGAAACTGAAATTCACAATTATATGTTCAAAAAAAAAAATGAAAATTTTCACGTAGAAGTAACTTCCTCACTTTGGCTATCATTTTTTTTACATTGCAATCAAATCTTTGTGATGTTGCCACTGAATATAGAAATAGTGGAAAAAATAGCCACTTCATCTTGATACTTCGCAAAGTACAAAATTGAGAAAGAAAATCAAAATATTTTACAATGGTTGTACGCTAAATCAGAATATCATTACATGCATATATTTTCCCATTTTTAGTTATGTTGATACTGAATCACCCAATCAACGTGCTGCTCCTAGTTCTCGTCTCCCGTAACCTTTTTTCCTATATTCTTAAAAGTCGATTCCTAAACTGACCTATCCCTATTGCATTTCAGATATTGCTTCTCTCATCCAGCAAAAAATATATAACATTACTGATTATGAAGTCATTCTACAACATGAAATCTTATTTAGAGGATAGAAGTTCCTCTTGTTATCTTTGCTTACTCATGGTTCCTGGATTAGAGTTATTCCCTTTTTTTAACTCATTTCTCCAACAAATAGTGTGATCATAACAATATAATAAGATTGCAAACTTATTAGAATTATCTAATTCGATTTAATATATGAGAAATATGTGTAAGAGATGTTGTGTTTCTTAATAATCATACAGAAACCTCGAGTGACTGAAATATATATCTAAAAGGACCGTGTTGGATGCGTGCTAAAGATCAAGAAAGCTTTTAATGGCATTAATGGTAATTAGTTGTGTCATACACCATCTTTTGCTTTTCTTTTCAATCTTGTTTTTTGTGTTTTCCTAGGTAGACATAATTCAAATTATGGAAAGGCCTTTACGATGCATACGATTTCCTACACAAAAGGTAACAATAATTGGATGGGTTTATCCTGGAAAAATCATTAAGTTACTAAGAAGACCAAGAAAATGGTTATCATATAGAGCCACACTAAACCCATCCGAGTCTTTCCAATCCCCTATAGAACCAATAAAGTTACCACAACTGGGAGAGTCAATTTAGTTTTCCTTCTTGAAAACAATGCTGGAGCACTGAATACTGAAATATAGCACAAAGATATGCAAAAAGAGAATTCGTATCAAAAACAAAAAATTGTAGTGCTTAAAACACTCAAGCAAGCAAATATAAAATTAAGTGAAGAAAAAAAAATGCAGTGAAATTTCTCTATAATCATATTTTTCTTCACGACTAAACAATAAGAGTAACTACGAAAAGGAAGTATACAACACTTTGGAACACCAGCCTACTTTAGATGAACAAACTCAAGTCGTCAATTAATTTATTCCATTATATTTTTTCTTGTTATATTCTCTTTTATATTGCAATTTTATTTTATTTTAACAGTAAAAACCAAGATTTATATGATCGGGTACTAAAGATAGCCAAGGTACTATTTCGGTGATGATTATTTTTTCTTATATAAACTGTATCATGCTTGAAATATTTGGTATCTGCCATTGTCCGTCGTGCTAAAAACAAATGCTTACATCTTTCACAACAATGATATCCATGTTGTAAAATAACATAACTAATATCGTCCATTAAGCTACTCACTGATATCCACCACCATAAAAACCACCAATTGCCACTATTTATTCCACCAATACTAATGTTACCTCCTACGCCATTCAACTGCATCCACCACTCACTAACACCCGCCACCGTTTCTACCACCCCTACTTATTCCACTATCATTAATAATTTCTATTGATATAATTATTAATTATATATATTATTATTTATTAATGAAATATGTTAATTGAGTAGATTAATTAAGGAAAATGTAAAATTAATAAACCATTCATTATGATCAATTAATGAGATAACACCAATTAATAAAACATTTATACTAATATTAAATATGAACAAACCACGACCGTAGATTTATCTTTTCCCTAGACAAATCTTGACCACTCCTTATCTATGCTAAGTTAGCCAAACTGTGTTTTGTATTCTAGAAATATCACATGTTGTACGTAAATTAATCAAAGTAGCTATATCCATCCTTGTTTGTTGGATAAGACTTTGTTGATCTTGGATATTAATCTTTGGAATCGTCCAAGTACTCTCATGGAATAATCAGGTCCACGGACTTGTCTCTGTTGACATTCTGATTGTGAGAGAAAGAGATATAAGTTCTTCTTATAATTCCTGATTGAGATTCATTAAGTTGTAACTCTCGGAATTGAAATTGAGTTTAGTCCATACAGGTTGCCTAAGAAAAAGTTGGAGGTGTATTTTGGTACCCTCGCGTTTTCAAGCCTTATTAACACAGACTTCAATCCATAACCGTCTACAAGAAAACTTGGCTTTAGCGACTATTTTTTTACCAACTATTGTTGGTGGAATTCTTTAGCAACAACTGTTTGTAACCAAAAACAACTATGGTGGGTAGAAATTTCTAACCACCAGTTTTTCAGCAACTATAGTGGATGGAAGGCTTTAGCAAAAACAACTTAACAACCGAAATATCATATTTGTTGTTATTAGCCTTTAACCATCATATGTAGGCAACCAAAATGTACCCCAAAAAGTATATATCTTTTGCCACACATGTTACCCACGAAACAACCTGTTGGTGGAAACCTCAACCAACCATTGAATGTTGGTGTTGTAAGTAGCTTTCAGCCACGATAGTTTGACAACTACAAAATACAGTAGAAGGTAGATACTTCAAGACACTATGTGTATGATTAGTCTAATGACCAAGATGTATGATTATACTAACAAAACAAGATTAAAACAAATATTGAAAAACTAAGGATTCAAATCCACCTCATAATTGTATAGAAATCCCTAGGTTTATAAACCTTTTTTTTGTTTAATTAAGGAGTTGCAACTTCCTCAGAGACAGGATACAATCAAGTGTACATATTGATGACTCAAGCTCTGGAAAGTATGTCACTCTCTAGCATTTGTTATCTGTTTAAGGCATAGATAATCATAGATTGAGTTAAATTAATCAATTAACATATATTTCATTACATAACAAAGAATTATTCTACCCACCATGGATGCTTGACATACAAGGTGCAAATATTAAGCATTAATACCGAACAAAATTTATAGTTAGAAAAATTAATGTAAGTGCCTAAGTATCCTTGAGTCTAAGTGGGCCCGGAAAAACTATAAAGTTTATAGTTAAACTATAACTTACATGTAGCATGACCTTTGTAACTCAAAATATACATTATAAACCTAATTTATAGTAATATGAAAATGAGTTTGCTCTCATTTTCACATTATTATGACTAGTCAGGATATAAACCGAAACCAAAATTACTAATGCAAACTAAAATATACTCCATGACTTCTGTGGCTAGTCGATAGAAAACTCGGAATTTACCAATGTGAACTAGATTTTTATTTATATATTCTTTGTATTTGTGTCCTAGTTTGGTGATAAGCTGAACAGAACTAGTCATAAAAACCCAAGGTGACCAAACTTGTGGTACAAAAACCCCATTCAAATGTTAGGATCCATTAAAACTCCATATTAAACAAAATTGATACAAAAACCCTAAATTTTTAAAAATTGATTCAAAAACCTCAAATTCAAAATTGGTTTCATTAAATATCTATGATGTTTCATCAAATTCTTTGGGTTTTTTGTGTTACTTTTGTTTTTTGGGGTTTTTGTGTTACTTTTGCTTTGATGGGTTTTTTGTGGATGGATAGTGACACCTTTGAGGTTATAACTCACGAGGACTGTAAGCTGAATACAATATCAAATTCGTTTTAACACAAAAAAAACTATAAATCTTTCGCACTTGTCTAATCCGTGTGAGAACCCGAAATTAAATCCCCACCGTCCAAAAATTTGTATAATTCGTATGATAATGCATTTTCAACCGTCCAAATATCCTATACAAAATCCAAGATTTTTTTTTAAAGCAAAAAATATCCAAAACATAATCCTAATCCTAAAGATAAGATTTTTTACATCACCTTCTTTCCTCCTCCTCTTTTCACTCTTCCGTTTCTTTCTTCTACCTGTCGAGAGGGGAAGAAAACCTTCAATCTCTACTTCTTATTGTTTCTTTAGCGCCACCACTTTTAATCTTAAAACCCTTTTTCTTAATTTCACGATCTGAAAGTATCGATCTCCCTGACGAATATCTAAGGCCACAAATTTTGTTGCAACAAGAACCATAATTTTCTTGTGGTTTACCCTCTTCTTTGAAGAATTAGCAAAGGTAATGAACTTTAACCTTAATTTTTCATTTGATACTTAAAGTTATAGAAGCAAGCTTAGACTTTCTGTAAAAAATAACCTTAGCTCTCATCGCTGATATTTAGGGGTTTTGGTTTTTGCAGATTTCTATTGGCGATTGAAGGCGTTTCTTACACAGGTAAAAACCCATTTCTTTTAGATCCTGGGTTTTACTAATGTTGCAAGATTTGTTTTCCACAAACTCAGATTTCTTATAGGGGTTTCCTTGTTTGATAGCAATTTTCTAATGATTTTTCTTCTTCATCAACCATAGGGTTTCTTTTGAACTATTAATTGGGGGATATGGATTTTAATTGGGGGATATGAATTACTTCCCCCAACCATTTGTGGCTGATAAGGGGTGTCTTTTGGGTGCGAAAATACCAGAATATCCCTTCATTAATTAAAAAACATTATGAAATTACTGTAATGCCCTTTCTCTAAAACAATAAAATCTAAATACCAAATTCATATATCCCCCAATTGATTTTGTACCGGCATAGTGTTAGTATAGAAAAAAAAAAATTTCTTCATCGTCTTCCTCATCGTTCATTCTTCATCGACGATTAATCGTTGAATCAAAAATTTCTTCGTTGACTAACCTACCATAACAATGCCTCCACGAAAGAAATCAAAAGCAAAACGGAACACTAAATCGATTGCTCAACAAACACATGAGCAACGAATCGAGAACATTGCTCAAGAACTAGAAGAGGAAGAAGCATCCAACTCAGATGATCAACCAATCATGGCTTCTCTGAGAAGGTAAGTGTTTTTTTAGCTCATTTATGATTGTTTTAATCGATTTTTAGCCATGGGTTTAGGTTAGAATCGCCAAAATTGGTGAAACTGTGGAGTTGCAGAGAAAACCGGCATTTAATCTTAGTTTGAACACCATGCCGGTTTAACTTCCCGAACTCGAAATATCAATACCGCATACGATAGTAGTTGAACACCAAACCGGCTTGAGTTCCTGAAAATTAGATTTTAGGACCGGCATTCGAATTGGGTTGAAGGCTATTAGGTAGTCAACTTAAAACACACAGGATTTTTTTTTTTTTTTTACCGGCATTATTTCTAGGTTTCGTCATTGCCGGTTTTGAAATACCGGCATCAGGTAGTTCAATTCGTGTATGCCGGTTTGACACTTGAAACATTCAGTAAGAAAAACTCAAAAACCAGCATGCTCGATATTTGTACAAATATGCCGGTACATGTTACCGGCATTAGTTGTTTTAAGAATTTCAATGCCGGTTTACAAAACGTGATGACTTTTCTTATGTTTGTTTCGTTTGTTTATGTTATAGGTCAAAAGCCAAAGTATCGAGGAAAAATAAAGGTCCTATTCTCACTAAAAAAAGGAGAAAGGACGGTCTTGATACTCCCCAGTCCCTGCCTCCCCGGGGGATAGATGCGGGTCGCAAGAAGCGTTTGGGGTTTCAAACAAGAGGGTTAGATTGGGAGAGTGGTGGTGAACGTAATGCAGTTAGAATCCGTGAACGTACATTTGTGAACGATGAGAATGATGAAGGGGACAGTGAGGATAAAGATGATGAGGTTCCCCCAAGTCAATTAGCAATCCAAACCGAAGTTGGTGAGACTAGTCAACAACCAACACAAGGCAAGGGCAAGGGCAAAGTTAAAGGTTGTCACCTTCCTCACATTGATGACATGATACCCGACCGCGATGATGGTAAAATTTGGGGTCAAGCTCCGGAACCGAAAGTAATCTTTGGATACAAGAACTCTTGGGCTCGTACAATCTTTCAAACTTATGTAAGTATTTTTTATTTTGTGCATGTGCATTGTTTTATTTTTTACATTATCTCTTAATCGTATTATGTCTTATTTGTAGGATCATACTAAGGCTGTGCGTGTTTGCCAAAACCAAGCCGCGGCTGAGTGGAAATTGTCGTTGGAACATGAAGATGTCCAAACATTAGTAAGGAACTCGGGTTTGTATTCTTTGGTTGAAAATTACTTGAATCCAGATACTGTCACCGTCAATTGCTTTGTCGAAAGGTATCATGGTGAAACCGATACAATGCACTTCCCGTTCGGGGAGATGACCTTGATTCCTGAAGATGCTTATGCCATTCTAGGCTTGAATGTTATCGGAAAATCAATTTCAGAAGGAGTTGAGTCTCGGGACCTAGATTGGCTGAAGTTGCACAATTTGACTAAAAAGTTGTTTGGTTGGGACTTCAAAACTTCTTCGGATAGCTTTTATGTATCATCGAACGGAAGTAAGACGAAGACATTCAAGCTGACGATGCTTAAGAAGATGTTTGAAAATACAAAGGCTAGAAGCTTGGAGGCTGGATGGGACCCTGCACAGATTCGCTATACCACCGACGCGTACCTGTTATACCTCTTGGGCACTAGGGCATTCCACGACGAGTAATGGCAACCGGGTAAGTGCAAACTTTCTCCAGTACCTTGACCCGTTGGAAGGTGTGTGTGGCTATTCTTGGGGCACCGCGGTCATGGCACATTTGATGGCGGAGATGAGAAGGGCTTCATTGGCTAAAACAAACCAATTTGTCGGGAATTTCACTATACTCGTGTACAATTTTTTTAATCTATGTTCACATGTATTTATTTAACTTTTGTTCACATGTATATTGTTCACATTAGATTAGGTGTGGTGTTATGAACACTTCCCAACCTTGTTCAAGGACTGCCCATTCTTGAAGATCAAAGACCTTCCTGAACCCGATATCCCTAGAGCTCAGAGGTTCGAGTTTCACAGTAATCCGAAGCCCGGTAACAAAGGTCGAGTCATCGATATGAGATTGGCTATGGATGCTATGAGGAAGGAAGATGTTGTGTTCGACACTTATAAGGAGATTAGAGGATACCGTCAAATCCCAAGAGATGTTGCATTGTACCATGGGCCTTTGTACCACCCAAGAGGATACATCATGGCCGACCCATGCAGTGTGATGCGCCAACATGGATTTAAACAATTATCCCGTTTTTGGTCGACCTCTGATGATAATTATCTTCTTTATTTTTCTCGGTGCAATTCAACTCCCAACAAGTTGCATGTAGTGTATGATCCAGAACCGGAACCAACACATTGGAGGGAAAGAGACCCACGTCGTTTGGTAGATATTAGTAAGTGGGAGCTTGCGGAAAATGGTTATGAAGTTGATGACAGCTATATGAGGGATTACCTGGAATGGTCACATCCTTATGTCGTGCGCCCTCCCTCCGTGGAAGCTCCACACCAAGAAAACCCTCCTGTTGAAATTCCTCCACCTCCACCACCTACGATGGCCCAACTTCTCAAGACTCTCGGAATGGTGGTAAGTTTTCTTAATTGGTTATAGTTATTAAATGTAAACATAACCATATATTAATATATATCCTGATTATGTATTTGATGTATTAAACAAGCGACGTCGACTTGGCAAGGTTACGAAGATGTTAGGTTGCAAGCATAAAGATGGAGTTGTGCTATCTCTTAAAGAAATCAAGGAACTCGAGGAAAAGCTTCATAGAATTGAAGAAACCGACCCTACTGTCAAAGCTATGTATGGGGAAACAAGGAAGGCGCCAACCCAAAAGAAACAAAAGACTAATTAGTGATGGTTAACTCTTTAGTTTTATGGTTACGTCAAAAACAATTTCAAACTTGTTTTGGTTTGTACTGTGGGTTAACTCTTTATTTACTGTGGTTTATGTTGAACATGATTAGAGTTTTGGTTTGAAAGTTAAAATGTTCCGGCATAGGACGGCTCATTGTTTGAAATACCGTTACACATACCGGCATTTCTGAATTCATCAGGTTTCACAAACCGGCATAGTAAAATTCAAAATCAGACATGTACCGGCATTATTGTGTTTGCTAAGGTCTATGCCGGTATTCAAAATCTCCAAAAACTATTAAATAAGTGACAGAAAACCGGCATATGAATATTCATTTTAAGAATGCCGGTATTCAAAAACTCTTTAATTATCTCCTAATGGAACTGTTCCCAAAACCGGCATTGAATTTATTAAACATTGTATGCCGGTATAGTAGTTATATTTGGTTCCTCAACCTGAATAGAATTTCCTCCAAACCGGCATCATTGTTGTATTACGTTGAGTGCCGGAACATAGTACCGGCGTAGTTTTACTTCATCCATTTTATGCCGGTTTCAGGCATTGAATAACTAACGGCTAGTTTTTTAAACCATACTCTAGAAAACATTAGTTCCGGCGTGGGATCTGAGTTTCTTATTGTGCCGTTACTAAAGTGGAAAAGAGCCGTTATGACTAAATCTATTTAAAGGAATGGATACACCCATTGCACTTGATACCTCACGATATATCTCCAATGGATTATTACTCACACTTTGCCAAGTTCATCAATTCCTCGAAAAAGAAAAACGTTTGAGGAGCATATTGTCCACTCCGACAGGAATTCAATCATCAACCACGACCAACTCCATTGCCACAATACTAGAAAAACTAAGAAGGAAGGAAGAAACCACCAACTCAATTGTCGCAATGGAGGAAGAGATAAGTAAAAGGAAGAGAGAAGAAAAAGAGGAAGCAAAGATTGAACGTTATCGTCAAAAAATAGATAACATCAGAGCAGAAGCTCTGGGAGAGGTTAAACATCAAAAAGAAGCTAAGATAGAAGAAGATGTTGAGGAGGAAACAGAATGGATTAGGAATTACTACTTAGTATTGGATTTGGCGGAGGATGAACGCCCGTCAGAAGTGTTTTGGGGCCTTGTAATGAATGGTTCTTACAAGCATTACACGGTTAACGGTAAGGAACGCAAAACTGAATACGCTGATCAAATAGTACGCATTCGAACAACTGCAGTCATCAAATCATGTCTCAAATACAACGAATTCCTATCAAGATACGGTGGTGATAGGTATAAAGCTCAGGATGCATATACGAAGTGGAGACAAGAGCCTTTTAGGCATTTCGAAGTTGCTTTGCTTGTTCAATCTAATTCCAATAAATTATTTTAAATTGTATTACTATTGATATCTTTAATTCTATGTGTAACGTTATTCCCTTAAATGATGTTAGTTGGAAAATGCTTGAGATCTTATGTTTGTGGTTAATGATGTTTATTTCGTGAAATTTCGTTCAAATACCAGCAACAGCTATGAGTTAAAAAAAATAAGAAGTTATGAAATCTTAAAACCGGCATCATGTATATGTTTACGAAAGATGCCGGTTTACTACACTAAGAAGTTAAAAAAATAATGAACTTTACATGCCGGCATCACCGGTATGTAATTGTCAATGCCGGTATTCTGGCGTTTAAAATTTCATTCAACTTGGTTGACGGTTAGAATTTCATTCAACTTTTTTTACGGTTACAATTTCATTCAATTTGTTTGACGGTTTCCAAATATGACGGTTTCCAAATATTTAATGAGTTATTGGAAGGTTACAAAATCGTGGGTTCCTTTAATGACGGTTTCAAACTTCCAAAGCTATATAAGTGACGGTTTTGGAAAGAAAACTATTCGTTCTATTCAATCTTTCCCTATTTTTTTCATCTATTATACCAAAACAATGGTTCGTCGCAAATCTCGTGATAACCCCAATGCAGAAATACCTGTTGATGCGCAACAAACTCATGATGAGTCTCCTGGTGAGGCGGAAGTAACAGATTTGATTCGGTAAGTCATATATAACACAAAGTCTCCCGTTGAATTGAAGTAGTTTTAGGGTTTATCCAATAATATACAACACAAAGTGAAACTTGATAGGAGTTCATGATGGATTAAAATATCTTTTTAGGGTTTTGAAACTGCATTCTAGTCAATTGAGTTCAATTTGAAAAACAAAAAAAAAAAAATCAAGTTTTGGGTAAAAAATTACAGAAAACCGGCATTCCTAAAATTACTGCTGGTATGCCGGTAATTGTTCCGGCGTTCACGGTATGGTAACATACAATGCCGGTTTTTGTTCCCTAAATTTTGTAAATTCCTGGATACAATTCAACAAAAACCGGCATCTTCGTATTATTTGATATAATGCCGGAATTAAACCGGCATATAATAGTATTAAGCCGTGAATGCCGGTTTTTGTGTGTTCATTTTGTATGCCGGCATGCACTATATAAATCCGTTTAACGTGTTGGAACATAGGTCTCACGCACAAAAAAAGGACAAAGGAAAAGGAATAGCAGCTACTACAGGTGTCTCAACTCACACTGATGATGATGATGATGAGAATCAAACTCCACAAGAACCCGAACAACCAGGTGGCTCATCTTCACAAGCAGGTGGCTTAGGACAAACTAATGATGAAAAGGCACCCCCACCTCACTTCCCTGATACGTTAGACTTAATTCCTCACAGAAATGATGGAAAATATTGGGGTCAACCTATAAACCCGCAACTTTTATTTTCGTATAAAGACTCTTGGGATCGATGGATCTATCAAACTTATGTAAGACGTTTGTATCTTGTTATTCTATTATTTACACGTGATCAATTTAATAAAGTTCGTGATGATTTTATAGGACCACAGGAAAGCCTGGCGTGTTAGCCGCCATCAACAATCGGATGTCTGGCTTTTGGAGGATGAGTGTCCGGCTGTTCAAGATATAGTCAAAGCATCTGGGTTGTATCCTGCGATATAAAATTATGTGGCCACTGATACCGTCACGGCAAACTGCTTTTTGGAGAGGTTTTATGGTGAAACTGACACCATGCATTTTCATTTTGGCGAGATGACCATTATCCCTGAAGATGTCCAAAGGATAATAGGACTAGAGGTTCTTGGGAAACCGGTTAAGGTAGAAGACAAGTCGAAGGACCTAGGGTGGGAAAAGATCTATGAGCTAACTGAAAAGTTGTTTGGATGGAACAAGGATAATTGTAATCCCTCTCGTTTTCCATTAAACACCAAGCCAATGTGAATGTTACCTTGTCCGATGTCTGCCCCACGATGTTGAACAACGGCATGTTGTATTTGTTTGTCTTGTACGTGCAGTCCATCATAAGAATATCACAACACGTATGAGCCAATTGTGAAAGCAAAGGATGTGAAATGAATATTTGAAGCGGCTTCTCGTCCGTACCTCTTTTAATGATACGCGTGTAGTTGTGATCCCAAACTATCTTCTCAAATTCTTGCATAACATTCCTCCCTTCCCATTCCAACCTTTTAATAGTTGCTTGTGCGCTATAAATTGTACTTAGTGAAGAAACGTTCATCTTATCCTTTGCCTTGAAGGTTCGGAGAATCACTCTTGGTTTGATACATGCTTTTGTCATCATCTTGACATCCTCGAATTGATCAGGTTTTAGCTTCGCAACTAGGGAGTGACCTTCAAAATCTTTCGGATCGGGGTGGTTGTGACGGCCAAACCACACCTTACATTCCCATTCTTTTTCTTCTTTACTTTCTCCTCTTGGATAGAATACAAGCTTAAAGGGGCACTCATCCTTTCTCGTAACTGTTTTGTATACCCTCTTAGTCTTCTTTTCATATACATAACCCTTTCTCTTATGGCTATTCTCCTTGTATTTTCCGCTCCTCTCACAAACCATCTCAAAACGAACATCTGAATGTTGACTATTCCTCACTAAGACACACATGTTCTTAAGAGCCGTCTCTTTTGCCCAAGCAATTACTTCCTTTTCATCTTTTATTCCCTACATAATAATGAGAGATTACAAGCAAATCCCAACATTAAATTGTAAAAACTAGGTGGAAGACTTGTTTGGTAACATACCCGAGGTATTTTATAGTGTTCCGACGTATCCCGATGGAGCGGTTTGGAGTTTGGTTGATCGTTGTACAAAATTATCTTAATGAAAATAAAATTGGATTAGTCAAAACCGGCAGTATCGATACGTAAATTAAAGTGCCGGTTTTCAAAAACGGCATACAAGGTAATTGTCATTCTATGCCAGTATTAAAACCGGCATTTTTACAAATTCAGTTACTATGCCGGGATATCGTACCGGCATACATATATCAAAAAAAGGAATGACGGTTTTTAAGTTCAAAATATAATTTGTTTCTGTATGTTTTTCCTATTAAACCGGCACCATCGACATGCACTGATCTATGCCGGTATCACAAACCGGCATGGTGTGTCATGTACGGTCAGTGCCGGTTTGAGTATTCCATACAATATTCGGTGGTTGGTAAAAAGTAAAAATTCAAACCGGCATACAATCTTGGTTTGAATGGTACGCCGGTATGTTCTTGAACTTGGGGATATTTTAAACCGGCATTCAAATTTGTATGAATACAATGCCGGTTATAGAGGTTCCGGCATTGTATTCATATAACGAGCGTGCCGGTTTTCTGCTTTTTCAGACAGAAATGGCGGTTTCTAAAAAAAAAAACAAATTTTCGACCTCTTTGAAGCATTACCTGTGTGTTGGGGATGCTTGTATGTTGAACATGTTTACTTTCTTGAGTTGCTTCTTCACATAACTCCTCATGGTCACGAAAATCGTGATCCAAGGGTGTTGGTTCATCATATAACTCCAATTGGGAGGTGTTATCATTAACTGAAGATTGAAGATATGATTGTTGTTGTAGTTGAGCCAAGGATTAGAATTTGCAAGTCTCTCTTCAAATTCATCTTCCATTTTCAAAAAAAAAAAAATTCTACTCTAAATTTTTTCCCCTCCTTCTACCCACAAAAAATTCAAATAAAATCAAAAACAATAAATATATCCCCCAAATCATTAAGATTTTACTAATCTTAATTAGTAACTAATCCTAATTAGTGAGGGTTAGATTAGGAATTAATAATTTAATTACATAAGGGGTAACCCAGCTAGGATATTCGGATCCCTATTTTGTCCTCTAGTGATATCCCCCAATTAATTGTTCTTTCTTTTACTACCAAAGGAGTAATCTTCGTCTAACTATAATTGGTAAGAAATGATAGAGTTTAAATTTTATAATTTACAGAGCTTATTTTGCTGAATTGGATTGTGTTTGTCTGTATTTTAGGGCTAGGTTTTTATTTGTATGACCTAATTTTGTATTAAATTTTTTTTTGCAGGAAATTGATGCTTTTTGGTAGGATTTAGAAATTAATGAGGTATACAATTGATAGTGCATCTATCTTTTGTAAAATCAAAAAGTTGCTTCTCTTTTTCAATTTTTTTTTATTCTGTTTCCATATTGGTTTATCTTTTTATGTTTAGGTCCTGGTTGTTCATTTCTTAGAGTTGGAGCATTTTCTAATTGAAAATGTGCTAACGATAAATGAGTATGCATGGAACTAAGGTAACTAAGTTCTTTGTATTCTTTTTGTGTATACAGATTGAATTGTTTTTCATTTTTATGTTTAAAAATTGAACCATCTTGATTTCTAGATTGAAGAAATCCTGAATCTTTTCAGTCTCAACTTTCATATCAAACATTTTTTGGCTATAATTTATAATTTACTCAGTTTTTGTTCTGTTTTACATTAATGTTTTGGCTCTCATTTACTCTATTTTTGAAGTTTTTAGTTATGGATACAGTTGATGTACCTGACTCTGCGTCAAAATGTATTAGAGTGAGGCAACATTCAGGTGGAATAACACAATGCTCTAAGTTGTGTGGCTTATGATAGTCAACATTTTCTTGTCACAGCGCAGACTAAAGCCAGTAGAAATTGCAGTTGCTAACGGTAATCGTCGAGGTGTTGAGATTCTTTTTCTTGTGACTTCTCCAATTCCATCATATAGTAACTGGAGCATAAATGGAATAATGAAGCGTGTAAATTCTGAGAAGTTCCAAAAAAAGGTTATTATTAATTTGTATTGCTCTTTTCAAGTATTGGATAGTGTCTTAACATTTTGGGATCAAAATGACTTCACTATCTTCTCATTGGAATTCTGTAAATAAAGTATTGCTAAAAGTTCTGGATCAGTATTAGGTTTGTAGTATATATGCCACACCCTTAACATTCAGCAGTTTCCAACTTTCATGCCATGAAGCTCATAAATATGTAGTTTATTGAAACTTTTCAAGTTAATGTGTTGTATGAAATCTTAATTACTGACAGCTGATGACTTCTAAAGCAAAGCAACATTTTCTTAAGGCAAAATCAAGGGGAACAAGTGCATTTGAGAGGAAGGAGTATTGGCTGGCAGTATATTGGTATACAGAGGTACCTTTTTTTTTTTGTAATAACCCCTATATGGTTAGCGTTCAAATGAATTTTTATTTAATTGATAGCTTTTAATTGGATGGTGAAATAGAAATACTCCTCCAATGTATTTTGTAGTGATTCTAAAACATTCATATCATCCTACGAGATACAATTTGGATCTTTTGGGAATTGCAGGGACTTCCTATATTTACATAAGACATGCTACATCTGCCAAACCTGGATTCATTTTTATTTTATTTTGGCATGATTTATATATATATATATATATATATATATATATATATATATATATATATATATATATATATATATATATATTCTAGTAACTAGGTATCCCCCAGGCCTACCACTTAGACATTGGGTGTTTAGTTTGTCGGTCCATAGTAGCCGGGGAATTTGAATGAGTTTAAGTGAGGAAATCTACACAGTTTACAATTTACAGTTAGATTGACCATGGCCGTCCTTTTTCCTTAAATAAATCCATTCACGCTTGGTCTTGATTGGCTGATTGACCGTCCTTGTTCTTATCATAAGACGAAGGCATCTTCTATATTTCAATGCAGTTCCTTATATGTTTATTTTTAAAAAAATTACAGTCACATTTAGAATCGCTCAGCTGCGCTGTTTTACTCATGAAAGAAAGCTTTTATGTTCCTCTCAAATCATTGTTGCCTATGCTTAATCTATATATAAGAAAATTAACTTACATCTCAGTTGATGTTATAAAGTTGCCGAGTCACATATTTCTCTTGTTGTGGAGTTAAAATGGAAACCACTTATATCCACAATTTTCGAACCATCTTTGCATATTCTTAAATTTTGAAATTGATCTTAATGATTTTTCAGTTCTTATAATTAGTTTATTTACTTCAAGCTATCTTTTTTATATTTCTTTCGTAAATGGGTTGATTGCTCTAGTGATTTGTTTTACATGCCCTCAATATCAAATCTGGTGATGCAGCTGTACTATCTAATAGGAGTTTGTGCTATGTGTGCTTAAACAAAGGAGATCTCGCTTTTGAAGATGCTAGTCAATGCATGCTGGAAAGACCGGACTGGCCTAAGGCGTTTTATAGGGCAGGCGAAGCACTCAAATTGCTGAATGTGAGTATTCATAAAAAAATTCTTGTCAGTTAATTTTCTTTTCTTCTTTTTACTTAAATAAATCCTTTTTGATAATCTTTGCTGCATTTGGCGCAGAGGCTTGATGATGCAGTAGATGCTTTTTTCAATGGTTTGAAGCTGGATCCTAAAAATAAAGAGCTTGAAGATGCATTCAGGTTAGATACCAGTCATACCATTTCATTTTATGCTTTTAGCATTCCTGTTTAACAAGTTTATCATTAGAACCTGAGCCTGTCCTGATTGGAGAGTGAAATAGAACTGCCAGATATTTGATTAGATGAACAATAACCATCAACATAGAGGAGTTAAAACTCCTGGTTGATCGGGTTAGGTAGTCTAGGTCTCCTTCCATACTTGGCGGTGAAGATGGTTTATATTGTTGACATGTTTGACTAATGTGTATATATGTAACAACACAAGACTAAGATTGTCGTATTTCTAATTCAAACTTTTTTATTACAGGGAGGTGACTTTGGGCAGGTTGAAGGCCATGAATGTTCCACTTTAGATAGGCAGATTGGGTTTATGCCTAACATTCTGAATCTTTTTTCTGGTGGAAGTTTCTTGTCAGGTTCTGTAAAAAGTTGGAAACTTGCCAACGTAGCTCTTGAAACATCTAATCTTTAGACCCTGGGAAAGTTCCTTAGGTAAATAACACTGCTCTAATCTTTTAATTCCATTTTATTTTCTTTCTGGTTTATTTGAAGCTTAGATAACACAGTGAAAATGTGAGGTTGAAATGCTGTTATTTTTCTAAAGCATAAATGAGGTATTGATTACGTAACCACTCTTTAAGGGAATATTACAAAGATTTGTGTCTTACTTTATTCCTTCAGGTTTAATATTTTCATGGAGAATATGGACACACCAGAGGCATTGGGAATGATATGAAAGATGCTTGGCATCCAGGTAACATCCTGTGTTTGTTTGTTTGTTGGTGGGGTTTGCTGAAAATTAGATAAACAGAAAAATTGCTCACAGTTGCTTCACATATTAGTATAGGATTTTTTTTGTTTCTCGTTTAAGTAATAATAGCCAGGGATGAGAACAATGGTCATATCTTTATTTTCGTTTTTATTCTTTTTTCCGGCAACAATGGGCATTTGGGTTTGCAGGTACAAAGGATAAGCGTGCTATAATAACTCAAAGGATAATTTTTTCTCCTCTGTGTTATTTGCAAACTCATATTTACAAGTTCTTGACCTAGTGTTTGCGTCCAATATTCACGGAACCAAAATGGTATGATCTTTGATGACTTAGATCATTCATCTTGACATCTGGATTTTTTTCCCCTATGAAGGTAACTGTTTTCAAGCAGCCAGTATTTTTTTTTTGGCAGGCCTGAATGATAGATTAATTGGTATCAAAATTGGAGACTTTTGGTAAGTTGAAGTAATAAACTTTCATTTTTTTCTTTTTATATTTAGTTTTGCAACTATAGCTTATTATACAATGCCGAAGTGCTCTGATGTGAAAAATGTATTTATAATTTCTCAAACTTTCATTAGTTGTTGTCTTTTACAGATTATTCTGTGAATCTTTAAAATGTGCATATAATTGCAACCTATCTCATCACGTAAATTGGTCAGCGTAGGATTATGCCCATAGTGGATGTGTATCATTTAATATTGCATCTAACAGAAATAAATTATGACACTTATATTGCTTAGTAATTATGGTTTAAACATAGATGGAATTATGGAATATTGAGAATTATATACTTTTCCTCCAGTGACTAATTGTTAGCTTGTCGAACATGGCATTATGGAATGTTGAGAATTATATACTTTTCTTCCAGTGACTCATCCGGTGACTTACTGTTAGCTTGTCGAACTACTGACATGAGAGGGTTTCAACATTAGCAGCTCGAAAATCCCTGTGAGTTCCGACATTTGCCCAGTAAACATGGAAAAATGCTTATGAACAGGTAACAGAGAAATTCATTGCTTTTGACCTGGAGTTTTTTTTTTTTTTTAGTTCATATGCATTTTATACTTGTGGTATCAAATTTTGTTATTACTAGCTAAGAGCCCGCAAGTGTATCAACATATATTTTTCAAACATGAATGGGCTACTGCAGTGGAACAAATTTAACTGTAAAGGTGCTTGTAGTAGGACAAAGCCTCTTAGCTACACTGCAGGAAGCATGTCAAGGGTTTCAGTTGTTGATTTGGAGGTCTCTCATTGTCGTTGTTTCATGAGTTGGACTAGGTTTGAATGCTTCTCTTCCTGGACCTTACAGATCGTAGTCATACCAAAGGAACAGAGGGAATGAACGATGAGATCTTAGTAAGTACCTGTACAAACCATCCCGACTCTCAGCTGCTACCAATTCCTCAATGACAGCCTAGGTATCGTGTGTCCTTGATGTCTTAGTATGTTGGTTTTTCTTTTTAATGCTGACTTGTGAGCAGACAAATTTTGTGCTGTCTCATAGGTTAATCATAAGAAGTGGATAAATTTTGTTGTGATATGGAAGATAAAGAACGAGACAAAATAGAGAGGGGAAGAAGAAGGAGAAATTTCTATTCATTAGTGTATACAATACAAAGGTTTATGACTCTATTTATAGAGTTTACATACTTGGTGTCAAAGTAATAGGGTCCCACTAAAGTGAGCATCTACATGATAAACTGCCGTTTATAACACTCCCCCTAGATGACCACTGTATCTAAGTAATTGCCTCGTTAAAACCTTTGTCAGGAAAATCCAAAATGGACAAAACCTGATCTAAGGGAAAAGAGTGCAATTATGAAGAAAAAAAAAACTTAGAACAGAGTTGGACATGCATATGTTGCCTCGTTAAAACCTTGACAAGGAAAACCCAGTGGGAAAAACCTTGGTGAAGGAAAAAGAGTATAACGTGATAGTCCGGTAAAGTACCTTTTACTATGATGCTCCCCATGATAAGTACTCCAGCTAAATCTTGGCTTGCAAATCTTCGAGTCGACACTTCCCAATTTCGATAAACGAATTTCTTTAATGTAGAAGACAGTTGTAATTTCGTGAAGAATATTGCTAGTTGATGAAGTCTTCTTTTGTGTTAGTCTTCTAATAGTAGTGTACTCGAATCTTCATGCTTCTCTAAATGCATTGAGAACTTGTTTCTTGAATTGCTAACTTCTCAAAGATGATTTGTAGAAGGAGTTGATGTAATTTCTTCAACAAAGTGCCAATATGTAGTTACAGTTGCATAGGTGAACAAAATTTTTGATCATACCTTATATGGATTAGAAAGATATCCAAAGTCATAAGAGATGGTTATGTTGATGTGGTATAAAAAAATGACATAGTTAATGGTGGGAATCCACCAAATAATCGTAATTTAATACAACTCCCCCTTGGATGACCACCATGTTGAACTAAATTTCCTCACTAAAACCTTGCCAATAAAACCCAATTGGACGAAGGGAAAAAAAGAGCACAAATATCAACATTTTTGAAAGAAAATTAAACGTCAACAAGATATTGCCTCGTTAAAACCTTGTCAGGAAAACCACATGGGATAAAACCTGAAACGAAGAGAAAAATAGTACAATTTTTGACATAAATATGGATGCTAAACCAAGCATCAAAATAATAACTCTAGTCTATATCAAAAGACGAGTTTAAGCTAGCATAATTCTAACTACAAATTTAAGAAGGAAGAAAAAAAAAATAGAATTTATGCTGCTAAAGCGTGGATTTTTGTGTTTTTAAGGACTCCTGAAGAGACTCATAAAGTTGATAGCATCAAATAATTAATCCTGATTCTTTGGTCTTGTACCAAATTTCTAAAAACACATATATGATTTTTAAACCTGACATAATCGAGTAAAATAGCTGCCTGAATATAATTTGAATCCTATAAGGATTACAAATTTGAATATGTTCTCCGAGCACATTTCTTGTGTGAATGCAATACGAGTCCTTCAAGACTACCACGCAAAATACATCATATAGGGAGAACAACGTATTATTGAACCAATCATAGGGTTTGAACATATAACCCCCAATCGCTCTTTAAGCGATTTATTTCTATTAATATGCAATATGACTAACACCAACCTGGAACTTCCAGGTTTGGAAATTTTAAGGTGTCGAGTCTAGCTAGGATCCTTATATTGCATCAATTGAGAATTTAAAATAATCCAACCTGATTTGGAATGTATGCCAACCAATCACATATGTCAATATTCCTCTGCAGGGGGGTTCAAAACCACCATCATTTATTTCAGTATCTACTTTAAATGAATATTCGACAATCATTTTTGTTTATCATGATCTCACATAATTTCCAGTGTATGCATACTTTGAGAAAATAAAAGGTTACTGGTATCAGTGCCCACAGGCATGATAATCTCACACTATTCAAATGAAGATATATGAATTTTGAGATTTGAGATTGTGAATCGTATTATGATAGACTCTGTTAGAGATAGATGTGATTGAGTCTGCCTTTCTAAACGGCATAACCTATATGAGATATTTTCACACCAATTATTAGTGTCAGCCTTTTTTGATTTGATCATACTGGGAGAGAACTAGATATAACTTTTAAGTTAATTAACACAAGATTTTGATAGTGTATGTCTCCTCCTGATCATGGTAAAAAAGATTTGTCTCATATACGAAAACAAATTTCGTAGAGTATTTTCCAATTAAATCAAGGACATATACTCAGAAAATTTCTGGATTTTAGCAATACCAGTTGGACTGTAGATAATGACTTCAGAAGCCATAAGAAATTGTCCTAAATATAAAATAAAATAAAATTGTAGTCTTTTTGACATACAAATTTGACACCATCCAAAAGCATATAAATAAAATAAAATTGTCCTAAAAATACCAATTGGATTACTTTTGGAAAAGAAACAAAAATAAAGATGATAATGTCAAAACCAAAAGCATTAAAAATATGCAAACAAATCTCCATTAATTTTGTGACCTCGAGGGCCAACGAGAGATAATGGCATAGATTGAAATTATTGGACACTTTCTTTATCAAAAGAAAAATAAATCAAGATTAATATAGTCACTACAACGACTAATGATACTGGCTAACAAGCCGGGTGCGCATCCTTTGATCTTTTGGGTCCAACCGGATTCCAACTTTGAGTGGAACGATCAAGATTATAGAAATTATATCACGAGGAAAATAAAACATAAATTGCTTAATATCCTTCAGGAATGCAGCAATTCCTCGTTTACTGGTGTTTGCAATTAATTAAACCAAAATAACGATATTATATTTCTGGGATCGATAAAAAAATCCAATGCTAATTCGATTTTAAAGATTCTTTTGAGAAAGCGAAAAATCTACTTTTTGGTTAATAGAGATTTCTTTTAAAAAAAATCCATAGGTCCGATGATTTTCGAATCATACCGACAAATTGAAAAAATAAATTGTCGATCATCGCATAAGGGGAAAAAAATCCTTTTTATGGTTGATTAATGATTTCTTGTACAAAGAATAGATATCAAAGTGGTAAATCACATGATACTTGTCTAACATACAAGGATACCAAATTTAATTGGCCGTATGTTTT
Organism: Papaver bracteatum; assembly: GCA_023529315.1. NCBI lineage: Eukaryota > Viridiplantae > Streptophyta > Magnoliopsida > Ranunculales > Papaveraceae > Papaver > Papaver bracteatum. The sequence goes on from JAJJWX010005130.1 coordinate 1,355,478, forward strand.
TCAACCATGCAGATGATTAAATACCGTAAAGGGGCGATGATACCAATTTTTGGTATTTACAGCTTCATTATAGAATCTATAAAAGAGACTGATCTTATACACACCTTTTCCAAGATGAATACGAATTTTACAAATTTAAGATTTCTTGCTAGTGATAGAAATCCATATCGTCTCACCAAGGCCGACAAAAATAAAATTAGCCTCAGGCCTTCGAAGGAATCCTGTGTAAAACCATCCATAATGGACATCACAACCACTTTTGTGATGATAACAGATGAAAATTAGAGTGAAAATATCATCGATATTATGCCACATAAAAACAAGTAGAATAGTACTTAAAGTTACTTAATGTCACGCATGACTTGGATTAAATAAGAACAATATGGGCAAAGATACAGTACAGACATGGAAGAAAAAAAAACAAATCAATCCCACTTACACGGTCAAACTTATCATCCGAAAATGTTCTGTTTCTTTCCTACATGGTAGCTGCGACATCTTTACTTCATAGTTCATACAGATCACACTTTTGGGCTTTTTCTAATACACAAAGTCTACAATATCGTATGTATGTTCTCTTGAAAAGCGTCGTAATTATTTTTCCATCACCGACCAATTGTATGCAAACACACAAATAAAAAAAAAAAAGATTAACATCAGTATAAAAACGATATGGGAAAAAAAAAACTAAAAACAAAAATCAATATAAAATCATATAAACTTTGTGTTACGCTTCCCCAATTTTGTTCTTTATTTCTTAAAACCGGTTGGGTTCATCGTAGAGCGTGTTGATCACGTGTTGTGATATGTAAGACAAAGAACGAGACAAAATAGAGAGGGGAAGAAGACGGGAGAAATTTCTATTCATTAGTGTATACAATACAAAGGTTTATGACTCTATTTATAGAGTTTACATACTTGGAGTCCAAGTAATAGGGTCCCACTAAAGTGGGCATCTACATGATAAACTGCCGTTTATAACAAACTAGCTCTTAACCCGTGCCATAACGGCACGGGCCTTGATGTTGTTCATTTTTAGTATCGTATAAAATGTGTCCCTAATACTTATCAACTCCTTCTGGTCCGATGTATGTTAAATCTGGCTTGGTCATAGATAGATATATCATAGGGATATCCCATGTTTTGTTTTCTCTGTTCTATCGGGTGAACAACTAATGTTGTTAACACACTCCATTAAATCAGAAATGCTTTCTAAAATTATACGCGTTGTCGCCATATAAAATTCAGAAAAATATATACTACAAATAATTTTGTAGGGAGTTTGTACTCGTTTAATATCTTAAATTAGGAAAATGAGTTCACCTCCATGATTTTCTATTTCCTTCCCTCATTTCAGATTTTAAAAAATTATACATAATCGGTACTTTTTCAGACCTTTTTTATCAATTATTGGAATATATATATATATATGCTATTGAAATTTTACTTCTGGAAATATATCTCTTGATTTAAGACCATGTATACTCTTATGTTGCGAAGTCTCTTCGGCAAATAAGTGGATATGGTCATCTCCAGAATCGTCAGCCTCTTTGGCAGCCGTTTTCCGTAACTATTGCATGGCTTTTTATGGTCAAGTAGTATGTGGCTTAGTCGCAATATGTATTTTTTTTTTTAGAGAAAGAAATTTCAAAACCGATTAATATGTAACTGGGAAGGAAAGATCGAAGTTCCCTTATTGTCATGCATCTTTCAATGATCGAGTACATCTTTTTTGTTACTGAGATGATTTGTAAGACCATATACTTACCTTGCAAATTCGCTCATACAATCCGGTGATCTTTAAACCTGACAATAGGTGCCCATTGTCTCTTCTAGAATCGTCAACTTCTTTGGTAGGCGTATGGCATAACAATATTATGTGTTTTCAATGTGGAGAAGTCTGGTTACCAATTGGTGCGGTCTCGCTTCTTTTAATTTACACTACCTGCAGTATTTTTGTACACTTAGAAAGAACAGATTATAAATAACCTGATTTTCCGGCATTTGTGATGGTCATCGTAATGACATTGTTTGATTTTTCAATCTTTACCACATATCAATCCAGAGAATTGTTATCAACAATGAGAATAGTAGAACACGAAGACGTTATAATCTATTAAAAAAACGAACAATTGTAGAGTAAAACACATAAGTCAGGGTGCATTATCCGAAACCATAACATTTGCTGGCGACTTAGATTTTTTATTTTTTTTCCAAAAGTGCAATCTTATTGATTTAATTTTTGCCAAAAGTGAAATCATCTGCTTAGGAAGTTGAAATACGTTAGCTTGGTGATGCAAGTGTCAGAAAATTTCCTTCAAAACCACTATGGATTCAGATCAAGATTGGGAACATAAATTAGATTATCATATCAGCACGGTTACACAGGAGATAGATCAGATCCACCCATGCCACTGTAGATCATGACCAAAGGGGATAATATTAAAAAAAAAATTACACGTCAACAAAATGCAGTAAGGGAAACATACCAAAATAAAATGCAGAAAGGGAGACACACCATAGAAAGAAAAAAATGCAGACATACAAACATGATTTACTATTCCTAGGTGTTATTTTATTTGGTGAAAGGCTCCATAATGCTTAATCTTCGGCAATGGTAAATGCCGAGAAACCTTCGGGCATCTTCTGAAGGCAGGGTTTGGATCATTATCGGCCATAGTATCATCTTCAGCGCGGATGATTCTGGTATTCTGGATAGATATGATTGGAGTTGGTACTGCATGGAGCAAAGGCAGCTTTGCTACAGTAAATCTTGGTGTATCAAGATTTCTAGGATAAAGGATTTTGGGTACCTGTACAAAACGATTGAGCACCCACGGTGACTTATCCATCTATCTAAAACCTAACGCACACGTGCAAAAAATGGGTGTGGTAAAAATTGATTTATCTTTCCCCCGGATAAATCTGGACCACCATTAACACAGGCAAAATTATCCAAATTATGATTTTTAGTATTAAAATAAAATATATTAGATTTCAATATAAAAGATAATATAACAACAACAACAAATAGGAAAAAAATTAATTTAAGACTTAAGATTGTTCAACCTAAGCTTTATACATGACGTTTGTGATTAAAAATTAAAAGCACGCCCAACTGCGGGGGTGGCAATAGTGGTATCAGTTGATTTTGTTGTGGTGGCGTGTGACAATCCGGATTTTCGGACTTCTAGAAAACACGGGTTTGGCCTTGTGGGTCAGGTCCGATCCAGCTAGCAAGTCCAAATTTCCGGACATCCACTCGTGTAGGATCAAATTTTCCATTTTAAAAGATTTCAATAAATAAAATTAATAATTCAAGCTCAATTAAATTTACTAAATGTAACGTAATCTTACTTTTAAAATTACAAAACTTTCAAATAATGATTACAAAATCAAAAGTATCAAATTAAAACACAATAACGCTTCGATTAAATTTAAAACACGATACTCAAATCTCCGTGATATATAATAATTTCTTGTCAGGTAGTCTTTCTTCGTCTCTGTGGAAAGGGAGGAAAATGGGTGAGCAACCACGAAGTTTCCCAAAATAATAGAGTGCATCGAAAAACAAACAAAAGCAAAAGATACAATAATTAAAACCATGCACGAAAGTTCACAACACTACTTGCGCCATTCTCAACCAAAAATACTTAACATTTTCTTACTCAAAATCTTCAATCTTAAATTCTAGATCCTTAATCTAAAATTATTTATTAATGGAGATACAATTTTATTAGTTTAATTAAGGGAAAATTTATAATGAATTTTTTTATAGATCATTTATCATGAGCAATTAGTGAAAAAAACACTATTATGAGGAATTAATAAATTATTTATTATCACAAATTAGTGTGAAACACTAATTAGTTAGTCATTTATTGAATTAATCATTTACTATATTAGATTTTCTTTAATGGGTCATTAAATCATAGTTTAATTCATTTATTGAATTAATCAATTACTATATTAGATTTTCCTTAATGGGTCATTAAATCATAGTTTAATGGGATAAATTATAGCCATAGATTTATATATGGGGAGAGTAAATCCTAGCCACCACTCAGATAGGCTAAGTTAGCCAAACTGTGCTTTATAAGGGAGATTTGACTGTTTTGGATATTTTCAATATTAATAACATCTAATGTATAAATGAAGTCCATATTTGTTTTGTTTTGTTTTTACATTATAAAATATATTTGTTAATCACTCTAGCAGCTCAAATTTGTGGTTGGCTGAGGACCTTCACTAAGTGAACGTCAACGACGGTTGGTTAAATTCTTTATCAACATCGCACCTTAACCAGTCAACTATCCTGCTGTTAGAACCCTCTACCAACTCCGATTTAGTGGGTCAAACTCTTGACCATCAAAATATTCGGTGATAAAATTGCTTGGCCAACGACATAAAACACCTTCACCAACTGAAATTCAGTAAGTTAAAATCTTTAGCAGCTTAAATCGTTTTATAACTTCCCACCTCTACCAACAATGCATTAGTCATCGGCAAAAAATAATTTTGCGGGTGAAACGCTTCAGCAACAAACGTGTATGCTTCTACCAACGATGGCTCGTAGTTATTGGAAAGTTGTATCGACTACAAATTTCGTCGTCTCCTTTAGTTGAAAGATATCTCTTCCAGCAGCATAGTTGGTCCAGGTCTTTAGCAAAGAAGCCTTTGGTCACAGAGCGTATCTGTTGCCACCTCGGTTGCTACAGATCTCCACCCGCTAAAACCGACCATGTACCTACTGAATCAGAGTAGTCGCTAAATCCCAGTTTTCTTGTAGTATTGTCTTGGGCCTAAACGTCAACTTCTACACCGTTAATGTGGGTCCCTTTTTTGTGTGGAGGATATTAAATCTTATGTAAGACAAAGTATTTTCCAGTTTGTCTTATATGAAAATTTTGGTACCCTCCTAGCACCCTCCCCCAAAACTAGTAATTCTATTGGCAACCATGTGGTACATTGCGGCCTTTCAATTATGTTAACCCTAATAGTAAAACTAACAAGAAAATATCCTATTTATCTTCAAGGAAATCTTCTTCTCCACTGGCTCTAGGATGATATATGCTAATTAGTAGTTAGATTTGTGGTATGATCATGATTTTTTATATTTCTTATGATTTGATGGAGTAGCTTCGTCGTTGCTGATTTGGGTTTCATATGCTGCTTTTATTGCTGGATTTGATGGTGATAATATGGTTGATGTTTAATCAAGCTGGTTTTATCTGCTCAATAAGTCGTATTTGTCCCAATCATGTAAATCTAATATTCATTCAACTAAACCAAATTAACATTTTTAGATCCCTGATTTACAGCGGCATAACTTTTATCCTCCATTCATTGGTCAGAAATTTTATATATTCACTGATAATGTTTCCGTATTATCACAGAATTTTTCAAAACCCCTTACACATAAGTGCACGCAAGTTGTGTTTATATGTTCAGATCTATCTTTTTATGTGTAGGTTTTTCGATTTGGTTTGTTGTTTCCATGTAAGCTTTGCTTGAATCTGATTTGATTATTCTAGTTGTTTGTTTGTCTTGTTTTTCCTCACTTTGTCCAAGTTATGGACAGGTGGAGTACCCTAACTAATTTTTTTCCCTCAATTTGTCGTTCGTTGTATGTAGTGGTTTTTCTCTAAATACCATGCATGTTGGTTAAATTTTAGTATGTTCTTAATCCTTGGAGTATGAAGTGTTAATTGTTAGTTGGTCAACTTATGTAGTTCGTTTCCCTATGTTTCTCGATTCAAATTTTTTTGCCTTGTTCATCGTTGGTGTTTTCCCTAAATTTTGTCAGTGAAGATAATTGGTCTGCACTTTTATTTTATTTTGTTTAAGTTTGAATCTTTCCGATCTGGTTTAGGTACTAGAAACCTGATCTTTCTGGACCCTATTTTAGTTGCAGATATAGGTATTTTCTTAAACCATCTGTGACTTATCCCTATTTCATGAGGATTTTTCAATCAACTACACATTCTCTATCCTGAATTTTGTTGTAATTAGTTTCTTGCGACAGATTTGAGATTATAACAGATTTAGATCCAATAATTCCTATAACACATTCTCTATCCTGAATTTTGTTGTAATTAGTTTCCTGCGACAGATTTGAGATTATAACAGATTTTGTTGTAATCATTAAACACCCATATCTCTTCAAGAGCCAACCATTTATATCACTTCAAGGTCCAGCTTTAAACCTGAATGTATATGAAAATCCTGAACTTCTACAACAGCAACATCTTCAGAGTAAACTTCTGCTGATAATGATCATGATCAAATTTCAGAAACTTCATTGCAGATTTTAAGTTTCGAGTACCACAAACTAACAAACTATTTATATGCCTTAACATATATCTCTACTAAATCGTAATTAAATTGTAATAGCCTTTTATATTCTGTTTTTTCTAGCATTGTATTAGGTTCAACATAACCTTTTAGGTTAGTCTTGTTTGAGTTTGTATTACACTATCTTAATCAAGTCTGAGTATGTAATTATTCTTGTTTCTTTATTTTCAGTCTCCAGTATCATTTTAGTAACAACAACAGTAGTAGTAGTAATCTCTAATAGTAGCATTATTAGTTCTATTCTCGAGTTGTATTTTGCTTGCACCGAATCATTCAAGGACATTGATTGGAGATTTCTTCAAGCAACAATCATAGCTAAAGGCACATGAAGATATGGATCAAGCTGAAAAAACAAGAAATAGACAGATGTTGTTCGGGCAGTACTCCTCAGCATATGGATGCTAATGCATGTCTAGCAACTTCTTTCAATTGCACTGAAACCCTCTCCCATCAACTAAATTCTTATACACACTAGTTTGTCCATCAAAAGTACAATTTTTCTTGTAAAACGTCTTCGACTCCAACATCCTCCTCGATAGAATTTCGATTCAGAGACTTCTATTCACTTTCGGCTCCAATATGATGTTGTAATTGATGAATCTTAAAATATCATATACCCTCATGTAATAGCCCGTCCTAGTTTAATAAATTTCATGCTTCAAAAAAATAATTATAAAAAAAAACAATCTTGGTAAAGGGGCGTCATGAATCGGTAGAGGGGCGTCAAACTAATAAGACAAAAAAGGTCATTAGAAGTAAAATCAAGTGCCCCTTATCAATGAAAATATGTAAATGACTAATTAGCCCTTATTGTTAATAATCAAGATTAGTGTTAATTATCAAGATTAGTTTTGATAATCAAGATTAGTGTATTATAACTCTAAAATCAGATTTTTAGAGTTATAAAAAAAAAAAATTTGAGGAGAAGAAAACTTATGTGATATTTGTGAAACCCTAGATTTTGATTCACTCAACCAAAATGAGTGATTCCAGTTGCAAATTTGAGGTGGGTGAATCTCTATATGATAGAGAAAACAAGTACTAGTTCCATTAGCTTTTTGTTGCTTAAAATTCTCTAAAGTATGTAAAAAAATCAAAATTTTAAAAATTTCAGGAAGAACATACGGTTGGTAATTAGATGGTTACCAACAGTATATGTGAGATACGGTTGGTAACCGACTACCAAACCAACCGAATCGGTTCAATTTGGGGAAAACCCGAAATAATACCGATTACGGTTGGTAATTAGCGGTTACCAACCGTATATGTGAGATACGGTTGGTAACCATCTACCAAACCAACCGTGAATCGGTTTAATTTGGGGAAAACCCGAAATAATACCGATTTACGGTTGGTAATTAGTTGGTTACCAACCGTATATGTGAGATACGGTTGGTAACCATCTACCAAACCAACCGTGAATCGTTCAATTTGGGAAAACCCGAAATAATACCGATTACGGTTGGTAAAATTTATTCTATTACAAACCGTAGGTTAATTACGGTTGGTAACTTTAATATCATCCTCAACCGTATGTAGATACGGTTGGTAACTAACTCGAAAATATGAGCCGACTGGGAAAAAACTAACATGCAAGACAAAATACGGTTCGTAATCTGTTTAAATTACCAACCGTATCTGACCAAAATTTCTAACCAAGAACATACGGTTAGTATTTGATATTTATTTAATTGTTACGAACCGTAAAGCATAGATACGGTTCGTAACATAACCAATTCTAACCGTATAAAGAAAAAATGCAGCATTCTAAAATTTGATTTTTAACCTAAAACTCCAATTTTTGATGGAGAATACACTTCAATTGAACACAACAAAAATACTAAATGAGTTTTCGAATATAGACTTCAATCAACAATTATTAATGTTGCGAATCACCGATTAATCACGATGAAATTTTCGATAGATTTTAATGGAGCTTATGGTTAGAATGGAAATGGAGGAGAAGAGAAGATGAAGAAGAAGATGAAAAAAAAAACTGATTTGATTTTTTTTGAATCATTAGGCTTAAAAAAAATTGATTTGATTTTGGTTGATTTAAGGTGAAAAGGGTAATCTAGTCAATCTACACCCCTATAGGACACCCCCTAACCAATATGAGGGTCATTTCTATCACACTTGACGGCCCTCTACCGATTCATGACACCCATTTACCAAGCTTGAAAAAAAAAACCGTGCCTAAACGTGTCGGATTGATTCCTTTCATTATTTTCTTTTTTAATAAATTTAATTTTGGAGGTGGCACAAACTACAAAGAAGCAGGGTCGCGAGCTTCATCTTTTAACACACCAACCAGTTCAACGACAAAAACAACAAACTACATGTACATCAAACTGTGAGATTTAGTTTCAGAGATCTGATACAAAAAAAAATTCAACTTTCTTGCTTTCTTTCTCTTTCTGTGGAGAAAATGATGATTCAATCATCAACACTAATCATTTCTCTTCTATGTATCATTCTATCAGTCTTTCAAACTTGTTATTCAGTTTCAACGGGCACCATTATTCAACCTTCTAAGAGTAGACAAATTTCATGGAAACCCAGGTACCTATTTCTAACAATTTTTAATCCAATCAGTTAATTTTTATCATGAATTGAAACAAACCCATGATTTAATTTTGTTCAAATTTTTTGTTGACTTAAATTTTATTTGTCAACAGAGCATTTGTGTATGAAGGGTTTCTAACGGAGGAAGAATGTGATCATCTTATAGCTTTGGTAAGTCTTTTGTCCTTCTTTTATGAAAGTTCTTCAATTTTAAATGAAGGATTCGTAGTTTTGAATCTTGATATTGTTATTTGTGATTGGCAGGCAAAAACTGAGCTAAAGAGATCAGTTGTAGCTAATAGTGAGTCTGGGGACAGTATGCTTAGCGAAGTTCGAACTAGCTCCGGAACCTTTATTGGTAAAGCAAAGGTTGTTGCATATTTCACTTCAAAAGAATGTATTATTGTTTGAGCTTCATTGCATTGATGTTATATTTTGAAGAGTGCACATGGTAACAAATAGGAATTTCTTTTGGCTTGCTAATGAACCCATTTGATGCTGAACTCAAATTAGTTCGCTATATTTGATTGTTTCATGTTACTTCAACGGTATAGTTGAAACATTGAAATTGAAAGATATCATTTCTTGGATTTCAATCCGGAACGTAGCAAAAGATAGAAATCGTTTATCTAACCTCAACGTTGAAGTTGAAACATAGCAAAAGAAGAAAAGAAATTTCATTTAATCTGCGGGGTTGTATCAATTAAAAGACTTGGTTGGGACTAAAGGCTTGGTTGTTGGTGTTGTTGTTGTTTCGATTAAAGGACTATGGACATTTTGGTGATGAGAAGTAGATCACTCCATTTGAGCATTTGTAGATGTAAATATGTGATGACATTGGTATTTAGAGGTTACCGAATGACACTTGTATCACCGCGTTATTGTAATGTCATAAAATCTATCATCTGGTTATTGAAGTTATGTCTCATTTTCTACTCTTTTTTTCTTCTCACTATTGGTATTATGTTATGTTGATGTTTTGCCAGAAACACCCACATTAAGGTTAGAATCTAGCTAACTTGCTTGTTCTCTCTTTTGCCTTCTAGGATTCTATTGTATCACATATTGAGGACAAGATCGCAGCATGGACCTTTCTGCCAAAAGGTTTAGATTTATTTTACCTATAGTCCTAGTCTTTTCTTTTACTCGTTACACAATTTTTTATTATTCCATTCTCTATATTCCTGGATGAATGCATATAATCAAGGAAGAAACTGACTGCGTATCCTCAGGACCAGAAACCACTAAAAATTTTGTATGAGATTGGGGCTAAGTAAACTATGTTAACTCCTTTTCAGAGAATGGTGAGGATATTCAAGTACTGAAATATGAAGAGGGGCAAAAATATGACGCACATTATGACTACTTCTCCGATCCAGTTAATATTGTTAGAGGAGGGCATCGTCTTGCTACTGTGCTAATGTATCTAAGTGATGTCCAAAAAGGTGGTGAAACCGTATTTCCAAACGCAGAGGTTAGTCCATGGTTTCCCTAACTTCAATTCGGCTTGTATCTATATCTTGTCAATATATGTTGAATGAGATGTAGTCGACTTTTAATTGTATTTGTTATTTTCCATCACTTCCATGTAGCAAGACTAAACGATATTTGAACTCTTATTTGGAAATCTGTTTCTTTTATGCTTCTTGAACATGTTTTAATCTGCAAATTCCTTCTATCATTTAAAACTGTTGGATCATTCCAGGAATGAGCTCTACTCTCAAAATTGTAACAGCAAGATATCCTTGCCTTTGTTTCTAGTATCGTACAAAGGATCATGAATGGACCATTAGATTGTTACACTGCCTGATTACATGAATGAGATATTCCTGGAAAGGCACTTAGTAGTTCCGAGAGTGGTTGCCGTTTGATCTTCTTGTTTTCGTCTTCTCTGTGCACACATTTTCGCTGTATATGCATGGAACTAATTTGTTTATTTTATTGGATGAAACCATGGAATGATTGTAATCTTGTTAATCACTAGATAGAAATGGAATTTTATTTTTGTTTTTGTTTTCTTACTCATGCTAGGAGCTTCCACACCGTGGATCCCATAATAAGGATGACTTGTCTGATTGTGCAAAGAAGGGAATTGCAGGTTAGTATGTGAAATGAAGGTTTTAGACTATGTATGGCTATTATATTTATTGAAACTTATATAATTTCTTCTCACGAAAATTCGCAGTAAAACCACGAAAAGGAGATGCACTTCTCTTCTTCAATCTCTACCCAACTGCTGTTCCAGACACCATGAGTCTCCATGGTGGATGCCCTGTGCTTGAAGGTGAAAAATGGTCTGCAACCAAGTGGATACATGTGGACTCCTTCGACAAGAATGTAGGAAGTGGTAGTGGTGGCGGTACCTGCTCAGATGACAACGATAGGTGCGAGCAATGGGCAGCTCTTGGAGAATGCACGAAGAACCCAGAGTACATGGTGGGATCTACAGACATTCCGGGCTCTTGTAAGAGGAGTTGTAAGGTGTGTTAACATGTGTGTTATCGATTTTGGTTTTGGAGCGTCTCTTGTATCTTCCACGGGTTATTTTGCAGTTCCTACAAATGGTGTACCAAATTAAGTTGTTGTATCAGAACAACTTTGTTTGTTCTTCATTGACTATTCTGTACTTTTTGGGTTGTCTAACTGTCTAATTTTTAGTTTCTGGTTTGTACTGATAGTATTAAAACTTAATCATTATGTTTCTGTCAAGTTAATAGACATATATTCATGGTTAAATTTATCTTTTCGCTTTGGCTTTTCTTTTTTCAGCTTGATTTACCAAGTTCCATTGAACTATATACTTGACAAATGTAGAACCAGGTTTGGGTATCAGGATTCAGACACATTTTGAATATTTTCATGATTGAATCTGTTCAATGGTATTGCAACCAACTGTTGGTTGGTGAAGCCCAATAAGAATTACTTACTTGTGTAAGTTTGATGATTTTTATTAGAGGGAGAGCAAAATAGGATTTGAGAAGAGCAAAAATCGTAGCCAACTCGCTAACTAGAACTAATTTGGTATATTTTTTCGACTCGGACTATAATACCTTCACTCGCTACATTAACTCTTCGCACATTTCAACCCTGATACAATAATCTTGTAAAATTAGTTATCCAATTATTCTTTTAATCTCGATCTCATGATAAACAATAATCTTGTAAAAATTAGTTATCCAATTATTCTTTTAATCTCGATCTGAGGATAAACACAAAGGAAAGGTGAATTCAAAGATGGGTATGAAAGAAAATACAGTGTAGATATGTTAGGTGGAGCTCGCGGATAAAGTACATCAAACTCGTGGAGAAAGTGAAAAACAAAAGATGACAGTAAATACAATTTCCTTTGACTGATTGCCATGATGAGAATATTACAAAGAATTTCTTCACAGGGTTATATCTCATCTCATAAATCTCCCCCTTAGGGAAATGTGGTGGTTATGATGGGGACAAAGACTACTGTTGGATCGACGATCCTGCGGTCTTGATATATCTTCGGCCAGGGATATATCGTGTGCGTACGATCTGGACCTATAATTTTTTGGACGGCGTGGATGTTTCCATGGCCTGGGCGTATGATATGCCCTTTATTTGTTTAGGTGTGCGATTTAGCTTATTAAAATCGAAAATATTCTCTCGGTTTCTTCTTCTGCTGCTGGTTCTCTCTGAGAATCCTAACCCTAGGAATTTTCCGTGATTTGTTTAACAGCTATCGAATTAATTTGATTTCTGAATTCTTACTTTCTTTAAACATCAATCAATTTGTTATAACTCGGATATAATTAAACATCAATCAATTTGTTTAAGAGTTTTCAGACGAAGAATTTTTCTCAAGCTCCGGTATTATTTAATGATAAAGAATATTGTTGTCTGATTCCGTTGACAGAGTAGACGGGGAAGAAATCGATGGTAATCTGTTGAGATCGAGAAGAAATAATTGATGGAAATTTTCTAAATTAGGGTTTGGATTGACATATGAAGATGATTCTGATAATACTGGTGTTAACAGCGAGGAATTGGAATTGGGTTTTGTCTGAATTAGGTTTTCAGATGTTGGTGACGAGCTTTGTCCAGAAAAATTGACATTAGGGTTTGGTTATTTAGATGCAGTCAGATTGCGGGTTCTTGGTGCTGGTGTTGGAGAAGGTTTGAACAAGAAATTGCAGATGAATGATTTAGTGGGCGAAGTTGAATTGGAAAGACGATGAAGAGAAATAACAGAAAAAGGTAAACATATGGAAACCCTATAATTCTATCCGTAAGAGGTTTCTTTGATTATCTTTTTTTCATCTGATTCAGTTCATGACCCTGTTCTCATATCTGAACCCAGTTCGATTTTGCAGCCATAAACGCTCACTTGACTGTTGTTATTGCTATATATAGTTGTTATCGTGCCGATGATGATAGGTTTGTTTTGGGATGGATTTCTGTGTAGGGAAATCAATTCGGAGCAAGAGTTATAAGAATTCTGGGTTATTGTTTGGTGGAGAGAATACGGAAGAAATATGGTATTGGCAGGGTAAATGGTTCGATGTAGAGGACAATATCGTTCCTGCTCTTGAGAAAGGTATCCATCTGTTTTAATGGTCAATGGTTCTCTTTGTTGTTGTTGTTGTTTCTGTAGTGGATTATTCTATTTAGGGTTGTGATTTCAGAAACTAGAGTTGTTCATACAGCCTCATAACAATGTTAATTGAATTGTGATGCCAGGGGTGTGTTTGGTTTCTGATTGTTTAGTGATGATTATGATGGCAGTGTTTCAGGCACTTGAGATTAAATTGGCAGTGAGCAGAATTGGATTCGTATGTAGCTGTTGATGTTACTCGCTGAAGAGAATAGAAGGAACTGGTGCTGCGTCAGGCTTAGCAAAGAAGGTTCCGCCGTAATGAGCTTTGTTTCTAATCAATTTGCTTGGGTTTTTGATAATCTGAGTTTCTTCTCAGTAAGAAACTATATTGAACAAACAAAGATTAGAATCAGCAACATATGTTTAAAGTGATAATCCATTACTTGATTTCTTCTTCCATGTAATGCCCAATACACCGAACGAAAGCGTAACCAAAGATTAGAATCAACATGGAAACATGATCCATTAATAGCTCTGAAACTGATATGCAATTTGAGAGGTGTGAGAGGTACTGGTAAATCAGATAAAGAATGGTTTTGTGCTGCTGCGTTATGGTTTCATAAGAATCATAAGAGCACTCGAGAGGTATAACAATGACACTGAGTTTAGAAACCTACATGATAGAGTTTCTGAGATTCTTGCTGAGTTTTTGATTTCTGATTTGAAGCATTTGAATTCTGTTGAAACTGGAAAGATTACTTTGGCTTCTAAATGGCGTCCCTCTTTAGATTCGTCTCTCGATAAGGCTACTCTCTTATGTGAAAGTATTGCTAGAAGAATTTTTGGTTCTCATAAGATTCGTAATAGGTTGAGGAAAGAGTATTTGGTTCCTCTCCAAGAAAGTATAGAATTGCCTGAAGTTTATATGAGTTCTAAAATGTGGGAGTCGTTGCCGTATGATCGTGTTTCATCTGTTACTATGAAGAAGTATAAGAGCTTTTTTGAAGCACATGATGAAGAAAGGTTCGACCCGTATTTAGAGAGTGTCAAGAAAGGAGAGACAAAGATTGCTGCTGGTGCATTGTTGCCTCATGAGATCATTGCTTCTTTGGACGATTAAGGTTATATCTTACCATAAGGAGTAAGTTTTCTCTGTATTCTCTTTGTGATTCTTCACTTTTATTGGATTTTCTGCTTAACAGAATTTATGTTTTACTTTTGGTACAATCATAACTTATTCTTAGTGCACTTTTCGCTTTCAGTTATGATGATAAAAACCAGACCAATAAGATGGGTTCTTGATTCTTTTGCACTGGGATTTAGCTTCATTCACCAATAATAATTTTTTCAGGTAGTCATTAAACAATAGCAACTTTTGTTGCTTTGTTTTTGTTTTCTTAGTTCTTAGTTCTTACTTTTATTGTTTTGGTTCTTACTGAATTTGTATGTTCTCTTTAAGTTTCTTGGTTGTTATCTGATATACACATGATCATTGGGAAAGAAAAGAATTTAAACATGATTTTTCATTGGTCTCTACAGATGTTATTAATTGGTTTATTGACATGCCTTGCGAATGCCCAGTCAATGACAAAACATAATGGCCAGGAGTGCAGGATGCAGGAAACGATAAATCCAAAACCTCGGGTAAGCTCGACCAAAATATGTTGATGCTATTATTATTGATATGTTGATGCCCATACTCTGTGGTGGAGCTACAACGCAGGTGGATGATTTTTTTTCTTCGTAAATTATAAAATATCCTTTGAGCTTTGACATCAATTAATCCTTCTTCAGATTAACTCTCAATTATTGCTGGTGATGGTCGGATTAAGGTAAACACTGATTCTGATCTGATTTTTATGTATAATTGGGTGATGCTTGCTTAAATATAAAAATGGCCGATGAGGGAGATAAGGGTATTGTTTTAAATGAAATAGATGATGATTTATGTTATTATGGGGTTGCGGATGTTGAATTGAACAAACAGAAACGAATAACTCTGATCGGTATGCTTGTAGTTAAAGTTGGGTCAATTTTACACTTTTGAATTTTGATTGGTTTTTAAGAGCAAAGAAATTGGGGATTAATTTGTTGTTTGGAATGATTGATACAATTGTGAAGAGCTAGACCAGAAGAAAATGTAAAGACAAACAGAAAACTCCATGGGAAACTTTTATTATGCGTTCACATCATTGTCGGTGGTGGAACGGTGTTTAGAATGAATGAACTGCGGTATTTTTTTTTTTTTTGAAGCTCGGTTTGTACTAATTAATTTGTTCGAGTACTGAACATTTATGTTTTGGTCTTATTAGAAATTTAAGGGCATATAAGAAGTGCAAAATATTACGAGTTTCAGCATAAACAAGAATGCTGAAGCCCACAATTCTTCACTTTTGGGTTAGGGGATTTCTTGAGTCACTAAACACCTTTTATTATCCTGTATAAATGGTGCAGTTCTTTCGTCCTTACAAGTTACAACTGGTCTTTGGTATTAACTCTTACATGAGTCGGTCTTTTACACGGTGTTGCACAGGATGATTGTCAATGACCGGCATGGTCTGCTGCAGATTCCAAGTTGGAACCTGTTGTAGCAAATTTTGGGAGGGTTTTATGCAGAGAAGAGATCTGCAGGTGAGTAATTTACCTGATCAATCTCTAGAGGAAGTCATGTTTAATTTTCATGGTTGATTACTTTCCTGTGGCGTGAATGTGAATATGACTCGCAGATGTTGTTTGATGCAGTTCTTTTTTCATTCTTTCGGATTACATACACTGCCACTTATATAATCTTTGTGTCTAAACTTAACCATTGGTTGGTTACTAAGTTCTAAATTATTCTTAGCTTAGATTCTACTCTTAGACTTAACTCGCTATATATTTATCCAAATGTGCATTATAGTTATATTTTTTTACTACAAATTACATAGGCAAGTATTCCCTTTTGCAAGTCCTTCAGAAGCTAATTCATTTTGGGCCTAATGCAGGGAAGAATGGATCTGGTGAATCATCTTCAGGCAACATGGCTTTAGGACAGAAGTTGAACCATTGGATGTCGGCTTTAGGACAGAAGTTGAACCATTGGATGTCATAGGTAAAGCTTTGACATAATTCCGCTGTCTCTAATTAACTATAATTTTTTTTCTTCTACAGATTGAATCACTGTTATGGGACAGTTTTGCTTTCTTTCATCAGGTACGACTGCAGACGCACCAGGGTTCAGAAAAAGTAGGAGAATTTACAGAAATGCTAATTAATATTTGTTTATGACGACCGGTTGGACCTATTATATATGTCTAGGGACGTTCTTCTTGCTTCATCACACCCAGCGACTTATGATCCAGCCAAGCAGGTGAAATGCAAACCATGCTATCATTTGGATGTTCTTAACCACTCTTCATAAATTTGGCCGAAGTTTTGATCAGTGACTCATATCAAAACAACAGAGCATAGTCGACGAAGGGAGATGTTAACGACGATAAAAAACCTCAATATTTTTTTATATTTCTGTTGAAAAAATATGTTAAAAATGATAGTTATGACCCGCAGGTAGTGGTGCCGTTGAGGTATATGCAAAGCTGGTATGTTCTTATTAGAATTGCATTTTTTTGCTCTCATCAATACATTCTTTAATCTCATTCAGTTTAAATTTGAGCCTTTTTCTAAGTGAAAGAAAACTGATTTATGTACTAATTATATTGCAGAACGGTACCTGCAAAGTAATCTGTTTGCGGAACTTGCATGAGGACGATTTCATGGGAGGTGCGCAAATTTTGAAGTCTGACCCTGCTATTTCATTCCGTGAGACTGTCCTAGAAAGATCATCTTGCAAAAAAGATCTGGTGAATCGGCCCAACCTGGGTTGCACAACCAAAGTAAGGTTTAATCATATGTGGTTAATTACAGCGATAGAAATTTTTTTAAGGTCATCTTTCTATGGTTGCAATCGACATGGAAACCCAACCCATCATTCTTGCTTACATTGACCTTAATCTTTCAGGTATAATCCTTTCAGGTATAATCCTTTTACTGTTTTGGGTTGGGTTCGATACTTGAACTAGGGTGTTAACTTCAAAGTATTGTTACTCTACCAGACTCTTGACGCACAGCTTAAGGTTTTGTTAATTCTGTAACTTCTTCGTGATTAATTTGTTTTTGATATACCTTTATCCATTTCACTGATAATTTTTATTATTTAACATTAATTGATATGAACTTGCAGATTGGAGACGAAGCAGACCTGCACTACTGGTTTGTATGGATTATACCAAATTACTCAACTATACCCCAACGTACACTACAGGAGTTACACTGGGTCATAACTGGTAGGCTGCTGGCTTAAGTTTTTTTTTATCTTTTTGATGATCATTGGAATTTTTGTAGCTTAATTCTCACTTTTTGAGACCATGCCAGGTTTTGATATAATTTCCTAACTTCAGAATGCGAGCAATGCATTCCGAACATACACAAAAGAAGGGTTAGCTGAGGTATGCATAATTGTTTTCGTGGTTATCTTTGTTTTCTGGCATTTCAATGAATATTGTTGTCCTAATTGTCATCTTGCAGATGGAAAAGAATGATGCTGCTGGAAGAACACTTTCTAAGTGTACCAATATCAATGCCTCCTCCAGTTGCCTTAAATCTAATTAGTTGTGATTAAATTCAATTCAACGAAGCACCGGACGTAGGTAAGAGCTGTGATTAAATTAAATTCAATTTAATCCCAAACCGTAACTAATTCTCTGATAACCTGATACAATATTAGTTGACAGCCTATAAAATTACCGATTGCTTTCCGATTTCAACTGGTCAATCAACTTCCGATATTAATGGAAATGTTGTCAGGGAAGAAATCCCAACCTTAACGAATAATATTAACTATGGTTTTGTCTGTCACCAGATCTAACTACACATGGCTAGCCTTGGTTACCGAATTATTTCATATAGCTGACCTTTACCACTGCCTTCCTGATTTGGCTAACTTTAACTGCCTGAAGGAATTCTTAGATTTCCTAATATTTCATAACCTTTCTACTCTGGGTTCCACTCTATTCAAGAACTTCCTATTCAACTACTACTCTACGGCCCAAAGCCCAATTATATCTTTCCCATCGTATTCTCTATCTAACAGTACCTTGCTCATTAAGCAAGAAAAAAGAAAATAGTCTCACCATGGCGACTGCTGAAAAGATTTTTTTTTTCTTTTAGATTATTTTACATTACATGTTTGGTGTTTAAACACGCTACTGTGACCCGACTAATTAGCACATTAGGTCTTTGGGCACTACATATGCCTTTAAAATTTAGCCACCGGCCGGGGCCGTAGGTCCCGGCCCCCTTCGGCTATTATGATCCAGCTAATTAAACTCGCTATTGTGATCCAACTAATTAAAAAAACTATTGTGGCCCGACTAACTAGCACACTATAGTATGACACAACCAACTAAATATTTGTGCATTACCCCTGCCTTTAAATTTTCTCCACCGCCGGGGCCATATGCCCCGGCCCCCCTTTCCAACTATTATGGTCCAACTAATTCAAAACGCTACTTTGACCACAATCATATTTTTAGGTATTGATTCTTTATGTAAATCATCGTATCATATTTTTTTTTAGCTATATTATATTTTATTAAGCAATATAAGCTTAGAACAACTATTCGAAAATCGACGAGAGGTTGAGCACCGGCCGCAGGCCGGCGTGATACCTAGTCTCCCCCTTAAAAAAAAGTGGTGGTTATGTCCGGGACAAAGAGGACCGTGGGATTTTCCCAGTAATTCGTGACCGTCAAGATTTGGTTTCCTTTTCTTTTTATCGGGAGTAAGTTCTGAGCGTGGGTTAGAGTAGGCGAGGGATACATCCATCCGTCTGTTTTGCCGACCAGATCAGATCCTGTGGCTCGATTTTTCCGATAATATCAATGTTGCCGGATATATGCGGGAAAGATAAAAAGAAAAAAACTAAAAGCGAATCTCCTCCCCGGTTTCTTACTTATGCTCTTCGTTCTCAGAGAAGTCTACCCTGGGAATTTATCTGCAATTGATTTTTTTCGTGATTGCTTGATTCTTTCGAAACTCTGCCTCTAGAGGTTGATCACCACAGCATCTCCTTCTTCATATTCTTCCATTAAATCTCCACACCCACCAACACAATATGATGAGAATCAATCGAGCCGAACCCCACTACCACCATATCCATCGTTACCATCAACAACAATCGATCACTGCAATTTGAAAAACCCAGATTTCCTTTTCGAACCCTAATTTTTGGTTTAATTCTTTTCAGATTAATAATTGACTCAGGTAATTGTTTTTCCAACCTAATAAAATATCTAGGTTTTTTGACACCAATTCAGTTCTCATCATCAGACATCGAATACGTGAACGATGGAATGATTGACGCCAGTATCTCCATAATCAAGGATGGGCTCTTACGAAAGGTATCTATTTTAAAGATTAATGGTTCTCTTTGTTGTTCTTTCTGTAATGGATTTCCCTGACTTTTGTATGCGCTTCTTGAAGAAGAATTTGGATGGATACCATTGTTTTGGATGGATAGTATTGTTTATTGGCTGCAGATTTAAAATATGAATTTTAGATGCACTCAATATGTTTGGTAGAAGGTTTAAACCATCTTTGAGATGATTAACTGAAACTAATGAGTGAATCATATATTTTTGTAGGTGCTGGTTGTTTAGTCGACAACAACATATGGGTTAAGGCTACATTAGCTAAAGCTTACCATGTCCATGTATCTATTTTGTGATATTCCAGGATGAAACACATTCTTTATATGCTGCTCGGGATGAATACTTTTCTGCTTCCGGTGAGTGTGCTAGACACTATCAATGAGATAGTGTGGTAATCGTGCTAAACACATTCTATTTGATAATGAGAGCACGGTATTTGCCCGCTTCTATTTTTCTTTGTTTTGACATTAACGATACAAATTAAGAAGGTAAACCTAGATTTTTAATTTCCCTTCTTCTTTTGATTATCCATTTAGATTGATGTTTTTAGTATCCTGAATAAGTTTGGGTTCTCAGGGAACAAAGCTTCTCACTTTCATCCCATTATTATGAATTCCGTAAGAGACATTATAGCATATTATCTAAATTAGGCATCACTTTGATCATATTCTGTATTATGATGTAGGAAAGAAAGCAGGAATGTGATTGAAGACATGATGCAGGATAGAAAGCAGGAATATGATTGAAAACGAAGTTGTGTACTGACATAAACCATGAGGTCAAGGTGCGTCTCTGTTTTTATTTCGGTATCCAATTATGCCATGGATTATGCCGTGGCCCGAACATGATTTCGCGGCGCCAAAACTTTTCTCAGGAAATGAACCAAAAATACCCGACAAACGTTTTCCTTACCTGAACTCTTTTTTGCTATATTCGGCCATTATTTGTTTCCTAATCTTAACACCCAAAAGCTGTAAGTTCTCTCTTGGCTCTCGGTACGAACCCTAAACAATCTGTCTTTTTTTGTTTTGTTTATTGTTTAATCTTATTCACAGCAAGGGTTTGTATTATTCGTCATCTAACCCTGAATCTAACCCCGGATATGTTCTTTTTTTTTTTGATTTGTTTTGGTTTGATTTACCCTCACCACCCTCTTATCTTATTTGTCGCAGGCAATTAAGAGACGTTCTAATGATTAGTGTCAATCATGTCTTCTTATTCCTTTTACAAGCAGCTATCGTTTGAGAACAAAAGAACACAATACTGGTGTGTTCTTTTAGGGACAATTAGGAAGAGATATTATATTCGTCCGTTCGTATCTGCTTCTTAATACAGACGTCAATTCCTTCCTCAGATGATATATTTATGTTTCTAAGGAATGATGTTCTGAAAGAAGGTATGCATGTTTCGTCAGTCTTTGTTGCTAAGTTAATAAGGTTGAATTCATAGATAATCATGTTTTTATCTCCTTCGAAAAGCAGCTAGCTAAAGTTATTTTTTACAGGTGGTTTCTACCATTGGCGTTGCAATTCTCTTGCTATGGTAATGTATGTTTTTGTTTTTCGTCGAGTCTGAATTTTGATTTGGTTTTAAATTTATTTCATCCTTCATGGATGTTTTGAAACTCCTAAAATCATTGCATTAGGGTCTGTTGTTCGCATATAAATCCTTTGCACTGATAAAGGTTGGCTCGATCTTTACATTTTTGAGTGTTTAGGTTAACAAAATTGAAGTTCAGTATGCCAGAACTGTTGGAATGAGTCATGAATGAGTCATGAATATGTCATACTGCCACTGTACATTTACACTATAGAGTTAAACTACTGTAGAGTGAGTTGGTGAGTGTTAGTGAGTGTTAGAGATATTTTCTCCTAACCCTAATTGTGTGAGTTGAAAGGAGGCAGAATAGGTTACCCAAGTGTATAAAAGAGGAGGTTCTCCTATGGAAATAATAACCCATTTCACTATCTCTTTCTCTGTTTCTTCATGGTATCAGAGCAAAGGAGGCAGAGAAGAGAAACCTAACCTAGATCCCCTTTATAGCTTCAATCTACTATAGCTTCAATCTGAAATCAGACTTGAAAGTTAGATTCATAAGCTGTTTTTGAAGAACCTGTGGCTGGTCAAGTAAGTAGGTTTCTCCATTTGAAAGTTGTGGTTCCTTCTTTGAAAGTTGTTCTTATTTTTTCTCTCTTTATTATCTGTTGAGTTGAAGGCAGATTTAATGGATAAAACCCCTGAGAAAATTGTTTCCTCTCAGGCTATTAGTTCTACATCTCTAGATACTTCTCACGATAATATTATGAGCAGAAATATATCTTGTAAACTTGATGGTACAAATTACCTTGTTTGGTCTCACTGCGTGAAACTTTACATTACGGGTAAAGGAAAGCTTGCGTACCTGACTGGAAGTAAAGCTTGTCCAAAGGAAGCAGACCCTACATATGATACATGGATTCAAGAGAATGCCATGATAATGAGCTTGTTGATAGACTCAATGACTCCCAATATCCAGAGCAGCTGTATGCGTTTAACCATAGCAAAAGAAGTGTGGGAGGCAGTCACGCAGATCTATGTCGCGAGCGGTGATGTGACACAAATCTATGAATTGAATCGTCGGGTAATCGAGACTCGCCAGAAAAACAGACCTCTATCCGTCTACTTCAATGCACTTCAAACTATATGGCAAGAACTTGATTCCCTACAGCCCTTAGACATGGTGTGTGCAGCTGATACCACAACATTGCGAGAAAAGAATTGAAAAAGGGAGAATTATTGAGTTCCTTGTTGGGCTTGACTCGATTTTTGATCCAATCGAGAATCCAAGTGTTGGGAAAAAATCCATTGCCAAACCTACGAGAAGTATATGGCACAGTTAGATCGAAGAACTTCGTCGAGCGAGCTATGATACCTCCAATGCCACAGGAAAGTTCAGCCTTGAATGTGATTACTCCGCCAACATCAACACGCGAAAACAACCAAAAATATGATGAGAAAGACTCATTGTACTGTGATTATTGTCACAAGTGTAGACATACCAGGGAAACTTGTTACAAGTTCAATGGTCGTCCGCAATGGCAGAACAACATTAGAAGAGGGGGAAACTCGAGTGGCAGTAGTGGAGGAAGAAGAGGAGGTCGTATCAGTGGTTCAAGGGCATATACCACCACGGATGAGCTGGAACCTCAACCTACATCAAGCGGCCCGAGTGGCTATTCTCATTCATCTCAAGACCAGCTGGAACAGATGATTAAAGAATGTGCGCGGATGCTATCGTCCAAGGAAAATGATCCGGGTCTACTTCCTTAGCTCAACCAGGTAACACGAGAGAATTGCGGTAGGGCACCGAACACTACATGCGATAAATCTAAAGGGTCTTGGATTATCGATAGTGGAGCAACTGACCACATGTCCACCGTCACAAACCTTTTCTCTACTTATAGTACAAGTCCTAGTAAACCTTGTATCTTGACAGCAGATGGATCTCCAACAATTGTCTCGGGTGAAGGACAAATACCGATAACCAAATCTATGTCTTAATCTACTGTGTTACATGTTCCGAATTTGTCTTCTAGCCTCGCTCTCTATCGCCCAAATAACCAAAGCGTTAAAGTGCGGTGTTACCTTTTTTGACTCACATTGTGTATTTCAGGACCTACTCACGGGAGCGACGATTGGACTTGGTAAAGAGAGAGGGGCCTTTACTACTTGGACTTGCAAGGGGAAACACAAGATGACAGTACAAGGGCTTACAACTCAACAAGCATATCTAAGGTAGAAGAGCAAATCCGGCTATGGCACAAACGATTGGGACATTCTTCTTTTGGGTACTTAAAAAAATTATTTCCGAAGTTATTTTCTGCACTAGATATTTCGAAACTCCACTGTGAAGTGTGTGAGTTATCTAAACATCAGCGTGTCCCATATCCTTTAAGTATAAATAAAAGCTTATCTCCTTTTGCAATTATACATAGTGATGTTTGGGGTCCTTCACGTGTCATTAGTCCTTCTGGTGCACGGTGGTTTGTCACTTTCATTGATGACTACTCTAGAGTCTCATGGGTATACTTATTGAAGGACAAAAGTGAAGTGTACTCTGTCTTCAAAATATTTCATAAGTTTATCCTAACTCAATTCAATAAGAGGATTCAAGTGTTAAGATCTGATCGTGGTGGTGAGTACCTAAACCACGGATTATCATCTTATTTCTTAGATCAAGGAATAGTTCACCAAACCACGTGTACCGATACCCCTCAACAAAACGGAGTCATTTGAACGTAAGAATCGTCATTTGCTAGAAGTTACTAGATGCTTATTGTTTTGTATGAATGTGCCAAAAATGTATTGGGGCGATGCTATTCTTACGGCAACACATTTGATTAACAAGATGCCCTCTCGGCCTCTTGATTTTCAAACACCACTTGAGGCACTTTCCGATGGTACTTCATTTCAACCTCCTGTACGGGTTCCACCAAAGGTGTTTGGATGTGCTTGTTATGTTCATGTTCACAAACAGGGCAGAGATAAACTAGATCCTAGGGCTCTTAAATGCATTTACTTAGGACCCTCATCTACCCAAAAGGGTTACAAGTGTTGTCACCCTCCCACTGGTAAAGTTTTTGTGTCTATGGATGTAACCTTTAGTGAAGATACCCATACTTCTCGAGAGTTGAGACTTCTCTTGTGGGGAGAGTAGAATTGGTGAAGATCAAGTATGGGTATGATTTATGGTATGACCTATGCTCGCACCTAACATTAATAAGGAGGTGAGACGACTCCACCAACGGCGTCTTCACTACTTCAACAAAGTGATACTACTCCACCAACAGCGCCTTCACTTCTTCAACTTCAAGTGTACAAACGAAGAGACAAAGCCCCTCTCTCTCGGCCTCGTCAATTGTCTACTCCGGTGATGTGTAATTCGAACTAGAACCTCGATTGAAACTACTTTGAGTACCGACGAGAATGAAATTTCGGTGATGAGTCTACCAATGTGGTGGAAGAAGAAAACCCGAGTTCTTCTAGATATCCTACTCGTACTCGCAATCCTCCAACTCGATATGGTTTTTCTACGACCACCCTATTTCTAACTTTGTGTCTTCTCATCGGTCGTCTCCTACTTATGTTGCGTTTGCGAACCAATTATCATCTGTGAGTATACCTACAAGGATTGAAGATGCTCTTGCTGATCCGAAGTGGAAGGTAGCTACAATTGAAGAAATCGAAGCCCTAGACAAGAATGACACATGGGATGTGGTCAAACCGCCAAAAGGGAAGAAGACGATCGGTTGCAAATGGGTATTTACTGTGAAGTACAAGTCCGATGGAGCAGTTGAAAGACATAAGGCAAGATTAGTAGCTAAAGGCTACACTCAGACTTATGGAATTGACTACCAAGAAACCTTTGCTCATGTTGCTAAGATGAACACTATTCGTGTCTTGTTATCCGTAGCAGCAAACAAGGACTAGCCACTTCATCAGTTCGATGTGAAGAATGCTTTCCTTAATGGTGATTTGGAAGAGGAAGTCTATATGGACATCCCTCCTGGATTTCAAACAGCCACTAATGAAGGGAAAGTATGTAAGTTGAAGAAATCCTTATACGGTCTGAAGCAGTCTCCAAGGGCGTGGTTTGGACGGTTTACCCAAAGTATGCGGAGATATGGATTTCGGCAAAGTCAGGCAGATCATACCTTATTCCTCAAACGTTCAAGGAACGGAAAGCTGACCATGCTTATTGTCTATGTGGATGACATTATAATGACAAAGCGATGATGTGGTAGAAATGGGGAAGGTAAAATCTTACTTGGCCAAGGAATTTGAAATAAAAGACCTTGGAGAATTGTGCTACTTCCTAGGAATTGAAGTGGCAAGATCAAAAGGGGCATTTACATCTCTCAAAGGAAATATGTCCTAGACCTTCTAGCCGAGACAGAATGCTAGGTCGCAAACCTATTGACACACCGGTGGAACCGAATCGGAAGCTTGGAGAAGACACCGATGGCATTCCGGTGGATAAAGAAAGATATCGAGAGGTTAGTGGGTAGATTGATTTATCTTTCTCACACTCGTCGATATTGCATACTCGTGAGCGTTGTAAGTCGCTTTATGCATGCTCCGAGAGAGACACATATGGATGCAACGGTAATCGAATACTTCGCTACCTAAAGTCGGCACCAAAGAAAAGGACTCTTATTTTCTCAGAATAACCACACAAAGGTTGAAGCATACACAGATGCAGATTGGGCGAGCTCCGTAATTGATCGTAGGTCTACCTCCGGATATTGTTCATTTGTGGGAGGGAACCTAGTAACTTGGCGCAGCAAGAAGCAATCGGTTGTAGCTAGATCCAGTGCAGAAGCGGAATATAGGGCTATGGCTCATGGAATATGTGAGCTATTGTGGTTACGAATATTGTTGACAGAGCTTGGTTTCGGTCCTAAAGATCCTATGAGGTTGTACGCGACGACAACAAGGTCGCCATCGCATTGCTCACAATCCATCCAAAGATGACAGAACAAAGCATGTGGAGGTGGACAGACATTTCATTAAAGAGAAATTGAATGTCGGGATTATCAAAGACTCCGTTTGTAAGAACCGAAGACCAGATTGCAGATATGCTAACTAAAGGAGTTCCTAGTCGACCATTCAACTCTTTCCTCGACAAGCTAGGAATGCATGATATCTACGCACCTGCTTGAGGGGGAGTGTTGGAATGAGTCATGAATGAGTCATGAATATGTCATACTGCCACTGTACAGTTACACTATAGAGTTAAACTGAGTTGGTGAGTGTTAGTGAGTTGGTGAGTGTTAGAGATATTTTCTCCTAACCCTAATTGTGTGAGTTGAAAGGAGGCAGAATAGGTTACCCAAGTGTATAAAAGAGGAGGTTCTCCTATGGAAATAATAACCCATTTCACTATCTCTTTCTCTGTTTCTTCAAGAACTGCGCGCACAATAAGGTGACCTTTCAGTGGTAATGGAGCTGAACTATAAGCGTACAATGGGTTTGGAGCTGAGGACTCAATCTTGGCAGTGAGGATGGTGATGATAAGCATATGGAGTTGGTGCTATGGTGTTGCTGTTAATATTGGACTGTTTAGGATGTATGACTGGTGATGAGAAGATATGGAAGAGAATCAACGATATTTTGATGATCGTTGTCAGTGGTAATGGTTTCTGTTCTCGGGGTTTGAAAGGGGTATGTTTCAGCAAGAGAATCGAATGTAAGAAATCGATATATGTATACAAATATATGTTGCCATTAATGTATGGTGATGCGCAGAGAAATTGTCGCCATTGGTTGATTACCTCACTTTGGTGGGTAACTCGGTAGGAAATCGATTGGTTGATCGCTTCCAAAAGGTTTATATCTGCTGGGGTGTCACGACATTTTTTCCCTGTGGTGAGTTGGACATGGTTTAACGAGAAGGTTCCTTTAAAGATTTTTCAAAGTAGAGGAATATATTGCTTAATTCACTGAGGTTTCAGTGACGGTAATGGAACTATCGCAGTGATGTTGGTTCAATAAAGTTGCTAGTGTTTTGTGGTACTCGGTGATAGAATATGAAGCTGCAATTTTGTCGTTCTCCCTCATATTTGTACCACCCAAAACCTGTCATCGTTCCATCATGGATTTCAATTTTCTTCCTGCTCAGAATGCTCATGCACAATGAACGAATATGAGGTACATGTTTTATTGCTTTGGGGGTGATCGTGCTGGTGTTTTAGGTTAATTGAAGATTCCTTTATTTTTCTTTGGGGGTGATCGTGTTGGTGTTTTAGATTAATTGAAGATTCCTTTTTTTATGGTTGGTTTTAATTTAATTTTAGAGCTCGATTAAACATGAAGATCATAAAAATCGAATTGATTTCAAAAGTTGAACCCATCGAAGATTGGTTTAATTCTTTCTCAGATTGATAATTGATTCAGGTAATTGTTATCTTCTTCTTCAATTTAGGAAATTATGATTCAGGTAATTTATGTTATTGACCAGGAATATGAACTGGTTAAATCAATTTGATTTCCTAAACTTTACGATTCTGTAAATTGAGACTAGATTCTAACAACATCCGATTCTGTTTCGTTTGATTTTCTTCTTCTCGATCTCCCAGTGTTGCAACAAAAATTAATTTCCCATCGAAGATGAAGTTGAATAAAAGAGAGGGTTATAGAATGGGTAGGTTGATATATACCCGATTTTTATTTTATTTTTCACTTGATATTTTTAATTGGTACTGTATTCAGTAATTATAAAAGCGATTCACAAGAATATGCCTCATTCAGTTTTTAGTTGTACTTTTCTTATGCATTGCTATACCATTAATTTTATGGGTTAATTTTCCTCGGTCTCCTTCTTGGAGATTTGGTTGGAAAAAGGGTTTTAAAGTGATGGTTGTAGAGTACCATGACAACTTAATTTTTCTTGGTCGCTTGAAGCATGTATTGTTTCGTGAAATTGGAGTAGATTGGTGAAGGCACAACTTAATTTTTCTTGGTCGATTGAAGCATGTTGTTGTGCACTATAAGGTTTCCTATGACCTTCCCAAGCTGGTGGAAGGGCTTAAGCGTCCGTCAAACTATGATCTTATGGTGGTTTGTACAGTTGAGGACTCGGGCGAGCACATTGTTGCCGGTGCTGGAGAACTCCATCTTGAAATCTGTTTGCAGAACTTGCATGAGGACGATTTCATGAGAGATGTGAAGTCTGACCCTGCTGTTTCATTCCATGCAGGTAGAAAATTACCACATTGTTTTGAGTTTGATTGCTATTCACACATTGTTAACATATATGTTGCCCAATTTGTAGAGCTTTGTTGGTCCATATGTGAAAAGCACTTTGAAGATGACTCTATGTGTGACAGATCAAGCTTTGGTTGTGATAAAAGATGTTAGTGGTAGTTCATATTTTTAATTGTAACAATAGTACAGTAGCAATAGCAATGGAAAAAAAAACTTTCCATATATAAGTCTCATTGGTGCGAGGCTCTGTGGATGTTTGGAAATCTAATGGGAATGGTTCGAAAAGGTGAATCTAGAGAGTAAGTAAATATGATGTTGAACGTTTTAATCAAGAGCATGTAAACTCAGAACCAGTCAACGTTAACAAGAATTTTGGACAACATCGGTAAGAGTATGGAGGAAGCTAATAGTGATTGTGATGCTAATAATTTAAGGTAATGAAATCAACTAATTGAATCACTGTTTCCGGATGGATAATTATGCTGATGAATTACATTTTGGTTGTTTTTTCAGCATCTTTTCCATTATTTTTTCTCTTTCTAAATTCTATTCTGCCATTGCATCAGATTATGGGACTGACTAAAGAACAACAATCGTTCTCATGTATCTACTCTTCTTCGTCTTGATCTCCTGTATTCGACACCAATAATGGCAGCAACCATTCTCTTGAACCTGGTAAACAACCACCCTAACCATTGCTACAGCTGTGGAAAACTTAGGACAATCAGCTCTTCAAATGCTTCTTATGACCCCAACTCCAATTCTTCTTACAATCATTCTATCGATTAAGAAAATTGTTGATGTTGTTGACAAGAAAATCAGGAGGAAATAATATGTTGCTGCTGTAAATGAGAAGGAAAGTTGCTGCTGTTGATGTTCAATATGGGTCCGTGTTGGAAATTCATGCCGGGATTGAAATCTGAGAAGAACTTAGATGTTACAGGTTAGGGTTTGCTTGAAACGAATGTGAGCTGTATAGTAAGAATGAGTGCAGTTGCAATGATGGTTAGAATGGTTGTGTGCAACAGTTGTTGTTGTTGTGTTTGAGCTGCAGTTGGAGATGGCAGTAGTAATGGTTTAGAGAAGGTGCAGAGAACGGGAGTTGGTATTGTTGCAATGGATAAAAGGATCGTTTCTAGCTGTTCTCTTTGTGAAAATCACTCGCATTATGAAATGTCTTCGTATCTTTTCTTCAACTGTTCTTATGCCACTACTTTGTGGAGATTGCTTACTAGCGTATTTGACTTATATTTGGTTTGCAATTCAGTTTCTGAACTGTTTGACATTGTCCGCAATCAACATAGTTCCTCACAGTTGAAAAGCATTCTTTGGATAGGTGTGATCAACTATTTATGTCAGATTTAAATGGCATGGGAATAGACACATTACCAGGGCACATTACCTTACTGATTACAGAGACAACACTGAAGGCAAAGAATGAAGTACAAACTGTAGCGATTGAGGTGCTCAACAGCCTCAACTGCATATTAAGTCAATATTTCATGATTATTGCAACAATACTTACCATTATGCGAAGATATACTAATTAGCGGTTTGCTCTGTTAATGTGCTTGGTGACTTAGTTATATGTGACTTTCCATTGTTTCCAATGTTTGAGTTGCAGATATCTCAAGGACTCGACAAGGTGATGCTTGCAAACGAGACAGGGCTTCCTAAGAGCCGGGTAATAATTAGATTTATTTTTTTTCAAAATGGGTCAAAGTTCTAAAACAGTTGAAGTAGTCATGAAATAATCAGCTGAAATTTGGAATTTATCAGATGTTAGTGATGGGAGGCTGGTAGGAAGGTCGGGTTATGACTGTAAAAGAGAATTTTCTAGAGTTTCCTGATAGCCCATGATCAACACAAGACTGCATTTAGTTATAATGGATTTTAAGGAAGGGTTAAGACAGATTTCATAAGTTGAGATAGAGAATGATAGGGATTTTATAATGGATTTTAATGAAGTTGCTGATATGATGTTGCTTACAGAGAATGAGAACAAGCAGGAGATGAAGTAGAAATGGTTAGGAAGTGTGAATTACATGGAATGCGCTAGCATTGTGCAGGTGGTGTTTGAGGCTTTGAGCTTATGCAGTACAATATGGACAATAGATGAATGTTAGGATATGCATATTGCAGGAATGAAGTGCAGTTACAAGTGTTGCAAAATTTGGGTGAGAGTTACAATGTGATAATCGTAACTCTCCTTGCAAAATTTTCAAATCTATTCACATCGTTCTCATCTGAGAAATACCAACCGTTTCTTCCCTTTAACCCTGTCCTCCCTTTAAGCATGTTATATTTTCGCATTTAGTTGTTTTTTAGTCGTGCAATGGCAGTTCCTAGAAGTAGTATTTATGGGTCTAACCGCAACTTTAGCAATATAGGTATTAAATTTTTATTTAGGTTATGGCCAGTGTGTGTATCAACTCCAAATCTTTTGAATGACATTAATGTCTGGGTCTTTTAGGAATCAGAGATTATTTGAATCTGTAACAAAGTTGTTGCTTTTTTTGAGCTTTGGTGAAGAGGTAAATTTTGCATGTCGTCCACTTTTTTTTGGTGTGAATATATGATTTATTAATTGAGTTACAAATCACTTTTTTTTTTCTTAAATAAACCATCAATCCAGTTCATTAAACCTTAGATTTTCATCGCATATTCATATACTTACGGTGTAATTACAATATGCTTCTTTGCAACTATTATATGTTTAGCAAAAGGAGGCTTTCGCTAATCAATTTGACATACAATGAACTGAAGTAGAATTTCATTGAGTAAATTTGTTCTTACAGCTTAGAACATAGCTGAAGTTGTTGATTGTATGGTGAATGGGTGTGATTAAATGTGTGTTTCATGTTTGAATGAGATTCAATTTGCTGGGGTCCTTATCTAATTCGAATTTTTAGGTACAAAGCTATATAAAACATTGCGCACTTCATGTTTGCAAAAAGAGTTCAAGATGCCAACTTCTTTAATTGTTGCAGCAGTGTATACCTTCCTTTGGGTTTATTATGTTTCATTGTTTTGATATTTTTCTTTCAAATTCAGGTGTATGACGAGATAAATGCTAGCTAGAGAGATGTTTTTATCACACTGTTATGTCAAGGAAATGGAATCTACCTTCTGAGTTGTAACAATATACATTTCTTAGTATATTATGTATTTTGTCATATAGATTGATCAAAAGCGTAAAAATTATCAACCCTGGAAACCGGTGTTGCATTGAAATTTTTCCTTCCAAGGCAACTGACCTCCGTGCAAGTCTCTGACTTCCGTCGCACTCTGTTTGCTCCATCTATATTACACGCCAACCATTGTATTTTCTTAAACATGTATATTGTTCCTCTAGCACACTAATAAATGGTATGTAATTGTTGATTTGTCTGCAATTTGTAGCCTACTGGACTTGATTTTATTATCGGAAGATTAAAATTTTGTATGAGGATACTGACCGGCTGACCAAATTTGATCATGCTAGCAAGACATTGTGATCTTCCTTATAGGTTCGACCTTCTAAATTTCAATCTAATCAAGGCTAATTTTAAAGTAGGGACTATATTTGACTCTAGAAATTTTAATCCATGGCCAAACACCTCCCTCATTATTACCGGACAATTAAAATTTTGTGCGAGGATACTGACCGGCTGACAAAATTTGAAAAGGCCAGCAAGACATCGGGATCTTCCTTATAGGTTCCACCCTCTAAATTTCAACCTAATCACGACGAATTTTAAAGTGGACTATATTTGACTCTAGAAATTCTAATCCACGGCCCTATCCGGCTACAATAATCCAACAAATTAAACACGCTAATATGACACAACCAACTGAATATTGGGACCGTTCTGCTATGACCCGACTAACAAAATATGCTTCCAACTATTATAGACAGGACCAACTAACACAATAATTTTAATGTGGCCACTATATCTGCCTTTAAAATTTCTCCACCGCCGGGACTTATCCGGCTACTATGATCCAACTAATTAAACACTCTATTGTGAGCCGACTAACTAACACACTATAATATGACATGACCAACTAAATATTTGGGAACTATATATGTTTTTAAGTTTTCTCCACCGTCGGGACCGTAGGTCCCGACTTTCCAACTAATTAAACACTCTACTGTGAGACGACTAACTAACACACTATAATATGATACGACCAACTAAATATTTGGGCACTATATCTTCTTTTAAATTTTCTCCACCGCAGCGAAGGCTGTAGGTCTCGGATTTCCGGCTACTATGATCCAACTAATTAAACACTCTACTGTTAGCCGACTAATTAACACAATATAATATGACACGACCAACTAAATATTTGAGCATATATCTGCTTTCAAATTTTGACAACCGCAGGGGCCGTAGGTCCCGGCTTTCTAGCTACTATGATCCAACTAATTAAACACGTTACTGTTACCCGACTAACTAACACACTAATATGACATGACAAACTAAATATTTGGGCACTTTATCCGCTTTTAAATTTTTTCCACCGCCGGTGCCGTAGGTCCGGGCTTTACGGCTAATATGATCCAACTAATTAAACAGTCTATTGTGAGCCGACTAACTAACACACTATAATATGATACGACCAACTAAATTTTGTCCACCTCCGGGGCCGTAGGTCCCGATTTTCCGGCTACCATGATCCAACTAATTAAACACTCTACTGTGTGCCGACTAACTAACACACCAATATATGATACGACCAACTAAATATTTGGGCACTATATCTACTTTTAAATTT
The DNA here is from genome assembly GCA_023529315.1 of Papaver bracteatum. NCBI lineage: Eukaryota > Viridiplantae > Streptophyta > Magnoliopsida > Ranunculales > Papaveraceae > Papaver > Papaver bracteatum. The sequence goes on from JAJJWX010005130.1 coordinate 1,388,937, forward strand.
TTTCCAAAGCCGGGGCCGTAGGTTCCGGATTTCCGGCTACCATGATCCAACTAATTAAACACTCTACTGTGAGCCGACTAACTAACACACTATAATATGATACGACCAGCTGAATATTTGGGAATTATATCTGCTTATAAATTTTCACCACCGTCGAGGCCGTAGGTTCCGGCTTTCCCGCTGCTATGATCCAACTAATTAAACACGCTGATGTGAGCCGACTAATGAACACACTATAATATGACACGACCAACTAAATATTTGGGCACTATATCCGCTTTTAAATTTACTTCACCGCCGTGGTCGTAGTTACCGGCTTCCCGATTACTATGATTTAACTAATTAAATATTCTCCAGTGATTCGACTAACTAATTCACTATAATATGATACGACCAACTAAATATTTGTGCATTGTATCTGTTTTCAAATTTTCTCCACCGGCGGGGCCGTAGGACTCGGCTTTCCGGCTACTATGATCCAACTAATTAAATACTCTAATGTGACCCGACCCACTAACACAATATAATATGACACGGCCAACTAAATATTTGGGCACTATATCTGCTTTTAAATTTTTCTCCTCCGGTGGGACCGTAGGTCCCGGCTTCCGGCTACAATGATCCAACTCATTAAACACTCTACTGTGAGCCGAATAACTAACACACTATAATATGACACTGACCAATTAAATATTGGAGCCGTTCTGTTATGACCATATACTAAAATTGCATGAGAAGATACTGATCGACCGAGCACATAAATGAACAATAAACAAAACTTAAGTAAATATCCATATTCGATTTGAAACAGTAATTCGTGACCGTCAGATATTATTTTTTCCTTTTAATCGGGAGTAGTTATGGGCGTGGGTTAAAGTGATTTGGGTCCGTGGATTTTATTTCTTAATAACGACCAAAAAAAAGAAAGAAAAAAACCTCATCGTTTCCTCAGCTTTATCTTCGTCTCCTTCATTGAATCTCAACAACAACAATTTCTTCACTGAATCTTATCTATTTTCCATGTTAAGCAGTTTCCCATAAGCACACGATTGTTAATCGAACTCATGAAAGTCCAATGGAGGGATAGTTTACTTCGTTATTGACTAACTTCCGAATTCTCTCCTCTACAACCTATACAAACTTATTAATATGGTACTGCAGTATTTCAGAAAGATCGATTCATCTGAGTTATTCTTGGGTTTGCTTGAATCATTGGGGATTTTCTTCATCTGGGTTACCCAAACAAGGAGAAACTAAAACTGGTGTATGAAGAACAAGGATTAGAAGAAAGATGACTTGATTAGTAAAGACGAATTCTAGGGTTTGTTCTCCTAATCATAATCTTATCTCATGTTGTTATTATTTTGATGATTTTAATTATGCCTTTAGTTGGATCATAGTAGCCGAATGAGGCCGAGGACGTAGAGAAAATTTAAAAGTAGATGTAGTGCCTACATTAAATATTCTCCCAACTATTATAGACATGACCAACTAACACACTAATTTAATTGTGGGCACTACATCTGCCTTTAAATTTTCTCGACCGCCAGGGCCGTTGGACCCGGGGCCCTCCGGCTATTATGATCCAACTAATTAAATACACTACAGTGTCCAACACACTATAATATGACACGACAAACTAAATATTCAGACCGCTCTGCTATGACCCGACTAACTAAATATGCTCCTGGCTATTATAGACATGACCAACTATTGCACTACTTTAAATGTCGGCACTATATCTGCCTTTGAATTTTCTCGACCGTCGGGACCGTAGGACCTGGCCCCCTCCGGCTATTATGATAGAACTAATTAAACACGCTACAGTGTCACGATTAACCAACACACTATAATATGACACGACCAACTGAATATTGAGACCGTTCTGCTATGACCCGACTAACTAAATATGCTCCTGAATATTATAGACAAGACCAACTAACTAAATATGCTCCCGACTATTATAAACATGACCAACTAACACACTAATTTAAATGAGGGCACTACATTTGCCTTTAAATTTTCTCGACCGTCGGGTCCTACGACCCCGGACCTCTCCGACTAAACTAACCAACACACAATAATATGACATGACCAACTAAATACTGGGATCGTTCTGCTATGACCCGACTAACTAAATATGCTCCTCGCTATTATAGACAGGACCAACTGATGCACTAATTTAAATGTGGGCACTACATTTGCTTTTAAATTTTCTCGACCTTCGGGGCCGTAGGACCCGGCCCCCTCCGTCTACCATGATCAAACTAATTAAACACGCTGCAATGGACCGACTAACTAATACACTATAATATGACACGACCAACTAAATATTGAGACCGTTCTGCTATGACCCGACTAACTAAATATGCTCCTGAATATTATAGACAAGACCAGCTAACTAAATATGCTCCCGACTATTATTGACAGGACGAACTAACACACTAATTTAAATGTGGGCACTACATCTGCCTTTAAATTTTCTCGAACTAATTAAATACACTATATTGTCCCGACTAACCAACACACAGTAATATGACACGACCAACTAAATACTGGGATCGTTCTGTTATGACCCGACTAACTAAATATGCTCCTCGCTATTATAAACAGGACCAACTAATATACTAATTTAAATGTGGGCACTACATTTGCCTTTAAATTTTCTCGACCGCCAGGGCCGTAGGACCCGGCCCCCTCCGGCTACTATGATCCAACTAATTAAACACGCTGCAATGGCCCGACTAACTAATACACTATAATATGACACGGCCAATTAAATATTGGGACCGTTCTACTATTACTAGACTAACTAAATATGTTGCCAACGATTATAAATAGGATCAACTAATGCATTAATTTAAATGTGGGCTATATCTGTCTTTAACTTTTCTCGACCGCCGGGGCCGTAGGACCCGGCCCCCTCCGGCTATTATGATCTAACTAATTAAACACGCTACAATGTCCTGACTAACCAACACATTATAATATGACACGAACAACTAAATATTGAGACCGTTCTGCTATGACCCGACTAACTAAATATGCTCCTGAATATTATCGACATGACCAACTAACACACTAATTTAAATGTGGGAACTACACCTTCCTTTAAATTTTTTCGACCGCCAGGGCCGTAGGACCCGGCCCTCTCCGACTATTATGATCCAACTAAATAAATACGCTACAGTGTCCTGACTAACCAATACACTATAATATGACACGACCAACTGAATATTGGGACTCATGGAACTATGACTATTGCTCGATTCCAAATCACTTCATTGGGGCAGTCATGAATAAGACCCCAGTATTCACATATCGTTCTGCTATGACCCGACTAACTAAATATGCTCCTGGATATTATAGACATGACCAACTAATGCACTAATTTAAATGTGGGCACTATATTTCCCTTTAAATTTTCTCGACCGCCGGGGCCGTAGGACCCGGCCCCTTCCGGCTACTATGATCCAACTAATTAAACATGATACAATGACCCGACTAACTAATACACTATAATATGACACGGCCAATTAAATATTGGGATCGTTCTACCATGACCAGACTTACTAAATATTCTGCCGATGATTATAAACAGGATCAACTAATGCACTAATTTAAATGTGGGCTACATCTGCCTTTAAATTTCTCGACCACCGGGGCCGTAGGACCCGACCCCTTCCGACTATTATGATCCAACTAATTGAACACGCTACAATGTCTTGACTAACCAACACATTATAATATAACACGACCGACTAAATATTGAGACCGTTCTGTTATGACCCGACTAACCAAATATGCTCCTGAATATTATAGACATGACCAACTAACTAAATATGCTCCCGACTATTATAGACAGGACCAACTAACACACTAATTTAAATGTGGGCACTACATCTTCCTTTAAACTTTCTCGACCGCCGGGGCCGTAGGACCCTGCCCCCTCCGGCTATTATGATCCAACTATTTAAATACGCTACAGTGTCCTGACTAACCAATACACTATAATATGACATGACCAACTAAATATTGGGACTCATGGAACTATGACTATTACTCGATTCCAAATCACTTCATTGGGACATTCATGAATAAGACCCTAGTCTCCACATACCGTTCTACTATGAACCGACTAACAAAATATGCTGGCTATTATAGACAGGACTAACTAATGCACTAATTTAAAAATGGGCGCTTCATTTTCCTTAAAATTTTCTAGACCGCCGGGCCGTATGACCCAGACCCCTCCGGCTACTATGATCCAACTAATTAAACACGCTACAGTAACCCGACTAACTAATACACTATAATATGACACGACAAATTAAATATTGGGACCGTTCTACTATGATCCGACTAACTAAATATGCTCCCGAATATTATAGACATGATCAACTAACGCACTAATTTAAGTGTGGGCACTACATATGCCTTTAAATTCTCTCGACCGCCGGAGCCGTAGGACCCGGCTCCCTACATCTATTATGATCTAACTAATTAAACACGTTACAGTGTCCCGAATAACCAACACATTATAATATGACACGACCAACTAAATATTGTGACCATTCTACTATGACTCGACTAATTAACTAAATATGCTCCTAACTATTTAGGAAAACTTTTCCAAAATCGCCAAGAGGTTGAGCGCCGGCCTGGTTATGTCTGGGTCATTCGTGTTCGTAGGATTCGGCGATCCGGTGGCCCGGAAAGGCTGCTGGGGGAGGGGAAAAAAAGTAATTCGGGGACAAAGGTGACCGTAGGATGGGAGATCCTGGGGCTAGGATATATCTTCAGCAAGGGATATATCGTGTCCGTTCAGATCCTCGGGAGTAATTCGAAGCCTTCGATTAGTGTGTTGTTTTGTTTATAATACTATCTTTCCTAACGCTGAAACTAAATTTTTTATGAAGAGGAGCAGCTGAAAAGTTCTTCTGAATCAATATGTTCTTCAGTGATCAAGTATAAGGGTTGATGAAAAATTTCAAGATTCACACACCTAGATGAAAAACCGATTGAAGAGAGAGATTAAGAGTGAATCATAAATTCTCCATGGTGTTCGATTGAAGAGTTGATGGTCTTATGGATGATGTTTCGATGGTGATTTAGGGTTTAAGAAGAAATTGCTTTATATGGGTTTGTTGAGATAAGGGTTATGGAGAACTGAGATTGATGATTTAATTAAGAGAAATGAAGAATTTCATAAATTAGGGTTTGGTTTGGGAAGATCAGCTGAAACCCATATCAATTAATTTGTTTCCCAGCCCTAATCTTCAAACGACGTTAACAAATCAAGATGTGTGATTTCAGGTGATTAATTTTTGGTTGTTCTTCTACTTCTGTGAGTTAGGGATCTTAATTTTTAGATGGGTTGTTGGTATGATTTTGATTATGGGTTCTTAGTTGATGTTTAGTCAAACTAAGTCCTTTCCTTAAAAGAGTATCAAAATCAAAATCAAAATCGTACTTCAGTTGGTAAATTGTTCTCTGAAATTTTCATTCTCCAAGGTTTTAAATTTGGGGGTTTTAGGGTATACTTTGATGCTATATTCTAACTCTAACTCGCTGTATTTTTTTTTTTGCTGTTAAGGAAGAAATTAGAGATTTGGGAGGGGTTTTACTTGAATTGTTTCAGGAAGCTGTTGCTTAGGAAGATTTTGAAGAAGCTGTTTGTCTCCTGCGATTTGTGTGTGCTATTATGGTTTGATTTAGGGTTTCAACTGACAATAAATTGGAGTTTATTTAAGAATTGGGTTTTGATGAGTTGGTGAACTGAGGCAAGGAGTGGTTTCTGGGATTTGTTGATTTAGATGAATGCCTAGGATTTTCAGTTCAAGTTTTTTGGTAGAGATGCTGTTGGGTGAATAATTACACAGTTGATGTCTTGATTTATGTGGATTGTAATAGATGGGTATCATGGAGTGATGGGTTCTGCTAGGTTATGTTAAATTCAGTAATGGTGATTTGAAATTGGACTACAAACTGTGATCATGTTTTCATTGGCAACGGAGTACGCTTTTTGGTTGCAGCCACTAACAATTACACTTACCCCTCAAACTCAGCTCCAGGTATTACTACCGTACCATATTTGTTGATTTATTTGGTTATATTTTATTTTATTTTATTTTTGGGAAAATCGTCCTTGATTTACATTACACAAGTCTAATACACACACAAACATGACATTACTCTTCCTGTTACAAGCTCATAAACTCTCTTAAACATTGTGTCATCTTTTGCATGGTTAGTTAACAATTATCTCAATGGTTTCGGTTTAGTTTGAAGCAGTAAAATCCAATACAAAATCTCTACTCTTGGTATGGTGATTTGGGAAAAGACTTATGTTCTCGCATATGTCAACGACGATGTGTTGATTGTTGAAAATCATATGTTCTGCTTCTTCAACTTGGATGACGAGAAATTCACTATACAATTTTATTTTGTTTGGGTTCATGTTTTCTTGCCTTCTTAGTAATTCATAAATCACATACTGCTTAAGCATTAAGAAAATAGTAAGATCATTACCACCTGCAAGTTCAAGAAATAAAAGTCCAGAAGGAAGTGCATCACTATTGTCTTGCTTGGTAGGATTATTATTTTAGTCTTTTTGATTGTTTGATTCAAGTTATACCTTTGGGTTGTTGGTTTGGTTTATTAGGGGTTTCTTTGTTGCTATTTGAATCAGAGATCAATATTTAACATCTAATAACCAAGTTTTCAAGATATACGGTGTTGGTCTATACTAATCAATCAGTATAGGTATTATTCCATAGTGAGGTAACGTTAATTTAAATGATACGAATGAGAATGGGTTAATTTAAGATGGGGATTAAGAGTTGGGTGGAGCTCAATTTGCAGCCATACAGAGAAATCAATCGACAAAAATATTCCAGGTTCAAATATTTCTATATTTTCCCCCTATCAATTTCAATGGAATTCCGATTTCAGAATTACTATTATTTCAATTGAATTCAAAAATTATGTGTTAGACGATCAGCTTAGACAGCCATCATGGTAATTGATTTGGTGTTTTATGAGTCACTTTTACTGCTTAGTCATATATTGTAACAGTCTGGGTGTTTGAATCGATCTGATTATATATATATATATATCTCTTTATATTTCCCAATCAGTTTGTAGCTGTAATTTGAATGGTGTGGAAAGATTGATACATTAGTCTCATTGGTGGTGTTATTGTTGTATGTTCTGGCGATCCCGTTTTCTTGGTTAACCTTCACTATGATTACTGCTGTCTAGAGGAAGCATAAGCATCTAGATTTCTGCTGCCTAGGGAATTAGCACAAAAACATTCTAGGATTTCAGAGTTTGACTGTTTTGCTATATGCCCAACTAAAGAGCACTGTAGTAGTCTACCCTGTACGAGTCTTCTTCGAGTAAAACTTATGCTGTCAAGTCTTTCTTTGATGCAGTTGAGCATCCCTTTTGCTGTTATACTTATCACTTGGTGTGTTTTGTGTAACAAGAATATCTAGATTACAAGATATGGAGTGACTTTAACGAGATGGTGATGGAGTTATTGTGTATGACATGCTAAGGTAATAATGATACTTATTTATTTAGTTTTGAAAATACAACTTTTACGCCATAATAGTTTGAGATTGTGTTGTATTTGACTTGCTTTCTAACTCAACTTTAAAATTATTCTCTGTTGCATTTTATGCAAGTTGCAGGCATATAATTTTTATTCAAAAGTTGTGGATAAACAACCTAACCACAGAAAATAATTGGTGAGGAAATTGTTCAATTTAGTACTATGAATTGTGGATATTTAAAGCATGTGTCCTTTTCCAGTACGAAGCAGGTTGATATTGTTTACGAAGCAGGTAAACTTCGATACTTTTTTTCAAATGTTTCTATTGTTTATTTTGGCTGTAAATTGATGTCGATTTCTAGGGTTTTGACTGTAAATTGAATTTTAGGGGTTTTGATTGAAAGGGTTTTAATTGAGATAAAGAATTAGGCCGTCGATTCTAGGGTTCTGACTGTATATTGGATTCAACTTTCCTTTTCTCTCTTTCGATCTCAACAGGTACACAAACGAGAACTCTTAACCAGGTATGAATTTGATTTTTAACTATCCTCTTTGCTTTCGATCTTGAGATTGTAGGTATAGATTTTGATGATTTGATTAGGGTTTAATCTCAGGATTTCTATTGTTGTGTAGAGAGACAATGAGACATTGAGAGAAAGAGCTAGCATCTATCTCAGGTAAATTTTCTAAGGTACCCATATTTGATTGTTCTATTGTTCTGTTGTCTGATTTTCTAAAACAAAGTAAACGTTATTTTGTAGGGTTTTATAGTTAAAAAAGAAAATATTTTTGGTTGAAATCGGATGTGGGTAGTTGGATTGCAGGTAGTCGATTTGATTATTTGTTTGTTTGAGTATCTTTCTTCCCAAGGCAACCATAATTCTTCCCATAGTTCTTAACGTGATCCACTGTTAACTATTCGTACTGAACACTGCCTCCATTATTGTTAATATTAACTAAATTAGGAGAACCTTAATAGAGTAATCTGCAGTTACACTGCTTCTGGCATTAAGCAATAATTAGAACTGCCGTGTTAGTTTCATCGATGTTGAAATAGAATTTTCTATTTTGTAATACAAAAACGTCTTTTATATTTGTTTAGATATCGTCTTCCGGATTGTATATCTTTGATACTTTATTGACAATGCTCTATTGCATCTATCCTCAGAATATGCAGATTTGCTCCAGCTATTTATGGCGCAGTAGTTGTCGTACCCAAAATCATCCCTCTTCGACATTGGTAAGACTATTACCAATTACTAGAATTCCTAAAATTATTGATTTATGGTGTGTTGTGTTCAGGGTTCAATATTAATTTTATTTATCACGCCGAGAACTCACTGCAAGCTAGACGGTTACATTTAAATAAGGATCGTTGTATTTATTAGGAAACTTCAATTATTATATTTGGTTCATTACGGTAAAGTGATAGAGAAGAGGAAAAACTGAAGATAGCTTAAGTATACTTTTTTTTAATGAGAATCTCAATATATTGTTGTGTTTCCACGCAGCTAACAATCGGAAAAAACAACAGAAACTATGGGACTAACTCTTCTCTAATTAATCATAACTTGAGGGATTAATGCTTTTGGTCAGTCAGTCAAATTAACTGTGGCGGAAGACGGTGAGGACAACTGGAAACTAATGAGTTAAGGATGCTCTCAATGTGTTGGTAAAAGGTTTAATCCATCTTTGAGATGTGTAAATGGGAACTAATGAGTTATTAGAGATGACCAATACAGTGAATCCGACCTAATTAACCTAATTAATATGATTTGAATCATATGTTTTTGTAGGTGTTGGTTGTTCAGTCGAGAGCAGCGTACGGGTGGTTGTCTTTGTTACTACCATTACATACCTCAGCATCTACCCTCTCATATGGTGAGCTCTTTTAATTCTTATCAGTATGAGTTTGTGCTTCGCTGATGAACCTTACCTTCAATTCATGGATTTCAGTGTGTCGTGCTTCATGTATTTTTTTTTTTTTATAAAGGTCGTGCTTTATGTATAGTAGTAGGATCAGTTTAATCAATCATGCTTTGCATGAGGATAATATCCTGGCTTTGCAATCATTTTTTTTTCATGTTCAACACCGGCGTCAACCAATATTGCTGCCCCAAGAAAGAGGTTGCCAAAAGGGAACTGGTAAACTAAACATTATCACTTTTGTATGATCACTGAATTTGTATTTGCAGCTGATCCCATCAATATACCTAGATAGGTGTTGCTGATTCTGGGAACTTACCTTACAGATGGGGTAGATATGCTCAGTTCAGTTTAGCAGAGGTAAATTAGATGGCCAGTAAGCTTACTGTTAGAAAATCTACGTATTCGAGTTTATATCATTCTTCTATAATACTCTATTGGTTTTACATTTTGGTTTCATAGGCTAAATCAAATACACTTTTTCTTCCGAGTTGTTTTTAAATATGCCAAGGATTTGCGTTTAAAACCAACTAATTTACGTTTGGTTATTCTTTTCTTAAGCAAGTTTTCAGGTAGTGAAGATCTGGTTAGGATGCTGACACTTGGATCTCCTGTGAAAGTAATTCACCTTGGAAGAAAGGAAATTTGTGTGCTAGAAATCTACACCGAAAGCCCAGCTAACAAAGCTTTGTCCTTTGGCAGATGTATCTTAACAATCTATATCCTTACATACTTCAGTTTTGTCTTTAACAATCAACAAGACAGTACCATGTATGGCTTTGAATTTCTCTCGACATTAGCAATATTAGAAAGACACGTTTATACAGAATTGATTACCGTGGTGAACAAATAAATATGGAACACGGTATGTATTCAGTTGATGAAGCTGGTGAACTGCCGTAACATTTGTTGTGGGTGAACCAAGGAGTTCAAAGGGTATGTTTACTTCTTCCTTACATGGTACAATACTAAAAAATGGCTGGCAGAACACAGAAGCTGCACCAATTTGTTGTTCAAACTACGAATGAGATTCGAATAGAGAAAATATTCTTTGTCTTTTGATATTGCAGGTGATAATAAATGGAATGCTAGAATGTGTTTTTACTCAATTCACCATGATTTTATTTTTCTTCATACCTGTTTTATTTTGTTATTGATTTACATTCTTTTTCTTCAATGAATGCTTTTAATTTCCTGATCCCAATTAGTCTCTTTCGTTAATGATTTAATATAGAAGGCCGGTGCTGGAATATTATCGAGCACCAACTTTGAGACCTTCACCTGCCAATGCCAAAGAACAAAGTGATTTCACATCTTATTGTCATCGATAACAACAGAATTCTATTATTTGTGGTAATTACTGATTAGTTAACAGACCTTAACCAATCAAAACCGTCGGTCAATCTTCACTTTTATTTAAATATCATTGAATTTGGACCCGGATACTTAAAGAAGGTGTATGATGTCGTCCGTAAGGCATGTGGAAACATGATTGGTCATAGTGGAACTCATAGCCGAGGTTCCTAATATCTTTTCCTCTTGAACAGTATATTGAGGAAAAAATGCGTAGTCAAATTGCATGGTCTAATAGCAAGGCTCGAATATATTTAAGCTTCTTCAGAGTTTCTCTTATAGAAATGCTCGAGTATACTGAAAAAGATTATCTCTGGAAATAAATTCAATTTCAAATATTTGCATAAAGCCTAAGTACTAGAATTGCAGATTTCGGCTGTACTAATTGCATAACTGATGAGCTCTAGCAATTTTGGGTTTTAACAAACCCCAAAAGATGTTTGTACATGCTAGAGACTAATATGAGAATGACAAGATGCTGAGTAAGTTTCATCCTTTATCTCTGTAAATCTCACTATAATAATCCCAACCATACTTTATTGGAGTTCTTTTACTACTCCTGCCTTTATTGGACAAGAGGTGGGCACTACTTCTTCCTTTAAAATTTTTCCACCGCCGGGGCCGTAGGTCTCGGCCCCTTCTGGTTACTATAATGGGACCGAATAATTAAATATGATCCCGACTAACTAAACATGTATGCTCCTAACTATTATAGGCAGGACTCACTAAAATTTGTCCACCGCCGGGGCCATAGGCCCCGACCCCTTCCGGCTACTATGATCCAACTAATTAAACACGCTATTGTGACCCGACTAACTAACACACTATAATATGACACGACCAACTAAATATAGAGACCGTTCTGCAATGATGCGACTAACTAAATATGTTCTTGAGTATTATGGATAGGACCAACTAACACACTAATTAAAATGTAGGCATTACATCTTCATTTAAATTTTCTCGACCGTCAGGGCCGTAGGACCCGACCCTTCCGGCTACTATGATCCAATTAATTAAACACGCTACAGTGACCCGACTAACTAACACATTATAATATGACACGACCAACAAAATATTTTTATTGTTCTACTATGACCCAACTAACTAAATATGCTCTCAATTATTATAGACAGGACCAACTAACATACTAATTTAAATATGGGTACTACATGTATCTTTAGATTTTTTCTACCGCCGGGGCCATAGGACCCGGCTCCTCCGGCTATTATGATCCATCTAATTAAACATGCTACTGTAATCCAATTAAAATTCTATGGAAATATACTGGTTGACCGACCAAACAATAAAGGAAACTCTAAAATAGTTAAGCCTCGACAGAACATGAAAAATCGATAAGAGGTCATAAACACTTTTCGAAAATCGACGAGAGGTTGAGCGCCGGCCGCAGGCCGGCGTGATATATCACTAATCTATAGCAGAGTGGTGTTTTTTCCAATCTGCCGTCGGTTGTCCTGAAGACAGATCTGGCCGTTCGTTTTTGGTGTGGGTGGTTCAAAACACAGTTGTTGTTTTTTTCCAAAACGTGTCTTACCCAGGTCCAAAGGTGTGCACGTGGAGTACTTATATGTCTTACTAATCAACCTGTTCGGTTTTTAACTTCCGAAATAGTGGAAACCAACTCCAAGTTATATAACTGCGCCATCATTACTTTTCCTTTAACCAGTTTCATTTCTTCGTTTTGTCTTTATTGCTCACTTTCTTCCCTATTTCAACAGCATCATTTTCGTTTATTTTCATTTCTGTTAAATGTAACCTTTTCTCCGTGTTCTTAGATTGATGGATGGGGTGACAAATGTTCCCTGCACATGGCGGTCCAGAATCCCTGTTACATTTGGAAAAGCCTCAAACTCACCTACCACTGAGTTCAAAACAATGGGATGCAGCCATGCAAGGAGGATCAGAAAGGTATTTTTTTTCTTCTATTCTCTGTAAGTATTCAGAACAGCGTGGTGCGGCGAACAACAACTCAAAAAAACTCCACCTATAAGCCGCATAACTCCCTCTTTAACTTCCTAAAAAAACTGGAAACCACCTCCAAGTTGCATTTTTGTTTTTTGTTTTGATCACTTTCTTTCATTCTTTCCTTCTTATAACCACTTTGATCTGTTGCAATTTTTGGATAAGTAAGTTTACTTCATCTTCCCAAGTATATTTTCATTTTCGTTGTGCTCCGTAGTTTGCGGTTTGTAGTCTGAAACCTTAATAAATGTTATTTTCCTTCGACTCGCTAGATTGTAGATTCAACAGTGAATACCACTATTGTTCGAAGAGAAATCAGATACCTTAATCAAGGTTTGGTTGTTTACCGTTTTACTATCTTGCTGTCCCATCGTTGTCGCTTGAATGTGTTTTACTGTGTTTTGGTTGTTTTTAATTGTTATTTGTGTCTCACAAAACTATGTTTACCCTTTTACTATCTTGCTTTTCCTTAATTGTTGCTTCAACTTGACTGTGAAGTTCAAGTGATTAACCATTTTTGTTTGTGTGTTTAAAGACGCGGATATGGATTTAGGTGTCATAAAGTATATTCATAACTACATCTACCAAAGACATCAGCGAACAGAGATGGCGTTAAAGAGTGTGCGCGACTTTAAGGCAGTGAAGTATATATACAGTTACATCTATAAATGCCATGACCACCGACAACTGCCCGAGTCGGCTAAAGTGTAAATAACGTGATTTACTTAGAAGTCTGAGTTGTTCAATGTTTTTCTGTGCTTTAATGTAATGGATATGGTGAGTTCTTATAAACCACCGATCACTGTTCTCTTATAGCAGTCGCTACCGTGATAGCCAAAAGGGATAATTCAATGTTTGGTGTCCATTCCGGTGTCAAATTCGTTATTGATTTTTTCTGATCTAATTTTTCCCTTGACTGTCATTTTCCAATGTTTGGAATGTAATGCTACCAAAAATGGAAATTAGTAATTTTCTTAAAAGCTTGGTAACAATGAACCTTTGTGGTTCTTGCCGATAGATCAGTGGTGGGAGTTTAAATTTAATTAATTCTTCTTCAACCTCCTCCTGCAAGCTTTTTAAATGTTGTTCCCTGAATGGAAATTTATGTCTCTCTTTTTTCTCTCTATTGCTTTTCTTCGAATTCTTTCAATTTGAGTATCTGTTTAGTTTTTTTATTTTTCATCGGTCAAATAGAAAATTCGAGAAGAAAGGCTACCCGAGTATCTGAGATGCACTTGCTCTGCTTTGAACATGAAGTCCGAACAGGCTCCACTGTTATAGTGTTATTTTGCATAATCATCATTCAATGACCAGTAATATACGTGCAGTATTTGTGTCTAAACCAAAAATATATATATATATACGTGCAATATTCTATTCAACTTTAATACCTTCTACTGCTCACTTTGAAAGCATCCACATAATTTATTAGTGATGGAAGTATTCTATACATTTAATTAACGTTTACCTCTTATGGTAGTGTAGATAAATTTTTGGTTTATAATGTCAGATTACTTTGCTGCAATAACAGTGCTAATTCCAAAGGCCCCTGCATCGAAGCCGCACGAGCGGTTGAAAAATCTTGCACCAAAATCATTTGGATATGCCGGAAGAGCAAATGTGTACCCTCCACCCGGACATTAAAGTAGCAGTTGTAATCTATTTCACTATTCATTCTTTTCTTTGTGGGTAAACTTTCGAAAATGTATACCCTTCACTCTGAATCTTCGATTGCAATACCTAGACAGCGGTGAAGAAAATGTTGCCCAACTTCATAACTGAAAAACTACACATGCTATGATTGAGCTGCCGATCTTCACTCAAAACTCAAAACCATGACGCATAACATTGTGAATTTGATGCGGAAAGTAATGATAAACTTGAGTGTGCACCTAATCATTGTGAATCTGAAACTTATTATGAATAGTTTAAGCTGAAAGTAATGTAACCTTTCCATATGAATTCAACTCTTGAAGAATATCCACAACTTTAAAGGATTTGCTGAAAACAAGACTAAATACTTAAGATCGCCGCGCCGAAGGCGCACGAGAGGTTGAGCCCAGGCCGAAGGCCTGGGTGATACCCTAGTACCTATAAGGAAATGTGGTGGTTATGATTGGGACATTCGTGTTCGTAGGTTTCGGCGATCCTGGGGCCTTGAATAGCTGCTGGGAGATGGGAAAAAAAGTAATTCGGGAGACACAGCCACCGTCGAATTGGCCGATCCTGTGGCCTGGAAAGAAAGGCCGCGAGAGTCATTCATGTCCGCCAGATCCTTGGGAGTAATTTGGAGCCGTCCGATTGTCTCTTCCAAATTCTTCTTTTACCTAACACAAATAAGTGAAGTGAAGATCGATTTGTTTTCTTTTTTTTCTTACGAAAAACTTTTCTCTGGCTGAGGAACAATCAATCGCCACCATCAACAACAATCAATCACTGCAATTCAAAAAAATCCACAATTGGCGCAGATTTCTTTTCCGAACCCTAATTTTGGGTACTTGATTTTGAATGATTGAAGTAGGTTTGTCTCGAATCAACAGTTCAGAGAAGATGATAATAGTAAAATTGGAGTTAGGGTTTCTGTTGAAATTAAGGTTTCATATTTGTTGTTGAAGAAATCGTGAATCTCCTCCGGGTTTCTTACTTCTGCTCTTGGTTCTCTGAGAAACTCTGCCGCTCGATCACCACCACCATCTCCTTCTTCATCTTCTTGCATTGAATCAACATCAAAGTACCCACCAACACAATATGACGAGAATCAATCGAGCCGAACCCACCACCACCACTATCAACAAAAATCGATCACTTCAATTCGACATAATTCACAAAGAAGAATAATGATAAGGGTTGAGAGTTCTTGGATGATGATAAGGGTTGGGCTGAGATCAATTTGCAACCAGATGAAGAAATCGATCGTTAAAAAATATTCCAGGTTCAAATATTCCCATCTGAATTTTCTTATTTAATCTGTTTCGTTCTTCATTAATTAGTATACTATGGGGTTTTTTAGATTTATCATCATTAGCTGTAGATGTATTCAAAATTCTGATTTTTTTAATTGGTTGAATTGCTGGTTTTGAATCTTGAATTGAGTCGAAGTTACAAACCCTAATTATATTTTTGGGGATTTTGTTTGCTTATTTGCTGGTTTTTGGTGATGTATTATATGTTTAGGATTCTAATGTTGGGTTTTGTAATACAATAGTGTTGATTTAAGTCATGGGTATATGAGAAATACAGAACTTGAGAAAGCAATGAAGAACTTTGCTCATAAATGCAGTGCCATTGCTAGACTATACAAGTGTGATATTTTCAGATACAAAGGCAACTCCTTTCTGTGTTATTTTGGTTGATTCTGAATTTTTGTAGGAGCTTTTACTGACTTGATCTTTTGGTTCTCTAGCAATGGCTGTGATCCATCACCATGATAATACCTTAGAGAACGGGAGTTGGTATTGCTGCAATGGATAGAAGGAATGAAGCTGCTGATATGTTGTTGCTTACGAAGAATGAGAACAAGCAGGGGATTATTTCATTACTGAACAGTAAGTTCTTCCTCTAATAAAACCCATGATTAAGTTCTGTAATATTATGGGTGCTTATGGGAAACCGCTTGACAATCATGTTCTTGATGTTCCCTTTTTTGTTATGCAGGCGCAACTAAAATATTAGTACTACCTGATAACCCTATCAATGCTGCAATTTCATTTGTCTGCAATTTTGGATTGCCGCTTTACAATAGGTAATGTAACACGAAACATTGCTTTTCTAAAACAAAGTAAACATTGTTTTGTAGGGTTTTATAGTTAAAGAAGAAAATATTTTTGGTTGAAATCAGAAGTGGGTAGTTGGATTGCAGGTACTCGATTGGATTATTTGTTCGTTTGAGTAACTTCCTGATCTTCCCAAGGCAACCATAATTCTACCAATTGTTCTTAACGTGATCCACTGTTAACTATTGGTACTAAACACTTCCTTCATTATTGTTAATGTTAACTAAATTAGGAGAACCTTAATCGAGTAATCAAAATTCTAGCTTTTTCTAATTTCTGGAGTTCTATTATCAGTTGAATGTGATTTCGGCATAGATTCTCTTTTATGTTTAGTTGGTTTCATACCCGTGATGTTTGAATTTTGGGTTTTGTAGGTTTGATTTTCAGGACATTTATAATTCATGAGACTGGAATTAGGTTCTGAAAAATAGCCATTCGATGTACAGATTGATACATGAACTTATATATTGTGGGTTAATTGCAATTCAGGTTGCAGGAACTTAACAAAGGTATGTACAAGGTCACCCCTAATTAATATCGTGGCTAACAGTGGATGGTTATGATGGAATATTTTACACTAATTCAACTTATTTTGCAACATTACAATGTCTGGAACTAGATATTCAAAATTTATAGAATTAATTAGGAATATAATTAATAAGGACTACATAAAGATGTTTCCATAATAAGGACGAACATCCTGTTTCCGTAATGAAACTCATATACTCTCTTTTCTTTTCCAAAGTTAGTTGATTCCTATTCTTTTCTTCTCCTCTTTCCCGGTTGTATTCCTTCAGATTCTTAATTATAAGATTAATTGTTTCAGGGGGCAGCTGGATGATGTTCGATGCTTGGTTACAGTCGTGGCCTCTTTACTATTGAGAATGGTAGAAAGAATGTGTAGAAGCTGGCGCTGCCAATTACAGTTGATGAAGGATGCAGATTTCCATGGGAATTGTTAATATTCAATGAAACATGTAAGGGTTTTTTGTTTGCTATTCCTACTGGATTCTCTGATGTAGTTAGGCTTGATGTTGTATGTTAAATTGTGGCTGAATTTTCTATACAAAATCTGTTTTAGCCAAAATTTCCAACTGGCAGGTAATTGCAGAGTTACTAAATCACACGGTCTCTTTGGTTTTGGTTTTGTAGGGGAGCACGAAACTGAATATAGGTAAACCATCATGTTTACTGAATATTTAATGGATTCAATGCTCTAGGCAATAGTATTGGGTTCTTTTAACTACTCCATTAGATGTTTGTGTTTGCTAGAGAAGTGTTATTTCCCAATTTGCAGGTAATTTGGCTACGAGTCTATTCGATATCAATCTATGAAGAACTGTTTTCAATTTCATCTTCAAATGTTCGATCCTTTAGTTACACAATCTATTTGATGCATAACAGATTTTTCTTTCCCTAACAGTTTTATCTAATTGGTTGCAGAGATTAAATGGACCGTGCATTTGGGGAAAAAAAGGTCCATTATGGAGTCTTGAGCTTCATTTTAAAGACTGTAATAACAAAAAAAAGGACAATAATGCTTCTGGCAATTGGTTAGTGCGAAGAAATAGGTGGAATGTAGGTAAAAATATAAACGATATAATAACATAGTAAAGTCTCTCTTTCAAAGCTGATTTAAATTTGGGTTTTTGGTTTAAGGTTTAGTTGTGTGTTGGATTTGCGTTTGGTTTGATTGATGGTTCAATCATAAGGTACATTTTTTTATTATTCTCCCTCACGCTCTTATTTTATTCATCTCAGGAAATTATGAGATGTTGTCTGTTCATCACCGGCCGTATTGCTGATCTTTAAGATTTGACTTAACTCTAGGTAAGCTGGCTTTAAATAATCAAGGGCTTAAAAATCCCAGGGTGGGTTTAAGATGGATTTAAATAATCAGTTACTTAGGAAACATGTAGGTGTTTACAGAATCTTAAATTCATAGTTCAACGTTCTCTAAACAATTCCCATTACTAAGTGATGATTGCAATGCTATAGATTGCATCACACTTACAAGAAATTGATTTATGATTTCAGTTGAACTTGAAGAATTAAGGTAGTTATTTTCCTTTTCTTTCCTGATATAACGAACTGTGACCTTATATTTAAGCCCTAGCTAATCGTATGTGTGTTTAGTTTCTCATTCTCCGTGTTTGTCGAATTATACCAATTTTCAGAAATTCTCCATCTCCCGGAAATGCAGTTCCAAAACTATCTGTGTGAAGGAATATCAGAGTATTCAGTGTAGTAAACGTTTACAGACGTTGTCGAACTGATTTGAAACACCATGAGGTTAGTCTTTGATTATGTAGCATTGATTTGATTGAATTTTATCAGTTCGTTAAAATTAGGGCAAATTTATCAAGGCAACTTAACTGTTCAGCCCTAATTTGATCTACCATTGATTTCCCCTAATTTGATTAAATTTTATGAGAATTATATTTAAATTAATATAGTCTTTTTGATTTTTTTTTATCAAGACAACTTAATTGTTCAGCCCTAATTTGATTTACCATTGATTTCCCCTAATTTGGTCATTTAAAATTATTTGTTACAGGAAATTTTGATGCAAAGTTGAAACAGAAGGAAGAGAAAAAGAAGGTAATTTATATATTGGGTTTTCAGATAATAACCAGCTTCTCGCTTTGGTTATTATGTTGTAAAGTTGAACATAAAACTTATTGATGATGCATACTGTGTAAACTATCCTTGAGAGTTATTATTGAACTGTTATGGAAATATGTGTGGGAAGAAGTGCCACAGGCTGAGAAACAAATTGGTTGGTGATTTCTCCCTCCCTCCTATTCTTTAGCAATTTTTTTTCTTTCTATGTCATCTATTATTTATGTGGTTATATGGCAAGTGTGAATTTATCTATTGACTACAGGTCATGATGGAATGAATCAGGTCATGGCGGAATGAATCAATGGCCATTGTCTTACAACTAAAAAACAAGAATATACAACTGTAGTGCACTGCTACTACGTAAAGTATGGATTCCCGTTCCCGTAGTTCCTTTGTTTCTATTCAAAAGAAACAAATTATGAGTTAGTTTAAAATGGTGTAATGGTCACTATCTTCATGTGCATTACCATTTGCTTTAGTGTCAATTTATTTGCCTCCTTAGTTAACACAATGAAGTTGACTAAAGTAAGAAAACATCTATCACAGGATGCTAACAATTCTTGGACTAAAAGGTAGCTTGCAACAATATCTGGGCGACTGTGATAGCGTGGCTTACGTACGGTGAGAAGGATGAAAGACCATGCTGGGTCGATTATTTTTTGGCATTGGACAGTGAGTACCACAAAATTGTGAAGCTACATGTATCGGATCTGTCTATAATGGAAGATGTACACAGCCTAAAATAATTGGGTTTCTCTCTATCCTCTTTGCTTTTGATGTTCTGTTTTTTATTGTGTTTTAACTCAATAACGGGAGCTGTGGTGTTTTAACTTAGTTGAGGTGAGTACTCTATGCTTAGGTTTTTTTCTTCTTTTGATTCTTCTGATCCATATGTTCCATGTCACTCTTTCTCTGCTACCATTAGTATCATAGGATTTATCTCTTTGCGAAATTTGGCTGCTATATATCAGACAAGAGTTTAAGAATTCTAGATTACTGTTTGGCCGAGAGAATAAGGAAGAAATGTCATCTTTTTGGTGATTAATGGATGAGATGCCACGTATTCATAGTCCATGCAGGTTCAAGAGATATGGATGTGAATTTTTTACAGGGCTCTATATAATTAGTTTGCTTCTGTGATTTCAGGTGGTAAATTACGGTGCGAATTGGAACTCAATTGGATTCGAATATTGCTACAATGGATATCATACAAGATGGACATGGGAGGTCCATAGGAAACAATCTTTGGGACAGTATCTTATATTGTTTACTTATACCAGTTGGTTCAATCTACTGTCAAAAAATATAACAAGGTAAACTATTCTCCATTAAGATCTATGTATGAAGCTTTATTAAGTGTCCGAGCTAGCTTTAAAGAGACATTGATTGTAGGGACGTACATATACTCGGCTCCATGATGTGATGATGTTGTGTTCGTTTTTATTGCTTGTGATGTATCTCCTGATATTCAGCAGCCTTTGTTCAACAGGAAAAAGGTTTGTTCAAAACTTTGTTAGGCTTAAACCAAGAATTTTAGTAATACCTCAGGTTCAAATTTAGCTTTCAAAGCATCTGGTGGATTCGACTTCGTGGTTTTACCTTTGGTTAGTATAACACTCTCATCTGTTCTTAATCAATCTATTCGTTTATTTCTCTGTTGTAGTTGGTGTTTTGATGTGAAATAAGATAATATGAGTTTATGATATATATTTGGTAGCTAATTTGCTAATCACATTGTCAGCTGTATATTTTGATGCCGATATGTCACAATGAACAATGATTTAGGTCCTTTTCTCACTCAGATACTGGCACCTATATATAGTTTGTAGAAATCTGAACTAATAAATGGTTTAAATCTGAACTGATAATTGGTTTGATCCAACCCAGTTCTTACTATTAAGTATTAATGCATCTTGGATTGTTTCTTCACTATAAGTATTTCGTGATTTAAGGTTTACTATCTACATTTAATTCATATTATTGCCACAATAATCTAACTAAAGTGATTTATGATTACGAGTAACGTGGTATATTAATTGAGTGGAGTGCGAAGACAACTTATCATTTGTGATTGACGTTTTTTAACTGGCTCTGCGACCCAGCAAAATTCTCCCAGAATGAAATTGCATAACCCAAGTCTTTTCAGCTGAGTACCACTTGCAGGCCCTGGAGACAGTACCGGGTTCATGCCTTGAACTTCAGGTCTGTAACATGTTATCCAGTTATTTTATATTGATGTAACGAATACCTAAACTCTATAAGATGTCTTTCGTATGTTTTAGTTATAATCTTATAAAATCGTTTTGGGTTCTTAGATAACAACCACTGTAATCCAATTTAATTCTCAGTATATCGAAGTTAACGCAGGTTAAGATTTTTATTTTCTTAATTCGAGTTAAGAAATTTAATTGGAACCAGAAACACCAATCTCAAAGTGGAATTGTGTTACTTTGAATGCGTAGAAGGCCTGTTGCCTGGTTATTATCACATGGGTTTTGTTTTAATGTTTTGATTTGATTTCCAATAATGTGTTTCGGCTTCATGTTTGTATGTAGTTTCTTGGATCAATTTCTGAATCTAGCTAAAAATTTTCTTGATCAATATTGTTGTTTAGGTGGTTTCATATAGAATATGTCGAATAGAAGAACATGGGTTCCTTTTTCACAATTCCATCTGTATGGAGGTTTTGTAGAAGGTTTAAACCATCTTTGAGATGATTAACTAATATGATTTGAATATAGTGAAATCCAACCTAACTAATATGATTTGAATTATATCTTTTAAGATATGTAAGCTTAGAACAACTTTTCGAAAATCGACAAGAGGTTGAGCGCCGGCCTGCGGCCGGAATGATACCTAGTCTCCCCTTTAAGGAAATGTGGTGGTTATGTCCGGGACATGCGTGCCGTCGGATTCGGCGATCATGTGGCCTGGATATATCGTCGTCCAGGGATATATCGTGTGCGTCCGTTTTTGACATATAATATTTGGGCGGCGTGGATGATGCCTTGGCCCGACCATGATTTCCCTAAACTAACGTGATGACCAGTGTTTAACTGTCGCCGGGATCGCTGGATCCGCGAGAGTACACCGTGGCCGTCAGATCTGTTCCTTAATACCGACCATCAATTAAAAAAAAAAAAAACAAACTTAAATCTTCGTTTCCTTAATGATTACGAAAAAATTCTTTGTCTCCTTCACTGAATCACAACGACAACAATTCCTATCCCTAATTTTTAACCTTGCGTCAATCCCAAACTTTGTAAAGAAGTAGGTGTTTCGAGGAGAGGGATGAAGGCACTAGGGTTTTAATTGGGATAACGAATCTAGGGTTCTGACTGTAAATTGAATTCAGCTTTCCCTTTCCCTGTTCTCTTTCGATCTCAACAGGTACACAAGCGAAAACTCTTAACAAGGTATGAATTTGATTTTTTTTTAAATTCATAATGTTGAGCTCGGTCTGTGGTGTTTTGGATGATTAATTGAGGGTTTTTGATTAATTGATGCTGGCGAAATTGTTTTTCGGGAACCATCTTTAAAAGTCAGGGTTTATGTATAATTGAAGAATTAGAAGCGTAAATTACAGGAGAGGCCCAATTTCACGGCTTAACAACAGTACCAATGGTCTTAATTTTAGTGATATCTTTTGAGAAGAAGAGTTCATAATTCAATTGAGGTGAGTTCTTCCTTCCTCTTGATATGACCAGTAACTGGTCAAATTGTAAGTAATCCCAATTCATGTATTTATATGATTATTTTTTTGGTTCATTTGATTTGATATTTGTTTGACGAATTTGCAGGTTGATAATAACTGTAGAGGAGATAAGGGATTTGTGGTTGGGTTAGCTTGGGAGGTTGAAATATAAAAATAAAGGTAATTAACAACAGAAGACACATTTTTTCACCCTGGTTACTACTGCTAATCCTAGCTTTTTAGTTAGTTGTTCATGGACATTAGAGTTGGCCTTAGTTGCTAGGGTAAGTTGAATCAGTGATGGGATCGTGTTCAGGACCAGGATTTGAGGGTGAGAATCGAGATACCATGTGATTCTGGAAACTCGAGTGTGGGATGTGACTGCCGATGCATTAGAATTTCCAGTATTACATCGCTTCTTGGTTGCTCATATTGGCTGAATAGTAAGTCCTTGAGACTCCTGATGAAATGTTTATGTACCAGGTTTGCCAATTCAAATCTAAGTATGGTACGTTCTCATGGGAATGTAAATTTTGGTTATCAGAGAATCATTTTAGATTGTTGATATTGTTAATATGATTGGCTCGCTCACTTGGTGTTTATTATTGTCCGAGTTTCTATGAATTCGCACTAAAAATATCAGTTCCGCCAACTTATTTTTATGATGTACATACGTATAAACAAAACAAGTAGTATTTGCTGGTTTTTGAAATAATGTGACCAGATATTGGCAAAGATACCTCGATGGAGACAACTTAAAATCCAGGTTAGATTCTACAATGTTGAACAAAATTCCATTGCTCTTAATAATATACTATGATTTCTTAGGATTTACTTCAATTAATGTATTATTTTAGAATGTAGTTAAATATCTCAAAGCACATATGGCATACAGGCTCAAACCAAAAACGCTTATGACAAGGTGTATTAAATTTTGGAAGGTTCGAACATTTTGTATTTCAATTTTTCAGGTAACAAGG
This sequence comes from Papaver bracteatum, assembly GCA_023529315.1. NCBI lineage: Eukaryota > Viridiplantae > Streptophyta > Magnoliopsida > Ranunculales > Papaveraceae > Papaver > Papaver bracteatum. Next base: position 1,412,829 of record JAJJWX010005130.1, read on the forward strand.
ACAAATTTAGGTGTTTAAAAGAGGTACAATAGTAGGGGAAAATTAAATTACAGTGAGTATGTGCAAAAAGTGCCTGAAAAGATAGAGAGGGATAGTTAGTCTCCTTGGAGCCTCTACAACCTAGAATTATGCTGTTACTGCTCTCCTCCTACTGCTTAACCATTGTTCATTTGCCACAGGTTATTATTTCAATGAAATGACTGTGATTCCCTTGGTTCAGATTTTACATGATCCATGTACTTCTGTCGAGCTGTAGGATTGTTTGCAAGGAAACTGAAACTTAATTCATTTACGAGAGAGAATGATGCTATATAGATTGCCAGGTCTGCCATACGGTAATAGCTGGTAAGAACATATTGGGAATTGGCGGTTGTCTTAAATTTCTAAGGTACAACCCCTTCTTAGGTACAACCTCTGGTAAGCTCGACCAAACTATCCATATCTTCTAAATATTATGAGGCATCCTGTCCAAATTCACCCAATTATGTTTGCTAATGATCTTTAAAATTGATGTTGTTGTTGGTACATTGAAGCTCATACTCTGGTGGAGCTACAACGAAGGTGGACGATTTTTCTTCTTCTTCTTGATCTTTAATTAAGGTAAACAACGATTCTTATTTTATATATAATTAGAGTATGCTGGATTACATGTATGTCATCAGATCCCCTTATTCATGTTAATGTAGAGAAGCTTTTGACAAATTTGGAAGTTACAAAGAGGCATAACTGGAAGGAGTGTCGGAATTGAGAACTGACAATCGTGGGCTTGAGGTCCATGTTTATGGTGAGTATAATTTCCGTGCTTTGTTAGTTTAAAGGTTTTGGATTTCAAGTTCATGTATTTTCAGATTGTAAATTAGTGATTCAGAAGTGCTAATTGGATATCTGCTAATTTGATATTATATTTCTTTAGTAAAGTGTTCAGTATTCATTTGCAATGAACACCATTTGCTCTCATTACAGAGCTTGCATATATGTGCTTATGAATTCGGGACCTGTAAAAGTCTCATAACTCCTGGAATTTTGTAGATGTTGCTGAGAATTATGATTGGGAACTCTGTTGCAACTTCGTACCTAAATTAGTGATTGCCGAGCTCTATGTGCTATGAGACAATTATTATCAGTTCACTTGAGTTATCCCGGTAACTCGATATATTTGATTACAATCTGGTAACTTTAAATTAGTGATTGTTCTTAGGATCTAATCTATAAATTCCCAAGAACAGGTAGCATAATTTTGGTAGGACTTCTGCACGTACATGTCAATTGTACAATTAGAAGATTTATAATGTTGGCTTGCTTTCAATAGGTGTCGGTGGTTGGCCAATCAGATTGAGGGCGTCACCGTGTCTTCTCTTTGGTGATAAAAAATCCCTTCATGATCAAGGTATATATCATGAATATTTGAAATTTCAGTTCATTTAGAGTTCAGTCAGTAACTATTCAATAACTAAACTTTTTCTTACAAGTTTGTAACATTTTGAATGTTTGATGTTCTTTTTATGCGTGCTTACCATGTTCATGTATTAATTTTGTGTTATTGCAGGATGAAATACATTCTTTTATATGCTGCCTGGGATCAATACTTTTCTGCTTCTGGTAATCCTGCTAGAAATTTGATAGTGTGGTGATCGTGCTAGAGTATACACTGTACATGCTTAGTGAGAGCACTCACATCAAGTATTTGTCCGCTTATATTTTTCTTTGTTTTCACCTTCAAAGACGTGATAGTCCTATTCCGAACTTACTGGAGGAGCGAGAGATGCATCATGAAATGTAACTGAACCTACATCCAACAGGATACTAATATTTTCTTTAGTCTCCTTCGTATTTGAAGAATCTAGGGTTTATATTGGATGTGTCAACTTTAAAATTTGAGTGATGATGATATATTGGGTTTTGCTGTTTCAGATATCAATGAGTAAACATGGGAAGTTGAGCTATCATGATTATGAACAACCAATTAGTACGCATTTTAGTTTTGGGTCTTCAGTAAGATCCATATATTTTTGTTTACAACATCTTATCTCATAGAGGATAAATCCATCAATTCATCTGCTCGAATTTTGTTTGAACCAAAATTTTGTCGCATCGCAAAAAGAGAATCATTAAAGAAGTTGAGTAATCATAAGGAAAACAAGGTGTTAATTTTATTGTTGGTTTTTGTTTTTTTTTTATCAACCAAAGAGGTGATAGTCGTGGATGGTATCATCATATATCGAAGCATCAAAAGTTGTTGCAAACGAGTTATTTGTCACGGTCTCTTGAATAATTTGGTTTCTGTATGCCGATGGTGCATGTATGGAAATTTTCCGTATATTGAATGATCCTAGAACGTTCAATTGTGTATCCAACTCATTGTCTGTAGTTTAGCAAGCTCATATATGTATAACTTTGTTTTAACTAAAGATTCTTATTAGCTAATTTTTTTTGTTTGCAGTGTGATTGTGGAAGACCTTACGTTCCTAGAAAAGACCTATAGATTTGGGCACCACTTAACTTATATGGGTTTTCTTTTAGTATCTATATCTATCATTATCGAATCCTTTCCTGGGATGGTGGTACTTTGGGAACTTGCCTTAAACAGTATGTCGAGGCTTGAGGTTCGAATAAACTGCTCATATGTTTGCTTTTGCTACTGTGCGCCCCTGTCATGCTTTACATTTGATGAAGTTGTAATCGGAAGAATAATTATTCATTGATTTTATTAGGTAAACATGGCATTAAATGATGTGGATGCTGCTGTGGTGAATAACTTGAAAAAGGCATAATTTGAAAAAAGTGATGGTGAGTTTCAAAAATGTTACCTATTTAATATTTTTTTTTTTGCTCACAGTAGCCTATTAATCATATGCGATGGACTTATGGTTGATGAAGCCATTAATCTTGATGGATTTATTAGCTTCCCCTTTATAACGAACATGTTGTAGTCCTCTTAAAAGATTAATGTGCTTCACAAAAACATATCTTTGAGATTTTAGGGAATACAAAATTACATATAACACAAAAGAACCTATTGACCAAAACCACAGTTTCAGTATTTAGGATGATGGAGCATGGATTATTATCCCCAGAACGAGCAAGCAATAGTTGATATCAAACTAATTAAACACGCTACTGTCACCCGACTAACTAACACACTATTAAACACGCTATCAAACTAACAAACACACTAAAATATAATACGACCAACTAAATATGTGGGCACTACATCAGCCTTTAAATTTTCTATCCGGCTACTATGATCCAACTAATTAAACGCGCTGCCTATTACAGATATGACTAACTAACGTACTAATTTTAATGTGCGCACTACACCTGTCTTTAAATTTTCTCCACCTCCGCCCCCTAACCGGTTACTAGGGTCAAACTAATTAAAAATGCTATTATGACCCGACTAACTAATGCACTATAATATGATACGACCAACTAAATATTTGGGCACTACATCCACTTTTAAATTTTCTCCACCTCCTTTAATGTTATCCAACTAAATGACATGACCACCTAAATATTGGGACTGAGTAATTAAATATGCTCCAGACTAACTAATATTATCGAAGGGTATAAACGATTCCGAGCTCTGCGACTCGGCGAAAACAATTCATCCAACTCGTCCTCCAATACCCAATTCAACACCCTGATCTCTAAAATCCCTCCATGAATTCCCAAATTATCATCCGTTAAATCAATTATCCACCAGCACTTTCACGATGTAACCTTGAATTCATTCCGGATAGGTCTGAATAGATGTTGGTGTTAACCTAACCCTAATTTTGGTGATGCAATTTAGTTTCAATCCTTTAAACTTTCAATCGAATTATCCTTTAAATATGGCAACTTTATTCATCTGAAGAACTGGAGTTCTAATCTAATTTGATGGTCATTTAATTAGAGCGATACTGCCTCAATTTGATGTTGTCTGCCTCCATGAAGAATTTCATCATGAACCTCCATTCCTCTCTGCTCAAGCGGCGAATTTTCAGTCTGATGGGTCTTGTCCACAAATACCAAAGCTCCACTATGCGTCCTCTCTGTTCAGGCGTCGAGTTATGCAGTCTTTGCAGACAATTTTAAAATCCTCTTCTCAACTGTACTTATGAAGTGGCACTAGGAGAAGTATACAGGTAAGTCTAAGCCTAATTTTAGTTGTAATCAATCCCAACTCGTCCTTTGCATTTCTTTGTCTCCCTCAATTACCATATTCATACATCAAACTTTTTTAAAGTTTTTCTAAAAAAAAAACAAATTTAATTCAAAACCTAGATGATTTCCTATAAATAACCCCCAATCCATTTTCCTTTCTTACTCCCCTTTTCCCATCTACTTTAGATCCTTGCCTGGTTTTAGCTTTCTGTGTCCTGTGGTTTTATGTTGTTATATCTATGTCTAGCGTTGCTGATAGAGATGTTTATTTCTCTGGTTTTAATGTTGATGCTAGGAATTCTCATTTTCCTGTTAGTTATTGGCAACACCAGCTGGTTGGCTGTTTTTTAACAAAAATGAACAAAAACTCATACTTTTTAAGAAATGCTCTCAAATTTAGATGGAAGTTAGATAGTGAAATTTCTGTTAATTAAGTTTGAATCTAGTGATGAAATGTTTTCTATACTAAGGCAAGGAACTAGAGTAGTATATGGGGATATTTTCTTAATTCAACCTTGTAACTTTTCTGTTCTCCTTGAACAGTTTGAAATCACATCTGAAAATTTTGAGATTTCCCTTCACAAACTCTTCCCTGAGCAGACTAGAATCCCCAATGTTATTCAATTCACTCAAAACTTTGGAACCTTAGTAGCCTTCTACAACCCCACTCACTACTTCAATGGTTACAACACCATGAAAATTAGGCTTAAAATAGACATATTTCAGCCACTTCAGTCTGGTACAATTGCTCCTAATGATCGAGGAGATACCAACTGGATTGATTTTATATTTCAAGAGCTCCCCATACTTTTTTGCAACCATTGTCGCAGACTAGGTCATGAATACAAGGACTGCATAGAAATCTACCTACTCAACTTCCAAAATTTGCTTCTTCAAGCTTCTCCTGAAACACCTCCTCAACCTGCATTTCAAGCCTTGGGACCTTTTGTTGAACCTGCTTATGATGATGACTACCATGAAGATTTGCTTAACAATATCATTATAGAAGACCCTAATCAGGATTGGAGTGATTGGGGATCAATTCCGACTGCTCCCACAGCCGGCTCTGATCAAGAAAATTCTACAATTTCTTTTTTCGACGGAGAAGGCTATCAGTTAGAAGGGTTTCATTCTGACACCTCTTCAGACCAATCAACATACAACTCAGATGCACAAATAGTGGAAGAAAACAACATTTTCGAGGAATCATGCACTGAGATTATTTCCCTCTCTCCAAATCAACCTGTTGAGCTGCATCAACCTCTCAGTCCTTCAATATTTTTAGTTTCATACATAGAGGAAGATGAACTAACTTCTGATGTTGGATTGCCAAGTCCAGCTGTAAAAAGATTCAATCCTGAGAAACAAGCTTACCTACAATCTGCGGGCATTGGCACCTCCTCAGATACAGATCTTGCTAGAGCAGTCACAGATGAGGATGTTTCACAATGGATAAATAGCTACCAGCCAGCGAAAAGGCACAAACTTGACACATTAGAACAATCACCTGAGGCCCCTGCTATTATGAACATCATAGACACTCTCAGTTCGGTTTCCTGCCCAGATAATTCTACTATGCCAACCTCTACTGCATCACCAGCAGAAACATAATCTGACAACACCAACATCACATCACTCAGACTACCCCAATGCAACAAAGGAACATTCAATGGCTGGTGGATATCTCAATATCAAAATATTTTGGTTCACTGTTTATATCATCTTATCAATGCCTTTTAAATATGCTTGTCTCTATTTAACTTTCTAGTTTATGCTGGATTCTCCACCACTTTATGTGTGTTAGTCCACTTGTTTATAAGCATCTAGCTGTATATATGTTTCCTATGAAAATTTGCTTGTTTTAATCCACTAAGTTGTGCTCTCTAGCCTTGTTTAATCTGCTAAGATTTTCCCTTTTTAGCTTGACATATTAAACTTCTTAATCTATATGCTTTCTATTACTTCCTGATCAGTCTAGCTTTTCCTCAAATATTTAATCTGCATAATATCCTTGTCAAATCTTTTCCATAATATCCTTGTACTTAGTTAATAATTTGTTAATGTTTCAGTGCTTCATTCTTTGGTTCTGACACTGTTCTATTTTCTATTTTCCTGTATAATTGGACTGTAAACCTGAACTGTGAACTTGCTTTAGCCTGTTTAGGTGATTTGATACTCCTGGTTGCTTGATCTGTGAACCTACTTTAACTTTCTTTAGCTACTTTGGATTTGCCCTCTTTTTTATCTGCACTCTTATGCAATAAACCTCCTAGTGTATTCTCAAGTCTGTTGGTTTTGACTTCTTAATTCCTTCCTAGATTTTTCTTATGAGCTATGCTTTAACAACACTTTGATTTTTTAGAATTCATTTTTTCTGCCTTCTCTCACCTTTGCCTGCCCCTGTATAATAATCTTTTGATTTCCTTTTTCATTATTTAACCCAATGATATAACAATTTGGCAATTCCTTCTCCTCTTTTTTAGTTTAAGCCCATCTGTTTTGTTTACCTACTCTTGTGCAGGCCTTTTTCTTTAAGCCCATTTTCATCTCTACATTAATACAATCTTCTTTCTCCTCTCACCAAACTTCAAAATATCAATCTTAATCCTTTCACTTAACAACTAGCACAACAAATACCACTCAAATTCAGTCACAAAATCTCCCAACTTCCAATTAAATTCATTCACAAAACTTCACAATGACCATCCTAGTGCTGAATTGTCGTGGTATAAATCTCCCTCATGCGATTCAACATTTAAAAGGATTGGTTACCCAATATAAACCTAGTATAGTATTCCTTTCTAAAACTCTAGCTAAGGAGAAACACATGAAAAGCTTATCCTCAACCCTTCATTTCAATAACTACTTCATCGTGCCAAAAATTGGAAATCGAGGTGGACTCTGCTTAATGTGGGAAGACAAACTAAATATCCAAATTATACTACATTCACAGAATTATATCCATGCAAAAGTGACCCCATCACCCCCTGAGCAACCATGGTTTTGTACGGGTATATATGGCCCACCGCATCCATATACCAGGAAAAATCTATGGCAAGAATTTCCAACAATATTCAGCAGTTTCAACTCTTCCATGCCTTGGCTATTAATAGGAGACTTCAATGACGTACTAGATCAATCGGAGAGAAAAAGGAGGAAGACAAGTAACATATGCCCAATCTCAACCATTACTAAATCTAATGGATCAGATGGGACTTATTGATCTAGGTTTCCGAGGAGACCCATACACATGGACAAACAACCAAATGGGGGAAGACAACATCCTAGAAAGACTAGATAGAGCTCTAGTAAATCAACACTGGAGGACGGAAAATCCACATGCAGCAGTTACTCATCTCCCAAGAATCGCTTCTGATCACGCACCAATATTATTACAAGAGAAAATAATTGACTGGCAAGGAGAAAAAAATTACAAATTCGAACACTTATGGCTCTCTCATCCACAAATCAAACAAGTAGTTGATTCGTCTTGGGAATAACAACAAGATAACGAACCGACCCTCGACCTCGACCTCCAACTCAAACTCATTACAACCGGGAAATCTCTCATGGAATGGAACAAAGTAACGTTTGGTCACCTGCCAACTATGATAAAAAAATCAACAACCAAGATAAAACATGCTCAACATCAATGTGCCACCCAACAAGGGCCCAGCCTGGAATACTGGTTACACCAAGAAAAACAACTAAGAATAGCTCATGAAGAATTGTTACAATGTCATGCGACATACTGGCAACAAAGATCGAGAATTCAATGGCTACAATTAGGAGATCACAACACTACCTTCTTTCACACGAAAGCTACAATTCATAGAGCATGTAACAACATACAACAACTACAAAACTCACAAAACAACTGGATTGACAAGAAAGAAGACGTTGTTCAGCTCATTCTAGATCACTTCTCTCAACAATATACGGCACAACCTACAGTAATAAACGAAGATCTATTTACAAATATCATACCAAGATTAACTCCCAGACAATCAGAGCTACTTACAAAGGAAGTAACTATAACAAAAATCAAGCAAGCTCTCTTTTCAATAAACTCTGAAAGTGCCCCTGGCCCAGACGGATATACAAGTAAGTTCTTCAAAGTTTTCAGGGAAACAACTCACACCAAACTAATAGCAATGGTTAGAAGTTTTTTCAATGATCTAAATATGCATCCTCTTATGAATCACACAAACATAACACTAATACCTAAAACCGACCATCCCTCAAAACCTTCACAGTTCAGACCCATAGGACTCTGTAACGTCACATATAAAATCATATCAAAAATCTTAGTCAACCGAATTAGACCTATTTTACCCTTTATAATAAGCCCTTTTAAAAGTGCAATAGCCGATTACTATTATAGACAATTATAGACAAGACCAACTAACACACTAATTTAAACATGCGCACTACATATGCCTTTAAATTTTCTCCTCGGCCCCTTCCGATTACTATGATCCAACTAATAAAACACGCTACTGTGACCCGACTAACTAACACACTAAAATATGACATAACCAATTAAATATTGGGACCGTTCTGCTATGGCCACAGACTGAACTTTGCATATTGATTCTTTAAGTAAATCTCCATATTATATTTTTTTACTAAGAATATATAAATTGTGAATCGACGAGAGGTTGAGCGCCGGCCTGCAAAAAAAAGTAAGAAGCTTCATATAAAATCTAAGTACAAAATAAAATAAAAGAGGTTCACAAACAAAAGAAGAAAGCAATTAGAGAATCTTAACCACAAAAAGAAAAGTAAATGAGTATCTTGGTAGTGCTTTATTTGCACTTCCAAGATATCAAATTCAAGAAAAATCCTGTCTCAACAAAATCAAGCAATGCCGGAGTAGATAACATTAAAACAACACTTACAACGAGACAATGGTTGTGAAATCTTATACAGATTACTACTAGCAGAATCCAAAACCAAAACTTCTCCAGTAGGAAACACTTCAACTGAGTATGGTTAAATTCCAAGTTTACTCCCATCAAAAACTGTCTCTACATTATACCCACTCTCAAATTTCACCATTGAACGACCAGAAATTGCTGTAATACAAAACTCATTAACAATTTTCAGCAATAACAACTGGAATGTAATCAAAAGAAGAAAACAAAAACAATGTGGAATGTTTTAGACCCTTTTACCTGTTTTGGTGTTACTAGATTTTAGTGACCATAACCATTTTATAAGTGGAGATAGTGCAATTGACACAAATATGCTCACAATTACTACAAACAAACAAACAAAAGATGAAACTTTGAGTCAAAAATAGATAAGAAAACACACACACAGAGAAAAGAGAAAAAAGTTACTTACTTACAGGAGCTTCAGCAGAAACTAAAGAGAAACCAACAAATAAAATGATAAAGATGAAAATTAAAGCAACCCCATGACACAAATCCTCAAAATTATCTGATATTCTAGCTATTCATCGTCAGAGAAAACCCTTTTATCATAAATGGGTTATCTTTGCTGCTTTTTGGGTTGTTAGTGATGATGAAGAAGAAGAAGCTTTGTTGAGTGAGTGGGGGTAATAATAAGAAGGGGGACAAAGAGGGGTTTGAAAGAGACAATGAAGAGGATGTGTTTATTTTTAATAGGAAATTTAGTTATCAAGATGTGTTGAAGAAGATTAATTTAGTAAAGAAAGTAACGAGTATGGAAATGTTTTAAGAGTGAAAGAAAGAATCGTATTCTTCTGATTGTTATGTCTTAATTCAGTTCTTACTTTCTTAACTTAGTCTTAATTATTTTTGTTTAGTTTAACTTTAATTTTCTTCTTGCCATTGATAGTAAATATTTTCTCCGATAAGAATTAACAAAGTTATTAAATGGCTTGCTAAAGACATTCTTTAAATTTTCGGATTGGTAAGGAATTTTCTTCCCACTTGTTCACACACTTCAAAATATCAAGAATTAATTGGGGGCCTCGGAAAATAATTAGGGGCCTCACCAAATTTATACCCACTCTATTTATGTTAGGGGTTTCCAAAAAAAAGTAAAATTACTATTTTGCCCTTCATTTATAATAAAACTTGAAAATCTATTCACCCTTAACCCCAAGCCTCCATTTCATTTCCATCTTTTAACAAAAAAAAAAACGGAATCTTTTCTCCTTATCTCTAAACTATCTTCTCTTCCATTGACGACACGAAGAAAAAAAAATCATTTACAGTTAAAGGGTCGTCAACCCGAAAATCCTAACGATTTTTCATATACATATAGAGACTATGAAAAATCGTTAGGATATATGAGGAGGAGATAACGACCTTAATTCTGGTTTTTCATTTTTTTTGCTCTAAGCTAGAGTCGCTATCTAAAAATAGAAATATATAACGATCCTTTGCGCACGACCCCATTTTGAAATTAACGACTCTACATGAATTTTTTTTGGAAAAAACGGTGCCCATTTTACTTGGCAAACGAACTACATCGGTTTTGATCCCTGCTGCTTCACAAGTATGGAGCTTGTTTTCAAGATAAACCGGTGAGTGATTCTTCTCCCCAACTAGAATAACAACTAACATTGGTGTGACACCAATTGCATCCTTCATCCACATTACTTCATCGGAGATTTCATCTCCGATTTCCTTTGCAACTGCCTTTCCGTTAAGTTTCACTATGGGAAATCTAGTATTCGTTGACATCGCCACAGCAGTAATACTAGAATTAGAAATTCGATGCTGCATGATGATTGAGGCACCAAAATCGTCAAGATTTCGAGGATGGAAAGAAAGAAAAGCTGGTGGTGATCTTAGACGAGCTGAACCACTTCTTCGGACTGTATCGAATTTGGGAAGACGATTTGTTGCAGTTGATAAAGAACATCTAGATAATATAGTTGACGCCATTGCTCAAGTGAAGATGATTAGAGATGGCTTAGAAGAATATAAAGGTATTTAGAGCAAAAGTAATGATTTGATGTAAATTAATGTAGCTAGATGTTTCTTTTATATATACTAAAGAGAAGAAGCAAAGAGATGTTGGATATTTTCAATAACATAGAAAATAAACCGGTTTTCATTTTTGGTTTGTCGCTACGACGAGGGAGTGTTCTGTGTTGAATAAACACAATGGATGTTAGTTGGAGATGAAGAGACACCTCTAACAGGTGTGATGGTTCATAAAGGACACAACCATTCCCAATAGACACCTTATGTGTCTTTTGGAGGTGAAGTGGCATCTCCAATAGGCATGAGTATCCCTATAAGTAGTGAAGGTAGTCCCTCATTGTTGATAATTAAAAAAAAAAAAACTTGTTTTATCTCTTTCTAAAGCATCATCAGAATTCTTTCTAGTGTGTTCTTGATTGGGTCAAGGGGTGCAAACCTTGAATCCAATTTCTCTGTTGTAGGGATTTCATTGTATCTGAAGGCATTATTTCGCATACCTGTTGCAATCGCCAATTGATATTGGGAGGGTAGAAATAATCGTCTAAAAGAAATCTTACGAGCCTTGAAAGTTTGGAGTACAACAATTTCTTTTAGTGTTTCCATCCTCTGTTAAATCACCTATATTTTCCAACAGTTTTAGACGATTAATTTTTTGACAACGGAGGATGAACGTTTGACTGATCCTGCTGTAATAGAGACACTGTGAGCGATTCTGTTAATTCAATGAAATCTTTATTGGTTTCCATTAGTTGATTGAACGAGCGAAGATTGAAAGATGTTCACACTGTTTATTTGGTAGTAATCCAAATATATGGTTGGTCGTGTGGACATCAGAACCTACCGTTTGGAGTTTATGGAACTCATTAATTTTCTTAACTCCATTCAAATCTTTTCTTCCTTTTAATGCATGAATTTTATATAATTAATTCATGAAAGTTCGTCTTATTAACCAATTTGATTTCTTTTGTGGCTGGAGGAAAATTAAAACTAGAAGGACAAGAAAGGGAGAAATGACAAAATGCATTTTTGTTCCTGCCATTTGGTATGTACAGGTGGGATTCTTTGTAAGACGGAGAAAAAGGTTATTGCTAGAGGCAACAGTCATCGTAATCCTATCAGCTATATCAACGCTCTAAGTATGAAATAATTAGAAAATTCCTAATCAAGAGTCAAGAGGATTAAAGATGATGTGCATCTGGTCTAGCAGTTTGATTAATAATCAATCATGTGATGACTTTCTATGTTTCCGTCAAGGGTGGAAGACGCACAAAGAAAAAAGTTAGTATAAATCTGGTTGTTAATTTATGAATCGTATCTTTAAAACTCCCAAGTGGTGGATGTCTAACAACAAAGAAGGATTAGTACCAATTTTACATCATCTCATAATGTTGATATTATTGTTCTCTGAGAAATATTTTATAGTGACATGGTAATGATAGCCACTGATACATCTACGTTGCATGATTAATGATTTTGGGTTAATTGCCTTATATGCATGTTAGTAGTTTAGTGGAACATAACTGATAGCATATCCCTATGTTATTTTATGGATTTGAAGATTCCTTCCTTTAGGAATTGAGTGTTTTGTGATGATGCCCACTTTATAATGATGTTGAGCCTTTACCAAACCAAGGAAACAAGTATCCATACTAGGCTATTTTATTTGGTTTTTTGTGGCCGTGCAATCATGCTTTTGACGTACTTAATCATACTTGATGGTACTGAGTTTAATCTTTCATTTTTTGAGATGGGAAGATTTTGTTAATTAATAAAGTCATGGTTACTGTAGAGTTGCTTATGCATCTAAAATGGTCAGTTTGGATGCTTTAGTAATCACTGCATCTAATATGGTCAGTTTGGACGTTTGATTGATCACTGCATATGAGTGAATTGATAATCTAACGGTTAGATTTGAATAAGGATTTCATTTTATCAACACTTGTTTTTAATGTCTGTAAATGAGAGCCAAGTCCAAAGTGGTATCCCTACCAATGCACTGGATTTGAAGATTTCTTTAGAAAGTATGGGTATGCATGTATTAAACCGAAAGTGGAATGCAAATCCGACTCTTTTGGTAGCGTGACATTAAAAGAGTACTGTCATGAATGCTCTAAGATTAGAGAACCAATAGAGATCACCATTAATTGTTAAGACAACAATTTTATGGTACGTAATTCCTGCAATAGGAATTATAGATTTTAAAGTTTGAAATCGTCATATTTATTGAGATAACAATTGTATAGCATGAACATAATTCTTGTATAAGAATTACATGGTTCCAAAATATGGAAATTGGTATGTCTTAAATGACATTGATAGAAAAATGAAATACCGGTTTATATGTAACGTACTGGAAGATTGGGCGGCCGACCAAATATCCAAGGATGAGGTGTTACGATATTACCGATAGATAAATTATGAACATTTGCATTACATAATGTAAAATGTTGAATAGACTTTGTCTATGTTTTTGTGTAACAATTTGTAGAGGATTGAGTATGAGCAAAAGAGTTACTCATCATGGTATTATATTTGTCGAGATAGCAAATATATAAGTGGCCTACAAATTTTCTATGCCTCTAGTGTATGCAAGTCTATACTGAATTCTTGTGAATTAACCGTAAATGTTAATTAGGATCACTAGAGAATGACAATTATTTTGTAAAATCAAAGAGGAACATTTTTAATAATGTTTTCAGAATTAATTGCATGAGTAGATGCAATTAATGAGGAGGAATGGCTTAGAACCTAACTTGTAGAGATCCCATTTTTGGAAGAAGCCATCTCAAGAGGTCTTGATTAATTGTGAATCAGGCTAGGATCTATAATGTCTCTAACAAAGACTTATAATGAAAAGTCAAGACATACAAGTCTTGTACATTGAACAGTAAGTCAATTACTCAAGAAAGGAGTAATTGCAGTTAGCCATTGAAACGGACAAAAACTTGGCAGACTTATCATGAAGAGTCTCCCAAAGGAATTGTTTTCAATGAAGTATAAAGAAATGAGACTAAGGTTTGTGAAGGAAGGTTGATCTCCCATAGCAGAAACCCAACCTATGTTTTGAAAAAGATAAACAAGGTTCAATGTGGTACCAACAAGTTATGGATGTAGATTATGGAGCACTAATATAAAACTTCCCATTTGTGATTAGTGCTTGGTTCTGCAAGAAAATAGGATGGATGTAAATCCTTAATGAGTCTGTGATTAGTAAAAGGTGTATCGCAGAAACACCTTCGAGACTTACCTATATGAGTATGGAAATCAGGCCGTTTCCTAAGAGAAAAAGACCGTTCTCTAAAGAAGACTCATGAATCAAGGATATAAGCACATGTCCATTAATGTGCTTGGCTACAGAACACATGATTTATGAAATCAATATGTGTGGAGACTCCTGTTTTATCATAAGGGATACTTGGTTCAAGACTGGTTTCACTATAGAATCTCGATAAGGCTTTGAGTTATTTACACTAAGTGAAGGTTCAAATCCAAAAGATACCTATCATTTATGTATTGATTTCAACGATGATGCTTATTTCCCAACTAAGCTTGAACTAAGTTGGCTTGATCCCACTCAGGTACGTAGGCAGTCACTTGAATGATGCATCCACTCCGGCAAGTTTTACTTTATTTTCTATTTTGGTTTTTGAAAATAGGGGGAGATTGTTGGATATTTTCAATAACATAGAAAATAAATCGGTTTTCATTTTTGGTTTGTCACTACGACGGGGGAGTGTTCTGTGTTGAATAAACACAATGGATGTTAGTTGGAGATGAAGAGACACCTCTAACAGGTGTGATGGTTCATAAAGGACACAACCATTCCCAATAGACACCTTATGTGTCTTTTGGAAGTGAAGTGGCATCTCCAATAGGCATGAGTATCCCTATAAGTAGTGAAGGTATTCTCCCATTCTTGATAATTTAAAAAAAAAAAAAACTTGTTTTCTCTCTTTCTAAAGCATCATCAGAATTCTTTCTAATGTGTTCTTGATTGGGTCAAGGGGTGCAAACCTTGAATCCAATTTCTCTGTTGTAGGGCTTTCATTGTATCCTGAAGGCATTATTTCGCATACCTATTGCAATCTCCAATTGATATTGGGAGGGTAGAAATAATCGTCTAAAAGAAATCTTACGAGCCTTGAAAGTTTGGAGTACAACAATTTCTTTTAGTGTTTCCATCCTCTGTTAAATCACCCACATTTTCCAACAAGAGAGTCGTACTCTTTCCAAATTTCTATCCATATAATCAAAAACAGAAGTCTCTTAAATACAAAAAAAAAAAAAAAAAAAACTCGGTTTCCAAATTTCTATGCTTATAATAAAAAACAGAAGTCTCTTAAATATAGTACGAGAAACCGTTTTTCCTAACGACCCTTTATATGTTTTCCATGTGAAAGCTAACGACCCCATTTTAAAAATTAACGACTCTTTGTGAACTTTGGGGTCGTTAATGCTAATTTTTTTGGATTGTTAAGGTCATCATTATATAGTAAAACCAAACTGACGACCCTTAGAGTAACAACTATAGAGAGTATTTTTTTTTTTGAGTCGTTCGGTTATAAATATATTGAGTAAACGACTCTAGGGGACATAAAAAAGGGAGTCGTCAATATTTTCAAAATTGATTGACGATTTTTCATAACTGCAATTAGAGTCGTCAAGTTATTCAAAACTGAATGAATATTTTTAATACTGCATATTAGAGTCGTTTATTTCGGTGACAAATAACTAACGACTTTTAAGGGTCGTCAGTTTAAGTAACTCCCGACCTAACGACTTTCATTATGAGCTGCTGCATAGTGACCATGAATCGACAACTTGGAGCACCATTCATGCGATTTGAAGAGTATAGGAAGTTTACCTGATTGTTTAGAGCTTTGGGTTCTTCATTTTGAGTATTGGTTCCTTCATTTTGACCAATGGGATCTTCATTTGCAACCATTTTAACCTAAATTTTCCCACAAAACTCACTTTCTTCCTCTCTATCCAACACAAAAACATAATTTTTCTATTATCTAAACTGATTAACAACTAATCTAACTTAATTAACACTAATGGTTTGGGGGTAATTTAGCCATAGGCCCCGGCCCCCCCATCCAGCTATTATGGTCCAACTAATTCAAAACACTACTTTGACCACAATCATATTTTTAGGTATTGATTCTTTATGTAAATCATCGTATCGTATTTTTTTAGCTATATTATATTTTATTAAGCAATATAAGCTTAGAACAACTATTCAAAAATCAACGAGAGGTTGAGCGCCGGCCGCAGGCCGGCGTGATACCTAGTCTCCCCCTTGAAAAAAAGTGGTGGTTAGTCCGGGACAAAGAGGACCGTGGGATTTGACCAGTAAGAGGACCGTCAAGATTTGGTTTCCTTTTCTTTTTATCGGGAGTAAGTTCTGGGCGTGGGTTAGAGTAGGAAAGGGATACATCCATCCGTCTGTTTTGCCGACCAGATCAGATCTTGTGGCTCGATTTTTCCGATAATATCATGTTGCCGGATATATGCGGGAAAGATAAAAAGAAAAAAACTAAAAGCGAATCTCCTCCCCGGTTTCTTACTTATGCTCTTCGTTCTCAGAGAAGTCTACCCTGGGAATTTATCTGCAATTGATTTTTTTCGTGATTGCTTGATTCTTTAGAAACTCTGCCGCTAGAGGTTGATCACCACAGCATCTCCTTCTTCATATTCTTCCATTAAATCTCCACACCCACCAACACAATATGATGAGAATCAATCGAGCCGAACCCCACTACCACCATATCAATCGTTACCATCAACAACAATCGATCACTGCAATTTGAAAAACCCAGATTTCCTTTTCGAACCCTAATTTTTGGTTTAATTCTTTTCAGATTAATAATTGACTCAGGTAATTATTTTTCCAACCTAATAAAATATCTAGGTTTTTTGACACCAATTCAGTTCTCATCTGTACTAAATACAGGAATCCGATGGAATGATTGACGCCAATATCTCCATAATCAAGGATGGGCTCTTACGAAAGGTATCTATCTATTTTAAAGATTAATGGTTCTCTTTGTTGTTCTTTCTGTAATGGATTTCCCTGACTTTTGTATGCGCTTCTTGAAGAAGAATTTGGATGGATACCATTGTTTTGGATGGATAGTATTGTTTATTGGCTGCAGATTTAAAATATGAATTATAGATGCACTCAATATGTTTGGTAGAAGGTTTAAACCATCTTTGAGATGATTAACTGAAACTAATGAGTGAATCAAATATTTTTTTAGGTGCTGGTTGTTTAGTCGACAACAACATATGGGTTAAGGCTACATTAGCTAAAGCTTACCATGTCCATGTATCTATTTTGTGATATTCCAGGATGAAACACATTCTTTATATGCTGCTCGGGATGAATACTTTTCTTCTTCCGGTGAGTGTGCTAGACACTATCAATGAGATAGTGTGGTAATCGTGCTAAACACATTCTATTTGATAATGAGAGCACTCAAGGTATTTGTCCGCTTCTATTTTTCTTTGTTTTGACATTAACGATACAAATTAAGAAGGTAAACCTAGATTTTTAATTTCCCTTCTTCTTTTGATTATCCATTTAGATTGATGTTTTTAGTATCCTGAATAATTTTGGGTTCTCAGGGAACAAAGCTTCTCACTTTCATCCCATTATTATGAATTCCGTAAGAGACATTATAGCATATTATCTAAATTAGGCATCACTTTGATCATATTCTGTATTATGATGTAGGAAAGAAAGAAGGAATGTGATTGAAGACATGATGCAGGATAGAAAGAAGGAATATGATTGAAAACGAAGTTGCGTACTGACTTAAACCATGAGGTCAAGGTGAATCTCTGTTTTTATTTCGGTATCCAATTATGCCATGGATTATGCCGTGGCCCGAACATGATTTCGCGGCGCCAAAATTTTTCTCAGGAAATGAACCAAAAATACCCGACAAATGTTTTCCTTACCTGAACTCTTTTTTGCTATATCCGGCCATTATATGTTTCCTAATATTAACACCCAAAAGCTTTAAGTTCTCTCTTGGCTCTCGGTACGAACCCTAAACAATCTGTCTTTTTTTGTTTTGTTTATTGTTTAATCTTATTCACAGCAAGGGTTCGTATTATTCGTCATCTAACCCTGAATCTAACCCCGAATATGTTTTTTTTTTTTTTGATTTGTTTGGGTTTGATTTACCCTCACCACCCTCTTATCTTATTTGTCACAGGCAATTAAGAGACGTTCTAATGATTAGTGTCAAGCATGTCTTCTTATTCCTTTTACAAGCAGCTATCGTTTGAGAACAAAAGAACACAATACTGGTGTGTTCTTTTAGGGACAATTAGGAAGAGATATTATATTTTTCCGTTCGTATCTGCTTCTTAATACGGACGTCAATTCCTTCCTCAGATGATATATTTATGTTTCTAAGGAATGATGTTCTGAAAGAAGGTATGCATGTTTCGCCAGTCTTTGTTGCTTTAAGTTAATAAGGTTGGATTCATAGATAATCATGTTTTTATCTCCTTCGAAAATAAGCTAGCTAAAGTTATTTTTTACAGGTGGTTTCTACCATTGGCGTTGCAATTGTCTTGCTATGGTAATGTATGTTTTTGTTTTTCGTCGAGTCTGAATTTTGATTTGGTTTTAAATTTATTTCATCCTTCATGGATGTTTTGAAACTCCTAAAATCATTGCATTAGGGTCTGTTGTTCGCATATAAATCCTTTTCACTGATAAAGGTTAGCTCAATCTTTACGTTTTTGAGTGTTTAGGTTAACAAAATCGAAGTTCAATATGCCAGAAATGCGCGCACAATAAGGTGACCTTTCAGTGGTAATGGAGCTGAACTATAAGCGTACAATGGGTTTGGAGCTGAGGACTCAATCTTGGAAGTGAGGATGGTGATGATGAGCATATGGAGTTGGTGTTATGGTGTTGATCTGTTAATATTGGACTGTTAAGGATGTATGACTGGTGATGAGAAGATATGGAAGAGAGTCAACGATATTTTGATGATCGTTGTCAGTGGTAATGGTTTCTGTTCTTGGGGTTTGAAAGGGGTATGTTTCCAGCGAAGAGAATCGAACAGAAGAAATCAGATATATGTATACGAATATATGTTGCCATTAATGTATGGTGATGCAGCAGAGAAATTGCTGCCATTGGTTGATTACCTCACTGGTGGGTAACTCGAGTAGGAAATCAGATTGGTTGATCGCTTCCAAAAGGTTTATACTGCTGCTGGGGTGTCACGACATTTTTTCCCTGTGGTGAGTTGGACATGGTTTAACGAGAAGGTTCCTTTAAAGATTTTTCAGGCGAGAGGAATATATTGCTTAATTCACTGAGGTTTCAGTGACGGTAATGGAACTATCACAGTGATGTTGGTTCAATAAAGTTGCTGGTGTTTTGTGGTCTCGGTGATAGAATACGAAGCTGCAATTTTGTCGTTCTCCCTCATATTTGTACCACCCAAAACCTGTCATCGTTCCATCATGGATTTCAATTTTCTTCCTGCTTAGAATGCTCACGCACAATGAACGAATATGAGGTACATGTTTTATTGCTTTGGGGGTGATCGTGCTGGTGTTTTAGGTTAATTGAAGATTCCTTTATTTTTATTTGGGGGTAATCGTGCTGGTGTTTTAGATTAATTGAAGATTCCTTTTTTTATGGTTGGTTTTAATATAATTTTAGAGCTCGATTAAACATGAAGATCATAAAAATCGAATTGATTTCAAAAGATGAACCCATCGAAGATTGGTTTAATTCTTTCTCAGATTGATAATTGATTCAGGTAATTGTTATCTTCTTCTTCAATTTAGGAAATTATGATTCAGGTAATTTATGTTATTGACCAGGAATATGAACTAGTTAAATCAATTTGATTTCCTAAACTTTACGATTCTGTAAATTGAGACTAGATTCTAACAACATCCGATTCTGTTTCGTTTGATTTTCTTCTTCTCGATCTCCCAGTGTTGCAACAAAAATTAATTTCCCATCGAAGATGAAGTTGAATAAAATAGAGGGTTATAGAATGGGTAGGTTGATATATACCCGATTTTTATTTTATTTTTCACTTGATATTTTTAATTGGTACGGTATTCAGTAATTATAAAATTGATTCACAAGAATATGCCTCATTCAGTTTTTAGTTGTACTTTTCTTATGCATTGCTATACCATTAATTTTATGGGTTAATTTTCCTCGGTCTCCTTCTTGGAGAGTTGGTTGGGAAAAGGGTTTTAAAGTGATGGTTGTAGAGTACCATGACAGCTTAATTTTTCTTGGTCGCTTGAAGCATGTATTGTTTCGTGAAATTGGAGTAGATTGGTGAAGGCACAACTTAATTTTTCTTGGTCGATTGAAGCATGTTGTTGTGCACTATAAGGTTGCCTCTGACCTTCCCAAGCTGGTGGAAGGGCTTAAGCGTCCGTCAAACTCTAATCTTATGGTGGTTTGTACAGTTGAGGACTCGGGCGAGCACATTGTTGCCGGTGCTGGAGAATTCCATCTTGAAATCTGTTTGCAGAACTTGCATGAGGACGATTTCATGAGAGATGTGAAGTCTGACCCTGCTGTTTCATTCCATGCAGGTAGAAAATTACCACATTGTTTTGAGTTTGATTGCTATTCACACATTGTTAACATATATGTTGCCCAATTTGTAGAGCTTTGTTGGTCCATATGTGAAAAGCACTTTGAAGATGACTCTATGTGTGACAGATCAAGCTTTGGTTGTGATAAAAGATGTTAGTGGTAGTTCAGATTTTTAATTGTAACAATAGTATAGTAGCAATAGCAATGGAAAAAAAACTTTCCATATATAAGTCTGCTGGTGCCAGAGGCTCTGTGGATGTTTGGAAATCTAATGGGAATGGTTCGAAAAGGTGAATCTAGAGAGTAAGTAAATATGATATTGAACGTTTTAATCAAGAGCATGTAAACTCAGAACCAGTCAACGTTAACAAGAATTTTGGACAACATCGGTAAGAGTATGGGGGAAGCTAATAGAGATTGTGATGCTAATAATTCAAGGTAATGAAATCAACTAATTGAATCACTGTTTCCGGATGGATAATTATGCTGATGAATTACATTTTGGTTGTTTTTTCAGCATCTTTTCCATTATTTTTTCTCTTTCTAAATTCTATTCTACCATTGCATCAGATTATGGGACTGACTAAAGAACAACAATCGTTCTCATGTATCTACTCTTCTTCGTCTTTATCTCCTGTATTCGACACCAATAATGGCAGCAACCATTCTCTTGAACCTTGTAAACAGCCACCCTAACCATTGCTACAGCTGTGGAAAACTTGGGACAATCAGCTCTTCAAATGCTTCTTATGACCCCAACTCCAATTCTTCTTACAATCTGTTACTGATTAAGAAAAATGTTGATGTTGTTGATAAGAAAATCAGGAGGAAATAATCTGTTGCTGCTGTTAATGAGAAGGAAGGTTACTGCTACTGTTTTTGATGTTCAATATGGGTCCGTGTCGGAAATTCAAGCCGGGATTGAAATCTGAGAAGAACTGAGATGTTACAGGTTAGGGTTTGCTTGAAACGAATGTGAGATGTATAGTAAGAATGAGTGCAATTGCAGTGATGGTTGTGTGCAACAGTTGTTGTTGTTGTGTTTGAGCTGCAGTTGGAGATGGCAGTAGTAATGGTTTAGAGAAGGTGCAGAGAATGGGAGTTGGTATTACTGCAATGGATAAAAGGATCGTTTCTAGCTGTTCTCTTTGTGAAAATCACTCGCATTATGAAATGTCTTCGTATCTTTTCTTCAACTGTTCTTATGCCACTACTTTGTGGAGATTGTTTACTAGCGTATTTGACTTAAATTTGGTTTGCAATTCAGTTTCTGAACTGTTTGACATTGTCCGCAATCAACATAGTTCCTCACAGTTGAAAAGCATTCTTTGGATAGGTGTGATCAGCTATTTATGTCATATTTAAATGGCATGGGAATAGACACATTACTAGGGCACATTACCTTACTGATTACAGAGACAACACTGAAGGAAAAGAATGAAGTACAAACTGTAGCGATTGAGGTGCTCAACATCCTCAACTGCATATTAAGTCAATATTTCATGATTATTGCAACACTACTTACCATTATGCGAAGATATACTAATTAGCGGTTTGCTCTGTTAATGTTCTTGGTGACTTAGTTATATGTGACTTTCCATTGTTTCCAATGTTTGAGTTGCAGATATCTCAAGGACTCGACAAGGTGATGCTTTCAAACGAGACAGGGCTTCCTAAGATCCGGGTAATAATTAGATTTATTTTTTTTCAAAATGGGTCAAAGTTCTAAAACAGTTGAAGTAGTCATGAAATAATCAGCTGAAATTTGGAATTTAGCAGATGTTAGTGATGGGAGGCTGGTAGGAAGGTCGGGTTATGACTGTAAAAGAGAATTTTCTAGAGTTTCCTGATAGCCCATGATCAACACAAGACTGCATTTAGTTATAATGGATTTTAAGGAAGGGTTAAGACAGATTTCATAAGTTGAGATAGATAATAATAGGGATTTTATAATGGATTTTAATGAAGTTGCTGATATGATGTTGCTTACAGAGAAAGAGAACAAGCAGGAGATGAAGTAGCAATGGTTAGGCAGTGTGAATTACATGGAATGCGCTAGCATTGTGCAGGTGGTGTTTGAGGCTTTGAGCTTATGCAGTACAATATGGACAATAGATGAATGTTAGGATATGCATATTGCAGGAATGAAGTGCAGTTACAAGTGTTGCAAAATTTGGGTGAGAGTTACAATGTGATAATCGTAACTCTCCTTGCAAAATTTTCAAATCTCTTCACATCGTTCTCATCTGAGAAATATTAGTTGTTTCTTTCCTTTAACCCTGTCCTCCCTTTAAGCATGTTATATTTTCGCATTTAGTTGTTTTTTAGTCGTGCAATGGCAGTTCCTAGAAGTATTAATTCTGGGTCTAACCGCAACTTTAGCAATATAGGTATTAGATTTTTATTTAGGTTATGGCCAGTGTGTATCAACTCCAAATCTTTTGAATGACTTTAATGTCTGGGTCTTTTAGGAATCGGAGATTATTTGAATCTGTAACAAAGTTGTTGCTTTTTTGAGCTTTGGTGAAGAGGTAAATTTTGCATGTCGTCCACTTTTTTTTGGTGTGAATATATATGATTTATTAATTGAGTTACAAATCACTTTTTTTTCTTAAATAAACCATCAATCCAGTTCATTAAACCTTAGATTTTCATCGCATATTCATATACTTACGGTGTAATTACAATATGCTTCTTTGAAACTATTATATGTTTAGCAAAAGGAGGCTTTCGTTAATCAATTTGACATACATTGAACTGAAGTAGAATTTCATTGAGTAAATTTGTTCTTACAGCTTAGAACATAGCTGAAGTTGTTGATTATATGGTGAATGGGTGTGATTAAATGTGTGTTTCATGTTTGAATGAGATTCAATTTGTTGGGGTCCTTATCTAATTCGAATTTTTAGGTACAAAGCTATATAAAACATTGCGCACTTCAGGGTTGCAAAAAGAGTTCAAGATGCCAACTTCTTTAATTGTTGCAGCAGTGTATACCTTCCTTTGGGTTTATTATGTTTCATTCTTTTGATATTTTTCTTTCAAATTCAGGTGTATGACGAGATAAATGCTAGCTAGAGAGATGTTTTTATCACACTGTTATGTCAAGGAAATGGAATCTACCTTCTGAGTTGTAACAATATACATTTCTTAGTATATTATGTATTTTGTCATATAGATTGATCAAAAGCGTAAAAATTATCAACCCTGGAAACCGGTGTTGCATTGAAATTTTTCCTTCCAAGGCAACTGACCTCCGTGCAAGTCTCTGACTTCTGTCGCACTCTGTTTGCTCCATCAATATTACACGCCAACCATTGTATTTCCTTAAACAGGTATATTGTTCCTCTAGCACACTAATAAATGGTATGTAATTGTTGATTTTTCTGCAATTTGTAGCCTACTGGACTTGATTTTATTATCGGAAGATTAAAATTTTGTATGAGGATACTGACCGGCTGACCAAATTTGATCATGCCAGCAAGACATTGTGATCTTCCTTATAGGTTCGACCTTCTAAATTTCAATATAATCAAGGCTAATTTTAAAGTAGGAACTATATTTAACTCTAGAAATTTTAATCCATGGCCAAACACCTCCCTCATTATTACCGGACAACTAAAATTTTGTGCGAGGATACTGACCGGCTGACAAAATTTGAAAAGGCCAGCAAGACATCAGGATCTTCCTTATAGGTTCCACCCTCTAAATTTCAACCTAATCACGACGAATTTTAAAGTGGACTATATTTGACTCTAGAAATTCTAATCCACGGCCCTATCCGGCTACAATAATCCAACAAATTAAACACGCTAATATGACACAACCAACTGAATATTGGGACCGTTCTGCTATGACCCGACTAATAAAATATGCTCCCAACTATTATAGACAGGACCAACTAACACAATAATTTTAATGTGGCCACTATATCTGCCTTTAAATTTTCTCCACCGCCGGGACTTTTCCGGCTACTATGATCCAACTAATTAAACACTCTATTGTGAGCCGACTAACTAACACACTATAATACGACATGACCAACTAAATATTTGGGAACTATATATGTTTTTAAGTTTTCTCCACCGTCGGGACCGTAGGTCGCGACTTTCCAACTAATTAAACACTCTACTGTGATACGACTAATTAACACACTATAATATGATACGACCAACTAAATATTTGGGCACTATATCTTCTTTTAAATTTTCTCCACCGCAGCGAAGGATGTAGGTCTCGGCTTTCCGGCTACTATGATCCAACTAATTAAACACTCTAATGTTAGCCGACTAATTAACACAATATAATATGACACGACCAACTAAATATTTGAGAATATATCTGCTTTCAAATTTTGACAACCGCAGGGGCCGTAGGTCCCGGCTTTCCAGCTACTATGATCCAACTAATTAAACACGTTACTGTGACCCGACTAACTAACACACTAATATTACATGACAAACTAAATATTTAGGCACTTTATCCGCTTTTAAATTTTGTCCACCGCCGGTGCCGTAGGTCCGGGCTTTACGGCTAATATGATCCAACTAATTAAACAGTCTATTGTGAGCCGACTAACTAACACACTATAATATGATACGACCAACTAAATTTTGTCCACCGCCGGAACCGTAGGTCCCGATTTTCCAGCTACCATGATCCAACTAATTAAACACTCTACTGTGTGCCGACTAACTAACACACCAATATATGATACGACCAACTAAATATTTGGGCACTATATCTTCTTTTAAATTTTGTCCACCGCCGGGGCTGTATGTCCCGGATTTCCGGCTATCATGATCCAACTAATTAAACACTCTACTGTGAGCCGACTAACTAACACACTATAATATGATACGACCTGCTGAATATTTGGGAATTATATCTGCTTATAAATTTTCACCACCGTCGGGGCCGTAGGTTCCGGCTTTCCCGCTGCTATGATCCAACTAATTAAACACGCTGATGTGAGCCGACTAATGAACACACTATAATATGACACGACCAACTAAATATTTGGGAACTATATCCGCTTTTAAATTTACTTCACCGTCGTGGTCGTAGTTACCGGCTTCCCGACTACTATGATTTAACTAATTAAACATTCTCCAGTGACTCGACTAACTAATTCACTATAATATGATACGACCAACTAATTATTTGTGCATTGTATCTGTTTTCAAATTTTCTCCACCGGCGGGGCCGTAAGACTCGACTTTCCGGCTACTATGATCCAACTAATTAAATACTCTAATGTGACCCGACCCACTAACACAATATAATATGACACGGCCAACTAAATATTTGGGCACTATATCTGCTTTTAAATTTTTCTCCTCCGGTGGGACCGTAGGTCCCGGCTTCCGGCTACAACGATCCAACTCATTAAACACTCTACTGAGAGCCGAATAACTAACATACTATAATATGGCACTGACTAATTAAATATTGGAGCCGTTCTGTTATGACCACATACTAAAATTGCATGAGAAGATACTGATCGACCGAGCACATAATGAACAATAAACAAAACTTAAGTAAATATCCATATTCGATTTGAAACAGTAATTCGTGACCGTCAGATATTATTTTTTCCTTTTAATCGGGAGTAGTTATGGGCGTGGGTTAAAGTGATTTGGGTCCGTGGATTTTATTTCTTAATAACGACCAAAATAAAAAAACCTCATCGTTTCCTCAGCTTTATCTTCGTCTCCCTCATTGAATCTCAACAACAACAATTTCTTCACTGAATCTTATCTATTTTTCATGTTAAGCAGTTTCCCATAAGCACACGATTGTCAATCGAACTTATGAAAGTCGAATGGAGGGATAGTTTACTTCGTTATTGACTAACTTCCGAATTCTCTCCTTTGCAACCTATACGAACTTATTAATATGGTACTGCAGTATTTCAGAAAGATCGATTCATCTGAGTTATTCTTGGGTTTGCTTGAATCATTGGGGATTTTCTTCATCTGGGTTACCCAAACAAGGAGAAACTAAAACTGGTGTATGAAGAACAAGGATTAGAAGAAAGATGACTTGATTAGTAAAGACGAATTCTAGGGTTTGTTCTCCTAATCATAATCTTATCTCATGTTGTTATTATTTTGATGATTTTAATTATGCCTTTAGTTGGATCATAGTAGCCGAATGAGGCCGAGGACGTAGAGAAAATTTAAAAGTAGATGTAGTGCCTACATTAAATATTCTCCCAACTATTATAGACATGACCAACTAACACACTAATTTAATTGTGGGCAATACATCTGCCTTTAAATTTTCTCGACCTCCAGGGCCGTTGGACCCGGGGCCCTCCGGCTATTATGATCCAACTAATTAAATACACTACAGTGTCCAACACACTATAATATGACACGACCAACTAAATATTCAGACCGCTCTGCTATGACCCGACTAACTAAATATGCTCCTGGCTATTATAGACATGACCAACTATTGCACTAATTTAAATGTGGGCACTATATCTGCCTTTGAATTTTCTCGACCACCGGGGCCGTAGGACCTGGCCCCCTCCGTCTATTATGATCGAACTAAATAAACACGCTATAGTGTCACGATTAACCAACACACTATAATATGACATGACCAACTGAATATTGAGACCGTTCTGCTATGACCCGACTAACTAAATATGCTCCTGAATATTATAGACAAGACCAGCTAACTAAATATGCTCCCGACTATTATAAACAGGACCAACTAACACACTAATTTAAATGAGGACACTACATTTGCCTTTAAATTTTCTCGACCGTCGGGTCCTATGGCCCCGGACCTCTCCGACTAAACTAACCAACACACAGTAATATGACATGACCAACTAAATACTGGGATCGTTCTGCTATGACCCGACTAACTAAATATGCTCCTCGCTATTATAGACAGGACCAACTGATGCACTAATTTAAATGTGGGCACTACATTTGCCTTTAAATTTTCTCGACCTTCGGGGCCGTAGGACCCGGCCCCCTCCGGCTACTATGATCCAACTAATTAAACACGCTGCAATGGACCGACTAACTAATACACTATAATATGACACGACCAACTAAATATTGAGACCGTTCTGCTATGACCCGACTAACTAAATATGCTCCTGAATATTATAGACAAGACCAACTAACTAAATATGCTCCCGACTATTATTGACAGGACCAACTAACACACTAATTTAAATGTGGGCACTACATCTGCCTTTAAATTTTCTCGAACTAATTAAATACACTATATTGTCCCGACTAACCAACACACAATAATATGACACGACCAACTAAATACTGGGATCGTTCTGCTATGACCCGAATAACTAAATATGATCCTCGCTATTATAAACAGGACCAACTAATATACTAATTTAAATGTGGGCACTACATTTACCTTTAAATTTTATCGACCGCCAGGGCCGTAGGACCCGGCCCCCTCCGGCTACTATGATCCAACTAATTAAACACGCTGCAATGGCTCGACTAACTAATACACTATAATATGACACGGCCAATTAAATATTGGGACCGTTCTACTATTTCCAGACTAACTAAATATGTTGCCAACGATTATAAATAGGATCAACTAATGCATTAATTTAAATGTGGGTTATATCTGCCTTTAACTTTTCTCGACCGCCGGGGCCGTAGGACTCGGCCCCCTCCGGCTATTATGATCTAACTAATTAAACACGCTACAGTGTCCTGACTAACCAACACATTATAATATGTCACGGCCAACTAAATATTGAGACCGTTCTGCTATGACCCGACTAACTAAATATGCTCCTGAATATTATCGACATGACCAACTAACACACTAATTTAAATGTGGGCGCTACACCTTCCTTTAAATTTTTTCGACCGCCGGGGCCGTAGGACCCGGCCCCCTCCGACTATTATGATCCAACTAAATAAATACGCTACAGTGTCCTGACTAACCAATACACTATAATATGACACGACCAACTAAATATTGGGACTCATGGAACTATGACTATTGATCGATTCCAAATCACTTCATTGGGGCAGTCATGAATAAGACCCCAGTATTCACGTATCGTTCTGCTATGACCCGAATAACTAAATATGCTCCTGGATATTATAGAGAGGACCAACTAATGCACTAATTTAAATGTGGGCACTACATTTCCTTTTAAATTTTCTCGACCGCCGGGGCCGTAGGACCCGGCCCCCTCCGACTACTATGATCCAACTAATTAAACATGCTACAATGAACCGACTAACTAATACACTATAATATGACACTGCCAATTAAATATTGGGATCGTTCTACCATGATCAGACTTACTAAATATTCTGCCGATGATTATAAACAGGATCAACTAATGCACTAATTTGAATGTGGGCTACATCTGCCTTTAAATTTCTCGACCACCGGGGTCGTAGGACCCGACCCCTTCCGACTATTATGATCCAACTAATTGAACACGCTATAATGTCCTGACTAACCAACACATTATAATATAACACGGCCGACTAAATATTGAGACCGTTCTGTTATGACCCGACTAACCAAATATGCTCCTGAATATTATAGACATGACCAACTAACTAAATATGCTCCCGACTATTATAGACAGTACCAACTAACACACTGATTTAAATGTGGGCACTACATCTTCTTTTAAACTTTATCGACCGCCGGGGCCGTAGGACCCTGCCCCCTCCGGCTATTATGATCCAACTATTTAAATACGCTACAGTGTCCTGACTAACCAATACACTATAATATGACACGACCAACTAAATATTGGGACTCATGGAACTATGACTATTACTCGATTCCAAATCACTTCATTGGGACATTCATGAATAAGACCCTAGTCTCCACATACCGTTCTACTATGAACCGACTAACTAAATATGCTGGCTATTATAGACATGACTAACTAATGCACTAATTTAAAAATGGGCGCTTCATTTTCCTTAAAATTTTCTAGATCGCCTGGCCGTATGACCCAGCCACCTCCGGCTACTATGATCCAACTAATTAACACGCTACAGTAACCCGACTAACTAATACACTATAATATGACACGACCAATTAAATATTGGGACCGTTCTACTATGACCCGAATAACTAAATATGCTCCCGAATATTATAGACATGATCAACTAACGCACTAATTTAAGTGTGGGCACTACATCTGCCTTTAAATTATCTCGACCGCCGGGGCCGTAGGACCCGGATCCCTATGGATATTATGATCCAACTAATTAAACACTTTACAGTGTCCCGAATAACCAACACATTATAATATGACACGACCAACTAAATATTGGGACCGTTCTACTATGACTCGACTAATTAACTAAATATGCTCCTAACTATTTAGGAAAACTTTTCCAAAATCGCCAAGAGGTTGAGCGCCGGCCTGGTTATGTCTGGGTCATTCGTGTTCGTAGGATTCGGCGATCCGGTGGCCCGGAAAGGCTGCTGGGGGAGGGGAAAAAAAGTAATTCGGGGACAAAGGTGACCGTAGGATGGGAGATCTTGGGGCTAGGATATATCTTCAGCAAGGGATATATCGTGTCCGTTCAGATCCTCGGGAGTAATTCGGAGCCGTCGATTAGTGTGTTGTTTTGTTTATAATACTATCTTTCCTAACGCTGAAACTAAATTTTTTATGAAGAGGAGCAGCTGAAAAGTTCTTCTGAATCAATATGTTCTTCAGTGATCAAGTATAAGGGTTGATGAAAAATTTCGAGATTCACACACCCAGATGAAAAACCGATTGAAGAGAGAGATTAAGAGTGAATCATAAATTCTCCATGGTGTTAGATTGAAGAGTTAATGGTCTTATAGATGATGTTTCGATGGTGATTTAGGGTTTAAGAAAAAATTGCTTTATATGGGTTTGTTGAGATGAGGGTTATGGAGAACTGAGACTGATGATTTAATTAAGAGAATTGAAGAATTTCATAAATTAGGTTTTGGTTTGGGAAGAGCAGCTGAAACCCATATCAATTAATTTGTTTCCTAGCCCTAATCTTCAAACGACGTTAACAAATCAAGATGTGTGATTTCAGGTGATTAATTTTTGGTTGTTCTTATACTTCTGTGAGTTAGGGATCTTAATTTTTAGATGGGTTGTTGGTATGATTTTGATTATGGGTTCTTAGTTGATGTTTAGTCAAACTAAGTCCTTTCCTTAAAAGAGTATCAAAATCAAAATAAAAATCGTACTTCAGTTGGTAAATTGTTCTCTGAAATTTTCATTCTCCAAGGTTTTAAATTTTGGGGTTTTAGGGTATACTTTGATGCTATATTCTAAATCTAACTCGCTGTAATTTTTTTTTGCCGTTAAGGAAGAAATTAGAGATTTGGGAGGGGTTTTACTTTAATTGTTTCAGGAAGCTGTTGCTTAGGAAGATTTTGAAGAAGTTGTTTGTCTCCTGCGATTTGTGTGTGCTGTTATGGTTTGATTTAGGGTTTCAACTGACAATAAATTGGAGTTTATTTAAGAATTGGGTTTTGATGAGTTGGTGAACTGAGGCAAGGAGTGGTTTCTGGGATTTTTTGATTTATATGAATGCCTAGGATTTTCAGTTTAAGCTTTTTGGTGGAGATGTTGTTGGGTGAATAATTACACAGTTGATGTCTTGATTTATGTGGATTGTAATAGATGGGTGTCATGGAGTGATGGGTTATGCTAGGTTATGTTAAATTCAGTAATGGTGATTTGAAATTTGACTACAAACTGTGATCATGTTTTCATTGGCAACGGAGTACGCTTTTTGGTTGCAGCCACTAACAATTACACTTACCCCTCAAACTCAGCTCCAGGTATTACTACCGTACCATATTTGTTGATTTATTTGGTTATATTTTATTTTATTTTTGGGAAAATCGTCCTTGATTTACATTACACAAGTCTAATACACACACAAACATGACATTACTCTTCCTGTTACAAGCTCATAAACTCTCTTAAACATTGTGTCATCTTTTGCATGGTTAGTTAACAATTAGCTCAATGGTTTCAGTTTAGTTTGAAGCAGTAAAATCCAATAGAAAATCTCTACTCTTGGTATGGTGATTGGGGAAAAGACTTATGTTCTCGCATATGTCAACGACGATGAGTTGATTGTTGAAAATCATATGTTATGCTTCTTCAACTTGGATGACGAGAAATTCACTATATAATTTTATTTTGTTTGGGTTCATGTTTTCTTGCCTTCTTAGTAATTCATAAATCACATACTGCTTAAGCATTAAGAGAATAGTAAGATCATTACCACCTGCAAGTTCAAGAAATAAAAGTCCAGAAGGAAGTGCATCACTAATATCTTGCTTGGTAGGATTATTATTTTATTATTTTTGATTGTTTGATTCAAGTTATACCTTTGGGTTGTTGGTTTGGTTTATTAGGGGTTTCTTTGTTGCTATTTGAATCAGAGATCAATATTTAACATCTAATAACCAAGTTTTCAAGATATACGGTGTTGGTCTATACTAATCAATCAGTATAGGTATTATTCCATAGTGAGGTAACGTTAATTTAAATGATACGAATGAGAATGGGTTAATTTAAGATGGGGATTAAGAGTTGGGTGGAGCTCAATTTGCAACCAGATATAGAAATCAATCGACAAAAATATTCCAGGTTCAAATATTTCTATATTTTCCCCCTGTCAATTTCAATGGAATTCCGATTTCAGAATTACAATTATTTCAATTGAATTAAAAAATTATGTGTTAGACGATCAGCTTAGACGGCCATCATGGTAATTGATTTGGTGTTTTATGAGTCACTTTTACTGCTTAGTCATATATTGTAACAGTCTGGGTGTTTGAATCAATCTGATTATATATATATATATATATATCTCTTTATATTTCCCAATCAGTTTGTAGCTGTAATTTGAATGGTGTGGAAAGATTGATACATTAGTCTCATTGGTGGTGTTATTGTTGTATGTTCTGGCGGTCTAGTTTTCTTGGTTAACCTTCACTATGATTACTGCTGTCTAGAGGAAGCATAAGCATCTAGATTTCTGCTGCCTAGGGAATTAGCACAAAAACATTCTAGGATTTCAGAGTTTGACTGTTTTGCTATATGCCCAACTAAAGAGCACTGTAGTAGTCTACCATGTACGATTCTTCTTCGAGTAAAACCTATGATGTCAAGTCTTTCTTTGATGCAGTTGAGCAGCCCTTTTGCTGTTATACTTATCACTTGGTGTGTTTTGTGTTACAGGAATATCTGGATTACAAGATATGGAGTGACTTTAACGAGATGGCGATGGATTTATTGTGTATGACATGCTAAGGTAATAATGCTACTTATTTATTTATTTTTGAAAATATAACTTTTACGCCATAATAGTTTGAGATTGTGTTGTATTTGACTTGCTTTCTAACTCAACTTTAAAATTATTCTCTGTTGCATTTTATGCAAGTTGCAGGTATATAATTTTTATTCAAAAGTTGTGGATAAACAACCTAACCACAGAAAATAATTGGTGAGGAAATTGTTCGATTTAGTACTATGAATTGTGGATATTTAAAGCATGTGTCCTTTTCCAGTACGAAGCAGGTTGATATTGTTTACGAAGCAGGTAAACTTCGATACTTTTTTCAAATGTTTCTATTGTTTATTTTGGCTGTAAATTGATGTCGATTTCTAGGGTTTTGAATGTAAATTGAATTTTAGGGGTTTTGATTGAAAGGGTTTTAATTGAGATAAAAAATTAGGCCGTCGATTCTAGGGTTCTGACTGTATATTGGATTCAGCTTTCCTTTTCTCTCTTTCGATCTCAAAAGGTACACAAATGAGAACTCTTAACCAGGTATGAATTTGATTTTTAACTATCCTCTTTGCTTTCGATCTTGAGATTGTAGCTATAGATTTTGATGATTTGATTAGGGTTTAATCTCAGGATTTCTATTGTTGTGTAGAGAGACAATGAGACATTGAGAGAAAGAGATAGCATCCATATCAGGTAAATTTTCTAAGGTACCCATATTTGATTGTTCTATTGTTCTGTTGTCTAATTTTCTAAAACAAAGTAAACGTTATTTTGTAGGGTTTTATAGTTAAAAAAGAAAATATTTTTGGTTGAAATCAGATGTGGGTAGTTGGATTGTAGGTACTCGATTTGATTATTTGTTTGTTTGAGTATCTTTCTTCCTAAGGCAACCATAATTCTTCCCATAGTTCTTAACGTGATCCACTGTTAACTATTCGTATTGAACACTGCCTCCATTATTGTTAATATTAAATAAATTAGGAGAACCTTAATAGAGTAATCTGCAGTTACACTGCTTCTGGAATTAAGCAAGAATTAGAACTGCCGTGTTAGTTTCATCGATGTTGAAATAGAATTTTGTAATACAAAAACGTCTTTTATATTTGTTTAGATATCGTCTTCCGGATTGTATATCTTTGATACTTTATTGACAATGCTCTATTGCATCTATCCTTAGAATATGCAGATTTGCTCCAGCTATTTATGGCGCAGTAGTTGTCGTACCCAAAATCATCCCTCTTCGACATTGGTAAGACTATTACCAATTACTGGAATTCCTAAAATTATTGATTTATGGTGTGTTGTGTTCAGGGTTCAATATTAATTTTATTTATCACGCCGAGAACTCACTGCAAGCTAGCCGGTTACATTTAAATAAGGATCGTTGTATTTATTATGAAACTTCAATTATTATATTTGGTTCATTACGGTAAAGTGATAGATAAGAGGAAAAACTGAAGATAGCTTAAGTATACTTTTTTTTATGAGAATCTCAATATATTGTTGTGTTTCCACGCATCTAACAATCAGAAAAAACAACAGAAACTATGGGACTAAATCTTCTCTAATTAATCATAACTTGAGGGATTAATGCTTTTGGTCAGTCAGTCAAATTAACTATGGCGGAAGACGGTGAGGACAACTGGAAACTAATGAGTTAAGGATGCTCTCAATGTGTTGGTAAAAGGTTTAATCCATCTTTGAGATGTGTAACTGGAAACTAATGAGTTATTAGAGATGACCAATACAGTGAATCCTATCTAATTAACCTAATTAATATGATTTGAATCATATGTTTTTGTAGGTGTTGGTTGTTCAGTCGAGAGCAGCGTACGGGTGGTTGTCTTTGTTACTGCCATTACATACCTCAGCATCTACCATCTCATATGGTGAGCTCTTTTAATTCTTATCAGTATGACTTTGTGCTTCGCTGATGAACCTTACCTTCAATTCGTGGATTTCAGTGTGTCGTGCTTCATGTTTTTTTTTTTTTTTGATAAAGTTCGTGCTTTATGTACAGTAGTAGGATCAGTTTAATCAATCATGCTTTGCATGAGGATAATATCCTGGCTTTGCAATCATTTTTTTTTTATGTTCAACACCGGCGTCAACCAATATTGATGCCCCAAGGAAGAGGTTGCCAAAAGGGAACTGGTAAACTAAACATTATCACTTTTGTATGATCACTGAATTTGTATTTGCAGCTGATCCCATCAATATACCTAGATAGGTGTTGCTGATTCTGGGAACTTACCTTATAGATGGGGTAGATATGCTCAGTTCAGTTTAGCAGAGGTAAATCAGATGGCCAATAAGCTTACTGTTAGAAAAGCTACGTATTCGAGTTTATATCATTCTTCTATAGTATTCTATTGGTTTTACCTTTTGGTTTCATAGGATAAATCAAATACACTTTTTCTTCCGAGTTGTTTTTAAATATGCCAAGGCTTTGCGTTTAAAACCAACTAATTTACGTTTGGTTATTCTTTTCTTAAGCAAATTTCAGGTAGTGAAGATCTGGTTAGGATGCTGACACTTGCATCTCCTGTGAAAGTAATTCACCCTGGAAGAAAGGACATTTGTGTGCAAGAAATCTGCACCGAAAACCCAGCTAACAAATCTTTGTCCTTTGGCAGATGTATCTTAACAATCTATATCCTTACATACTTCAGTTTTGGCTTTAACAATCAACAAGACAGTACCATGTATGGCTTTGAATTAGTTTTCTCCTAAATTTCTATAGAATCAACAAGACAGTACCAGTAATTACCACTTTATGGCTTTAACAATCATAAAGTGACGTTAATTCTTTAATCTTCAATTAGTTTTCTCCTAAATTTCTATAGAATCTTAATAGGGGTGTAGTGTGGGAAATCCTGCTACTACATATGGCTTTGAATTTCTCTCAACATTAGCAATATTAGAAAGACACGTTTATACAGAATTGATTATCGTGGTGAACAAATAAATATGGAACACGGTATGTATTCAGTTGATGAAGCTAGTGAACTGCCATAACATTTGTTGTGGGTGAACCAAGGAGTTCAAAGGGTATGTTTACTTCTTCCTTACATGGTACAATACTAAAAAATGGCTGGCAGAACACAGAAGCTGCACCAATTTGTTGTTCAGACTACGAATCAGATTCGAATAGAGAAAATATTATTTGTCTTTTGATATTGCAGGTGATAATAAATGGAATTCTAGAATGTGTTTTTACTCAATTCACCATGATTTTATTTTTCTTCATACCTGTTTTATTTTGTTATTGATTTACATTCTTTTTCTTCAATGAATGCTTTTAATTTCCTGATCCCAATTAGTCTCTTTCGTTAATGATTTAATATAGAAGGCCGGTGCTGGAATATTATCGAGCACCAACTTTGAGACCTTCACCTGCCAATGCCAAAGAACAAAGTGATTTCACATCTTATTGTCATCGATAACAACAGAATTCTATTATTTGTGGTAATTACTGATTAGTTAACAGACCTTAACCAATCAAAACCGTCGGTCAATCTTCATTTTTATTTAAATATCATTGAATTTGGACCCGGATACTTAAAGAAGGTGTATGATGTCGTCCGTAAGGCATGTGGAAACATGATTGGTCATAGTGGAATTCATAGCCGAGGTTCCTAATATCTTTTCCTCTTGAACAGTATATTGAGGAAAAATTGCGTAGTCAAATTGCATGGTCTAATAGCAAGGATCGAATATATTTAAGCTTCTTCAGAGTTTCTCTTATAGAAATGCTCGAGTATATTGAAAAAGATTATCTCTGGAAATAAATTCAATTTCAAATATTTGCATAAAGCCTAAGTACTAAAATTGCATATTTCGGCTGTACTAATTGCATAACTGATGAGCTCTAGCAATTTTGGGTTTTAACAAACCCCAAAAGATGTTTGTACATGCTAGAGTCTAATATGAGAATGACAAGATGCTGAGTAAGTTTCATCCTTTATCTCTGTAAATCTCACTATAATAATCCCAACCATACTTTATTGGAGTTCTTTTACTACTCCTGCCTTTATTGGACAAGAGGTGGGCACTACTTCTTCCTTTAAAATTTTTCCACCGCCGGGGCCGTAGGTCCCGGCCCCTTCTGGTTACTATAATGGGACCGACTAATTAAATATGCTCCCGACTAACTAAACATGTATGCTCCTAACTATTATAGGCAAGACTCACTAAAATTTGTCCACCGCCGGGGCCATAGGCCCCGACCCCTTCCGGCTACTATGATCCAACTAATTAAACACGCTATTGTGACCCGACTAACTAACACACACTATAATATGACACGACCAACTAAATATAGAGACCGTTCTGCAATGATGCGACTAACTAAATATGTTCTTGACTATTATGGATGGGACCAACTAACACACTAATTAAAATGTAGGCATTACATCTTCATTTAAATTTTCTCGACCGTCGGGGCCGTAGGACCCGACCCTTCCGGCTACTATGATCCAATTAATTAAACACGCTACAGTGACCCGACTAACTAACACATTATAATATGACACGACCAACAAAATATTTTTATTGTTCTACTATGACCCAACTAACTAAATATGCTCTCAATTATTATAGACAGGACCAACTAACATACTAATTTAAATATTGGCACTACATGTATCTTTAGATTTTTTCTACCGTCGGGGCCATAGGACCCGGCCCCTCCGGCTATAATGATCCATCTAATTAAACACGCTACTGTAATCCAACTAAAATTCTATGGAAATATACTGGTCGACCGACCAAACAATAAACGAAACTCTAAAACAATTAAGCCTCGACAGAACATGGAAAATCGATAAGAAGTCATAAACACGTTTCGAAAATCGACGAGAGGTTTGATATATCACTAATCTATAGCAGAGTGGTGTTTTTTCCAATCTGCCGTCGGTTGTCCTGAAGACAGATCTGGCCGTTCATTTTTGGTGTGGTGGTTCAAAACACAGTTGTTTTTTTTTCCAAAACGTGTCTTACCCAGGTCCAAGGTGTGCACGTGGAGTACTTATATGTCTTACTAATCAACCTGTTCGGTTTTTAACTTCCGAAAGAGTGGAAACCAACTCCAAGTTATATAACTGCACCATCATTACTTTTCCTTTAACCAGTTTCATTTCTTCGTTTTGTCTTTATCGCTCACTTTCTTCCCTATTTCAACAGCATCATTTTCGTTTATTTTCATTTATGTTAAATGTAACTTTTTCTCCGTGTTCTTAGATTGATGGATGGGGTGACAAATGTTCCCTGCACATGGCGGTCCAGATTCCCTGTTACATTTGGAAAAGCCTCAAACTCACCTACCACTGAGTTCGTAACAATGGGATGCAGCCATGCAAGGAGGATCAAAAAGGTATTTTTCTTCTTCTATTCTCTGTAAGTATTCAGAACAGCGTGGTGCGGCGAACAACAACTCAAAAAAACTCCACCTATAAGCCGCATAACTCCCTCTTTAACTTCCTAAAAAAACTGGAAACCACCTCCAAGTTGCATTTTTGTTTTTTGTTTTGATCACTTTCTTTAATTCTTTCCTTCTTATAACCACTTTGATCTGTTGCAATTTTTGGATAAGTAAGTTTACTTCATCTTCCCAAGTATATTTTCATTTTCGTTGTGCTCCGTAGTTTGCGGTTTGTAGTCTGAAACCTTAATAAATGTTATTTTCCTTCGACTCGCTAGATTGTAGATTCAGCAGTGAATACCACTATTGTTCGGAGAGAAATCAGATACCTTTAATCAAGGTTTGGTTGTTTACCGTTTTACTATCTTGCTGTCCCATCGTTGTCGCTTGAATGTGTTTTACTGTGTTTTGGTTATTTTTAATTGTTATTTGTGTCTCACAAAACTATGGTTACCCTTTTACTATCTTGCTTTTCCTTAATTGTTGCTTCAACTTGACTGTGAAGTTCAAGTGATTAACCATTTTTGTTTGTGTGTTTAAAGACGCGGATATGGATTTAGGTTCCATAAAGTATATTCATAACTACATCTACCAAAGACATCAGCGAACAGAGATGGCGTTAAAGAGTGTGCGCGACTTTAAGGCAGTGAAGTATATATACAGTTACATCTATAAATGCCATGATCACCGACAACTGCCCGAGTCGGCTAAAGTGTAAATAACGTGATTTACTTAGAAGTCTGAGTTGTTCAATGT
This sequence comes from Papaver bracteatum, assembly GCA_023529315.1. Classification (NCBI taxonomy): domain Eukaryota; kingdom Viridiplantae; phylum Streptophyta; class Magnoliopsida; order Ranunculales; family Papaveraceae; genus Papaver; species Papaver bracteatum. The sequence goes on from JAJJWX010005130.1 coordinate 1,451,970, forward strand.
TTTTCTGTGCTTTAATATAATGGATATGGTGAGTTCTTATAAACCACCGATCACTGTTCTCTTATAGCAGTCGCTACCGTGATAGCCAAAAGGGATAATTCAATGTTTGGTGTCCATTCCGGTGTCAAATTCGTTATTGATTTTTTCTGATCTAATTTTTCCCTTGACTGCCATTTTCCAATGTTTGGAATGTAATGCTACCAAAAATGGAAATTAGTAATTTTCTTAAAAGCTTGGTAACAATGAACCTTTGTGGTTCTTGCCGATAGATCAGTGGTGGGAGTTTAAATTTAATTAATTCTTCTTCAACCTCCTCCTGCAAGCTTTTTAAATGTTGTTCCCTGAATGGAAATTTATGTCTCTCTTTTTTCTATCTATTGCTTTTCTTCGAATTCTTTCAATTTGAGTATCTGTTTAGTTTTTATATTTTTCATCGGTCAAATAGAAAATCCGAGAAGAAAGGCTACCCGAGTATCTGAGAAGCACCTGCTCTGCTTTGAACATGAAGTCCGAACAGGCTCCACTGTTATAGTGTTATTTTGCATAATCATCATTCAATGACCAGTAATATACGTGCAGTATTTGTGTCTAAACCAAAAAAAAAAAATATATACGTGCAGTATTCTATTCAACTTTAATACCTTCTACTGCTCACTTTGAAAGCATCCACATAATTTATTAGTGATGAAAGTATTCTGTACATTTAATTAACATTTACCTCTTATGGTAGTGTAGATAAATTTTTGGTTTATAATGTCAGATTACTTTGCTGCAATACTAGTGCTAATGCCAAAGGCCCCTGCATCGAAGCCGCACGAGCGGTTGAAAAATCTTGCACCAAAATCATTTGGATATGCCGGAAGAGCAAATGTGTACCCTCCACCCGGACATTAAAGTAGCAGTTGTAATCTATTTCACTATTCATTCTTTTCTTTGTGGTTAAACTTTCGAAAATGTATACCCTGCACTCTGAATCTTCGATTGCAATACCTAGACAGCGGTGAAGAAAATGTTTCCCAACTTCATAACTGGAAAACTACACATGCTATGATTGAGCTGCCAATCTTCACTCAAAACTCAAAACCATGACGCATAACATTGTGAATTTGATGCGGAAAGTAATGATAAACTTGAGTGTGCACCTAATCATTATGAATCTGAAACTTATTATGAATAGTTTAAGCTGAAAGTAATGTAACCTTTCCATATGAATTCAACTCTTTAAGAATATCCGTAACATTAAAGGATTCGCTGAAAACAAGACTAAATACTTAAGATCGCCGCGCCGAAGGCGCACGAGAGGTTGAGCCCAGGCCGAAGGCCTGGGTGATACCCTAGTACCTATATAAGGAAACGTGGTGGTTATGATTAGGACATTCGTGTTCGTAGGATTCGGCGATCCTGGGGCCTTAAATAGCTGCTAGGAGATGGGAAAAAAATTAATTCGGGAGACATAGCCACCGTCGAATTGGCCGATCCTGTGGCCTGGAAATAAAGGCCGCGAGAGTCTTCATGTCCGCTAGATCCTTGGGAGTAATTCAGAGCCATCCGATTGTCTCTTCCAAATTCTTCTTTTACCTAACGCAAATAAGTGAAGTGAAGATCGATTTGTTTTCTTTTTTTTCTTACGAAAAACTTTTCTCTGGCTGAGGAACAATCAATCGCCACTATCAACAACAATCAATCACTGCAATTCAAAAAAATCCACAATTGGCGCAGATTTCTTTTCCGAACCCTAATTTTGGGTACTTGATTTTGAATGATTGAAGTAGGTTTGTCTCGAATCAACAGTTCAGAGAAGATGATAATAGTAACATTGGAGTTAGGGTTTCTGTTGAAATTAAGGTTTCATATTTGTTATTGAAGAAATCGTGAATCTCCTCCGGGTTTCTTACTTCTTCTCTTGGTTCTCTGAGAAACTCTGCCGCTCGATCACCACCACCATCTCCTTCTTCATCTTCTTGCATTGAATCAACAGCAAAGTACCCACCAACACAATATGACGAGAATCAATCGAGCCGAACCCACCACCACCACTATCAACAAAAATCGATCACTTCAATTCGACATAATTCACAAAGAAGAATAATGATAAGGGTTGAGAGTTCTTGGATGATGATAAGGGTTGGGTTGAGATCAATTTGCAACCAAATGAAGAAATCGATCGTTAAAAAATATTCCAGGTTCAAATATTCCCATCTGAATTTTCTTATTTAATCTGTTTCGTTCTTCATTAATTAGTATACTATGGGGTTTTTTAGATTTATCATCATTAGCTGTAGATGTATTCAAAATTCTGATTTTTTTTAATTGGTTGAACTGCTGGTTTTGAATCTTGAATTGAGTCGAAGTTACAAACCCTAATTATATTTTTGGGGATTTTGTTTGCTTATTTGCTGGTTTTTGGTGATGTATTATATGTTTAGGATTCTAATGTTGGGTTTTGTAATACAATAGTGTTGATTTAAGTCATGGGTATATGAGAAATACAGAACTTGAGAAAACAATGAAGAAATTTGCTCATAAATGCAGTGCCATTGCTAGACTATACAAGTGTGATATTTTCAGATACAAAGGCAACTCCTTTATGTGTTATTTTGGTTGATTGTGAATTTTTGTAGGAGCTTTTACTGACTTGATCTTTTGGTTCTCTAGCAATGGCTGTGATCCATCACCATGATAATACCTTAGAGAACGGGAGTTGGTATTGCTGCAATGGATAGAAGGAATGAAGCTGCTGATATGCTGTTCTTACGAAGAATGAAAACAAGCAGGGGATTATTTCATTACTGAACAGTAATCTCTTCCTCTGATTAAGTTCTGTAATATTATGGGTGCTTATGGGAAACCTCTTGACAATCATGTTCTTGATGTTCCCTTTTTTGTTATGCAGGCGCAACTAAAATATTAGTACTACCTGATAACCCTATCAATGCTGCAATTTCATTTTTATGCAATTTTGGATTGCCGCTTTACAATAGGTAATGTAACACAAAACATTGATTTTCTAAAACAAAGTAAACATTGTTTTGTAGGGTTTTATAGTTAAAGAAGAAAATATTTTTGGTTGAAATCAGAAGTGGGTAGTTGGATTGCAGGTACTCGATTGGAATATTTGTTCGTTTGAGTAACTTCCTGATCTTCCCAAGGCAACCATAATTCTACCAATTGTTCTTAACGTGATCCATTGTTAACTATTGGTACTGAACACTGCCTTCATTATTGTTAATGTTAACTAAATTAGGAGAACCTTAATCGAGTAATCAAAATTCTAGCTTTTTCTAATTTCTGGAGTTCTATTATCAGTTGAATGTGATTTCATCATAGATTCTCTTTTATGTTTAGTTGATTTCATACTCGTGATGTTTGAATTTTGGGTTTTGTAGGTTTGATTTTCAGGACATTTATAATTCATGAGACTGGAATTAGGTTCTGAAAAATAGCCATTCGATGTACAGATTGATACATGAACTTATATATTGTGGGTTAATTGCAATTCAGGTTGCAGGAACTTAACAAAGGTATGTACAAGGTCACCCCTAATTAATATCGTGGCTAACAGTGGATGGTTATGATGGAAGATTTTACACTAACTCAACTTATTTTGCAACATTACAATGTATGGAACTAGATATTCAAAATTTATAGAATTAATTAGGAATATAATTAATAAGGACTACATAAAGACGTTTCCATAATAAGGACGAACATCATGTTTCCGTAATGAAACTCATATACTCTCTTTTCTTTTCCAAAGTCAGTTGATTCCTATTCTTTTCTTCTCCTCTTCCCCGGTTGTATTCCTTCAGATTCTTAATTATAAGATTAATTATTTCAGGGGGCAGCTGGATGATGTTCGATGCTTGGTTACATTCGTGGCCTCTTTACTATTGGGAATGGTAGAAAGAATGTGTAGAAGCTGGCGCTGCCAATTACAGTTGATGAAGGATGAATATTTCCATGGGAATTGTTAATATTCAATGAAACATGTAAGGGTTTTTTGTTTGCTATTCCTACTGGATTCTCTGATGTAGTTAGGCTTGATGTTGTATGTTAAATTGTGGCTGAATTTTCTATACAAAATCTGTTTTAGCCAAAATTTCCAACTGGCAGGTAATTGCAGAGTTACTAAATCACACGGTCTCTTTGGTTTTGGTTTTGTAGGGGAGCACGAAACTGAATATAGGTAAACCATCATGTTTACTGAATATTTAATGGATTCAATGCTCTAGGCAACAATATTGGGTTCTTTTAACTACTCCATTAGATGTTTGTGTTTGCTAGAGAAGTGTTATTTCCCAATTTGCAGGTAATTTGGCTACGAGTCTATTCGATATCAATCTATGAAGAACTGTATTCAATTTCATCTTCAAATGTTCGATCCCTTAGTTGCACAATCTATTTGATGCATAACAGATTTTTCTTTCCCTAACAGTTTTATCTAATTGGTTGCAGAGATTAAATGGACCGTGCATTTGGGGGAAAAAGGTCCATTATGGAGTCTTGAGCTTCATTTTAAAGACTGTAATAACAAAAAAAGGACAATAATGATTTTGGCAATTGGTTAGTGCGAAGAAATAGGTGGAATGTAGGTAAAAATATAAACGATATAATAACATAGTAAAGTCTCTCTTTCAAAGATGATTTAAATTTGGGTTTTTGGTTTAAGGTTTAGTTGTGTGTTGGATTTGCGTTTGGTTTGATTGATGGTTCAATCATAAGGTACATTTTTTTATTATTCTCCCTCACGCTCTTATTTTATTCATCTCAGGAAATTATGAGATGTTGTATGTTCATCACCGGCCGTATTGCTGATCTATTGACTACAGGTCATGATGGAATGAATCAGGTCATGGCGGAATGAATCAATGGCCATTGTCTTACAACTAAAAAACAAGAATATACAACTGTAGTGCACTGCTACTACGTAAAGTATGGATTCACGTTCCCGTAGTTCCTTTGTTTCTATTCAAAAGAAACAAATTATGAGTTAGTTTAAAATGGTGTAATGGTCACTATCTTCATGTGCATTACCATCTGCTTTAGTGTCAATTTATTTGCCTCCTTTGTTAACACAATGAAGTTGACTAAAGTAAGAAAACATCTCTCACAGGATGCTAACAATTCTTGGACTAAAAGGTAGCTTGCAACAATATCTGGGAGACTGTGATAGCGTGGCTTACGTACGGTGAGAAGGATGAAAGACCATGCTGGGGCGATTGTTTTTTGGCATTAGACAGTGAGTACCACAAAATTGTGAAGCTACCTGTATCAGATCTGGCTATAATGGAAGATGTACACATCCTAAAATAATTGGGTTTCTCTCTATCCTCTTTGCTTTTGATGTTCTGTTTTTTATTGTGTTTTAACTCAATAACGGGAACTGTGGTGTTTTAACTTAGTTGAGGTGAGTACTCTATGCTTAGGTTTTTTTCTTCTTTTGATTCTTCTGATCCATATGTTCGATGTCACTCTTTCTCTGCTACCATTAGTATCATAGGATGTATCTCTTTGCGAAATTTGGCTGCTATATATCAGACAAGAGTTTAAGAATTCTAGATTACTGTTTGGCCGAGAGAATAAGGAAGAATTGTCGTCTTTTTGGTGATTAATGGATGATATGCCACGTATTCATAGTCCATGCAGTTTCAAGAGATATGGATGTGAATTTTTTACAATGCTCTATATAATTGGTTTGCTTCTGTGATTTCAAGTGGTAAATTACGGTGCGAATTGGAACTCAATTGGATTCGAATATTGCTACAATGGATATCATACAAGATGGACATGGGAGGTCCATAGGAAACAATACTGGGACAGTATCTTATATTGTTTACTTATACCAGTTGGTTCAATCTACTGTCAAAAAATATAACAAGGTAAACTATTCTCCATTAAGATCTATGTATGAAGCTTTATTAAGTGTCCGAGCTAGCTTTAAAGAGACATTGATTGCAGGGACGTACAGATACTCGGCTCCATGATGTGATGATGTTGTGTTCGTTTTTATTGCTTATGATGTATCTCCTGATATTCAGCAGCCTTTGTTCAACAGGAAAAAGGTTTGTTCAAAACTTTGTTAGGCTTAAACCAAGAATTTTAGTAATACCTCAGGTTCAAATTTAGCTTTCAAAGCATCTGGTGGATTCGACTTCATGGTTTTACCTTTGGTTAGTATAACACTCTCATCTGTTCTTAATCAATCTATTCGTTTATTTCTCTGTTGTAGTTGGTGTTTTGCTGTGAAATAAGAGAATATGAGTTTATGATATACATTTGGTAGATAATTTGCTAATCACATTGTCAGCTATATATTTTGATGCCGATATGTCACAATGAACAATGATTTAGTTCCTTTTCTCACTCAGATACTGGCACCTATATATAGTTTGTAGAAATCTGAACTAATAAATGGTTTAAATCTGAAATGATAATTGGTTTGATCCAACCCAGTTCTTACTATTAAGTATTAATGCATCTTGGAATGTTTCTTCACTATAAGCATTTCGTGATTTAAGGTTTACTATCTACATTTAATTCATATTATTGCCATAATAATCTAACTAAAGTGATTTATGATTACGAGTAACGTGGTATATTAATTGAGTGGAGTGCGAAGACAACTTATCATTTGTGATTGACGTTTTTTAACTGGCTCTGCGACCCAGCCAAATTCTCCCAGAATGAAATTACATAACCCAAGTCTTTTCAGCTGAGTACCACTTGCAGGCCCTGGAGACAGTACCGGGTTCATGCCCTGAACTTTAGGTCTGTAACATGTTATCCAGTTATTTTATATTGATGTAACGAATACCTAAATTCTATAAGATGTCTTTCGTATGTTTTAGTTATAATCTTATAAAATCGTTTTGGGTTCTCAGATAACAACCACTGTAATCCAATTTAATTCTAAGTATATCGAAGTTAACGCAGGTTAAGATTTTTATTTTCTTAATTCGAGTTAAGAAATTTAATTAGAACTAGAAACACCAATCTCAAAGTGGAATTGTGTTACTTTGAATGCGTAGAAGGCCTGTTACCTGGTTATTATCACATGGGTTTTGTTTTAATGTTTTGATTTGATTTCCAATAATGTGTTTCGGCTTCATGTTTGTATGTAGTTTCTTGGATCAATTTATGAATCTAGCTAAAAAATTTCTTGATCAATATTGTTGTTTAGGTGGTTTCATATAGAATATGTCGAATAGAAGAACATGGGTTCCTTTTTCACAATTCCATCTGTATGGAGGTTTTGTAGAAGGTTTAAACCATCTTTGAGATGATTAACTAATATGATTTGAATATAGTGAAATCCAACCTGACTAATATGATTTGAATTATATCTTTTAATCTATGTAAGCTTAGAACAACTTTTCGAAAATCGACAAGAGGTTGAGCGCCGGCCGCAGGCCGGCGTGATACCTAGTCTCCCCTTTAAGGAAATGTGGTGGTTGTGTCCGGGACATGCGTGCCGTCGGATTCAGCGATCATGTGGCATGGATATATCGTCGTCCAGGGATATATCGTGTGCGTCTGTTGTTGACATATAATATTTGGGCGGCGTGGATGATGCCTTGGCCCGACCATTATTTCCCTAAACTAACGTGATGACCAGTGTTTAACTGTCTCCGGGATCGCTGGATCCGCGAGAGTACACCGTGGCCGTCGGATATGTTTCTTAATACCGACCATCAATTAAAAAAAAAAAAAAAACTTAAATCTTCGTTTCCTTAATGATTTCGAAAAAATTCTTAGTCTCCTTCACTGAATCACAACGACAACAACTCCTAGCCCTAATTTATAACCTTGCGTCAATCCCAAACTTTGTAAAGAAGTAGGTGTTTCGAGGAGAGGGATGAAGGCACTAGGGTTTTAATTGGGATAACGAATCTAGGGCTCTGACTGTAAATTGAATTCAGCTTTCCCTGTTCTCTTTCGATCTCAATAGGTACACAAGCGAAAACTCTTAACAAGGTATGAATTTGATTTTTTTTTAAATTCATAATGTTGAGCTCGGTCTGTGGTGTTTTGGCTAATTAATTGAGGGTTTTTGATTAATTGATGCTGGCGAAATTGTTTTTCGGGAACCATCTTTAAAAGTCAGGGTTTATGTATAATTGAAGAATTAGAAGCGTAATTTACAGGAGAGGCCCAATTTCACGGCTTAACAACAGTACCAATGGTCTTAATTTTAGTGATATCTTTTGAGAAGAAGAGTTCATAATTCAATTGAGGTGAGTTCTTCCTTCCTCTTGATATGACCAGCGTAACTGGTCAAATTGTAAGTAATCCCAATTCATGTATTTATATGATTATTTTTTTGGTTCATTTGATTTGATATTTGTTTGACGAATTTGCAGGTTGATAATAACTGTAGAGGAGATAAGGGATTTTTGGTTGGGTTAGCTTGGGAGGTTGAAATATAAAAATAAAGGTAATTAACAACAGAAGACACATTTTTTCACCCTGGTTACTACTGCTAATCCTAGCTTTTTAGTTAGTTGTTCATGGACATTAGAGTTGGCCTTGGTTGCTAGGGTAAGTTGAATCTATGATGGGATCGTGTTCAGGACCAGGATTTGAGGGTGAGAATCGAGATACCATGTGATTCTGGAAACTTGAGTGTGGGATGTGACTGCCGATGCATTAGAATTTCCAGTATTACATCGCTTCTTGGTTGCTCATATTGGATGAATAATAAGTCCTTGAGACTCCTGATGAAATGTTTATGTACCAGGTTTTCCAATTCAAATCTAAGTATGGTACGTTCTCATGGAAATGTAAATTTTGGTTCTCAGAGAATCATTTTAGATTGTTGATATTGTTAATATGATTGGCTCGCTCACTTGGTGTTTATTATTGTCCGAGTTTCTATGAATTCGGGCTAAAAATATCAGTTCCGCCAACTTATTTTTATGATGTACATACGTATAAACAAAACAAGTAGTATTTGCTGGTTTTTGAAATAATGTGACCAGATATTGGCAAAGATACCTCGATGGAGACAACTTAAAATCCAGGTTAGATTCTACAATGTTGAACAAAATTCCATTGCTCTTAATAATATACTATGATTTCTTAGGATTTAATTCAATTAATGTATTATTTTAGAATGTAGTTAAATATCTAAAAGCACATATGGCATACAGGCTCAAACCAAAAATGCTTATGACAAGGTGTATTAAATTTTGGAAGGTTCGAACTTTTTTTATTTCAATTTTTCAGGTAACAGGGAAAAATTTAGGTGTTTAAAAGAGGTACAATAGTAGGGGAAAATTAAATTATAGTGAGTATGTGCAAAAAGTGCCTGAAAAGATAGAGAGGGATAGTTAGTCTCCTTGGAACCTCTACAACCTATAATTATGCTGTTACTGCTCTCCTCCTACTGCTTAACCATTGTTCATTTGCCGCAGGTTATTATTTCAATGAAATGACTGTGATTCCCTTGGTTCAGATTTTACATGATCCATGTACTTCTGTCGGGCTGTAGGATTGTTTGCAAGGAAACTGAAACTTAATTCATTTACGAGAGAGAATGATGCTATATAGCTTGCCAGGTCTTCCATACAGTAATAGCTGGTAAGAACATATTGGGAATTGGCGGTTGTCTTAAATTTCTAAGGTACAACCCCTTCTTAGGTACAACCTCTGGTAAGCTCGACCAAACTATCCATATCTTCTAAATATTATGAGGCATCCTGTCCAAATTCACCCAATTATGTTTGCTAATGATCTTTAAAATTGATGTTGTTGTTGGTACATTGAAGCTCATACTCTGGTGGAGCTACAATGAAGGTGGATGATTTTTCTTCTTCTTCTTGATCTTTAATTAAGGTAAACAACGATTCTTATTTTATATATAATTAGAGTATGCTGGATTACATGTATGTCATCAGATCCCCTTATTCATGTTAATGTAAAGAAGCTTTTGACAAATTTGGAAGTTACAAAGAGGCATAACTGGAAGGAGTGTCGGAATTGAGAACTGACAATCGTGGGCTTGAGGTACATGTTTATGGTGAGTATAATTTACATGTTTTGTTAGTTTAAAGGTTTTGGATTTCAAGTTCATGTATTTTCAGATTGTAAATTAGTGATTCAGAAGTGCTAATTGGATATATGCTAATTTGATATTATATCTCTTTAGTAAATTGTTCAGTATTCATTTGCAATGAACACCATTTGCTCTCATTACAGAGCTTGCATATATGTGCTTATAAATTCGGGACCTGTAAAAGTCTCATAACTCCTGGAATTGTGTAGATGTTTCTGAGAATTATGATTGGGAACTCTGTTGCAACTTCGTACCTAAATTAGTGATTGCCGAGCTCTATGTGCTATGAGAAAATTATTATCAGTTTACTTGAGTTATCCCGGTAACTCGATATATTTGATTACAATCTGGTAACTTTAAATTAGTGATTGTTCTTAGGATCTAATCTATAAATTCCCAAGAACAGGTAGCATAATTTGGGTAGGACTTCTGCACGTACAGATGTCAATTGTACAATTAGAAGATTTATAATGTTGGCTTTCTTTCAATAGGTGTCGGTGGTTGGCCAATCGGATTGAGGGAGTCACTGTGTCTGCTCTTTGGTGATAACAAATCCCTTCATGATCAAGGTATATATAATGAATATTTGAAATTTCAGTTCATTTAGAGTTCAGTCAGTAATTATTCAATTACTAAACTTTTTCTTACAAGTTTGTAACATTTTGAATGTTTGATGTTCTTTTTATGCGTGCTTACCATGTTCATGTATTAATTTTGTGTTATTGCAGGATGAAATACATTCTTTTATATGCTTCCTGGGATCAATACTTTTCTGCTTCTGGTAATCCTGCTAGAAATTTGATAGTGTGGTGATCGTGCTAGACTATACACTGTACATGCTTAGTGAGAGCACTCACATCAGGTATTTATCCGCTTATATTTTTCTTTGTTTTCACCTTCAAAGACGTGATAGTCCTATTCCGAACTTATTGGAGGAGCGAGAGATGCATCATGAAATGTAACTGAACCTACATCCAACATGATACTAATATTATCTTTAGTCTTCTTCGTATTTGAAGAATCTAGGGTTTATATTGGATGTGTCAACTTTAAAATTTGAGTGATGATGATATATTGGGTTTTGCTATTTCAAATATCAATGAGTAAACATGGGAAGTTGAGCTATCATGATTATGAACAACCAATTAGTACGCATTTTAGTTTTGGGTCTTCAGTAGGATCCATATATTTTGGTTTACAACATCTTATCTCATAGAGGATAAATCCATCAATTCATCTGTTCGAATTTTGTTTGAACCAAAATTTTGTCGCATCGCAAAAATAGAATCATTAAAGAAGTTGAGTAATCACAAGGAAAACAAGGTGTTAGTTTTATTGTTGGTTTTTGTTTTTTTTTATCAACCAAAGAGGTGATAGGCGTGGATAGTATCATCATATATCGAAGCATCAAAAGTTGTTGCAAACGAGTTATTTGTCACGGTCTCTTGAATAATTTGGTTTCTGTATGCCGATGGTGCATGTATGGAAAGTTTCTGTATATTGACTGATCCTAGAACGTTCAATTGTGTCTCCAACTCATTGTCTGTAGTTTAGCAAGCTCATATATGTACAACTTTGTTTTAACTAAAGATTTTTATTAGCTAATCTTTTTTGTTTGCAGTGTGATTGTGGAAGACCTTACGTTCCTAGAAAAGACCTACAGATTTGGGCACCACTTAACTTATATGGGTTTTCTTTTAGTATCTATATCTATCATTCTCGAATCCTTTCCTGGGATGGTGGTACTCTGGGAACTTGCCTTAAACAGCATGTCGAGGCTTGAGGTTCGTATAAACTGCTCATATGTTTGCTTTTGCTACTGTGCGCCCCTGTCCTGCTTTACATTTGATGAAGTTATAATCGTAAGAATAATTATTCATTGATTTTATTAGGTAAACATGGGATTAAATGATGTGGATGCTGCTGTGGTGGATAGCTTGAAAAAGGCATAATTTGAAAAAAAGTGATGGTGAGTTTCAAAAATGTTACCTATTTAATTTTTTTTTGCTCACAGTAGCCTATTAATCATATGCAATGGACTTATGGTTGATGAAGCCATTACTCTTGATGGATTTATTAGCTTCCCCTTTATAACGAACATGTTGTAGTCCTCTTAGAAGCTTAATGTGCTTCACAAAAACATATCTTTGAGATTTTAGGGAATACAAAATTACATATAACACAAAAGAACCTACTGACCAAAACCACAGTTTCAGTATATAGGATGATGGAGCATGGATTATTATCCCCAGAACGAGCAAGCAATAGTTGCTATCAAACTAATTAAACACGCTACTGTCACCCGACTAACTAACACGCTATTAAACACGCTATCAAACTAACAAACACACTAAAATATAATACGACCAACTTAAAATGTGGGCACTACATCTGCCTTTAAATTTTCTATCCGGCTACTATGATCCAACTAATTAAACGCGCTGCCTATTACAGATATGACTAACTAACGTACTAATTTTAATGTGCGCACTACACCTGTCTTTAAATTTTCTCCACTGCCGCCCCCTATCCGGTTACTAGGGTCCAACTAATTAAAAATGCTATTATGACCCGACTAACTAATGCACTATAATATGGTACGACCAACTAAATATTTGGGCACTACATCCACTTTTAAATTTTATCCACCTCCTTTAATGTTATCCAACTAAATGACAGGACCACCTAAATATTGGGACTGAGTAATTAAATATGCTCCAGACTAAATAATTATGCTCTATTTGATACTCTTTGGTTGCTTGATCTGTGAACCTACTTTAACTTTCTTTAGCTACTTTGGATTTGCCCTCTTTTTTTCTCGCACTCTTACGCATAAACCTCCTAGTGTATTCTCAAGTCTGTTGGTTTTGACTTCTTAATTCCTTCCTAGATTGTTCTTATGAGCTATGCTTTAACAACACTTTGATTTTTTAAATTCATTTTTACGCCTTCTCTCACCTTTGCCCACCGTATAATAATCTTTTGATTTCCTTTTCATTATTTTAATTATATAACAATTTGGCAATTCCTTCTCCTCTTTTTTAGTTTAAGCCCATCTGTTTTGTTTACCTACTCTTGTGCAGGCCTTTTTCTTTAAGCCCATTTTCATCTCTACATTAATACAAGCTTCTTTATCCTCTCACCAAACTTCAAAAGATCAATCTTAATCCTTTCACTTAACAACTATCACAACAAATACCACTCAAATTCAGTCACAAAATCTCCCAACTTCCAATTAAATTCATTCACAAAACTTCACAATGACCATCCTAGTGCTGAATTGTCGTGGTATAAATCTCCCTCATGCGATTCAACATTTAAAAGGATTGGTTACCCAATATAAACCTAGTATAGTATTCCTTTCTAAAACTCTAGCTAAGGAGAAACACATGAAAAGCTTATCCTCAACCCTTCATTTCAATAACTACTTCATCGTGCCAAAAATTGGAAATCGAGGTGGACTCTGCTTAATGTGGGAAGACAAACTAAATATCCAAATTCTACTACATTCACAGAATTACATCCATGCAAAAGTGACCCCACCACCCCCTGAGCAACCATGGTTTTGTACGGGTATATATGGCCTACCGTATCCATATACCAGGAAAAATCTATGGCAAGAATTTCCAACAATATTCAGCAGTTTAAACTCTTCCATGCCTTGGCTATTAATAGGAGACTTCAATGACGTACTAGATCAGTCGGAAAAAAAAGGAGGAAGACAAGTAACATATGCCCAATCTCAACCACTACTAAATCTAATGGATCATATGGGACTTATGGATCTAGGTTTCCGAGGAGACCCATACACATGGCCAAACAACTAAATGGGGGAAGACAACATCCTAGAAAGACTAGATAGAGCTATAGTAAACCAACACTGGAGGACGGCAAATCCACATGCAGCAGTTACTTATCTCCCAAGAATCGCTTCTGATCACGCACCAATATTATTACAAGAGAAAATAATTGACTGGCATGGAGAAAAAAATTACAAATTCGAACACTTATGGCTCTCTTATCCACAAATCAAACAAGTAGTTGATTCGGCTTGGGAATAACAACAAGATAACGAACCGACCCTCGACCTCCAACTCAAACTCATTACAACCGGGAAATGTCTCATGGAATGGAACAAAGTAACGTTTGGTCACCTGCCAACTATGATAAAAAAATCAACAACCAAGATAAAACATGCTCAACATCAATGTGCCACCCAACAAGGCCTAGCCTGAATACTTTGGTTACACCAAGAAAAACAACTAAGAATAGCTCATGAAGAATTGTTACAATGTCATGCGACATACTGGCAACAAAGATCGAGAATTCAATGGCTACAATCAGGAGATCACAACACTACCTTCTTTCACACGAAAGCTACAATTCACATAGCATGTAACAACATACAACAACTACAAGACTCACAAAACAACTGGATTGACAAGAAAGAAGACGTTGTTCAGCTCATTCTAGATCACTTCTCTCAACAATATACGGCACAACCTACAGTAATAAACGAAGATCTATTTACAAATATCAGACCAAGATTAACTCCCGGACAATCGTAGCTACTTACATAAAGGAAGTAACTATAACAAAAATCAAGCAAGCTTCTTTTCAATAAACTGAAAGCGCCCTGGCCCAGACGGATATACAAGTAAGTTCTTCAAAGTTTTGGAAACAACTCACACCAAACTAATAGCAATGGTTAGAAGTTTTTTCAATGATCTAAATATGCATGACGATTATAGACAAGACCAACTAACACACTAATTTAAACATGCGCACTACATCTGCCTTTAAATTTTCTCCTCGGCCCCTTCCGATTACTATGATCCAACTAATTAAACACGCTACTGTGACCCAACTAACTAACACACTAAAATATGACACAACCAATTAAATATTGGGACCGTTCTGCTATGGCCACAAACTGAACTTTGCATATTGATTCTTTAAGTAAATCTCCATATTATATTTTTCTACTAAGAATATATAAATTGTGAATCGACGAGAGGTTGAGCGCCGGCCTGCAAAAAAAAGTAAGATGCTTCATATAAAATCTAAGTACAAAATAAAATAAAAGAGGTTCACAAACAGAAGAAGAAAGCAATTAGAGAATCTTAACCACAAAAATAAAAGTAAATGAGTATCTTGGTAGTGCTTGATTTGCACTTCCAAGATATCTAATTCAAGAAACAATCCTGTCTAAACAAAATCAAGCAATGTCGGAGTAGATAACATTAAAACAACACTTACAACGATACAATGGTTGTGAAATCTTATACAGATTACTACTAGCAGAATCCAAAACCAAAACTTCTCCAGTAGGAAACACTTCAACTGAGTATGGTTAAATTCCAAGTTTACTCCTATCAAAAACTGTCTCTACATTATACCCACTCTCAAATTTCACCATTGAACGACCAAAAATTGCTGTAATACAAAACTCATTAACAATTATCAGCAATAACAACTGGAATGTAATCAAAAGAAGAAAACAAAAACAATGTGGCATGTTTTAGACCCTTTTACCTGTTTTGGTGTTACTAGATTTTAGTGACCATAACCATTTTATAAGTGGAGATAGTGCAGTTGACACAAATATGCTCACAATTACTACAAACAAACAAACAAAAGATGAAACTTTGAGTCAAAAACAGATAAGAAAACACACACACACAGAGAAAAGAGAAAAAAGTTACTTACTTACAGGAGCTTCAGCAGAAACTAAAGAGAAACCAACAAATAAAACGATAAAGATGAAAATTAAAGCAACCCCATGTTTCCCCATGACACAAATCCTCAAAATTATCTGATATTCTAGCTATTCATCGTCAGAGAAAACCCTTTTATCATAAATTGGTTACCTTTGATGCTTTTTGGGTTGTTAGTGATGATGAAGAAGAAGCTTTGTTGAGTGAGTGGGGGTAATAATAAGAAGGGGGACAAAGAGGGGTTTGAAAGAGGCAATGAAGAGGATGTGTTTATTTTTAATAGGAAATTTAGTTATCAAGATGTGTTGAAGAAGATTAATTTAGTAAAGAAAGTAACGAGTATGGAAATGTTTTAACAGTGAAAGAAAGAATCGTATTCTTCTGATTGTTATGTCTTAATTCAGTTCTTACTTTCTTAACTTAGTCTTAATTATTTTTGTATAGTTTAACTTTAATCTTCTTCTTGCCATTGATAGTAAATATTTTCTCCGATAAGAATTAACAAAATTATTAAATGGCTTGCTAAAGACATTCTTTAAATTTTCGGATTGGTAAGGAATTTTCTGCCCACTTGTTCACACACTTCAAAATATCAAGAATTAATTGGGGGCCTCGGAAAATAATTAGGGGCCTCACCAAATTTATACCCACTCTATTTATGTTAGGGGTTTCCAAAATATAGTAAAATTACTATTTTTCCCTTCATTTATAATAAAACTTGAAAATCTATTCACCCTTAACCCCAAGCCTCCATTTCATTTCCATCTTTTAACCAAAAAAAATGGAATCTTTTCTCCCTATCTCTAAACTATCTTCTCTTCCATTGACGACACGAAGAAAAAAAAATCATTTACAGTTAAAGGGTCGTCAACCCGAAAATCCTAACGATTTTTCATATACATATAGAGACTATGAAAAATCGTTAGGATATATGAGGAGGAGATAACGACCTTAATTCTGGTTTTTCATTTTTTTTGCTCTAAGCTAGAGTCGTTATCGAAAAATAGCAATATATAACGATCCTTTGCGAACGACCCCATTTTGAAATTAACGAATCTACATGAATTTTTTTTGGAAAAAACGGTGCCCATTTTACTTGGCAAACGAACTACATCGGTTTTGATCCCTGCTGCTTCACAAGTATGGAGCTTGTTTTCAAGATAAACCGGTGAGTGATTCTTATCCCCAACTAGAATAACAACTAACATTTGTGTGACACCAATTGCATCCTTCATCCACATTACTTCATCGGAGATTTCATCTCCGATTTCCTTTGCAACTGCCTTTCCGTTAAGTTTCACTATGGGAAATCTAGTATTCGTTGACATCGCCACAGCAGTAATACTAGAATTAGAACTTCGACGCTGCATGCTGATTGAGGCACCAAAATCGTCAAGATTTCGAGGATGGAAAGAAAGAAAAGCTGGTGGTGATCTTAGACGAGCTGAAGCACTTCTTCGGACTCTATCGAATTTAGGAAGATGAGTTGTTGCAGTTGATAAAGAACAGCTTGATAATATAGTTGTCGCCATTGCTCAAGTGAAGATGATTAGAGATGGATTATAAGAATATAAAGGTATTTAGAGCAAAAGTAATGATTTGATGTAAATTAATGTAGCTAGATGTTTCTTTTATATATACTAAAGAGAAGAAGCAAAGAGATGTTGGATATTTTCAATAACATAGAAAATAAACCGGTTTTCATTTTTGGTTTGTCGCTATGATGGGGAGCGTTCTGTGTTGAATAAACACAATGGATGTTAGTTGGAGATGAAGAGACACCTCTAACAGGTGTGATGGTTCATAAAGGACACAACCATTCCCAATAGACACCTTATGTGTCTTTTGGAATTGAAGTGGCATCTCCAATAGGCATGAGTATCCCTATAAGTAGTGAAGGTAGTCTCTCATTGTTGATAATTTAAAAAAAAAAACTTGTTTTATCTCTTTCTAAAGCATCATCAGAATTCTTTCTAGTGTGTTCTTGATTGGGTCAAGGGGTGCAAACCTTGAATCCAATTTCTCTGTTGTAGGGCTTTCATTGTATCTGAAGGCATTATTTCGCATACCTGTTGCAATCGCCAATTGATATTGGGAGGGTAGAAATAATCGTCTAAAAGAAATCTTACGAGCCTTGAAAGTTTGGAGTACAACAATTTCTTTTAGTGTTTTCATCCTCTGTTAAATCACCTATATTTTCCAACAGTTTTAGACGATTAATTTTTTGACAACGGAGGATGAACGTTTGACTGATCCTGCTGTAATAGAGACACTGTGAGTGGTTCTGTTAATTCAATGAAATCTTTATTGGTTTCCATTAGTTGATTGAACGAGCGAAGATTGAAAGATGTTCACACTGTTTATTTGGTAGTAATCCAAATATATGGTTGGTCGTGTGGACATCAGAACCTACCGTTTGGAGTTTATGGAACTCATTAATTTTCTTAACTCCATTAAAATCTTTTCTTCCTTTTAATGCATGAATTTTATATAATTAATTCATGAAAGTTCGTCTTATTAACCAATTTGATTTCTTTTGTGGCTGGAGGAAAATTAAAACTAGAAGGACAAGAAAGGGAGAAATGACAAAATGCATTTTTGTTCCTGCCATTTGGTATGTACCGGTGGGATTCTTTGTAAGACGGAGAAAAAGGTTATTGCTAGAGGCAACAGTCATCGTAATCCTATCAGCTATATCAACGCTCTAAATATGAAATGATTAGAAAATTCCTAATCAAGAGTCAAGAGGATTAAAGATGCTGTGCATCTGGTCTAGTTGTTTGATTAATAATCAATCATGTGATGACTTTCTATGTTTCCGTCAAGGGTGGAAGACGCACAAAGAAAAAAGTTAGTATAAATCTGGTTGTTAATTTATGAATCGAATCTTTAAAACTCCCAAGTGGTGGATGTCTAACAACAAAGAAGGATTAGTACCAATTTTACATCATCTCACAATGTTGATATTATTGTTCTCTGAGAAATCTTTTATAGTGACATGGTATTGATAGCCACTGATACATCTACGTTTCATGATTAATGATTTTGGGTTAATTGCCTTATATGCATGTTAGTAGTTTAGTGGAACATAACTGATAGCATATCCCTATGTTATTTTATGGATTTGAAGATTCCTTCCTTTAGGAATTGAGTGTTTTGTGATGATTCCCACTTTATAATGCTATTGAGCCTTTACCAAACCAAGGAAACAAGTATCCAGACTAGGCTATTTTATTTGGTTTTTTGTGGCCGTGCAATCATGCTTTTGACGTACTTAATCATACTTGATGGTACTGAGTTTAATCTTTCATTTTTTGAGATGGGAAGATTTTGTTAATTAATAATGTGATGGTTACTGTAGAGTTTCTTATGCATCTAAAATGGTCAGTTTGGATGCTTTAGTGATCACTGCATCTAAGATGGTCAGTTTGGATGTTTGATTGATCACTTCATATGAGTGAATTGATAATCTAACGGTTAGATTTGAATAAGGATTGCATTTTATCAACACTTGTTTTGAATGTCTGTAAATGAGAGCCAAGTCCAAAGTGGTATCCCTACCAATGCACTGGATTTGAAGATTTCTTTAGAAAGTATGGGTATGCATGTATTAAACCGAAAGTGGAATGCAAATCCGACTCTTTTGGTAGCGTGACATTAAAAGAGTACTGTCATGAATGCTCTAAGATTAGATAACCAATAGAGATCACCATTAATTGTTAAGACAACAATTTTATGGTACGTAATTCCTGCAATAGGAATTATAGATTTTAAAGTTTGAAATCGTCATATTTATTGAGATAAAAATTTTATAGCATGAACATAATTCTTGTATAAGAATTATATGGTTCCAAAATATGGAAATTGGTATATCTTAAATGACATTGATAGAAAAATGAAATATCGGTTTATATGTAACGTACTAGAAGATTGGGCGGCCGACCAAATATCCAAGGATGAGGTGTTATGATATTACCGATAGATAAATTATGAACATTTGCATTACATAATGTAAAATATTGAATATACTTTGTCTATGTTTTTGTGTAACAATTTGTAGAGGATTGAGTATGAGCAAAAGAGTTACTCATCATGGTATTATATTTGTCGAGATAGCAAATATATAAGTTGCCTACAAATTTTCTATGCCTCTAGTGTATGCAAGTCTATACTGACTTCTTGTGAATTAACCGTAAATGTTAATTAGAATCACTAGAGAATGACAATTATTTTGTAAAATCAAAGAGGAACATTTTTAATAATGTTTTCAGAATTAATTGCATGAGTAGATGCAATTAATGAGGAGGAATGGCTTAGAACCTAACTTGTAGATATCCCATTTTTGGAAGAAGCCATCTCAAGAGGTCTTGATTAATTGTGAATCAGGCTAGGATCTATAATGTCTCTAACAAAGACTTATAATGAAAAGTCAAGACATAAAAGTCTTGTACATTGAACGGTAAGTCAATTACTCAAGAAAAGAGTAATTGCAGTTAGCCATTGAAACGGACAAAAACTTGGCAGACTTATCATGAAGAGTCTCCCAAAGGAATTGTTTTCAATGAAGTATAAAGAAATGAGACTAAGGTATGTGAAGGAAGGTTGATCTCCCATAGCAGAAACCCAACCTATGTTTTGAAAAAGATAAACAAGGTTCAATGTGGTACCAACAAGTTATGGATGTAGATTATGGATCACTAATATAAAACTTCCCATTTCTGATTAGTGCTGGGTTCTGCAAGAAAATAGGATGGATGTAAATCCTTAATGAGTCTGTGATTAGTAAAAGGTGTATCGCAGAAACACCTTCGAGACTTACCTATATGAGTATGGAAATCAGTCCGTTTCCTAAGAGAAGAAGACCGTTCTCTAAAGAAGACTCATGAATCAAGGATATAAGCACATGGCCATTAATGTGCTTGGCTACAGAACACATGATTTATGAAATCAATATGTGTGGAGACTCCTGTTTTATCATAAGGGATACTTGGTTCAAGACTGGTTTCACCATAGAATCTCGATAAGGCTTTGAGTTTTTTACTCTAAGTGAAGGTTCAAATCCAAAAGATACCTATCATTTATGTATTGATTTCAACGATGATGCTTATTTCCCAACTAAGCTTGAACTAAGTTGGCTTGATCCCACTCGGGTACGTAGGCAGTCACTTGAATGATACAGCCACTCCGGCAAGTTTTACTTTATTTTCTATTTTGGTTTTTGAAAATAGGGGGAGATTGTTGGATATTTTCAATAACATAGAAAATAAATCGGTTTTCATTTTTGGTTTGTCGCTACGACGGGGGAGCGTTCTGTGTTGAATAAACACAATGGATGTTAGTTGGAGATGAAGAGACACCTCTAACAGGTGTGATGGTTCATAAAGGACACAACCATTCCCAATAGACACCTTATGTGTCTTTTGGAAGTGAAGTGGCATCTCCAATAGGCATGAGTATCCCTATAAGTAGTGAAGGTATTCTCCCATTCTTGATAATTTAAAAAAAAAAACTTGTTTTCTCTCTTTCTAAAGCATCATCAGAATTCTTTCTAGTGTGTTCTTGATTGGGTCAAGGGGTGCAAACCTTGAATCCAATTTCTCTGTTGTAGGGATTTCATTGTATCCTGAAGGCATTATTTCGCATACCTGTTGCAATCGCCAATTGATATTGGGATGGTAGAAATAATCTTCTAAAAGAAATCTTACGAGCCTTGAAAGTTTGGAGTACAACAATTTCTTTTAGTGTTTCCATCCTCTGTTAAATCACCCACATTTTCCAACAAGAGAGTCGTACTCTTTCCAAATTTATATCCATATAATCAAAAACAGAAGTCTCTTAAATACAAAAAAAAAAAAAAGCTCGGTTTCCAAATTTCTATGCTTATAATAAAAAAACAGAAGTCTCTTAAATATAGTACGAGAAACCATTTTGCCTAACGACCCTTTATATGTTTTCCATGTGAAAGCTAACGACCCCATTTTAAAAATTAACGACTCTTTGTGAACTTTGGGGTCGTTAATGCTAAATTTTTTGGATTGTTAAGGTCATCATTATATAGTAAAACCAAACTGACGACCCTTAGAGTAACAACTACAGAGAGTATTTTTTTTTTGAGTCGTTCGGTTATAAATATATTGAGTAAACGACTCTAGGGGACATAAAAAAGGGAGTCGTCAATATTTTCAAAATTGATTGACGATTTTTCATAACTGCAATTAGAGTCGTCAAGTTATTTAAAACTGAATGACGATTTTTCATACTGCATATTAGAGTCGTTTATTTCGGTGACAAATAACTAACGACTTTTAAGGGTCGTCAGTTTAAGTAACTCCCGACCTAACGACTTTCACTCTGAGCTGCTGCATAGTGACCATGAATCGACAACTTGGAGCACTATTCATGCGATTTGAAGAGTATAGGAAGTTTACCTGATTGTTTAGAGCTTTGGGTTCTTCATTTTGAGTATTGGTTCCTTCATTTTGACCAATGGGATCTTCATTTGCAACCATTTTAACCTAAATTTTCCCACAAAACTCACTTTCTTCCTCTCTATCCAACACAAAAACACAATTTTTCTATTATCTAAATTGATTAACAACTAATCTAACTTAATTAACAATAATGGTTTGGGGGTAATTTAGCCATAAAGTGGTGGTTAGTCCGGGACAAAAGAGGATTTGACCAGTCAAGATTTGGTTTCCTTTTCTTTTATCGGGAGTAAGTTCGAGGCGTGGGTTAGAGTAGGAAAGGGATACATCCATCCGTCTGTTTTGACGACCAGATCAGATCTCGTGGCTCGATTTTTCCGATAATATCATGTTGCGGATATATCTTGGAAAGATAAAAGAAAAAACTAAGCGAATCTCCCCTAGGTTTCTTACTTATGCTCTTCGCTCGTGAGAAGTCTACCCGGGAATTTATCCACATTGATTTTTTTCGTGATTGCTTGATTCTTTAGAAACTCTGCCGCTAGAGGTTGATCACCACAAGCATCTCCTTCTTCATATTCTTCCATTAAATCTCACACCCACCAACACAATATGATGAGAATCAATCGAGCAGAACCCCACTACCACCATATCCATCGTTACCATCAACAACAATCGATCTTGCAATTTGAAAAACCAGATTTCCTTTTCGAACCCTAATTTTTTGGTTTAATTCTTTTCAGATTAATAATTGACTCGGGTAATTATTTTCCAACCTAATAAAAATATCTAGGTTTTTTGACACCAATTCGTTCTCATCAGATCATGAATCTGAGGAATCGATGGAATGATTGGCCTTGATATCTCCATAATCAAGGATGGGCTCTTATGAAAGGTAATCATCTATTTTAAAGATTAATGGTTCTCTTTGTTGTTCTTTCTGTAATGGATTTCCTGACTTTTTATGCGCTTCTTGAAGAAGAATTTGGATGGATACCATTGTTTTGGATGGATAGTATTGTTTATTAATCTTGATTTAAAATATGAATTATAGATGCACTCAATATGTTTGGTAGAAGGTTTAAACCATCTTTGAGATGATTAACTGAAACTATTGAGTGAATCATATATTTTGCGTAAGGTGTGGTTGTTTTAGTCGACAACAACATATGGGTTAAAGGATACATTAGCTTAAGTTTACCATGTCCATGTATCTATTTTGTGATATTCCAGGATGAAACACATTCTTTATATCTTGCTCGGGATGAATACTTTTCGCTTCGGTGAGTGTGCTAGACACTATCAATGAGATATGTGGTAATCTTGCTAAACACATTCTATTTGATAATGAGAGCACCTCAAGGTATTTGTCCGCTTCTATTTTTCTTTGTTTTGACATTAACGATACAAATTAAGAAGGTAAACCTAGATTTTTTAATTTCCCTTCTTCTTTGATTATCCATTTAGATTGATGTTTTTAGTATCCTGAATAAGTTTGGTTCTCAGGGAACAAAGCTTCTCACTTTCATCCCATTATTATGAATTCCTGAAGAGACATTATAGCATATTATCTAAATTAGGCATCACTTTTATCATATTCTGTATTATGATGTAGGAAAGAAAGAAGGAATGTGATTGAAGACATGACATGGATGATAGAAAGAAGGAATATGATTGAAAACGAAGTTGTGTAACTGACATAAACCATGAGGTCAAGGTGTGAATCGCTTTTATTTCTAGATCCAATTATGCCATGGATTATGCCGTGGGTCCAACATGACTTATTGGCGCTAAAATTTTTTCTCAGAAATGAACCAAAAATACCCGACAAATGTTTTCCTTACCTCAACTCTTTTGCTATATCCGGCCATTATATGTTTCCAATATTAACACCCAAAAGCTTTAAGTTCTCTCTGGCTCTCGGTACCTAACCCTAAATCATTTTTTTGTTTTGTTTATTGTTTAATCTATTCACAGCAAGGGTTCAGAGTTATTCGCCATCTAACCCTGAATCTAACCCCGAATATGTTTTTTTTTTTTTGATTTGTTTGGTTTGATTTTACCTCACCACCCTCTTACTTTATTTGTCACAAAAAGCAATTAAGCAGACGCTCTAATGATTAGTGCCAAGCATGTCTTCTTATTCCTTTCTACAAGCAAACCTATCGCTTATTAAACAAAAGAACACAATACTGGTGTGTTCTTTTAGGGACAATTAGGAAGAGATATTATATTCGTCCGTTCGTATCTGCTTCTTAATACGGACGTCAATTCCTTCCTCAGATGATATATTTATGTTTCTAAGGAATGATGTTCTGAAAGAAGGTATGCATGTTTCGTCAGTCTTTGTTGCTTTAAGTTAATAAGGTTGAATTCATAGATAATCATGTTTTTATCTCCTTAGAAAAGCAGCTAGCTAAAGTTATTTTTTACAGGTGGTTTCTACCATTGGCGTTGCAATTCTCTTGCTATGGTAATGTATGTTTTTGTTTTTCGTCGAGTCTGAATTTTGATTTGGTTTTAAATTTATTTCATCCTTCATGGATGTTTTGAAACTCCTAAAATCATTGCATTAGGGTCTGTTGTTCGCATATAAATCCTTTGCACTGATAAAGGTTGGATCGATCTTTACGTTTTTGAGTGTTTAGGTTAACAAAATCGAAGTTCAGTATGCCGAAATGC